>CM052011.1:2719053-4078580 GCA_028455935.1 Simplicillium aogashimaense
AAAGTTCTTCTTCGCCTTCTCGAATCCAGTGTACACTACAATTTCCAGCCTGTCGAAGGCATTACCGAACGCTGCCTCTGGGTTGGCGCGTTGAGCGATGATGATATTCGCCGACACTCAAACAGCCTCGAATAATAATGAACGACTCCTGATTAGTCGTCAACGATTTTCATCTACTGTGTGAGCCTTTTTTTTTCCTATTAGCCAAGCATGTTTGTTACATACCAGCGAGCGTGTCCTGTTTTCTATTTGGTACGGCATGGGACTGGACTCATTACTTTGCTGCAACGAGAAGCCGAATGACGATACACATACCACACATATAGCATTGCGGCTTGCTACTTTCCTTGCTTCCTTCCTTTCTTTCTGTTTGCTTGGTTAATTGCGTTTGTGCATATACCCTCTCTTTTATTTTTCTTTCTCACATGGTGAGCGTCACATCTTGCTATCCTCTTGACAGAGCATTTTTCCTTTAAAGCGTTCTTGTATGTCCGCACTTGTCACTTCTGATGGAGACAGTGGCATAGTTTTCAATCATTTTAGTGTTTCTTTGTTGTTTTCTGTTCAATGACTCTACGGGGTTGGATCAATTTGGGGTTTGGGTTTCTTGGTGTTTGGAGATACCATAGGAGTTGATGGCGATACCTTGGTTAGTGGCCAGTAGCCACGTTGGGTGTTTTTTTTTTTTTTTGATTGCATGTAGGGAATGATAATTAAGCTTCAAGACGATATTTCGCAAGTATCAAGGTCTCTTTTTGTAACATGATCAATAGCCGTGACGACATCTTGTGGCGTAGCATCTACAACAGCTGCATGTTTTACATCGAGTTGCACAGGGCAGTCACATCACAGAAGCATTATGAGGAAAACAGAATCAAAGGTAGGAATAACGGTTAAGTCCACCCCTCGCAGGCCACACAGGGCTTTCCCTCTCTCCCCAGCTACCACTAATTACAATGTCAAAGCTGTATAAATGAGAACGTTACAAAGAAACATAAAAGGGAATATGCTTTGACATGAAACGTGTTCTGAAGAGCGAGTATCTTTCCCTCGTAAGTGCGTGCCAAGCTTGAACCCTTTGAAAATCCATAAAACTTTTTTTTTTGTGCTTAGTCTTGGTTGGTTTGTGATAAACTGTCGGATGCAGTCGCATTTCTTTCAATGTGAGAAGATGGTCATTCGAAGATGGGTTCTCATGCAAGAAATTACTCTGCTACCATCCGTCATGAGCGGCAGCAGTTGCGTCCAGTGTCTGTTCAGGTTCCTACCACTGAGACTCCTTGGCACCCTCGGTAGCCCACTCGGTGGTAGGGGCGCCAGAGGCAGCCCACTCGTCACCGGCAGCACCGTCCCAACCGCCAGGGGCGGCGGCACCAGTGAAGGCACCGGCACTGGGGGCAGTGGTGTCCCAGTCACCGCCGGCGTTGGCGAAGCCAGTCTCGACGGCAGCCTCACCAGCCTCGTCAGCGCCAGTGGCCTTCTCCTCCTCGACCTTCTCCTCAGCCTCCTGTTCGGGGTCACGGTCTGTGGCATGTTAGTAGAGTTACTGGTGTTAGTTGGCAGGTTGGATGCACATACAGAAGTACAAATCGGGCATGACGTCCCAAGGGGTTTCACGGCTGAAGATGGTGCCGCGGAGGCGGAGGACCTCACGGGCGAGCAACCACCAGATGGTACCGATGGCGTTGCGACCCTTGTTGTTGGTGGGGATGGCAACGTCGACGTACTCGGTGGGAGAGTCGGTATCGGTGAGGGCAATGACGGGGATGTTGACGTAGCTGGCCTCCTTGATAGCCTGGGCATCGGTACGGGGGTCGGTGACGATGATCAGACGGGGCTCCTTGAAAGAGCGGGTGATGTAGTTGGTGAAGCTACCGGGGGTGAAACGTCCAGCAATGGGGGTGGCACCGGTGTGAGCGGCGAACTTGAGGACGGCACGCTGACCGTAGGGACGGGCAGAGATGACGCAAATGTCGGCAGGGTTCTCGACGGCGGCGATGACACGGGCAGCGAGGACAATCTTCTCCCTGCGTAGGTTGTTAGCAATTAATCAAGTCTTGTAAATTGCACAGAGCAAAGAAAAACTGCTCTGTGTATCTCCTCACTCACCAGGTCTTGCCAATGTTGATAACGTTAACACCATCAGCACGAGTCTTCCACAGGTAAGGCTCCATGTGAACCTGCAAGTTCTTGCTGCCAAGGTGAGCCTGGGCAGAGAGGAGCATCTCAATGTCCTGAGGAGTGGCGTCAAAGACGCTGGGCAGGTTGTTAGGGGCCATCTTGTCGGATTGTGATTTTCTTCGAGAGGGATGGAGGAGAGAAGAAAAGGTGGGAAATGCGTTGCGGAGGAGAGACAAAGTAAGGTGGAGGGGCTCGACCAAAAAAGTTCGCGACAGCTTCAATCGAATTTTTGCCGAAAATGTGTGTGGTGGGAGCCCTGAGCCGCTAGAGCTAAATGGGACTAGCGCCAGAATTGACCAAATTTTGAGAGGAAGGAACAGTCGCCGCACGTGATACATACGCTAGGCCTGTTTTGGGATTCATAGTGGGACTGTCTCCTTTGCGCCTGGCTGGTAGTCCAGCTAAGGGAAATTTTGAGGCGTGACGACTTGCCTCGATAGCTTTGAACAATATCCCATTCAAGGTTCGGTACAATGCCGCCCAGATTAGAGGCCCTGCCGCGCCTAGGCACAGTCAATTGTAAGCACATATTATCAATAACATATTAAAAGCATCCAGAATTGGCAGACTAATTGTTGCAGTATGCCTTCGCCCGGCGACGAGACCCGCGACGCAGGCTTTCATGCCAACTGTCCAGTCGGCAAATCTGTCCATGCGAGAGAAGAAGAGGAAGATGAAGCAGGATCCTTATAGATGGGCACAAGCACAGCAGCGAAAGAACGCCAACCTCGAGCGCCGAGCCGAACTGCAAAAGGAAAAGGACGCCGCATGGGGAGACCCGATATGGGGCAAGACGACACCATTTGTCGAATCCCTCGAATCTGCCGGGCAAGTTGCCCTCAGCGAGACCGTAAAGGATGCCGATGGCAATCCATCAGTCCTTCCCACATCCATCGGCATGCGAAACCACTTCCTCAGCGATGCGGAGCTCGAGGACGCCGCCAGAGACGCATATACCCTGACCAAGCCCGTTGTTGGCGTGCTCGAGTCGCAAATGGACCCTTCAACAGAAGCCGAGCGCAAGAGACTTCACGACCAGAAACACTTCAAGGCCCTGGATGCCATGCGACGAATAACTTCGCTCCGCAACAGCAGTGCCAAGGATAAATTCCACGTCAACGTGCGCCGCATCATTGGTGAGTTTGGTCGCCAAAGCACCGACAAGGTCGTTGCGCCCAAGCCTCAGTCTATCACTCCCAACACTGTACCCATGCCCACGAGAGCTGGCCCCGATACAGGAAGCTCCGAGGTGCAGATTGCCATCTTGACAGCGAAGATTAGAAACTTGGCCAAGGTGCTCGAGCAGAACAGAGGATACAAGGATAAGCATAACAAGAGAAACCTGAGAGTTTTGGTCCACAAGAGACAAAAGCTCTTGAAGTACATGGAGCGGAAGGAGAGGGGAAGCGGCAGATGGACAAACATGATCGAGAAGTTGGGCATCACTCCTGCCATGTGGAAGGGTCAGATCGAGTTGTAAAACGCACCATCTTGTAGAATACCTGTTTCTTCTTTTATGTACAATACAAAGCAAGCAAGTCGGATTGCCGCATAACATTCGAAAATAACAAATAATTTCTCCCACCTTCAAGGGGTTGTAATCTTGTTCAAAAGTGACACGATGTGTGTCAAGGCTGCGAGCCTTCCATTCATTATGGCCTAACGATGCTATACTACAGAGGATAAAACTAGGGAAAAAATAACATGCTTAGGGTATGGTCACACCATCTAGAAAACGCTGATGAAGTTGCCGATACGGTCTTTCTGGTTCTGGGCGATGCATTCAGCAATCCATGTGATGTTGCGGATTTCCTGGAAATGGTCAGTGATAAGTAGTTTGGATGGTTGGTGATAGAGGCTTACCTGTTCTCGTAGCTTGACCCAGCCGTAGATGATACCGTATGTGAACTGTCTCGTGAAGGCAGACTTGGAAATTTCCATTTCTTTTTGGTAGAACATGTCCTCTAGACTCTTACCATCGGTGCTGCCACCACCCATGTTACCCGCACCAGAAGATGCACCAAGGGAGGCGGCATCAAAGAACGTCTTGTAATCATGGATGCCGTCAACAGCGAGGCGCACACCTTCGGCATCATCAGCTCGTGAGAGCATGAGAGTGCCTTCAGGGTACAGCTTGCCAAATGTTGGATAGAGCTTATTGCGGTCCGCCTTGGTGAGTTCCGTTCCGAAAGAGTTTAGAGTAATGTTTATGGCTCGTCGGTCCGCCTCGAATTCCAGCATCTCAGACATGATTTCTGCGGTAGAGGTTCCAGCCATCTCCGGGTGAGTGTTGACAAAGTTGTAGAAGTCCTCGAGGTAGTTCTTGTATAGAGTGTTTCGTACAATCTCGATGTTGAGCTCGTCAAGATCTTGGTGGCTCAGACTACCTTTGAAGTAAGGCGCTAAGGGCGTCTCGATGAGCACACTGTTGTAAAGCTCCTCGATGTTTGTGGCGACGCAAAGCACGGGCATGGTCTCAAACCATCCCAGAGGATGACATCTGTCCAACAGTTCGCGGGTGTCTCGCTCGTGGAGAGTTCCAGTAATCAGCAAAGCAACGTTGTCGATCATGTAGCCGTAGGTGACATAGTCCATGAACTTCGCAAGAGAACCAACGGCATTGGCGCGTACATAGCGGAATTCGGAGATGAGCTTGTCAGTTGTCTTGGCCGCAAGACTTGATGTCGAGGGGTTGGGCGGCAACGAGGCAAGGAAGTCACCGTAGGCAGGACCGAGTTGGAGCTTAAGATCTATGAAGATGTAAGTACCCCATCCGTTGTTAGACCGCCATCGGATCCATCAAACTCACCATCGATAGTTTCGCATTGTGTAAGGTTGTTATAAGCAGCTCCCGTCAACAAACTATTCCGATAGCCGCGAACGATGCCTTCAACGTAGCTGCGAAGCTGTTAGCAGAGGCGCACTCAAGCTGCATTGATTGAACTAACCCGTTGTTTACATTGAAGAATAGAGCCTCCATGGTGTCTAGTAAAAGCTAGTTCCGCCAATGTGTCAAATGTAGGCGCTCAGGGACTGTTGGTGATGCTTTCTAACGGGTTACGACACCTCCCTCTAAAGCGTCGTCTGCTGTCCCACTGATGATGCACGGCTGGAGGCTGGCTACGCTGCTCAGGTCCCCACCACGTGAGACGCAGCGCCCGGCAAAGAGCAAGAAAAAAATGGCCGGATTTATAGTAGCGCCGAGATCCGCCCCAGCCCACTTTCTGCTACCAGTCGACACCAAATTTTTTGGTTCAGAGGCTTAAGCTTTCTGAAAAATTTCCTGTCGACAGCACCTGTTTTGCACGCGCACACCGATCGCCATTGCGCTTCACCAACAATTCGAATCTCGATCGACTGGTGCAACTGCGTTCAAGGGGATTTCAATTACCCAATATGTCTCTCTTTATTTTGGCAGAGACGCCTGCGGGGTGAGCTTCCACCCCTGCCGCAAAGGCTTTTTCATAGGAGTGCAAGCAATACTAACAATTCACAGCTACGGCCTGTTCAAGTCTGCGGACAAGAAACTTTTCAAGAATGAGGACCTCGCTGCTGAGCTCGGCCGCCCTGAGAAGCTAGTTGAGATGTAAGTTATTATTGGTGTGGTAAACATTTCCGTTTGTCGAGACTGACCGATTCTTTACAGGCTTAAGTTGAAGAAGTTTGTCAAGTTCGAAAGCGCCGCTATGGCCCTGGAAGAAGCTGCTTCGCTCAAGGAGGGCAAGGTTCCCACTCTTCTTACTTCTCTCTTGGAGGATCTCAAGTCCGAAAAGAAGGCCTCCGTCGCCGTCGCCGACATGAAGCTCGGTACCGCCATATCGAACCTTCCCGATCTGAACATTTCCCCCATCTCTGGCGCCAACACCATGGATGTCTTCCGTGGCATTCGTGAGCATCTGTCTTCTCTTATCCCTGGTCTGGCCCAAGAAAACATCGACCGCATGTCTCTGGGTCTGTCTCACTCCATGTCCCGACACAAGCTCAAGTTCTCCGCCGACAAGATCGACTCCATGATTATTCAGGCCATTAAGCTCCTCGATGACATGGACAAGGAGCTTAACGTCTATGCTATGCGAACAAAGGAATGGTACGGATGGCATTTCCCTGAGATGGCCAAGATCCTGAACGACAACTTGGCCTACGCCCGCATCGTCCTCCACGTCGGTATGCGAACGAGCATGTCTGAGAGCGATCTCTCTGAGATCCTCCCTGAAGAGATGGAGGCTGCTCTCAAAGCTGCTTCCGAGATTAGCATGGGTACTGAAATCACCGATGAGGATTTGGACAACATCAAGCTGTTGGCCGACCAGGTTATTGTCTACACTGAGTACCGTGCTCAGCTCTCTTCTTACCTCGAAAGCCGCATGCGCGCCATTGCCCCTAACTTGACTGCTCTTGTTGGCTATCTCGTTGGTGCTCGCCTGATTGCCCACGCTGGTTCTCTCATCAACCTCGCCAAGTCTCCTGGTTCTACCATTCAGATCCTTGGTGCCGAGAAGGCTCTTTTCCGCGCCTTGAAGACCAAGCACGATACACCCAAGTATGGTCTTATCTACCACTCTTCGCTCATTGGCCAAGCCACTGGCCGAAACAAGGGAAAAATTGCCCGTATGCTTTCCGCCAAGGCCGCCCTTGGTCTCCGTGTCGATGCTCTTGGCAACGATGATGAGGATGCTGACGACGAGGAGCGCGCCATGCTCGGCCTCACCAACCGCATCAAGCTCGAGAACCACCTCCGCAAGCTTGAAGGTCGCCCTCTTCTGCCCAAGGGTACCAACGTCGCCCCCTCTGGCGAAGTCCTGGCTGGTGGTCAATTCACACTGAAGGAGACTCGTCGCTACAACGCCGACGCCGACGGTGTCACTGACGAACCCGCCACCAACGGCGACTCCAAGAAGAGCAAGGACAAGAAGAAGAAGAAGATCGAAGTCGTTGAGGAGGACTCAGATGACGATATGGAAGACGCCGACAGCGACAACGAAGGCGTTGCCTCTACACCCGTCAAGAAGCTGTCAAGCTCAGAATACGAACGCCTGGCTGAGGCTTCCGGCCTCTCCGTCAAGAAGTTCAAGCGCAAGTACGAGCGCGGCGACGTCCAAGTTGACGAGGATGGCAACCCCCGCGTCTTCAGCAAGAAGGAGCTGAAGAAGCTCCGCAAGGCTGCCGAGAAGAACAACGCTACACCCACCAAGTCTACAGATGATAGCAAGAAGAAGAAGCGCAAGCACGACGATTCTGAAGACGAGGCTGAGTCCAAGAAAGAGAAGAAGCAAAAGAAGAAGAAGCGTCACTCCGATGCTTAGACGCCATCGAAGCAACTGCTGACTCCTCATCCTACACCCAAGGACAGCGGCAACATAGGGCCCTCAAAGTCTCAAATTCCTCGCTTCACCAAACGCGAGGCATTCAACGAGAGGGTTCTTGGCTTTGATCTAAACAAAAACGCTGTAGATATATGATACCGCAGATACGTCTTGCTCTCTTGTGTTATTACAGAGCGAACGCATCTTTTTGTCATCTTCTTGTTTTCCATTTTTGGTCATCTCTGTTATTCTTGTTTTCTTCATCAGGGTCTATTTTATGCTAAGCTCATAGGCGGTTTGGCCGGCGTTCTGGAGGGCACGTGGTGGTTCATGTTTTATATCTGATTCTTGTTTTCTGTGGCATTTCGGCGTAGATTCAGAATTCATTTAAAGAAAGTCTATTTCATAAACTTGTTCAATGCTGTGATGAATTGGTAAACCTGCACGAGTCAAGACGTCTTACACAAGGACGCTAAGCCTATGAGACTTCACTCACAATTCTAGGAATGTTGAAATGTAAAGAGAAAAAGTCATTGAGCCACTATCTCCACCACTACCGTTTCGAGGGTATCTCTTCATTCAATCTAGCGTACATAAACACATAATCCTAAATTACATCCAGTGTTCCTCCCTATCATTATGGTGATATTGTTTTATCAAGTTTTTTGTCGTGAATTAAAATTTCCATCATTATAAAAAAGCTGGGTATAAACGGTAAAGGGGAAAAAAGTACAAACATTACAAGATAAGCGAGGTTCGCTGCGTAAAGAGTCGGAATGCGTCGTTGACTTCGGGAGTTGTCGCTCACGAAAAGAATAAGTCATGGTGAAAAGTTGACAAGCCGATGACAGCTTTCAAAATAAACTAGACCACTCTAATTCCCGAGAACACCCCGAAGTCAGCATTTCACGATTGTTCTCCACGCGTCAATGTAGGGTAGAGGTAAGCAGACGGGGGTTCACCTAAATGTTCTCAACCATGCGAGCATTCAAGGCTGTCTGCAGACCGGTGCTGTCCTGACCTTCGACGCCGTTGCCTTCAACAGTTGGGTCAACAGAGTTCTTGAGCGCCTCACCGAGACTCTGGTTGGAGCCTGGGAGGAAGATGACCTTGCTGTTGGCGGACTTGGCCATGGCTTGCATGGCCTCGAGGTATCGGATCTGCATGGCAGGGGCAGAGCTGAGGATATCAGCGGCTTGTCGCATCAACTTGGCGGATTCGACCTATATGGAGCATTCATTAGCCATCTACTCAATATGGTTGGAAGTATAGAAGGCGGCGACTTACCTCAGCCTTGGCGGCGATAATCTTGGATTCACCAATACGCTTGCTCTGGGCGGCCATTGAGAGAGACTCCTGGAGCTCCTGGCTGAAAATGATATCCTTGATGAGCATACTCTCGACTTGGACACCCCATCCAGCAGCAACATCCTCGATAATCTCTCCGATGGACTGGGCAATCTCCTCGCGACGCTCAATGACGTCCTGGAGGACGCGGGCACCAACAACGTGGCGGAGAGTGGTCTGGGTGCGTTCTATGAGAGCTTGACGGACGTTGGTAACACCGAAAGCAGCCTTGTGGGGGCTGACGATGTGGTAGTAAATGACGGAGGTAAGGCGAAGCGTGACGTTGTCCTTGGTCATGCAAACCTGCTCGGGGACTTCGGTGAGCTGAATCTTAACGTCGATTTGGATAAGAGTTTCACTGAGGGGGTTGATCTTGACCAGACCGGGGTCGACGGCCTTGTAGAAGCGACCAAACTTTTTAACGAGACCGACATTACCCTGCTGAACATTTTTGTACGGGTTGGGGCAGACGATGCAGCAGGGAATAGCTCCAAGAGTTCCAATGCAAGAGCCTAGCGCGTTGACTATTCGTCTGTTAGCTTTGCGTCGCATCCAACGGAGACGTATGAAAAAAGATTAAACATACTCATGCTACCATACCAGCCCTTGGGGTCGGCATCGGTACCAACGATACTGGCATAGCTCTTCTGCAGATCCTCCAGCTTAGGAGGCTGGACAGCCATCTTTTGGTTGGCGACGAAGCCGCCAGTGCCGTTGAGGTGGTCATGCTGGTCGCCGTGACCGTTGTCGGTTGCCTTGGAAGAGCTTCCGGTCTGATTATCAATGATTGGAGTTGTGGAAGACATGATGTTTTGAGTCTGTAGGTATTGATAGTTGCTTTGTTTACTAGCGAATACTTTGTATCATCAAAAGAAAGGATAGCAAGCCTGAAGGGGTATCTTAAGTTAAGAAATAGAACAATAATAAATCAAAAGGCCGAATTATCCGTGATGATGTATGTGAAACGTTTAGAGTATTACAGCAGCTGAATGAGGGGGAGGGAAAGTGGCCTTTTAAAACATTGTCGAATGCTGTCTGCGACGAGATGGGCAGAGCTGGGGGTGTGTGAGTGGACTGTTTGTTTGGGGGATGTTTGCAAAGGGCGTTTTTGGGGTGCCCGAGCGACAGAGCTAGAGACACCGGTGACTTGAGGATGAGGTATATGACGGTTGGAGATTTGGCGGGTAGCTGGACAAAATTGAGAGCCTTGTGCGCTTGAGGTACTTGAGACATGGGTACCTATGTACGCCGGAAACTGTCTTTTTGGTCGGTTTTAATGTGCACTCAAGGCATCAGCTTGGGGGCGATTTGGTGCGGGTGGTGGCACTGTTTTGCTCACCTGCCCGCTTCATGGGCCATGCATCCTGTGGTGAAAACGCCCTGTCTGTTAGTGTATTTGGTGGGATTGGCATTGGTGCTGGGGTGCCGGGCTGTGCTGTGCCAGCGCTGGGGCAAGAGACATGGGGGCGGCATGTAATGGTGGGCTCGGCATCCTGGGCCGTGCGGGGCAACTGGACACTGTAGTGAGCAACTGCAGCACAATACAGCACAGTTGAGAACCATCCACCATCCAACCCATCGGCAACTTTCGCATCCGGCTTGACATTTGGCACTAGACACACAGCATTTATCCAGATTTGTCATGAAAATGCTATCAGAGATGCATTTTGTTTCTTACGATCGAAACGATATCTAGTTGCTAAACTCATGCCAATCGCTCTCTAGGGGAACAATAATCTACACGATTGATGGATTTGTCCAACACAGCACCTTCATCGCCCCATGACAACTGCATGAAGTCGTGCACGCTAATCGGTTTTATATCAGGAAATCGCCTGTTCAGGGACAGTTCTGGTGGCGTATCGAATAGTCCTTGCGCTGCATACAGCGCGAGCAAAGCAAACAGGCGGAGTCCATCTTCCCCCATGCCGTCATGTCCAGGTAACGGTGTGAATCGGCATTGCTGTAGCATTTCTATATCGTCGTGGGATACATCGAATGTAGATCCTGGTTTCGGTGTTAACAACAGTCCTAACATATATGGCAAACGCGCCCTCAGTTCGCAGTACGCCTACCTGCAATCTCTTCGGCTGTCTTTATCACATCCTTCCAAGTAACACGCTCGCCATACATAAATGTTGCTTCATCCCATTCTCCAGCTGGCAAGCCCAACAGAGCGGCAACAAAACGCCCGACATCATGGGTATGCGTCAATGCAAGCACCTCTTCTCCTACGCCCGGAATGACAGCAGCCTTTGCAGTAACATCTACAATAAACGGCGGGCCGGTCATATTACTCGAATGACCATAGTAGTCCAGAAAGTAACCATTGTGAACACGAGTCCATTCAAGCTCGGATCCCCGCAGCGCATCAATAGCTTTGAACCGCCATTCTACAAAAGGAAGCTGCTTGACAGCTGTAGGTGGAAACTGTACTCCCCAATCGCTTGCTATGAAGCGTTGGGTGCAATGTGACGCCCTGGCTGCTTCAATCAGATTAAGCTGCTCTGCGCCAGCCTCGTCATATAGCGTCGATATAACAGTGTGCACATGATGGAACTCCAACATGGTGGTCATAGCCTCGATGGACTCGTAGTCCACGGAGACTAGCGTGGCGTTGCGAAGCGAGGTACTGGTCTTCTTTGAATCAGCGATGGCCCATGTGCAAACCAAAAACATGGTGTTAATTTTACCTTGCGAGACAAGACAATCACCTTGAATTCACGCCGTGCACTAAGAACATTCACAATACTCTTCCCGACACCGCCTGTTCCGCCAGCGACAGCAACTATTGTTTGATCTCGAGACGCCATGATACAGACATGTCTTTAGTAACGATTATATCGAAACGAGCGTCACTCTGTTCGGAATTGCTGTTGGATGTATCCGTCAACAGGCCAGCATGCCTTTGGTCACCAGCGTAGGCAGCTGGATCTGAAGACAAGGGCGTGTCTGTAGTTCGTAACACCGAGGCACAGTCCAGCGAGACAACAAGGTTACCCCAAATTAAACTCGAAGCCACCAGTTCCCCTTCTCTCCACAGCTAATTCTATCCCACTAATATGCTCCAAAACCGATGAAAGCGAGACTGAAGCCAAGCCTACCAATACTAAAACAGCTCCGCCTCATACTCGAAAAAAGTCTTGGCCCAAGCTTAAATTGTGTCTTGTTGCCCGGCTGCATATTGAAAGCACTACATGGGCTCACATGGTCTCGCTTGCAGACACAAACAAATCGCTCAACATGAATGGCATAGATTGGTCTCGATTCGTCCCCAATGCTGCTGCATTGCACTTTTCATTGAATGAATACTCGCCTGCATGCCTCTGATAATGTGATGGGCAGACCACCGAGTGCCGTTTGGGCCGAGCCGTTGTTCTTTTCAGCGGCGTTTGCGCCCGACGATCACGACTTTTGGTACTCACCATCATCAGAAATAAAGCAACACGCTCGTACAAGTTACTCAATTCATCATCAGCCTAGCCTAACAGAATATTCCACAGAATCACCTGCTCAGGATCGCTTCGATAACGCTAGCATGCCCGCGGAGAAGGGTGGCTCAAGCTTGACCCCAAAACTCTCACTTCCCAAAAAGCTGCTGTAGCGCCCAATTATCCACGCCACCTCCAATGAATGACGTTGGCACAGCCTCGCTGGGTGACCTCGTTCAACCAATCGTGTTACACCTCACCACATTCATTAACCTCAACCTTGTTGCCTAGTTCTTTTATGCCTCCACCATTGGACTGCTTTGAGTTTAAGTTCTCTGCCCGATATGGCGTCCTTCTAGAATGCGTTCCGGGACCATCTGATGATTCCTGATAGCCTTGTCGGGGCGCTTACGACCCAGTGTCATCCACTGTCCGAAGTCATTGATTAGATCTTCTGCACTGCCTCATTCTAGTCTTAGTGAGAGCAGCCGAAGCCCCATTTGTTGAAATGTTGTGTCCTGATGGTGGCAATGCATTCCTTTGGCACACACACAGGTAGGAGCTAGGCGTCGTGTTGGTCCCCAGCACGAGCAAACATGGCTGTGCCCCCATCGCGCATTACTTTGTCCGTCAGGTAATCCATGCTCTCAAGTAGCCTAATATTCGCGAGCTGGTCAGCCATTACGTTAAAAAAAAAAAAAAAAAAAAAAGAGAGAGTTCCAGAGCCTGCAAGCATGGAAACTCTATTGACTCTGGAAATTTGATGGCAGCGTTTGGGTTAAACCGAATCTCGTTCACTAACCAGCCTGGTCAATTTGTATTGTGGCTGTCGCTCACTGAATCACGATTAATCCAGACATGAAGTAAATTGTGTTTCGAAAGAAAAAACAATAGTCTGCATTACCTAATTCGGCTTTCAGACGTAGTCTCATCTGATCTGGCAAAATCTGAGCAGACTCTGATTCCTACAAAGCCGAATATATTTCTATACATTGTCCTCCAAATCGCCTCATCTTATCTCTGGCTCTCTAAGAAACTCAGGAATCGCAAATCCAGCCTCACCGGCATCTATAGGGGTCGAAGCTAATATCCTCGCCATGTCCGCAAGTCTATCGCTCGATTCTCCGCCGTCTTCCCTCCTCAGTCCAGCGTCGGCAATCACATCGCCAATACTGCTTGTAATGCTCGCGTGTTGCCCAGCCACACCTTGGGGTGAGTCCGGATCAAAAGCATAGATCTTGATGCCTCGCAGATGGGTATCTTTGCCATTTTGGTGGTTCTCCAAGATTTGCATCTGGAGCACATATGACACCAGCGTGTTGCCGTCAGGTTCACCGCCGGCGCCTGAAATGGGAACCTCTTGCCATCCATACGGGCTTTCCATATTCATGGTAGCAAACTCAATGAGGTTGTTTTCGCTAGTACCAGACTTGAATACAATCTTCGTCGGAGTATATGACTCGTCTTCCTGATAGTCGATGTAAAATCGGATCGCACGGATCCCTACACGCTTGACAAAGTATATTGTAAGGTTGTGTGGCTGCGGACCATCAGATCTAGTTTTTGGTTAGGCTCTGAAGTGAAACACTGAAGGCGTAAACTTACTGCCAGTATTGTTTCGTGTTGTCGCTTCGAAGTTCTTCCACGCCATTCCCCGGCTTGTGGCTGCTGACTGTAAACTTTCCAAGGTTGGAAATCTCTTTGAGTCCAATCGATGAAGGGTCTACAAGCGGCTCGACCTCTTGCTCTTCTGCCACTTCCTCGTCTTCCACGTGTTCATCAAGTCCCGTATCTTCCAACTCATAATCTTGTTGTGATATGCTGTCTTCTTCCTCCTCCTCTTCCTCTTCCTCTTCTTCATAATTCTCTTCTTGGACAGATTGCTCTGCGATGCGACCCCGTCGAGCCATCTCCAGTACACTAATATCTGGTTCTGAGCCCGAATCGGAGTCGGAGTCCAGGGGCATACTAAGGCGTGTCGGCCTCGGCCGTGCAGCTATACTCCCAAGTCAGCAATCCTCCTCTCTAGGTCCTGATGGAGCTGCTCCATGAGTTGCCGACGTTCGCGGAGTAGTTCGCGGATGGTTTTGAGTTGCTCCAGGTAGTATAGTCTTCGGCTCTCTGCATGTGCCACCAGTGTATCAACATTCTCTTTGTCAGGCGTTGGAGTGACAGTCCATTTAGGAGACATGTTATGTTCCATACGGCCAGCATTGTTGACACATAGCTCTGCAAGGCGCTGTCGATTGAGAGGACCCCGCTTGGGAGAGTTGGAAGAACGGGGTTGCATCATCTTGGATAGAAGAAAGCATTTGTGGTTCAAAGTAGAGATTTCTGTAAGGTGTATGTGTTTGAAAGATCAAATTTGAAAGGGAGTAGCGAAAACGTAGGGAAAGCAGAGAATAAATACTGATTCGGAGTGGAAGCCATGATAGAGTTGGAATACACTCCAAAGCCACAATGCTCTCGCACAAAAGCAAAAGCAACAATTCAACAATTCAATTCTGGTGACTTACTTCTATGAAGTCTAAATGGATTTGGCCGTACGGCGGGCAGCGGCTCCTCGTCGCTGCCAGGCCCTGGTTGATCTGGTGTTCGATGTGTGTTTTGGACGGACTGCGTCTGCATCGCGGCACGTTGTGTATTTGCGGCCGCATTAGCTGCTACATGGCGAGCTCTTCTCGGTCCGCGATTTATCTCCATGGTAAAATTCTAGTAGCGCTTCTCAACCTTCATAAGTGAAGAGGTGCTTGGCGAGGAGCGTTGCAAACGACGCGTAGATGTCGGCTCACGCGACTACATGCGCGAAAGTTGGAAAGTCGGGCTCGCCTATTATTATTATTATTATTATTATGGCGGAGTATTGGAAACAGAAATAGTTTGAGAAGAAAATCTCTGAGTTCAGATGCTGCGGAACTCAGTTGGTTGTTGAAGTTGATGAAAATAAAATACTCCCAAACGCCCATCCCACTATAACCTCACCCCGCCATCCACTACCCTACATGTCATTACTATCAATTTAAATCCCACGAATATCACTGCCCAAAGGTCCTTCTCTGGTCCAAATATTCATTCCAATCTTCTCACCACTTACTACTGGCAGTCCAGCATGTAGAGTTCTGCCATCACCCTTTCCGGTGTCCATATTCACCCAAAACACCGCATTGCCTTCAATAGGCTTGAAAGTGACACCCGCATCATACTCAACGTCGCAGTCTACAAACCTGCACCATTTTTCGTCCCGTGGAGCAGTAAGCAGTGGGAAGTTTGTTCCTCCGCCAGTGACATTATCAGCCTTGACATATGCGAAAAACGAGCTCACTCTATTACCACCATTGGCTGCCGTGGTCTGCGTCGCATCGGTGAACCAATCTGTGTGGAAGTGGTAATGCTCAGTGACGGCATACTTAACGAGCTGAATTGGTTCGAGATGCGATTCGGGGTATTCGTGTCCTTGGAATAGCAAGGCGCGTTCTTCTACGCATCGGACGATGGCATCGCGCTGGACGGTGGTCGACTGGGAAGTGCGAACAGAGTTGATTGCTGAGCTTCCAGATGTTCCTAACACAGCAGAATGCTTGAAATGACCTTGCCTGCTCAAAGATGGTTAGCAACGGATGCTCTGCGCATATCAAACATTGACTAGCACACTTACGCAAGACTCTGTAGGTGGGCGCGCTCGTCAGGAGTAATAAAGTCCTCAATGTAAATAACCAATGGCGATTTATTCAACATTTGAATCTGATAAGGAGGATGCTGGCAAGTATAATCCCCTGCAACGTCATTCGAGAGTGGTTTCTGGTCTTCAGCCTGCGCAAAGCCCGCCGCAGCAAGCGCCGTGATCACAACAGAGTGAATTAATTTAGTCATTTTGCATTGGTAAAAGATATTTTGAAGATTAACTTCTAAGAGGATTTGGGGAATTGAGGAGATTTCCCCAAATGTATCCTGTCGAGTCGAAACATGATGAAACAACATCTGTTGCGTCTCTTCGGCCGTGCGGTCTGTGAAGCAACAGCCCCTGCACTGCTTCACCTCACTCCCCGGATTTTTCATAATACATCCTGCTTACCCCAAATCCCCCCGACTTTTCACGTTTTTGCAAAATTTTCGGAAATAATTCTACTTAACAAAATGGTGCGCTTTGGGGCTTTATCATCGTTAATGCTGCTGCCAGTTGGCTTGGCGTGGAAGATAGCGCTGGACGATGAGGTTCGACACCGTCTAGAGCAGCCCGAGCTTCAACTTATTTCCTGTACGTTGCAATATGGCAATACTTAGACTTGAGCTAACCTGTGCCTAGTCATCGCAGTAGGTGTTCAACCATTGCTACCAAGATATTGATTTCACAGGCACTGATTCAAGGTCGAACAGCCCGAGACGTACGTCAAAACACAGACCAATTGGGAATATGGCGCTGACGAATAAAAGCGACAATAGTAAAGCCATCGAAACGGAGTGGGAAGCTGTCGTGAAGGAAATTTCCGCCCTGACTGTCAACTGCACAGCTTCGAAGTCACTCTGCCAAGAGCTAGATGTTGTTTCCTTCCCGACAATTCGAGCTTACAAAGGCTTGAAAGACGTGGTCAGATATCGTGGGCCCCGGGTTTCACGCGAGTAGGTTGATTGATAACTGCAAAAATGTTTCGATTGCTCACTGGTTTCAGTATTATCGCCTTTTCGAGTCGAATTCGAAGGCGGCCTGTGACAGCGCTCGACAGCAATACATTGAAAGACTTTGTGGGAACAGACAATATTGTGGTGGTAGCACAGCTTTCCTCGCAAGACGAAAGCCTGCAGGAGCTCTTCAGCGACGCCGCCAAAGAATACTATGACCGATATACGTTCGGCGTATTGAATGCAGACAGTGCAAATAGAGGCCTATTATGCTACAACAATGTGGAGGGCACGCAGCATGTAGCCAACGATCTTGCTAGTGTCAGAGCCGTTCACCAGCTGGTGGAAGCTTGCATCGCGCCCACTATACCAGAGCTTACAAGGCGCAACGAGATGAAGTACTTAAGTGTAGGTAGTCACCCAAAACGTGCAAATCAATCACGGCTAACCTGTACGACAAGGGCGGCAAATCTCTCGTTTATTACTTTAGCAACGAGGCTACAGACCGAGCGGCATATACAGCAGCAATGAGACAGACAGCAAAGGCATACCAGGAATACCTCACATTGGTTACGGTTGACTCCAACGAATATCCTAGCATGCCACTCAGCATGGGAATAGAATCCTCGACAGGAGTAGCAGTGCAAAACTTGCACAATGGCCAAGTGTTCCCCCACCGCGGCAAGTCGACACCAGAGGCCATCGGGGCGTTTATCGTATCCATCTCCAAGGGAGAGGTCGCGCCATGGGATGGAGTCTTACCGTCTCAAAAGACAGTGCCGCGAGATGAGCTGTAACATAGATACTTTATTTGATACGCGTCGTCATCATTGTCATCAGAGCCTCGCATTCCGAGAACACGCCGTTTTGAAAGCGCCACAGGTTCGTAATTGTTTCGGATGGGGCTCGGCTCGACTATCCGAGTTGAGCGAGACACTTGCGTGCCATGAGAAAGGTTGCCGAGGGCATGGTTGCGATGACCTACTGTGCTTACAAGTCTGTAAATATGAATACTTTTCAAACTCCAACAAATAATTGCACTGCAAGACTGAATTTCCGATTCATCTTGGTCAACATAAGCATATTTCGGTGGCGTTTGTTCGAGAACAGCGCTATCGTCGAAGCTGAACTAAAAACCTCGTATTGCTCAAATTTGAAATGTCTGAGCTGCAGATGCAACAAACCCAGCCACGCGCGACACGTTATGCGAGGAAGGGGTTGCAGTTGATTAGCGACACAAGTCGACTGATACAGCGTAGCCAGCCATTTGCACCAAATCTTGGCATCGCCCTTTGCTGGTAAAACGATAGTTCTTCAAGGGAACACATTGGGTCAGCGTGTCAGGCTGGCCAGTAAGTTGTCAACAATCCACCCCCTGTGTAGGGAGCAAAAGCAGAGGATCTGCAGTGCCGCGGATTATTGTTTCTGTAGCGGGCAGCTTACGGCGATGAACCAACCACCTTGGGGTTAGCTGCCGCGCAGTCAGCTCCTCAACGCAACGCTGTCATTGGCTGTCAATACCGAGAACGACATCACCAAACTCCCACCATCGGATGAAAGTCGCGATTTTGATTAGTATAGTGATGACAGACTTGATTCATTGCGCTGGTGCTGTGGACAAGGAAGCCAAGTCGAGTCACGGACAATCACTGGCTGTCCTTTGTTAGCCCCTGATCAGCTGTCAGAACTTGAAGGGCTTTGATGCGCTAGTTGGAATGCCCACAGTAATGTATTGGATCGACATCGACAAACAGGTAGTGGCCGACGAGAGAGAACGGAACAAGGACGAGGATAGACGGACCGTGGTATCTGTAAATCTCGGCACATACGACTATGCCATGGCTTTTGGGCCCTTGATGTATGAATTGCGGATGATGGATTGGGGCCGGGGCTTCGTAAATGAATGCTCGTTTTGACGAAGGTAGGAAAACAATTACTCGGCCAGTTTCAATATGGCTTGGACAGAGTCTAAATTTGGATGGGCGAGCGGGTCCTTTTGGAGCCCTCATCCACTAAAATCGTACCCTGTCCCAGCGTGTTCGTAGCCATCCAGCCAGCTAACCAAGCTAGCCAGCACCGAACCCCCCCGCCCCTCCTCTGAATCTCCATTACAGGGGGCCGTGGCGCCTTGGAAGACTTCAGGAGGCCCAGTAGGGCGACATAAGCTTTCGCCTTTCCCTTTTCCCTCCTCGTGGCCCCCCCCCCCCCCGAAATTCTCTTTCTGTCATCGAAACACAAACGCCATCGTCTGTTGAACAGTAGTCGCGCGATCGTTTAAGTTCAAGGGGCGCTCGGCATTAGCTCTCTGACGTCTACCTTTTGTTTGCTTCATTCGTTTGCGAACGACGACATTCTTGGCGCTCCCAATTCACCTTCGGTACTGATAACCGCTACCACGATAGCCACGAGAGTTTAAGGGCATGCGCTAGCTGTTCTCACCAACTCTCTCACCTCTTGGAGAATCTCATCGAAAGATACTCTAAGCTATTTTTGGATATTCAATCTTGTGAGCCTTACGACATAACATGCTTGCTCTCGCCAAAATGCTTTCACGCCGCTCCATGTATATCTTCGTCGCCCTCGGCATGTTCCTTGGAACGCTGCTTTTGGTGTCGAGTAGATTGAACGACGCATGTCCCGGAGGACGTCTTTGTCCGCCAGACATGTCGAGTATCCGAGAAAAATTCTCAGGACTTCACCCCAACAAAAACGACAATAAGCACGAGACCTCATCCTCGACTGATCATGACGAAACTACCACCCTGTCCTCGTCGCAATCGACATCTAAACCCTCGTCGATGTCTGCTTCAGAACCGGCAAACCCCACGCCAAATTTGAACAGCGACCAGCCTCCGAAGCATAACCCCAAGACCGACCCAGAATGCGCGAACTTCCCTGATACGTCGAATGTTCTGGTGATTATGAAGACAGGCGCCTCTGAAGCTTACGGCAAGATTCCTACACAAGTTCTCACCAATGCCAGGTGCCTTCCTGAGTTCTTCATATTTAGCGATATGGATCAGCACATCGCTGGTTACCATATCCGAGATAGCCTCGACAATGTCACAACAGATATTAAAGCAGACAACAAGGACTTCGAAATTTATTTCCATCAGCAGGAATGTCACGTTGATCAATCCAGCTGCAACAAGAAATATGACGTCGCCAAGAAGGGCTGGGCCTTGGATAAATATAAGAATGTCCATATTGCTGAGAAGACATGGAAATTACGACCAAACTACGACTGGTATCTATACACCGACGCCGACACTTATGTTGTGTGGTCCACCATGGTAGAGTGGCTGAAGACTTTGGATCCTACGAAGCCCCAGTATCTCGGAAGTGTTGCTCTGTTGGGCGGCTTTCCCTTCGGTCATGGTGGCAGTGGTTACTTGGTCTCCCAGGCTGCCATGCGCAAAATGTTTGACGACAAAGAAAATGTGGCAAACCAATATGACAAAGATGCTAAAGGAACTTGCTGCGGAGACTTTGTCTTTGCCAAAGCTCTGAAAGATCAGACTGGAGTAGGCGTGAAGAATGTGGTAAGTTCTATAACCCCCTAACCATCCCCACTCGAGAAGCGTTCATGCTGCAACAGCGGATGTGTGATGACTAGCAACAAAGACTGATGCATGTTTTAGTGGCCTACCATCAACGGTGAAAAGCCCCATACACTGCCGTACAACGACGGTAGCTGGTGCCAGCCTATTGCTACGATGCACCATGTTGGCTCTGAGGAGCTTTCCGACCTCGATGCCTTTGAACGAGCGCGCAACTTCACAACTCCAGTACGAATCAAGGACCTCTACGAGCATTTTGTGAAGAATCAACTGTCAGCTGAGCGAGATGAGTGGGACAACATGAGCGACGACCGATTCTACCTGAACCCAAAGAAGAAGTACGAGGATTGGATTGCCGATCGAGCAGAAAAACCAAAAACCGAAGAGGAGAGGAACGCATACAAGAGCTTCGACGACTGCAAGATTGCATGCGAGAGCCTTGATTATTGCCTCCAGTTCAAGTTTGACTCAGGTTATTGTGCCATGACTAATAAGTTCAAGCATGGCAAACCTTTGCCTCGAGAAAAGCCCACGGACGGATCATGCAAGAGCGGATGGGATCTGCGCAAGATCGAGATGTGGGTGGATGACCACAAGGAGTGTGATGGCTTCGACTGGCCAAACCCGAATAAATAAGAAACCATCGTCTCGAGCAGATTGTCTACATGCTGGACAGGTGGGACGACTGTGAGGGTGTATTTATTGTATCAAGCACTATAGACTTACTTAACGGATACGGGGACATGTAACAAGGAGTTCAAAAGGCGTCTTTTTTTGGATTTGGATTTGGATTTGGATTTGGATTTGGATTTGGATTTGGGATAAGAAGAGAGAACCAGGACAGGCCTAGCAGAACCTCCCATCTTGGATGGTTGAGGCTGGCTTGGGTATGTCAGAGAAATAGAGCAGCGACTCTTTACGACAATCAAAATTCCTTTATAATTTATCTCTTCGAGCTTAGCGACGGTGATAGTCGATTGATTCTGGTGGGAGCGAGAAGGGTTGAAGGTTATCTCGGTACAGTGGCTCCCGATCCATTTCAATCATCACCTACATCCTACGTGAGAATGCAATACGGCGATAGGTGTTCTGTATATCGCCCATTACACAGCAATTTACGTGTGCTGTATTTTATTCAATTTCCAGCGCTTATCCTAGCGCAAGCTGCACGGACTTGACATCGCTTTGCGTGGGCGATGAATGGTCCATGTCTCTCCTGCTTTGGCTGGCAGTGGATGGTCTGGAGTGGGTGCGTTTGCGGTAATGCGATGGTGGAAATTACGTGTGATGTCATATCTTTTTTTTTTTTTTTGCGGGAAAGGAAAAAGGCGTTCCCGGTCTGCATGAGATGGTAAATGGGGGAGAAAGCTGTTCATTCTGGGCGCTTGGATCATGCCGAATGGTCAGTAGAGGCAGGGTCTAATTATTGAGCGGCGCCGCTGGTGGTGGCAAGCAGGCCAATGGTTTTAGCGGAGAGTAATCTAGAAATCAAAATTGCATCTTGAGGACCCTGCTCGGAAAGTGGAAGTGCCCGACTTGGATACGGTAGATGGCGTAGATCATGTTGTGATATTTAGGGAGAAGTGCTTTGGAGTTGATTCACCAGGTTGACTTGTGTGAACCTTGAATGTTGTTTTTGGTGTTATAATAAGGTTTGTAAAGGTGCTCTGGTGGTGTCTGGCTGACAGTTATCATTGCTGGGTCGGCACGGGACGGGCGCCACGGCAGTGATCACATCGGTCGTCGATCATGCACGTTTGCTGTTGTGTTTAAGCCATATAAATCCATACTGCAGCGTAAAAACGGCCGAGGCACTTGTTCTAGTACCGGGTATGTACCAGCGTGTGCAAGCCTGTATGTGATAGCAACAATTTTGTTATTACTTGTACAGTACGGGTTGCGCTGCCGGCATGACACCTGCATAGGGAGGGGAAAACCCTTGCATGAGGGCGTAATAGCTAGCCGCACTGAGCTCGTTGGGGGTATTGTTGGAGGAAAAGATTGACTGCTTGGCGGCGGTGATGCCTGTAAACAAATTTCGGGCAATCAATGGCGCCGTTTGTTTCTCCAGATTTTCTAGACTGCATGGACAAGCTCGGAGAATACAGAGTGTCTGTCTTGGCCGAATTGCGAAAGAAGGATAGTGCTTGACGCGACGCTGAACTTGATGCGTGTATTGTTTAGAATGAGCGTCCCCATTTAGTTCCATACTGCAGCGTTGGTAACAATTTCGCTACACATCAACACCATAGCCTATCCGTTGACTTTAACCGCGGTCATTTCAAAGGCAAGACAGACCAGCGTGGATCATCTGCCATTTGGTGCTGGTGACTGGGTCAATATGTTAGGTTGGGTTTTGGTTAGTTATTTGCGGCCCCTGTTTGTGGAGCCTTGTTTCCTTTCCTTTCCTTGTCCCGTTGACTGACTGACTGACTGACTCTCTATCCGTCCGCTATTCTTGCTGCTGCACCACTGGCGTGTGAACCACCCAAGACGTGTGATTTTGAACAGCTGTCATGTCCATGCACCCTAACATCTGTACAACGACATTCTTTTTCTCAAGCCTCATACTTGAACAAATCCATTACTTAAAAATCATCAACATCACATATACACCTTAAACCCATTATTCTGTATCTTTCATCCATCTATGTTCAGCTCGAGGACACCATCAGTCGCCGCGCTCACCTGCACACCTCATCACCACACCCCCCCTGAATCTCCCTTTCCACCCACTCCCCGCTCCCAATCAAAATCATCCACGCCCCCTTGCTCTGCTCCCCCCCCTCCCCCCAAAATAATCCCCTGGAGCCACTCAAACGCATCCAACCTGTAAATTGTTCGTCCTTCCCTTTGCTTAATTTCTCCCAATCCTTTCCTCTCCTCTTCTTCATTTCATTTCTTTTCCAGCCAAATACTCACAGGAGAGATTTCCTCCATCTTAGCAAGCTTCATCCTTTTTTATTTTTTTCAATACCCATTTCTCTCTTCTTTTGCCTCGTCTCTTCGGTTTTTAACCTACTGCATCTCACCCCCAACCCATTTGAGCCCAAGCTTCTCCAAGTTCGGCCATCGTCGCCCAAACAGCTTTAGTATCACCCCGTTTCGACAACCAGCTTTCCAGCATTATCTTTCCAACCGCCATCCAATCCCAACTATTCGCAATGGACGCCGAACAGAAGCACCGTGAATACACCGACGCGGAACTTGACCGTGATTGGGTTCCCAATGGACGTCGCCCTCAATCGTAAGCCCTTCCTTATTAGGAGCTGCTCCTTCTCCAGTTTCGACATTCCAGCTTCCACCACCATGCTTGGTTGTCCATGTTTAATAGCAAATGGCAACAACAACTTTTCTTTTCCTTTACTTCAACTTTGATATTTCTTGTTCTCAATGACTTCTTTACGTTTTTAATTATTCAGCAGACCACTGACAACATGTCTAACAGCACAATCGCTCGCTCCTTTTCTTTGGAGCTGATGGACATCTTCCGCATCGAAAACTCCATCTCCGACCTGGATCAGCAAGTCGACAAAAGGTGTGTATAGCCTGCCTAGAAGCAACCTGCGACCCTATTCTCGATGATTCTGCGACTCGATATAATACCCCTTACATTGATGGGCATTTCGCTAATTCAATTCCCACAGACAGCAGAGCATCAGCAAGGGTAACGAGGAGCTCGCCTCGATCGAAGCCCGTCTCAAGGAGATGGAGAACCGTCTTCGCAGTAACGGCAAGACTCGTCCAGAGCTTGGCCAGCTCAACCTCCCCGTCCGCGATAAGGAAGCTCCTGCACCTCCTGTAAAGGACGACAAGGCTCGCTCGAGACCAGGAACCGCTCGTGCTGTTCAGCCAGCTCCCAGCTCCGGCAACATGCCTCCTACTCCTGGCGCCAGCGAAGGTGAATATTACATCATTACAAAGGCTGATCTAGACGGAACACCTCGCTGACCTGGATTTTCTGTTTAACAAGATGGTGACCGCGAGTAATTCCTTCTTCGGCTAAACAGCACTCGGATGCTCACTTTTGTCGAATCAACTATCAACCCCAGGGGCAAACCCCACAACTACGATCTTGCTCAATGACAACTTCTGCCATGCAAAACAACAGATCGTCAGCTCCCGGCAACTTGCATCTTATACCACAGCAACAGTTTTCGATTTTCTGTTTACGAAAACTGTTGCCATCAATCCTTCATCAACTATATACTAGGCGAACCGTTACTTTGAGGCGTTCACAGGAATCACGACGATATCTCTTTTGACTTGTCGCATTGCTCCCTCCTTTTCTGAGGGAACTGCGCAATTTTGTTTTCACTGCCTTTGTTTTTTCTTCGATCAATTATTTTACTACGCTCCTTTTAATTTTGACAAGATGCCCGAGATAGACCTGGGAGTCATACTCGCGCTCTTGCACGTTATCTTTGAATACTCGATAACAATGTACTACTACACACCCCAGATCGCATGCATTATGGAGGATATGCTTTCGTATCACGCACGAGAGAGAAGATGGACGGGAGGAGATGAGAAAGGGTGGGGGGACACACTTGTTTGTTACTGGTTTTTAATTACAAGGAAATGGAAATATGCAGCCCGCTCTGATACACCACTAGGCGTTGGATGCCTCTAGTGAGCACAATGCATCAAGCATTCCTTTCCGCTTGTTTGAGGTTCTGTACATATCATTTTATTTTCTCATTTGAATCGAATTCACAAACATTCCAAAAAGAAGCACAAGTTCGTGTGAAGTGTCATCATATTCTCGCACCACTCCAGCTTTGCATAAATACCAAATCCAGCCCGGCAAGCCTAACAACCGGCAGAGACAACAGCCTGGCCACCATAGGCTGCCAAAGATATGCAGCGGTTAACGAAGCGTCTTTAATCAAGCTTCTTGTTGGCAAACCCGATGCGATGTCGTTCCAGGTCAAACCCTAGGACCAAGGCCTTCAACATGACGTCTCCAAGGACAGTAACGTCGAGTCCCGCAGAGCTCTGCATGCCACCCCAGCAAAAGTTTGGATCACTTTCCGTGGGCCCATAGTTGAGATATGGGCCAGGGATAGTAATAACATGTTCTGTTCCGGGAAGCTTGAACATCAAATCTGGTAGATCATTCGCACCAGAGCAGGGAAATGTGTACGCGCTGCCGAGCCCGGGCTCTAAGCGCATGCCTGGAACGTCAAACCAGTACATGCTAGCCAACCCATCTGGGAGGAACATTAAAGTGGTACCAGTGTCGATTGTGGCCATGAACTTGTAATACCACCAAGTGCGTCCGTTGCCCTCCCATGATGTAAGATCAAGTTCAACATCCCAGTGACGGCTGTTGGGATCAGAATCAAGCCATGTCATATTGTCCGACGCGGCAGCGGTATTGATGAATCCAAAGTCGAAACGGCCGGTTGCATTCTTTCTGAGATCGACGGAAAACACATGCTGATCGAGAAGTGGCATAAGAAGGGTCAAGAATGACTGGGTTGCAGGCTCAACGCTGGTAGGCAGGCTTTTTGCTAGGCCCATGATGCCACTCATGCTGGTTTCAGTTTCAAATCGGCTAGTCACTGACTGGGCGGATTCAATTGGAGTATTATGAACTTCAAAGCCGCCCAAGCGCACAGTGTCACGGTAAACAATACCATAAGCGGCGGTACCATCCACTATTTGCGTTAGTTCCTCGGGAAAGGAACATACGAATGGCATGAACTTACAGTACTGCACGTTCCAAGTAGAGTTGTTAACAACTTGAGAAGACTTGGAGTCCTTGGGGCGATACTTGGGAGCCCATGGCCCTTGGCGGTTGATTCGATAGGCTGTGTCTGTAGATTGCATCCATCTGTACCTTGTTAGCTGAGAGTTTGTTCGTCGTATAGGGCTGCGTACAGATCAGAAGAACCAGTATCCAAAGCCATTTTCAAAGTCTGGGGCGGCTCGCCCACCAGAACATCTGCGATATAAATATCGTCACTTCCCATTGGGTGCACATCGACGCGGCCATCTAAGAAGAATACATTAGTCATTACTCCACGGTTCTATTGAAGGTAACTCACCAGCATCAGCCAGAGAAAATGCAGATGCGACGCTGTCCGGCACGCCGTTGCCCCATTTCTGTCGCACAGCGGCCCATTCGCGCACAAAGTCGCGTTTGGGATTCTCCGGCTTGCTCGCATGAAGAGAGAAACCCCTTCTAGCCTCGTCGCGAGGAAGAGTCAAGGCTTGAGAGCCGACCACGAAACAAAAGACGAAGAGACAGAGGCACTGCCACGCCATGATAGAGTGCGTAATGCTCTAGCAGAGAAAAGAAGATTAGAAAAATAGACAGAATTTGGTGAATGAACCGAAGCACAAACGAGTGACTTATAAGCGAAAGGACGATAGCAGTGTAGAATGCGTTGATGAGGGACAATTTCACGCACGACGTGTTCACTTAGCAGATATCTCGAAGTGCGGAAACTCTATGCAAGCACAGAGTAGGAAGTGACAAAGAGGCACGGGAACAATCGACTCGCACCTTCTGCTACAGAGCAGCCAAGGCAGAGACGAACAACCAGCCGGCTGCCAGCCGCCTCATATAACTACCAGCTGTCAAACACATCATTTTCGAAACGACCTCGACGAATAGAACGTACAACCTTCACAGAGCCATGTTAATGCATTAATTCACATCATCCTCCTACGGATCACAACATCATGCAGCTGACCTTGCTAGTTCCGAACCAAGCAAGCGAAACAGGTTGCTATTTCAGAGACAGGTCAATGAGCGAGGGTACAGTTCAATTGACTTGAAGTTGGTGTAGCACGGGATGCAGTTCCGCCCGTTGCCTTTTCTGCCTGAACAAGACGAGGAAATGCGCCTTTCGTGTCCGCAGTAGGTCATATACGCAGCCAGGCATGCCGGCAGCACAGGGGCTACCGTTATGACCACGTTGGAAAACAAAGCTGGTGCAGGTACCCATCGTTACACTTCGTGTTTTCAGCAGCGGGTTCATATTCAGCGACACAAGGGTGAGAGGGCTCGGAGAAAACTGTTCGCATTGGTGTGCAGAAACAGGAACTGATTTGGTGCTACTCATGGAGTCTGGCATGCTCATGGAAGGACATGTGGAAGCTGAGACTGATCATTACTTGACATAAATGGAATCGTTTTGGTAATTCATCTTCTACGTTCGTCTAAAACGCCGCTTATAATGTGTACAATCATTCTTATGCGTACTACTCAGCCAAGTCTCCGCTTGTCCCAGTAGCTGGATTACAATTCGTCATGCTTGGGCTCCTCGCTAGCCTTCTCCTCACCCTTCTCTTGGGCCTTAGCCTGCTCCTTCTTGAGGATTTCGTCCAACATGTCATCAAGTTCCTCATCCGTCACCACCTTCTTGTCCTTTCCTTTTGTCCCCTTGCCCCCCTTAGTCTTCTTTGACTTTGTCTTGGTCTTCTCGCCCTTCTTGGCCTTACCACCGCCGAGCTTCTCAGTGAACTTCTTCATTCCTTGCATACTCTTGAGTGCAAGGTCCATGCTGAGCTTCTCAAGCGCAAGGCGCTTGCCATCAATATCACCAGAGAGCAAGACAGGGTCAGCAGTGGACGATAGTCCGTCTTGCTTGCCCTCAAGGTCCTTCAGCCACTCAGAGGTCTCTTTGTGTAGTTTTGTAATCTGTTCGAGGTCCTCACGCTTGAATACTGGTGGAATAGACTTAGGATCAATGGGTGCCTCTTCTTCCTCGGCTTTGGCCTCCTTTTCCTCTTTGCTCTTGCTAGAATCCTCATCATCCTCCAAGCCATCAAACTCGCCAGGAGTTGCTTCGGCAGCCTCCTCCGTTGTAGCAGAAGAGGTGGAAGAAGAGCTTGTGGCTTCTGGCTGCTTGGCTTTCCATTCATCATACTCAGAGATCTGCTTATCGATGTTCTGGACAAAGGTGTTGGTCTGCTCCAGAGCATCCTTCAGCTTCGCCAAGGAAGCTGGTCTCTTTTCCGACTCATCAATTCGCTTTTGAATAGGGGCTACAAGATCTTGGAGGACCTTAAGCTTCGCCTTGAATTCGTCCTTTTCAGCCTCAGCTCCATCTTCGTACAGCCACTCGCTAGCGTCGCTAGACTTCTCGCCCAAGACCTTGCGCTCGGCTTCCGTAGAACGTGCAATGAAGTCTTCGTTGTCAATGAGATCGCGTATCTTGTATGTGAAAGCTTCCAGTTGATTCAATGCTTCCTCTCGCTGTTGTCTAGACTTGTCCGAGGCAGCGAAAGCTCTGAGTCTGTCCTTGGACTTCGTAGACTCGTCCTTGGAGAGTTGTGGCAAGCCAGACTTTTCGACATCGATGCCAACATTGATAGAAACGATCTCCTTCTTCTTGGTTTCAACCTTCGCCTCTTCATCAGAAGCGGATGCTTCAGGCTTGGCTTCGTCAGTAGATGAGGCATCCTTGGAAGCAGAAGAGGTAGAAGACTTGGCTTTCTTGTCGCTCTTCTTGGCACTATTCTTATCTGCCTTCTTATCTGCCTTCTTATCTGCCTTCTTGTCGGCCTTCTTGTCATCTTTCTTGCCATCCTTCTTGTTGGCCTTCGCATCAGTCTCATCGGTTTCGCCCTCTTCGCCCTTCTGATCCTTCTTGCCAAATCCAAAAAGATTCTTGACGCCGTCGACAAACCCTTCCTTGGAAACCTCGGCCTCACACTCGACGTGGGCATTGGCTATGTTTACTTCACCATTCTCTCCGTTCAGCTTGATGCCGACTTTGAATTGAATCTCAGACTCGACGCAGGTAGGGTACTTCTCCTTCAGAGCAGCGATAGTGGCAGTGAGATTCTTCGTAGTGAATTTTGCAACCTCCTTATCTTCATCACCAACTTGCTGGAAGAAAGAACCAGAGAAGTCGGTGCGGTCGCTGAAAGTAAGCTCCTTAGGAGCAGCACCAATGGGAGAGATAGCAGTCCAAAGACGCTGACGTTGAGTCTTGCCCTTGCTGCCAGTCCACTTGATTCCGGCAGGGTAGAGAGAACCCTCAGCGATGCGAATTTCCTTAACACGGAAGCTGGGGCTAAGTTCAGCGGCGCGGAATCCAGCACCAAACACGGCAGCCTCGTCAGAGTTCACGTTGGAGCGCAACTTGTCTGCAGATCCAACGGCCTTCTCGAGAGCCTTTTGAACAAAGGGTGTTCTGGTAGCGCCACCGTGAAGAATAACAGAGTCAAGGTCGGCAATCTCCAGTCCAGCCATCTTGAGGGCATCGTGGATGACAGCGCCCACACGGTCAACATGGGCATCGGCCATCTTCTCAAACTCGGCGCGAGTGATCTTGTACTTGAAGTCAACATCTTCATAGAGACCTTCAAAGCTAGCCTGAGTGTTCTGGTTGGCGCTGAGGACATGGCGAACTCTTTCAGCTTCCTTGATAATCTTGGCCATGGCACGTCCATGAGCACGTACACCCTCAGAAGTGGCAGAGATCTTCTGTGCGCCCTTGGAGGCAACAAATTGGGAAACCATGTCGTCCATGATGAGGTAGTTCAGGGAGTCACCGCCAAGAGTACGGTCCCATCCACTACCGAGGGACTGCACTTCCTGAACAGTCTTGTTGTACTTGCCAACATCCTTGACGGTGCGGCTCTGGAACTTGAGGACAGAGGCTGACGTTGAGCCAGCGCCCATGTCAAAGACAAGGTGGTACTCGGGCTTAGCACCTTCGTTGATGTTGGGGAACTGGCGACTTGTAGCGTAGTTGAGACCAACTGCCATACCGTCACTAATCAAGCTGAGGACCTTCAAGTTTGCCAAGTCAGCGGCGAGCTGGACAGCCCGTCGCTCTTCTGTAGTATAAAAAGGAGGGACAGTAAGGACCACAGAGCGAACAGTAGAACCACTTCCGGCAGTAAGCTCAGCATTCTTCTGAATGCTTTGCAGCTCCATGGCCAAAAGCTCCTCCACGAGCCATGCTTCCTCATCCGCAGTCAGCGTGTTTGACTTGAAAGCGGCGGTGCCTCGACCAGAGTGAGTTTCGAGCTGTAAAGCGGGATGACGGGCGGCGTAATCGGCGACAATGGGGTCTCCAACAGGAAGGCCAAGAAGTGTCTTCAGGTTGGGGTAAACTTCACCGGGGAATCGAGCGGCGAGAGCAATGGCGTCGGCGCCATACGCTCTTTCGGGGAATTGGCCAGCCTTTGCGCCACCCTTAGCGGGCTTGAATGCAACGGCGGAGGTTTCTTTGCGTCTGGAGTCCTTTGTCAAGACAATTTCGAGTGGGATACCGGGCTTGACCAGGGCAGCCTTGATGTATTCTGTGCCGAGATCGACGCCCAGAACTGCTGATGCTGCCAGGACATTTGTCGAGAATAAGAAAATTGCTCCGAGGAGCGCGGCCAGAGATGGCATTCTTGCCGCCACCATTGTGTAAGGAGAGCGATGGGGTGTCGATTCGCGGAGGATGAGAGTGGCGGTCGTGAAGCTTCGGCTGTCGAGTTTGGCCCAATGGCAAAGAAAATGGTGGTCAAGAAATATCCCAGACCAATGCCACGGGATTGTTGAAAACGACAGACGGAAAATTAAGAGAAATAAAAAGAAAGGAAAAAAGTCAAAGGGACACGTTCCAGCGCCTGGTCGTTGTTGAGAGGGATGGAGAGAGTTGTCGATGTGTCCAGTAAATTATCCCGTTATTTAGTCTGAGTTTCACCATAATGCTTGGCCTAGCGCCGCTCACTACCGAAGAGGACAACTTGCACCCTCTGGACACCTGTGGACACTGTGGACGTAGGCCATTTTTTAGTGCAGGTACGAACCCCCAGGCCACCCTGCAAGGCTGACGCCTCGATAAGGCCAAGTGGCGTATTAGCGGTCTGCGATAAGGGTCAGTCGGGTCCACCAGAGCTTCATCCACGGAGTATCTAGCACTTTCTATGCCTCAAACCCAACTACTAGCCATCAGTGCGACAGGCAATCAGGCTAGTACTGGTCTATGGCTTGAAAGTAATTAATATGCATTAAAACTATGATATTTAACTCGATCGCAATCACTACAAAATCAACGTCAAAATCAATCCAAATTTGGGGTATGTGTACAATTTCTCATGTCCTATGAATCTATGGTGCTGCTGTAAAGCTCATGATGTATGCATTCCGCTCATAAAAAGGAAACAGTCCAATCGCCAACTTGTCGCATCCTTCATCACATGACCTTTGCCTTCCTACAAGATACATTAACCGTATCCGCCCCCCCCCCAAAAAAAGTGTAAATCAATTCATGTTCGCAAACGCCGCCATGCCATGATGTACAAGCGCCTCTCTGAAGCGCTGGAAATGATTGGCCAGGGTCTCCTCACCGGTCTTTGGCGAGGGTTCTACTCTTCTGCTCGGCGAGGGCCTCGAGATGGAACACCGGAGTTGCGGTTGCCACGACCGCGTCCCCGACCATCACCACGGTGGTTTCCACGTCCACCACGTCCTCGTCCGCCTCGGAAGTTGCCGCTGCCCTCACGCTCATGGCGTCCTCGGTTACGCTGAACAGACTGAAAGCCGTCATTAGGGTCAGTTGGTGTAGCAGTAGGCTAAAGCAGATACGTTATCAGCGAGGGTTATATACATGTAGCAGGTATCGGGTGCCTTACCTGAGCAGCTAGTTCAGGTTGATCATCAGCCCAGCTCTGCTTGTTGCTGGCAGCAATAGAAGCTGGGATAGCGGCGCCCGCCTCTGTCTCTGCAGCATCTTGTGTCTTGACGTCAACCCATTCCTGAGAAATGGACAAGTCGTTACCGTTGTGTGTTTGGTTCGCAGGGTTGGGATTGACGTCCTCGGTGGTGCTGGCAGCCACTGAGTCGTTGGCAGGCTGTTCACTCTCGCCGCCAGCGGGCTCGGAAGTTTCTGGCTCGGCGATGGATTCAGGCGCGGTGTCAGTCTGAGCTCCTTCAGCATACAAGGCAGTCTTGTAGCTTTGAGCAAGAGACTTAACAGCAGAATCTATTAAAGTGTCAACAGCCAACGTTTTCCACCTATAAACGAACACTTACAGGTTGTCTCCAAAGCCTGACCAGGGATGCTCAGAACCTGCTCATCTTCGCCCTTGACAAGCTTCAGCATGGAAGCGACAGCACTGTCGTCTCCAGCATAGATGGCCAGCAGCACACCCTCAATAGCCTGGCTCTCATCAGATTCGGGGTCGGCGGCCTCCTCGCGACGGTATGCAGCAAGACGTAGGAATTGTGAGAGAACGAGCAGGTTGTCGCGAGTGGACTGCTCAAATTCTGCTTTGGCTTGCTTGGCGGCATCGGCCCTGGCCTTCTCGATCGACTTGTCAAGCTCGGCCTTCTCCGCCTCCGCTTTCGTACGGTACTGCTCGTGGATCTTCTGGTATTGGGCAAGTTGTTCTTCAAACTGGGCGAGCTGCGCTTGCAGAGCAGGCTTCTTGAGGATTTGGGCCCTCTGATCGGCGTTGATGATCTTGGCTGCGACCAGGTCATCGACAGACTTTCCCTTGTGCTGAGCCAAGAGAGAATCAGTCTTGGAGGCATTGGTCTGTTTACTGGTCAGCAGAGGGTCAATTGACCATAATAGAGGCTGTAGACGTACGATCTTCTTGTTTACATTACGGATGCTCCTAAAGCAAACGCCGTTAGCTTGGTTGCAGATTTGTCACCAACGGAGTTGTGCCCTTACTTCTGAAGCTCCTTAATGTATGGACTCTCGAACGAATCGTCACCACCCTTGTCGACAGAGGCAGTGCTAGGAGCGGGAGATTCGGTGCGCTCAATAGGCTTGGAAGCCTTCTTCTTGGAGGAGGATTGGACAGTCGCAGCAGCCATTTCGTTTGTAGAGTGCAGCACGTGGGCAGGAGTAGAGTGGTCTAAAGATGTTGTTGTTGGATTTGAAGGTATGAATATTTATAGGAACGAGGACTTGGCGTCTAGGTTCGAAGGAATGGGTTCGAAAGATACAGGAGATATGGTGTTTGGTTCGTAGATGGGGGAGAGAAGAGAGGAGGCAGAGTTGGATCGAGGGGTGGTGCAGGCCAAATGCGATTTTGGGCTCCGCTGTTGTGCGCGCTGTGACCCACCCAAGCTGCATGGCAGGTGCTGGGTTAGGCATCTCAACCTGGACAGGGTGCTGAATTGAAATTTTGCCTCTTTAATTCAAGCTTAACTTCAAATTTTATTATTATAATTTTTTTTGACTTTACATGTCTGGAAATTACACTGAAGCCCAATCCTTGTGTCGCACCTGATGTTTGAGGCACTACTCCCTGCATCGTGGTAAAATAATTGGTAAATGAATTACAAAAAGATCAAATGATTTTATGGGAGCTTCCAAACCAGTGAAAAAGAAAAATTCGACACTCCATTTTCCCGTCTCTGCCCGAAAGACTTTACATCATTTCTCGATGCATCTTCATCGTCAGAGTACTGGCTGGGTTGCCTGAAATCTGGAATGTCTGCAGGATGCATTATTATGAACGGCATCACCAAAGACTGAACTGAGAGTCTCTTGCCAGGTAGAGCTCAGAATCCGTGAGACAAATTTCATCCAATCATGCAACAGCTGCTGAAACTAAACACGATTGAGCCGCTGGCAAATCAGGCTGCGCTCACCATCGTGTTGGCAGGCATAGTAATGCCAAAGCCACAGTCAACTGAGCCGAGCCTGATTTGTGGCAACTGACGGATCCTGACAGAACATCTTCCACGATCCATTTTAAGTGGAATATGGGCGACTTTAATCCTAATTTAATTGCTAAAGAAAGCTTCTGGCAATATCCTCTAGCAATTCCGACTCACGATTATCGACTTGAATCGCGTTTTGAAACTTCCAATCATTCTTCTCCCAGCTGACCATATATGAAGAAACCGCAATGCCAAACTGGCCATAAGCTGCCGTCATCCGACTCAAGTCATCCTCTGTAAAGTCACTGACTTGTGGTCTAGCTCCATTGTGCAGTTTAGTGAAGAGTTCAATGAAATCCTCTCCTGATACCCAGAACTGTACGGCCGAATAGTGGGCGTGTGTTATTGACTCTGGAGAGCGCAATACGAGGGTCGCAAGTGCGGCACCAAGGTAGTCGATGGTGCTGAGGGCTACAGTTAGCTCTCTGCTGAGTTTCACGGCTATGGATGGGGAGTAGTGACATACGTTACCGGTAGCTTGTTCTTCATCTGTAGACTATTTGCTTGTACAGTGTTGGCCTCCAGCTTGGGGCCGAGATATCTGCAGTATTATTAGTCAGTTTTTGTCATCGCGCGAAACAATTGTGCCAAGTTTGCTTACGAATGCTCGAACAGATAATTCTCAAAGTATCCGCATGCAACAGTGACGACCTTCATGCCAAGCTCTTGAGCTCTGTACGTTGATGCATTAACAAATTGTACTAGGGGTGCGCGCTCAGGATCTTTAGCCTCCTCTGGCGGCCAAGGTCTGCCAAACTTGGAGGGGATAAAATATTTGATATCTTGAGATTTGGCAAGAGCCTCCACAAGCTTGACTTCTAGGTGCAGTGATTCAGCAGCAATTGCAGACCTGCAATGGAGAGTATCAGCAAAACCAAGATCAGCGACATACCGATTGTGCAGAGAAGTGACTTACACGAACACGTCTATACCATTAAGTGATTCCGTGATAGCCGCGGGATTTCCTTCTTCAAGATCGATTATCCTCGTCTCAGGGCTCACATCCTCAGGAATATTCTTTGGCGGACGACCGGGTCTGTGTAGCAGGACAAGGCGAATCTTGCCTGTTCGATGGCCATCAATGAGGTAGTGCACTAGAGCTGACCCGACAGCTCCATTTGGTGCCAGGACAGCGACTGAGTGGACCATGGTGCTTTGGGTAACAGTATCGAAAACCTGGGTTGTCGCGAGGCGAGCGTCACTATTGACTTGGCACCAATAGTACTGATTATTTTGAAAGATTTTGAGACGTAGTCCTTTGAACACAGTCCCCTTTATATGAATTTTCTACTTTCATCCTATGAACTGCTGACATGGATTTAAGCTGCCATTTTATCTCCGTAAACTGCAGACAGAGCCTGCCTCAGCTCCGCCGCTGCTCAGCCTGATTTCAAAAGTTTTCGTTCAGCGTAAATTGTGCCATGGAGATTAAAGTCTTTTCTCCAAATAGTGCTAAAAAAAATCAATGATATACATATCACTTCTTGAGGACGTGGCAGGCGTTGTTGTGTAGATCGTCGGATGTACACACAACCACCAAACAAACCTAAAAATCGAGCAGTTAACATTGAATTGTAAGCAGCTCCCGATTATAGCAGATATGAGCAGATATGGGGTTTCATACACTCATTACGGGTTTGGCAAAGAGGTAGTGGGCTGTTCAACGGCCAAGAGGCTGGATATAATTGAGCCTTGGTTTACCTCGACAACCGGCGCCAAAAGTAGACATATAAGCCTTTGAGTTACTGAAGACTGTATTGAGAAGGAGTGTAAGAGGCCATGGCAGAGTTTTTGGAATCAGCTGAGAGGATTTATATTTTGATGTCTGCTCTATGGCTTAGTGTATAATGTGGTAGCAGAGCCATGAGCCTGTGAGTTTCCACCAAACCTTCGAATCTTGTAGCACGCAGCAATTTCTTGGTTGAGTAACATATTCCATGACGATACTTGAATCCGTTTGATATAAGCAACTGCCATGAAACTCTGAAACTGTGCTCATCATTACGAGCCTATAGCTGTGCTATCCGTGCTTGCCTTAGTCCGTCTTTTTGTTGCCATAGACATATAGACTTGTGGCTATTCAGCTTCGTGCGGGCTTCTCATGCGACGGTAATTCTTGCAAATGCCTCCAATCTTTGTAAATTGCTTCGCAACTGCCATGTATGCCATGTGCATATCGGGCGCAGTTTGCCTGTCTGTGTTATCGCGCGTTGGATTATTCGTTGATTAAATTCGCTCTTCGCTCGGAAATGTTGTTCTGATAGTTCGGCAGAGAGGCCACTTCAGCCCTTGAATTTGGCAAGCGTATCCTTGTACCTATCAGTTTGGTTGAGTCTTGTTTTGGAACAGTATATACTCACCCGAGTGACTTTGCGGACGCTTCTTGTTGTCAATCCTCGCTCGCCAGACTGCTTGGCGTGAATGGCCGCTTCTTTGACCAAGCTGCGGGGGGAAAGATAAATCATTATCGAATTATACACCAGTGTCATAGTAGAACTTACGTTTCCATGAATAGCACGTAATTCAAGAAAATCTGTTGCGTCGTCAGTATTGGCATCGTCGACGCGTCGTGGTTGACGAACCGTGACATCGGCATTCTTCTTGATGTTATGATTGGAATGCGCCTTGATGATCTTCTTGACCGTGGCTTTGGGATAGGCCTTTCCAGCCATGATGATTAAATAGTACAAAAAAAACCGCCAGCAAAGCCATGCAATTTAATCTGACGTCGCATGTAAGTTGATGTTTACTCCAAGTCGTTCAGTCGCAGCAGCTTCTGTGGAGACACGGCCCTTGGAGGGGTCCAATCACACCAGCCGGCCAAATCACCCCACCATGAAATTGGTGAGCTTGCTGGCTTCTGGAAGCCTATGAGCATCTCCCCAAATCACGACAGCTCTTTTCCGTCAAGCCACACAATATCGCCCAGAATGTCGTCAATACTTCAAAGACGAATGGCATGTGCCGCTGAGACCAGAAAATATACGCTGCACAGCTGCTAATGAGCGCCTTATAGATCTCCAAGGAGGACGAAAAAGTCGGCGACGAAGTCGAAGTACGACGGGAAGACCAAGATAAAATCAACAAGTTCAGCAGGCTGCATCAAAGAGAATTGGCCATGGAGGAGGAGCTAAAAACGAAGAGCGTGCGCCACTCTAACATACGACACTACACAATTGCAGACACTGACAGCCTGGTTAGAAAGAAAAGGAAGAGCTCGACGACCTGTCCACCGAACTCGAACTGGCCGACGAAGACGATAAAGTGCAGTGCGTATTCCCATTCCCTATTAAGACAGGTTCCGCCAATGATGAAGTCGGAAGTGATAGCTGACGATAATTGACAGATACAAGATTGGCGATGCGTTCTTCCACTTGCCTCTCGAGCAAGCTCAAGAAATGTTGACTACGGCAGTCAGCAGGATCGAGGAAGAGACCTCTACCCTCGAAGACAAACTGAGCACTGTCAAGGAAGAGATGACACAACTCAAGGTCGAGTTGTATGCAAGATTCGGCAAACAGATCAACCTCGAAGTATAGACGATATTAATACCAACCAAAAAGTTTCACATTTTCCACCATAACTCGCAATGACCATGGCGGCCTTTTACTTCGAAAATAGCCAGCATTGAGACAGAGCGGGAAAAAGAGAAGCATGATTTTGCAGCGTTGTAATGAGTACGGTCTGGTGGTTGAAGTCGGCTATTTGAGACACTCACGCATCACATCATCGAAGGGGCACTCGGCGCTAACTACACCGATCACGACTTAAATCACTTGCCACGCTGTTAACCCAGTTTGCCCAAGTCAGCAGCGGTCAAATGCGCAGACCTCTGCCGTGTCCCTGGCCAATCATAACCATAGCTCCAATCCTCCAAATGTGACATTAGTGGGGGAATAGCAGCCAGAACTCAAAGCTTGTTTGGCCAATTCAACCAGCCTGGTAATAAATGACTTAAACCCGGGCTATTGGCGTCGCGCCGATGAACGGCCCCACGGAGTCCAAGTTCACCATTCCATGGGCTTTGATTGTTGTGTGGATCGCCCCCCCCCCGGATCGGAGGAACCCTTTTGAAAGTTTTTGTCAAATGGTGGCAGTTGTCCAAGGCGCCTTTGGCTTCCCCTCAGTTCTCAGTTCTTCTGCTTCTTCATTATTTATTCGCAATTTGGCTGCCTTTTCTCTTAAACTTTTCTGGTGGTTACGGCCCCTCTGCAGCAGCGTTGAACTCAAAGCTTCTTTCAGCTCGTTTATCCTCGGCTTTTATTTCCCATGTAACCAAGTTTTGTTTTATGTCCAATAGCGTCCCAACGAGACAAGGCATTGAGGGTGTGTGTTTGAGAGTGTGAGAGACAGTCACCATGCCTCCCAGTGATTCAAGTGATACTGTTCATGGCGATGATGCCAAAGATCGTGGACGTGAGTGTTAACAATATATTGCAATTCTTCACAGGTGACTGTAAATAACCCGTTTGTTTCATTAGGCGCCAGAGAACGCAGTGTCTCATTATCACACCGCATCCAAGAGATTGATGAGCAAGATGCCGCGCAGCGATATGCAGAGGAAGAGGAAGCAGATAACCGTGGACTCGGAGCACTTCATCACATCCGCTCAAGAACAAGAAGTAGAACTGACCAAGTCGTCATTGGCTGGGAGCCCAACGACCCTGAGAATCCATACAATTGGCCTTCAGTAAGTATTCCCATGGCTGCACTACAGTTGCGTTTATGGCTGACACCTGTTAAGAAAAAGAAATACTTCGTCGTGGGCATCACCGCCATGCTCGTCCTCAACTCAACCATCGGCTCTGCCCTCCCCAGCATGGCCGTACCTTACATAGTCAAGGAATTCAACGTCGACTCACAAGAACAAAAAGTGCTCCCCATATCCGTCTTTCTCATCGGCTACGTCTTTGGTCCCCTCATCTGGGGTCCTCTCAGCGAACACCTTGGTCGTCGTAATTTGACCTTCTTCACTTTTTCCGCCTTCACCATCTTTACGATGGCATGCGCTCTGGCTCCAAATTGGCCAGCTCTGCTCATCTTCCGCTTCCTCTGTGGAGTAACAGCCTCATCGCCCATCGCCATTGTCGCCGGCATACTAGCAGATACATACAACGACCCCCGAACACGAGGCAGAGCGTTTTCTATCTTCATGGTCACCACGACTGCTGGTCCTCTCGCTGCTCCCATCATTTCTGGCTTTACTGCCTCTAGCATTGGCTGGCGATGGGCATTCTGGATCGGCCTCATGTATGCTGGCGCCACCCTTATCCTCGTCTTCTTCCTCCCTGAAACATTCGGCCCAATCCTTCTCGAGCGCCGTGCTCGGAAACTTCGTAAGGAAGACCCTGCCGCCAGGGTTGTTGCACCCCGAGAACTAGAAGAAACGGACCTCTCTCAACTCATGACCGTAGTCCTCACTAGGCCTCTCCGCATGCTTGCCTGCGAACCCATCGTATCAACCACCTGTGCCTACCTTGCCCTCATTTATACAATCTTCTACATCTCTTTCCAGGCGTTTCCCATCATCTTCCAGCAGCTTTACCATCTTTCTCCCGGTGTTGCAGGTCTCACATTTTTATCCATTGGCGTTGGAGCTCTCATCAGCATGCCAATCTTCTGGACTTGGGATAATTACCTGCTCCGCGCACAGAACCGCAACGCTGAATGGGTGAAGCGCGAAGAATATCGTCGTCTCCCACTGGCGTGCCTCGGCGGGCCGATGTTTGTGATTTCTCTCTTTTGGCTGGGCTGGACCGCAAGATCTTCCATCACCTTTGTTGTCCCTATGCTCGCAGGCATTCCATTCGGCATCGGCATGATGCTTATTTTCATGGCGTTGCTCAACTACTTGACCGATGCTTACGAGGTCTTTGCAGCTTCAGCCAATGCTGCGGCGTCAACTTGTCGATCTCTTTTGGCTGTGGTCTTGCCTCTCGCCACAACTCCTATGTTTAACCGCCTGGGGATCGCCGGTGCTTGTTCTCTTCTAGGTGGGTTAAGTGCCCTCATGTGCTTCATTCCGTTCATTTTTATTTGGAAAGGTCCCTCCATTCGACAGCGATCTCCATTCTGCATTGCGCTTAAAGAAAGGAAAGAGGAACTGTTGAGAAGAGCCGAAGAAGAAAAGCAACGAGCTGAACGCCGAGCAGAACGTGCGGCTCACATAGATAAAGAGAAGGAAACGGTCTGAAGTTTTTATCCAGTCACGTAGCATATCATACTTTGCATAGTACCTGGATTGCAGCTGTCGTAGTAGTAATCCAGATACAAAGTTATATTCAATAATACAGCCGTAAAATATTTACAAAGTAGGTTTGCCTCGTGGAAAGTGTGATTTATCGTAGCAATGCCTCCCTTGTCATGTAATCGTAACCTCTAAACTGACAGGGTTCCACTCTCTTCGGAAAGTATGAGAGAACTAGTTAGAGTGTTTTGTGTCGAGCTACTCATAACCATAACAAATCTATCAGTTCGCTACGAAATATCGCAGGCAAAGGAAGGGGGATATTTAAGCTTTGTCTTCGGTGTCTTCTGTAATGTCGTTGAAGAATTTTGGAGAGCATTGATGGAACCTTCTGCTGTTCTAGATTCCCTTCGAGAAATAATATTTGCTACCCGTATAGGGCTGCTATTGCGTTGTACTGGAGTTTCTGGATGTCCAAACAATGCTTCCCTTGAGGGTGTGGCAACATTTTCCAGAACCGCGAAGCCGGGAGTACTCTCGGTGTCGGAAACGCAGCTTGGTCTCTGATCTGTCTTAATTCCATCGATATTCGATGTCTCGTCTCTAATGGTCCTCAGCTTGGATATGCCGGACCTTACAGCACTGCTTATTCTAATTGGGAACGTTGCAGCTCTCGGTCCTGTTCTAGATCCAAGGACGAGTTGATTTTGGTCCGTGGACCATTGTATTCTGCCATCGTAGAACACTCGTTTGACTGCAAAATCTCTAGAGCTGACCTTGTCTCTCTGTCCTGCATGCTGGGATCTTGCAATGCGAGTGTGAGACGGATATTTGGCCCATGACTCGATAGGTGTAATATATCTGTTCTGCCCAGCATATTCAGAAAGCTTTTTCAAAGCAGACTTTGGGGTATGTTGGTGTTCGTCCCCATCGCTGGCTACTACACAATGTTTTTGATATGATGTCGCCTTGAATGAGGGCAGAAAATGCTCCCGCACCTGGTGATTTCCAATAGCGAGATCGTCAACGGTGCCGTACTCTACAGGTAGCGTGCCAGATATGAAGTCGCTTAGGGCACTTGGTCCATTGAGACTCAGATTTCGAGCTTTGGTCTTCTCGCGATTTGACTTGGCGTGCATCTCGTTGGCAAGCCTGGTCATAAACGAATGACAATGACTCTTCGAGGGAAGTGCGACCTCAAAGGTTTCTTTGAAACGAGACTTATAGTCTTGAGGTTGTTTTGGATGAGAAAAAATGCCTATAAATCGTTTTGGTATTGTTCTTAGTTCAGCTTCGCGCTGATAATAGCTAGCTGTTTCTGACTGGCACGGCGATGCATTTGGTTCCCTTGTGACCGGGAGGTGAACCACTGTAGGAGATGTTAAATTTTCCTGAGAAGTGCTGAAAGATTCCTCGGCAGTATTATAAGAGCTCCGGTCATCTGATGCGCCTGGGTCTTTGAAGATAGAGAGCCTGTCGTGCCCTGTTGGCACTTGTCAGCAAGATTTCACTTTGCTGGACTTATACGCACATTCGAAAGGCGAAAGCTCCAGACTTTCTAAATCATGACTACTGAGAACGTTGATATATGACTGCGAATGGGCCGGACTAGGCTGAAAGCTCGGCATTCCAGAGGGGTAGCAGGAGGAGCCTTTCTCAGTCGGAGATGAGGTGCCGTTTTTATTGCTCTCTTGTTGTGTTGATATGTGACTGTTACCTGCAACATTCATAAGCTCATCTTGTATAAGTTTTGGATGCTGGGAAGCTAAACATACCTGTAGATGGTTGGGTTTTGCTTGGTCCGCCAACCGACGATCTCCTTTTGCGACGAAATATGGAGTCCTTTTTGCGTACTGAACAGGGCTTCTCGACGATACTATCGATACCACCAAAATCTTGAGGAGGCGTGATGCTCATTGGTATCCGGTTGGCTTGAACTGAATCGTTTTCTGTGCTTGGATGTAAACATGAGTCTCCACCATGCCAGGCTTGGGCTATGAGCCACATTCCTAATCCTGATGTATTGTCCCCAGAATGAGATTCCCGAGCCGAACTAAATGAATCCCCCCCGCGGCCGAGAACTCGCTCCATCTGTGGAGATGAAGAAGTCATCATGCCCAGCCTTGCCGATGATGAACAATACACGCTCTGTGGACGAGAAACATCTTTTTCGGTATCTCTGCAGGGTTCGCACTTTTTTGGACTGGTTGCATTTTGAGGGGTCTTGAACGCACTGGGACAGCTACTGCGCCGTTTCTTTTGTGTTGATGACACTGATGTCTCTGCGCCAAGGCCTGATGCTGGACTAGGAACTGGTGGAGGGCACAGCTGGGAAGGTTGACAACTGGCATTGTCCATTGAAAATTCAATGGTATCTCTTGGCCCATGTCCTGGCATCCCAATATCTATGTAGGGAGAAAGATATTTTGTACTTCGAATTGAGGTGTGTGCTGAGATGCAGTGCATATCATCGGAGCTCAACTCATCTTGAATTCTCCGGTTTCTGATTTGTCGAAGCTCAGCACGCCTGGAAATTTCTTCTTCGCTAGTCCCAATAGAAATATGGTTGCTACTAGATCTCTCAAATGAAAGGTGACGTATGAGTTTTGTTTTGACAGCTTCAAGGGCGGAGTTGTTCCGCTTCGGTGTAGCAACGACGTCGTTATCATCGTCATTCAGTGGTTCCTCATCAATAGGTCCAACTGTCTGAAAAGTTTCAGCAGGGCTGTAAATCTGAGGCTGGTGTTGAATGCTTCCACTGTGGATTGTGAGGGGCTGTACAGTTAACTGCTGTAGCGCAATGCTGCTTCCAACGGCTTCACTGTGCGTGGTTGGTGAATGAGGAAATCGATGCCGGTGAGGGCTAATTACGTGTCTGTCGCGTTTCCAGGGGCTATAGCAGCATAATGCAAGCATCTTGAAGATATCAGATGGTGATACACAAGCAAGAGCGCAAGCGTAGACAGCTCAGAAACTAAAGTGTTGGTGGTGTACAAAGATGGGAGTTATCGGATTGTCTGCCATGACAAAGTTGGAGGTAGGTTTCAGGGTGGTACAATACTGCAGTGTTGCTACTCCATAACGTTCTACAAACAGTCAAGGCCTACCGGCGACTGTCGTTCTGTTTCATTTCCATGAGGCACTCACGACAAACAGTTAGAAAGAATATTGGCAGGCACGATGCGGCTTCCTGTGAGGGAAATTGAAAGCGAATGCACCTCCTGCAACGATGAGGCGGCATGGCGCAGCAGAGGTCGTAGAGTAACAGTAAGAGTTAATAAATATAAGACATAGAAAAAGTAAACGCCAGCCAAATGGTGTCCATGAGTGTTTGCAGCATCACAGAGATTAGGAGTATAAAGAGAACTGGTGGCATCTAGAGTTGCCCAAAGCTCTTTAACTGGCATTGCATTCCCACAATAACAGCGCGGACAATTGGGCAGAGAACACAGAGCCGGCATGCACCACATCTAGCCCGCCAGACAGCGCTTCGAATGACAATCCTTCGAAAATTGTTACCCCTCTATCTACGGGTGCAATTACGAGAATAGTCATTGGCAGTGCTGCAGTTGTTCTGCTGGTATCTGGAGTTGCAGCTTGGATATAGTTCAACAAGCGAAGCCAGGCGGCGCAACACATGGTTCCTAAGAAGAGACCCCATGTCACCAGAGGCTGAAAATAAAAGACCTTCGCTCCCAGCTCAGTCTTTTGGCTATGTGCTACCCAGACAGGAGACGGACGGACCAACACCGACGAGTCCAGTTGCTGTAAACCTACAGCCGCAAGAGCTGGACGACACCAGATTGCCATAGTTCGGTGGCGCCAAGAACTATACATTATCTCGTCTAGAAATGCACAATATTAGGTCCTTGAACAACCCGAGACTGGTGTATCTCCATAGCATATGCCGTTCTATGTCCTCGGTATCAATTTGAAAAGCAGCCGCTAGTTCTAAACATGGCGCAACAGAAGAAAATGTTAGCTGGTGTTCCAAGGTAATATATAGCCATGGACATGGGCCTCCTGAGTCTGCTGAATGACACTAATGGCACTGTGCAGGACAGTTGCAGCAAGCTCATTCAGTGGCCCTGGGAAAGGTCCAGTCAATTACACCGCGTACGGGTACCGATGATAGCAGCGCCGACGGTCCGAATATCGGCATTCCGAGACCGATGAAAACTCAACTAGACCCCCGAACCTAAAGTGGGCTGGCCCTTGCTGACCTGTGGACGGTGGTTGGGTCTCATTGGTTGCTGGTGAGCGCCATCAATTAAGCAGCTCTGCAATGTTGTGGAGAAGCAATTGCTGCGCAACGATTCAGCAAAGATGGTGTCATAGCTGCGAGCGCAAGAATGTCAACGTTGCATAGTAACGACAATGAGGGTTTCCATTTGCACCACTGCTCAGTAGTTCTCCCTCTATTGTTGCGAAGATGCGCCGCTGAACCCAGTGCAATAGCTGCCTCATGCAAACAGAGCTACTGAAGCAATAAAAACCAACCCGCAATTTTGTTTTGTCTTCCCAGCTCTGTCTAGGGTCTGGTACAAAAGCGACGCTCCAGGCTCGCGGAGATCTTTGCATGTATTATCTAGTACAATAACGCTCTGCGTGGGGACCCTATCGAGGGTCTGCTCGATGGCGCAATAGTACTAGTGCGGTTGGAATGGAAAATTTGCTAGGGAGCTCGTGCAAACAGGACCTGCAGTAATGGATCAGGTTAATCATGCAGTGGATTTGCGATAAGGCAAAGGGAAATTTGACTGGGAAACACCAATCTAATACGTAAAGCACTGCGTCTGTTGATCGTAGCCGTCCATACAAACAGAACAGCCCTGGCCGGTGCAAACGTCCAAACCCGCCGGGGGACGAAAGTAACCGAACTTTGTAGAAGCAGAGCAGCATTACTTGACTGGGCCCGGCTGCCGCAAAGCGCCTTGCGTGATTGGGGTGTCGGTACAAAGAGATTCTTGTCGGGTTGTTTGACCTTGTCGGAATCCTCATCCTCCATCAGTCAGTCAGAATCGGTCAGAGTCAGTGTGTCAGGTCGGTGAAAAGGCTGCTGGTACAGATGCACTAAACCAGCTCCGGCCCGGCGTACCAAGTCAGCTTTCGCAATGGGAAAGCCGGTCAAGCGTCGCGCAATAATGTTCCATTGGCTGTAGCAGCTGTACCATGTACGTAGTAATAAGGCACCAAATCTGACTTCCCAGGCCAGGTGCTTGCTGGGTACGAGTACGATGTGCCTGTGTAATTTTGCAGTAATGCTTCTGCCCAACCTCAGGTATTAATTACGGCGCTGCTCGTTGTGCCTACCGTAGTGCTGTAAGGGTTTTGTTCTACTCTCTTCTCTTTCTTACCCCTCCCCCGCTCCCGACCGACGGCGAGTTTTTCCTTGTTGACCAGCCAGTCCAGAGCTGCACCCCGCTGCCTCTGCTCCCCTCCACTTAGTTTATCTACCCTTTATTTTCTCTCTCAATTTTTTTCCCTCATTCCATCCCCTTTCCTTTCTTCTCTTCATCCCACTCTTCTTCTCTCTACTTTGCATTCTGCTTTTTAGAGAAGTTCCTTGCCTTGCTAGATCCATTCAGGACTTGGGCAGGATAATACCAATTCACAGTAAGCCCGATTGCTCTAAGCTTTTCCTTTACCCCTCACCTCACCTACCCGCCGTTTGATGGAAAGTGTTGAGCACACCCGAACGGAAGCAATCCCTCTGTTCTTCATTCCAGATCATCAATAAAGCTTCAGCATCAGCTAACACCTACCAGAACTTCACAATTAGACCGTTTAGAGTCCTTGGACCAACCGTCAAGATGGTTCACTCCGCTGTTCTCGGTTTCCCCCGCATGGGTGTCAACCGTGACCTCAAGAAGGCTACTGAAGCTTGTCAGTGCTATCCCCTCACTGCTGAGAGCCTCTCGATCGATCCACTACTAACAGATAATAGACTGGGGTGGCAAGATCTCTCAGGCTGATCTCCTTGCTGAGGCCAAGCGCCTCCGTCTTGCTCACTGGAAGATCCAGAAGGATGCTGGCGTCGACATCATCCCCAGCAACGACTTCGCTCTGTACGATCAAGTCCTCCACCAGATCCAGGACTTCGGTGTAAGCAATCCCGCTGCTGGTACAGCTCCATCAATCATTTTCAACCAATGCCCTAACATTTCATTTCTAGGCCGTTCCTGAGCGTTACACCAAGGATGGTCTTGACAAGATTGACCAGTACTTCGCCATGGGCCGTGGTCACCAGAAGGGTGGCGTCGATGTCCCCTCTTTGGAAATGGTTAAGTGGTTTGACTCCAACTACCACTATGTCAAGCCCACTCTCCAGGACAACCAGACCTTCACCCTGACCGATGCCCCCAAGGCTGTTGCTGAGTTCAACGAGGCCAAGGAGGCTGGCGTTGCCACCCGGCCCGTCCTCGTCGGTCCCGTCTCCTTCCTTCACCTCGGTAAGGCTGACCGTGGTCAGTCTGTCGACCCCATTGACTTGCTCGAGAAGCTTCTCCCCGTCTACGAGCAGCTCTTGACTCAGCTCAAGCAGGCTGGTGCCGAGACTGTCCAGATTGACGAGCCCGTCCTTGTCTTTGACCTTCCCGCCAAGACCAAGGCTGCATTCAAGCCCGCCTACGAGAAGCTTGCCGCTCTCGGTGACAAGATCCCCAAGCTTGTCTTCACCACCTACTTCGGTGACATCGTCCACAACATCGACCTCGTCCCCAAGGATATCTATGCTGTCCATGTTGACCTTGTCCGCAACCCTGAGCAGCTCGAGACCGTTCTCGGCGCCCTGGGCCCCAACACTATCCTCTCTGCTGGTGTTGTCGATGGCCGTAACATCTGGAAGACCAACCTGAAGCGTGCCATCGAGATCGTCGAGACTGCAGTTCAGAAGCTCGGCAAGGAGCGTGTCATTGCTGCCACCTCCTCCTCCCTCCTCCACACTCCCCACACTCTTGCTAGCGAGAAGAAGCTCGACCCTGAGGTCGCTGACTGGTTCTCTTTCGCCAGCGAGAAGACTGTTGAGATTGCTCTCATTGCCAAGGCTGTCACTGAGGGCCCTGCCGCCGTCCGTGAACAGCTCGAGGCCAACGCCAAGTCTCTCCAGGCTCGTGCCTCCTCTGCCCGCACCAACGACCCCAAGGTCAAGGACCGTCAGTCCAAGATCACCGAGAAGGACTACAGCCGCAAGGACGAGTTCCCTACCCGTATTGCCGAGCAAGAGAAGAAGCTCAACCTTCCTCTGTTCCCCACCACCACTATCGGTTCCTTCCCCCAGACCAAGGACATCCGTGTTCAGCGTAACAAGTTCACCAAGGGTGAGATCACTGAGGCTGAGTACGACAAGTTCATTCAAAAGGAGATTGAGGACAACGTCAAGATCCAGAAGGAGCTTGGCCTCGATGTCTACGTTCACGGTGAGCCTGAGCGTAATGACATGGTTCAGTACTTCGGTGAGCGCCTTGACGGCTATGCTTTCACCACTCACGCCTGGGTCCAGTCTTACGGTTCTCGCTGCGTCCGTCCTCCCATCATTGTTGGTGATATCTCTCGCCCTGCTCCCATGACTGTCAAGGAGTCTAAGTACGCCGTTGATGTTTCCGACAAGCCCATGAAGGGCATGTTGACTGGCCCTGTCACTTGCTTGCGCTGGTCTTTCCCTCGTGACGATGTCCATCAGTCTGTCCAGGCTGAGCAGCTTGCTCTTGCCCTCCGTGACGAAGTTGTCGACCTTGAGAAGGCCGGTGTCGACGTCATCCAGGTCGATGAGCCTGCTCTCCGTGAGGGTCTCCCTCTCCGCTCTGGCAAGGAGCGTGATGCTTACCTCGACTGGGCCGTCAAGGCTTTCAAGCTGTCCACTGCCGGTGTCGAGAATGCCACTCAGATCCACTCTCACTTCTGCTACTCTGAGTTCCAGGATTTCTTCCACGCCATCGCTGCCCTCGATGCTGACGTTCTCTCCATCGAGAACAGCAAGTCTGACGCCAAGCTCCTCCGCGTCTTCGTTGACTCTGCTTACCCCCGTCACATCGGTCCCGGTGTCTACGACATCCACTCCCCTCGTGTTCCCAGCGAGCAGGAGATCAAGGACCGCATCGAGGAGATGCTCCAGTATCTCAAGCCTGAACAGCTCTGGATCGACCCTGACTGCGGTCTCAAGACCCGCCAGTGGGAAGAGACTAAGGCTGCCCTGCTCAACATGGTCAACGCTGCCAAGTTCTTCCGTGAGAAGTACTCCAAATAAGTTTGCCACGAGCAACTGTATAAGAACTACGGTTCTGTAACGAAAAAGATGTGGATATATATTTAGAATTTTTTCATGAACGCTTTTTTTTTTCTTTTGTACAAGCTGAGCTTTAACAGCCGGCTACGATTTCAACATCGGCGTTTGGGAGATTTGGGGATGAGATGCGCTTGCTGCATCCCAAAAAGTTTTTTAACACCTGCTTTAAGGGTTGGCGGCGAGGCGCACATTCAACATAGATACACAATCACTTCCATTTGGGAGGAAAGCCCGAAGGGCGAAAATAATAACGGACAAAAATTGAATCCGATTTAATTAAACCCTAAGACTATTTTTCTCTGGATTGTGATCCTTTTGTAACTGCAATGACAGCCTTTGCGGCCAGCTTAATGGGCGTCACGTGGCTTCGCGTAGTTGTCGTCGAAACTCAATCGCGTCTGGTCCCCAACTGCTGTGACAACGACTGCACGTCAAAGCAAACGCATGGTAGCGCCCCTAAGATGCTCCAAGCATGAAAGGAGTAATAGCGGATTCAGATGATGAGAGCGATGGGGGCGGCTATGTTGTTGGAGTCGGGGGGGAAGACGTTCAGGCAATGATCAAGGCGCAGCTAAGTGATAGTGGTGCAGACGGCCTGGCAACATCGTCAACAGACCCGGCATTTTTCCACAGCGTGTTGATGGAGCAACGAATGGCAGCAGGGCATCAGACCCGAGTTGCACGGCAAGACATGGATTTATCGAAATGGAATCGCCATGAGCTTGACTCGCTACCACCAACTGCAACATCCTTCGCTTTCCAACCCAGTGTGCAGCAGCCTCTTCCACCATTGGACTCAAGTTTCTACCCTCCAACTGCACCTACAAACTTCATGATACTTCCTCAAACATTGAGTCAAGTAGATCCTTATGAAATTCCATCAAGTGCAGAGCAACACGCCGCCAAAGCGAAGCTGCAACGAGGAACCAAAAAGACGAGGCATGATCAGCAAAGCTCAGGAATCATTGAGGCAGACGACGCGGGTTCGGCATTGGCAACCAGAAGTGCGAAAAGAAGACGAACGGCAGATTGTTGCAAAAAAGACGAGACGTTGGAAATGGGCGGTATTTCAAGCAACACTCAGCAAGCAGTATCAGGCGGTGATGAAAAGGCTGAGACCCAGGTTGACGTACCCACGGAATCTGACCATTTTGTTACTATCGAAACCAATCATCTTACCACTAGCCAGAAGTTGGAGTATCAGTCTGTGGAGCTTCCTTTGAGCCCTACACAGCAGTCTATGAGTGTACCGCAACCAATCACTAGAGACTGTCCAATTGAAAGTAGCTTGGCAACAAACATCAATACACAGAGGAGCATCAATACGGCGCAACGAGAACTATCTCCGGCTCAGTCAGCGCCAGCGGAGCAAACAGCAATAGGTAAAAGAAAACCAGGAAGGCCGAGAAAAGATGCGACTTCAATGACCGCTTCGGTGGAGGGCAGCACTCTTAGGAAGAAGCCAGTGAAATCGGCTGCTCGAGTTTTGGAAGACTCTGACGGTGACGAAGATGATTGGCTTGGTCCAGAACATCATGCAGATGATGGAGAGGTAAACGAGGCATCACCTGTGAGCTTGGCTGATGAGAGTCCTGTGAAAGCAAAACCAAAGGCGAAGGGCAAGCGAGGACGTCCGAAACAAACACAGGAGCCAAAGGTCGTGGAACATATGTTAGACAATGGAGAACAGGTCAATCTTAGCGGGGAAGTAGCTGTAAAGACGAAGAAGGAAAAGCGAGGTCGCCCAAAGAAGAAGAAGGAACCAGAGGCAGAAAAGGCAGCGGGTGACGATTCCAAGGAGAACAATGCTTCTGTGGACACCAGCGTGGCTTCTACAGTAAAGGAGGGGGAGATGGAGGAAGTCAAGGAAGTCAAGGAAGTCAAGGAAGTCAAGGAAGTCAAGGAAGTCAAGGCAAATGACAACAAGGAAGGTGAGGATACCAAGACATCAACACTTGAGCTATTAGTGGAAGATTCGACGGCAAAGAAAGAAGTAGCACAAGACGACCACAAGCCACTTGCCGCCTCGAACAGCAACAGCAACAGCAACAGCAACGAGAAGAAGATTTCGAAGCAGTTGTGTGTTGGTGGCGCAGGTGCTGGTAAGCCATTTTATCGGGTTGGACTAAGCAGACGGACATCTATTGCACCGCTGCTTAAAGTGATTCGCAAATGACATATCATTGGATCGCTATCTTACTTCATGGCTGGTGGTCCTTATGGATTTGCTGTGAATGAGTTGAAGTGATGGGGGAGCGAATAGGACGGTGCATGATTATGAAAGGATTTTGCTGTATTTTTATTATATACCCAATTGCTGAATTTATTCTTTTCTTCAACTTGGGGTTTTGTTAAGCCACGGTAGTGAACATCAAAGAGCAAGCATTGCCACTACATTAGCAGTGCTACAGCGTACTCTGTACATGGTACGGCAATTATTCCATGTGAAGAAAAGAAAAAAAAGGTGGGAGGAAATGCCCCGCACTAGGCCGTAACCGGGGGACAGATGGGCGATTGGGTGCAGCATGACTCTTGCAGTAAGTTGGGGCCCTGTAATGAGGATGGGGATAGTGCCGCTGTAACAGTGCTTGCAGAAGACGCTGCAGCGCAGGAGGCTCTGCACTCATTGTGGCCAATCTCTCTTATCACGTTGCTCGAACCGCATTGCATTATTCGCGCAGTCATCGTCTAATAATCCACCGACTTTTTGTTTTCTTTTTGTTTTCTTTTTTAATATTGATTCTATTCTATTTTCATCTTTCAATTAAATGCTATTTTCTTCCATTATCCTTTTGTTTTGTCTAGATTAATTGACGCTCGTCCCCTACTTTTGTCTTGGACCCTGCCAAATCTCTTTTGGGACTCGCCCAAAAACTTGTCTGCCCCTCCATCTCCATCAACACCGCCAACAATCGCCCCTCCGAAGCCGCTTCCATTGACGCAACCCAACTCCCCAAAAACCAACTCCCAACATCGCCATTCCAGCACCACCTCATGGCTTCCAATGGTGTCTCTGCCGAGCAGGGCGAAAGCTCTACTCACACGCAATCGCAACGATATCTAAGCACTCGCGGTGAGGACGCCGGCGTAAGTTCGACAGCCTCCAAACAGTCACAGACGAGAAAAAAAAACCGGCCAAGCTTGGCAATGGTCACGACTAACACTCTTCTTCACAGTTTTCTTTCGAGGAAGCCGTACTCAAGGGCCTCGCAAACGACGGTGGTCTTTTCATCCCCGAAGCTATCCCCCAGGCGACGAATTGGCAGTCGTGGAAGGACCTCAGCTTTGTCGACTTAGCCTACGAGGTCTTGTCGCTGTACATTTCTCCTGCAGAGATTCCCGCCGCAGACCTTAAGGACATTATTCAAAGGAGTTACTCCACCTTCCGAAGCAAAGATACCACGCCGCTCGTACACTTACAGGATAACCACTACCTGCTCGAATTGTTCCATGGCCCTACTTTTGCCTTCAAGGACGTGGCTCTGCAGTTCCTTGGCAACTTGTTCGAGTATTTCCTTGTAAGAAAGAACAAGGGCAAGACTGGGAAGGGTATGCACATATTGTCTTGCATGTACAAGTTCGACAGCTTGCTAATTGAGTTGCAGATCGCCACCACCTTACCGTCATTGGCGCCACGAGCGGTGATACTGGCTCTGCTGCCATCTACGGTCTTCGCGGCAAGCAAGATGTATCTGTCTTCATCATGTACCCTACTGGCCGTGTCAGCCCCATTCAAGAACTGCAAATGACCACCGTTCCCGACAAGAATGTCCACAACCTCTCTGTCGGCGGCACCTTTGACGACTGCCAAGTACGCACCCCCCCTCCCCGCTTCCCCCCTTCCAACATAACCACTAACACAACCAGGATATCCTCAAGGTCCTCTTCGCCGACAAGGACATCAACTCAACCCTCAACCTCGGCGCCGTTAACTCCATCAATTGGGCCCGCATCCTTGCCCAGATCGTCTACTATTTCCATGCCTACTTCTCCCTTGCCAAGTCCTCCCCCAACTTCAAGCTCGGCGACAAAGTCCGCTTCGTCACTCCCACCGGCAACTTTGGCGACATTCTCGCCGGCTACTTCGCCCTGCGTATGGGTCTCCCCATCGAGAAGCTCGTCATCGCCACCAATGAAAACGACATCCTCGATCGTTTCTGGAAGACCGGCAAGTACGAGAAGCAGTCCGAGTCCGCCGAGGCCGGTGTCAAGGAAACTCTCAGCCCCGCCATGGACATCCTCGTCTCCAGCAACTTTGAGCGCCTGCTGTGGTTCCTCGCCTATGAGTTCGCCGCCACCGCCGGCATGGACGACGAATGGAACAAGAAGCAAGCTGGTCAGGAAGTCTCCAAGTGGCTCAAGGACCTCAAGGACACCGGTTCCTTTGGCCCCGTCTACCAGGATGTTCTTAACAGCGCCCAGCGCGACTTCGAGAGCGAGCGTGTCACCGACGACGAAACCATCAAGACCATCCAGGAATTCTACCGCAAGACAAAGTACATTCTCGACCCTCACACTGCCGTTGGCGCCGCAGCTACGTTACGCTCTGTTGAGCGCGCTGGCCCTGAGAGCCCTCACATCTCCCTGTCTACGGCTCACCCTGCCAAATTTGCTGGTGCGGTTGACGTCGCTCTGAAGGAAGAGCCTGGATTTGATTTTGAGACACAAGTCCTACCTACTGAGTTTATTGGCCTCGATAAGAAGGAGAAGCGCATCACTACGGTAGATAACGATTGGAAGAAGGTTCGGGAGTTGGTCAAGGCTCAAGTCGAGCGTGAACTTTCCGAGTAGATGTTTTTGGTTGGGGCAGGTATTATTTAGAGTGCGACACATTTACTCAAAGCAATGAAATATATAGAGGACGTGGATTGTCACTAACGCAGGAAATGAAGCACCTTAATCAAATAGTTTATTTGATATTTTCTCTCTTCCTATCTTTCGCACAAGACGTTCCGTAACTGTGAATGTGAATGTGTAGTACAGCAAACCATTTCATCCACACCATACACATATCAAGTAATAAATGATTCATGAACTTGCGCGCATGCGAACAAGAGATAGTGAAAATAGTTGCAGTTCAACGAACAAGAGAAAATAAAACTGAGGAAATTCGAAACCAGCCAAAAAAGAGTTGGAAGCCACGTGCGGGTTCTTCCATATAACGCCAAGACACAATGCATAATATGTTAGTAAAACGATAACGGTTACGGTGCCCGTTAGCTAGATCCGATAATGGTAATATTGGCAAGATAGAGATTTTGGTACTATTGAAGATGAATGAGGATAGGTTGCGTTTGGTGTTACAGGTTCGTCGTTGAAGGCGGGTCGTCCATGGTCTTGATGCGTTTCTTGATGAATTCGAATGACGAGAAGAAAATGGCATTGACCACGCATGAGCGGCTCATAGATACGCCCAGGCCACGGTACATGTCTTTCTTGAAAAAGGTGATTTTAGGCGCCGGTTCAACTTTTTCGCCTTTGCAGTAGAGCAGTGAGTTTCGTTGATATATGCTCTTCGCTGAGTCGATTGGGTCTACCAAATGGTTAGGATTTGGTCCTTGTATAGCTTATTGTCCATTTACTTACATATCAGGGCCCATGATACTAAACCACACATACCCCCGGCCGCCACAACAGCCAGTTTGTTGCTGCTGTCTCCTGCAAAGGTGGTTCCAAGCTGTTTGCCACTTTCGTAGACCATGAAGTAAATCGACGTGCCTAACGTATCTCTCACTATACAAGTATTAATAGACGAAAGACGCAGCATGCCAAGTTCAACTTACAGAGATGAAGTCGGAATCCAGTATACAATCCCAGTAGGCCTCGGTGTTTGACAATGGTAGCCATCGTCCGTAGCGTTCCTTTGTTCTGATAGCTTGCTGCCACATCTCTGCTCGCTTTGGATCCGGCACCTCTCTCTGCGAGCAGAACCGATACCTGGGAGCTCAACTTGCTCAATTCAAATGGACAGGCCAATATTGGTATTATTGAGCCCGCGGTGGCTCCAGCTGCTCCAAACGTTGCCACTGAGTAAAGTGTTGGGTAGTTTCCCTGCTTGTTCACCTGCCGTATGATATCGACGCCAAAGTTTTTCTTCACCCAGGCGCAATAGGCATATTTAGCTCGGATATATATCGAAAATGACACCGTTCGCACTAAAGTGATACTGGCCATTGGTGCAGTGACACCTGTTCACTCATGTTAGATACTTTGGCTCCAGCACAGCAAATTTCAATTGCTACGGCACCGATGGTGCAAAATCAAGCAGTAATTGAATTAATCAATGCAACTCACCTCGAAAGAAGCCGGCTAACGACTCGCTACGATATGTCTGTTTGACACAATCGAGAAAGCCACGATATTGATATGTCTGCATTCTCGTCTTGACGCTGTCGAGAGGGAATGCGGTCATGGTAGAAAACACGCTCGATGTACTCGCCGCAATTTCGGTTCGGTATCGTTTTATAAATGCTGAGGTTGGTGTGATGGTTGAAGGTTTGTCCCGCTCATGGGAGCCTTGCTGGGAGGACGGCGGCATGACGGGCGATGACGAGGAAAGGGAGGACGAAACAAGACGCTCTGGAACATCTTGATGAGTACGAGCTCTTGCGTCCTGGGTCATGCTTCAGGCAATTGGCAGCGGCTGTTCACAGCGCGGACAGACAGTGGCCCCAGAGGAGGCCAGAGTCTTGAACGCGGATCGCAGCAGAGCCAGTCGCCAAAAGCGTCCTGTCCATCAAGCTGCTTGTGCAGTGCTGGAGGACCAGATGAACAGGACGAGTGATGAAAATTCCGAGTCGATCGGATAGCCGCTGTATCGTTCTTTCGTGTTCAGTTTGGCGATGAAACGGCCGGGCTTGGGCGGTTTGGCTGGGGACGCTTTTTGAGCGGGTCGATTTGGCTGTGGTAGCTCAAGGTTGGGGCTGGGGCAAACGCAGGTGGATGTTAGATAGACGCGCGACAACGACAGCTCTAGCTCTTTTTGCGTTCGCCGTCAGGCGATGCGATAGTGTTGTTTTTAGCAGCCCAGGAGCTTGTGTTGTCTCCCAGTGTGAAACAAGGGTCAAGGATTGAAGAGGGGGGAAAGGAACGAGGTTGTGGATATGATGAGAAGCCAGTATGTAATGGCCACAGAGCTATCCTTGCCTATGACGGGTTATGGTGACAGTGAGGTGAGGGGTTCTATAAAGGTTAATGAGAGCAACGCTAACAGCAATTGGGGGGTGCTGCAAGTCTTGAAGATAGCGCACATAAGTACCCATCAAGTCACTGTCCAGGCCCTATGTCGCCTGGGGTGGGTTGCTGTTAGCGGCTTATCGGCACTCAATTAGTGGTTGATCTGGTGGCGCTGAGACGCTGAGAATACTTCTAGGGTACCTCGGTAGCTCAAGACCATTCACAATTGCGCCTCTTCACATGGGGAGCGCTTTCTTGTCGAAAGGGTTGCATCCATTTCTCAGCTAACCAATAGAATACATGTCATTACGCTAGCGATGCCAATCGTGAGTCTCAAGCCGTTGGTTCGAGTTCAGACGGCATGAAGTCTTGGCAACAGCTTTTGCCTGAATCACCATCTTGTAGCCGAGAACAAGGAACCATCCACTGGATGGAATGTCATTTAATTTGGAAGCTGGCGATATATCAATTCGATCATGGGGCGCGTCATGTTGTATGTGAATTGCCTGTCATCGGCCGGATCCTTTTCTTGATATAAATATGCTATTCTAGCTTATTTGCTTGCATCAGATTTCCGTCCTCTTCATCCCTAAATTTGTAGATGAAAACGCCTTCAGTCGCTGAATACCAGTCTCAGCCGGGCTGGTGCGAGAGGCGCTTCAATGTTCAACGCTTTTATGCAATAATGGTTTTACATCCTTTACCAATGCAGGACTGTTCATCAAGGTGGATTGTAGTGGGAATATCAAACCACAAAATCCCTTCAAGATCCAGCAACAACAGTGTCCGTTGGCGGCCCATGCAGAGCTGTCAGTCTTTCTTCCTCTCGCTTATCGCGTAGAGCTTCTGTTTCTCTTCGTAACTTAGCCAAGTTGAAGGCATCGTCGTCGTCATCATCCGAGTCCACCTCTGAGTCGTCTTCGTCACGCCACTTGCCGCTTTCGAACAGAGCTCGTCCTGTGTTATCCTTGGCCCTGCGTGCTTGTTCTTCAGCGGCCTTCTTAGACATGCGATCCTGCTTCCACTTGGCGAATGTTTCGGGCGTCACGGGCGTCAAAGTACCCGTGAGCTTGTGACGCTCAGATTCCAAGAAGTCTTCTAATGTCAAAGTCTTGAGAGGTGATTTATCCAACAATGCTTTCTCCGCAGCTCTTTGTTCCTTGGTCTTCAAGACGAAACTAATAGGACAGTTAGTATCGACGTTGATATCACGCAATAAAACAACGAGACATACCCAGGTGGAAGAGCGTGCTTATACATGCACTTATCGCCGCCATTCGGACAGATCCAGAACCAACCGTATTTTCCATCTTCGATGGCCGAAACAAAGTATTTGCACACCTTGTCTGTACTTGTCTTTTGGTTTCCCTTCTTTGACAACACGACGGATCGCAACTTCTCTTCGTCCCAGTCCGCAGAGGTTTCTTGCTTCTTCTTCTCTTTCTCTGTCTCCTCTTCCGCTCTCGCATCGGTGTAAAGGTTCTTCTTTTCGGTTTTACGCTCGACGGACAAATCGTGAGAGAACTTGCACTTGCGTCCCTTTTCGCAGTTACCTTTCTTGTGGAATATACACACAACGGTCTTTGGATCGACACCGAAAGGAACTTTCTGGATCTGAGCGGGCTTGTTCAACAACAGATCGGCCTCTCGCTTTGCATCTTCGGCCGCCTTCCTTTCTCGATCACGCGCCGCCTTTTCGGCTTCTTTTCGTTTCTGTTCAGCGCTTCCTGAAGCCTTCAAGTTGGCTGCCATCTGTTGGATTTGCTTCTGCGCAACGGCTCCCTTCTTGTTCTTCATGCCAAAGGTTCGGTCCTCCACCTGCTTCGTGGCGGAGGCCTTCTTGCCGGCGACTTTCTCCTGCTTCTTAGGAGGCATCGTGAATTCGTAAAGTTTTGTGAAGATTTAGAGGGAAAGTAAGAAAAATTATGCCCAATTTTCTGACAAAAAATACCGGCGATCAATCGCGGCTCTCCAGCGTTGAAAAATCGCTTTACCTTAAAGTGGCGTCACAGAATAATTCTCTAGTTGCACAAATCCTTTAGACTTTTGGTGGGGTGAATTCATTCCTTCCCTGTGGACAGACGTCACATCGTCACGTGCACTTACTGCGAGTAGGCGGGCGGGCGAGAATGTGCGGCAAAGGTCGCCAGAATGAACCGAATAAAGAAATGGTGATTATTTTAAATATTAACAAATATAGAAATAAAACTGTAGCTCATAATTCATGCTTGTATACGATTGCTGGCCATTTTGCCTTTAATAGTCATCAATGCTGCCGCTGTATTGCATTTTCTATTGTCAAAACGTAAGTTTGCTGTGGCGGTGCACTGGCAAGCCACAGCAATTAGCAGCTCTCTTGGAAGCTACGTGTACGGTTAGGGAGCAGCTTCAACCACCTCGCCAAACTATCCCATCGGTCCCTCAATCGCATCAGTGCGAAGAGAATTTCTTGTTTCTGTGGCATTTTTGGTATGTTACACATAGACCAACTCAGGCTTTAATGCGAACTCTGCTAACCGTTCCTGCTGCCCAGTTACTGCGCCGCTCAGAATATTCAACCTACCCGCTGCCTGTGATCGCCAAGATGATATCAGATGAAGATCTCTACAAACTCGCCATCTTCTTAGGAAGCGCTGCGATGGTTTTGATCGTTGGATACCACTTCCTCGAAATCAACAAGACAGCGGTTCCCGAGAAGAAGAAGCAATGAACATGGCAGTGGAGTCAAGAAGGTGGCCCAATGATCGGGAGACGACAACGACGGGCGTTGCCATTGTACGATAACGACAAGATTTGTACTTTTAATAGAAGCTGGACAACTGAATTAGTTGGTGGGAGCTGTGGTAGCAAAGATGGCAGGTCCGGCATGCACATTGCTCAGAGTGAAGTGAACTTGAGCGAACGACGCAGGGCCTCTGACCTCGCAGAGCCCACACGAGCCTCAGAATAAGCAAAACCGGAAAGGATGGGTATAGCAAAAATGGCATGGGTGCATTTTTGCATGGATTTTAAGGCCGTGGTGATGGATACAGATTCAAGAATGCGAGCGACACGAATGCGCGTTGACCTGCAGTCACAAGCAAATATTCCCAATATGCCTCAGTAATTTATATCAAATCAGATCTCAAACAACCTTCATTGAGTTAATTGGCGAGAATTTTTAGTCCGACCCTCCACTAGTCATTGCAAACGCAAACGACGGCAACCCAAAAGTCGCGTCAGGCAAAGTGTACGGCTCCGCGCCGCCCTGGAAGACAACAGTGGCTCAGCCACTAGCAATCAGCCCGCTTACGTGAACTCCCCTAGTGTCTCAGCACCTGAGTCTTCGGCGCCTCACTCGACGCCACAGAGGCCCCCTGCCTCGAAGTCCCTTCGTTTCCGTCGCCCCGTCGCCTCACTCTCTCTCTTTCTCTCCCCAACTGCTCCTGTTGACTCAACTTGACCTGTTCGATTCCACCCAACCACTGTTCTTTGAAAGATTCAGTGCAAAGCCCCTTTCTCTTCGATATCAGCTATTTCATATAATTTGCTTCGACCTTTTTACCCACACACGATACAACATACTAGACGCGCAGCCGCTCTTTAGATCGCCGTCCAATAACCGTGTTTTTCACCCTCTCGACCGTTCAAATCCCATTTTCGATTTGAATTTTCTTCGCACCCTTCTATTCATACAGAGTGCCGCTTTCTCGAAAGACTCTTCCTCCATAAAAATGTCTGGAAAGCTCGATAAGCCTCTTGACGAGATCGTCTCTGCCCAGCGCCGCTCTGCCGGTCGCCGTCGCTCTCAGCGTCGTGCTCCTGGACGCGCTACCGCCGCTGCCCCCATTGGTGGTATTCAGAAGAACGCCAAACCCGCCCGTGGTGCTGCCAACAAGGGATCTCCTGCCAAGGCCACCGCTGTTTCTGGCGATAGCAAGGTTATTGTCAGCAACCTGGTAAGTTGAATCTTTGAGAGCAAAGTGATCAAGACAGTCGCTAATAGTCAACAGCCCAAGGATGTCTCGGAGCAGCAGATCAAGGTATGTTTCCGTTGAGGCAAGCCTTGCCCCTCGGACCTTTGTTCGACGTCTTTCTTTCCACGATAAACTCTCTCCCAATGCCGAACTCGCACCGATGAAGCGCACAAGCGACACGCCAAGTTGGCGGCTAGTCGACCTGCCCTACCCTCTTCTCCTTCCTTTGACAATGGTGTGATTACCGTGTCGGAAGTCGAGAGTATCCTTATCGCGCAGTTGGCTCGTATGGATGCCTGGTCAGCATCACATATTTAAGAGCGTGCCGATGATAACGGACGAGGACGCACATCAGCGAATTCATCTCGGTTGAGACGCAAGAGTTATTTCATCGCGGAATATTTGCTGGCACATGTTAGCAAGCGAACAAGCAGTGAATCAAGACGCAATGACGACGCACGACAAGACATGTCAGTTTACTCTCTGGCGGCCTGCACAAGTCTGAGGCGAGACTATGCAAAATGGTGGTCATCATCGAAATCAATCGCTGCACAAATCTGGGTGTTTAAAAAGATGTACGAGGGGAAAGCGTTGATTAAAATGGCACGATGATCCACCTATAATGCCGTTGTGGTGTCTGTCTAGCTGCGATTCTACTACTCTGTTCGCTCGCAAATACGTATCAACGAATCCGTCGTGTCGGAGACGGCACTTTGTTGCGGATTATTTTCGAACGAGGCCCGGAGTCGGATTATGGCCATTGCTAATAAATTATCGACTACGGTTCACTAACCAACCTTCTACCTATTAGGAATACTTTGTTCAGTCTGTTGGTCCCATCAGACGTGTTGAGCTTTCCTATGGTCCTAACTCACAGTCTCGTGGCATTGCCAATGTCATTTTCAACAAGCCCGATGGCGCCAGCAAAGCTTTCCAGAAGCTAAACGGCTTGCTCGTCGACAACCGTCCCATCAAGGTAAGACTTCGTTCTTGAGGGTCACGTAGAGCTCGCCACTAACGTTGATATAGATTGAAATTGTTGTTGGTGCAGCTCAAGCCGACAAGGTTATGCCCCAAGTCAAGACACTCGCTGAACGTGCTACTCAGCCCAAGGCTCAACCTAAATCCGCCGCTTCTAACAAGCAGAACAATGCCAAGAAGGGAGGTGCTGGTAAGGCCGACGCTGGCAAGAAGAAGGGTCGTGCTCGCAGTGCCCGTCCCACGAAGAAGACCGCCGAAGAGCTCGACACCGACATGTCGGAGTACTTCAAGGGCTCGGAAGCTACCAGTAACGCCGCTGCCCCTGCTGCTGCCGCCGCTCCTGCCACTGCCACTAACGGGGACGCTTCTATGGAGGATGAGATTATGGTACGTCCTTAGTTTGTTTGATTTTTTACCCCAATACTAACGCCTCACGCAGTAAGAGAAACGGACGTAAATATCGTTCAGTATGCAGTTCATGTAACAATATAAATCAACAAAAAAAGGGTTTGTTGCAAAGGAGGATACCATATTGGACTTGTTGTTAGCAAACAATTTCATTGACTATTCATTTAATACCACATTCTCGTCTCTTGCAGGTAGCCGTCGTGCCCATCAATATGTGTAACCGTTTCTAGCCTTTACAAATCCTCTGCCCTTCAACGAAAGACTTGCTAGTCTGTTCCGATGTCGCATCTAGGCATGACTTGTGCCACATCTCACTGCAACCTATCCCTCATCGTAGATGATCCGGACTGCACAGACGATTTCGAATTGGACTGTGGTCTTGAAGGGTCGCCGTCGTCATGTTTCAATGTATACGTAGGTGCAAGGTCGATGGCAGGCAATTGGTACGGTTCATCCTCCGGCCAAGCGGTTATGAATGCGCCTCTTTGCACTTGCTTCGCAGCATCGAGCGACGTATATTTAGTAGTTGTGTGGACTCGCGTCATGTTAGGTGTAAGTTGCAAAGTGTAAATTGGCGAACGAAGAAATGGGTGTTTCAGAAAGATATGTATACAGAGCTTGATGTTACACAAGGCCAAGAATAGAAGACATCTCTCAGCACAAGAAACATATATGAGGAGGGAAAAGGCCCAGGATGGTCTATTTGTTGGTTGGGCGGCGCCACGCACCTCTCTTGCAGTGGAGTAGGGGGATGGGAAAGGATCCAACCAACAGAAACGCCACGGCTCAACTCGGTGAGAGCGAAGAGGCTTGGGGGCCGAAACTGGTGACGATATCTGAATGGGGGAAGAAAACGGGACGTGGTTTGGGAACGGCAATTATTGAGACATTGTGAGCGGACTGATGAAAGGGACAATGGCATGAGCGGATTGGGATTCGTGTATGAGCAAGGCGATACGTGTGATGGGAGTCATGTAGATGGTTGCTTTGGTTCAGATCAATTGATTGTTGATTTCTATTGAAGAAAAAAAAAGATATAAAATAATCGTCAAAAAAGTGCGTTAATGCTACGCACTTTTCGCAAAAAGCTAATTCCAATTTACAACGCCCAACTTGGAATCATCCCTTTTTTGTATTTCAAAACAAAAAACAGCAACTTTGCTCCAGCTTTTCAATACTCTTTCCGCAAAACTGGTGTACAAACTCCGTAAATCATGGCGAGGCTTAGTCCTTGCGGGGGACCTCCTCGACGTCGTCGTCATCATCGCCGCTGTCCTCCTCATCCTCCTCGCCTTCGCCGCCAAGGGCGCTGAGGTCGGGCATACCGCCGCCACCAAGCTTGGAGAAGTCGATGCCACCGAAGTCACCTGCAAGGTTGTTTGTTAGTATGTCATAAAAGAGAGTACATGTCGGGAATCGTCAGAACGTACCTCCAGCGCCGCCCATACCGGGCATGCCGCCCATGCCGCCGAATTGCGAGAAGTCCTCCTCGGGAGCCTCGTTCTGCTCATCCTCATCAACCCACTTGTCGAAGTCAGTCTTGAGGAAGTGAAGTCTCTTGTTCTCCTTGAGGAGTCGTGGCCAGTACTCCTCCTTGAGGTCCTTCTTCTGGAGCTTGATCTCGATGTTCTTGGCAGTGTGGTTGATCTTGCTCTCGGCAGGATCAATCTCGGCGTAGAATTCGAGTTCGACGTGGTACTTGCGCTTCAAGGTGCCAGAGGTACCAGTGAAGGTCAAGGTCGAGGGCTTGAGGTCCAGCTTCAAGTCATCCTTGGGTACGTCAGGGACAGAGATGGTCAGGTAGATGAAGTTCTTGGAGGCGTCGGAGTCGGAGGAGCGCTGAGCCCAGAGAACTGTGCAGGAGCTGTTAGTGATTGTTCCGTAGTTGGTGATATGCCATTTGAGCGAGATGTGTTCGAAGAGCTAGACATTGTTGCGTCGCTGCTCTCGGGTCGAAAAGTGAGGCGTCACAGTGTTCTAAAAGGCTGTTTGCCAGTTCGCACGTACCTTCGGGAGTAGCTGTCTCGGCCATTGTGATTGTGTTGTATGGGGGAAGAGAGGAAATTAAAAGAAGGGAGAGTTATATGTCTAGGTGAAGGAGGTTGGAAACGTGGTTGTTCTATGATGAGAAAAGCTTCACAACGTGATGTCAGTGCAAAGAAGGCTGAAAGCTCTGAAAAGCAGGTCATGGAAAGTGTCAGAATGCCAGAGATACAAGCTGGGTCAGGGTGAGGGGCATCAGCTTTGCCAGGCGGTGTGAGGTGATGAAATATACCTGCAGCTCTGCGGTGATTTGGCGGAGGGCCCAGGTATACAACAGCACAAGCTGGGCGTCTCCATTTGTCTGCCCCTCCCCTCATGGAAGCTGTGGGGCAGAGTCCCAGGTTAGAGGTTCTGGGCGCAAGTGGTTACTGCAGTTACAACGGCGGCACAGATGCAGAGAGGCCATATTGCTCTGAACAAGAGAGCAGATGTGGCCAAACAAATGGTAAACCAGTGTAGAATTCAAAAAAAATCCTTCCTGCATAGTGTCAATTGAATTGGGCCAATTTTTTTTTTCGGCAATCATGCCATTGTTTTTGGAATTTTGTAACGACATGGATTGTCAAAAGAGACAGGACATAAGGCTCTAGTTTTAGTGCTCAGCGCCCTGTAAATACAGGGCACTCCTCGCCGCATCCAGTGCATTTTAGTGCTGCCGGTCCCAGCGGTATCCCCCGCCTATTCTTCGGCGCACTGAATTGCATGTTGAGAGGCCAAACGTCATTCGTCTCCAAGAGCCTCCACCAGGCATCAACGTCGGACCACCACAGTATCCCTACAAGCGACCGAGCTGCTGTTTCTGCGGGCGGAATCAGGTTCACATCCATTATACGTTGACAGTCTCAGTTGTTCGGAAAACCATCTCCTGGTGGAGGGAGAAGTATCGCAATCATGGAGGCGCTGCGAGCGGTCTTTACGAAACCTGATCCTCAGGCACAGGTATGCCATGTCGAGCATGTAGCTCCCTAGCTGACTCTGATACTGATCGAATGTAGATGCGAAAATGCAATGGTTTACTAAAAAAAAATATTCGACATCTCGAACGCGATATCCAAAACTCCAAGCAAGCCGAACTCAAAGCCAAGAACTTCATCAAAGCCGCTGACAGACGCGGACAACTAAATCCAGCACGAGCAGCACAAGCTCGCAAGGACGTGCGAGACTTTGCACACGAACTACTGCGACAACGTCGTACCACAGCACGACTCACGACAGCAAAGGCTCAGCTGAGCTCGGTGCAGATGCAAGTCAACGAGGCGTTTGCCGTACGCAAGATTGAGGGGTCCATCAAAGCGAGCGTGGGTATCATGAAGGATGTAAACAAGTTGATTCGACTGCCGCAGCTGTCTCAGACGATGACGGAGCTCAGTGTCGAACTCATGAAGGCGGGAATTATCGAAGAAATGGTTGGCGATATGCTACCTGAGGACGGAGACATGCTGGAGGAGGATGGCGAGGCCGAGGCTGAAGTGGATAAGATCCTGGGCGAGGTCCTCAAGGATAGAAAGGAAAAGGAACCAAGTTTACCTGCTGCGCCTGTGCCAGAGCCACAAAAGCCAGTGGAAGAGGAGGAGGAAGATCCCGAAGTTATGATGGATCAGATGCGCAACAGATTGGATGCGCTGAGAAGCTGATGCGGCAACATGGCATTGGGTTCTTCTGAAAAGATGGAGTTTGGAGTTTACATGTGATTGTTGATTCACTAAGGTCTATATACAGAAGGGAAGCATTATTTGCAAGCATAGTTATAATGGACATTGTTAATCAAATGTGATGCGTGGTAAATGCGTGAGAAGAACTTCTAGGTGCAGGGTAGCACAGCTGTCAACATGTGGAGGATGTGTGTCGAGCCCAATTCGCGTTCTGGCGGGTCAAATGACAATTCAAAATATATCACTTAATTTAAAAGTTGCCAAAGAAATCGTATTAGCTTTCGGTAATGGTCTGACAAAAAGGTGGCGACATTTGCATTGTGAATGAAGTCGAAGGCCTGATGCCAGTGTGTAAGACATGGATCAAAAAGAAAATGCAATACTACATTCAAGCAACACAAATGAGATGTAAGTAGCATGCAGGACAAGATGAGACCGAATTACGATGTCACGAAATGTTTCTGGAATATTGAAAAGAGAGCAAACTTCAGCCGGATAGCTGCTTCTACGAGGATAAAGAAAAGCGTATCTGGCGGTGCAACATAGGGTTGTGGCATAGCAGTAACACGGCACGTTTCTAGAACTCTGGCAGCGAAAGAGTCATGATTTTGTTTGCCGTTGCAGTTACAAGATTCAAGAAGCCTGAATAGTTAATTAAAAGTTATGCACACGCCCCTATGCGATGAATATCGGTGTTGAAGAAAGCCGTTACGGGATACGATCGCGACAACCGGTGAGTCGCGCGGTGTAATCGTAGATGCAATACTGTGGCGTTTGTCGGTGACTGTTTAAAGCTGATTGTGAAGAATTTTTTTTTTATAATTTTTTTTTCTCGATACAGCACTCCGATATGGCCACAGCAAAGCAGACAAAGAGTCAGAATGTCGGAGCGGTTGCATCAATAAGCGGTCAGCTGAAGTGGTGTGGCCGACACGCCGCGACGGAGGATTGGGTGTATAATGGTGGCTTCAGCTAAGAAGCACGCAAGCAAGCCTAAAATGCGGCGCGGCGCTCAAGACGAACCGGAAGATGAGCGAATGTAACAAACGGTGAAGAAGAGATAAAATGCAGAGTTGACACGTTAACTGACGAATGCTTGTTTCGGGCAGAAGCAGGTACCAGGTGTCCATTGCCTGACATGATGCGAAGGTTGGGATGAGCTGGCTGCGAGGTCAGCAGCACGGCGCACAAGGTGTCTGAAAAGATGAGTTTACAGCACCACCAGTGTTGAGCAATATTATTGGTGTTGCATGATCATGACTGAAGGATTACAACAGGGTTGGGTGGTGGTAACAAGAGCCAAATGGCTTGTTACATGGTTAGACGGGCACCAGCCAGTCAGACGAGTGTTTGAAAAACGTGGGGGGGATTCAGTTCATCCTTCCATCCTGGGCTAGCGAGAGAATGGAGACAGAAAAATCTGGGGGAAATAATAATGCCAGACAATCATCTTCTTAGTCAGGAAAAATAGGCCAAGAAGTAGCCTATAAGCGTCAAAGTGTGCGAAGGAGGGAAAAACCACCTGTCATCATTGGCCGTGTCGCATGTCATCACTAGAAACGTTTGAAACTAAGCCGTTGAGCACTGGGGAAGAAAAGGATTTCTGGGGAGACTGGAATATGGGGGAAGGGGATTCGGGGGTGTGCATGTGTGAGAGTTCAGTCCAGTACATGTAAGCACAGATGATGTTACGAGTCGAGTGGCAAAGGCATCGCACGAAGCAGAGGGTAGGGCAGAGAGCGCAGGCTCGGCACTGCTTAAAGCGTTTATCAGGTACGGGCTTCAGGACTGTGCTCTCCAGCATATACAGTGCTTGATTTGAGCAGTAGTAGGTCGCCCTGCTGTAGTAGGATGGGCCCCGTAAATGTTTTGGCCAAGGAGCCTGTTTAGTGTTGTAGTGAGGGCGGACATGAACAAGACTCACGCACGGAAGCTGACAGGGCCGACCATGCGTTGCGGTAGGATTTGATGCAACGCCGAGGTTGCTTGCACCAGAGGACGTGGTTTATTACAGTGTCGCAGAGTGGCCATGCGAAAGTGTCTGTGGAAGCAACGCAGAATGAGCCGTGCCATGGGATTACGGGCACGATGCTGGCCCGTGAGCGGGTTGTAGCGTGGCCTAGCAAGGGTCTAATCAGACAAGAACAGGAACAATGCAACGAGCGGGCGGCGGCGGCGGTTGGTTGGATCGAAGCATGGCATGTGGCAGGCAGCAATTTAACGGAGCGATGTGAGTGGTCGGCTATGGCGAGACACACGGTGAATTGCAGCAACAATGAGGAAGACGACTGTGTGATTTGTTCATTTGGAGATTTGGTGATGGGCAGACGAAGCAGGCTGAGTGGTGGACAAGGCGTAGCCAGTCACAGCGCAGATGTTTGTGATGGCCAAGGTGATTGGATGGCATGATGCAAGAGGTGTGATTGCGGCAAACAACCAAACAAAGCCCGTTCAGCCCAACGGGGTGGGATCCTTTTGAGGATGAATGCGATGTGATGGAAGTGTGTGATGTGAAAGAGGTGCGTATTCTTGGGTTACTGTACAGTACAGTAATGCGCCCGAGACCTTGTTCTTTGACTCACAGAACAGCACAGCGAATAGCACAAAGGACTCAAAGAACAGAGTCAAAATGAGTTATACAAAGTAAGTTTTCAGCTAAGCCATTTTGCCTTCTTTTCACACCCTCCCTTTTATTTTTACTTTACTACAGGTAATAATACTGTAATTACTGTGACATGGCACGCACAAGAATGTAAACCAACGTTTCTGTGCCAGTACTGTACAGTACTGTAGCCCTTTTGTGATGTGTAATTTGAGAAAAGAGACAACGAGACAACAGAAAGGGAAGAAATTAAGTTTTGCCACCCCATTTCTCATTTCTCAATTACTTACCCTGCCGGTTGGGAAACGGGATCTTGGGAACGCAAGACCCAGAAGCCGGGACCGAGACAAGAAGCAGAAGAAGAAAAAGAAATTTCTGTCTAGTGTTCCCGTCCTTCCGCGAACATGGAGGCAACAATCAACAAGGATGGCAACTGAGAGAAGACGACGAGTTTAATGAGCTTGTGGTGTTTGCAATGATGAAGACCCGCACGGGAGCGTGCCGTAGCGGACACAGCGGGGCTTCAGCAAGCCTAACAGGCTTCTGAGCCTACAACCCACCCCCCCGGGGAAGCTGACCGCTGGCCCCATGAAGTGTCTAACCCTGCTTCAGCCCACTAGACGTGTCCCGACTCCATGGTAGAGGCCCTGGTACGCTAGACAGGACAGGCCCTTTTGACTCGGGGAAACGAAATGTAGGAGATGCTAGGCCTTGTATGTACTGTAATTTAAGAAGAAAAAAAAAAAAAGATTGAAAAAATTGGGGCGGTGAAGATAATCTCGACTCGACTCCCACCGGGCGGATTAAGTTTTTCCAACGGCAGGCAACAAAGGGGAAATGAGACATCTTTACTGTACAGTTTTCATGGACAGTAACTGAGTGAAGACAGAGGGTGATTCTGAACGTTGCGCTGTGTTGCACAGTGGCCACAGGCCACAGCGGTGTGTTGGGGGTCACAGTGGGTGGCCGCACGCCCAGGTTGGGGGTCAACAGCGTGTGTGTTAGGCACTTACCTACCGTACTGGAATGCTTCTGGTGTTGGTGAGGAGAACTCTTTGCGCCTGACTTTTTACAACCGACACGCAAAAGGTTTGTACTGTAACACGGCTCAAACAGAAATAAATCAGGCTGCCTTTACGAGAGGAAAATGAATCCTGGGGAATCCTTTGTCGAACTGCACACTCATCAAGAGTCACCCAATTCGGTACATGGCCGCAGTAATCTTATTAGTAGAGCGTATTTTGGGGGCGTGTTGTACATGTAAGAAACTAGTCGCAGTCGGGCATGGTGGTAGAGATGAATCAGATCAGACACAGTAAGAGCCGAGAAATGATGGCCACAAAAGACGTCTAGAATTGGAGAGCGCATTCGAAAATAAATTAAATTAAATAACCGAGTCAAGGCATTTATGTTGTCTAATAAATAATAATAATAATAATAATAATAATTCCGGCATTGGAAAAGGGTTTGCCATGGGAATTCCCACTTTGATGCGATGGGGGTTGCGGCCGGCAACTAGCAGTGGGCTTGACATGCCGGGGAGAAACACCGCCAGTTGGAGTTGGAGAGTGGAAAGAGTCGAGTAAAACCGGTTACCGCTCAATGCTACCTCTTCCAGAGGCCAGCAACAGGCTCCGACCGCACGGAAACACGGGGACTTGTTGATTCAAACACCCCCCTGCAGGCTGCAGGCTGCAGGCTTCATCCCGGCACTCCCCCCGGTCCATGGGCCCGTCGCTGTCCCTCGGTACCCTGCCACCGGATAGCAGGTGAACAGCTACCGGCCTGCAAAGGGAGGGGGCGTGTGGTGAGAGGCGCACATGCATTTGCTTTGTTGCCGGTTGGGTGTGCACGGGGAGGCACCACAAGGATTCATTCACCTCCTTTGTTGGTTGCATTTCCCGCTCATCCTTTTTGGTCTGGCACCTTACGCGCCCGGGTCCCCTGCGACCGTGTGCGTGTGTAATGTGAAATTCGAAATACTATATGATTACGCTGATGCCTTACCGCTGCTTCTCTCGTCCCTTTTGTGAATCTTGTCCTCAACTCTCTTCTTTTTCCTCTAAGCAAGCGAACAGTTTGTTTACTCGTTCCAAACCACTGCTGTCCATTTACAGCACTACAGGATATTCAACGAACACGCAGCCGTGATTCTTTTTTTTTTTTTCATATCTCGTTGTACCTATTTCTGACTCACCTCGCATTCAGCCTGGTATAACACGCAGTACATACCACACGCTGCGCAGCACTGCACAGCACTGCACAGCCGTCGGGCCTTACTTTACCACTGGCATTCCTCAGCACCGAACAGCTCCGGCAGCTGAAAGTACCGACCGCCAGTCACAGGCAACCACCCACCCGCTACCACACACACCCATTACAGCCTATTACACCACTCCGCCATAAGCAGTATTATTCTTACTCGCCCTCGCACAAAGCACCCCCAAAAGCCGAGGACCTCGTTTTCAGCCTTGTGCACTTCCCGAACGTCATAATATACGACGCCTTGTCCCCCAATATCGCTGCCCGAAAATAATATTCCATCCTTCCGAATCCCTTCGAGAATCTTTTAGTTATTTATTGAAAGATTGCTCAACCACCTTCTCATCCGCCTGACACATCAAACACCACTTGCACACAAACAACACTTGCAACATCTACAACACACACACACACACACACACACACACACACACACACTCACTCACAATGTACGGCTCATACGGGTCATACAGCTCCATGAGCGCTTCCGCTGCTCCCATCGACATCATCTCCTCCTCTCGCTCACAAGATGCCTCTTGCGCATTCCCAGCTTGGCCTCGCCGCGCTTCTCTCTCCGACAACGACCGCGATGAACCTGTTCGCGCCACCTCATATCTCTCCGACGACGACCTCCTCTTTGACTTCACCGACTGCCCTACCTTTGACGACGATGCCCGCAGTGTTTCGTCTTCTGGTTCCAGCTCTACTTCTTCACCTTTCCTTTTGAGCAGCTCCCCTGCCGCGGGACCCTCAGAGGAAGATATCGTGGTGATGCAAAGAGAGCGTGCAGCCCGTCAAAAGGAAATGATTCGAGTGGTCGTCGCTGAGAAGGAGAGACGCCGAGTAGCGCAACGCCAGAAGAAGCGCAGAGCCAGCAAGAAGACAACAGTCTCTATGGCGCCTATTTCTGAAATTGGAGAATAAAGGCGAAGCGACCTTGCTTTGAACCTTTTGTCCCTCTACACAAACTCCTCCTTCTTTTACAAACATTTTTTTTATTCACATTCAACGTAATTGTTTGTTACTACTATTACGAGTTTTTTCAGCATAGCGTAAGTGGTTTCCGTCGCGAATCTACGTGGGGATCGAACCAGATTGACTAACACGAATGATAGGCATCTTTGCATACATATGATACCCCCCATAGAGCATTTGTCTAGCTTGGACATGCATCCTCTTGTCCGCAACACTGCTGGGCCAGAGGAATATTTCGGAATCAAGATACCCCTCATGTACATCGCTTTCCGATGGCATTTTTATTTATTCTGCAAACATTTTGTTATCTTCCCTTTCCCCTCTTTGGAGCGATTACCTCATGGGCGAGAATGGTTCGCGCGACATGTCCCGAAGCGGGTCCATCCGGGCCGAGGGGGGAGACACCAATGAACGACGCGCGGGGTTCACCACCACCATTCTCAAAACACATGCCCCAAAAGAGTATCCCGCTCAAGATAGGCGGAGAGCCGGAGCACTTGGATTTTAGTGGCAGGTTGGGAAGTCAGTCAGATGTGTGTGATGGGGGGGTGGCACCAGATCAAAGCTGCAGTCATATGCGCTTTGGTCTTTCACATGTGACACCACCACCATCACCATCACCACCACTTGACTTTCAACGCTTACCACTTTTTAAGCCTTGGGCTTCAGTGCTTGTCTATCGGCACGGCACTTGATGTCCCTGCGCAAACTTTGTTCCCTTTGCCTTTGACACGAGGCACTTTCTTTTCATCTTTTTTTCATCTTGGACTATTCTTTGGATTATTACGGGCTTTTAACTACTATTTATCGGCATGAGCTTTACATACTTGCATCATCAGCATCAGCATCAGCGACATTTACTTTTTAACTTTTTAACTTTGGTTTCAACTCTTTTATGAGTTTTTAGATAGAGATACCCCCCCTCGCCTTGGATGACCAGGCATTAGATAGCGAATTCATTCTTCTTTGACTTTTTTGCACACTATTTCTTTCGTGTGATTGCTTTTAATCAGAACATAGGACAAGGAAATCCTTTGAAAACAAGAACAATGATTACACGATATTAGGTAAATCCTACACAATGCCTACACAGCCGTTAGTAGTGCCGTTGACTGCATCAGGCAGATCTCACTTAGACGCAGGACACCCAGATCCATATCGACCGGCTGCATTCCCCAGTCTTGGCAGCCAGCTCGACTCGTTTCCCGGCGTCCCAAGCCTCTTGTACATTCTTTCAGAATTGTCTTGAATGTGTCCGTTACATGAATTAATGTATTTTAATGCATTTCATGTAACTTATTTCTTCACCTTGAATTAAATTCTGCTCCTCTCACCGTTAGCCCAGCGCGGTGCGCCAACCCCGCAATGCCATGCGCCTACTGATGCAACTGTGTCGCGTCAACTCCTGTTGTCCCTGTTTACCAGAACCTGAGTTTCCTCCTGTATAGGCACTGCGTACCCTAACACTTCCTCTCTGTACACTTGCATACAACATGCACAACATACCAAACATCTTCTCCCTCATCGGCCTCGTCACATCCTCCATCATCGCCCTCAAAACCCTGCACATCATCAGCATCTACCTCCGACCATCACGCATCCATCGCTATGCCCACCCGTCCCCAACCGGCGAAGAGCCATGGGCATTAGTTACTGGCGCATCTGATGGCATCGGCCGGCACCTTGCCCATGGGCTCGCCTCGCGCGGCTTCAACATCGTCCTGCACGGCCGCAACCGCGCTAAGCTGTCCGACGTCATGATCCATCTTCAGCGAGAACATCCCAAGACGCTGTTCCGCATACTCATCGCCGACGCGGGCAATGTACCCTGCACTAATTGCATTGGCGGGGGTGTACAAGGAAACGTGGACTTTGCTGCCATTGCGGAGTCTCTCACGGACATCCATCTCACGGCGCTGGTCAACAATGCTGGTGCGGGACCAACAAACCCCGTCTTCAGCTTTCTTGACGAGTCTTCGGAAACACGAATCACATCCAACGTGAGCCTCAATGCCCTGTTCCCATTGCACCTTGCTCGCGCGCTGCTGCCCCAGCTGAAGCGCAATTCGCCCTCGCTCATCCTCAACGTCAGCAGCTTGTCCGACGAGGGATTCCCGTGGATCGTGTCCTACAGCGCAAGTAAGCAGTTCATGGCGAATTGGACCAGCGCCGTAGGCATGGAGATGGCTTTGTCTGGGCATCCTGGTGTGGAGGTGTTGGTGACGAGAGTTGGAAAGGCGACTGGTACGGCGCACAATAAGACGCCTATTAGAGCAGTGCAGCCGGACGCAGAGACAGCTGCAAAAGCAATTCTAGAAAGGGCTGGTTGGGGATATGGAATCGTTACGGCGTATTGGGTGCATGCCGTTCAGGAATCTGGTTTGGCTGTGTTGCCACGCTGGGCGAAGAGGCTTTTGTTCATGCAAGTGATGAAGGGTGAGAAGGCGGATGAGCTGAAGAGAATGAAGGAGGTATGAAACGGATTCCATAAGGGGAAATCTGAAGTGTTTATGGAAGCGTTGACTAGCATGAAAGCGGTCATTGAAGAGCATCGTATGCATGGTGGTTGTTGCATGGCACGGGGTTGGTCGTCAGCATGGAGTGACTGGGGCGATTGTTTATTTGCTGTTTGTGAGAGGACTATCATCTGCATCTATCATTAGATGTCAACAATTGCCGTGATTTGTGAGTTGAAACTAGGTTGGACGGTTGAATGCAATTTAAACGGATGTCAAGAAACTACCAGAGTAAAACTGCTGGAGTCTTCTATAAGCAGCATTAATCTATATAAACGAGGATGTATACTAAGAAACCACCGTGGACAAAGGAAGAAGATACTAATATTCTTCCTCACTTACTTCCCCCATCCTGTGAAATTGGAACGTTTCCCAGGTTTTGACGACCAGAACGATGCTCGGCGCAGGCGTAGACGGCAGCCGTATAAGGTCACGTTAAACGAAGAACGCAGCGGTCTTGATAGAAAGTTTCAGAAAGGAGTTTGTTTTGGTAAGATCAATATAAAAGATACCCTAACAAACCTTACAGTAGAACGAACACCTTAATTACCCTTGTATAAGCCCCCTCAGCAGTACCTCGAGAGGCGTGGGAAACGTCTCCAGATCCTACCGACGTACAACCCCAGTCGGCTGGATCAGAATTATTACGAGGACGGTCATTGATGGATGCCTTAGCTGACAGTATAAATATACAAACATCATTTACGGCTTGAATCCGCCTGAGTCTTCGGGACATCCTAGCAAGATCGTTGACAATAACATGACCAAGAACAATATAGATATCATGGTTAATCAGGAACAAAGATAAAAAGTAATAATATGTTAGTTAAGTTAAGGATATCTATTGCTATTGAGAAAAGGGAAAGAGAGCAAAACTAGAAAATAGGCCACAACACCAGCGGCAGTAATAGAAAGGTTCGAACGCAATGAGAACCATTTGATCAAATGGTCTATCCAATAATTATCGTGTACGGATAATTGTTGCGGGAGCAATGGTACCTCAAACCATAGGCGAAGAGGGAGTCTCGCGGCTGCCATATCGACCGCCAGCGTGGTACAGATAGTTTTGTATATGAAGAAAAGTATGTAAAATGAGAGAAAAACAGATTAATTAATTGAGGGAAGTTTCCTATGCTAGCTTAGACTGCCGCGTACTTAAATAGTAAATGTTTTTAATTTCCACCCCTTGTAGTCCTAAGACGTCTTCAACTATGTAATCCTGTATTACCCTAGTTCTCCTACTTTATCCCAGGGTCTCGATCTAGTCTTTTAAACCTTCTGATCTGTAAACCTCACCTCTCTATTACCTTGGGAGATGCTCTCTTGCAAAGCATTGCCTGCCTGCCACCTCCTCTAGAACAGCTCGCCCAATGGCATCTATCCCTACGCACTTGTCTCCCAAGTAGACACATGCAGTGGTTAGTAAGTTTATCCTGTGAACTTGCTCATAGCTCGTAGCTTGGCACCGTAAAAGTACAGCCACCACATGCCCAGAATGCCAATGACACTTAGGCCGCCGAGAAGACTCGTGCCTTTTGCGAAGCCAAGGTTATGGTAGAGCGGGTGCGCAAACAGGATGCTGCCACAGGCCAAGGCGCTCCGGAAGAAGTCGTTTGCTGCGAACAGAGAAGCCGCATAGCGAGGATAGCTGAAGGGGACGTAGAGGAAGATGCACTGCAAGATGGTGAACACGGAGCCTGCGTAGAGGGTAACGCCAAGTGTCGGCACGATCCAGTGGATGGAGGTTCGTGCTGTCCAGGCGAAGGTGAAGAGCCCAATCGTGGGCCCGAAGGAGATGGGGAGACCGGCCAAGAGTGTCTGCTCCTGTGAGCGAAGGCCGAATTGTTTGATCTGAGGCATGAGCACGAAGTACATGTATGCCGAATATCCGACGGCAGCTATCATGCTGCCGACTCCGATGCAGATGAAGACGAGGCTCACTGAGTGAATGCCCATACCGTAGGCCGCTGGGTACACCATAGGGAAGACCTCAAAGTCTTACATCAAGTCAGCTAGACATCGTCACATCAGGCATTGGGGGACGAGACTCACAGGAGTAGTATATCGCGTAGACGATCGCCGCGTAAACCTGCACGAACAAGATAGCTGGGTCCTTGATGGTGATCTCCAAAGGCTTAATCAGGGCATCCACGGCGACGTTGGAGACGGTCAGATGGGCCTGGTCGATCTCGCTCTGGGACTTGAGCTTCTGGTTGCCCGTAGCCTTGCGCAAACGACGGGCACGTTGTAGCAATATGCTTGGACCACTTGTCTCGGGCATCAAGACAAAGTAGAAAAGCAGCAGGGGTGCGGACATCCAGATGATCTCGAGTAAGGACCATGTCCAGCCGTTTGCCGAAACAGCATACGTGCTAAGAAGGGGTCCCAGAGCGGCTGATGATTCTTTTAGTCATACAAACAAGTAGTATAGGGACTAGGAGAAACTTACGACCACAAGACATGGCACTGACCCAAGCTACCATTGCAAATGGGAACTGCTCCAGCCCATAGAGGTCGCCTAACGTTGCCCCCCCTGAGGCCAGGCAAGGGGACCCGAAGAACCCTTGCAGGAAACGCAGAATGATGAGTCCTGCAAATGTATTGACGAACGGTGTCGGTATCGAGAACACAACGAAGAGCAGGATCGTGACGAAGTAGACAGGGTTTCGTCCGATGCGAGGGATCTCTCCCAAAGGCGAGAACAGCAACGGACCAATACCGTAGCCCAGCACGTACATGGCGAGACCGAGCGTGGCCGTGAGGTTGCTAACGTGGAACCTATCCATGACGCCTTCAACTGAGGGCATGTAGATCGAAGAGCTGACATAAACGACGCCGGTGTAGATCAAGATGAGTGAGCTTACGAAGAGGCGACGCCGGGGGGACCAGTTGTGTGGGTTGGCGGGATCACTGTCGGAATACCAATCGACGAGAATGGTACCATCCTTGGTGATGTTTTTCGTGCAGCGAGTTGTTCCCTGTTCGTCAGAGAGACTGCTCTCGATGTCTGGAGTGGTTGTGCCCGTTCCGTTGATGGTAGCCTGTTCGCCTTGCAAGTTGTCAATGGCGGAGGGTTCACCTGATCCGATGTGCGATGTACCGAGACACGCCTTTTCAAGGACCAACTGATTCCACGCTTCAGGAAGTTTGAAGTCTGGTTTTTCTTCCGGATACTGAAGAACACGGTTGTGAGTGAAGAAGCGGAGGAGTTGTCCCAGGGGCGCGTCTCGGACGATCTCGAGAAGGGATTCACTCCAGGTCATGATTGCTGTATGCTTGTCGAGTCTCGTCTAAGTAAACGATCAAATAACAACACACAAATAAAAACACATCAAAGTGTAAAGAAAGACGGAACGGCTGTTTTTATATAATCTGCACATGGTTCATCCAACACGACATGATTTCTAAGCTCTCTTCAAGGTCTATGTATACCTGCCAAGTCTGATAACGCTATCAGACTTAGTTAGTTAATCTCCGAAACTTTTTTTTGCATATTTATAATGTTTTTAGGGGCTCATCACCAGCTAAGACTCCATAACACCGTCCAAACTCGTGCATCTCCGTAGTCTCAGCCCTATCGTTGGCATAGCGTTGGGCGGGACATTGAACCCATATTATGAACCTGCAAAGGTGAGAATCCCCACTCTTGCAGTGTCGATTACCAATAGAGCGTTAAGAATCCTCGGCTTTTTCCGGTTCACATATATGGATCCACAGCCTGAGGCTACATCCGGACGAGCATCGGGTGTACGGACTTGTGGTGCCCCATGATCCGATGGCACATAAACTCAGCTTCATCATGCTTGGGTTCCTCAGATTCTAGTCTTAGCTCGTCGCTGTTCTGTGGAAAAATTCGAACAGGCACACGACAAATTGCCGACAGGTCTCGGAAACTAGACCATCCTAGCTATCTAACCGTTTTATGCTGTCTTCATTTGGGCAACGCCCTATATCCGATCGGCTTCGTGATATACACTGCGGCGCAACAACACACACACACACACACTGTGTGCGCATTGGCGTTGCAAGAGCCCGCGCGCTGTGACTTATAGTGATCGCGATCTGATGTCGGCTTACCGGGAATCCACCAACATGACGCTCGAGACAAAGACCGCGATAGCGCGAGACCGCCACTCAACACGCACCTCCACTGCATGCGAGTACTGCCGCGCGACCAGAACGAGATGTCGAGCCAGTGAGCAGCCAGGAGTATGCGCTAGGTATGACAATCTCTTTTCTTCCGATCCACCTTCTGGTGTTGCCGTACTCACCGTATCTGGCAGATGTCTCGTCTTGAAAAGAGATTGCGTGATCCGCACAAAGTCACGACCTCGACGACGGGTCCGCACATCACAGTAGGTACCATGCTTACTCAATTACGCCGTATCAACCCTCTGATGTAGTCAGAACGAGCAGCTCCGATGATGCCGAGGTGAAACTCCAGACACCAGGTCACCTCGGCACCTTTAGTATCAACTACACCGTGCCAGCCAGGCAGGAACAGAATGACCCTGTTGGGGCTCTGCGAGACTTGCACAACCATGTGTTTAGCTCCATACCTCTGGGTGAACATCCCGAAAAGGTGTTCGAAAAGACGCTGGAATCCTTGAGTGTCTCGAACAACGAAGCAGTGTCTCATCGATCTGATATCAACCCCGATACATGGCGCCAGCCATTGTTCGATGTGGCATCAGCCGAAGCCCTCCTCAACAGATTCCGATCTACGGTTAGCTACCTGCCGTTTGTCAAGCTTTGCGAAGAGGACACCGTCTCCCATCTCAACGCTACGAAGCCCTTCGTTCTTCTGGCGATCTTGACTGTCGCCTCTGGAGCAACATCGATACAAAAGCATGCTTTATACGAGGAAGAATTCCAAACGGCCCTCAGCTTGAAGCATGTAGCTGGAGGCGAGAGCAATCTTGAGTTGCTACAGGGCGTGCTGATATACTGTGCATGGTATGCTGCAGGTCCTAGGACAAACCGCTTTCTCTCGCTGACAACGTATAACATAGGCATCCTTTCCAGCTGCGGCCTAAGCATGGACGATTAGTCCACTGTTTCAGGATTGCCTCTGCCATTGTAGACGATTTGAAATTGCACGAGAAACTGAACTTGGGAGCCCATGGCTTGATGGGGCGTGAATTAGGTGACTACCTCGACATGACCCGAGCGTATCTTGCATACGTATACCTCATATCAATGTGAGTCTGACTGCGTCAAAGCTTGACCTTTATGCTCAGTTCTAATAAACTTCACTCTCAGCTGGGCCGTAGTCTGGAGGGGTAAAGAAGATCTCCCTATCGCCTACGCATCAGGGGCCAGCACGGCTGCTGCGATACTCGAGTCATACGCGCAAGACGACGGGGACTACACCCTCGTAGCTCTTATCCGAATCTCAAGCCTGTTCTCTTCTACGACAGAGATAATTAAGGAGCCGAACCTGCAAGTGGTTGCAGACTGCCAGGCCGTTCTTGGTACACTGCAACAGAACCTCTCGAGCTTTTATCAAAGCACCGACAGCACAGGAGTGGGTAGGTGCAGCATGCTTGTATCAATAAAGGAATATTTAGAAGCCGGAGCTGATATGCGTAATAGAAGCAGTACGGATGCAGGCCATGTTCGTCGATATTTATCTTGAGTGCGGAGGCCTTCTCAACTTCCCAGTGTCCAAGACCTACTCGAGCACTATTGCGTCTGGTTCATACCCGTCTCTGCCCAAACTCTACGGGACTGTCGAGAAAATGAAGTCTTTCCTAGACTACGTGGCAGATCTAGAAGACTCTTCTATTCTCTCCTTCACGATCAACGACTGGACTCGGCTCATTGCCCTCCTCACTTTAGCGTTCCGTCTTTCGTTCCCTCTCCCGCTTTGCCCAGAGTTCAGTTCAAGGCACGCGCGGTCGGTCATGCGCCTAGATGAGTTCCTCGATCGAATATCACAGAGCGCAAACGCCACATCGACGGAAAGCGACCTTCTGTCTGCCAGCCGCTCCGTGCTGGGCCTCGCCAAGGCCAGGTACGATACGCGGCTGGCCGCACTTGAAGATGCGCAATCTGGCCTGTCGTTCAGCCGCACGTTCGGGTGTCCAATAATGCTTGGAAAGCTGAAAGAATCAGAGGGGCAATCGCCGCTGATGTCTAGCGATGGAGACGGGAAGAACAGGATGCCCTTCCTTCATGATATATGGGCCGCGATGACGATCGGTTGGTCGCGGGAAGATGAGATAAGCTAGTCCGTAATGTGTCAATATATCATAATCACATTGCCAATAGGTCTTTGAATAGTGTAGCGTGAAGAGATGAATTTGGCATCTGGTACTTTCCATTATCTCGATCGCCCAATCTGGTCAGGTTATTGAGCTCGGATAAGGCATCAAGTTGGTCATGGAAAGAAACTGCTCATTTTCTGTATAGTCAGCAATGAATTTGTCAGCGTATCTTTACAAAGCTTTGGAATTACCAGTGGTTGCTTCCTAAGCAGTATTCTTATAGGTGGAGCGACGCGGCACAAACCTTTGGCCACCAGTCTGTACTTCCGGTGATCTTGCGGATATACCATCCTCGCTACCAAAATGTCGGGATTTGTGTCATGTTGCATTGCCGAACAAGCGCTTTGAGGATTGGGCTCTTGACGTCCAGCTGCCAAAGTCCAATGGATTGGACTAGCTTGATGTCTACGTAGGCTTTGACATATATACCTGTCTCCAACCTCTGGTCCACGACACCTCATCTATCCTACTTTAACACCTTGAACCGCTATATACCGTCGTCTTCCCTTTGTTACTGGATAACCTGCATTATCGCGATGCCTCCCGTTCACGTCGGCACTCTGGCATTCGCCTACCAAGGCATCGACGCTATCGGTCCACTGGACCTCCTCAGCTCCGCCAACAAATCATCCTTTGGAATCAACCGAGAATACGGGCCTGTCAGCGATGAACTTATAGATCAGGCACCCGAGTTCAAATTCCACCACATCGGCGTGAGCAAAGACCCTGTTCCGCTGGGCACAGGCAGTATGACGATCGTCCCTACGACGACCGTGGATGAGTGTCCCGAGCTCGACATCCTGATCATTCCAGGCCCGTACCTGGGCAATTTCGACTTGCACGCCAAGCACGCGGAGTTCATCCGAAAACACGTCGCAGCGGGTAAGCTCCTCTGGACCACCTGCACGGGCGCCAGCCTCGTCGCGTCGACCGGTGTTCTCGACGGGAAGACCGCCACGGTCAACAACATCGAGTACACGTGGGTTCGCGATCGATGGCCCAAGATCAACTGGACGAGGGAGAAGAAGTGGGTTGTTGATGGGAACATCTGGACGGGAGGGGGTGCCGTTGCTGGGATGGACATGGTTGCGCATTGGCTCAAGGAACAGTACGGCCTGCCGGTGCTTGTGCAGGCTGCGTCGACTCTGGACTACGAGCCTCGAGATGAAGACGGTCTATTTACTGTCTTGAGCCCACGGTTTGGTTCAGCCGGGGAACGGGTTTCGACTCATGTGTTCAAATACTATGAAGAAGCGTAACCTGCCTAGACCGGATTATGTGTTTCTTATTTAGAGTGCGCGATACAAAAGGAGGGATGTATGCTGTACAAACGAAATATAAAATCTTATATATTATTCATCAGAAACAGAGGGCCTCCTCCATTGTCAATGATGTCTCCCAGCACTGACCCTTATGAGATCCTCCATTATGACATGAATAGTCCAACCAATGTACCGCTATTGTTGGGCATATAGCGGTTATTGTAAGTGTTGGCATCTCGCTGGCCCGCATGCTTCATCCTTTGAGCCACGGAGTAGAGTTGGTCTCGGGAATTGTCAGTAAAGCTGTGGATCAAGGTCAAGCAAGGAGAAGGGTAATATACATACTAATTTAATACAGACCCTCAGCTCTAAAGTCGTGAACAGTCGGTGGGCGGGCATACCCTGCACGAAAGCTAAGAGCGCTAAGCCTCTTGCTAAGCGCCATAGCTGTTTCTATGCTTCCATGGGTACGTCTCGAGGACATGCTCTTGAAGAAAGGTTCTTCGAGAATGCTAGCTCTCCACTCCAAGGGCATCATCTCACCCTCGGGCGGCTCAAGGGCGAGAAGATCTTCGAGGGTATCGTAGCTCCTGAACGCTTTTGCTGCGATAAGGATAGAAATGGCTATGAAGCTCGCCTAGTCGTACACTCTCGTCGCTGGCGTTCGTACTCAACCCAGTTGTTTCCCCACAGCTGACGACCAAGGTGGAGGAAGTGGTTCTTGGTACCGAATCTCCTTGGTCAATCATCATCCTGCTGCCCGTCCAAGCCCTGTCCACGCTTCAGCTGTTTGTTTCAGGGAAATCTAGCACCATCTAAGCCCTTACCCCCGAAACCCGCCGCCGCTCAACTCCCGCAATGATACATTCATTTCCTTCTCGACCAACCACCCGCAAATCCCATCCCAGGTCCCACCACGGGATGGTTCCCCCCGAGTGCGGGCGGAGCTCCCCTAGTTTCCCTTTAGCGTTGCTTCAGGGGTTGGCGCAGGACTCGAATCACAATCACATCTTCATGGTATTTGACGGAGCAACAAAAACGAAATTGGCACATAATCCTGGTTGGCGAAACCAAGAAAATTTTCAGGTGAGTAATAATACGTATCTCCTTCAATTGTGACAACGGTTTTGCTCTCATTTACTACTTGGATTTAGGGACCTGTCCCATCCAAATGGTGTGTAGCATTACTCTCGTGCCCTGCACAGCTTTCGGCCGATTCTGTCTTGGAAACGCCGCTTTACCGACACTAAAGTGACCTTCTTTCGCAAAACACGACAACAATTGACAACAAGAGTCTCTACTGTGCATCGTGGCTTGGATAATTGACGGAAAATCCTACGGGAAGTGCGCTCCCCCTCGGCATGGCGGGCATGCAATGGGAAAGGTTCCGTCAACTTTGCCGTCAGCCACCGTCACCTTGCACCCCCTGCGAAGCTGATTGCCATGCATTGAGGGCTTCACTAGTGTTTAGAGTACGGGTATATTTCTGTACAGGTTCTTTGCACATGAATGTCGCTGCCCAATGATTACCTGACTGACATGTCGACTGGAATGCTGTGCTGCAACGGTTAGGCAACATCGCCGCGGTACTCGTCTGCATTGTAACATTGGTCATTTAAGTTGAGCTATAGAAAACGCAGTTTGGATATTATTGAGAGCTTCATCAACAATAGCGGACAAGCACCTTGTCGGCTCCTAAGGCTAAGATATGGCTGGTTCTCATTGGATGGGCATAAGCGAAAATCCGTACCATCATCTTGCAGAATTTGCGTGCGTTTTACCTTTTCGGCTGTTCTCGCCATGCAAACAATCATACGAATTTGATGAATCGCGCAATTTAGAGCCCATTGAGGATGGCTTAGCACTAGCCTTTCCGTTTCTGGTTGTTGATTGTACCGTTGTAGAAGTGGCTGCAGTGTGATTGCTGCAGAGTGTGAGATATGTGACGAGATAGCAGGGGTGAGGCGTCTTGTGCGGTTACATTGTACGGTGTGTGTGTTTGCTCTCAATTCATCCTGATTTCTCATGAATCGTGACCAAGCTGCAATGCTGGACCTTGATCAGAAATGTTCCCCAAATTGAGGGGAAACAAAATGACCGCAATTAATGGCCTGGTGGAACTCTGTTCGTGCTATGATTTGCAAGCCTTTTTGCAACGTCTTTTTGTCAATTATGACCAGATAGCCACCAGGACGGGCAAGATGGGTGCGGAGGGGGCCGCCATGGCTTACCTGGTGGAGTTTGTGGACAGTTGATGCACCACCCTTGTTAAACGTTGACATTCGCCAGGCTAATGCGGCTTGTTGATGTCTAGCAGGCCGGCTTGCAACCACTTTGCATATCGCCGCCGTAACGCCATATTTTCCCTGCTGCATCGATGAGACTCAAAGAAGCTCGGGCACCGTTTGGTTTGGTGCTATGTCCATTGTGTCTATGGGAACAACCATCCGCTACAACATGCGACAAATGCAAAGCTGCCACGGCGTGGGCATAATAAGAGTGGCGTCACTGGGAATAGGGTGACCTAGAGCTTGTGTAGATGAGTGACTTGTCCTGGAGCCTTGCGACTTGTAAGTGGGAGTCTTTCCTACTGCGCTGGGCTTGTCAAGCCAACCTACAGATCCGACATCACGAAGGGAGCCAAAACTTTGAGCGGTGTGCTAAGATGGCAGCACAATAATGTTTGTTCGGTCTACATCTTAGTCTCATTCATGCAACATTATCGTTAGGAGGATCCTAGTCAGAAAAGCTATTGCCCAACATTGGATGACACCTACAGCGGAACTGACTGGGGTGCAGCCTTGTGTCTCTCTTAAAATAGGTGAGGCACGGAGACGTAGGGAAGATGGAGCCTAAAATGTTCCATCTGACCATGGATGTTACTCCGTACAGCAATGGTTACAAGTTTGACGAGCTGCTAGCGAAATCGGCTATATCCATGGTGTTTTGAAAAGTTCAACAGAGGAGCGGTCTTAGTACAGAGGTACAGAGCCAGGGTACGCCGTCGGCTCTAGACCGAAATTGATACCGATTACACCGTTAGCCATCGAGACAGGTTGGTGGCAACGGTGGTCTCTAGTTTCGAAGGTCTAGTGCAGTGCCAATGACGAAATTGCTGCGCTAGACCAACTCATGAGGCTGGGATGCATTGCATTAGACGACAAAGCTGACCAAGACACCGCCTTCGCTAGCAAAAGTTTGAATCATGATATCTCATTTGCTGCTCGAGCCTGATCAGCTGACAAGATACAGGGTCTGGTGATGATGGGGGACCCTTAAGAGAGGGGACGCTGGAACGGGCCGAAGGGGTGGTTTGGAGATGGGCAGCTGCGGAATGTTGTAAGTCAAAAATAGATGTATTAATCAATACAGACGAGGACGAAGCATTAAAAAAAAACATTTGGCCTGTGTATGTGAGGAATGACGTCTTTTCATGAGGCTTAGCAAAGATTACTGAATGCATGAAGTGATTTGGAAGCTGGTTGGCCATTATTCCAGGCTCTCTGCATGGTGGTTGTGGTGGTGTTGTCAAATGGGCAGAAGCTAAAAAAGGAGTGAGGGTGCCTCCCTGAGAGGAAAGAGCTGAGTTGTGATTGACTGGAGAAAGGCCTGTAGGCGCCGAGCTAATATCAGACCAATGGAGAAAGTGCGCCTTAGCGGCCGGGAAGGAACGATCACACCCCTGCCGGCACTCCCAAAGTCGCCTGTGATTGGCCAGGCGCATCTCAGCACTTGCATAACGTTGGGCCAATCACATCGAGCCTGGGAGGTCGGCGCTACTAGAACAGTTTCGATTGAACGTTGACGGGTAGGAGCCCCACTCCGGCACCACCAGAGCCCCTCTCTCACGCCCAACCACACCATCGGCCTTTTGTCTTGCCCCAATTTCTTCACGCTCTTGAACTTGTCTAATCCTGTTTAGCAGTGTTGAGCCCTCCGTTGCATTGAATTTTCTCATACTGGCCGATTTTGAATTTGCCAGTTCATACCAATTAGCGCTGCTAAAATTGTGGAGTTGGTGTGGTTTTCGTTTTGTTTGCCACGGCGCTTCGACAGAGGGTGGTTATCGTCGATGTCGAGTTGTTCGGCATCGTTGTTCAATGCTACGTCGTAAAGCCACCAGTCACTTTCGCTTGGTTTCTTTCAGGCAGCCAAATTAATTGCATGGTCAACTTCTAGTTTGATGGCCAATTTAGAAAGGGGTTTGGGCTTTCCAATTTGCAGCGGAAACACTGAACCAATTACCAGCCAAACAGAGCAGAACCGTGCCTATTTATTCATCCGACAAGAGTCTTCATTTGCAGCTATCAACTAATATTGTATATGAATCCAAACACCGGACTCGTGAATGTTAGAAATTGGAACGAAGAAATTAATCTTAAATCAAACAGCTATAAGCAAAAACCATTCCGTATCGCCACAAGCCAGCACATCATTCTCCATGTTTTGATCCGTTAGTGAGCGCCTCCTTTCACTTGTACATGCAGCGAGGTGAGGGCTAAGACGTTTGTGTGGATAGAAATCCTTGCAAAGAAAAGCGGATTCAATGCAGCAAAGGAATTGCAAATGCTACGCAGGCTGTACGAATCGTCTTGCAGCACCAATAGGTGAGGGACGCCGTTGGTACAACCTGCGAGTGTTTAATTTTGACCCTTCGTCCACTAGCAAGCCTCCGCGCCAGGCCTGCATCCTCGTTAGCCGCCATCTTTTTGGACCCCCAGCTCACGGCCCCATCCAAGACCCCAGTCGAGCTCTCAAGTTCTCCATCGATTTGATCCCTGCTGGATGGGCCTAGTCTCTGTAGCGTATGGTATGCACCTGTATGTGGTGTGCTTGCATGTTTGCTTGTGGTGTGTGTGTGTGGGAGAAGTGGCCGGCGCCTGGCCACTCAACTGGCTGGCTCGCGGGTACTGGTGCTAGCTAAACTGGCTCTTTGGTTACCTTGGGTGGCCCCCCCCCTCCCCTCCTTGGGCTGTCCATCCATCCATCTATCTACATTACCCTTCCTCGTCTTTCTCACGCACCTTTTTTCCTGTTTCTGTAATTTCGAATTTTCTTGTCTGTCTGTCTGTCTGTCTGTCTTGTTCTCTCTCAACTGTGTTTCGCAAGCCCATTCGGTTCTTTGCAGCTACATTAGATTGAATTTGGCAACACAGCGTGCCTCCCAGACAAGCAGGCGCACACTACACCCACCAAGCGCTCGCACTGCCGGCCACCTGCTTCGTCTACTTGCTGGGCCCAGTAACTCTTCCACGAAATATCTTCACGCCGCCTTTCTCCCGCTGGAACAGTATCAATCCACTTGGCTATACGGCTACCTACATCGAGTTGTGCGGGGACACTGCATTTCTTGGATTTCTTGCTGCTCAATAACTTCTCGTCTTGACTGCGGCGTTGTTCACCGCATTCTATTCTTTTGCGCCCGAGACGTACTACAACGTACTCATCCTCTAGCATCCGACTTCACTCGCAAACGTTGCTGGTTTTACTGTCTGTTCAGCCGTCTTGTTTTGTGAAACGTCAAACATACGGCCGAGCCTCGAATATCAGAAACGCCGCCATATTTGGTTCGGGTCACAATCCAGTGATCAGTTTACAAGTTCACTGGCAACTAATAGCTCGCTTTCCCACTGCTTCACGACTCGACAATCGGACAATGGTTCACAACTGAACCCGCCACCATCGTCGTCGATACAGGTTATAAAAATAACAAATTAGGACCCGAAGTCTCTCGCAGCGTTGGTATTCATGACGCAGTGATACGGTTTTCTCACCGTCTCACGTGCATTGTCTACCTCGTGGCCGGTCCCTGCACCTACTACTGAGCTTGCGTATTGTGCTGCAAGCTCCCGCCATTCAACACGGACTAAACTCAATTTTTTATTGAATCAACCAATTATTGGTCATATTAAGTCACAATGTCCGCCTCTACGAGACACCCAAGAAGTGCCGGAAGGTCGTCAACTGCTCGCGGGGCCCCAGCGCAGGGAGACTACCCGACAATGCCAAGCCCAAAGGAATTGCGATACTTCGACCCATGCGCAGCTACGGCTTCCATGTTTGTATATGCTCAAGGCGCGTCCGTTGTGTGCTGTCACCATGATAGTCTCGCAATTGATAGACGGTTTTCCAGGCACGAGGCTGAAATCGAACTCCTCGCAGTTGATAACGTGAGTGAAGGTGGAGCTGGGCGCCTCATCGCTACTTACGATGCCAATCAAACCGCGATAGTCTGGGATATGTTGACAGGCCATGAAATTGCTCGGTTTGTCTCGTATGATCCTCTTACTTCAGCAGCCTGGATGCGAAACGGAAATGTGATATTTGGTATGTATTCGTAGGGCATAGCTCTCTCACACCACTTCAATGGCATTCTACTAACCCTATCGTTCTAGGCAATTCAAAGGGACATACAATTACGTTTGAGCCCTCAACATCAGAACATGACTCTAGAAGAACAATTGATCAACTGGCCGTTACAGCCATTGCTCCTTCTCCGGACTGCACCAAATTTGCTCTCGGGTGAGTAGAAGAAACAAGTTGTGCTTTGCAAGAAGTCTTCTGACAACAACCGAAACAGTTACCAAAATGGTTCATTGCTAGTGGCCAAACTGGATCCAAAGTTTTCCATTTTACATAATCTCTCTACATCAAGAGCACCATCGCCCATTATCTCAGTTCTCTGGCATGGCACGTCCGTTCGCCAAAAATCAGACATGTTGGCAGTTCAAACCCATGACAGCGATCTTCGTGTTTGGAGTATTTCGCGACAGTATTGGCCAGACGAGGGCGCAAAAGTTGTTCGAATTCTGCGCAGATCCGAAAGCATGCACTCTAGTCCTAATTGGATGGCATGGGCTAAGGGCGGCCGTGTCATTCAGCACTTTGCCAGGTACGTCGTAAATGGAAATGAAGATAAGAAAGATAAGAGGTACGATGCTAACCAAGGGATAGCGAAACTCTCTCGTGGGATGTAAGGACGAAGCACGTCACTTTCGACCCAATTCCAACAGCTGAAAATATTCGCGGCATGGCCATTCATGGTCCCGGAAACACACTCTTCACCATTGGCCCAAATGGGATTATTCAACAATTCGACCTCAACACTCCAGCTGCCCTAGTCGCCAATGTCCAACATCCCGTGAATAACATGCTCCCACCTTCACCTCCTAATTCCATCGAGGAGCAGGCCAACAGATCTGTGCATTCGACCACAACCATTCACACAACAGAATCAGAAAGCTCCATCCCTGTTGAGATGACTGTTTCTGAGAGCGATGAGGATCGCCTGTCACCATATGCTCGTATTGCTCGTCAACAGGGACCAGAGAGCGGACATGAGTCTTACGACACCGCTAGCCCAATTTCGAGCCGGAGTGAAATGTCATCCATCACTAGGTCCTCAGCTGGATCTCGAACACCAGGCAGACACCACGGATCCGTCAGGTCTAGAGCCATGACAGACAACACATACATCTCTGAGGGAACGTCACTGAAGTCTTCTACTGTTGGCAGAAATGACAGAATTGATGCTGATAACTACTCAATGGGTTACTCACTTGGAACCACGAGCGTATCATCGATGGCATCGTCCTCACGATCAAGACGCCGCCCCTCAAGATTACGCAATGAGGTACCTCGCAGTCCAGAAGAGAGTGGAATGGTGAATGATTTGTTCAAATACACACGCACCCGTCTGAGCGATATGCCTTACAAATCACCCAATCCGCCGGATGGCTCTCAACTAACCAATAATGATCTGCGACGCCAAATGCTACTTACCATTTTTGGCTGGCAAGGCGAGATTGAGGACCTAATTAGGGACGAGATGAGTCGCCAAGCTTCTGGTTCTACCAGCCGCATCTTATTGGCTAAATGGCTGGGCGAGACTGAGACGGATCTTATGGGCGCCGGAGCGCAAAACATGACTTCCTCTGATTGGATGTTGCTGGCATTGAGCGGTATGGGCAGTGACTCCTCGCAGCAAAAACTCGGAAGGGTATATATTCAGCGCCTTCTGGAGACTGGTGACATTCACGTGGCTGTAACAATCATGTTAGGAATGGGCGATCATAATGATGCTATTGAGATTTACATCTCGCACAGACGCTACATGGAGGCCCTCATATTGGCTTGTCTTTCATTCCCGGGAGTCTGGGAACGTCAAGCGGCTATCATTCGCAAATGGGGAGAATGGGCTGTGCAGCACGGCCAACAGCAGCTCGCCATTAGGTGCTTTGCCTGCACCGAGCAGGAACCTACTGAGGCTTGGAGGTCACCGTCAGCGGTGCAGCTCAACTTTGTTAACACTGGGACTCCAAGTATCCCTGAGGTGCTTAGCCCTCCATTGTCACCTCCTGGGCAACAATTTGGCCCTCAACGTAACATTGCAAAATCTTCTGCCTTGAAGCTCATCACCTCTTTCGGTGATCACAGCCAGAAAGCCAAGTTCTATAATGAGAACGATGGTGGTGCTACGCCAATTGCCGGGGGTAATACCCCGATTGTTGAATCTGCTGTCTCTCCTGGCGGTAATGAGATCACAACGGCATTTATTCGCCCTTCAAATAATAGCCGATTTAACACGCCTACTTCTGCCAAGCCAGGCAGCCGCGGGCGCCTTCCGTCTATCGGTGAGGTAACTTCTGGCTTTGATCGAGAGAGTCTGACGAAACCCAAAGAGAAGCAGTCCGGCAATCAGCGAATGACATCTGCGGAACAAGACAACCTTGCTGCCGGAATTGCACTTCACCGCTCAGCCACTGCTAGCCCAATGATGATGCGCGATAACTTTAAGAAGGTGGTTGCTTCCTATCAAACAGAGCGACCTCCCAGCCCCGACCGTCATGCCATCACCAGAATGCAAGAGGCCAATGCAAGTCGACGTAATGGATCCAGAGACAGAATCCCTCGAGGAGTCAATCTCCAGATCCAACCCCTAGATCAGCAGAACCAAATCGACACTGCTTCAACTGAGCAATCAGCGGCATCTTCATCCCGATTTCACTGGCCAACTCGTCGCCGTGGACCTGGTTCCGTGGCTAGTTCGGTGACTTCAGCCTCTAGTGCCGGCCGAAGCTATCGCCATCATGGAGGACACGCCAAGAAAGATCACATCAACAGCATCGAAGCCGCCCGAGATTATTCCAGGCGGAGCCGTAGCAGACATGCTAGTAAAGATCGAAAAAGGGATGGCTCTCGCGATAGACATGAGAGCAAAGAGCGCAAATCGAAGACAAAGTCCCGCGAACACTCTCAAGATCGCGGTCGCGCGTCGTCTCGCAGCTGGACACAGCCAAGGCGATCGCCGACATCTCCGGTTCCAATGTCTCCTGAAGACTTGGCCAACCTAAGCACTAACAAGTATTTTGAGTCAGCGGAACCAAACACCATTCGCAAGGTGAGCGGCCCAAGCACGAAGAGTAGAGCATCCAGTAAGGGCCGAAGCGAGGATGGTCGCAAGCATCTTCCACCCGTTGATACCAGAAGCAAGAGTAAAGGAGGAGATGGCTCTAGACTGCGTTCTCCAATTTCTCCAGTACCACTCTGTGCCAGTGCCCTTAACTTCCAAGGCTCTGAGGATGAAGAAGACTATAAGCGAGCGGTGGAAGAGCGCGAGGCATTCAGAGCCAAGCACAGCCGAAGCGCAAGTCGTGGCCTTAACTCCCCGGCCCCAAACCGGCAAGAGCGCTCTCGAAGTCGCCGACGGGATGCTGCTGAAGCCGCAGAAGCCGCTGATGTAGTGCCTCCCATCAGACCCAGGACTCGTAACACTTCGACAGAGCATGCTGGTGACTTGAGGAGAATGGGCGATGAGCGGCAGAGGAAGAAGGAGCAGGCAGCTGTTGAGCTAGAGGAGAGACGCAAGTCTTTGGCAAAGCGAGCTGAAACGCCCAAGTTCCCTCACCCAGAATCATATGATCCTTACATGCGTGTCGGCGTAGAGCCGCCTGATGAAAAGGTCCGCGATGACTTACCGCCTCGCTGTGCTACAGAGCCCCCTCAGCAGAGCATGTACGCTAGATCGGGGCCAACCATTGGACTGCCAGCTACGCCTAAGGCGATGAGGCTGATCATGGAGAATGGCAACCTCGGAAACAGCCAAGGTCAACAGCATCCTGAAGTGCCAGAAATACCCACCACCTTTGTCGAGAAACATGTCATAGAAACGTCGCCACAGAAGGAAAAGGCCGCTGAGGAGGACGAGAGAAGCTCTCTATTCCTGCTGCCTTCTACCGTTTATCAACCGCCCGCCCCTGACCGAGGAGCTATTCCCAGGAGCATGTCAGCGCCAATTCCTGATGAGTTGCCACACCATTCAAGACACCGTCGCCAGAACAGCCAAACCATTGATGAGTTGGTGAATACTGGATATAGGTATTCACAAGAGGAAGCGATTCCACCGCCACCTCCACCTCCGCCGTCAGCACCGCCTCTGTTAAAGGAGCTGCAGCATTTGGCGATACCTCCACCCCCTCCACCAGCACCTCTTCCCTACGCTTCGAGGATCCAGACTCCTGTGCGTGGAACAATGACACCGGGAATTGAAATTGTTACGGATGAAGATGATGTCATGGTTGCTGCCCCTAACGACAACATGGTGCCAGTGCTTTCTCCTCCTGCTCCACGTCCAAGACACAATCGTGGTCGCAGCACCAGCGAAATCAGCAGAGTAGGTGTATCCAACGCTAAAGCTCGCTCTGTTAGCCGTTCTCGGTCAATTCGCTCTCCCAGCGTCGGTGCTTCCCATGACTACTATGGAAACCAGGTCCGATCACCAGTTATGTCTCCCCCACCAGTCATGTTCGACCAAGATGCAATCCGATCCCCTATCGAGTCACAGGGCCACTTTGCATCTTCCACCGGTTTACATCATAGCGAGATGATTTAAAAAAAAAAAGATGTTGTGATTTCCGAACATTTTGCTACTGCATGAGTTGTGCCGCATATCCTGATCTGCGTTCAATCAGTTTGCGCCATCTGCACATATTTTGTATTTTCGTTTCTTTACAGTTGTTGCATTTCCATTTTCTCTTTGAAGCTCAACATTCACACTGGGTGGGATTCTTCTTCTTTCTATTCGTTCATTTGACGATTTTATGACATTATTTATTCTTTCGTTTCTCTGGAAGAACGTCGGCGCGCTCCAAGAAGCATGAACTGCGCATGCCTGCGAGAGGCGATTTATACAATGCTGCCTCGCGGCACCTTGTTTTGGGGCTTATTTTAAGGTGGTATATCTTTCAAATAGGATAATCTATATTCATTAGTCGATGCCTCGTCCCCTCAAATCGAATGATCATGCTTGTATAAGTGTATCCTAGCTAACGCCCTTTTCATCCAAACTTCATCCACGCTCTTACTCAACACCAGCAATCAAAACCTTGAAAACCTCACTGCGGCTCTGCTTGACCAATTCAAAGGCTTGCTCTGCTTCCTCAAATTTGAATCTATTAGTAACCAATCTCTTGACATCGATAGTTCCTTTGGAGATGAGATCAATAGCAGCTGGGTAGCATCCAGTCAAGTAACGAATGGAGCCTTTGATGACAAGTCCACGAATGCACACTGTCGTGATGGGAAAAGCAACGACTTCCTTACCCATACCAGCTTGGACGAAAGTTCCTCCGCGCTTGGCAACATAAACGCCCATTTGGACGCATGGCTCGGCTCCTGAGCACTCAAGCACGATATCGGCGCCCTCGCCGAGATCAAATGTCTTCTTGACTTCTTCAGCCATGTCTTCCGCGTGCTGCATTGCATCTACACCGGCTTCGGGCTTGCGAGGCTTGAAGATACCATCCACGCCGTAAGCCTTTGCAACTTCTAAGCGGGAATCAACGATATCAACACCAATAATTTTCTTGGCACCCCAGGCTTTGGCAACGGCTTGACAAAGCACACCAATAGGACCGCAACCAAGCACGACAACGGTCTGATGAGGTCGCAAGTCTGCAGTCTTAGCGATAGCTACAGCAACAGATGTGGGCTCGACCATGGCTGCTTCTTCCAAGTCCATGTTGTCAGGAATTTTGTAGCAGAAATCAGAAGCGTTGATGTAGTACTTTGCCAGCGTGCCGTCGTAAGGCGGCGTGGCTGCGAAGACCATGCCGCCGCAGAGATGATAGTCTCCGCCACGGCAGTAGTCGCAGCGACGGCAGGGGACGCCGGGCTCCATGGCGACTTTGTCACCAGGTTTGAGGGTGGTGACTTTATCGCCTACTTCTACGACGGTTCCTGAGGATTCATGGCCGAGAACCATGGGCCCAGTGAGGATGTATGATCCAATGCGTCCTCGTTGCCAATAGTGAACCTGATAATGTTAGTGTTGATTTGCTGTTTGTTGGAGAAGGGTGATTTACATCACTGCCGCAGATGCCTGTCTGGCCAACGTGGACCATGACATCGTGGGGGTTTTCCAGAGTAGGTTTCTGTCTAACTTCAAAGGCGACCTCTTTGACGGCCCGCAAGACGAAAGAAGTGTTCTGGTTATCGGACTTTGAGACTGCCATGGTGTAACTCGGATGAGGTGATGATTGCATGGCCATGGTACGGACAGCGACAGCCAGCTGTCTTTTAAATGTATGAAGAGACGTCTCGTTCGTGAAACCTTCTCAATTTGGATATGAAGCCTCTCCGAGCTCGGTCACGATAATCTTTCTTCAAAATTGGAGTCCATGTCTGGAGACGACGTGTAGTCGTCATTCGATCTGCGTGCTGGACCGTCGCAACGTCAATATTTCCTTCCGAAGTAATTTTGACCACTGCGTTTCTACTGGAGCGGCTGTGGTCTGTTTCCCCAGATTTGTCCAGCTTCTGCTAAAATTGCCTAATCGGGTAATGCAAGCATCTCTCGCGAATCCGAAGTCGCTTGACTGTTTGAGATAAAACCCAAATGATTTCCGATTCTTAAGTTGTTTTTAAAGTTCATTGTATGCTCCTGTACGAATTTCCAAATCCCGTATGTTCTATTCAATATGCCTCTGTACCAACCGCCGCCATCGCCAGTGCTTTCGCAGTTCTCCCTAGTCGGCAAAGTTGCTGCTGTAACTGGTGGCGCCACGGGTATTGGTCTAGAAATCTCCCGCGGCCTCGCCGAAGCAGGTGCTCAAGTCGCCATAATCTACGCCACCAGCACCACTGCGTCAGAGGCTGCTGCCGAGATAGCTTCGCAGACCAATGTCAAGGTGCAAGCCTACCAGAGCGACGTCCGCTCAAGGGCATCCATCGCCGCAATCATGGATCAGATTGAGAATGATTTTGGTAAAGTCGATATTGTTGTTGCAAATTCGGGTGTATGTGCCGATATCCCTGCTTTGGAATACACCGAGGAGACGTGGCAAGCCAACAGTAGCGTCAACTACGATGGTGTAATGTGGACTGCGCAGGCGGCTGGAAAGCACTTTAAGAAGCAGGGCCGTGGAAACCTCATTATCACAGCTAGTGTTAGTGCAACACTTGTAAATATTCCGCAGAGACAAGCGGCGTATAATTCAGCAAAGGCCGGTGCGGTTCAGTTGGCCAAGTGCTTGGCTGTGGAGTGGACGGACTTTGCCCGCGTCAATTGCGTGTCGCCCGGGTTTATTGAGACGGATAGTAAGCCTTGCATTTATCTTTACTGATCTGTACTGACAATTGTGAAGTGCTGTATACTCAGCCAAGAGATAGATTTGAGAAGTGGCTAAGCATGATTCCTGGTGGAAGGATGGCAAGGACTGATGAGCTCAAGGGCGTTTACGTATTCCTGGCGAGCGATGCGTGTTGTTACATGACGGGAGCGGAATTGATTGTAGACGCTGGGTATACGCTTACTTAGAACTCATATGCGAAAATCACAGAAACTCTAACCATGTGCGAGCCCGTACCACCGGTGTCATTTTACTCTGGGGTCGTCAGGCAAAAATCTCAATTTCGTCTAAAACAAGGTATGCAGTACGAAGACATCGCTACAACGCTTGATTCAATTTATCTAGCTCGGCACACACATTGCAGGTCAAGTGGTATCAGGTTTATTCAGAATTGCTTCTAGGCATTCTAGGCTCTACTATCGTTCTCGTCATGGACAACAATGCCTTTCTCCTGGTTCAAGCTTCTCAAATGCTCTCTCTCTTTATCAATGTACTTCTGTGGACGTTTGGTGCTAGTCACATCTGCATCATTGATGACAATCAATCGAGGCGAGTTGCGATAGTAGTCATCCAAGTCTTCCAGAGTGCGGTTCGCTGCAAAGGTTAGAATGGTATTGAAAAAAGGAGCCAAAGACCGAGACTTACAGGTTTCAGGGTAGAATAAGTAAATGACTGGTAGGAAGAAGGCATTGAAAACAGTGAACAAGATCCAGAACTTCCAGCCTAGATTTTGAATGCCAATGGGTGTGATTTCAACAATGACAAAATTTGTAAGCCTAACACGAGGGTTAGAAAGAAATCCATCTGCCTTCGGATAGATAAAGAACATACCAATTTGTGGCTGTAGCAACAGCAGCGCCCTTGGTTCTCATGGCAATGGAGTTGATCTCAGTTGGATATAACCAAGGGACTCCAAGCATGCCAATCCCGAAAGCAATGTAGTACAGAAAGAAGAACACAATGGATGCTTCTGCGGCCTTGCGGTCACCGTCAGGTGGGCTACCGTAACGAAGGAGTATGGTGATAACGAGGAAGGTAAACCCTTGGCCGAAGGTAGAAAACATCATCAAACCTCGTCTTCCCCACTTCTCAACAAGAGGAATGGACAAGCAAGTGAAGATGAGGTACACTACTGAGTTGACTGCCGTGAGAAGACGGGCTAATTCTTTTGATAGACCAACGGCATTGATCAACACAGTGGGCAAGTAGTAGGACATGATGTTGATGCCTTTTGAGATAAGTTAGCTCATAGCACTACGAAGCATGAGGGGCATATCCTAACCTTCAAATTGTTGAATAAATTGGGTGCCAGCTCCAAGAATGAGCCGCCGAAGAGGTTTAGTTCCGTCTGGATTGGACTTCAACAAATCTCTCCATCGAATCTGATGTTCCTTCTCGTAGGAGACACTATACTGAATCTCCTCTTGTTGAGCAACGATGAAGGAGTCATTGGTATCCAGCCCTCCCAGGCAAGCTAGAACATCATTTGCTTCTTCCTTGCGCTCATGATACAGTAGCCAGCGAGGTGACTCAGGCAAGAATGGCACAGTGACAAACAAAGCGATGATGAAGACGAATTGGAAAGCGAGGGGGAACCGCCATGCAACTGCTCCACCTGCAAAAGACAGCCCGTAGTTGATCCAGTTGCACAGTGAGAAGCCCGCAATGTTCATAAGCATTTCGAACATGACAAGCTTACCACGCAGGTGCGGCGGGGAGGTTTCGGTTTGCCAGATCGGGGCGGTAGCGGTATTGATGCCGTTTCCGATACTTTGATAAAGGTCAATCATTGCTGGTTGTTTAGTCGCTCCAGAAAGCACACTTACCCAAGAATGATACGGCCGACAAACATTTGAGCCAGGCTGTAGGACGACGTCATGAGGATGGTACCAATGCCCATGATGGCTGTGCCAGCTAAGATTGATTTCTTTCGGCCAAGACGCTCGCCAATGGTAAACGCAATGATGGCGCCAAAAAAGCAGCCAACATCGTAAATTGCGGTAATTGTGGATAGGAGAGTGGTCTTCTCAGGACCGACAAGATGATGAAGAATAAGAAAATCGTCTGTGACTATGACACCACTAAAGACTGCCTGGTCGTAACCAAACATAAGCATGTCCACGCTGCAGGCAAATGTGATCCAAAACGTCAGCCATTTGCCTTTGCCACCCAGATATGACGATTTCCCAGACATGATTCAGAACAACAATTGCGAGCAAATGGAGGAGAAATTAAAGAAGAGGTGTGTAAGTTAGACTCAACGGTCTTGGGTTTGACTGGATCCAGGCAAGAGGAGATAGCGCGAAGGAGACGGATTTATAGAAAGAATTGCCCAAGTGCACGAACCATAGTAACTACACCTAGGGAGAGGAGAAGGAGAAGAGAGGCGCACCCGTTGGAGCCGATCGCGATACTGACTCTGGTCCGGGGAATTTGGGGAATTCATCGACTAGACCAAAGATGGAAATTTATGCGTGGCTTTGTTGTCGGGCAGCACATGGCACCGGCAAAATACCCCACGTCCTTCAGTTCAGCAGCCTAAATCCAATTTCTTTGGAAATGGTATTCTTTTAGGGAATTTATCCGCTCCATCAACAATGAGACCAAAACGTTCGAGGAAAGGATGGTGAGTGGCGAGTTGAGCTGCAATTGCGAACGTGAGACTTTTTTTTTTTTGGAGCTGACGAGAATGATATTTGCAGTCCGGAGTGTCGAAGAAGAAGGATCAAGTGTGATGAGACGCAGCCAAAGTGTCGACAATGTGCCAAGACCAATCGCGAGTGTCACTTACAAGATTCAGTGTTCAAGCATGCCTTCTCGTCAGATGCTCTGACCACGGCACCTCAAGCCAGTAGAACCACTCCTCGCACAACCCGACGAACCAGTAAGTTGGTCATGAAGGTGCAATGGGCTATTAATTTGGATACTAATTCCATAGCCGCTGTGAACAAAACAGCAGATACTGCTGCCCCCGAGCCAGATGTGTCTATTGGGCAGTCCGCACAGCCGGGGTGGATTGACCATATCCTCTCTGAACCGCTCATACTTCCACCGATTGCTGAACACCCTAGAGTATCGCCTCGAGATGCCCATGCTGCCCCTCATCCGCTTCCAACGCATTCAGATTCCGAGCATACTATTGAGTCTCTGAAGGATAGTCAGCTGGAGTTGTTCTTCCTTCGCCACTACTCAGAGTGCATTGCGCCGTGGTATGTGCCCTTGACAGTAGATGGCATACACAGCTAAGAGTTCAGGATGGATCTTTTATACCGATATGAAGTCTTCAGTCGCGAAGTGCTAACATTAGCACGCAACCACCCGATCCTGCGTTATGCAGCATGCGCGGTGGCCGCCAAGCAATTGGGTCAAATGCGAGCTCCAGTTTCCAATATGCTGAGGAGCAAAACTCAAGAAGACATTGCCGGTAACATTTCCCGTGGACGTTGGGGGTTCACATGGTATGCAATCAAATATTACGACAAGGCAATTCAAACTCTCGTCAAATCGATTACACCGAGTGCCGCGAGTCTCAGCACACCTACCAATTCCTCTGTGAGCAACCATGAGTCTCCAGCTGTTTCATTGTCTGGTGGCGACTTGATGATTCGCGCAGATGGCGAAGACCCAATTGTTCGTTTACTAGGCACCTGTATTCTCATCCAGTACGAGCATCTTAGCGCGAATAGAGATGCCTGGTCTGGCCATTTGACCGGATTCGCTAAGCTGCTGGACTTGATTGATGATGGTAGGCTGTTGCAACCCTCTCCTCTTTTTGAGCAAGTATACCCGTGGACAAAGGACATTATGGATGTAAAGGCAGGATTTTGGAACTTTGTTGTCAATGACTTGGAAGAATCTTGTAAGTTTTAAAGGTTCGCAAGCGAAGGCTGTTCCAGCTAATGCAGAATTGCAGTTGTTTCGAAGCGAGAAACGAGAATCGATACTGAGAATCTGGCACTCTGGCGCAATATGGGGCTTGTAATCGAGGATGATGGGACATTGTCGTTGATGGCTGGACCGAATAGCCTCGCGACAGCACCCGAGCATGTACGAGACAAGGTACTCTCTTATTTCGTCATTCGCCTACTATGTATTCTCATGGATTATTTGGCAACTCCTTCGAAGCAAGTCGGCGCTTTTGCGTCCATCGAGAGCCAGTTCGACAAGTGGTTCCAAATGCTTTCACCTTCATTTCACCCAGACGGCACCTTCTTCTCCGCAGATCTCTCAGCTTCCTCTCTATTCTCTAATGAGCTATGGTTTAGTAATGACTTATGCTCACCCACCATGATGTACTATCATATGGCACGGATGCTGCTTCTCATACATCGACCGTCGGGACTGGCAGCCGAGAGTTTCGACTTGTTACATTCTTTTCGAGCACTGGAACAAAAGCTACGAGTGCACGCTGCAGCAGTCATTTCGATTGTGCGTGGAGCACCTTGTGATGCCGTGAGACTGAGGGCTATTCAGCCGCTGTACGTCGCCGGAAGGTGTTGTGGCAGTTTAGGGGATAGGCAGATGATGACCAGGATGCTGACGGATATTGAAGACGAGCTGGGTATCGCGACCGGTTACAGAGTCAACTCGCTATTGCGCGAATGGGGTACAAGCTTCAGAGAGCTCGGGTTGAATGATCGATCGCTAGAATCTGGCAGCTCGGGGATGTAATATATATATGCGCAGTATGAATAACGAAGAAACGCAAGCGCATGTTATTGAAATGCCCGTTTGACAAGCACAGGAGACTCGAATACCGAATTATCTATAATAAAGGAGGCTTTATCTTTAGGGTGACATGATTCCGTGTAAAGCAGTAAGCCGCCAAAGTATCTGTCGTCCGGCACAAGCTTTGGCGCCTTTCCATCTCGAATCATCATCCTTTCGGCACAAACCTCTGGAGAGACATCAAGGAACACCGACATGTCCCAAGTGTTGACCAGTTCATTTCTGTGCAGAAATAAACCATCCACAATGACAATTGACGATGTTGGCGCAGACAACCACGGCTCGTCGTTGAGACCTTCATCTGTTTCCAAGTCGTGGCTTCGAGGCTTGTACTGACCGGAGCCATTTGGGCCGAGGGGCTGGGCAACAAATTGGCGAAATCGATCATAGTTATAGCTATCTTCCCAAAAGCCTTGAGGGGATTTGGGGCCAAGACGGTAGCGAATGCTCTTCTGGTGATGGAAGTCGTCCATGGAGATGCGAATAATGCTGCGTTTGCATCGCTGCTTACACGTCACGGCGAGTTCGTCGGCGAATGCAGTTTTGCCAGAACCATCTCGACCATCGATTCCAACCAATGTGGCATTTCCATTTTTTGAATGAGGAATTCTATCCGCGATTTCTGTTATAAGGGCATTCCGGGCCATGGTGAATGACTACCTAGCGTATCAGGTTCGGGGGCTTCAGCGGCTGAAATATACAGAGCATACAGCGTGTCAGTATCGTATCCACCATTCACAGCGTCAGATAACCAGTCAAGTAAAAATCAATCTCATGGTTCGAATCGAATGCAAACAGCATTTTGACATTCGATAATAATAATTAAATAAATAAGAACGATGCAATCACTAGTTCAGCAACACATCCGCATTTTTTACAAAATGCAAAAATGAAGAATTGAGTAGTGTCGACTTCTCTTTCTCGCCCAACCAGCCCAAAATTCCTCCCAGGGTCGTAATCCAGCTCGCCACGCGACGGGGAAGAGATCTCTGCAGAGTGAAACCTCCCTCAAGGTTGATCTTCAGTGCTTAGGGCCGCTGGAACGAGTCCAATTTACCGACGTCGTAGGTTACCCATACGAGCGGACGACCACCGCGGCGTTCGAGCTGGGCGCCAAATTCCAGAAGGGATCTTACGGGGTTTGGAGCGGCCAAAGCGAGAAAAGTGTGAGAGTCTTCACCGTTGGACCATAACAGCCGAAATAAAATTGTCCTATTTAGCGCTATATACCTCTTGGCCGTGTTACTATGCCCCACAGGGGAGCTCCAAGCTACATTAATAGTGGCATCTTGATCTTGGTCTTGACAACGCACTTCGACATACACTCTATTATTATTTGCGGGTTTCCGTTTCTTTTTTGCTACAATTGCAATGCATTGAAATGCTCACCACTACCCCTCGTTTGCAGGCTCGTAGGCCTTCTCCTACCACCGCCGAATTCACAGTCACCACCCTCCCTCCGCAAACAATTATTCTTCGACTCCTGCGACTGCTTCTCCTCATCCTCCGAATCAGCCTCTCCCTAACAACTCTCCTTGTCCTCCACGCTCGTTGGGTTCTCAGCCCGCTAGCCACGCCATGGCCAGCTACGCCCCTTGCACAATCAGAAGTACTCCTATCTCTCGACACAATATGGTGGGCGCTTGATACAACACATCGTTCCGCGATGGGTCAGGTTCTTGCACAGATTGCGACCGCAGTACCGCTTCCTGTGCTTCTTCCCGCAGCCGCCATTATCTTCTACGTCCTAAGTATACGTGTATATTCGCAGGAGAGTCTTCTCGTCATGCGCGGTCTGGGCGTACAGACGAGCGAAAGCCCCAAGTCCTACTTGGCTGGGACGGCGACGCGATTCATACCCACCGAAAAGATTCAAGATATCCTTGTCAATGAAGCATTCAGAGGATTTGAAGTTCGATATTACTTGGTGGTTGTGGTGGAAGGAGAGGATGACTTGGTAGTTGTTTTCCCGGGCTTGCTACCGCGCAGGGCCATTGTCGAATCAGTTTGGCGTGGTGCGAGGGAATGTTTGTACGAGAAACGAGATGATAAGAATTAGGCGTGGCATCGGCAAGGAATATACAGAGATACCCAATTGGCATTATATTGCATTGTAATATTTTTTTTTCATTATATATATTTATTCATCTTCAGCTGGGTCACCCTTATTGCCCCCGAACTTTTTGTTCCTCATATCCTGAGCATCCGCGTAGCCCTTCCGCTTTGCATACTTGTCGTTCTGCTCATCTGGGGGCTGCAGGCGATCTTTTTGCATGATGGGGACGTATTTGCCAGCCGAACGGCCAGTATTAGCTCCTTCGAATACACGAGCACTGGTTGGCGCATTGCCCTTTGGTGTTTTTGTTGTCGTTGGAAGGCTCAAAACAAGCTGGCTGGAAATTTCTTGAAGCAGCTGATTTGCAAGCAGTTCATCCATCTTTCGCTCTCGCCATGTTTGCCAGATGCCATCCATGACACCCCACTGTCCAAACTGACCAGACTTTCCTTGCGCAGCACCTTCATCGCCTACGTATACCCACTCCAATGTGTCCTTGTATCGATTGTTCGCAGGTGATTGCTCTCCGTTGCTTAGATCTGGGAAAATACAGTCCCATAATACTAAGGGTACTTCATCGGCCATGACATAGTTTGGTCGCCCAGGAGTCTTTTCAACGTCTAGAATGTCTGACACGACTGTTGGTGCTTCCAGCCGTTGGCCAACAAGGAACAAAATAGCAACCATATGTCTGATTTGATGCCACAAAAATGCCGATCCTCGTACGTGGAAATAGTAGACCTTGGGGTACACCACGCCATCTTGTGAGTGGAATCCTTCTGGGGCGAATCCTTGCTTTTGAAGATATGGTAGAGCTGAGTTGACGTCTTTGACTTCAACAATGTCCGACTCAAATATCGTCCTCGAGAAGTTGGAAATGAGCTTGGCGGGATCAATCTTACAAAAATTGCGGAAGTCATGCTCTCCTTCAAAACGTTTAGCAGCATCGCGCATGGCTTCGATATCAAGCCATCCTGGTTTGATATATTCGCTTCCAGTGCTTGAAGGCTCGGGTGAAAATGCCGGTTGTGTGAAGAAATATCGGTACTGTCGTTCTCTGCATGAGAATCTCGCGGAGAAATCTGGGGGAGGATTGGGGCACCAGGCCAGCACACGGATCTCGGGGGGGAGCAGGCGATTCAGCACTCGAGGATAAGCTATTTCATCATGGATATGGTCAAATGACTTCTCTTCGTCGAATTCTTGCTCCTTCTCGGGCTTCTCGGGTTGGTCGGCTGATTCGTCCAGACGTATACGCTTTTTAGGCAAAGGTCTGTTGCTTCTCACCCGTATGCCAATTACTTGTCCAAAAGCACTGACTCCTCGGTCTGTTCTTCCACATTTTGAGTATTCACAGCTCTCCCAGTCCACAATTTTCTCGTCATTAGGGAAGATAAGACAGGCTTTGGTCAGAGCAATATATAACTCCTCTTCAATTGATGGCTGGTTCGCTGAGATCTGATGCTCGAAGCCTCCAAAGTTCTTACCGAGATACGCTAGTTTCAAAGCAATATATCTCGTAGAGTACTTTGACGGATCCATCTTCCTCTTCCCCTTTGGTTTCTTGGGCTGGCCATCCTCACCAACCACCTCCACCGTTGGCGCCGGCTCTTGCTCATTAACGGGGACTGGCAAAGAGATTGAATGTCTCTTCAATTCAGCTTCTAGTCTTTTAAGTTTTTTAATTAGACTAGGCTTCGTCCATGTCTCGTAATTGTTATCGGCCATTTTGAGTTTGCCCTTCAGGGGGCAGCGATGATTGGATGAAAACTCTCGGAAGGAAGTTTGGCTCAGCCTGCAGGATCTGGTGAAGCCGTCAACAGAAGCACTGCGGCCGATCGAAGCTCGAACTGAGTGCATATAAATGTCAAGATGCAGATTTCGTAGCCGCAGCTCAACCGGTAGCAGTTTGTAGTGGTTTTTGGTGCAAAAGCTAAAAATTGGGGCCCAGAAAATTGTGGCTTCGGCCTGGGCTCTGGAAGCGCTAATAGCACATGTCTTATCTATGCCGCAATCAAAGCCATTCGATTCACCACTTCTACACCACGACGCAGCTTAAATACCATGGACGCCGAAGTGATCAAGTTGCTACTGGTGGGAGACGAGAGATGTGGCAAGACAGCATTCTTATCGCAAGTATTATCTAGCTCAATTTTCAGATCTATATGCAATCGCTCGCTAACAATGCAGCTATTCAAGACGCCTGAGCGCCAGAGAGGACATCAATCCTATCCCGCTCCTTCGCGACATCGACCAGCCGTTCAAATTCAATGTTAACTTGGGAGAAAAAAGATTCCGTCTGGAATTTTATGATACATCGAGCCCGGAGAACTGGCGCTTGCTCGACCCCGACGTCATTGTTATTTGTTATGACATCAGCCAAAGACTGAGTCTGATAAATATGAAGCGATATGTAGGAGTCTTCATTGTTTTCACTGTATATGAAACGTGCTGACACAAGGGCTCTGCCACAGTGGATGGACGAGGTCAAGAATGCATTTAGGAGGATCGACGGCTTGCCAGTAGTTGTTCTCGGACTCAAACGAGATCTTCGATCAGAAACCGATCCAAATGGCATTATATATCCGCAGGAAGCCTATCAAATGGCTCAGACTCTGAGGGCAGATCGATACGTCGAATGTTCGGCGGTGACTGGTGAGCTGATGAAGGCTGCATTTGAGGACATCTGCAAGACAGCCATCAAGACCACAACGGCAGATGGCGGACAGAGCGAAGGCGGCTGCATCATTCTGTGATGAGGATACCATGTTTCGCAAAGCCGGAATTTCTTCTTCGCGCAGTACAGCTGTTCATTGCTCAAGCAACAGCCTCCTCCATAGCAACGTCTTCTTCTCCCTGAGCTGCAGCGAGTTCCTCGAATTGGCCAAGAACTTCGGAGATGATGTTGACCATTTGTTCTTGCTCGTCCTCTGTGTAGCGATCCGACATATCCTCTAAAATGGTGTTCAGGGCTGCCACAGATGCAGGGCGGAGGTTAAGAATCATGACAACCTCTCCCTTGGAAAGATCGTACGGACGCAGCTTCTCAATGAGCGATTTGATGCATTCAGGCGTGTATGTAAGCGGCTCTTGTCCGAGCGGGCTTGGGTGAGTGCGCAAGTATTGCAGGAGCTATACTGCTGTCAGTCATGGAGATGCGGAACTCATTGGCCAAAGGCTCGGCTCACCTCTCGGACCACATTCTCGAGATTCGGAGGTCCGCGACGCTTGGATTTTTTATATCGTTTACGTTGATCAGCCACATGCTGGAAGACTTCATAGTTACTGAGCACAGCGGATTGAGCTTCGAGGATCTTCATGCTGAGAAACACTGAACTGGCGCAGCAGGAGTTGAGAAGATGATGAAGATTTGGACCTGTCGATACTGCTTGTTGTCGCGTATCGCCTTCCAATGACGAATTCGAAGTTCTAGGGCAATAATATGGTGGCTTTTCTGTAATTGATATGGGTGTTGTGATTCGGCATAAACTTGACAACAATAAAATAATGGTGTTGGATCAACGAACTTTTTTTTTTTTTTGCGTGACAAAATGGATGGCTCAGCCAGTGAGACAGATGGAGAAGCTGGAGGGGGCAGGATGCAGATGCTGCTGAAGCTCTGTAGGGCCCCAAACATGAGCTGGTGGTTCGCTTTAGTGGACAGCCCCCTAAAGCTCGCCTGTTACAGGGCTGGCCATTGAGGCTCTGTAGCGATCAGAGCTCTCTCCGAACGCGGTGAACAGCGACAGAAATGCAAATGAATAGTCGAAAGAGAGTTTTTTCTTGCCCCGCCATTGGCTGTTTTGGTGCTGCAGGAAGGGGACCAAGGGAAGGAATGAACCCCACCATGCAAGCCCAGTTGCAGTTTCCGTTACGTCGCCAATATTTTTTTTTCTTTGGCTCGTGGTGAACCAGTTCCTGCCTTCACTGACTCAGACATTGCATCTCTTCTTCCTTTGTCTTCATGAACACTATCGATCCATCACGATGCTGATTCTTTGATCATCTCGATTCTTTAATCTCCCATCATTTTTATCTCGCCCCTCTTCACCGGAGAAACCATCTATTCATCGCCTCTCTCGTAGCGCGTTCGTCCCGCAGCGTCCCGGCCGTAATCGGTTGTCATTTTGAGAAATCCTCGGCAGACCATTCGCCATTCTCAACTTCGTGAAGTCGGGCCTCTCCCCACCTTTTTTTTTGCTCTACGACGACATTTCTCTCAATTAGAGGAGGCAAAAAAAAACCCCCCCTTTGTTTTTCCTTTCTTTCTGTCGATCCTCACGAGACCAACTCCTCGCTCGCTCCTCTGCTGCGTCGACAGCTCGAGTCGTTTACTAGTCGAACCCGCGGCCGCGAATTAACACAACTATCATGGTCCGCAACATTGTCCTGCTCGGCGGTAATTCGCACCCGCAATTGACCGACGCCATTGGCAACATTCTTTGCATTCCGCAATGCAGTAGAATCTTGGGCAAGTTCTCTGGTGGTGAGAGTCGCTGCGAGATTAAGGACTCGGTGCGAGGAAAGGATGTCTACATCGTCCAGTCTGGATCTGGCAATGTCAATGACAATCTCATTGACCTTTGTATCATGATCTCTGCTTGCAAGACTGGTTCTGCGAAGCGCGTCACAGCTGTGGTTCCATTGTTCCCTTACTCGAGACAGCCCGATGTGCCTTACAAGAAGACGGGCGCACCGCTGTCCAAAGCAGCTGGTACGGTCAGCAAGGACTATACCTTTGAGAGCGTTCCCGCTACGCCTCGTCCTGGAGGCCCTCGAAGCAACGGAATTCACAACGGGGTCAATGGTATTGCCGAGAAGCTGGCTAAGAGTAGCATTCAAGAACGGCCAACAGAAAATAGCGACTATTTCAACGGCTCCAAGAACAGCGCTCAGGCTCGCGGCCACAACACGGAGGGTTCAGTGTCCTCGCAACGCAGCTTTACCACTCATGACTATGAAAAGCCAAGCAATGTACAAACTTTCCAAGCAAAGCCCGGTTACAAGCAGTGGGTCGCCCAAGCTGGTACTCTAGTCGCTGACCTGTTGACTTGCGCTGGAGCCGATCACATTATCACAATGGATCTCCACGATGCTCAATATCAGGGCTTTTTCGATATCCCCGTCGACAACCTCTACGGCAAGCCTCTGCTGCAGAATTATATTCATCAGAACATTCCTGATTATAGAGACGCTGTTGTCGTTTCTCCCGATGCTGGTGGCGCCAAGCGTGCCACTGCCATCGCCGACAGTCTTAACATGGACTTTGCTCTGATTCACAAGGTAATACTGCACATGCTCCTTACCTTAACAAAACTCACACATATGTAGGAACGCCGTCCAATCAAGTTTACCGAGCAGCGAAACGCTAGCATGATGTTGGTTGGTGATGTTGCCAACCGTATCTGCATCCTCGTCGACGATCTTGCCGATACCGCCAACACCATTACTCGAGCTGCCAAGCTTCTTAAGCGCGAGGGTGCCACTAAAGTCTACGCGCTTCTTACCCATGGTGTATTCAGTGGCGATGCCATCGCCAGAGTCAACGCCTCAGCCATCGACAAGATCCTGGTGACCAATTCCGTCCCCCAAGAAGACCACCGTCGCCTTTGCCCTAAGCTTGAGGTCATTGATATCTCCCCTGTCTTTGCGGAAGCTATTCGCCGTGTTCATCATGGAGAATCTATTAGCGTTTTGTTTCAGCACAACTGATTTATGACATCGAATGCTCGATTTCAAAAATAATCAGTTGGCGACTACCCCTGAGTAGTTCGCCTTCAACTTTTTGTCCTACGTCTTTGGGGTTAAATGCCTGCGGCGCATTTGATTCTGTGCATTGTTTATTATTGTTCCTGGGCTATACAAAAGGGGAGGCACTCCGTACTCTCCCAACAAATTATGAAATCACAAGTGGTACTGATGGCACAAGGGGCCTGTGTTCACTTTCTGCGTTGGCACTTGTTTCTTCAGTGTTGTTTTCTGCGTTAATTTTCAAGCTCGCATATGCAAATGTATGCACGCGCTTCATGGCTAGATGAATTCTATGCCAGTTTTATGGATTCAGTATTGAATGAATTTACCAATAGACATGTAAAACCAATCATGCGAGATGTAGAGACTCGTGCTGCTGCTCAACGAAAGTGTGCAGTGACGACTATAATATATTTATACGTGACGTCCCATCGTTCACGGTTAGAAGAAGAAAATATACCACAATTCATGTTAAATACTGTCTTGTATATGTCGTGTATTGTCCGTTTATCGTTTGATCTCGGTTTGTCCTACATGCATTCTGTCTGCCACAATCATATAAAAGTCGTCGGGGACTTCCCATCTATTTTCTTTGGCTAACTCGGGATATACCCGAATAGCTTCTTTCAGGATGTAATATCCCTGTCTTGGAACAGAATTTGCGATTGTTTCGTCCAAATATGATCGAATCGCAGTCAACACAGACAACATGGGCAAAGCTGGGTTCCACCCAGATGAAGTGAGGAGTTCGATACAGAGGCAACCTGTCTTCAGGCAGTGCATCTTGGGTATATCGTATTTTAGCTTTAGTTGAGGTTTGAGAATGCGAACAAATGGTGGACAAAATGGGTATGTTGGCCCGAAATGCATGTCAAGAAAAACAGACTTGTCGCCAATGACATACGGAAACTCAACAATCCACTGGAAGGGATTCGGTAGCTCATCGAAGCAAATAGCCCAGCCTCGCTCATCGATGCGTGTCCAGTTCTGTATGTCGCGCAGGTCTCTCTCCTCTCGCCGCAATCTATGCAGCGTATAAGACGCGAAGGCGCTCCAGCTTGGGGGTGGGAGAATTGATGTTGAGTCAGTCGCTTCTTCGTCTCCATATGTGCTGGTGGACGACTCATAGTCCAAATTAATTCTCATTCGTTTAGTGTTGTTGTAGTGTTCCCTATATCTCGCAGTGACCCTCTGTCGCCGTTTGGTCCCTGGTTCGGGTTCACACTCAGGCTCGGTAACGCTTTCGAGGCCGCTTTCTGCTTCATTGCACGGCGAAGACACTAGCCGCATGGATTTTCTGTACCACGCCTGTGGCAGCGAAGCCATGGGTATATGTATCGAAATCTCATCTCCTCTGCCATTATCTCTGAATAACTGCCGCTCTGGCATTTGCGCTGCAAACCCGGTTTCATTGTCCGCTGGTACCCACCTTGGGCCTAAGGGAAGTCGCATAGCTTCCTCTGTAGGGTCTACTTTTACTAATAGATATCGGGGTTCAGCCAGTGAAGTGTCCTCAACCGCGTATCTTATATATCTTGGTAGCTGGAGCTCCTCGTCGGTATGGATAATCTCACATAGCGCTGTAGCTTTGGCGGGATGCAGCACAGACTTCATCCAAAACATTTGCTATGAAGCCTGTTAGTAGAGCGGTAGACGTTGGTTCATAATTAGATACCTACGCGAAATACGTCATTTACTATTAGTGCAGGCTGTCTCAATGCCTGTTCAGTTGTAATTGGCACCCGCTGGCTGAATGTAGCACCTTGGCGACGGCCGCCAACAGTGCTAAACACTCTCGTGGTGCTTTTCAGACCCCTTTTTAGCATGTTGAACCATTCTCCAAACGGAGCCCAGTTGCAACCAAAAAAGGTACAGTTTCCACTAGGTGGTAGAGGTCGTGGATAGAGCTGTTTAAGTGCTGAGTTGAAGCCTTTGCCGAAATCCAACGAGCCTCTGACAAAGCGAAATTGCATATAACCTGGATGAAGCCCTGAAATTCTTGTCCTACCTGATAATCTCATATCTTCATTTTCGGTATTGGGAACAGAGTCATCTTGCACCAGGGCAGAATTGTGGCTGGCAATAATCCAATAGAGCAGAGTGACCAATGAATAATTCATGCGAGTCCAAGACAATAGTGTGCCGTTAGGCTGGTTCCGGAGATGCACGTTCATCTCAATTACAGTAGGTAAACAGTCGAGTGTTTGGAGTAGAGCAACTTCTAACTCCAGGCGTTCAAGGCTACTGACATCATGCCAGAACCCAAAAATATATACCACCTCGGATGGCTCTCTGGGTTTGAAACCAGCCATGCCAAGGTCCATCGATGCATCTTCCTTAACCTGCCCAATTGCGTCGAAACTTCCGTATTTACACCAGTTATTTTTGATCGACATAATTCTTCTGATATACTGACTGCCATCTAATGAAATAATCAGGACTCTTTGCAAGTCATTGAGATGAGTAAGTTATCAACTTACCATGCCATTTGTGAATCGTCTTCTCGGGCCAAGCAACTTCTCCCTTAGGAATAATGACTACCAAATCACCCTCCTTGAGTGGTTTGCTAGTATCAGATCTTTCGAGGTCTAGACGAACCAAATTCCTCCTCAGACTGGCTGTCCCAGTGTAGTGCTGCGGCGCAAGTGTGTTTGAGCCCATGTATATGAGTTTTATTCCGTAACTGAGGGGGAGATCTGAGGCTACCGAAAGAGCAACTGCCGAGTAGAAGAAACATACTAGAATATCGACAGTGTATAAGTTTAAACGGAGTTCCTGTTCCAAATTTGGACCAAGTTGTGAAGACATGAACTGGAAGCTGCAGAACTCGTCGCCACACAGGAAGGGTCCCGTGGATGACACCAATATGGCAAGCGCCTTGTGGCAAACCATGCAAAATTTATTGCAATTGACAAGGCGCCAAAGGGCATATTGCATCGCAATCAAACATGACCCAAAGTCCTCGTCGCCAGCATCGGCGTAGTCTCTCCGTAGCGGACCAGCATTGTCCACGACTGGTGTAAGCGCCGTTGGCGAGTTTGAGAAGTGATTTTGTGCTTTCGCCCATGATACTTGCTCTATTCTTCGAAGGGAGACTACTTTGCCCAGATCACTTTTCAAAAAGGAATCCACGGAGTTGGATACATACAATGGTTCAAAACCCTTGTCTTGCCAGGCGTGGCTTCCTGTCGACTTGGGTCCCATTTCGTAGTGACCAAACACGAGTTTTACGGACGTATCGCATAGCTCGCTGTCTTTACCTCGCCCAAGTCGAAATTTGACAGCACTGTACTTATTGAGTAGTGTTGATGCGTTAAATCCAGCCAAAAAATTGTCTCCTAGGTGTATAAGCAGGATGACATGGTCTAGCAAGCCAATTCCGCGAAATTGCAGCTCGCCTTTAGTGAGACCGAGTTTTGAAGCTGGAAATGATAGGGATAGAATTGAATGCAACTGCTCCTTGTGTTTATATTGTATCAGCCTTGTTTTTGCCCCCGCCGCTTGTGCAAGCAGTGTCTCGCGAATGAAGTGTTCGTCACTGTGCAACGCCGCAGACAATGGGTTTGCTGCCGTAGTGGCAGCTGGTGCAGCAGAGGGGCGATGTAGACCTTGCTCATTTCTCTCCAGTTCTATATTGGCGCCCAAGCTCCCAGTCACGGCAACTTTCCCTTTTATATGTCGCTTTATTTCAGTAGCAGCTAGCCTGATTGCTTCGGCAACGCTCGGCCGTGCGTTCCAGCTACCAAGCCTCTCCAGGCAGTCGGCAATGCTCTCCATGCCTTCATCGGATTCTGCAAAGAGCATGAATTCGGACCGTTCAGGGTATAGAGACGGGTCTCAAAAGTGAGTATGATTGAAAATATTACATATGGCATCTCCAGCCTCCGGCTACAAGAATATCTTACCACGGCAGATCAAATGCATGCGGAGGTGATCTAGTCCTGGTGCGTCCAAGAGAAATGTGACTTCTCCAGCTTCTTCAGGACGGATATTTGACACAAGTGGAATGGAGGCAGCGGACGCTTCGTCTACAGCGGTATTGAACTTGGCAAGGGTCATCGTAAACGACAAGACTTTGGGAAGTATATGCCGAGAGATCAGATTGGTCTTCTATGCAGTGCCAATGCTAGCCTGTTGGAGACGGACGAGCGCGATCAACGATTTGTATTGTACGGAAGTGGCAGGATCTAGGAGCAACAAAATGATGCGTTAGTATCGTCAAGAGGGCTATGTATTTAGAAAATGTCGCCGAGATGGCAATTCAAGAGCCAATATAGCAGTGAAAACGAAGGACTAGCTGTCGATACTTTGCTACTGCAACAAAGATGCATTTCATAAATGTACCTGTGCTGGAAACTCAAGACCTATTTATAGCCGATGGCTCAGTCACAGGAAGGGGTTTGCTGCCTGGAGGCTGTGGCGGATCGGTGACGATTAGAAGGCTGCCGTGTTTCCTTAGTCATCGTGACCTGCAAACAGGATGTCCAACAAAGTGACAGCCTCGTACCACTTGCAGCATTTACTTAGTAAATGCAATCATTATAGACAGTCATCAGTGAATGGCAGTGTCAGAGTTGCTGGGGCGATCGCAAAGAACCTGAATAGTCTCAACGTAACGCTGTTCACTCACCACTGCAGCGTTATATGTATGCACACGTACCAAGTCTTGGCCGGTTCATGAGTGAAGTATTTTGCAAAAGATCAATTTTTTAAAATAAAATAAAAATTGGAAGCTAAGAAAGTAAATACTAAGGTTGTGATGTTGAATCACTTTTGTGTTGATCCATTCTACCTGGATCGCATCTGTAACCAAGGTTGGATTTGGTCCACAGGCTTCCAGAGACATTTAGACTCGGACAGTATCGCCACTCATTTCACCAGAAAGCTCTCTAGAGGTAGGTCCACGGTGCTCTAGGCCGTTCAATGCATGAAGCTTGCCGTTTTGGGTCGCACCATGCTGAGCTCCATTACTATTGCCAGCGACAACATAGGTCTGCAATGCAAGGCGGGCAGCTTCGACCACCTTTTCAGCATGGGCCAAGGCATCTTTCAGCGCTTGGGCGGTGGGATCATTGTTGTTGGCGGTGACTGACGTGCCATTTCCAGGCGCTTGAGTTCCAGCCTTTTGCTCGTCAAGTAGTTCGCGAATGTGGTTGTTGAGCCAGACGCCCTCGAGATGGGCGATGGGTAGCTGGCTTGCGCCGCCAATGGTTCCGCGGCACGATGGGGTGTTGCACTGGCACTGGAAAGGCTGCGCCATTTTCCATTCAGTAGATGGGTAGAAGAACTATTCAATGAGCACGATAATTACACGCTTCAGAAGGATCAAGTAGGTAAACTGACTGTAAGCTCATCACCTGGCTTCAAGCCTTTGGGACCAGCAAGAACATTCATATTTCCAGTGTCGAAAATCTACATGAACGAGTGTCAACAAGACTAGGTCCCAGGCCAATGCTTTACTTCAAACTCGCGCCACAGCTTCTCACACGGGGAATAGACTAACAAGAGATGGTTCACATGAGTGGTTGATGTACAACAAGTCACTGTTGAGATCAAGGTGGCTGTTACGGCCCGTCTGCACGGTGGCATAGGTTGGCTCCGGAGCACTGGTGCATGGTGGGAAGGCCAGCTTTGCAAAGACTGCAAACGGAGCAAGAGCAACCTTGGAAAGACTCTTGGAGCTATACTCAGCCTCGTTGACGACGAGCTCGAGAGAGTCAGGGTGGGAGGGCTGCTGCCAATGAGGGGTGATTGGGGACATTGTAATTGTAAGTCGAGGAGGGGCGTGTTTGCGAGTAACGTCTGGAATGGGGTATCAATTGAGGATGTTTCGTACAGCCTTGATAAAACGGAAATAAAATAAAATAGATAGAACTACTGGGAAAGCAACATTGAGAAGCGGGGAGAACACAAAGACTTGATGCGGTATATATAGTCACAGGGTAGAGTTTCCAAGGTGAGGAGATAGGTGCTGGCAAGCGTGATTGGCACATGCTGGTGGGCACCTCCCAGGCGACGGTGGTGTGGGATCGGCCGTTTCAATGGCTCCAAGGAGCCCCGTTTAGCCGCATGTCATCGCTGTCATTGGGCCAAACAGGGGACGTACTTGGTACTGGTTGGGGCTTCTGGGGGTAGCTGCTTGCCTGTACCGAGGACCGACTGCATGTAATGGAAGCTGGAGTGGTTGAAAATATGGGGGCTCCATTAGGCCGGGGCAACGGGAACAGGCATGATGGGGGGTTGCAGCACAAATCCAAGGAATCGGTCACCCAGTCAGCCCCCTGTAGTGGTGCCATGCAGCACAACTCTTAGGCGAAGCCACCCACTAACAATGCAACCATTGCAGGCTGCGTGGTGCGTTTTCTTTGGCTGTCTTTGATTTGCGCAAAATTCACAAACCATGCGGATTGTAGCCAAAGCACAGTCACGGGTGGGAAATGCATTTTGCAGATTAAAGGCAACTCTATGCGTGCCAACATGGGGTTCTGTCTGTTCAGAGCAGCAGATCCTGGCACCGTACGGCCATCGTAGCACACACTACCAAGACTTGACTAGCATGGCTGCGTCCGCCATAGACTGTCGGCCGTCACTCGCTGGACAGCTGCCAACCGCTCACGATGGCTTCATTTTGCATTTCGTCATCAAGTCTGCCGCAGGCATCTGCAACCTTGCAATGACAGTCCAATCAGCGTCCAGACAGCTGTTCAATGCGTTCCAAGGTGGCCAATGATACTCACGATGGTTAGTTGGAGTGCAAGTCAGTCCGTCTGCGCAGCTGTCATCTCCATGGCCAAGTCGGTTTAGCCCTGCTTTCTGTTCTCTTTGTCGACGTGTGTTTTTGATTTGATGTTTCTGCTCTCTATCCTTCGCTCCCTTTCGCTGAGCTTTCTTCTTCCTTCAACATTGTCTGTTCATGCGAATTGCCCTTTGCCAACATCTTCTTCAGAGGTTGGGCACTATTTCTTCAACTATTCAAGAACACCTTGGCCTAGATGACTAGCCTCTGCATTTCCTCTACAACTGGTTTGAACTAAAATTGGTTCTGTCGGGTTTAGATTCACTAGCTCCTGTTCTGTTCTGCTCTGTGCTTCTCTGTTCTGTTCTTTTCCGCTTGGACGCGTTCTGTCTGTCGTCAAGCTTGCTATCACAATTCACTGCGATCAGTTTCACTCTTGTTGTCCGTGAGAGTCGTCATTTGATGATCTTCTGTATCGCACTTTCTTGTTTAACCTGTTCTCGTTCCTTGCTCAAATCGCTTTGCTCTTGAGGCACGGGCTGTTGAACTTGCCCGCTTAGCCATCACTGTTGCGACTTCCCTTTCCTGTTACGGCGCCGAGTGCCAACTGGGAGTTGTCGAAAGACCTGCCATGCATATTGTCACTGTTTCTTCTTCTTCTTCTTCTTCTTCTTCTTCTTCATTTTCACCCAGCTTCTCTTTCTTGCTTCATCTCAATTTTGCTCCTCTGCTCTGCTTTTCCGCTTCGAATCATCAACTTGGCCTACACGCTATTGACCTGACCTCGTCACACCCGGCCAATTTCCTCCGTGTGTTTTCTACTGCCGACTACGCCTAACGAAAAAACGAAAAGACAAGAACGTCCATTTGTCCATTGGGATGTGCAACAGGGCACTGCATGCATAATATTGGGTTGCTGCTGTGCTAGCAGTTATTTAGTAAGTTTGGCTCTTTCGCGGTCGCTGTCGCTTTCACTTTCACTTTCTCCTCACTTTGCACCCTGCCCAACCTCTCGTCTCCCGGCTCCGCCTCTTGTATCTATTTGCATGTTTCTTTTTTACTTCTGCATAATACTTTGCATTTCCATCCCATTCAATCAGCATATTTCCGTCCTTTGCAAGGCCTTGGCACCCTCTTTGAACCCTCTCCTGATCCATCTTGTCATCGGTGTCCGTCGCTCAGGCACGCCTACGAAGCTGCCTTTTGGCTCCCCGCCCATGGCAACAGGATCCTTTTGATGAATACTCTTGGACCAACTTTTATCGACAGTTTCGCTTTTTTTGGGCTACAATTCATTGGTTTGTTAAGGTAACATCAACAATGGGCATGCCTCGTGGGAAGAAAGCGAAGAAGGTGCTTCGCTGTTTGTCTCGGTGGCAACGCGAGGATGAATTTTTAAGTCCTTCAACAATTCAACTTATCAGATATAATTTGCTTTACAACAATGGTCGCTGTGTCCATGTCACTATCTCTATGTCGGAGCGCCTGGATCGTTCTCGTTGCATTATTCCCTACGCTGATTTGTCAAGGTTTTTGCGGTCACAAGTTGATGCACAAAAGATCGCTGACGGCTCCAGGCTTTGGACACAGATAGCGCCTTTTCTAGCTTTCATTCACTCTCTACTTCGGCCGGAGGAGACTCGGCGTGGTTATCCTACCTTGTTTATCTGGCGCTGTCAAGAAACACATCGCTCTTACCTTTTCTTTGCCTTTTTGAGCATCAAAATGGCTTCTGTCACTTACACGGCCAGCCAGCTGCTTGGCATGAAAGCTTTGCCAACAAAGAAAGATATCTTTCTGCGACTACAAGATAAGGTTCGCAAAGACGTTACTCTTGGTATGCATCTATTTTCAACCTCTATACAGGAAGGATGGCCACTCGTTAACCAAGCACATGACAGGTGAAATCGTCCGGATCCCATTGGATCACTCCCTTCCTCTGATCGAGGAAGAGCCTATTGACGCATATGGATGTGACGATCAACTCGTTGAATCCGGCCCTGTGCAGCAGCTTGATGGCACAGATTGCGAATGGAAATACCGTGGACGTGACGAATCAGAATCCGGGGAAATGCAACCTATTCCAGCACCAGCTGGCCTTGCCGCACAGAAGGATGAAGGCTTCCAAAGGTTCTACAAATCCGTCGTTTCTCCAACTCACGTTCGAGTAACTGCTGGAGGCCGAATTGTCCCCAATACTCGAGGGCCCTCTTCTCCAACTACTAAATGGACCAAGGACAGAGGCAGCTTTGATGCCTCATCCTCCAGCAGTCAGAAGCATCGTGACTATGGCGATAGCGCGCCGCCTCCCTTCCCATCCATGAATTTTGGTGCGGCTCACCCAATTATGCACGGATTCCTCTCACCAGGAATCCACCCTGGTATGCATGGTCCTCCTCCGTTTGCACTCTCTCCATGGCACTTGGGCTTTGGTAGTGTGAATATGCCCTCGCCATTTGCTGCTGCTGTCCCTCCCCTCTGCAATGCACCTATCCCAACGAGTACCAAGATAGTGTCCTCCGAAGCACCAAAGGGAGATGTAGCATCAGAGGCGACACGTTCTGAGAATACAAATCATGTTCGCATATCGCCACCCGAGCAATTTGATCATTCTCGGCCGTTCTTCTATAATGGTCAGTGGGTTATGCCATCGACTGCGCATTACTACGCCTACGGCATGCCTCAATTCCAAGGCTTTCCAGCTCCTGGCGTGATAAACCCGGCAATAATACAAGTGAGACCAAATGAGACTGCCATGACGCAACCAAAGACTGCAAAATCGGAGCAGTCAAGAGAGGCAGTCAACACGGATACATCTACAGCTTCTCACAGTGCCCCCAGCGTTGGTGCAAAGTCTCAACCCCTCATATCATCCATTCGTCCCAGCGAAATCACAAAGAAACAGATTGATGTTCTGCGTGGCTCGCTACGCTACCTCGAAGATCAACTTCAATACAACAAACACCAGATTGACGAAAAGTGGATGGACCAGCAGGCTCAGATGGTTCGACAACAGATACAACAGTTTGAAAAGAATTTAGAGTCTCAGCTCAGATTTGAAGATTCACATTATCCTCCCAAGAAATATCCAGAAGGTAGCTCAACGTCCTCAAACTGTATGGACAAGTCGACTTCCTCAATGTCAGCAGACACAAGCAGCGACGCATCTTACAGTCGAAGCAAAACCCAACCAGTCAAGGAGCAGCCGAAAATTAGGTCAAGCAAGTCATTCTCTATGAACAGATCTATCGGACACTCAGTCTCGGTGAGCCATTTGTCTCACTCGGCTACACGAACATCTACTCTACCAGTTCATGCAGCGCTTGCACCACCCTTCCATCCACGCAATGAAGGTGCCATATCTGCGACAACGGAAATGTCTCATTACAATGCTAGAATCTCTGTTGAAACAAATAGCCCTTACTCTTCGGCCCGCAGAAGTGTCTCTCAAAGAGAAAAGAAGACCAAGCGACCGTACCTGGTTGGAAGGCTGCCTGCCGGTGTCACTGATGACCAAGCACACGATACGGACTAGATTTACGTTCGTGACTTGACAGAAGATGAGCTTCGTGCAAGACACATGTATTGGGGCAAGGCACCAAGTCATTTGCAACGCGGCCTGCCAAAGTTCGACGGGAAAGATTTCTATCCACCCTCGCCAGAGCGAAATCGGCCAACTGAGACAAGCTCTAGCCATGGCCAAAGCTCTGCTCCGTTACTAGTACAGAAGAGTGCCTTCGATCCCCTCCATTCATTGGGGAGAGGAGGGCGAAAAGTGTTTCGACTTGGGCCTGGCCAGTCCACACAATCTGAGTCCCTGCTTAGGACAGAAGATCAAGATACGTCAGACGCCACAGATTCTCCCTTGGTACGCACCGAATCTTGCCAGACCGACTTGGGTCATAGCTACAGCGACTTTCGAAATGCGCTCAGTGCTTCAACTATCGTTCCATCAGAGACCTCTCATGGCAGAGCCTCTTCAGACGAGGGCGATGACGATAGAAGCCTTCTGTTCAAGGGCCGCAAGACGATGAATCGTGCAGCGTAAGATGTCATGTTCTTCTTTCATTTAAAAATAGTTTACATTGTTAACAAATGTAAATAGAACAAAGTCTCGCAATGAAATTTGGCAGAATATGCTTCGAAAGGGCAAGGCTAGCGCCACTGCTGTCCCAGGAACAGTATCTTCAACTACAGTTCAAGGGGTTCTGCCAAATTATGCTGGCCATGCTACTGCATATTTGACTCCTACTCTGGCCAATACAGCAGCTTCTCCAAGGCCATCACCCAAGACTGGTGAGACGGCGGATGTGATAACTCACAGCCCCGAGAAAGGAGAAAACATGCCACCGGCTGAAGCCATGGACGACAACCAGCCGATCACAGCAGCCAACTTTGCCTGAAGAATGCAATGCTAATGGGCCAAGGTTTTGCTCTTCCTTTCATTTCTACTTTCAACAACGTTCTACACTCAACACTGAAACTTTAGCTGCAGCATGACTTATTGTCCTATACTTACAAACTGTATTCGTACGACACATGCCATGGCCTGATCACCATATTTATCCGTCATTTCAGTGCGGTGCGGAGACAGATATCAGATGTTTGTTTTATTTTATTTTCTGTTTCGGTCAGCTTCTCATATTTCTTGGTGAGCTGCTTGGTATTGTTCCAAGTTTTTTCCACCATTGGAGTAGGCTCACATTGTTTCGCTCCACATAAATTTTGTTGCTTGATCGGTCTGAAGAGAGTCATTCTACCGCCTATTTGCTTCGTCTTTTATTGTTCTTTTGAGTCGCTTCGTTTCGATGTTTTCATTACAGCATTTGGTTTGGTACAGACACTTAATCAGTACAACCAAGAATAGCAGTACTGGTGGATGGATTGAAGATACGCATAGTGTAGCCGCTTCTGTGGTGGCAGATAGAATTAAAAATTTGTTAACGAGGGACTCAATGCTATGAGGTGAATGTGACATTGGTGTTACGATGTATTGTGTGACTCGGCTGGTGACCAGACTGCAATTGTACAGGCAACTGCTCAGGCAATTTTTGAGATGTACCTTACCATCAAAATTTCAAAGTCATGAATTGCTTTCCGGTGAAATTCTTCTGGTAAGAGCAGAGAACGTGATAACTAAGGTGTTCTTCTACTAATTCAATCTTCGCTAGTCTTTACCTCGAAGTCCGTGAGAGAAATGGTCAGCGGGGTGATATACGAGCGGTAGGAGAATTGTGTTACAAGTTTTTACGTTGTCGGGATAACTACAGGGTCACGACTTGCAAGATTCACAAGAGAGTCGAGGCAGACGACATGTGCCAGCTGGCAGGAAACCTCACGTCTCGGCAGAGAGCTATGAAGGACTTCGGGAAACGCCTCCCATGGAGCATTTCACAGAATGGTGAAATGGCCATTGAGAACCATGGAAATTCTCAATTGAAATCTATCCTGCTGGATAAAAAACAGAACAAGGGAAATCCTTCAAAATAAAGCAGAGAACAACGCCGGAGTATAATGCCCATTCCACCCATCCGCTTTTCCGAATCGAGATCCACGAAAGGAGTTTGCTCGAGAAAAAAAAAATGTTTTTTAAAGGTCGTCACAAAAGGTCGTTTTGTCTTTGGAGGTCGTGTTCGTCAAACGTTTTCAACGCTGCATTTAAGCAGTGACCTTGTTGTTGGAGCGGAGCTCACGACCACGCTTGGAGCGGGCCAGGATATCCTCACGGTCCTTGTCGAGCTTGAGCTTGGTGATGACAACGTTGGAAGGGTGGATGCCAAGGGGAACGCTCTGGCCGGAGGCCTTGTCACGGGTGACACGCTCAATGTGGATAACATATTTGAGACGGTAGACGGAGGTGACCTTGCCCTCACGGCCCTTGTTGGAGCCGCGGACAATGGTGACCTCGTCATCCTTGCGGACAGGGATGCTGCGGACCTGAAGGAACTTGTTAAAATTCGTCAAAGAGTTCAACAGAGTCGAATTGAACGTACGTTGTACTTCTCGCGCAACTCCTTGCTCAGGGGAGCGCTCATGATAACACGGCGCTGGCTGGAGGGAGCCTTGAAGTGAGCGGCATGGCTCTTGCGGCGAGAGGAGGAAACGGCTGTAAAACATTGCGAATTAGAACATTGCATCATATATTTTGTTTCGTGTTGGCCTGGTGTAGACATACAGTTGGAGACCTTGGCCATTGTGACGGTGTTGACGACGAGGATTTGTCGGTGGTTTTGGTGTAGTCGTTGGGTGATGAGGGACAGAAAAGCTCGGGTGAGCCTCGTAAATTTTTGGGAGATTGTGGTTGTGGGCGAAATTTAGACGATTTAGTGGGGTGCACGTGATGGCTTTACCCTACGAGAATGGTTTTGGGGGGGGATGATTCCTGACTAAGCAGTGGCGGAAAAGCGCTAGTCCTATTGTGGTTTGCGTGAATGAAGAGTTGTATGACAGGAAAAGCAATTGCAAGACAGCTAACAGCTTAGCTATTCGATGATGAGTTATGGGTAGATATTTATACATAATTTAATGGTGTCTATGTATTACATGAGAGAAATTTTGGTGTATATAGTACAGTTGTGACGTTCAGTAAAAGTTCTTTAAACGGCAGCAGGAGGAGTGAATCTGCCATTGTCATCATATCTGGCCTCTGTTGATTTGGTTAGCATCGGCTATTTTTGTAACAGTCTCTCAAATTCAGGACAAAAAGAACCGTACTGAAGAAGGTGTAGTTTAATGTAACGGTCTCAACACCCTTCATGTTGAAGTCGTTGAGCAGATCTGGGTCCAGGTAGAAGAAGACAGGCATGTCCACAGTCTCTCCAGCGTTCAATCGCTGCTCTTCGAAGCAGAAACATTGGATCTTGCTAAAGTACGGTGCACATTGTGCAGGGGTGACACTGTACGTCGCAACACCAATAATATCCTTGTCGCCTTTGTTGGTCGCGGTATAGAACGCCAATGCGGTTTCCCCTGGCAGAACTCGTACCTCTCGTTGCTGTGGGACAAATTTCCAGGGAAGAACATCGGAGACGGATGCGTTGAATGTGACACGGATTCGCTTCGCTGATGTGACTGGTACCAGCCTGCTGGCAAGCTCTTCGTCACTGCCACCGTTGTGTGCACGAACCGGTTGGCCGCCCCAGCCCGTCTGTTGACAGATCTAATTCAATCAGTACAATATAATAAATCTCAAGCAATTGTTCAGCTTACCATTTTGTACATTGGTACGGAGCCATACGACAAGGCTACGGTGCCCAGAATTAAACTCATGGTGTAATATCTGCGAGAAATCAGTACTTCAACAAGTAAGTTAATAGACTTCTGGTTCTAGACCTACAAAACGGTTTGATTCTTCTTATTATAATGCGCGCGCATCTTCTGCATGTCGATGCGAGGGTTCGGAGCAGCTCGACGGGCTCGAGATGTGTGCAGTGTGCGTCGGAACGGGTTCAGTTGGTTGGGCTGCGGTCGCGCATTTTGGCAGAAGAAGCACGACCATCTCGATGAAATGTCTTGGACAGCTGAACGCGCGAGGCGCGGCGTTGTGTTCATGACTGTGGCGACGATGGGAGGTTAAAGCTTGAAGCTCAAGTCTGCCACTCATGGTGGACGTGAAAATACAGTGGGTCATTCCGAGCTCTGTCGGCTCTAACAGAAGCATGTTACAACACTGGGCAAAACACACTCCATTTCGGAGGAAAATACCTAACACTTATTGTCGATTGGGAAGTGTTCATTAAAATTAAAATCAATACATAAATTGATAGATAGATACAAAACGCCACCTCATGTCCATGAAACGGCCGTTGAAGAAAGGCTAAAATACAGCAAAATGCAGCAACTAAAATTGCAACCCTAGAAAACGCCATTCCGTACGATTCGATGTACTATTTCAACTTGCCATACTTTGGCTTTCCAACCGATGAGATAAATGGAAATGATCTTTGCCTCCAGACTAAAGCAAGCCACTCGGCACTCTGGACAATAAAGATTTGGATGAGGAGCAAGAAGAGTCTAAGGACGTGGTCGGCTATGCCAAGCTCAGGCTTCTTGCCTCGGCTATACGTGGAATCCTTGACTTCAAATGGAAGCTTGGCTCCAAGGTGAGACTGCGCAACCGAGAGGCCGCTGCTGAAGCCGTCTTCGTGGAAGCCGTACTTGGTCCATGCTCCAGCGTAGCTGATGCCTCGCTTGTTCTGGATCTGTGACAACAACTTCTGGCCCTGGATGGCGGCGGGCGTATACAGTGGATGTGAATAATAAAACTTCCCTTGGATGGTGTTTGGCCGCGGACGCTGGAGGGGGTTCATGGTAACGAGAACATCGCCAAAGGGCTCTGTCGGGATATGCTGCAAAATGTTCATGTTGTACGTGAGGGAAACCTTGTCAATGTTGGCTTGTCCAGTGGTCGGTGATGAGAGAGTCAGATAGTTCCAAGCGGACCATGCTCTACGGTTCTGGGGCATCAAGGTTGTGTCGGAATGCAAGATGACTTCATTTTGGGATGTTTGGAAGCGCGATAGAATGGATCGCTCTTTTTCTGTGGCGGAACGACCTAGGATGGATAGTGCTTCATCGCCATGCGTCGCTAAAATGACATGATCAAATACGTCGGACTTTCCGTTTTCAAAATGAAGCCGTACGCGGCCATCGGCGTCATTGGAGACCTCGCGCACAGGTGTTTTGAGATGAAGGTGGTTAGGTGGAAAACCTTTCATGACAGCATCGATGTATGCTTGTGATCCTTGCTTTACGGTGAGCCATTGTGGTCTAGCAGTGACGGTTGATAACAAGTGGTGGTTCCAGCTGATGCCAGTATTAGCATGAGTTCCATAAGGTTGGGAAGAGGAGTGTGAGTACTCACAGGAATCTGACGAGCGTTACAGCAGGGAAGCTCAGTGAGCATTTGTCTGGGCTCGTACTCCATACAGCGGCAGTCATTGGAAGAAGGTAGTCATCGCGGAAGGCGTCAGAGTAACCCTCTCGCTCCAAGTATGCGCCAATGGATTCCGTCTTGCTCGCAGACTTTTCGTCCTGCTCATCTTCTGAGAGGAGATCTAGTGCAAACTGATTAAATCGAAGAATATCAAAAATCATGCGCCACATGCGCGGAGAAAAGAGTCGTCGTCGCTGGCAGAAAATGGAGTTGAGATTCGTGCCGGCCCATTCAAAGAGTCCTTGATCGCGAGACACACCGAAGGTCATCTCAGTCGGGTCAATTTCAACGCCAACCTTGTTGAGGAAATTAATGAAGTTTGCTGTAGATCGATAAGCCGAGGTTTAATTAGATGAGTCCTTCTGAATGAGAGGTACATACGATATGTCGCCGTGTTCAACACAATGAAGCCTGTATCGACAGCAGTGCTGTACTTGCCAACCTTCCATTGCACCGTGTTTGTATGACCACCAAGACGATCTGCTGCTTCATAGAGATACACGTCATGGTATGTTCGGTTGAGGGCCCATAGTGCGGCAATACCGGAGCACCCGCTGCCAACGATGGCGACCTTCTTTCTGGTGAAGGTATTAGCTTTCTGGCTCATATTTGTCAAAGATGAAGTGGCTGCGAGATGATTGGAGTGAATATTGCAAAGAGATCGGTAATGCGCCGTTAATGAGTTGATCGGCCCGGCCAAGGATCAAGTGTCAAAGAGCAGAATAACTGCAAATTTCACAGGACAAGATCTCAATTGGGAAAAGGACTAAAACCGCATCATCGATATAGAAAAATCGAAGGAGGGGGGATTTCTAGTGGCGTCACCGGCTGCAATGCACTGGCAGCGATGGCGAAGCTGATTCGACGGTGGTTGGGTGAAACATGCACCATTACTTACATGTGACGGGACTCGACCATGTTACTAAAGGATTCGGCGACTTTGGATAGTGCGATGCAAAACGACGAAAAAAACAACTTTTAAGAATGCAAAAAAATGGCAACAGTTTTGTATGATGAATGCGATGCCTAGGATGAACAACGGGAACGAGAGCTGGGGGTCTGGTCAAAGAAAAAGAGAAGAGACAGCCAGGCCATCAATGCGGGCGTTTCACTTGCAACGACGTAATTCTGGCAGCGTGACCCGATCCCCCACAATTGCCATGTCGCAGTGCCTGGACGACAGGCTTCGGCTTACTGAAATGATGGCCTTTTAGCGTCTGCCCCAACACTCAACAACTAAAGATTAGCGCTGCGTGGGCGCACCCGGGCTTGCCAACACATCGGAAAGCTGTCTTGGCTGGTAGCAAATTCCGATCATGTGGACAGGCATGACAGACGTCTCATCAGCACTGGACCTAATTCAGGCTAAGCACTGCAAGAAATCATGCATATCCCACGAGAACTCCGAGACAGGGAATGGGGATGAAGCAGCTAGACGTATCGCGAAATAAAATATTCTTTGCATCTTCCTACATGGGCAGTTTCTTTACAGTGCATCAATCTACTCGGTCATACTTTTCTTCATTCAAAAAAAAAATTTCAAACTCATAAAATGTCGAGCACTCAACGGGATCGGGCAACGTTTAAAGTACGAATCGCCAATTCTTGAAAGCGCCGAGCAGGAACAGACTTAGTTAAAAATCATTCAAGCTTCTTATATCCCCGGCTTGTACAACTATACGCCCATCTGGACTCCGAAGAGCCCATTGGCGTCGAGCCTTAAATTTTCTTCGCAACGGGTGAATCAACTTTGAAGAAGAAGAAAAGAGAAAAAGCTTTAGCAAATTTCAACAGTAGCTTTTTCTTCCCTCGCTGGCGGCCGCTGAGGTTGTCTGGTGGGGAAGACATCACGTGCAGATGTTTGCAGTGGCTGGCAAAGCCATGCTAGACAGGCAGCGTCGCCTGGAACCACGTAACGGCTGATCGCATTGTATCATCGAAGCGCTGACGCATTGTACCAACACTTGACTTTACATCTCTCACTTGCATCTTTCCGCACCGAGCTATTCCGTTTCCTGTGCTTCGGGGACATTAAAATCTTGTATCATTGTACTGGCGATTTCGAATTAGTACTGTCGCTGTTCTCTGCTCATCGACTGCGAACTCGCCAGCTTCTACCTCAAACACTGCTTCGACGACACAATGGCCAACCCACTCGATACCGACGCTGGCTCCGAGCTTTTTGGCTCCTACGAAGCCGAACTTAAGCTCGTTCAGGCCGACTTGGCCCAGAAGCTTGATCAAATCCCTGAACTTACTGGAGAGCCGCGCAAAGCTGCTGTGAGCCAGGCCGAGCGCGCTCTTGAAGAGGCGGATGAGCTGGTAGGGCTTCCCCGTCGAACTGCTTTTGCGGAAGATTGTTGAAATTGATGCTAATAACCTTGCAGCTAGGACAAATGCGCCTGGAGAAACAAAACATCCCAACGTCGTCTCGCGGAAAAGTAAATCAACGGCTACGCAACTACGAATCCGACATTGATGGCAGCCGACGAAAACTCACGTCATTATCATCCGACCGAGCTGCCTTGTTCGGCGGCCGATACACAGACGAGCCATCTGGACCGTCAGATATTCATCTTGAACAGCGCCAGCAGCTTCTCTCCGGTACCGATCGCCTTGACCGAAGCACGCAACGCCTGAAATCTAGCCAAGCTCTGGCCAACGAGACAGAATCCATCGGAGCGAGTACGCTCGCCGATCTCCATGTTCAACGCCAAACCATCCAGCATACTCATGATCGCTTGCTCGAGAGTGAAGGCTACGTTGACCGCAGTGTCAAGACGCTGCGGGGGATGGCACGTAGGTAACGTCGACCCCAAGTACACGATGCGCTCAGTGGATAATTGACTAACATACAAATTACAGGATGGCTACAAATCGGCTGATTACAATTTCCATCATAACCGTATTAGTTCTTTTGATTATTGCTGTCCTTTACAGCAAGTTCAGGTAGTAACCTACGTGTATTGGCGTTTTGGGTGTTATGAAGCATACATTTTAGAAGACCAATTTAATAATATTTATGGTAATTTGCTCTTTCAAGTTTGGATGGTTGAGAAACTCGATGCCATGCATATTCCCCCATCTACAGCGTAGCATCGTAAACTATAACCGATATCGCGCTTGATATCGGCCCAAGTGTTGCACAATCAAACTTAACAATAACAAATTGTTGCACTCATTCACGTAACCAAGTAACCACACATCATTGATTAACTCAAAGCGTCGCCATCTGAATAGTTTATCTCGAAACTCCGTCACCTTGAGCCAGCTGATTAGGTTCCGGGTAGTTCGACCAAGCATTCGTCAACCCTCTGGCCCCAGCCTTTGTTGGGCGGGGCACACCCACACCCGAGAATCATCCGGCTTTTGAAATACGGTGGCTGAAGCTTCTCAAATCTTGCACTTCTTCCAAACACACCTTGCTATCACCATAACCTCCCTTTCGTCGCCCGCCACCCTCTTCCGTCCTCTTCGGCGATTGATTTGCCCTTGTGCCAGTGGCACAGTTGTATTTTTTCTTCTCCTTTTCATTTATCACACACCCTTAAACCCAATTCCTCCAGCTTGCTGCGTGCTCAACGTAGCTCTGCCTCACCATGTCCGAATTCCTTGGGTATGAGCTACAAAAACCACAACCCCCTGTTGAACATGACTGACAACGTCCCAGTTCTCGAATTTCTCTCATTTCCAAGAGTGATATCCGCTATGTCGGCACACTACACGAGATCAATTCGGACGAGTCCACAGTATCCCTGGAAAATGTCCGCTCCTTTGGCACAGAAGGACGCAAAGGCAAGCCCGAGGAAGAGATTGCCGCATCTGACCAAGTATACGAATATATCGTGTTCCGAGGCAGTGATGTCAAGGACCTTCGAATCGAAGAGCAACCAGCTGTAAAGGAGAACAAGCCTCCTGTTATGCCAGACGACCCTGCTATCCTTGGTGTGAGTACTCAAAGCTGTTGCTTACCCCGCCTATCCCTTTTCTCTATTGGTATATGATGAAATATTTCGGATGTAAACATTTGTCACGTCGGAAAAGCGCAAATTACAATGTCGAGATTTCCGTTGCCTTCCTTCTGATACCACAAAACATGCTCTTCTCTTTGTCGATTTGCGCCTTTTGTATGCAAGCAAAAAGCTAACTTGCACCCGTAGGCTCGTCGTGGAGGACCTCAAGGGCCAAACCAAAACGCTCCTCCCCCTGGTCCTATGAACCAATACCCTCCAAACAACTTCTACGGCGGTCCTGCACCTCCCGGAAACTGGGGACGTGGAGGACCCATGCCTCCTGGCCCTCAATTCGGCAGCATGCCTCCGTACCCCCCTCCTCCGGGTTGGTATGGCCCTGGTGGCCCTGGACAAGGGTTTCCCGGAGGTCCTGGAGGCCCTGGTGGTCCCCGACCATGGCAGAACCAACCCTTTCCTCCGGGTGGCCCCGGTCCTCACGGAGGTCCTCCTCAAGGATCTGGTCAAGATGGAAAGCAAGCTGGTGGGGACAAGCCTCAGGGTCAAGCGCCTACGGAGCCCAAGTCACTCGCAACCGGTGCTCGTCAACCCGGTGCTGCCCCTACCCCTCCAGTAGAATCGAAGCCTTCAGCTGAAGCTGTGAAGGCTGCTGCCAATGGCACAAGCACAGAAAAGCAAGACAGCCAAAGAAACAACCGCGTGCAACCAGTCATGCCACTTCCAGGTCCTGGTGGCCGGCCCACCCAGGCTGCCGTACAAGCCACGGTAGCTGGCCCTAATAGCGTCCAAGATGCAACGAACGCTGCAAGAGCAGCGGTGGCTGTTGCCATGTCACAATTGGGCAACAGCGGTGGCAACGCAATGGATAACTTGACAAGTAAAGTTCAGGAGATGCGAGTCAATGCTGGAAGAAACACGAACTCTGGTCGTGGCCGAGGAGGCCGAGGCGGACGACCTGCCGCTGCCAAGGTTGAGGTCCCTGATGCTGACTTTGACTTTGCTCAATCCAATGCCAAGTTCAACAAGGACGAAGTTGCCAAGGACCATGAAGCAGATGCCCACGATGACGAAGCCTCTGAAACCACAGAGCCTACTGATTCCAATGCCCCCATTGCGTACAACAAGTCCACCTCTTTCTTTGACAACATCTCAAGTGAAGCCAAAGATAGAGCGGAGAGCAGCCAAAAGCCCGGCGGCCGTGAGTGGCGCGGTGAGGAGCAGCGCCGAAACATGGAGACCTTTGGACAAGGTAGTGTCGATGGCGGATACCGTAACTATCGCGGCCGTGGCCGAGGTCGCGGTGGTCGTGGTCGCGGTGGGTTTAATCGTGGTGGCCGTGGAGGAAACCGCCCTCAATACCAGGCACAGGCTGATCAATAGGAGACGGCTTTGACCAGGAGAAGTGGTTGGTTCAAACAGTGAACGATGTTATTGTACCTTTATAGCGTGGGTTGTTGCGGCTAATTTTGAAGAGCCGCTTGGGCTTTGCATGCGTCACGAATTGGAAGTACGAATATGGTAGTTCGGATTGCATTGACAAAGGGAGCAATGTTTTCGCAAGGGATCTCAGAAGCGCTAGTATGTCAATGTTTTGGTGGCATACAGCACGACAACGTGAAATGGTTTTCATTTTGTTTATGGAATACACCAAGTATGGAGCTGTAGGAGTTATCCGGTCTTGTACAATTTGAGTTATCGAGAGCGGAATGAAATGAAACGAAACGATTGATGAGCGATGATGTTTAGGTTCTCTGCGTAGTATCATATGAAATTTGTACACGTGAAGTCTTTGAATTCGCAAGGAGAGTTTCTAATGTTTGCTCCAAGGCGATGTGTTTCCTGTGAGTTTTGTCAGCGCAGTCAGACCCGCACTAACGTCATGCCCCTCGGCGTGACACAGAAAGTGCCCCTCCATAGCTTTTCGCTCGATGCAAACACTACGAGAGGAATATGAGCAGGTATATTAACTTCGACATTGTTCTCGCCAATCACTCAAATCGCTGACGAGGAACCTCAAGGCCATTCTGAAGTACCGCCCTGAAGCGATAACTCACCAAAATGTCAAGTCGACAACTGAGGAAGTTGCAGAAGCAGCGTGAGTTGGAGCAGGCGCAAGAAGAGCTTGCAAGAGAATCGGGCGAGAGTGAAGAAGTCGAAGACATACCAGCACCTTCGAGAGCGAAGCCGAATCTATTTGCTGCCCTTGGTGGTGAGGAGGAAAGGGAATCCGAAGAAGATGACGATGAACCTGCGCACGATTCCCAACCTGAGCAAGAGCAAGCACAAGAGCCAGTGGTAGCAACGAAAAAGAGCAAAAAGAAGAAGAAGAAGAAGAAAAACAAGGCAAAAAATGGTAGCCCTGCGGCAGGAGACGAGGCTGATGAGGACGAGATTGACAAAGCTGTAAAAGCCTTGAATCTCAAGACTCAAGATGGACCAACAGTGGAGGAACAACAATCAGCCCGGAATGACAATCTAATTTTTGCAGTCAATCCGTATCATTTAAAGGCAATCAATGAAATGCGAAACCTTTTCGGCAGGGAAGTAATCGAAGCAGCAGATGCTGAGGAGGAACAAGATAACAGTCGGCGGGGAAGAAGACAGCAAATGCCTAGACAGGTGGATCTTGAGACTTTCTTGCGTGAACCCCCTGGTGCACCAAGGCTTCCTGAAGTATCTTTACGCAGAAACCTTTTTATTCAGGGAAAGGAACATTGGCCAAAGCAATCGGCTGGTGGTCTCACAATGAAAGAGATTCAAAAGGCACCGGATGGATCTTGGACCGAGTATGCATATGTCCACGATTCAAATTATGATGGCATACAGTCATTTTTCTTTGCTTGTGTCCAAATTGGAGATCCAATGAGAATGGTGCATCTGTTAAAGCGAGTTCGTAAGTATCTTGCATCTTGCATCGAATCATTTTCTGGATTGAGGCTTACATGTCCACAGCTTATCACGTATCTACACTATTACAAGTCAGCTTCGTAGCAAAACAGGACCAAAATATGGCCCTGTCATCTGAGCTATGTGAACGAGCATTATTTACATTTGGCCGTGTGACAACTTCAGCATTCCGACAAAATGTCGAGCAAGGCAGGGCGCGCCTTGACTTTCGTCGACCAGAAAATCGCCAGTTTTGGCTTGCCGGATACCATTACCTCAGAAGTCTGCTGAGGAAAGGAACTTATCGCACTGCGTTAGAGTGGGCCAAGCTTATGTATGGTATTGACCCCAATGATCCCTACGGCATGAGACACTATCTTCACTTCTTGGCAATCAGAGCCTATGAGTCTCAGTGGCTCCTACAATTCCTCGACTACCTCGAGAGGCACAGCGATAACCGCGACACGGCATATATCGAACAAAGCCGAGTACTGGCAAAGCTGCAGCTAGGAGATACAGACGGAGCGCGAGAGACTTTGAAGGCAGGCATCCAGCGAGTGCCTTGGCTGTACTGCGCGCTGTTCCAAGAGCTGAACTTGGATGCTCCGCCATCCATTTGGGGCATCAACGCGCACTCAGATGCAAGGCAATTTTGGGTTAAACTTTACATTTATCTGTCTAAAGACTTGTGGAACAATACGCAGGCGACGGCTCTCTTGCAGGAAGTGGCTAAAGGCATGGAGAAGGTAGACACTGCATCCCTGCCTGCAGATGACCCGCCACCAGACATTGGCGCCACTCGCCTTGCATACCTCGAGGGCCAGACTGGACTATTATCCGTCGCACCTAGAGATTTGCTGGACCGACAACCAAATTATGAATTCGACCCGCTGCCGCCGCCTGAGGAGGAGAACATCTTTACTGGAGAGGGAACGCAGTTACCGTGGAGAGACCGACAGGCCCAAAATGATGGACAGGTCAATGAAGTGATGGCTCGCATGCAGAATATCCTGGCAAGGCAAGCTGGGGCTGGCGGAGTTCAGGTCCGAGGAGGTGGCATGATGCAAGGCGGCGAAGCTGATGACAATTCTGATGCGGACTACGAGAGCGACGAAGAGCTACGAAGGGATTTGGAAGAACACGCCCGCCGTGGTAACGAGCCTGGATTGATAGGGAATCTCATGCAAATACTTGGTCTTGGAGCCAGCAACGTACCAGGAGAAGGCGAACAGAATGTGCTGGAAGAGGATGGCGAGGATGTGCCTGGCGCATGGCCAGAAGAAGAAGACTCTAGCGAAAGATAGACATGTCAATCACTTGACTAGAGTACATAGGAATTTGCGTCATATCCAAAGAGATTTTGTCATTTTGGCAATCAGAGCAACATAATGGAAGGTACACCGTTATAGTTTGCCTTAATTGACGTGGCCGGTGACTCAGCTCCTGCAAGTGGAAAATCTTCCAACACCGTAGCTCAAGAGCAGGCCCGAAATCAGGTACGAAGGATCCGCCTTTTAAATTCCTAGTACTGTCCACGTCGTCAACATGAAACTGACCTGGCGAGTCAGGAGGTGTTAATCGCCAAGCTTGGTGAGCTATTAATGTTGAACTGGGCAGAGCAATACAGGGGAAACCAAAGTGCGCGGGCATGTCCGAGCCGACTTGAATGGGCACTCGGCCGGGAGAAGCTGGGAAGAAGGGGAATTTTTAGCCGACGATCGCATGCGACCCTTGTATGTACGAGCTGCATATTAGCAAACGGCCACTGTGACTTTATCTGCATATACTGTGAAGAGGGGGGTTATATGTCTTGAGCAGATTTCACTTTGAGAACTAAATGCTGGCATCTGGTGTTTGGGGTTGGGTTGTACGTGTGCGCCTATGGATTGAGGGCTTGTGCAATGCCCGCAAGGTTCGGCCGCGCCGTTACTAAAAGTTCTTGGAATTATGAGATATATCTGGGATAAAAGGCAGCGAGGCTGTTTTTGATAACACATTCTTAGGACTCACTGTGTAGTGCTGTGATTTATGCCTCTGCATGTACCCTAGTGGATGGAGTTTCATCTAATTACAGAATCCACTGCTGAATGGCGCCTAGGTTACAATCGTACCATGTTATGGGGCATCTGAGAGAAAGAAACAGAATAGAAGTTCACTCCTCTTCCTCTGGAGGGGTTAGTTTGTAGTTTTGTTGAGGCATGTCCTCGAACTTGTTGTTGGCGAGCCAATCACATGTAGAGAAATATGGGAGCTGCCTTCCTCTCTTCTGATGTTCGGTTGAATGAAGATGGGAACACGTAATTCAGCTGAAAATTGCAAAGCGAGCAAAGAGAAGGAAAAAAAAAGGATGTAGGGAGATGTCGGGGAATTTGGAATTAGCGATAGCATGTAGATGGATTGCGTCGTCCTGGGGGAGGTGGTGAGTGCATGGGGCGCGAGTGTCTCGGCCGACGCCAGGCGAGGAAATTACGAGGAAACGAGGGGGCGAGACCAGGTGCTGTAGAATCGGAGCCGCCGGACCCGATGCGGACGAATGTTTTGGGTGCAAAGTGACCTATAGTGGGCATTGAGGTGATGCAAACGGGCAAGAGCGGGCGAGTAAGGACCGCTGTAGTGGTGACTTGGGGGCAGCGCCATCCAGTGATAGCTTTGCAGTTGCAGGCGCCAAAGCTTCCGCCACTGGAGGTAGCAGTACACTGAACGGTACCTGCCGTGGACTGCGCCTGCACTCAAGGGGAAGGAGCCACCCAACTTCTCCACTGAATTGAATTGAGTACAGCACCTGCCAGAACTTTGTGCGGGTGGTTACTTTGGCCCAGGCAGACAGGATAGACAAGAGGGAAGGAGGTGACGTCTGCATCTGTGGCTGCCTAACCACACAATTGATTATTGCCAGACAATGATTTGATTCATTTTGACCAGGCTAAGTAGATTAGTCTTGGGAAACTGTTCTTGTTGTCATCCTTTGCTCCAGTGTTTGTGTCAAGCGTAAGGCAAACTTTTTTGAGTATCATTTTTCGAGTTGCCCACTTCTACAGTGCCGTCGCTGCGGACAATACCCCCGTCAGCCGCACGTAATCAATCGGAGGGATTCATTGGCAGACGGACACTTTCCCTCTGAACTTGCTGTCCAATTAATGCGTCAACTTAGCAAGCTCAATTACTACCGTGTTCCCTTTTCTGTTTGTTCCATCTCGCTGCAGCTCCGCGTACCCTTTCCCAGATGGGCATATCCACCGGTGGTGCAGATCGTGAGCTCCTCAAAAAGATATTCAAATGCAAGCCCATTCGCTGCAGCGGTTGAATGTCGAACCCAGCTCGTTCATTAGTGTGCATCCTTAGCGGCCTTTTTTTGCTTCTAGCTCCAGAAATCGAAAAAGAGCCCAGCTAGGCCACAGCGACTACAGTGGTTAAGCGGGCCACCCTCCTCTGTTCCCAGCTAAATTAGCCTACTTTCCGGGCTCAGCGAACTGCAATACAAGCCAAGTATGTAAAATTAATCCCAGCCCAAGCAGCCTGTTTTGGAGCTAGACGAAAATAGGTCCCCTCTCCGATCCCGCTACAGGCCTGGTTGCCGGCTTCCACTCGTCTTCCCTGATCACACTTTTCCGTTGTATTAACTGGTGCTGCTGCCAAACAGTCTGCGCTCTTTTGCGACAGACCAACTCCCCCTCTTTTCAAGCAACTACTCAAGAGCAAAAACCCGTATGTTTCCTTCATCTTGATCCTTTACACCCTTTCCTCACTTCTTGGTCGCTTTATCTTCTTATTTGCTGGATGAACCCTTGTTTGTGTTACAGCTCTTGACTCAAGCCTGTGGCTGATACTGGGTCGCTGCTGTGCAATTCGACACAATCCCTGCAAGCTCTGTATGTCGACTCGAGGCTGTGGCTGGTTGAGCGCGTGTGCTAGTGCAACCCCAAACCGCCGTTGAATGATAGGGTCGGCTTTTAAGCATTGCGCCAACCCTCTTGTTTATCATCAACCAGCGTTGGAGCCCTTACGTCAACAACAACTCCCATCGAGCTCGGCAGACCACTATCGAACGAACATATTAAACATTGCGCGCACCGCGAGCTCCTCCTCGAGCAAACCCCCGCATATCCAAGAAACTGCAGCTTATGCGACTCGCCCCCCGCGCAACATTCGTCCCTTGCTCTTGATAATTCGAAGGTCATATAAGCAGTTTCCAACCCAGATTTGTTTCAAATCAACGTTCACGTCACATAAAGAAGGCAATATTGGCCAGGGCCAGGCAGAGCACGACTATTTCAGAACAACAGTGATCACAACCGCGGCGTTGGCATTGGCCTTGACTGTCGAAGAAGCGCCCCAACAGCTCTGATCCCCATCACGATGATGGGCGCTGGGCCATACGAAGGCGCGGCGAAACCGCCACAAGCGCAGACTCACACCCCTCAACCAACGACACCTCAACAAGCTCCCCAGCAGCTACACGCTCATGTACCTGGCCTAGGACCTATGATGACAGGCTCCCAACAACATCCTCATCCGCACCACCAAACACAATCGCAACAGCAACAGCAGCAGCGCAGCGTAAAACGGCCACGTCCGGTTAAGTCTTGCACAGAATGTCGAAAACGAAAGCTGCGGTGCGATCGTCTATTGCCATGCTCCCAATGCCAAAAATCGAATCGAAACTGCAAATATACTTCGGACCCAGACGCTGCCTACGATTCCGATGACGCAGAGGTCGAAACCACTGAATCAAACCGACCGACAAAACGAAACTACCCCCCAGGCGCAGCGCTTACACCGACGGCCACTGTTCCAGAAGTCCCTACGTCTGCGCCCACCGCCAAGAATGGCGATTCTGGTGGCCTGCCAATACTGGAAGAGCTGTCCTTGCGAATGGAACGCTTGGAAAAGCAAGTAATGGTCGTCCGTAGCCCTGCGGCAACTGATGTTAGTGGCGGAAAGGTCTCTGCAGCGCCAGCCCATACCATTCGCCGCATCACTGTTAAGGACAATTGTAAACGGACGAGGTACTTTGGACAAATATCCCCGCGTGTGATGATGGAACTGGTACGATTGCAAGCAACTGGAAAACCACAATGAGCTTGATACTAATGGATATAGTTTTATGACGCCAAGGTTTTCATTGCGCAACAACCTAAGCCTCCTGCCGTGGCGGAGCTCTTAATGAATTACAAGGCTCTACATTATACACTCAAGGCTAACTATCGCCAAGCCTTGGCACCAATTACCGTATTCGTCGATTCGATGATGCCCGTGCAGAAGCGCATGCGAGATATCCTGCCGTCTAAGGAGGTTTGCGATAAGCTAGTTAAGACGTACATTGATACGTCAGAAGTGATCTTGCGCATTCTCCACATCCCCTCATTCTACGAACAGTATAATCTCTTCTGGGAAGGTCGATTGGAGTCTGAGTCGTTTCTGCCGCAACTGCTGGCTATTTTATCAACGGCTTCTAGATTCGACACGAAGTCGAAAGGTCTCGGCCATGAAAGAATTGAGGGCGTTCATCTCCCTACAGCATGCGCGCTCGTGCGCTCATGGCTCGATGGTCTAAAGGGCAAGCAGTTGACAGACTTTGCGAATTTGCAGGTCGAGCTTCTGCTGTTGCATGCACAGCGAATGCTAACCCCTCGGCCGCACGAATTGTGGACGCAACTCGGCTATGTCGTGCGACTAGCCATGACGATGGGCCTGCACAGGGATCCCTCTGAGGCAGAGCCTCGCATGTCTGTATTCCAAGGTGAATTGCGCAGAAGACTGTGGTACACCATTCTTGATCTTGATTTACACAATTCACTGTCGTCAAACATGCCATCGACTCTACGGGAAGGCGATTTTACTTGCCGACCTCCTCGCAACCTAGACGACGCTGAGCTATTTGAGGCAATGTCAGAGCTGCCGCCCTCAAGGCCTATTGACCAGATCACCGACAACCAAATGCAAGTACATGCCGCAACGACGTTACCGACTAGACTCCGAGTAGTCCATCTCGTCAATCGTATCGACAGCCTGCGAGACTATCAAGAAGTACTGGAAGTGGGAACAAAGCTGGACCGATATCTGGAAGACATCAACTTCATTTATCCTCGCCAGGGAGTCATGGACGATGCGCAGAGGAGCAAGATGTGGAGACTGAGGGTCATACTCGATATGCATGTACGTCGACCACTGCTTGCGCTGTACCGAGCATTGGCACTTGGCGCACCTGATTGCCCTTCACAAATTTCTAGGGCGTACTTGAGATCCTGCATGGTGAGCCTGAAGTATATGGACGAAATCGATCCCCGACTGCCTCACTACTCGGATATTTCAGCCATGTATCACCATATCATGAAATTGGACATCATTCAGTGCGCATACAGTGTCTGCTATTACATTCAATCCACTACCCGACCTACTTCGGACAGCATGCTCATGGGCCAGCAAGCAATGCGCATGTCTCCGGAGGTCGTCGATGGGTATCCTACTTATGCACCTGACAGCCTCCAGCTGTGGTCCCATGCTCGACTTACAAGTACTGTACAGAAGACTATTGAGCTTCTGATTACGCACATGTCTGGCAGCGACACAAAGGAAATCACGAGCTTGGTTATTGCCTTCGAGAGCGTGAAACGAACAGAATCACGACAAGAAGATATTGTTTATGCGCTACACAATGCACTAGACAGCTGCCTGAGGGTAACAAAACTCTCTCTGGACCAGATTCATGCCGGTGCTCGAGGGCGCATGGATAATATGTTCCATCCGGATGGTTATATGCGCACCCACACGCCTGGAAACAAGCAGAGTAAAGCCGCAGGCGATTTTGCCAGTTGGATCATGTGGGACGGATGGGACGAATAACCCCACACTTAAAGTTGGTACAGAAATTTATCACTACTAGCAGTTGCGATTGAATCGTTGGCTTCAATTGGAGTAAAGGACTGCCAGCTGGCAATGGCGTATCAAATGGTTTTGGATTGGACGATTCATGTACATATAAATGGCGATAATACCCTTTTGCTTTTGTAAATTAACTAGATGCCGACTTCTGAAGTAGTCTGATGCTAGTCTATAATATGCTGTTTATGGTACAAGTGGTAAAATGCTAACTTTGCTTAAAGACCTAGTTGATAATGACGGGCGCAGTTCCGTCCCATTGACTGGTCTCTGCTGCCTTGACCATCCATGCAGCGAGAGACTCTCTGGAAAGCGCTGACATGAAGGCTACTCCTTTGCCATCCTCTGGCAGCACTCGTATGTCCTTAACAGGTTCAAGAGTCAGTCTCGGGGGTCGTGCCAATACAAAAGGGAGACCACTTTCCCTGACGAGGGAGTCGACGTTGGTCTGATCCTCAATAACAACGCTCATGGTGCTGTGCGTGAATAGAATACGCATGATCCATGGCAAAGCGCGCCACGAAGTACCAACGCCAACGCAAGAATTGATAACCAATTTAGGCCGACCGACGTTACTCTTAGAAATAGCAGAGAGCAAGGTCTTCATGCTTGACGCCAGCAAATCAGCAGGAGAATCGGCTGCAAGAGGTGCGAAAGGATTCTCCGATGTGCGCCGGGCATTAAGAGCGAAGATAATGGCATCTGGAGCACTTGGATCGACAAGAGCACGAGAGATATCAGCTTCAGATTGAGGGGTGCCTTTGACGATGGTGAGGTTGGTGTTTGAGGAAACTGATGCGGGTAGAGAAGATGGGTTGCGAACGAGCGCGGTAACGGTGTGAGAGGCAAGGGCTGCCTGTACTGTGAGGAGGCCGTTGCGACCTGAAGCGCCAATGATGAGGATATGCATGGTGAATGGATTGAGAACGAATCTGGGTATTAAGATAAGAAGATGTGAATTTTAAACTTGATAATGATGAGATGAATGGATTACAGAATACAAATGGTTCTTCATCATAATTTATATAGTTTAGCATTTGGAAATGGTTGACAAATGCAAAAATGCAAAAGTTGAAGTCGGAGGAAATGAATGGTGATGATATCGGCCGAGTGAGCCCACGGAGCCGCTGACTCGGCCGGATGCAGTCAGATTTTTGCGCGACGCGGACGGTTCATACATTTTTCTTCTATCGGGTGAGTTGGTAAGGTTGAATACGACGATGATGCATCTCGGTGTTTTCACTTTATCGGAGATAAAAACAGTGAGTTAACCGTAGACAAATTATGGTTTGATAAGCTGATTATCATATGCCAATTTTTTTTTTGGTGTTGAGTCCCGGAGACGGTATTTCAACGAGTACCGACGTCCGGAAGGTCGCTCGCCACGGCAGTCTGGCAATGGCTCGGACCAAGTCAAAGACGGAGTGAAAGCTGTAGTGCCAAAAAAAGGTTACAGTAGGTTAGGTGCCTGGGTGAGCTCGGATGTAGATTTCCGCCTGTGGGTGGGTTGGGTGAGACCTCGGCATGAGGATGGAAATGTAGGAAAGGTGATGGAGTGTGATAATTTGATGCACAACAGATATTTAAAAATACAGAAAAATAAGAAAAGGGCTCTAGACATTCTAAATATTTTATTTTTAATTTTGTCATCGCTATCAAGGCATGGGTGAGCGTCCATGAGCGATTGCGGTTATATACTGTGCTGAGGCCTCGGCTCCCCGGAACTTTTGTTCCCCGCATTATCGGCTAGGCTATCTACACTGGTTGCTCCTTCCCAAGGTTAAAGGCTAGAGGTTCTTCACTGGCGTTACCATTTGCAACTCTCTCGCTGAAATAAAGTCTACTTCTCCCACCATCAAATCTCTACCATTAGCCTTTCTTCTTCTATCTCCAACGCCTCACGATTTATCTCGTTAATTCTTCTCCCATTATACCCCTTTCCCCCAACCACAGCACACCGCAGTCGCAATGGCTAACGCTCCCGTTTACGTCCTTGGCGTGGGCATGACCAAGTTCATCAAGCCCCGCGGTAAGGTCGACTACACTGAACTCGGATTCGAAGCCGGTATCAAGGCTCTCCTCGATGCCCAAATCAACTACGACGATGTCGACCAGGGCGTTGCCTGTTACTGCTACGGCGACAGCACCTGTGGCAACCGCGTCTTCTACCAATTCGGCATGACCCAGATCCCCATCTACAATGTCAACAACAACTGCTCTACCGGAAGCACTGGTCTGGCCATGGGCCGCACATTCATCGCCAGCGGCGCCGCCGACTGTGTCATGGTTGTCGGCTTCGAGAAGATGATGGCTGGCAGTCTGCAGAGCTTCTTCAACGACCGAGAGAACCCCATTGGCACAACCGTCACCATGATGGCCGAGACCCGAGGCTTCGAGCCCGCTCCTGGTGCTGCGCAAATGTTCGGCAACGCCGGTCGCGAGTACATGGAGAAGTACGGAGCTACTGCTGCCGACTTTGCTGAGATTGCTCGTGTCAACCACGCCCACTCTCCCAACAACCCATACTCGCAGTTTCAGCAGGTCTATAGCCGCGAGCAGATTGAGCAGGCTGCTATGATCTTCGAGCCTCTCACCAAGCTCCAGTGCTGTCCTACCTCGGACGGTGGTGCCGCTGCTATCCTTGTCTCACAAAAGTTCCTTGACGAGCGCCCTCATCTCAAGGCCCAGGCTGTCCAGATTGCCGGCCAGTGCCTCGCCACCGACGCCCCCAGTCTATTCTCCAAGAGCTCCATGGACCTCGTTGGCTATGAAATGAGCAAGTACGCTGCAGAGACAGCTCTCTCCCAAGCTGGCATTACCACCAATGATGTCCAGGTCGTTGAGCTCCACGACTGCTTTAGCGCCAACGAGATGGTTGTTATTGAGGCGATTGGTCTGTCAGAAAAGGGCAAGGCTCATGAGCTCGTCCGCAACGGCGACATCACCTACGGCGGCAAGTACGTCATCAACCCCTCTGGAGGTCTCATCTCCAAGGGACATCCTCTCGGAGCTACTGGTATTGCGCAGTGCGCTGAGCTGGTGTGGCACTTGCGCGGCTGGGCCAACAACCGAGAGGTACCCAACACCAAGTACTGTCTGCAGCACAACCTGGGACTTGGTGGTGCCGTCGTCGTTACGGTCTACAAGCGTGCTGATGGCCAGGCCGCTCCTAAACTGTCTTCAGAGGAGGTTGGCAAGATTACCAAGTTGGGCTACAACCCCGCCGTTGAGGCCAAGGGATTCACGGCGGAGCAGGTCAAGTCTGCACGAAGCAAGAAGCACTCTAGCGAATGGGCATTGCAAGACACCCAGGAGAAAGTGCAGTCGAGATTTTAGGGGTCTTGACTCAATGGCGGCTCTTTTAACTGTTCTTGGGTAAAATGCGAGAGGACCTCGAAAAAGAAATAAATGATGGATACTATTACGAATGCAAGAATGAAGAAATTTTGTGTATAACATTTGGTAGCATATTGATACTTTTTACAATAAAAAAAATTGCAACATTGTCATATTTTGCACGGCAGTTTAATATGTATGCCGTGATGATGTAAGGAGGCGAGATCTGAGTCGCGATTCAGCTGCATGCGCCAACGAATGAGATTTTGTGGCTGGCTATTGTGCATAATTTTTGGACTAAGGAAGTGTTTGCTGGAAATAATCCCGGGTTAGCTTAAAAAAAGACCATGCAAGCTGAATGGTGCAGCAAAACTTGGGGCTTTTGGGTCAGTTTGGGACCCTTTGGGGGGCACGCTAAGGATGGGGATTTGCACGTCTGCATGTGAGCTAGAGGGGAGTGACAGTGTCAATCAGCGAGCTAAACGAAGGACCCGAGGACGTTGCCACTTTGCCGCAAAACTTGAATATGCAGTCTAGACTGGCATTGCTGGGTCAAAAGACTTCTGCAGCCGTGCATGCATGATGCATTCCACAATCGTTGGGGCTGGAAGGGAGTTCGACGTCGCACCGACTGGGCAGTGATGGATGGAATCAGGGCTCTACGGGATTTGTTATTTGTTTTTACTGGGGATTTCTAGGCTGCCTCCCCGCTGTAAATTGTAGTTTTCAGCGCTATACTGACAGCTTTTCAACGGTGGCGGCTAAGGGGAGTTGGTCAATGTTGACACCCCCAAGAGATGAATGCGCATTTGCTTTATAGCATGTTACTATTACAAATTCAATATTTTCTTTTGCTTACTTTAGCCTGAGCTTTTACAACCATCAACTGTATATACATGAGTAAAAGACTTCGGTTGCTGGCAAGTACTACTGACCATGGGGCTCTGGATGGATCGGCGACACAAATCGCAACTAAAATAAAAATACACCTTTTCCTTGTCTTCCTCCTCCCTCGTTCGGTCCATTTTCTCACTCATTCACATTCAGCACTATTTCTTTTAGCCTTATTATATTCTTATTCCTTTTGCTCTACATTTTTCTTCTTCTTTTCTTCTTGTACTAATACCGCCATTCAACCAACCTGTTGCTGCTCGTTGCTCTTTTGTTCGTTCTTGGTTTCACAATCGCCACTCACTGTTGGATCGATGGAAAGGTGACACACGCACAACACCGTCCGGAATGACTGCATTTCACAACTTCAGTCAGCTGCCGCCCGAGCTTAGGCGGCTAATATGGAGTTTTTCCATGCCTGAAGACACTTCTCCAGCCGTGTTTCCCTGTACCCAGCTCTGGGTCAATTGGTACATGTACATCCAACAGGGCCGCGCGAGCATCAGCAGCACCACCGCCAACGCTCAACGCAAAGTGCACCCTTGCGTGCCTGTCCACACGCCGCCAATGGCCTTTGTGTGTCGTGAGGCGAGAGACTCCATGCTGCGATGGATCATCAACAAGCGGTACAAGCCGGTTCTGAACGAATTGTTTAGCCCGGAGTCGCCGGTCCCCGCACAAGAGATGGAGCAGTCGCTGCGAGAGCAAATCTACTTTGCGAGGATGTGGAATGCAAAGAGGGACATTATGTTCATTGACGAGGACATCATGTTTATTCTGTGCCAGTTGAGGTCTCGCGAAGACGACCCAATCTGGGTACATATGTTGGTATTGGCACTCGATACGAGACACATTGCTGTTGCGGCACAAGACGAAGACCCTGGCAAGCTGAGGGAGACGCTGGCCGAGGTCATGGCTGTGATGAAGAATCTGGAGACGGTGTATTGCATTGTAGGAGACCAGCCACAGTGGACGGCGCCGTATAGCATGGACCTTGTTGCCAGCCTGCCAGACAATGCAAGATCAGATGTCGTGTATCCGAGGTATCGGATGGCTGAGATAGGGAAAGGTGGCAGGGATGCAACGGAGCGCAACCACGGTAGTAAAAGAAGGAAACTTGAGAATGGAAAGGAAGAAACTGCAGAAGAAAAACGAAAGCAGTCGAGACGGCAGGGTAAAGATGGATTCTTGGAGAGTGTTTGTGATGGATTGGAGGTTGGTTCAGTCAAGGTTGTTGCTGCACATGTGGTACATTCGCGACCTGAGTGAGTCCGCCAGAGTGGATATGAACGAATTGAATGAATATACGACATTTCACGGCCATTGCAAGCTGTTTTCTACCTTACTCATTCGTTCCTTTGCTGTTGACAATGTTGGGCAAGTACTCGGCCGGATGTCGGTTAGCCAATAAGGTTTGTCGCATCTCATGCAGCGCTAGTAAGTACGGCGTTTGGCCGTGGCGAACCTGCATGGCTGTGTCCTCTACTTTACATCTCCTGTTATTTTTGATTGGTTTTGGTGAAAAACAATGCCAAACTTTAGCGATTTACCCTATGAGCTCCGAATGGCCATATGGACTAGCTGCCTCGACGACATCAGCCAGGACGCTGTGCTCATCCCCTTCACGCACCGCTGGTTCCGCAAAGTAGACCCCAACGACTGGAAGAAGCTCAACGTGCCCCTGCCCCCAGGCAGCTTCCCGCCCGTATTAACGCTCATCTGCAAAGAATCACGGCACGCAGTACAGACATGGGCCAAACACATCCATCTCGTCTCCATCCTCATGCCAGGTATCGGGTACACCCACTTCCGTCGTGGGAACATCGCCCTCGACATAGTCTACCTCTCTGAGCTGGACTGTTTGAACTTGGGAGTGCTGCACCGCGGGAGCAAGATGTTTCCGACACATGACGTCGTGGCGATTGCGGTTCCGGCGTTTGTGAGACGGGATTTACTGCGGGATGTGCTGGATAAACTCAACGTGGTGCGGGATGTTTACCTGTTGCAGGGGAAGCAGCCAGAGTGGTTGAGGTGGTGCTCCAGATTGGGGAGGGAGGCATCGTACGGAGGAGAGCAGGACGTGGTCACGCCGGTGGTGAGGATCAAGGTGGTTGGGGAGGCGAGGACGTTGTATTCCATGTTTGGGGACTGGAGCGAGAGGGACGTGAGGGTTTGGGATGGTGAAGCAGAGGTGGTGCCGACGAGAGGATAGGTTTTGAGCATGTTTCATGATGCACGGTCATGGATGAACCAGAAACAAATTTACAGGTAGTGGACATGGAAGGACATGGGTACAAGGAAACAGAAACCACTACTAGTAGAATGACATCTTAATTCAAGACACAATAAAATGAAGACTCGTCGTATCCCAGTCAATCAGTACAATCCACAGGGCTGGTTAGAGATTACGGCCCGTAACGACACCTGTTGCAATGCCACCGAGAGGCTCACAAGTTGCCCCAGAGTGGTCTGTAACAGGCGAAACTTGCTCATAGTAAACTGGCCCCAATGAGCACTGCGTAGTACATTGCAGCGGTCCGTAGCACAGGCACCGCCAGGGGTCCAGTGGCGCCATCAGCCGCTAAATCTGCGTCTTTTTCGCCTGTTCCTCGCCATTATTAATGGACCTTGACCGTGTCCCGCAACGTCACCCCGCGAAGCTCGGAAAGCCCCTCGTCCAAAAAATATATATTTATATCATCTTCATTGTCATCCCGACCTGCATCTGCAGTCTTTCATCCACCCATCTACCTGCATTTGTATACACCGTAGCGCACACCCAACACTCCCACCACCATCCAAAATGTCTCACACCTACGAGTTCAACGTCACCATGACCTGCGGCGGCTGCTCCGGCGCCATCGACCGTGTCCTCAAGAAGCTTGATGGTAAGCATCCCTCCGCGATCGCAAGTCGCCAAACAGCTCTCTAACTATACCCAGGCGTCGAGAGCTACGAAGTATCCCTCGAGAACCAAACTGCAAAGGTCGTCACCGAGCTCCCCTACGAAACTGTCCTCACCAAGATTGCCAAGACGGGCAAGAAGATTAACTCTGCTACTGCCGACGGCGCTCCTCAGTCTATCGAGGTTCCTGCTGCTGCTTAGATGCGATACAAGACATGAACGCAGTAAAGGAGGAGCGACAAAAACAAAAAAAGAAGGAAACTTATAAAGTGCTTATATACGAAGATGTGATAATATTCATGCCATGCAAGCGTGCGCAATACTTGGTACTGGGAGGTCGGAATGGCCACGAGGGTTAGCCTCAGAGTCGTAATAGGCTCAAGTCATAAACAAACAGAAAATAAACAATATTAAAAGTACTTGATTCATCTCCATTCGTGAACATGACTGAAACTGCCCGGGAATATGCCTAGCAATGTGCCTGGGCGCTGGTGGTGTAGCGCCAGGCTGGCCTTCGCACAGCCTCACTTTGCACAGGATACGCATGGCGTTGGACGTTGACCCAGAGCAATCACACTGACGCATCTCCACGAGTTCAATTATCATGGCTCTCCAGAGCCTGCCTCAGTCTCTCCTTGAACACGTCTGTCTATTCCTGGAGTTGCGCGACATCCGCTCCATCCGCCAAACATGCCGCCTCTATCGCTCCATGCTGGACTTGTCCTTCCTGAAGCATCATCTCCTCAGTTACGCCGCCGACGTTCGCAATCCCTGCTTTGGCTGTCTACCAGAGTACATGCTCCTGTTCCTGTGTAAATGCTGTCTGAAGTTCTCTAGAGACGGGCATGAGCTCATCTGGCCTGACAAGGAGCTGAAGAGCCGTCCCTTCGAGGGCCTCTGCCCAGCCTGCTACAGAGAGCGGCGACCGTACAAGGATCCTCAGCTTGGACATCCGACGAGCTTGACTAGGTGCAAGCATTGTGGTCACCATGCAAATATATATATTCCCCGTGGCTTCAAGTGCTGTGCGCAGGCTCGGCGGAGGATGGAGATGTTACACATGGTGTGTCTGGTCATGTGGTTGGCGTTGGAGTTAGCCACGAGTGTGGTGACGTGCGTGTATTTCTGGCACGATAAGGTCATGTCAGTGCCATTATTGGTATATCCCCTTGGCAAATGCTTTAATACATGCAACGGTTTTTAGGTGCGGATGAACACTAATACTTTTTCTTAGGTCCTGGTTACTCTCCAGACTTTCAAGTGGCTGAAGGCTTGGGCCTGGAGATTTGAATCCCGAACTCTGGGGTGGCAGATTGTCTTTCTTGGACTCTGGACCACCTCGCTCACCAAATCTTTTCTTCTCCAAACAGTGGCCAATACAGCTCCTCTGCATGTTTGCCAGGCACTTCTCATCATCACCACGTATGTGCTTGACCTAAACTTAGCCCACGGGTGTTGAAGGGTTTACTGACAATCCATCCAGTGCCTTGCAGTGTGTGCACTTGTTAGCGACTCTTTTCTGCCGTGCCTTTCCCTTCACATTTTATCGGCGGGCATACAACTGGCTTCCGTGGCGGCAGAAGATCCTATTTTGGATTGCATCTGCACTGCTCGTCTGGGTAAATCCGCGAATCGGACGCCTAGGCTGTGCTAATGAGCGGTTACCGTATTCGAAGGTGCTGTGGGACATGGCCCATGTGGCACTCAAGGGTGTTTTGTACTCGGGCTGGGCGGTGATTGCTATCGTAGCGTACCCTGTTCTGTTGATATTAGAGCGATTCGGGATCAATCTCGTTTAGCAACATATGCTATCCAGCGATTCGGGATTAATCTCGTTTAGCAGCATATGCTATCCAGTGCAGAGTCGCATTCAAGAGACTTGAGGTTATGAATCTCGGCCCCACACGAGTCGGGATTCAGACGGAGGGGCGGGGCCGGCGTTGTTGATGTCGCTTCCAAGCTGTCTGAGGCAAGTAGTTTGGTGCATATTAGTCCAATCAGACGATGGGCTATGATGATGGAACAGTTGGTGCCTTGCTTTGGAGTTTGTCTCTTGATCGGAAGAGGTTATCGTGTTGGGAGAGCTTGGCAGCCATAATTGGGTCCTAGGATAAAGCTCTCTGGATTTGGTTGTCTGAGAATCGTCAATTGAATTGAATTGAATTGAATTGAATTGGGTCTGACTCGAGAATTGGAATGTCTCTTAACTATACAGTGAGGAAGCATGATGTCGGCAGACATTGGTAGCCAACTCGAGAATTGCACCTCTCTTTAAACTCCATCCGCGCAAATGTTGTTGTTTGTCGATTTCTTGTTCAGTTGACCATTGAGCTTCAATTAAGCATATGAATCATCGTCGAGCCATCATAAATGGTAGTAATGATCCAATTGGCAGCATGCTGAGCAACCGCGCGAGGATTGGCATCACAGGGCACATACGGAATCTTTTCTTTGGCTGTCGCTTCACCTCGGAGGGAACCCCGCATGGCCCCTGAGCAGCCACTTCGAAGAAACAAAAATATATTTGCCCTCGACCCTCCGCCCAGCCGGTCCAGTCTCTTTTTAGGTGGAACAAGCAGGTGGCTTGAAGCCTCACAAGAGAGACTAGTGAAAAATTCAGGACCCTGACCCTTGTATAACTGCACTAGCCTCAACAGAGAGTCTGCCATGCAGCCAGAGCGTTCGGAGCTTAAACAAAAGAAAAACGACCTCGCCTCCAATCAACGATCATAGTTGTCAGTTTACGGTACACTGCTTGGACGCCCTCACGTTGTGCTACACCCCGCACCGTCAATCCGTGTGGTGGCTGCAGAATAGGTCTAGCCCAGGCTATAGCGCGGGGTTGTGGTGGTGGAGAGGATCCCTTCGAGCGAAATGATGCAAACACCGGAGACAAGGGCACATGGTCCAATTACGATGCATCGTCATACCACCTTCATTTTTTAATTTTTTAAAATAGCTCTAGTAGTGTTTTGAGGTGTGGTGGGGAGTATTCATGCATGCACCATTCACGTCTTGTTGCTTCCCTCACTGGAGAAATGCCCTTTAGCAACCACCCAAAAGCCAACCACTACAGGTTTAGTTGACTCACGCCTTGAAACACACACACACTCTACGTAACCTACTGTGATGTCGCTGGCAGCATCATTCGTCTCATCCAACCGAGCAACGTCTACGGCCACCGGATGGCGATTGCACTGCCGCCAGCGTGGGGAATTGCCCGATGCGGGCCTGTGACACTGCGATGACAGAGTAGGTAAGATTCAAACATTGCTGCCCACCCTGTGGATCGCAATGTAGCTTGAACCCATCTCGCAAACCTGGGAAAGGGTAGAAAGTGCATTGGTGGTAAAATTGATGCATCTACTAGGAAGCAATCCACCAGCTGTGCCCTGTTTATGCCTCCCGCATTGACTGGTTTGGCCGAATCCTTCCAATATCTTTCCCCGCATATCGTGTGGTGTGACGCCTCCCTTACAGCAGCTTGCACACCAATGTGTCGAGCCCAGGGGTGGGAACAAATATGTGAAAGCTGGGTGCCAAACAAGTAGCCTGGCCATAGAATTCGGACGGTTGGGTTTCCGGGTCGTCTGGCGCTGTCTTCATGTGTGTCGCACCTCGATGCTCGCCAATACGCCCCTTGACTGATGCAGCACACATGCTGGAGCTCCCCGCTTCAAAGGTACTGGATCACCGGCGTTGATGATTCTAATTCGCCCAATCATGCATGCTCCGTTCATCCATTTCAACAGCCACCTGCCCCTCGAGCGGGTTCCATACTTCTCACAAAGTCTAATGCAGCCCAAGCTGGGCACAGCTTCCTCAAGCTAAACTTCAAACTGACAAGAGGCGCATAGCTCGACAGCGTGTGAGCGGTGCTGTCAACTGCGTTAAGTTGAGGGTGGGTCCCCTTCCGACCGTTGGTCGAAAGATTTTTGGAGATCTGCAGTGTGTTTCCGTGTAAGTCAGGGCTTCTTCCCTTGGGACGGAGCGGCTCTGCCTAGAGGTCAATCGCCTCACAACTGCCAATTTACTCCGAAAGTACCGTTACAGGCTAGAATCCAAAAATGGCATTCCCCTCGAAGTAAGGCCTTTCGATGGATTGTAGCTCTGGCTTCAAGGTGATTCTGAGTGTGGCTATGTACACTGCTTCTCGGACTTGGGGTAGCTCTCGGATCGTCAGAGGAGGGGGCGTAGAAGTTGAGGAAAGGGTGCAGCTAGAAAATTATCCACCCCGTTCCTGCCGTGGCGCCTCTCCAGAGTCGCTTCAGACAGAATTGTTCGATGCAGATTCTTGCACTGAGCTGCGCTCCCCTCATCGATGTGGAAACGCCCCGCATGCACGTCGTCGTCACCCCAAACTGGAACAAACCACCCTCGTTGCCTCTCGGCCATTGCGCATGAGTGGCTCCGCGATCTCTTTCGAACAGTCCAGCTCTCCTCTCTGCCGAACTTGGCGGGGCCAAAGAATGTTGTAGTTTTGAAGTGGAGGGACGGGCAACGAGGGCTATATAAAGGTTACCTTCGCTCCTTCAAGGTTCTCATTCCTTAAAAGATCCATCTCTCGATATCTCAAGTAATCAACTTATTGTTCATCAAATCTTTTGTTCCAACTTTAACGTTAACTTCCCTCAACATCATACATCAACACAATGGCCGCACCTCAAATCCCCAAGGAGCAATGGGCATCCGTTGTCGAGAAGAAAGGTGGTCGTAAGTGCAACGTCATGCCTACCCTCTCAAGCATCAGCCACTAACCATTTCATGTTACAGCCACCGTGTACAAGAAGATCCCCGTCCCTAAGCCCGGTCCCGATGAGGTTCTCGTCAACATCAAGTTCTCTGGTGTGTGCCACACTGATCTTCACGCCATGTTGGGAGACTGGCCTATTGCCCCCAAGATGCCCCTTGTCGGTGGCCACGAAGGTGCTGGTGTCGTCGTTCAACGCGGAGAGCTTGTCAAGGATGTCCAGATTGGCGACCACGTCGGTATCAAGTGGTTGAATGGATCTTGCCTTAGCTGCACTTATTGCCAGGCCAGTGACGAGCCTCTTTGCGGCACTCCTGATCTGTCTGGTTATACTGTTGACGGTTCCTTCCAGCAATACGCCATTGGAAAGGCTGCCCACGTTGCTCGCATCCCCAAGGAGTGCGATCTTGAGGAGATTTCTCCCATCCTGTGCGCCGGTATTACCGTCTACAAGGGTCTCAAAGAGTCTGGCGTCAAGCCCGGTCAGTGGGTCGCTATTGTCGGTGCTGGTGGTGGTCTCGGTAGTTTGGCTGTCCAATACGCCAAGGCTATGGGCCTTCATGCCATTGGTATTGATGCTGGAGATGATAAGAAGAAGCTTGTCGAGGGCTACGGAGCTGCTGGCTTCGTCGACTTCACTAAGTCGTCAGACATCGTCAAGGATGTCAAGGCTCTGACTCCCGATGGCTTGGGACCCCACGCTGCCATCCTCGTCGCTGTTAGCGAGAAGCCCTTCCAGCAGGCTACGCAATACGTCCGCTCTCGCGGTACCGTCGTCTGCATTGGTCTCCCTCCTGATGCGTATCTCAGTGCTCCCGTATTTGATACCGTGCTTCGCATGATCACCATCAAGGGAAGCTATGTCGGAAACCGTCTCGATTCTGCTGAAGCTATTGAGTTCTTCCGCAGAGGTCTTGTCCGCGTGCATTTCAAGACTGTTGGACTTAGCGAGCTTCAGAATGTGTACGAGCTGATGCAGGCTGGCAAGATTGTTGGACGTTACGTCGTTGACACCAGCAGATAAACGTTGGAAAATCTATTTGTTAAGTTAAATGATGAAATCAAATGCTTCCGTATGCAGATGAATAAAATATACCTGAAAATGGGATGCTTCGAAATTTGCTTCGCTACAAGTACTCGTTGAATACTGAAATGAAACTTGAAACGATATGAGAAATTCATATTTAGTATATGATTGCAAGCTTGAAGATGAATGACAACAGACCGACAGTTTGCGCGCTGACAGTTTGCGCGCTGATTATGCCACTTGTTTGAAGCACGTTCTTGATTTATATACGCAACCCCTGTCCAACTCAACCAGCCCTCAAGGTTCGCATCATAAACTAACCAGGCACAGTGCAACCTCGCGGGGTTGTATTTGCCGCTCTCCCAGTCCATGCAAAGCAAGGCTTTTACGAATCTAGACCAAGTGGCTTTCCGTCAGCCCGCATAGTTTTGTCTCATTTGAGGTCTCTTGAGTAACCGTCATATATAATGTCGATACGTAGGTTGGGCGACATATGCCTCAACTAGTAACAAAGGCAAAGGCCTCGATTTACGTGCTTCACAATGCGCATCATATGCATTCCAAATTTCTCTTGTCTAACATAGCTGGAGCTAAACTTTATGCAATAATGCAAAATAAATAAAAAGATGATCAACCCTAGCCTTCCAAACTCTACGTTTTTAAGCGCCACCTGGTCCTCCCAACAGTGCGAATCTACGCACAATACCTGGTCCATATTCGTCATACTGTGACAGTATTTAGTCAATTTTGTTCGAGGGTATTGGAGATGGGCTTGATCTAGGAAACTCACCTCAGCTTTAGTGTGGCAGTATGACCGGAATTCCGGTGTTTGACCAAGTAAACTGCCTCCAAACCAAGGGCCATGTCTTTGTCGCTTGTGAGTAATGACTTGCACCTCAAGACCACCACTGCGAGCTCCACCGCTTCGTGCCTCGCTTTCTCGAATTCTAGCATCTACCAGTTGCTTGATATCTCTTTGCAGCCTTCGACCAAAGTCTTTGTAAAGAGTGCTTCCTCCAGACAAGACAATGTTTTTGTAGAGGCCTCGACGTACGTCGATGGGCGACTCTTTGATGACATTGTCAACCACAACAGGTAGTGGTGTCAGGAAATCAGAACTGTAGATCTCAGGGTTGAAGAAGATTTCGGGAGCTAAGAAGCGTTCATATCCAACATCAACGGAGACCTGGCGGCCTCCGGGATGCGTCACAACGTGCTTCGCGAAGCGGCTTCTATCGCGGTCGTAGCGAGAAAACTCCTTGACAATGTCGGGGCAGACGTAGCAGTGCTCCTCCTTGATCTCCTGTGCAGTCTTCAAAGATGAATCAGGCTCGCCTCGGTCTCGAAGCAACGATTGCACGAAGTAGGTAATGTCGCGACCCGCAATAGGAATCGATTTGATGGAGGAACCAATGACATATCCTTCGGCAACGGGAATGACGTGAGTAACACCATCACCAGAGTCGATAACCGTACCGGTGAGCGAGCGATCAGTGACTTTAGAGGAGGTCCAGGAGGCGGCGAGCGCCAGCACAGCCTGCACAGCAATGTACATTCCAGCACAGTTAAACGATTCGAAGAAGATTTCGGCCGTGTTCTCTCGGTTTTCGGGAGGGTTCAGTGGCTATCCAGGTCAATTAACGGAAGCAAATTGTGAAACCGTGCATAACTTACAGGTTCGGTGAGCAAGAAGAAGTGGTCCTCTGGTTCGACACGAAGGTATTTGAAAATCGAGTTGGACCAGAACCGCTCCATATGATCCTAAACATATTAGTCAAGCTGACGAGCTACGGATAGCGCAAAGACATACCCAGTTATCGATTTGACCATGGCGAATAGGATAGCTAAGTCCGTAGCCTATTAAAGTTAGTACTATGGTAATCAATTGTCGAAGTATGCAAATTACCTGGTCCTGCGGCGGCACTCAGCGCCTCGTCGCCAATAAAGAAGTCGAGATCTTCTGTTCCCCGTTTCGAGCTGAGGTGACCAGGTTTATTTGCAACTGCAGGGCGAGCAGATCCGGTTCCGCCGCCTCCTCCGGCGCCGCCCTTGGTTGCGATGGCGGTAGGAAACACGAATGATGGGGAATCATTTCCAGCGAAGCCTATATCAATTGTATTAGTATTGGCGTGGTGTAGTCACAGAGCGAAAGGCTCGGTTCGAACAGCACTGGGACAGGCATACCCAGTTTGGAAAAACCGGTTCCGCTGTTGAGGGAACCTCGTTAGCGATTGTAACATTTCTACCCTCATGGCGGGGCTGAGCGGATGAGGGGGAACGTACTTGTCCATGACAACAGCGGGAGTTTGGTTCGCCATACTGAGGTTGTATGGGCTAGATGAAAGGACGGATGGCAGGTCGATTGATGATTATGGAGCTCGAGGGAGACACCAGCGCCAGTGAAGACGTGCAAATGGCCGTTGTGAGGTGGGAAGTTGGTTACGATGCTGCCTGGGGAGGTTGCGTACGTGCAGAGGAGCTCCCCAGTTGCTGATGGTTGGAAGTGGGGCAGCCGCTTTGCCGTTGACGAAGTCGTACGGCTGGTTCTTTGTTCCGCGCCGACGTCATTGTCATTGGGTGCGTATTACATAAGCGATGAACTGACGATGTGAGAAGGTGCTGTGATGCCAGGTTGAAAAGAAAATACGTATTAAATAAATTAAAGAATGTAGAAGAGATTCATGCTTTTATTTAAATTAAAATTTCAAGTCGAGTGCCTTACACGTCTAGTGTATAGCTGTTCATGGTGGTGGCAGATGCAAACTGATCATTTCACTTCGGCTTCAAATTCCTTTCGGCGAATCTAGACTCCTCTCACCCAGAATTTCCGACACCAGAAATTAGAGACCGCATTTCCTGCAGAATTAACGTCGGACTATTCGGCCTTCTTCTTCTTCTTCTTCTTCTTCTTCTTTTTCGCCAGCATCATCATCATTGTCTATATACGTGGATCCCAATTACCATCATGAAGATGCCTTATTGAAAAGAACAGAAGCTTAGCTTCGCACGGCGGCTCCCGCGCTCTTGCCCATATCAGCGCTCCAGTCAAAGCTTCTTAGCTTAATTTTGTAAAGACGCTCGCCGCATGGCAAAAACACACTTCATCTCAATTTGGAAACAGAGACTGAAGGAAGATTTCCTCAAGGTTCTCTTTCAGTTGCAGAGATCGCGCAAGGTTTTTACTCTGGCGCCTTACTTCGCTCCCTTCTAGCTGAGACAGACCGTCAACAAGTCTCCTATATACCCACCGCTTTTCTCCTCGAGCTAAACATTGAATATTGTTTCATTATCAAAGAGTATTGTTTATTAAAATTCTTTCTTTTTACGCATGAGTGGAAGGCGAGTATGACCAAGGGCTTCCGTGGTGAGGCCGATTCGTCCATGGCAAAGCATCCAGGCGGCACTGACGGTGCTCTGGATCGTGTCCTTCGACAGGCCCAGCCGAAAAAACATGTTCCAGCTATCTTTGTACACGCCGGCGCTGGTTTCCACAGTCATCAAAATGAGCATGTTCACCTCGAAGCATGCGTTGCGTAGGAGCCCCAATTGGCAGTTGCTCGCAAGCGTGTAAACTGACGTTGACCAGTGCGGCCGAGATGGGCATGAGATTTCTCAAAGCCGGCGCCACGGCGACAGAAACAGTCGAAGCAACACTGCGTGTTCTAGAGGACAAAGAAATCACCAATGCGGGATACGGGTCGAACTTGTCAATTGACGGCACTGTTGAATGCGATGCGACAATTGTTGACCATCTTGGGCGCAGCGGTGCATGTGGTGCAGTACCCAGTAAGTTCACTGTATGTTGTGTCACAGCATTTATTTAACACTTTACACAATAGACATCAGAAACCCGATTTCGTTAGCCAAACTGATTCTAGACAGGAGCGCAAAGCCTCTCAGCCTTCGGCGGGTGCCTCCTAATGCTCTCGTTGGTGAAGGTGCCAGACAATTTGCTGAGGAGCATGGCATGGTTAGCATTGTAAACGAAAGCCTGGTATCGAAAACATCACGAGATCGGTTTCTCAGGTGGCAAGAAGACTTACATCGAGCAGAAACGCGAGTCAAAGAAGGTAGTCCGAAGGCTAGCGGCTTCCGGGCTGGCATGGGTTGTGCGCCATGTCAATTTGATACCGCAACTCCACCCAATCCTTGTGCTACATTTCCTCGAGATCATACAGCAGCAATAGTAATGGGACCTTGGAATGAGGGCCAAACAGATTCTCCTAGCGCTGGGACGCCCTCAACAGAGTCCCCTGTTGCTACGGACAGCTCTATATCGTTGACGCCTCCACGACCTCCATGGGTAGCGAGTTCTTCGCAATCTTTGAAGGCTACACCTCCTCCTGTGACATCTGCTATTCATATCCAAGGGAGTGCTCCGACTCTTCAAAGTAGCACTAATGCTGAGAGCAACGGCAGCAACAGAAAAAGGCAGTCGTACCGGGATAAAGTTTTGAAAAGTGGGCGCAAGCCAGATGAAAAACAACGAGACGTCAGCGGCAACTCGCCTCTTCGAAATATACATACTACTTCTGACGGCTCTGGATTCTACTCAGCTATCAATCACGGTCATAAGCGGCCAATTGATACGACAGATGGGCATGATCTTGAGCAGGAGCATGGAAAGGACAGACGACACCATTGGCCGAGAAATGCGATGGACGACCATATCACTGATACCATTGGGGCAATAGCTATTGATGAGAATGGTCTTATTGCCGCCGGATCGTCATCGGGAGGAATTGGCATGAAGCACAGAGGAAGACTTGGCCCAGCTGCTCTGGTCGGTATTAGCACTGCTGTTGTGCCTGCGGCAGATGAAGATGGTTCTGGTACCACAGTAGCTGCGGTGACGAGTGGAACTGGAGAACATATGGCGACAACGATGGCGTCACAGCGCTGCGCAGAGAGGCTATATCATGGGAATCGTTCTGGAACACGTGGAGAGATTGTTGAAGAAGACGATGACGATCTAGTCATGGAGTCATTCATTTTGAACGATTTCATGGGACATCCTGGAGTGAAAAACTGTGCATCGGTCGGTGCGATTGGAGTCATGGCTGTCAAAAAGAGTCGGGGCGGATATTATCTGTACTTTGCTCACAACACTGACTCCTTTGCTTTAGCCTCATTTGGGGGTTCTGAGAAGCAGCCCAGCTGTGTCATGTCGCGTCTACCAGAAGGCGCTAAGATCTGTCGTGGTGCTCGCAAGGTACGGATTGCCTAACGGTTGCACCGCTTCAGGGAAGGTAGATTTGCTACAGTTTGGGGAGAATCGCGCCAACATTAAAGGTGGTAGGCGTCAATTTGAATTATCAGCATGGTCCGCTGCGGCGAGGGTGACGCCGAGCTTTTAGAGCTACTTGTACAAGACGATACCCATACTTCCTATGAAATGAGAATTCATATTTAATATAATTTTTGCACCAATCATAAAGTACCGCAGGTTTAGTTTTGGTACAACTTCATTTCATTACTGCATGTCTCGTATCGTGATCTTTTATTATACACTTTCCAGCCGCAATCTAAGGTCGTGGAGTTGCCGTGGCGCTTGATGTCTCTTCCCGTCCATTTCCATTGATAACGCGCTTCTTCTTCTTTTTCTTGCGAGGTACTACGGCCGGCTTCGCACCATAGTTGCCGAGTGCGAGCTTATTTCCACATGTTAGACATTCCGAGTTTTCAGGCAACTCGCAGAAGATGGAAAGGCAAATAGAGCAGACAAAGCCGGTATCGACAACGTTTCCGTGGCAAAAACAGGCGGCACGAAAGTCGACGGTATCATGAGTCGGAGTTATAAGGGACTGACGAGCTTCAGTATCAGCAATGAGGCCGAACATGAGGTACGTCAGTAGACCTTGTGGGTTTGCCGCCTGCAGAAATGTTCCGTTGGTGTTGAAGCATGCCTGTTGGAGAAATGTAGAGTTTCCTGATAGTGATAGCGTGTCGATGGCTATTTGTGCGTGAGCAGCAGCGAACACTGCATTCATGGTTGGAATGTATTGGGCTGGTTCGGAGTCGGAAACGGAGAGAACGAGGATACGGCCCTTCATGGGAGGAGCGACGGATGTACTTGATTGAGGACCTTCGGTAAGAGAAGAGGAGCTTGCGCTTAGCGATTGCGCCGCCTTATTCAAATGGCATAGCGCAAGGGTCAGAGCGCCGGAGAGTCGTGTTGTCGTGCTATCGAGGTCTTGTTCGGTCGTCTCGTTCATGAGCTTCCGTATTGACGCCAGCACTGTGTTTTCTATCTGTGCGAATTGGGGGTATTTGTTGGCAGATGAATCTGTTGGCGTCGCGGTGCCAGATGCATCTTGCATTTTGACATCTCCCGAGTCATCTTTGATGTTGGCAAGGTGGTGCGGTGATGGATACAGCCATGCGGCGCGATTGACGTGTGCAGCCAAGATAGCCACTTGATTGGCGCTGTTGAATGCGAGGTGAGCATTCACAAAAACGAGGATATTCGCTATAGCCTTGGACAAAGGCAGCACACTCTCAAGAGCCGCCCATGCCCTCGGATTGGTGTCGATAATGACGGAGAGCAGCGAAGGTGTCTCCTCCGCGGTTGTGACCTCGTAGTGCTCCGATTGGTCGACGGCGTCCATGTTTGCCTCGACAAGGGCAGTCTACGAGGCCGCAAGGGAAATCAGAATTTGGGTCTGGGAGTGATGCTTAATCTGGGCTTCGTGTGTAAATCCGAGCGGATGCGATTGATGGAGCTGCTGAATTCGTTCGATAGCCTAGGAAGTTGGCCTGACTAGTGTGCAGGTGTACACGGAATGCGAGAGTAGTCTGAGTTTCTATGTCAGATTCGAGCGGTGGCTATCCACCGTTGCTGTGTAAGTTAGAGTGGTGGGTAGATTTTGCACAAAAATGTAGCGGTAGCCTCGCCGATGATCGTGAAGAGCCTCCAGCTAATCAGCTTCAGGCTATTGGATTGGCGCTTGGTAGCTTTGCCAACGCCAATGCACGTGACGCTGTGACGAAATTCTTAGCACCACGACAGCGCTATCAACCGCTATAGGCAGCTGCGGGGCAGCGTTGAGTTCAGGCGCCACAGGCGATACGGTGCGCTATCCACCGCTAGAGCTCGGTGGCCAACAGCGGGCAGGAGTAGCAATCAAGCTCGCTGGAGAGTGGGGACATAAGAGTTTAATCAAGTTCCCTCGAGGCAAAAGATTGGGTTCCAAGATGCACCTTATCATCCAAACGGCTGCACAAGTTTAATTTTTATTGAGTCACCTTGTCATATGGAAACCATCCGTCCTTAGCTCTGGTGTCCCAGTTATTCCTCATGCTGGCTTAGACAGTACTCATACACATCATCTGTCGCGCCGAGCGCCCGCGCATCATCAAGATATCATGTCTGCGGCAGCTGAGACGCTTCAGCAGACCGGCCCTGCCGCGTCGTTGAAAGACCAGACGCTTCTCATCTTTGCGAGGTTGATGGAGGGCGGTCAAGAAGATGAAGACACCTGCAGAGAGCTTGACCAGCTAACCAAGCTGCTCAACGAGGACCTCAAATTGCAACAAAGCGATAAGAAGCACGAAAGTATCTGTAAGGTTATCGACGCAGACTGTGTTGACACAGTGCTTTGTTATCTCGACATGCGGCAGCCCGATGTTGTCCGAGGACATGCCACGCTCACGACATCTGCATACATGAAAGCTGCTGGAGAACCAGGAATAAAAGCTATGTCAGCGTTCTTCTTCGAACGCATTGGACGGGGCACTTACGATGACTATATCGTTGCGTTTTGTGTCGCGGCAGCATGTTTCCCCATTGTCCCCGAGCTTGCTACTCAGCTGTTCTTGCACGAAGGCTTTCTTCCTACTCTTGGGCCGCTCATCAGAAGGGAGTGGAAGAGTCGCAAAGTCGAGACTGCCTGCCTGGAGATGCTAAATGCGGCTTGCATGGACTCTAGGTGCCGAGAAGCTATCCAAAAGTATTGCGTTGAATGGTTGGAAGAAGTTGTCGACCAGGATATTGCGGACATTGGCGGCAAAGAAGGAGACGACGGACATAACCTTTTGGGAGACGAAGGCTCCATATCCATGCGAAGGCACTCCGAGCAAGTGCAGTATCTAGCCGCGGTCATCCTAGCCAAGCTTCGGGTACGTCCTTCCGAAAAATAACTTCGCCGCGACAAAAAAGCATCCTAATCGTCCCCAGGCCGTACCATCAAAGTCAGCTCTCACTGGCGAGAAAGAACCCCGTGTACAGTCTGCCGTTGGCAGTATTGAAGAACTTTCTGGAATGTTCACCAAGATGATTCTCAGAGACGAAGACCATGGCAGACAACACTCCATTGAGGGTCTGGCGTACGCATCGCTGCAACCCAAAATCAAAGAGAGCATCATCCACAATACCGAACTAGTAAAGAAGCTTATCAATACCCTTGAGAACGCTCCAGTCAGGTCGCCGAGTACATACGGAGCTTTGAGCATTTTTCTCAACTTGACCCGTTATAGACCAATGATTACAGATGAAGAAAAGAAAATGTCACAGCTTAAGGCCTATGCAAATGCAGCTGGTAAATTGCCTGGTCCAGATCCCTTGGACGACGATGAGCACGTGGCAGCACGCTGCAAAATTGTTTTTGATCTTGGTATCACTCCAGTCTTGGTAACACATGCCAAAACCGGTTCACCGGCCGCTCTATCTATCATTGTTGGCATCATTCTCGCTCTTACCGTGGACAAAAAGATTCGTGGTCAGCTTGCGCAACAAGGCGCCGTCAATGTTCTCATCGCCGCTTGGGTCGTATTACCGGAAACAGATGAAGTTGCTCGTCGAACTGCAGCCCAAGCCTTGGCTCGCATATTGATCAGTATAAACCCTGCACATGTCTTTGGAGGAACCCGGGCCATTCCTATTACCGCCGCCATTCGGCCGCTACTATCTATCCTTCCCCCTGATCCTGCGTCTGATAGGCAAGATCTCCTACCTACATTTGAGTCACTCATGGCGTTGACGAACTTGGCGTCAATGGAAGATGACGAAGTGCGGCAGATAGTTATCAACACAGCATGGCAACAAGTCGAAGAACAATTGCTGTCTTCAAACCCGCTTGTTTCCAAAGCTGCAGTGGAACTGGTCTGCAACTTGATGCTATCACCGGAGGGTATTGCTCTGTACGCTGATGGTAATCGCCAAGCAGGTCAAAGGCTCCACATTCTGCTTGCTCTTGCAGACGCTGAAGATGAGGGTACCCGGAGTGCATCTGGGGGAGCATTAGCAACCCTGAGTGGCTTTGAAAACGTGGCTCGCGGCATCGTACACCGCGACAGAGGTGTGAAAGTGCTTCTGGGATTGTGTAATGATTCAAATGAAGGACTGAGGCACCGTGGTATAGTGACCATTCTGAACATGATCAATATCGAAGGTGCAGTTGGCGAAGAAGCCCGGCAGAAGATCAAGGCAGAAGGCGGTGTTGAGGTACTTAAGGACTGCCTGAAGCAGAGCCGGCGCCCAGAGGTGATACAACTCACCGTACAGGCTTTGAAGCCGTTGCTGGATCAAAAGGAATAAAATGAAGGGGCTGGCTTTCACCGAGTGTATGTAATAGTCGGTTCATAATGCGTCACAACAATGAAACTTTGCTAGTAGTACAAATCATGACAATTGAATTGCCTTCTTGACAAATACCATGGCTATCTATTTATATTAATTATCGCCCTCCACTCTGTTGAGAATTGCCACTCCTTCAACGTGTCCAGTCTGAGGGAAGAAGTCAAATCCTCGCAAGCTCTCAATTTCATAACGCTTGCCTTGTCCCTCACCTCTAACTAGGACACCGACGTCGCGTGCTTGAGTATGCACGTTACAGCTAACATACACCACTCTCTTGGGACCAAAATTGCGAAGCTGAGACAAGAAGCTTGCATCGCAACCTTTGCGAGGGGGGTCCAATACCACTGTCGTCTCGTCAGCGTTGAAAGTAGCCGACTTGAAGAGTTCACCAGCATCAGCAGCGATGAATCTGCATCGGTCTTCGCCAATGCCGTTGAGCTCTGCATTGCGGCGTGCGGAGTTGATGGAGTCGGCAGCAATGTCAATGCCGATTGAGTGCTGGAAGACGGATGACAGCATGATAGTGAAAAGGCCGGAGCCAGAGTAGGCGTCAATGAGATACTTGATGTTGCCGGATGCTGGAAGGATATGGTCTTTGATGTATGAGGTGAACTTGGGCAGAATGGAGTTGTTGTTCTGAAAGAAAGAGCCCGCCGGGTTGGTGAATATGTTGGAACCGATGTATTCAGTGGTCGTGGCTTTGGAGTCTGTTTGACAAGACTTTATATCAATGAATTCATCGGTTTCCGTCTTGGCAGTGAATGGAGGTAGAGGATCTTTGGTGGCTTCATCATCTGTGGGTTTTTTGAATCTCTTGGTATCCTCGCGGAGCAGGATCGTGGCGCCGCGTTTGTAGTTGGCGTATTCATGTTGCATTCTCTCTCGTTCGCGCCTCATACCCTGGCGTACAGCGTCTGTGCCAATGGGACAGTCTTCGATATCGAGGACCTTGCGCTTACCCTTTTGCATAAACCCGATATCAGGGCATTCTTCGAATGAATTGCCGGGGTTCTTTCCTCTTTTGCTTGGACGGAACCCAGGAGGACCGTCAAAGTGCGGTGTGAGCTTGGTTCTGTATCCATATTGCAAAGGGCTGCCGATGGTGTCCTGAATACCAGGTACGAGTTCAGCAGGAAGGTTTGAGAAGTTCTTGAATGCCTTTTCGACGATGCGCTTCTTCAGCTTAAGCTGCTCGGAATAGTCAAGCATCTGGAACTGACAACCACCGCATGAAGAAAAGTACTTGCAGTTAATGCGTGTGTCGTCGCGGAGAGGAGAAGGCTTGGTGATGGAGACGAAATCAGCAACAGTCTGTTTATCGCGACGAATATGTCTGAAGACCTTGACTCTGGCGACATCTCCGGGGACTGTGAAGGGGACGATGTAAACCTGGTCCGAGCCGTCTTTCATTGCTAGACCATCTCCAGTTGATGAGAGCTCCAGGACTTCGACATCTGTTTCAGTGCCTTCTTCAGGAAGAACCTCCTCCTTCCTTTCTTCTCCGTTAACCTCTTCCGTATCAATCTGTGGACGCCGAGACTTCAGCAGAGCCTCCACATCAAGCCTTAAGACATCTTCGGAAGAGCCCTCAGTGATGTTCTTTTCCCTCTTCGTCTTCTTCTGCTTCCACTGTCTATTGCCTTGGCCATTACTTTGGCCCTGGTTGGGTCTCTTTTGTGACCTGTTATTGAAACCATCAGGCTTTGGTGTTTGCGCCGCAGGAGCAGCAGTTGTTGAAGCCATGGCGTAACACCTGGGCGTAACAGGAGCTTGTGGTCGTCTGAGTACAAAGGAAAGGTTTCGGGTCAATGCTCGCATGGGCAATCTTTGCAAATCTTTCTTTCCTTCTTGAGGAAACGGCTATTGTTTTGTCGGCAGAATCAAACGTTTTCATGAGATTCCGATTGATAGTCTGGGCGTTGAAAAAGCTCCAAAGGCTAAAAGTTTCTGGAAGAGGAAAAGGCTTCGGCCAATCAAAGCGCAGGAAAAAGTCAACTGATCAAGATGGCGCTGATTGGCTGGAGCTGAAGGAATGAAGAAGAGCAAATAACGAGCAGAAATAAATAAAAATAAAATAAATAAATAAAATGTTTACAAACGCTATGGCCAGTTTATAAATGCTATGGTTTTATGGAAAATATGATATGTTTAATTAATCCGAATTTCTGTGATTGTTGAATCATCATCATTGAATATATGTTGTAAACGCATACAGGAAACCCTTCCACTGCTTCGTAATCCATTGATAAGTCTGGTTGAGTCGTATCAAGGAAGATTTTATCAATTCCACTATTATACCGTATAGCACTAATAATATTCACGACATTTGTATTTTTATACAGCCCGTGAATCGATCTCCATGGCATCAGGGTTTTCCAGTACAGGGTGAACCCACACCGGACCCGCACTGCCATGCACCTTCCCTTTCCTATGCTATCTCCTTCCAGAAACAGGTTATGTGAGCAGCTCCGAAGCCGTGACCGATGCCGCAAAACCCGGTCCACATCCCGGCGCCTTCCATCACCTGATCATTCTGCAAATTAATAATAATAGTAGTAACTACTTCACTGGTCTCGTTCACTGGAATATACCAATTTGTCTCGAATTCCGTTCTCTGTTGGAAACGGCTGGTAGTCTACCAAGAAAGCGTGGCACTATTGTATATCGTCGTACTGCATATCTTGCCTGCACCACGCCGTCGGCACCCCTCGCTCCACTATGAGTGAGTCGCCTTGATTACAGCGCAATGAGAAAGCTTCAAAGCGCAGCTGTTGAGGATGTATCTAACCAATATCTGCAGAGCTTTCTACGCACAACCATGGCGTTTGCTTCCTGTTGTTACTTAACACAATAGCCGCCGCTTCCACAATCCCACAAATTGTTTTGGAAGACCACAAGCGAGGGTCATCCGGCGCTGTCGCATGTGAGGCAAAAGAATGCAGCGCCATAGGAAGAGACCTTTTGGCTCGTGGTGTAAGTGCTTCGATTGTCACCCGCAGCAGCTCTTATAACTTACTGCTCTTCTAGGGCAATGCCGTTGACGCCATCGTCGGTACAACTTTTTGTGTCGGCGTAGTTGGAATGTATCATTCCGGTATTGGCGGCGGAGGCTTCGCCCTCATCCGTGACAAGGACGGAAGCTACGAGGCTGTTGATTTTAGGGAATCTGCGACTGCGTCTGCATCCGAAGATATGTACGATGGGGACAAGCAGCCAAGCATAAGCGGTGGTCTGGCTGTTGCTGTGCCTAGCGAAGTCTATGGCCTTGAATATATCCACAAGAAATATGGCGTATGTTACAATTGATTTGCGCTGGAGATGTACTATGCACGGCATATACTAACACAGTTAGACTTTACCTTGGAAAACCGTCATGGCCGGTGCAATTAATGTTGCACGCAACGGTTTTAAAGGTATGAGTAGATACCACAGTTGATTGAGTTGAAAGTCAGTATTGCTAACATGCCCATTTATTTAGTATCTATGGATCTTGTAGTAAAAATGAACGACCAATTTGCTAGCAACAAGACCTTCCTTGTCGACCACCCGGCCTGGGCACAAGATTTTGCCCCAAATGGTATGACCGACAAATCTGGTGCAAGCAACTAAGTGCTGACAGCTTCAGGCACTCTTGTTAAAGGAGGAGAAATTATGACACGAAAACGTTACGCAGAGTATGTATTTCGATAATGTTGATGACTCCCCGCTAAACTAGCTGCAGCACATTGCAGAAGGTATCAGAACAAGGCGCCAAAGCACTTTATACAGGCAAAATAGGTACGCCCCTAAACTAAGTCCTCCAACCTGTATCCATACCTAACCATCAACAGCCGCCAGCCTTCTCAAGACCATCAACGAAGCCAACGGTAGCATGACTCTACAAGACTTACAAAACTACCGCATGAAGTTCCCCAAGGTACAGCACAGCACTTTCCGTGGCCTCGACATTTACGGCATGAGCGCCCCAGCTGGCGGCACTGTGGCAATGCACATCCTCAAGATCATGGAGAGGTTCAAGCCAAATGCCTGGTTTACTGATCTGAACCTTACATACCACCGCTTTGTCGAGGCCATGCGTTTTGGATATTCTGCGCGACGCAGCCTTGGTGACCCTGAATTCGTCGACGTGTTGGACGTACATCATTTCGAGCATCAAATGCTTAACGCATCAACCATCGATAAAGTGAGCCAACGGCTCACCGATAAAACATCTCATCCCCCAACATATTACAACCCCGACAAAGTTTGGCTGCCAGAGAGCCACGGAACCTCCCATCTCAGCGCCGCCGACGCTTCTGGAATGGCAGTGTCACTTACCACTACTATCAACCTCATTTTCGGCGCTTTGATTATGGACCCCGAATCTGGTATTATCTTGTAAGTTACCTCTCGGCTCGGGAGCTTTCACTGACCCATTGGCTAATACTGCTTAGGAACGATGAAATGAATGACTTCTCCATCCCTGGCGTCGACAACGAATTCGATCTCAAGCCCAGTGTCCCCAACTTCATCCGGCCTCACAAGCGCCCTTTGTCATCCATGACACCTCTCATTGCCACATATCCCAATGGCACGCTCTACGCCGTAGTCGGTGCATCAGGCGGCTCACGAATCATTTCAGCTACAGCCCAAGTGCTCTGGCACATTGTGGACCACGGAATGACGCTTCAGGAAGCCATGCGCTATCCAAGACTGCACGATCAACTGTATCCAAATCGTGTCACTCTTGAAAACGGATTCCCGGACAGTGAAGAGGCAGCAGAGTATTTGAAAAAGCTTGGCCACAATGTCAAATTCGTAAACCTCGGCCAAAGCTCCGTACAAGGAATCAAGGTGCTTAGTGATGGGTCCTTTGAGGCTGTTGGGGAGCCAAGACAGAACAACAGTGCTGGCTATACAATTTAAGACAAACGTTTGTACATTCAGAATTTTGCATGAACATAGCTGCGGCGTTCAGGCTTAATGGAACTTGAGGAGTAAAGACTCGCATTGGGACGCGAATGTATTTACAATGTTGAAAGAAAAACTAATGAAGGCTGGGTATATCCTCTCTATATGTGACAATTCTGTGAGTCCACCTGTATCAATTATTTGTTTCGTTTTGTTCATTTGCTCAAAGCAATCAAGCGCTCCGTTTCTTCGATCCATTTTCGAGCAAATTCTTCTTCCGTGAATCTCTTCGCTGATTGGCGAGCGCGGAGTCTCATGTCCAAGGGATCTGGAACGGACAATGCCCATTCAAATCCTTTGGCGAAATCTTCTGCTGTGGTTGCGTGGAAGCCTATTGCGCTTATTAGTACATTGTCTCATCTTGTATGGGAATTAAGCCGGCAAAATACCTGTTGGTTTGCCATCTATATCAATGACAATGTCAAGCTTTGGGCCGGCGCTATCATGCACAACTGAAATCAGCCCGGCAGCTTGATATTCGACAACACCAATACCGAAGTGTTCGTTCCACATGCCATTAACGCCGACAGATGCCTTTTGCAACCACTCCAAGATTTCTGGCCATGACGCGTCGAGGTGGAATTCTACTCGATCTTTGATTCCTAGTTCATTGGCCATGAGGCGGAGTTGATATACTCTTTTAGAGTCTTGATCGTCACGAACGCTTCCAACCAGAGCCAGCTTGGCAGCCTTGGCAGCTTTGGTTCCTGTCTTGAGAAACTCCGCGTAGGACTGGAGAATGAGTTGATGATTCTTTTCCGGGCGGAACTGGGCAATGTAAATGATTGTGGGCTGTCGCTTTGCCTCGCTTGCCTTTGAAACTTCAACTTGTTGCTCCATCTCTTCTACCGCTACAGGTGGATAGACGGCACGGATGGGGTGATTCTTGTCTTTATCTTTGCGGTAAGGGCTCCACAGAGATTTGATGTGTCCAGATGTCCAAGTCGAGTTCGTCATTACCACGTCGATTGACGAGCCCACGCGAGAGTAAACGTAGGCGAAAAGCTGCCAATATGACTTCTTGATCACGCCTCTGAAGCCAACTCCTTGGCCAGCGTTTACTCCTTGGGATCCAGTTTCTGAGGTTGGGTCCAGGGACTCAAGCATGTCTGTTGAGATCGTGGGGTAGTGCACATATGCACCGGTTGGTACATTTCTGAAAAGAAATTTGCTCAGGCCCAATGCGAATGCGTAACCCATAGTATCAATGAAAACATCAGGGACCAAGAGAGAGAATGCATCCCATGCTAGAATCATAGAGCCGAGTGACTGTCCCAGAAGGGTGAAGTGAGGCCAAGTAGAAGCGAGGACCCAGTGGCGTTTCGATAGATATAAGAAGGTAATCGTCGGAGCATGAAGAGGAATATTGAATCGATGCTGGTACACTGATATTAGTGACAATGCCTTCAAACGCCACGACCTGCCAGTCACAAACCTTTACTCGTTCCAGGATCTCGTCTTTTGTCACTTCATGGTCTCCAGTGTAAACAACGCATTTTGCCTTAGGCCAGCGGACTTGCGTGGCCCGAATGGCAGCCCAGAGGACTCGTTCACCTCCACCGCCAGCATTGCTGCAGTCTTGAGTTAGCTGCCATCGTATTTGCATATAAAGAATTGACCACTACGTACCAGAACGGGTGAAAGAAGCCAATAATTCCATCCCAGTCCTTCTGTTTGTTACTGAGGGGACTGGCCCTCCCGGCGTCCTCTTTTTGAATTTTCTCCCATTCTTCGCTAGAGTTGCTTTTCGATTCGCTAATTTGCTCTTGTGACTTGGCGTTGTCCTCGTCCATCAACGACACGAGCAGAGCCTTGCGACCCTCCGTCTTCTTGAGCAAAATCCATCCCAGGAAAGCGCCTAGACGTCTTATAAGAACCGGAACAATGATAATAAAGAAGAACGGCAAGCTTCCAAGCACTGTCGTGACAATTACAAGGTTTCGAGACTCGAGTCCAAAGGAAAACGGTCGTTTGCTTGGGTCGGAGCTGCAAGTGTCAGCCATGGTGAGCAGAGAGCTGCGAGCGTAAGTTGTATGTCGGTCAGCTCGGTTTCGATCGACGATAAGAAAAACAAAAACAGTCTATTCCATCTGTAGAACTGAAATGCAGAACTAGAAAAATCAGGAAGCCCGCTCGACGGAGCAATGAAATAGCTAAAGGGGAGTCAGAGGACAGCTGTATGAGCTGGTGTGGCAGCAGCAGTCGTCAGGTGTTTAAAAAGGGTCTCGCCCCACCAGCGATCATCTTGCGGCGCAGGTCCAGGCGATTACAGCCTGTCATTTGCCCCTGTGGAGGCCTGGAAAAGTTGCGGCCCGCATTAAATATCAGTGCCTGTTAGACGGAGGGCAGCCTCTGTAGCAGTGATCCAGCCTCTAACCCGATCACCTGCTGCACCTCATCTGATCTTTAACGTCCTTTTGCGACACACCCAATTGCCGTGTCAGCTACCAGCGGTCCTTATGGGCTATCCGAGGAGAGAGAAACCATGATATCGATCCAAAGAACCTCGATACAAACCCTCAGATGGGCTCGCGCCACACAGAGACCGTCAACGACGACCACAATCCAGCCTCGAACATGTCGACGGCAAATTCACCTTGCCTCGTTTGGCGAGATGGTTGCCTGGACGGCTAACAGCATGTCAAATACTCACAGTGCTGGTGTGCCATGGTACCTTACCATTCCTTTGGTGGCTGTTGCCGTCAATCTCACCTTTCGACTGCCGACGCAATACTACGCAAGAAACTTGCAGACCAAAAGGAAAGCATTGAACCCATTGGGATCTGTTTGGGCTCTACGACACGCCCGAAGAATATACTCTTCGGGAGCATCGCCAACTAATTCGCAAATGGCGGCTCTTCGAATTTCCTCAGACACGCAAAAGTCGTTGTCACGGATTTACAAGACCTGGGGAGTCCAACGTTGGAAGAGCTTTCTTCCGCTTGTCTCGATCGTGCCATTTATTATTGTATCTGAGTCTATCAGAAAACTATGCGGCGCGTCTTCATCATGGATCAATAACGCCAGTGCTAGCGAAGCTATCGAAAAGCTTACCGGAGCTGTGCAAAGCATCGACCAGACTATGGCCGAGGGTGGCTTGTGGTGGTTCACAGATCTGACGGTATCTGATCCTTACTATGCGCTGCCACTGCTTTGTTCTGCAATGCTTGCACAGCGTACCGCAATGAATATGTCGCTGGACCAGCTTCGCAGCCTTTTCACCGTCAACTCTGCAAAACGTCAGGCTCCGATTGACAAGTTGCAGCAAGTATTTGGGAGGCTATTTGTTGTGATGCCATTAGTACCTCTCATATTCTCCCACCTGCCCAGCGCTGTATTCTTATATTGGCTCTCATCATTCAGCTTACAGAACCTCAACGAGACCGTCTTGGCCAGGATGATAAAATCTCCAACACCGTTGAAATTCACGGACAGAAAACCGCCTGATATGCCGTTCCTTTCAAGATCTGCTAAGATCAAAACCAAGTAAATAGATTAATCAATGTATAAAAATGTCAACATACATCTTTATTCATAACGGTAAATGCAGCATTCAGAGCTATGTATTACATGATCCTTCCTTAGAACCAGAGCAAACCGCGAATAACGCCCGCGTGACAAAATCAAAGTTTCCATATCGCTTGATTACAAAAGATTTACTTGGCTCTATATCAGCCCAAGACAATCGCTAGGATAATAATGGTCAAAATAATACCCAAGATAAGCAGCAAGCAGAAGCTCTTGTTGCGAGCAGCCTTTTGGTATCTCGCGGCCTGTCGGTTTTCAACATCGGCTTGCCTCGTGTCGTCTCTGACATTCTCAACACTGTCCTGGATGGTAACCAACTGCTCTCCCTGCTCGCTGACGATGTGCGCCACATTACGGAAGAGGACGTTAAGGTCAGTCACGCCCTGCTCAATGTTACGAATCTCTTCTTCGCGCTCGACAATCAGCGCCTCCTGGAAATCGACTTCGCCCTGATCCGCAAGTTGTGTGAATTCTTGTTGTTGCTGTTGTTGTAGCTGCTCTTGCTGGCCACCACTTGGTGAACTTTCTTGTCCCTCTGAATCTTGGCCGGAGCGGGTGCTGGAAAGAGATAAGCGTTCCTTTTCCAGAACCCTTCGCTGCAATCCTTGGAAGTCTTGCAGAGCAGCCTGGAAATCCCTCGAAATCTTTGCTTGTTCATATTTCTGCTGTTTCTATTTGCATTTGTTAGTCGCCACAACCTTACGACGGAGGAATTTCAGCCAACATACCGTGAGATCTTGCCAAGTCTGGAGCTTCTTAATACCTTCGCCCATGTCCTTGCAAACTTCAAGTGACTTCGCTCTGGTCTTCTCTACACGATCCTGCACTCGCTTTGTATCCTTCTTTGTGCCCAGTATGCTGACATCGTTGGAGAGTTTGCGGTTGTTGCTAAGCAGTGTTTGCAGCTTGTTCTTCAACTCATACTGCAGTTGTTGGAATTCCGGATCGTCGCTGTAGCCGCCGGACCGGCCGGCTTCGAGACTGGAGAGACGGTCGTAAGACATGATGCGCAAAAACAATCAAAGTCGCTGGCGCAAAATCTATGCAGGATACAGATTGGAGAATGACGTGCGTGACGAAGAGACGCTGACGGCTTCAGCTTCGCTGCAGGCACTACGTAACCAGCCCACCTACCGCCGCCAAAGGTAAGTGGGTCACATCGAGCAAGGGAAACCGCCACGTGATTGGCGATTGGACGCCTAGTGACCTTTTTTGCTAGGCGCGTCTCCTGCAGATGAAGCTACAATCAATTGCTGTCAGCGCAGATAAATTGTCCAACAATTTTCGTACCTAGCATATCTTCGTCAGGCGATGCGACGACGAGATGGCTGGTGCAGCAGTTAGAAGAGCGCCGTACAAGGACACTCTGCAGCCCGCACTGCATAGGCGATTCTCGTCTACTGCGACTCTGTTGCTCGCAGTGGCCTATCTTGAAGCTCTGTTTTTAGCTTCCTGGAGCTCAAGTAAGTCTTGAAATCGAGACCTTGTCACTTCCATTAACTAATATATGTTCAGTTTTGTGGCCCTGGTTTCCTGTCGGCCCCGCCGGTGTTCGAACTCTACTCATTTTCTCCTGCGGCGTCACGACCCTGATTCTCCGAATTGCGCATTACCACGCCGGCGTTCACACCGAGTCAGGCATTCAAACCCTTAGAGCTGCTTTGCTTAGCTTGCCGACGTATGAAACTGCCTTCTGGTATGGACTGTCTAGCGTTTTATTTGGCCCAATTTACTTGTGGTCTATGAACGAGCAATCCAACTTGAGGTGGATCGTTTACTTTACCGCCGACCGGGCAAGACTCAACGAACGACCACTATTTTTGACGTGCTATCTGGCAACATGCGCTCTCTTTCAGACAATTGCCCACTATCGCTACGACTTGGATCGACTCATATTTGGACAAAAGAAGGCCGAAACGGGCCAATCCTCCTCGTCCTTGGGATCCTTGCAAGTTGTGATCCAGCAGCTCCCGGCTGTCTTGACAGGGTGCATCAAGCATGCGGTGGCGTCCCTTCTGGGATCTTTCGTCCTATATTTCATTCTTTTCCGATCGTTTGCGTGGACATGGGCCTTGATGTTACTGCGTCCATTCTATAACCTCCCCAAAGCCAACATCCTACCGGCTGCTTGGCCATCCGACGTATTTCTAATGTCACGCTGCATCATTGCTGGTACTTTGTTGAGCCTCATCTGGGCCACTGGAAACACGGCGTTTTCAATTTTCATGGCTAAGGCTCCCCTGAAGAATGGCAAGCCCCTTACATCCGACTCCCGTGACCCTAATGGCAGCCTTCTGAATGGCTTGAAGAACAAGAAGCTTTCTATTCAAGTGAGTTACCCAGCTCTTTCCTATAACGTGCTATTACTGATAAGTAACAGAGCTTTGCTATGTGGGAGCTGGCAATCATCGCCAAAGATTTTGAGGACCGCCGTAAAGCGATCTTCGCCGACATTGACCGTAAAGATGGACCGATGTGGTCACAAATTTACTCCATCTGCATGTCGCTTCTTAAGGGCTTGGAAGACCGCGTAGATGCGTACGGTAAGCCGGCCAATGCGCCCGAACCCGCTCCTGCGGCCACGGAACAAAAGCAGCGCTCCTCAGCACCATTGAAAGAGGATGAGATCTTTACGAAGAAGGCTGGAACTCGCTCAGGCGCTGAAAAGGCCTGGGATCAAATTGCCCGTTCTCCTGGTGCCTCACCCATATCTGAAATCAGCCCTCTGGCTAAGAAAACCTGGAAAAATGCCAAGGACAGGACCCTGAGCAAAGCCCAACAAGAAGCACTCTCTCCTGAAAACCTCAAGATGCAAGCCGAGCAGGCGGCATTTAGCTTGCTGAAGATGAAATTCTTCGGTGAGCTTTTCCGACGTGACTTTCGCACCGAGTTTGCCGCTACGACTCTCGGCACACCATTCGCTGAACCCACGCTGTATGCCCACGCTGCTCAAGCGCTTTGCCACTTGGCCGTGCACAGTCTAGGCGAGGATCAGTATGGCAATGTGCACCGAGACGTGGCTAGCATTATCCGTGCATTAACAACTGTCATCAAGAAGGTAGAAGGTCTAAAAGTCATTTATCCTTTCCATTGGACCGACTCTACTGGCTCAAAGGAATGTCCGGAGGTAGACCAAGTATTGGATTCTCTGCGAGAAGGACTGGACCTTATCGTCACCAAGTTCGAGCCATATAGCACCGATCTCCGCCTTAGTCTGACGGATATTAGACTAGCTAAGGAGGCCATGACAAAGCCCCAAGTGATTACAGAGAGGCCGAAGACACCAGCAGGACACAGCTCGAGAGCCAAGAAAGACGATGGTAATCTCAAAGAAGTTGAGGCAAAGGAGCCACGAGTGCGACGACGACTCGAGGCAAAACACCCGGAGATGGAGCAAGTCAGATGAAGCTTGCGTGGTTAAAAAATTATGTAATGATATCAGAGGTGAAAATAGACGGCATTTAATGTACTGTAATTCATGATTGAGCTTGTACCTATGTGATGGCTTGTGACTGCCCTGCATGTGATGACTGCTAGAGGTTCAATGGTAATGCTCCCCGCCAGCTACGTTGGACATGATTATTTATATAGCATTGAAATGTCAAAGACTACTCATTTCACGTTTCTCAAATTAACAAATTTTCTTTTTCTTTTTTGCATTTGAGTTTTATCAGCCTATTGTGCCAAACACTTCATGATTACGGCGAGCCCTTTCTTGACAGATGGCTGGGACATGCGCCTCGGCTCCACCCTAATAAATGTAGTTCAACCTCCCTTCGGCGCAGAGTACTGGCACATTTTAATTGTAGCAACATCGCAACGCACCATAACCAAGACTACAATAATCATAATATTCTTTCTGTATGATTCTTCTCTGACCATAGCTATGCTTCAATTGCAAGCATTGCGACTCAGTGCACTTCATTTCGAACGCCAGCCCGGCCGCAGGTGAAGGTCATGCTCGCGCGCAAGCTCTCCCGCGGCGTCTACCGCACGGTCTACGTTTTGCTGTATCTCGTGCTCATAGGCTTGCTTCTCATTACTCCTGGGGATGCTATTCGACGATCGCTCGACAACGGACAGCGATACAATGTGCTAATTTTGGCCGTTTGCTACGTAGCGACTATTGTGGTGGTGCTGTTCGTGTACGTCTTGCGACTCTACATCAACAAGACGGCGCTGGCTGCTATTCCGAAGGGCTGGGTACCGATCGATAAGGGCGATGTCAAGGACCCGGTATATCGCATGATTAGCGCGGGCTTGCAGCGCAGTGCGGCGATTACGTACCTGTCGCGACCGAGAGATGTTGTTGACGATATTGGAGAAGCTGCGCGACGTGATCCTGACACGGCGTATTTGCGACCCAGATTGACTGCGAGGACGCCAGACATAATTGGCCAAGAACTGGGTATTAAATTACCCAGACAGGATGTGCTTTGGGGAAAGATTGAGCAGCCTGGATGGTCGTCGCCAAACTCGGACGATTTACCAAATCTTCAATATGCTACCGTGCTGTCGGAGCTGCCGAATCTCATCGAAGCAAAGGCCATGACGTTGGCGCCGCCTGATGCAGAATCTACACCAGAGCAACCGCTGCTAAATGCTGAGGTGACAGAGCTGCTACAGCGTGATGTAACTCAGACCGTGCGACAGTATCTGGAATACCTGGCAGAGCTTGGAGTTATTGAGATGGATACCGCAACGACAGACTTCCTCAGCCAATACGAACACGCGCGCTTCTCCAACAAGCCCATATCCAACACACGCTTCCGCGACTTGATGCATCTCTTCGCCGAGCTGCTGCGCACAATGACAACCCCAGATCTGGACTACATCCCACAAGAACACGGCTTGTCATCCAGCGACATCGACAGCGACGCACCAGGAACCACGCCACGGAGCCATCTCACACGTACAATGACCAGTAGCACGCGAGATTCCAGTCGTCATCGCTCCCCAATGCGCCGCAGGAGTCAGTATGCCACGGCGCCGAATACGCCCGGCAGTCGCCACACCATGGATATGCTCACGCGGCAGCGTAGTAATAACAGCTTCGCCACGACGGGAACACAATCAATACGGAGAGGACGAGCGCCGCCTCCACGCAGCCAACCATCAAATGCAAGTTTGCAATCTGCAGCGACATCAAATTCCGGCTCGGTTATCAGATTAGCCTCGAGAGACGACAGGGGAGAGTTGCCGTATGTGATGGCGATGCGGTCGACTGGCCAGTGAAGGAATGTATTCTCTTGCGATAGTCTTTATAAATAATCTGCTTGGTATGGCGTATATGGGTTTGGGATAGCATCGTTTGGAATTTGGGAGATGGAACATTATGACTTATGACAGCGCTGTAATAATACTGATTATACACAAATTCATTCTCATTCACTTCCCCATGTAAATCCGCATCCCAATTCTCATCCAAAGTTCATCCAAAGTTCATCCAATTCGCAGGCTGATTCAACACCAACCCGTTGGAGCCGCCAACATGAAGCCAGACCCACACCCACACCTCTCACGACCAATTTTCCAACTACACCATCCACAGCACACCATGCCAGACCCCTTGCCCGTGGCCAAGAACCACGCTGCCATCCAAAACAAAATCTCTCTCCTACTCTCATCCCAATCCTCCCTCCTAAAGACCCTAAATCCTACACCCACCACAGCCCACAAGTCACAACCAACCCACGCCGCTCAAGATGCAGACGCAGACCTCTTCAAGCATGCCAACCCAAACGAGGGCGTAGGTTTTGTGCGACAGTCTGGTGATGATACCACCGCGCAGTCTAAACAGGATAAAGCCCTGAAGAAGAGGTTGATGGGCCGACAGAAGAGGGAGGAGGAGAGGAAGAAGAAGCTGGTGGAAAGTGAGAGTGAGGAGGAGCAAGGACGGAGTGGGCTGGGGAAGAGGAAGAGGAACAAGACGGCGGAGCAGAAAGCTGATGAGGGAGCTGGGGAGAGACAAGATGAGGATGAGAATACGCAGGATCTTAGGTCGGCTATCAAGGATGCGGATGAGCAGGAGACCAAGCAGATTGACACGAGGCCGAAGAAAAAGAAGAACAAAAAGAAGCGGACACATGTTGACTGAAGAGTCGCATGGAGCATATGAGATTATGGTATTTAGCGAGCACCAATTTTGATTTATGTGTAACACCGTACGGCGTATATTCATTCACAATGTACAAAGTCAAAACTCTTAAGAATGCCTTGTGCTCATTATCCAAATATTCATAACGGGTTTCCCTACCGCTATCCATTCTGTAAAAGGCTATATCCGATACAAATTATATCCTTCGCTTATTCCAAAACGATTCATCTTTCAAGTGTACACCAAAATCGCCAAATGTAAAACCAGCTGTACTTTACGGATTCCATGCCCCCATTCCGCCTGTCCCATTTCAACCAATGCCAGTCATCCTGTTTTCTGTGGTAATGATGCCTTGACTTTGTTTCAATTTATGTCCGGTTCGCGTCAAGTATGCTTTCATTGCATTCGCTTTCTTTTTCTGTCATCATCGCCTCTGGGGTCTTCCTCACCTTCGCTTCCTGCACCGTTGCTAGGGTTCAGAATATGCGCCATGCTTCCCCGCCGCGTTGGGGGAGCAGACGAGTCTCCGATTCCCAGCCCACGCCCGTCGCGACTGCTGGCGGAATTCCAAGTCCAGTTGCCAAATGAATCTCCGTTGCCATTGCCATTGCCATTAACTATAGGCGGAGGCGGAGGCGTTGTCGGGCGCGATTGTGGATGCAGGCGTGTTGCGCCTTGCAAAGAGTACGATGAAAGAGATTCGCGCAGGCGTTGTTGATCTTCGTGACCGTTGCGATTGGGTGATGATGGCCACGGAGCGGATGGTGGGTTCGATCCAGAATATGGAGACGCCGCAGGCTGAGTTGGAGGCTGTTGTTGTGGTTGCCACCCGTGCTCACGGATATCTGCAGAGGTGTGTCTTCGTCCCATGTTTGCGGGGAACTCGGGCGGTGTTGGGAGAAGATGTTGAGTAGGAGGAGGAGGTGCTGGTGCAGCATTGCGAAGGGGGGAGCTCTGATTTGGACTCGTACCACTAATTGAGCCATATGGCCGCCTGCTTCCTGCGGAAAGATTTGAAGATACATGAGGTCGATAAGGTGTGGCTCCTCGAATCTGGGGGATAGGTGCAGCACGGCGAGAGTCATCCTGTGGGAGCTGTCTTGGTGAGACGGGGGCATTGTCTACATTAGCCAGGTACGGCCTGGACGGACCAGCCATTGGCGGCTCATGCGTATCGTCTAGTGACCTAACAATCTCCGATTGTCTCTGGAGTTCATGCTGCAATGCGATTACTGTGGCGCATGTTAGTATGATGACGGAAGCTAAGTAATGTGCGTGACCAACCATCTCTATGTGTTGGGCTGTCAGTCGGTACTACCGAAAGTAGAGATCTGGACAGCTCCTGATTCAGATGCATTAGGCGATTTAGTTGCTCCATAATTGCCTGATTCTTAATATGCACATAATGGGCATTTTCCTCGCTGCGGTGAAGTCTAGCACTTATATCAAATATCGTATGCTCGAGAGCATTGAGTCTTGCTTCCGTGCCTTCCATGGGCATAGGTGCAGGCTCAGCGGGAGTGCCAGGTTGTGAAGAGCTGGCTTTGGCATAGCTGGGTTCTTTATGGATTGGTGTATGTTTGCTTGCGCGACGCTTAATCTCGCGGAGTCCAGCAAGGTCGCCACGCTTGAAGTTGCCGTTTCCGTGTTTAAATTCCCAAAGGGTTGAGTCCGGATTTCCAGTGTGGAATACATCGCGCTCTGGTGCAAAATGTTAGTTTATGTCGCGCAAGGTGAGACAAACACTTGTGGCAGTACTGACCTTTGTGAAAGCCGTACATGTTAAGCTGACGAACAAACGATGATATATTGGTATGTTTAAAGTATTGACTGCAAAAGCGTGAGTTGAATACGATAAATATCGACGCTGGCTGTTACTTACGAGAGAACTTTGGAGAAATCTGCGGTGGGAGACATGACGAAACTCTCGGCACTGGCAGACCATGATATTAAATGCTTTATGCTAGAATCCTCAAGCATGCTATCGGCAGATTAGTAACATTACCACCACACGAGTGATCAATTAGCTTTGGAAGCTGCGTACTTGTAGAGTTTATGGATAAATGCAGTTTGAACGATTTTAGGCTGCGACGCGGAGCCAGCAGAGGGACCTGGCGCGGCCATACTGTTCGAGTTGGAACCGGAAGCCTCAGGAGAGGAATTGTTGGGCCCATTCTGGCCGCCATCGACGTGGCCATTTTCGGCGGGCACATCATCAGAAGGAGATATGTCCATGGGGTCGGACGTTGAGGCCGTAGGCATCTTTGCTTTGCCTTTTCCTTTGGGGTCGGAGACAGGGACTACACGAGAGCCATTGGAGTCGGATTGGCCGTCGGGCGGGCTCCGCGGACTATCACTTTCGGTAGCCATTTGTGCTACGAGGAATGAAGTTAGCATAGGGTGCGACCGGGGCTGGCTGCGCAAGAAGTAGTCATCATCGTGTTGGTTTGTCGCAGCAAAGCAACGACGATGCTGTCAAAAGGTAACCATTCCGCACTCACCTCATTGCATCCAAGGCGCGGACGAGAATAAATATGCACGTTGACAATTCGGAATGAATCAAGTTCTTTCCTGGTGTCTGCGACAGTCGTAAAGCGGCAGATGTTGTAGCTCGACGATGCGCTGGAAACAAGCGGTTCGTAGTGAAGGCGCCACCTGGAAATGCGGAGATCAAGTAGAGTTTGTGCCGTTGTTCCGATCGTGTTCGGGGTCGATAATTGAAGTATTGGTCGGAAAATTGGCGAAAAAGACAAAGACGTCGAAAAGCCCGAAAAGTAGAGTGAGGACGCTGTCGGCGGTTGTGCAATCGAAAAGGGGAGATTTTCGACAAAGTCTGTCCGTGTGGTGTTGCAGCCAACAAGCTGCGAAAGAAATGGCGCCAGGACCACAACGAGTTAAGGATCTACGGGGCGACTCAGGGTGTTGCGGTTACCCCGAAGCGAGAACGAATGAATGAAATGCCGTGAGCAGATGGAGTATAGAAAATAAAATGAACAAGTTAAAGAGAGAGAGAAAAATAAGGATGGAGTGGTGTTGCAGGTGATGCGACGAGAAGGCGAGTGGGTGCCGTCGTTCGAGAAGAAGAAGAGAAATGGAAGCAGAAGTAGAAGTGGAAGTGGAAGCCCAGTGCCAAAGAGTGTAGTTTATGAGAGGAGCTCCTCAGCACGCGCTGCACTGCGCAGGTACAGACCAACAAACCACAAGCTAACCTTGCGCTAGGGGAGTCTGGAGGATGGATCCAGTAAGGCCGGGCCAGAGGTGTCAGCGAACGCAAGGGCCACTTTGACACTTTTTCATTCGAGACACCGTTTGCTTGTCGCAGTGATGGTGGATTAAATAAATGGAGACCTTTTCGGGGGGTGGTATCCCCTCCGCTGTTCTCAGTGTCCTCAGCATCTCAGTGTCCTCAGCATCTCAGTGTCCTCAGCATCTCAGTGTCCTCAGCATCTCAGTGTCCTCAGCATCTCAGTGTCCTCAGCATCTCAGTGTCCTCAGCATCTCAGTGTCCTTACCTATTGCCTACCTAGGCAACAGATTTACAGCAGCTGAAAGGTTTCTATACAGGAAGCGTGGCACTCAGTAATGATTCTTCTCACATCACTTTCTACAAATAGCGCTGAGAAAATGGAGCCTTGGAGGTATTTGCTACATGTACCAAGTCTACCCACTACCACTCATCCACTAAACCTTGGACGTATGGGGGGCCATGAGCCCTGTGGATTCTTCCTTTTGCAAGCATTCGGTGGCGCCGCGGGTACTGTCTGGTCCGCTTCGCTCACCCCGTCAAGGGCCCCAGGCGTACAACAGCTTATAGCGCGAACCAGCACTGTACCAGATACTTGTCGACACTGACTGCAGATGATGCTACGCGAAAGGCAACAGCAACACAGCCCTGGCGATTATTTAGAGTTGTGATGAAAAATAACACAATCAAACAGTAAGCGCAATATTATTAAGAACGGTCGCGACTGCAACAGCAACCCTGAATTATACGGTGGTCCAATGGCTGTAGAGAAACCAGGAAAAAGAACATCATTCAGCACAGTAATATACAAGTTTCAGGCCAGCCGGTAAACTTTCGCCCCTGACTCTCATTCTCACCCTCCACGACTCGGCAGCCCAGACACGCAGCAGTGAAATACAGCGTTGTGAACCACGCTCCAGCACTGATGGGGTCATGTCACGCACCCACATCCCATCGCCTGAATTACACTTTTTTCTTAGCCGTCGTTTGTGCTGATTGTATGTCAGACGACCAAAAAGTATTCATTTATTTATTCTTGGCGATTCAATCCTTTTTTTTGGGGGGGGTTGCCTGGTGGCCGTCGTTTATTCTTGTTTCTTGTAATATTATTGCCATTCTTTTTGTATTATCCGTCCACGCACCACGGTTGTCTCAGCTTCTCTGAATCATGTTTTCACACCCCATGCATGCAACCACTGCCCTGACGTCTAACCGTCTGATCCAATGGGCTGTACATAGCCATCTCATGATGAATATTAGATACTATTGTTATTATTGTTACTTTTGTAATTCAAACCGCTCAGCCATCCACTGCATTAGCTCAAATCGTAAAGAATAAAACACCTCCGCCCTGCAGTGCAATGCAGAGCCGCCCATCCCACTACCAATTAAAGCACTGGATGCACGCAAGAGAGTAACAAATCGCCCACAACTTCCCATGCTGAACCATTCTTGGAAACATTTTGCGCCAGCACCCCCTTCTGACCAAAACCCGAATACACATCTCGTTGAACCGCCTTGCCTATCGCCGATATTCCCTAAAACCAAACACACCGGCACCCCGCTTCAGCACTCTCGTCTCGCCTCTTTGCCCGCTAATAAGTAACCGAACATCGATGCCCTTCTAAATCTCGCGCTATCTCGCAGAACCTGGTTCAGCCACCCCAAGTTAATTAACTCCTCCTCTGCATCTGCATGGATGGCTTCTGTCCCGTTCGCTCAACTGATGGATGCTGTATCTAATCAAGCTCCTCCTCGTATGCAGTTACGTATACACTTACACACGCGACCGTTCTCTCTCCCATCGGCCCATTACCTCGCGCGGAACCCCCCAACTTTCTGCGGGTGAGGCTGCACAGTAATGCCGACTCTCCCTACAGGGCTGGCGCTGAAGACGTTTACTGCCTGCCTTCCCTGTCGTCTCCAAGAGTAAGTTACGCATGCATCGGGAGAAGCAAAACGATGGCGGCGAAAACCCACCATCACACGAGGCTCTTGCCATCCTCTTTGATTGGTGATCAAAGTACGAGCACAGCAACTAGTCCTTCCCCATGGGTCAATTCAACTGGATAGATTCTTCCCCTCTTCGACACTAACGATGCAACTTTCATCACACCAAACTCCACATCTCGCCCCATCCTCTCCTCTTTACCTCCTAACCCCCCTGTCAAAGTACAATTTAGGCGACATGACGATGGTTCTGCTCGGCTCCAGGGCCTCTTTGTGTTCAGGCCATCCCTCCCATGCCCGCTCTGTCACACGTCCCCAAGCTACCCCAGCCGAACAAGTCCATTCATGCGGCAGTGTAGCATCCCATGCAAGCATGTACTGTACATTACACAGGCTGCATTCGTGCATCATCGCACCTCAAACTATTTGTCGCTGGCGGGTCGCTTACCGTAGCCTTATTCCTCGTCTCCTCACTCCTTTAACCAACCAGCTTCATTAGACAGGCGCCGTCGATTGGCTCAGTCCATACCTGTCTTGTTTTCTCAGTCCGTCTTGCCCCCCTCCGCCGTGGACGATGTAACTAGGGAGGGGGAGCGGTTTTCCACTTGTGAAGTGCTCTGCTCTTCTACTGTTTACTCAATTAGTTTCTCTCTGACCCCGGCTGTCATTTCTTCTCTATCCTCTAGAACAAGGGGGCCGCCTCGGCAAGTCCCCGGGAACGGCCCGAATTGGTCTGTCTGAGGCGAACATCCACCCTTTACTCTCTTCCCCAAAATGAGTCGCTGTGTGCGCACCAAAACAGCTGAACGGCTCTTCATTCTTTTCGATTCAACCTTGCCTTGGTCTGTTTTGTCTCACTTGGACACGCGATTCATAATTCGTTTTCTCACAAGCGAGCAGAATCTAATTAGTGAAACTAGCCGTGACGGATTTACTGTAAACCACGGTCAACTTTTGTCCCAAGCAGCCTAAACTAGCCATTTATTATCCTTACTTAATCGTTAGCCGCCGTTCACTTCTGCAACTCTAATAGTCTGGTCGTCTTGCTCCATACAAATCCCTCCTGCAACCCTCTCAGCTAGAATAAAGCATTCTGATTTTAAGGCTACGAGCACTCTGCACTAACCTATCAGCAACCAAGGTAAGCGATGTTACCATCCGTGGAACACTCCATTCACCAAGCTCCACCGAGGAACGGCTTCCCCTCCCCTTCGTATACCTCCGACGCCGCCGCGCTTGACGCCTGACCTGGCTCTAACTAGGCAAGTCGGGCAACCTAATGCAGTCGTTTTCATGTGTTGGCCGCGGAAGCTGTCCGTAGAGTGTGTCGGCGTGCATGCATGACGCCTTGTGTGGCAAGCCAGCGAACTTACCTTCCAATAATGGACGTACAATTGATAAAAGGAGGCACAGTTGCTGGCGTCATTGATAGGCCAATTGAGCCTAGAAGCATATTATTAACCCACTGAGTCTTATAAGCTTTACCAGCTCAAGAATATAGCCTGCTTAAAACGTCGCTCGAGCTTCGAGCTGCAAGCTGCAACTCAATTCACGTCGTTAAGATGTTGTATTTCCCCTGTACATCTAAATCATATTACGGGCTAATACATCCATATGGTTAATAATTAGACTCAGACATGTACAGTTCATCACTGGGCTCCAATTCTTCGTTTCGTCGTGGACTAGCCTGCTCTCTCTACACGAAACCTGAAAGCTTGTGTCGTCCGGAACTCGCACTCGGTCTGACAAGTAAAGTAGTCCATTGGTTTCAAAACAAAGTAAAGATTGAAATGCTATTCCTTCATCCAAATACTCCCAAGTCCCAATTCAGAAACCACATTATTCCTACCCAGAAACGCAAAATCCCATTTCTTCGCACATTATGCATCATCGTCATCCACGCCGGAAATTCGCTTCTCACCCACTTCACGAATCTTTTCTCCCAAAAGCGTTCTGTCGTAACGCTCCGCAACCTTGCCGGCAGCTTCCATCATTCGGCCAGTACGGTCACGCATCAGCTCCACCATCTCCAGAGCACGCATGCCTCTCTCTTCGCCTTCTCGACATTCTACGGCTACAAGTTGAAGCAGCGTCTTGTCAATTTCGAGTTCGAGACGGGACAGCAGAGAACGTTGAGTGTGGTTTCCAGATGTGGCTTCAACAAGATCGCGTAAAAGAGCCGTTTGGACGCCCTTGAGCATAAACTCCTTTTCAAGCTTCTTAGATTCTGACTCTTCCTCTTGATCTTCGTCCATTGCATCCTCATCTTCATCTTCTTCGCCATCTCCCTCAGAGTTCTTCCTTTCTTTCTCCTTTGGTGGCGAAGAAAGAGGGATAGCGAAGTCGAATTCAGACAATAGAGGTCGAGGGAAGTAAGGATATTGGTCCCCTCCTTTGAGGATGATGCAGTGGAATTTGTTGTCAGCGACAGCAATGGGGAAGTATGTCTCTTGCTTTCGGCCAGATGCAAGTCGAGCCAATAGCTTGGTATCCAACAGAGGCACCCACACTGCTCTCGAAGGCTGACGCCAGTGGAGTAGTGTCAATAGAGTACCAGTAGAGTCGTATATACAAGGATCCTGGGATATTGGTTAGTACTGTCTCGTTTGTTTAGCTGGGGTTATCAACCACTTACGCCATTATCTGAGAAGAAAACACTCTTCAACATAGCCCCAGGTGGCAAAGCGACTGTGTCTTCATTCTGGCAAACTTCATCCCGCTTCACATTCTCAATGGTATACTGTAAGCGGGTATTACCATCAGCACCAACAGACCCGTTACCAATAGTCATGACGTAGTCTCGCCAACTGGCGCAGGTGACCATTGGCAGGCTCTTTGGTCGGTAGACTCGATATGGGACGCCAAACAAAGTGAAAACGCGGACATAGTTGGCACTTGTCGTCACTGTTACAAAAGATTCGCTCAGGGACATGGCTGTAACGTATTCGCCTCGCGGTAGCTCCGTTCTCCAATCTGATCGACGAACCCAGCTCTCATGGGGTCTGTAGAAGATTGTGGCTGGCATGTCATCCTTGGGAGGGCAAGAGAATAGCGAGCCGCGGTCGTTAAGGCATGCTTTGTCGTAAAGGAAAGTATCGCTGAAGTGGAAGTCACGATGAAATTCGTGATCATAGAATTCCACTGTCACAGTATGATGTCCATCTTGATCAACTGTCCAGATGAAGCCAACAAGATTGAGACACAGGTACTTGCGGTTTCCTCGCCAGGGCGTTGATCCGGGTTGGAAAGCCTCGTGGTACTGAGGTTGATAGAAGTGTCTACGCTTGTTCAGGCTTCCATAGGCGTCATCTTCCTCGCGGCCTCGCTTGTGGCCCGCTCCAGCAGTATAGCCTGCACCGTCATCATCAACAACAAAGTCATCATCCTCTGCGTAACCTTCGCCGCCACCTCCACCACCGAGATAAGAGTCAAGGCTGCCCAGTGAGATTCGGCGAGGTCTTGACGGGATCTCTTGTCCTTTGTGGCCATTCGAAACTGGCATCTGCCTGTTTCCAGATATTTCGGAAAGGGGATCGTGAATGAATGGGGCTGGTTGTGGTGCCATTTTCAGCATGGGTGCAAATTGTTCAGAAAGGAAGTCTGGATAGATGTAAACTTCGCCATCAGTGGTCGTAAAGGAGAGAATATTTTTCGTTGGGTGCCACGACAAATCGATTACATTGGAGTAGTCATATCTCTGCACAACACTTTGCGTTTTCGTCTCCCAGATGAGAACTTTGCCGTCTTTGCCGGCGGAAGCCAACAATGCTCCGTTTGGGGACCATGAGATAGCGGTTATATCAGCCAAGTGTCCGTTGGAAAAGTTGCGTTGCTTCTCCCAATCGTTCTTAGAAACAACTTGAATATCCCTCGTAGGTGTTGGCACTGCAAAAGCTCGTCCATCTGGATGCCAGGCGACCTTTGTAGAAACGGTGCTGTCGCCATCCATAGCACCAATAATGCCATCCACTTTCCTGATAAGCTCAGGTTCTTCCGCCGTCAGGGAATAGACATAAATAATGCCGTCTGAGCCAGAGAGAGCCGCGAGCCTAGACTGAGGATCGAAGCTGACATGTCTGGCGGGTCGGCCGTGTTCCCTAAGATGTCGAACTTGGGTGATGTCATTTGCGTTGACAATTTTGACAGTCAGTTCGTCGCTGGCTACGGCACACCATTTGCCATCGCCGCTCAATTCGACATCGCGAATCGGCAGCGAGGTTCGAAGCAGAAATCTTTCGAAGCTGGCGGACTCGAGAGAGTAAAGACTAACAGTGCCATCTTCCGATCCCACAACAAATTCATTCTTGCCTGCAGCAACCGCGATGTTCTGCTCCTGGCAATCGTCAATGTTGGTGGGCTCGCCATCAGATCCTGTCGTATAGAGGCGAATGGTATTGTTCGATCCAACGGTGACAAGACGGGCTCCGTCTTTGGTGTAAGCGCATCGTGTTGTTCCTTGTGTGTGTGCAGGGCGTGGCCGCGGGCGAGGAGCAAGTGTAGAATCCATGATCTCTATATTCGCCGTCAGAAACAGGAACAAGCAAATCTCATGGAAGTTTAGATATGCTTGCTTGGTGTGGTGGTCTCTGGATTGACAAGAAAACGGCCCCTCTAAAACCGTGTCTGACACCAATTCGCAGGAGACGCGTTTGGACGCGTTGCAATTAAAGCTCATAGTGGCTTGCCTTTGCACGCGCCACATGTACTCAGCCACATGCACACATCTGAGATGGGTAGCAGAAGTGCTGTGGAAGAGAGTCGACGTATATTATGAGAATGATTTGAGCGCTGAGCATAGAGATTATAGATAGCTTTGCCGTTCATCATACCAAATATTTTAAAATCATTAATAATTCTGACCATCCCTCTTGACCTGCCGCCATCCTCTCACCAAATGTGACTGCCCCACCACCCCTCCAAGCTCAATATGGAAATCCCTAGAATCGTTTGCGAGCGGTATAGAATAGGCACCAACTTCCTCCTTCTCAGGGCCGAATCATCTTTCAAAATTCATCCATTGAAAATAGAGCGGCTAAAATTGAAGAAAGGAGCATACAGTTATCATGCAGTCCCACGACCCCGGTCACTTCTTTGAAACCAAGTAAGCTCACTGCCCCTCCAACCTTCAACATGAAGGCCAGCAACCTAATTTAGCATCAGTGAGGCTATTGCCAACCGAGCGAGAAAAGCTGCCAAGTCGAGCAACAAACATGGAAACCCTATATCAATGAAGTCCAAGATCCTGGCCGCTATATCTGATCCAGCTGACCCATCAAACTCCATCTTCGTCGCTGAATCTGCCGGCTTCGCTCGCAGAGTCAATGTCTCAGTGAGTCGTTCACAGGACTGTCTAAACGTCTACAACTCTAACCTTAGTCACAGACAGCTCAAACAATTACGACGTACAGGGGTCCTAAGGCTCCGGTAACGTGCGTAGCCGTTGGTGGCGAAGGTAACAAGACGCTGTACGCAGGCTCTTGGGACAAGGACATATGGTCATGGAACATCGCGTCTGGGCAGCTGACGCGAAGGCTCAGCGGTCACAGTGATTTCGTGAAGACAGTTCTAAGTGCAACGGTTTCAGGCAGGCAAATCCTCATCAGTGGTGGTGCTGATAAGAAGATCATGGTTTGGGACACGGAGACGGGCCGTCGTTTGCATACCCTCCAAGATCCGGCCACCACCATGCTGGCTGTACAACATCTGGCAATCGATCCCATCTTGAGCACGGCAAATGCCGTTCTGCTTGTCAGTGCAAGCAGCGACCCGAGCATTCGGAGATGGAAAATAACCCTTGACGCGTACGAGCAGCTAGCGGAGTCGTTCCACGACCAACCAGACACTGAGCGCCTGGCCATCCTTGAGCATGATACGAGTGTTTACAGACTGCAGTTTGACCAGGCTGACGATGAAGCCGATCTGTGGACGGCCAGTGCGGACGGAACTGCCAAATGCCTTCAACGTGCTAGAAACTTCGTTGCTGATGACACCTTGACTCATGGAGACTATGTCCGCGCTGTTGTGACGACCGAACAATGGGTCATTACGGCTGGGCGTGACGAGAATGTCAAGGTCTGGGACCGGGCTAGTGGAAAACTCATTTACACGCTGTTTGGCCACTTTGAAGAAATCACGGATCTCATCCTCTTGCCCAATGCGAGTGGTGTGCCGGTCAAGATCTGCAGTGTCGGCATTGACGGAACAATCCGTACCTGGCCATTGGCTAAGGCGGAGCTGGATGAAGAGATTCGCAAAATTGAGGAGGCGGAGAAGACGCCTCAAGGGGAAGAAAAGGAAGAACAGGAAAATGGTCTGATGACCGCGGAAGAAGAAGCTGAATTAGCCGAGCTGCTGGGCGATGACGACGATTGATACCTTTAGAGTAGCTTTTAATTGATTTCGGCAGATGTAAATTTCATTTATTTCCGTTCAGGTACGCCGTCTATAGTACAGCCATGGGAGCTCGGTTAACGCAAATAAACTTGAAAATGGGCCACAAAGCGACAGATGTAGACCAATTGTGAGGGGTATTTAATATTGCCAATGCTCAAATAGAGCGTACCAATCTATATGGGTAGCTTCGCTTTCACCTTGGAGTTCACGGTCACTATAGGCGTCGTATTGAGCTGTCACACAAGAACAGCTTCACATACATGTACATGCATACAGCTTGCAGGAACCATGTGCGCCTGCATGGTCTTGAGTCAGGGTACGTCAAATCATAATGGGACATGATGGAGCTGATGTACGTGAAACACACCGTTCCCAGCCCACGATGCCATGGCGCCGGCGCTGTAGCTCATCACTGCCACGCAAGGCAACGCCGGCTGATTGAATTTGAAAGAGGAAGCGCGATAAGCAACCCGAAGAAAAGCTCAGTGTTGATTGTTGCTGTTCTGGGTTGTGAAAACAAACGCCCTGAAATACAATGGCAGTGGCTGTTGCTGATCAGGTAATTAACCAGGGTTCAGTTTGCTGAAATAGCTTCCCCTCAGGGACCGAGCTCTTGTACGTCAACAGCCTATAAACGGTTGATCCAGACAGCGAGGGAACTAACCAGTCCTGGTCTTTTAGGTGGATTGGGTCGCTGCGTACCTGTCCAAGGGGCGGTGCATATTACAGCATCAGCACTTCATTTACAATGGATCTGTACTCGGGTCAAGGACATCCGTTGCTTTCGTTACCCATTCTGCACAGACATAGGGACCGCTTTTTTGCATTTTCAAAAACAGCCACAAACGGACGCAAGTGGCTGTTTATGGCAAGTAATCGGATTGCTACAGCAGCATTCTGCGATTGCCCGGGCATCCCACAGTGACATTGCCCAGGCGCCATGTCTTCAACCTGTATACATGGTATTGCATCTAATTTCTATGCAGCAGAGTTGCTCTACTCCGAGGCACTAGTCTCAGAAAAGGGGCTCATCACGATTACTCCGTACAGACCGGTGAGACGGCGGTGCCATGCGGAACAAGGTGTATGTACAAGTATTGGTCGAAGCTTCTACACCAGCTTCTAGTCTGTCTCAAGCCCTTGGATAGCGTAGCCTGTTGTCTTAGTCTCTCGCTCTGCCCGCGAACTATCAACACAACAGGCTCCCTGGGGTCGTACAGCATGGGGCGACGGCATGATAGCGACGGGGAACTCGGATTCGCAGCATGGCCTTTTTCTTGGGCAGGGCGCTTGTCATCGCCGTCCTATTATGATGGCTCCTGTCGTTGTTAGCACACAATGCAAGAGAGATTTTGGGAATATGATTGCATGTCGATCGCTGTCAAGCCAAAAAGTGATTTTCACCCATTTTATTTCGCCAATTACAACCACTTGTGGTCTTTGGGGAACAAGACAAGGGTGCGAAAGGAGGTTTTTCCTTCAGCCTAAAATTACGTGTGTTTTGTGGCTTGCTGTGGTTCTCGCAAAGTGCCCGTCTTCAATTTATTATAGTTTGTTACCGGCAGAGCAGCTACAGTACAATGTCGTGGGCATCTCCCGAGGTTATTGCACAGCAAAGCCATTCTCTTGTAAAAATATACCATACATCAGAAAAACCACTCAACTTGCGGATAGGTCGTGCGCATGACTGACATTGGGGTCGAATCAACAGAGACTGGCTGAAATCGAATACGACTCATGCGGCCCGAGTCGTTAATGCCGAAGGGGACCATAGAGACGGTAGTAATAGAGATGAACAGGGGATGGCTTCCAAGATTGAGCCTTGGTATGCGGGTAGCTGCGTCGGTTGACTAGGTTCTTCTCCATTTATTCTGCCATTGTGAAGTGTTGGGGTTGGCGAGACAGGAACAAGCAATTAATCGACGCAGGCAGTGAGGAAATAGTATCTGCCGTGTCAACAGGCCAGCATCGTGTGGTCCAGCATGTATATTAGTGCCAAATAGTCCTGGGCGATGATGGGCAGCCCGGTATACTAGCTTGCTTGCCATTTCACTGCCTTTGCATGGTTTTACAGGGGCAACGCGAGCGCGAGATGATGAGGCGGCCAAAATGAAGTGCAAAGCTTCCCATTGTACATCCTGGCTGCTGCCAAAGCATGGGTAGTGCCGCTGTTCCCCTGAGTGATTGGAGAGGCTTTGCCCCATGCTCACCGTCCACTTCCCTCTCCCACCTTCATCACATTCAACTACCATGTACAGTTATTACTGTTACTGCCCCTGTCCACTGATGACTCTGCCCCTGGCTAAGCTATGGGGCTGAATGCTTAGCTTGGCTTCACTAAACCTAATCCTGCTAGTGAGTACCTCGCAAGCCCTGGACTAGGTAGTGGTGCTGTTCTTTGTGTCCTTTGTGCCCCTTGTGCCTTCCAAGCTCAGCCAGAAGCCAAATCCACATTGACTCCTACGCTTTCCAACCCTTCCCGTTTCCATCCTCTGTTTCCCACTCATCACCGTGTAGATCCAATTGCGAGATCCACGCTGTCAAGCTCCTCGCTCCCTTTCCGTGTTCCTTGATAATTTTACCTTTATTATCCGCATGCATGAAGGTGTTTCTTCAAACAAGCGGTCTCCACCGACAATGGCCCTCTTTGTCTGTCTCGCTGTTCCCGGTCGAAGGCTTGGGTTGTTTGGCGCACGGCAGATGGGCACATGCCTGTAAGATCCAGCGACCGTGACTAGAGTCTTCTGTCACCCTTCTTTCCCCTCGTTCACATTCTGTATTGGGCAGCGCTACACACCCTGCGTAGCAACCTTGTTTTAGCTTCTGTTGTTATCCGCTTGTGTTGCCCAAATCCGCAAATGCCGGGTGCGCGAGTGACCACACCAAGACACCTTGGCTCCATCCCAAGCTCCCCCAGACCGAGTAAATGGACCAACCAACACCCGAGGTCATTTCGGGTGGCCCCATTTGATATGTACATTGTTGGTTTGAGCCCACCCTGGTCCAGCATTTCGCCTCCAGGCTAACCACAATCCCAGCACTTCCTTGAGCCTTGTTGCCCTCCTCCGCTGTTCTCCTGTACGGAGCATGTTCCACGGTTGGGTCACAACGTTTGGTGCTGATCAATGCCGTATTCAAAAATATTCCTTTTCGTAGCACTTGTCCCGAGCTCCCAAACGTTTTGTTCGCGTTGGGCAGCGCCAAGTAAAATACCTCCATGGTCCCCTGCTAACGCTGTTGACGCCGTTGGCTTTTCAAATCACTGTTTTTTTGCTCCTGTCAGCTTCTGGCACTAAAGCTCACTTTGGCTTCATCTTTCGATCTCTACAGCCCTGCCAGCCAACCAGAGTGCCATTACACGCTTTTCCAGAACATTGCTGTAAGCCGTAAGAAGCGCCACCAACACTAATATCCTCGAACGCTTCCCGGCCGGACCGTACGACTGTGTCGCCATGATATAAGCAGTCTTGAGTGGAAGAAAATTGGTCGCAGAGCGATTCTATAGCAAACAACTGCAACAACTGTTCCTTTGCTCGCCCTGCTGAGATTAAGGGACCCCGGGGGAATACCTGATTTGACGAAGCCACGACACTAATTCGCCAATATGCACTCGGACGAACCAACAAACGCAGAAACCCTCGGGAGTGTGGTTGCTTTCGAGGGTCGGGCGGATACAATATCAACGCAGCTCCAACTCTTGCCTCGTTCTGCTCAAATCCTCATTTTGCCCAGCCTGAAAACGTATATGCCAGAAGAAGATGAGGGCTGGGAACTGGACTGTCAGCCCTACATCGCAGCCGTCGATGCTGCGATTCAATCGCGCAATGAGCTTGCCGAATCTTTCCTTCAGGCTTCCACACCGAAGAATAAACGCATTGTTTTCATGGCGGGGGGCGCTCCAAGTGCTATGGCAATGTGCGTTGAAAGAATTATGAGCCAAGAGACGAACGGCGATCGTTCAGCCGCTGAACAGATCTTACGCCAACATCTAGCTCACGGTTCTTGGAAGAAGGGCGACAGGACATCATGTATTAAATCGTCGCCTTTTGCCTTTAATCCGCGACACAGCCAAAGGGAGGAGTTCCTCAACGATCCTATCCTCAAGGCTATGCGCGCTGCTGATGCTCTGGACCTGCTTACCGCTGACCTTCAGCCTTCAAATGAGCTCGACCTCACGATGCAGAACCGATCGAGAAGCGTGAGTTTGCCAATATATGGATATTCCGACAATGGCACCGAAGTAGACCAATTCGTTGTCTACGGCGCTCAGGCAGGGTTCTCTGAGAATGAGTCCATATCTCCTGCCCCGTTAAAAACGCCGGTATTCAACACCGTATTTTACGATAAACCACGAAAACAGAGTCTTTCCATTGACAGGACTGGTCTCATTTCGCCTAGATACTCCGGGGGAAGATTCAGCCAGGCATCTTACCGAACCGCAGCTAGCGAATTTAGTATTGCCTCACCTACATCAGACGGCTGTAGCATTCGTACTATGGACAATGTCACCTTTGGGCAAGCCTCCATGCTTGATTTCAGAAATTCAATACGTACGACAGCATGGCGAGATTCTCGGCGTGAGTCACTTCTGCGGCCAAGGTCTATGGACAGTATGGTGCCTGCACATCAGGGGTTTGACAGCTTTTGCGAGAGCGGTAACGACGAAGAAGATGAGCAAGACCAAAATGAAGAAGTTAGTGATGGGGATTTGCCATCGAATGGCACAATTCGACCAAAGTCATGCTTGGTTGTTGTCGACAGCGGCAATACTGGCTCCGGTCGATTGCAAAGCATCGACAGGCCAAGAACCGTCATCGTAAAGTCATCACAGACAACAATCAAGCTGCAACCCGTACCTCTGGAGAAGAAGAGACGATCGCCACCCCCAGATGCAGAATACATTGATCGAGGAACTGACGCAGAGGGCTCAACGCCCGAACCAGAAAAGGCTATTCCAACTTTTGCCAGTCTCGAAAACATGGTCCTATATATCAAAGAGGGGGCTCCAAATACCGTTTTGCATAGTGCTGTCAACGCATTTCGAAATGGCGAGTTTCCCAGTCGCTCGAGGAGTGCAGAGTTGCAGCAGGTTCTTCAAGTGAGAAAATCACTGCCAGGCACGCCAAAGACCCCGTCTGTGGCCAAGGCGAGCATAGCATTGCCGACCAGTGACCAGATGAAGTTGGACCGTCACGACTACGACCCGTTTGCCTACACGCAACCAACTCGACAACCTGTAGAAGCTTCAGAGTCTGCACCCGTCACTGTGGCCATTGTGCGGCCGCCGACGCCTGCGCAAACGCCACCCCCTCTCGAATCCGAAGTGAACGTGAAGTTCCACGACCTGGTGGTTGCGCCGAACCAAACACAGGTTGCCATCCAAAACTCCATTCGTTCAACTCTAAGCGAATACTTCCCTCCCAACGCACAAGGTTACCACCAATTCCAATTTAACCTGCTTCCGGAGTTTGAGGGCCTGTGGCTTCCCATGTTCCGCAATGCAGAAAGCGCAAATGCCTCCAAGGATATCAGCAAAGTCGAGCAGATTCTGGCAATCAGCTCACAGAAGGGTGTCAAAAAGCAGTACGCTTCCAACGTCTTCAACACGCTCGAGCATATGGGCACAAAGGGCTGCGAAGTTGGTCGCTGCGCCCGACTAAACTTCCGGTAAGCATTCTAATAATCACGTCTCGTTGTTCCCATCACTAACAAACCTCAGATACCTACTTGCAAACACCATGCAGGCTTTCACTGCGCAGCCGTTGTCCAATCAAACGTCTGAAAACCCGTTTTCCAACCCCTACTTTCTCGCAACACTCATTATGCCGCATCTCGAAACCTACCTTGCCCTCCACTCAGACGTCCGATACCTCTTGCTTGAGCACCCGGCAGAGCACTTGCCTACTGTCCTCGCCTTGCAAAAGCTTGCGGGATCAGATCTTGTCAAGGTTGCCCAGATTGTCGACTCTTCGAGCAAAGAGTCATCCCATTTCAAACATATCCGCGGCGGCTCACTCGACAGCCAGCCGAGCTTGAAGTCCTGTTCGACAATGTCATCCCGAGTGTCCTCCAGTACGACTAGTCCTCGGGCAAACCTACTCCTCACGTCAAACGCATCCGAAAAAGACATCGCAAGTTTTGTATCTACCGTGTGGAACATATCCACACCAGACGATATCTCATCTTCGTCCCCATCGTCGAGCGGACAAAACAAGCCTCTTCCTTCTGTGCGAGGCTCTGTATCCATCTTCCCTCGATCATCTGGTCCCTTGTTTCCGGCCGCTGCTGCAACCCTGGGAGGCCTCTCTCCTGCCCATAGACCACCGTCTCCGTCTCAGTCTATCACAACTGATACGTCAAGGTCGAGACAATACTCGCGCAGTAAGCGACCGCCGAGAAGTCAAACCCCAGATGACGCGCTATCCGTAGTGACGTACGATCCAGGCGAGGACAGTGACTATGACATGGAGGAACGTCGTCTCATGCCAATGTTCATGCAAAAGCGCTCAGCCAAGAAAATGAGCACTCACAAAGCCCTCAAGTTCCTTGGACTTGCCTAGTCCCGGCTGTCTCCTCTACTACTACTTTCTTTACTTTTTCTTTTCTTTTTCACACATTGTTGTTTTGATATTTTGTGTTTGCGGTTTATCTCATTTTCTGTAACTGCATGGCGTGCGAGTCTCTGGAGGTTTGAAGACAATACGAATACCCGGATCTTTTTCATGTTTCTTCTTTATTTACTTAACTTATTCAATATCACCAGCAAGTCTGGATTACTACAACTACTTGGTCAGCCAATGTACCAATTTGCTACAATTTCAATACATATTTTATTAGAATCGGCCATGCGCAACTGAATCAGTAGATAGCAGCATGCTATATGAAAACATGTTAATTTATCTTGCGTGAATGAACTGCGTGTGTCTAACTAACATTATACGTTCCATTACATCAACGAGCCCTCGGCAAAACAAACCCAAAAAGCACAAGTCAAAACCAAGACTCAGACAGCTCCCTTCAAAGATACCGAAAATCCGACAGTAAAACCACGTTTGCTCGTCATCATTGATTTGGCTTCGATCGCAGGACTATCTTTCTGTTGCGATCTTCTGTGAGGAGCAAAGCAAAGAAACAGAAACGAATCAAAGTTTGAGCCAAACCAAATCCGAAACAAAAGGCGGAGGTGGGGTGGAAAGGGACATGACTTCGTTCTATTCGCAGCAAGATAGGGGAAAAAAAGAACTGGTAAACGAAAACACAAAAACATTTGTAAAACAAAAAGTTGTCATTACTGAGCCCCAGCCGAGTCTTCCTCTTTCCCTTGACGTGCCTCGATTGTTTCCTCTCGATGGTTATCACTTCCAGGCCCAATAGTACCCCATATCACCCAGCTGTATAAAAAGGCCACGGGACATTTCAAGTCGTGAAACTCATTGGGTGGAATATTTAGCAGCAGCTGCTGTTGGAGTTGTTACCGACGCCCTGGCCGCCACCGACCTGGACACTAGGTTTCGTGTTGTTGGCGGTAGCAGTGCCCATGCGCTCCTTAATCTGGCGGGCCATGGTAAGGAAAGCTTGCTCGACGTTGCTGGCATTCTTGGCGGAGGTCTCGAGGAAGGGAATTCCAAGGCTGTCGGCAAATTCCTATAGGCATGGTTAGCATTCATGCCGATCATCAAAGCACGCCAAAAAGAAAAATGGTTGGCTATGTCTATCGCAAGCCCGATCACCATGCACTTTTAGGCAGCCACCATGGTCAAATTACTAACCTTGGCAACAGTGTACTCGACAACCTTCTTGTCGGACATATCGCTCTTGTTTCCTACAAGCAACTTGTTGACGCCTTCGGTAGCGTAGCGGTCGATTTCTTGGAGCCATTGCTTGACGTTGTTGAAGGAGTCCATGTCTGTAACGTCGTAGACGACGCAAATGCCGTGTGCACCGCGGTAATAGGACGATGTGATTGTTCGGAAACGCTCTTGGCCGGCGGTATCCCACTGGTGACACTGTTAGCGAACTCACTTGGGGCTATGGTCGGTTTCACATGACATACAATCTGGAGCTTCACGGTCTTGCCATCGAGTTCAATGGTTCGGATTTTCTGCAAGTCATTCAGTATTGGTTTGGCTGCTTGTTTCGGTCATTCAAACGTACGAAATCAACACCGATGGTAGAAATGTAGGATTCTGTGTAGGTATCATCGGCGAAACGCAACAGCAAGCAAGACTTTCCAACACCGGAGTCACCGATAAGAAGGAGCTTGAAGAGGTAGTCGTATCTGTGATTTTCTCGTTAATATCGATGTCATGCTTGACGAGGTTTCGACTCCAAAGCCTGCAAAATGGGGAAGCGTTGGTGCGACTCTGTTGAATCATGGTCAGCTTGAGGCGGTCGGGACGGTTTTCAGGGGAGCGCGCGATGGCAGCTGGGGGTGGCGTACTACTCGGGGTTCATGATGGCGATGGTTCAAGCTGATACAGGATGAAGTAGAATAAGGAGTATGCTTGCTAACGAGGATGGTTGCTAGAACGGGATTCGCAGGTTCTGAAGAGAGGACGTCAAAAGAGGGCAAAAGAGTGGTCGGCGAAATGATCCCAAGGCAGGTACGTCAGGGACACGGAGGCACGGGCCAATCAGTAAGTGGTGGTGAGCGCCAAACAACATGGTCACGTGAAAGGCAGGCGCAGGCGCAGGCGCAGTCCCAAGAGTCTCGTGGCAAGCGAAACAAAGGAGGCTGTTCATATTATTTTGTATTTATTATTTGGGAGGATGTTGACAAATTATTTGATGATGATAACGCAGGAATAAAGTCACTGTGTACTGTTCGTTTTATTGCGTCCATTACTAAATCCATCATTGTCTTGTGTGTAGGTAGCTAGGTGTAAGTGAGACCAAGGACTTGTTAACAGTGAGCCAGCGAATTGTCCCATTTATTGCACCAAAAGCTTAGCACTCTCAGTGACGAAATCCAAACAGGTATATTTTCTTGCGCTGGTCTCTGTCATATGATTGAATGCTTCATGATGTCAAAGGGTGTTGGTAGAGAACATGTGGTGAATCTCGCCACGGTCTGCCAGCTGACTGGTACCAAAAAGCCACCGCTGTTCAAACGTCTTTCAGATGTAGAATGTGACGAGTTAGCGATGTCGGAGCTTTCCATATGGCTTACTTGCCTCCAAAGGTGTTTAATATTCAGTTAAACGTAAGCGCACATTGTTGGTTGGTCGTAGGATGCGATTCGATGTTTCATCCACCTCCGCATCACCACTCAAAAGCAATAACAATTGGCAAGCTCAACTCTTTAGAAAGGGGACTAATTCCTCGCATGGCTTGAAGCATAATATTTTTTTTTTTTTCAATTTTTCGTCTAACCTTTGGCTCTAGGCTGCTTTTATCATATTTGTTACTACTCCTTCTTTCTGTCGAAGCCTACGTTGTTGCTTGAGATGCAGGGTAGACGAGCTACATTACAGGCCGTTTCAAGCGTTGTCGTAAATTTAGTTACAGAAATAGATATATTAGTCGGTTTCTAACAAAAAGACATCAGTGAATCAACCATTTCAATTAAATCCATTCTCATCCAGCATCCTGCCCATCGCTTCACCCTTAGGTGTAATGGAAGTTCTGTAACCGCCGCTGTACTGTTACCACAAAGTTCCAGCTAGCGGCACTACAGCCCACTAAGTTCCCCCCACTAACGGCTGCACCAAAGCACATACAAGCTCTAATAAATGCGCCCACTGAGGTCATTCAGTCAAGTCCCTTTAAGTTGCAGCTACCGACCCGCCCAATCAGGTGCGCCGATCTGCTATTTGCAGCTGCATTTGCAAGTTTCCTCTTTTTCCTTCGTCTTCCCTCACACCATTACTACCACACATTCGACTTATTCGGCCCATGCCCAATGAAGCTGTCCCTCTGTGAGCTGCGCTGACACGTCGTCTCCCTTCAATGGCTGCGCCGTTGCGCATTGCAAATAATGGCGCCGGCCGCTTGACGAAGCCAGCGTCACTACGAACCCTAACCAGCTACAGCCATGCGAAGGCTCAGGTCCAGTCGGTGACGAGACCAGCTCCGACAGCGGCGCCTACGACAGAGCTGTTATTAACGCCTCAATGCTGGGATAAGAAAGATATATCAGCGACATATTTTGAATCAACCCAAATCTTGTGGGTTGGTGCTGGAGGGAAACCTCCCGATGACCCGAACAAGGCCAAACTTGGCAAGAGTAAGTGTCGCTGCCATTGTTTCAAAGCATACTGGATAGTGTGTTCAGGAACACCAAACTAACCTGTGGCCAGCGTTGAGAACTCTACAAGACCGAATGCCGACGCTACTCCAGTCTCCCCTACCACAGGAGCTCCTGGCACCCAATATCTCCCTCCAGCTCTTCCCTTCCACACACCCGCATCTCCCAATTGTATCAGGCAGGGTCGCCTACAACGCAGCACTATGGACGTCACCAATCGCCTGGAATCGAGTACCTATCATCGGAAATGTTAAATTGGAGATCTTAGCAGAACGTGTGACATCGGAGCCTTTGACATTTCTGCCCAGACGGGCTGGTGCCATACCCGAGCAGCTCGTTGTGCGGTGGTGCGAGAAGCGCAGAACATCAGATGAAGGGGCCGTTAGTGGAATAGCCAGATCGCTGCGCTTCAATAGGGGAGCAGACCCAGGCAAGGCTTTCACAGGATTGTTCATTTTTGACTTTGATCGTGAGGGTCGAGTTCTGACCCACACAATTGAGCAGGTGCAAGAAGGCGGTGACTGGGAAAAGGGAATGGGGGCAAAGTTTGTAGGGCTTACCGATTGGCTGTTGGGAGGAATGAAGAACCCTGGAGATGCACCATTACCCATGTTTGCGAGACGACGAAAGACATGAAGGAACCAAGGAGGGTTGAGAGCGTGTGTACGACTAAGGGATACCACGGCGAAGGCGTTCTGGACATTGATATTTTCATGATGGCCTATTGGGAGTGCGACCACTGTATAACAGTTCTATAATTATAACCAAAACTCCACCCAGTTCATTGTACATGCAATGCGTCATACGAGAGGTTTTTGAGTACAAACTTGCCGCCTTGTATTCTCTTCAAAGCCTATTTATTATAATAAGGTATCTTTGCGAATGTTGACTCTAGGCATTTCACAATATTCTGCCACTTTCATAAGTCATTGGCGGTGCTCATAAACTGCAAAGAAAACAAAAAAAGAATCATCTCAATCGCCGACTTCCCTCAGCCACTCTTCCAACGTCTCACCACCGCTACCATCCACTAAAGCAACACAACCTCACCAATGGTATCAGCCTCAAAACCCAACTTGCTCAACTTCTTCAACCGCGCTCTGTCCTTAACCTTGTCCTTGGCTTTCTTCTCCTCGGACAACTTCTTTACCAGCTCCAATTCGCCCAACTCGTAGCCAGGAGGGGGGTTGTCATCCTTATCCAGGTCGATTTCACCGAGAAGAAGCACATTCTCACCGCGTACGAGGAAGATACCATGTTGAATATCTGCGTATAGCCCTGATGGCGGGTTGGAGTTTGGTTTGGGGGAGAATATACGCTCTGTTGTAGATTGGAGGACAATGTTTGCTATATCCACTTGTCAGTAAAGCTTGTCTTCAAATCTAGTAAGACATTGAGAAGTGCAGCGCACCGAATTGATCCCAACTTCTTAAGACTCCGACGAGTTTCCTGCCGTCACGTAACACAACCATGAGCTTCTCTGTTAGGAGCACAATTGTCAGCTTTCCATTCTCGACCTTTATGCCTGGCGGATTCAACTGAGTTCCATACTATCTGTGAGGTCTAACAGCTGCGCTGCCGTCGTGAACATCTGAGGTGGCAGCTGGGCTGGGGGCCCTGCTGGCCCCGGTGGCGGGGGTTGATCGGAGATGCTGAGGTTTTCCATTATTGCATCGAAGGGCGGTTGTCGTTTCTATTGGTGGTCTATAATGTTTTGTGACGTGTTAAGGACAATATTTGCAATCGGAAGAGTCAAAAAGCGTTATACTATCATCGTGCAGCGAGCAAAATGCAAGGGAGCCAGTGGATTCGATGTCGTCGGATCTTGCTTGCCTGCACTGCTTCTTACTGTCGCAAATGGACTTATCGATTGGGGCTCACGTGATGCGCCGGAACAAGCAGCTCTGGCAATAAGAACAGATTGTTGGCCATTCTTATTTTTCTAAATTATTGAAGAGGAAGAAATGAAATGAAATGAAGTCTACGGAGCAATCATAATTGTATTTATTTGGTGTCATGCTTCGTAGTGCTACAAAAACAAGGATAGCGCTGAACAGCTTGAGGTGCATTCGCGACGTGATGTAGTTATATTTAGAATCGATATCCATACTTGGCATGGACATTTGTAAATTTATGTCTATAATCATATTTTGTACCGTTGTCATTCAATAAGAAATCGAAATACAAGGTAGAATCTTGTGTTGCTGCGTATATCAGCTTCTAAATCACAACCATTGTGAATTCTATCTGTAAACCCTCCGCTCATCGCCTGAACGCCTTGAATAAAATGCAGTAATGAATAACAGTGCTGGCTCATCTCTTGGGTGCTTAGTCCCTTTTTTTGAAAGGCAATCCCATACTATGAGATAGAATAGAAAAAAGCTTCGACGGCCAGGCTAACTGGTCCTGGAAGCTAGGAATGGTAAAGACAGCGCTAAGAGTAGGCTTCTATTGCGCAGAGTCATAACACGGAATATAGAGCCACGCCTATAACAGTGTTGTTCAGGTCCAATCGTACTCGATAGTGTTATGTTCCAGCCGGTTTATGGGCGCTTGATCTTTGACCGATCCAAAGCTTCCTGCAGCTCTGGGCGTGTTGACAACGCCTCCCAAGCTGTGCTGAATGTGAACCATTGGCGCTCGCGCTTGTGTCGCTCAGGCCACTCATCCGACTGCTCCAAGACGGTGCCTTGAAAGAAGTTGTATTCGGACTGTTCTTTAGACATCTTCGGCGGACGCTTCTCTTCAATAATGCCGAGATCACAGTCGATGCGGACGCTTACACCGGCTTCCTCCCAAGCCTCACGCTTCGCTGCTTCCTGGCACGACTCATCTGATTCCCATCCTCCTTTGGGCAAGACCCAGCCTTTTCGCCGTGTGGACTGGATTAAAAGTACATGTTGCAGATCGGACGAGAGGGGGACGACACCTGCAACGAGACGATGGCCCTTTGCGTTGTACCCTGTTTGAGGCTGATGGTTAGCGAGCTGGTGTCTCAGACTGTGTAATTGGCACTCTGATGCCAAGAATTGTCCGACAAAGAGACTCACGTTGGTTATTCCTTCCAACCCGTGACTCCATTGGCCGGCCATTGGTATCCGAAGCTCCGGAGCCCGACATTGTGTAGCGTGCAGCAGGTTGTTGGTTCAGCAGCGCAGAAGTTGTATCGAAATTGTAGTAGACACCGTCGATTGTCCTGCAGTCGAATGGTTTTAGAAAAGATGCGGCGGTGTTGGAAAGGCGCCGCGGCTCAAATTGAGCTACACGAGGCGGCAAAAATGAGTCGACGGAAGCGCGAGGGAAGTTCCAACGAACAACGGCCCAGAGTGACGACAGAGGGGCAGGTTGCAGTGACGAGAGCGAGAAAGAAAGAAGGGCGAGGGACTGGAGGGAGGGAGGAAAAAACGTTCAAAAACTAAAAAGATGCATTTTCGATGACTGGATAGATTCGGATGAGATAGTCACACGAGCAGAGAGTTTGGGCGTTGGGTTTCGCCAAAGGGTTGCGAGGAAGAAGTCTAAAATACTGGGAACTAAAAAATAAAAATAAGAGGTGAGGAAAAGGGTTGAGGCCACTAAACTGACTAACTTGAACTGCTGCAAGCCCACCCTGGCAGGCCCAATAAAGCGAGCAGTCAGTGGCCCGTAGCACCCATCCAGGCAGGGTAATCAATTCGGTATAGCGGAAGCCAATGGGGAGAAAAGAGAATACGCGTTCAAGGAAATGGTTTCCTTTTCCATTCTAGACTGTGATTGACTGGAGACAAGTGCGTTTTCTGTACCGAAGATGGATCCAGAACAGAAGTCTCCAGGGCTGCATCTGGAAGAAGTACCACCAGCTACAGTGAACTTGCAGAGCGCCAACGCCTCTTCAGCACCAACCCCAGCTGCTGAGCCAGCTGCATTGTACCTACAGCGAACAGGGCCATGCAATGCAATGCAAGGCTCCCAATCCGTCACCGATGTGTGAATTGCAACGATCTGATTTGCTCATTTCTTTTCTTATTCAGATCCTGGCCCTTTCTAGCTACTTGTCACAAGACTCTCCGTGTCCTTCTCTCCCCTTCGATCTTTGTCTTCTCCATCTTTTTTGAAGAATCATTTTTTTTTTAATTCCCGCATGACTGCCAGCTTGGCTAGTCCGGTCCCACCTTGGCCTTGCCTAGTTACAGAATTACTGAACCAAGGTCCCTACAGCCATGTTCCTTGTGCCAGCGCCGCACAGTGACCAGAAGAGGGCTGCCTGCGATTTTTTTATTTGAATGAACTAAGACACCTTACCCAGCAATTCAACCTGGTCTTTACAGGTACCAATTCCTGCAATTTTTGCCGTCCAGTATTTAAACGTCGCCGCATAATCGGGTTTATTTTATATTTGCTTTGAATGCGTCGCAAATTCGAAATACAAATCGCAACCTCAACATTGTCAGTTGCAAATAAGGTTAACGCCACGTCTCGTGCTTGATATCCATCTTTAGCTATGGTACAGAGCGACTACTGCTATACCTCTAGAGTCATTAATTACGACAAAGCACAAATACATTCACCTCATGTGTATTTTGATGTTTACCTTTGGAAAAAAAAATTGTAGGTCTATTTGTGATTGGCACCCGCTTAGCAGGTGCTGCATTCACGGCACCTTACCTCCACACAGGGTAGTTGCTGCACCAATGGCCCGATGTGTTATACATAATGTACATTGTTTAATTGGGTTACAAGCCAAAGAGAAGAGATGTACAGATCAAAATAAAACGACCAGCTATATGCCAATATTTTCAGCTGTCCTTGGATACACCATGGTCTCTTAACTGCAAGTCATCGTCATTGCCCCTCCACCGTCCTGGCTGAGCTGAGCTTGCTCTTACAGGAGGGGTAACCCCAAAAACAGGGTCCTGCACTTCCACCGACCGACCCCGCTATTCTAATCGACCTAAGCTTCTGTCTACAACCGTCACGTCTCTTAATCCATGTGCATTGCGAAACTCAGCCGCCTTGATTTCTATTACTCCTTACTCGTCTGATGCTTTAGTCTGCGTCGTTTGTTTCTCCAGACCGGCTGAATCACCGGATTGTCGGAACTAAGCGCTATCATTTTCAGATGCTTTGCCACCTGCTTTGCCGAGACTTGCTATTACTTCATCAAGGGCATTCTCAGTCCATCTTGGTACAGCCGTCAGTTGCCTTATCCAGGTTTTACCCTCAAGGCATGACTGCGTCAACATAGACGAGTCTAACTTGAACAAGAGCGAGGTTGACTGATCCCATTACCACGAAGACCTGTGGCTGGCCTCTACAACACCTGCGAATTTGCCTCACAGGCATCAGCCATGGCAGACAAGGATTATGAATACGTTTCTCCAATCGGTCAGTCTTATAATATCTCTTTTTTTGCCGCTATAAATTGTTGCTGCACAGCCTGTGAACAGCGACCTTTCCCTTTCCTACCCATCAGTTGGTTGCATTATCCGCTAGGTCGAGCCCGTCGACTTAGTGGTGGAAAAATGCCAATGATGTGATACATTAATCACTGTCTGTTGGTTGTGATCCGGGATAGTTGTTTTTCGACTTCCTGGCAAGAGGAATTACCGTACCTTGTCTGATAGAGTAGCTGACATGGCGCACAGGTTATGGAAACTTGTCGACGTGCGGATATTGTAAAAAGGATGGCCAGAGTCAGTCAAAACGTGGATATCCCTGCAGCTTTGAGTCTGAAGACTTTGGTGTATTCTTCCAATGCGACAGACCGAAAGACTATGATGGCAATGTGCAATCTCAACAGAGCTAACACTTATCCTAGGCGCATCATATTACGCCAACGCTTCTTCTATCAGCCCCAAGTTTTATCAGGATTTACTCGACCGATGTTGGAGGAGATCTGGAAAGCTTCTATATCGGCCAAATCAAAGAGAGTCATGCTGTCCACATTACACTATACGTTTGGATTCGTCTCAGTTCAAGCCCACTCGAGACCAGCGCCAAACGCTGAACCGGTTTAATAAATACGTCATGGGAGAGGATTATATCACAGAAGCCGCTCGCAAACATCCCAAAACGAAGGAAGAAGCAAAAAGACGAAATAATGACTTCAGCCTTTTGGATCGAATCCACGAAGCTGAATTTACCAACTTGAAGCAGCCGCCACAGCCTGCTCACAAGCTAGAAGTCACCTTGGAAACGAATGACTTTACAGAAGAAAAGTACGCGGTATATGACAATTATCAGATGGTAATCCACAAAGACGAGCCGGGAGAACGAACGAGGCGATCCTTCACGCGCTTCCTCTGCACTTCGCCACTGAGACGACAGACTGTGGTTGGGCCAGACGGCCAAAAGAAGCGTTTAGGTTCCTATCACCAATGCTATAGACTGGATGGAAAGCTAGTTGCAATTGGTGTCGTGGATTTGCTACCAGAGTGTGTGAGCTCTGTGTATTTTTTGTACGACCAAAGCATCCACCAATTTTCACCGGGAAAGCTAGGAGCTCTGCACGAAATTGCACTAGCCATAGAGGAAGGCTATCGGTGGTGGTATCCAGGATATTACATTCACAGCTGTGCGAAAATGCGCTACAAGAATGACTATTCGCCGCAATACATGCTGGACCCCGAGTCTTTAACGTGGGATCTTCTAGACAAGGGCGTATTGAAGCTTCTTGACGAACATCCGTTCCTCAGCCTTTCTCTTGAAGGACAGAAACAGATAGAACTAGAAGAAAATGTCACTTCAAAGGCTACCGAGGAGAAAAAATCCAAGGACGGCTCGGATGAAGACTTAGATGCAGGCGGTATTCGGGTATCCTTGTTTCAGACAACGATGCCAGGCATACCAACCATCTCAGAAGTTGACACTCCTGCTTTGGATGTAGTAGGCGTGAAGCTACCTTCGTCACCAAGAGTATTCACGACGTCGGATCTGGTTGGTTGGGAGGACAGCGGCGTGGAAGATTGGCCCGGAATTAAGGCTCAAGTAGCAGAGATGGTGGCTGCTATGGGACTGGCTTCCGTACACTCTGTCTGCCTCAGCGTTGGTAGGCAGCAGGGGGACGACGATTAATTCTCGTATATCTCATACATTTATTTCCCCATTATAGACATAGGTCAATGGAAAATAAATCGGAAATATGCCATCTCGACATTGTCGTGTAAGTTGAAAGACAGGCCGCCCCACTACACCCCCTAGTAAATCGTCTGTCCAAAATCTGCCCCACGTATTTTTGGATCTTGAACCTTTAAAAACTTTCAATCGATAACACAAACGGAGCTCCCAAGTCGCGACAACAACTCGACAATAAGTTCAATTTCGAGTCCAGGAGCTTTATCTCTGGCGCAAAAATGGCCTCGCACCAAGCATCCTTCTCCCCCGCCGAGTTAGCCTATCTTCACAGCTCCCTTTCTCTGCAGCCACCTATCCGACCCGACGGCCGCTCACCTACGCAATTCCGACCACTCTCCGCCGAAACAGGTATCCTCCCTGGTACTAATGGAAGCGCTCGAGTTTGCTTCTCTGATGGCACAGAGGCCATTGTGGGGGTGAAGGCAGAAATTGAAAAGACGGTAGACTCGAGCGTCTTGGCGGAAGACCAACTAGATACACCAAAGCCTGTTCGTAGCGGCGCAGAGGAGGAAGATGAAGCTAGGAAGAGGGCAAGGGGACAATGGCTTGAGATGGCCGTAGAGATTCCTGGTCAAAGAGACGATGAGGCGTCTACGGTGTTCCTTGCGGAGATGTTGCGGGAGGCATTGTTGGCTGATGGAGAGTTTGCGAAGAAACTTTGGATTAACAGAAGATTCCACTGGCGATTATATCTTGACGTATGTATTGTCTATTCTGACATTTTGATCATTTGTATGCTAACCACTTGACTCTAGATTTTGTTGATATCCCCTCCACTATCGTACCCTCTTCCTCTGCTATCTCTCACAACACATCTTGCCCTTCTTTCAACTAGATTGCCACGACTGAAATCCGAAGGTGACGAAGATCCTATGTTCGACGACGATTGGGAAGCTTCCACGTTCCTTTATCCTAGAGAAGGCGCACAAACCGGTTCGCGGCCACCAATCACATTGCTCGTTGCAGCTATAGGAAACAACATCATTTTCGATCCGGCAAAGGAAGAGCTTGCGGTTGCTGAGGCTGCTCTCGCCGTATCGGTTTCAGAATTCAGAACAGAAAACGACTCAGGCTCCATGGAGGTAGACTCTGGGCGGCAATTGAGGTTACTATCTATGCGAACGGTAGATCCCCCCTCGAGGTTGACACCTCCCGGCGTGCCAAACTCTGAGAATATTGCCACGATCGGCGCAGGTGGCGCAGGAGTCGCACCAACGCAGCTACAGCAGCAACAAAGGGCACCTGAGCAAGGTGTATGGAAAGCACCACTTGGAGGAACCAAATTTGGCGTACTGGATGCCATTATACAAGCTGTCCTGCAAAAAGGTGGCGTGGCTGATGAAGTATTGGATGGATTGGAAGGAGTCGATTTGACATGAGGGTTGCATTTCAGTTTATGTTGTACATGTACAGTGAGGTTACAAGCGAAAATTTGATTTCTTTCAAGATTATTATTGTTATACATATGCAAGGCTGGTGATGTACAGGTGATTATGAGTCGGGTGTAAATGTACAGACCTGTGACCGCTAGAAAATGCCAAACCACTTCTTTCTAGGTTTGGGATCCTCATTGCCCTCGGGCCTAGGAGGTAACTCCTTGCCCAGCGCAACAGCCTCCAACTCTGCCTCAGACTTCTCTTTACCCTTTCCAAACACCATGGAAACGGGATCCTTCGTCTCGATGCCGTGCATCTTCATGTAGTACTTGCGCTTCGCCACATCGTCAAGATGACGGGTTCGATGCTCATTAGCCTTGACAGCTTTGTCTTTTTCATGCAACAGAATGACATTTTTCCAGGCAGAAATGAAATAGGAAGGGTTTTGCCACAGGTCGGAGATGGGAGGGACGAGGTCTTTGAATGGAGAGTTGTAGGCGTAATTCATGAAGAACGTAAATACTCCTAGTGAGAATAGTGTACCCTATAACAAGGTATTAGAATAACAATGCAGTTAGGAATTCCGAAGTGATATGGTACCTACCATGGTGATGAAGGTGTGTAGCAATCTGCTATGCCAGAACCAATGCGTCCAGCTTCCCTCGGGAGCCATCATGCCTGGATAGTGTCTCTTATTCTGAGCAGCAATTTCTTCAGTGGTCAATTGCGGCCCATAGTGCTTTGGAAGGGTATTTCGCTTTAATCTCGAGCCGTGCGACGGAGGGTTGAACTTGGCTGGCTTCTCTAGGACGATGGGCTTGCCGTCTCCGGATGCATATCGAACGCGGACGTTTTGCGCCGCCCGGGAGACACTTACGCCTCGCCAGAGCGTACCTTGCAGCGGTAGCAAAAACCGAGGGATCACAGCTTTAGAACCCATGATGGTTTGCTGTTGCGCAGCAAACTAGTGGCTTCCTCCCTGTGATGGCGTGGCTGGAGGTTCAAAGGTTGGGAGCTTGAAGGTCGGCGAAAAGGAAATTCCATAAGCCGATCGATATGGCTTGCAATTCTTGAATACTGGCCCTGAATAGTGGGTTCGTTGTTAACGCAGAAGCACCGGTAGTAGTAATTTCCTTGGCTGCGAAGCTCACTGAACAATTTTTTTTTTGTAAACTTGTTCCTCAGGCTACTCTGGCCCATGCCTTGTATGTACCTGCCGGGGCCCATAATCACGGAAAGTCCGATTTCACCCGGCAACCCCTTGAGCTGACTGCGTAATCTCTGGTCTGTGATTGGCCAGCTCCATCCGCCACATGTGGCTCAGCAGTCCACGCGCCACGGAAATACCTGCACCGGAAATGCGCTAGGCTGTCGTTTTCATGCTGTCATAAACTTTTTTCTCGTCCTCTGCGCATCATCTCTTTTTTCCTCTCTCCCTACACCCACTCAATCCTATTACTATATTCCAAGAAGCTGCACAACAGTCTTTTCCTGGATCTTTCACCACATCTTAACGACCTCTACGTCTTACTTAATTTAATTCTTTTTTATTCACAATGGCTGGAGGTAAGTTGTCACTGTGTCTTGTTTTGCAGCTTTCTTCCTTGTCGGGAAGAACTTGGACAGGTGAAGCCGAACAACCATCGATGAGCCATTGAGCCTGCGCACCACACTTTGTCGAAGTACATATTGTACCATCAGGACTGCCCGAACTGCATGCAATTGCGATTGGACAGTTTTGGCCAATTCTAGCGTCAACGGGGACCTGTCCGGTTATCCGAACCCAGGAATCCTGCGCCATTTTACAAGCATCGCATTGACACGGGCTTGTCACACCACATGCAGATTCACGATGATACGACACAGATAAGACAGGTCGCACTCGCTCAATTGCTCTGAGGTCTCACTCGTCACTTCACCGCTGTCCAATGCAATGCCACATTCAATCGGAGCCCCCTTTTACTAACAAACGCCCAACAGGAGACGCTAAGAAGGGTGCCAACCTCTTCAAGACCCGTTGCGCCCAGTGCCACACTGTCGAGAAGGGCGGTGCCAACAAGATCGGTCCTGCTCTGCACGGTCTCTTCGGCCGCAAGACCGGATCCGTCGAGGGTTACGCCTACACCGATGCCAACAAGCAGAAGGGCATCACTTGGAACGATGACACCCTCTTCGCTTACCTCGAGAACCCCAAGAAGTACATCCCCGGAACCAAGATGGCTTTCGGTGGCTTGAAGAAGGAGAAGGACCGCAAGGACCTCATTGCTTACCTCGCCGATGCCACCAAATAATTGCGCGGCAACACTTCCCCTTTGTTGTAACGATATGAAAAGAATCACACGCACCACCAGAAAAAAGATATTTTTTGATAGACGGGAAAGGCAGGCGACATGTTGTATTATAGACCAAATTAGAATTGCCTCGGCACTCGGCATCAGGGGGGCCTCATAGCTATTCAAATTAACTCCTCTTCAAGTAGAATTTCTTGCTCGTGCCAACACTCTACAAATCACTTGTCGATACTGCCAACACATAGTATTATATCTATCTAGGAACAGTTTCAGCAAGGCACTAATTCTCTCGCTAATTGCAACTTATCGTAACCATTGTAGTTAATTAATTATTCGTAGCTATCTTCATTAATCGTTTGCTAATTAGCTAATTGAGCCCCAAGTGTATGTTCTTGTAGATTGATGGATCCTGCACACTTCGTTCTGTTTGATCTAGCGCCCGTTGCCAGTCCTCTTCTTGAATACCTGGTACAGTAGTCTCCCCAGCCTGGAATCTGAGCAACGCGAGCTCCGCAGCCTTGGTGTGCAAACCGCCCAAATCAGCACCGCTGTAACCTTCGCATCTCGAATCCTTTGCGATGACGGGTAGCAGTGCGAGATCTTCATCCGACGGATCCTCGTGGCAGGTCTTATATATGGCAGTGAGGATATCGACACGCTCATCCGGCGTGGGGAGGTCTACAAATAGACGAACGCTTAGACGACCAGGCCGCAACATGGCTGGGTCAATTGTGTCGGGGCGGTTAGTCGTGCCAATAACGTAGATGCCTGAACGGTCTTGAGCACCATCTAATTCCGTCAGAAGGGCGTTGACGACTCTGGCGCCGGCTTCGGTGGAGGCGCCGTCGCGACGGGGCACAATGGAATCCATTTCGTCAAAGAAGAGAATGCAGGGTGTAGATGAGCGTGCACGCTGGAATAGTTCGCGTACGGCTCGTTCAGACTCTCCTAGGTATTTGTTAAGTAACTCTGGCCCGTTGATGAGAATGAAGCTGGCTTGGGCCTCGTTGGCCACGGCTTGAGCAACGAGCGTCTTTCCGCAGCCTGGAGGCCCCCAGAGGAGGACACCGGCTGGCCGTCGAAGACCGAATTTGCGATATAGGTCTGGGTCCTTGATAGGGCCAATAATGGAGGTGTGTAGTTGGCGGCGCACATCGGTGAGGGCACCGACTTGATCCCAAGTAACGCTGGGGATGACGGTGAAGCCCTCTCGGCGGAGAGATGGGACAAAGCCCTTGAGAGCTTGCTTGAAGTCGTCGGTGCTAATGAGGTAGCTGAAGTCGGAAGGGGTTGTGGTGTCTAACAGTACGCTTTCCAGTGGTTCATACTCTTCGCCTTCGGGGAGTTTGTGAATTTCGCTGTCCTTTTCTAGTTGTTTCCTGACGGACGGCAATGTTGACCAGCGGGTGAGAACAGTTGATTGGGCAAGGATGATGAGCCGACGGAGGTCCGCTCCGACGAAACCGTGGGTCATCTTGGCTAATTCTAACAGGTCGACGTCTGGATGGAGATTTTCCTCTGCTAAGAGGAACTTGAGGATTTCTTTGCGACCTTCAAGATCGGGAATGCGAATGGATATCGTTCGTTCAAACAGACCGAGACGCAGGGCCTCGGGATCGACATCTGTGACTTTTGACGTCGTAGCCATGGCTAATACTGGTGCGGATGGGTCTTCTTGTCTTCGTAGACGCGCCATTTGTGAATCGAAAAAGGATAGAGCCCGACGGTTAGTGTCGTTATGAGATGAGCCACCAGGCTTTGCCATGTGCTCGTCAAGGTTCGCAATGGCGATAATGCACGGGGCCATGGTAAGTGCAGTGTCAAACGCCTCGGTCAGACTCTTTTCTATACGCTCAGGATCGTCAAAGCAATGTTTAAGCCATATTAAAGGCACACTGGCTTTGCGAGCTAGGTGCTTAATGAGCGACTTCTTGCCGCTCCCAGCTGGTCCAGCCAGCAAAATTCCCGACGGTTTGCCAAATCTGAACTCGGCGTGTTCCTTTGGTCTTCGGAGCGTCAATGCTCCATTGTTATAAAGGCTCTCTTGGACGTCCTTCAGTCCGCCAAGAGGTATAGTCTGGATGTCGGCCTCAATCTCGAACCTCGTGGGCTTCTGCTGTTTCTTTGTCAGCGTCTTGTCACCTTTGGCGGAAGCCAGCTGGGACTTGTCCACCACCCCATTTGGCACAGACTCTGCACGGGCTCCGTCTCTCTCGTCGTCATCTGTATCAACTCTGCGCTTCTTCTTGGCTGGTTTCTCGCTGGAACTGGTGTTGTTGGCGGAGTCGACGCCCCAAAGCTTCGTCATTTGGCGATTAAGCAAGAAACGTTCGTCTTCGGACTTTGTCGGCTCTGGCTGGTCCAGCTCTGCTTCAGAGTCGCTCTCTTCATCGCGCTGCTGTTCAATCTTGCGCTGCCTCAACACACGGTCTATGGCATCTTCTAGGGGTAGTTTCTTCTGTCGGCTGAGGCTCGAGTTGGAACGCTTTATAGCATCGTAGGCCTTGTAAACTGTAGTGAAAGGCTTCCCGTCGTTTGCGTCTTCGAGCTTTTTTATGACTTGATAAACATCCTTATCAAGGCCATTTCGGAGATTGAGCGGCATTGTGATTACCCGCCCAATCGAAACGATCGCGTTGGTGAGGGTTGTTGAGCTTGTCGGAAATTCAAAATTTGTTGGAAAAAGTTTGGGAAGTCGCGCTTATCGATACGATACACTGCTCTGACGTTCAAGCTCGCCGCACTCCACCCCCTCCCAACCCAACACGACAATAGTCGCGAGAATATTAATTTTACAAGATTCAATTTGGATTCTATTGAGACATACTCTAAACTTTTTTATTTTGTCTCTAGTATCCAAAATATGATGAGAGAATTGACTTTTCAGCAGCAATGTAGCCTTCAGCCTCCAAATCGGCCTGTAATTCTGATTGGCCAAGGCTGGTCACCAACGCGGTGTAAGTGGCACATAGATCCAAATAACTATTGCTTCAGGATGAGACACAAGTTAAACCTGCCATGTCCAAACCTTGAGATTATTTACATCTCCCATACATGGCATCAGTCGCAATCTGCCACTTACGTCTGTATAAACATATCATGCACCTATCACTTACTTCATCTTCCTCTGACCACTGTGTAAGATCCAATTCATCCGGTAACAACGCATCGTCGTCTATCATTCGTTCGAGATGGGTTTAAGGTCTCCGATTCTTCGTCTGGTTTTAGCTGGCCACCGAGGGACTACCTCTAGCAATATGACGCCCAAACCGAACTAGCCTGCTCTTGTGTCCCTTTGCTGCATGCATGTCATAAGGCATGCAAGTCCGCCTTGCGAACCATGCCCGACCCTCAGCGCCAGGCCCACGCCCAAGCTCCCTCATATTACACTATACTCAGGCGAAAGGTTTGACCCAATCAGTTCATGTACAGCAGCCCCCCTGGACAGCAATGTGATGAGAATAGTCTCAGTAATCCCTGGCACGTACCCTTCAGCCCATCTCTAGATCCACTTGCCTCGTGGCCAACGCGCATGAGATTCCCGATACTCTGGTAACACCACCCAAAGTAACATTGCGCCAGAATACGCCAGCATACGCCAAACGTATCTTTTTGGTAAATCTTTGCCCACGGGCTACAACGCAACCTGGCCGCATTCACTTTGCCCGAAAGACGCCATGCTGGGCTCAGGAGGTCACAGTAAATAAGAGTCCAAGTTCAAGTAAGAATGAAACCACCTCCGCAAGTTTCCCATATCGGATAGGGCACCGCTTCCTCAGCAGGATTTTGGGCCCTATAGGTTTCGGCTTGTGGCCGATGGCGTTTGCTGGCCCTCTACATGCTCGCTACACAACCTGCCCCTAACTTGTATGAACTCAGCCTTCCTGTTGTCGGTTATTTGCTGAAGGATTCATGGGAAGAAGTCAAGGCGAGATCCGCGGAGTTATCAGGCTCGGGTTGCAGGGGTTGGTGCTGACGTGTAGAGAGGTCCATGCTTCTTCGTCCACCTCGTGGCATTGTCTCCATCGAGCAAAGATTTAACAAAAAACATTGATGAGGATTATGAACGACAGCAGAGGGTGAAGTGATTGGATATTCTATTGCTTGAGGTCTTGACATCAGCTACAACAGATGTAGGCTCACGGCCGCAGGCTAGCGATAGTCAGGTTGGGGCTTCCAGTACAATCTAGACATAAATACTACTGGCCAATTCTTGCAAATGATGGATGTTAAATAGAGGCTCTGCTTCGCTCATCATAGACCGAATTTCAGTTCCTCTTCTGGAAGCGTTAACGTGTTGTGCATATTTCGTTGAACGGTTCAAGTAACGGGCGCCATGGCATCGTGGACAAATGGCTTGCATTTCTGCGCCAAGAAAGCGGAGAGTACAGCTGAGAATCATACGTCTGGGCCCAATCCGAGGTAGAACCAAGTCACTTGATGACTTCTCCATCCAATCAGATACTAGCCAGCCCTTAGACACGCTTCACCACCTCCACAAAGCGGCAAATCGCACATGCTGAACACATACCTCAACGAGACCCAACAGTCCCAATTACCGTTTAGCGAGGTCATCGTGCAGCTTTCCCTCGCGGCCGAAAAGTAATGCGGTCCTTGAATAAACGAAATAAGCGTTGGTCACTATGTAAATTTCTTGAGAATATAGTTCATCGGCCCATGTTTGGCGGCATTTTGATACCGTGGGGGTTGCTGTAAACCACTAGTCGCCTAATTATTAGTTCTTTGCAAGAAGATCCCTTCGTTAATAACTCTCAAGACGGCGCGCCCTCCTCGGTTGTTCAGTATTTTGATTGGATCCTGGTATCCATTGCCTACGCGAGACATGCAGCTGCAGCGCAAGTCAGTCTATGCCTGAAGACCGAGGCTATCCAAGGGACCTTTTTGCAATCGTTCATTCGTGCAGTTCCAGTTCCATATGCACCACATCCTCTCCGCCCACCAATCAACCACGCGACATTGCTGCTCGGAGGGTGGTGTGTCGGATAACACAGCTCACTGTACGTAATGGACGCGTCCACCACTGGCCTGTCCCAAGTAACGTATTAACCTTGTCGCTGATCACGCCGCTGAAAGAGCCGAAATGATCCCACTGTCTTTGGGATGCAGTCGCATCAGAGCCTGACGGAACCAACTCACACACCCACACGCCCAATAAGAGATCTAGGACCGACGGAATGGGGAGGGGGCGCTTTCTGTTATTACCCCATGTTAATAAGAGCAAGTCTTGAGCTCGGTTTATGTTTAAGTGACTCATGAACTCTCTCTCTCTCTCGGGTGGGCTGTTTAATCTCTTTCTCCCCATTATGCCATCTGCATCTCCATTCGTCCAACTCCAACGCCAGCCAGACTCTTTTTAACAGGACCTCAGACCAAGAGGGAAGAGAAGAACAGCTCAGTATCACAGCGCTTACAAACCGCCGAAGCGACAGATCACCTTTGGCTTGTTACTCATCCCCAAATCTCGCTAACCACTTAACCTGAACTTGGGGCGAGGCTACCGCTATGAACGAAAAAGCAACCATGGCTTCTGACGAAGACAAGACTGGTGCTGTGCAACCCCCCAAAGACGCCACACCCGCTGCAGTGCCTCCACCATCGTCGTACGTCATATCCCGTCATTTCACAATTCCCTTTTGCTTGTAAGCCTAACTCTGAGCGCCTGTTTAGTAAGTCCCACGTAACCAAAGAACCGTCATTCATGTTGAAGAGATGGGTTTCCACGGACAAAATAAGCGAAATGAGCGTGATCGAGATAATTGCTCAAGCTGAAGCCAAGAAGAACTGATATTGGTTTCCATGTACTGTTAGCTCTGTTTTCTTGTATTGTTCTGTCGCAGCTCCGTACAAATTTTGAAATCGATCATGATTACTGATACTTTATCCAACCTTTGCTTGTGCCAGCCCGTCGCAGCGCCGCCTCTTCCCCCGTTTCGCTGCCTTCAAGAAGGTCTCCTTCGGAAAGTGGGCGGCCTTTAAAACTGGGGAAACCCGTTGGGTGTTAACGGGTTTGAAAGGCGTTAATAAGGGTAGCCGGTCGCATGGCCGCCTTGTAGTGTGAGTCCGTAAGAAGTGAAGCCAGTTATTCATTGGTCTCGTTTATTTTAATGCCCATCCTCCTGAGCTATACAGTAAATATGCAGAAAATCAGCAGTGCTGGTATCAAGCTTTGAACTGGAGATCAGGCAGCTTAGTTGAGCTCTTCGGGTGGTGTCAGTGCTCCCCATGCGCCCAATTTGCCCCCTGTCGCTCTTCACGGCCGACGTATCTTACTATTCAAAATACCTGAAATCGTAGTTTAATGACCTGCAACCACTAGGCTGCGATGTGCTTGAGTCTCTGCGCTGCAAATGTGTGAATCGCCTTAAGAGCAGCGCTTAGGCATCTGGGAATGGGTACACCGCAGATGACTCGCTGTATCCTCATGCTCAATTTACGGTTGCATGCTTTGTATTTGTGTCTAATAAGGCGCAGTTGTTAGACAAGCTAGGGAAGAGGCGAACGTTATTGGCTCATGACCCCTCTGCCGTCTCTGATGCTGTCTGTTTGGGCGCTCTAGACACTCCGCCATTATGTTTGCGTATCGCTGCTAATTGCAACAAGGCGTCCTCGGTAAATGATACACAAGCATCCATATTGAAGTATAAAATTGAGCGTTTGCTATCTTCTCCTATGGCCGGAAATCTTTTGTACGGCATCGTCCTTGTAGAACAAGATAATGTTGGATATTATTTCTTCCAAAAAAAAAAAGCCCCCCCATCTTTGTCAGAAATCTCTTTACAAAATAGTCACAAACCATTAGGAAAGTATGGCTTCTAATCAGGCAAATGAGACAAATGCCACTGGAGTAAAGTGAGTGTCCCCAGCCTCATCTGGAGCATGATCCCCATATTCATTCCAAAGCACGCCTCCAGAAGGTGACAGGCCGTTCTCCCTGTCGCTCCAAAATTATCTCAGCACTATAAATGAACGGAAAGTCCCTGTGAATGAGAAACTTGTTCGAGATGCAGCGGCGAACGAAGTGGTTTCAAGCCTGGCAGCAGCTAGAATGATGGCGGACACAGTGACCGAAGCAGGCTCCGAGCTTGTCAGAGCCGGCATGAAGAGAAAAAGGGGAGATTAAACGGCATGAGGCTATTATTTTCTGGGGTAATTCAAATATATTTCAAAAGACACGTTATAGAACCAGGTATATTTCCACGGCTTACTGGTGCTTGGGTTGAGGAGTATCTAGTTGCCTACTTTCGCTGAGAGGCAGTTGTATGCGACGCAGCCTTGCTCGCTGCCTCCATCAACATCGCAATAACCAATGTACAGAACAGGAATTGATTACCTGGGTAGAACTCAACAGACATTGTATCTAGCGATGTATCACTCTGTACACATCTGACGCCATCTGCCCTACTAGGTGGAGATTCCCCTTGTTCCTCCTCATTTGGGTCGGACTCGCCGTCACTAGACCCAGGGCTACGATTGGTTGTGAGTGATCGATTTTGCAGGGAGCTATGAATCCCCTGTTTCATTATACCCTCCCCCTCCAAGTAAGATCGTAAACGCCACTCGCTACGTATTCGCGGCCAACAAAGTCTTGGATATCCACACTCAATCCACCGGGATGCAGCCAAGTGATCAGCTTGTCCGAAAAGCATCGAAGCGCTTTGTTACTGTTCCCTGTAAACAACCTACTAGCTGGAAAGTTGGCCCGGCGTTCAAGAAACTCGCAGCTTGGTTTACTCTAACTCACTGAGGCGGTTCAGTTCCCGACTCGGAAGATGCTCCGTGCTTGCTGGACGAAAGTGAGGCGGGACTGCACTAACAACTTTGCCGCCACCGTTTCCAGACTGCCATCCATGGAAGCTTTACTCTTCTAGAACAAAAATGCAACACTGGCTCGTTTAGGCTTTGCTGGAGGCACGTCTGAGAACTTTCCACTATTATTTGAACGGCTCAACGAGCCGTTCAGTCTTGTTGGTTCATGTCAATTAGTCTCCATTCGGCTGCATGAGCTGGTGTCGAGTCTCTCCGTGGCGTTTGAGTGGAAAGGGGATGTAGAAGTATAATAGCACTCATCACCCCAATGAGAAGCCTGACACTAATAAACGTTGTCTTCTTAATCCTTGAAGCATTGTCGAGAGTGAGCAAGTATGTCGGCTGGCAACAACGCCGCCAATACGGGAACTGGACAGTCTCCTCCTACACCCATATCCAATGGCCAGAGCGGCTCTCCAAACAATCCCCCAAGGCCAAGGTACTGTCTCTCAATCCGGTGTCGACTTTAAAAAAAACCCCTGGTGCCTAATATACTTGAACAGGCCCCCTCCGTCGTCGCCTATGCTGCAAGACTATATTGGCGAAAAGAGACACAGTCGACTTTCGATATCCGAAGTCCTCTGCAGCATCGCAGAGAAAGATAAAAAGTTGACATGATTGGCGGTTATATTGAGGTCTCACGACATTGTTAGCTCTGTACGGATTCGAGGCTCAGAATTTGTAGGATTAAGACTCAGATGCATAGATGAGGCTACAGCGATGGGAATGCGGTATGGCGCACTTCTTTGTTTCTCTTTTCTCTTTTTGTAAATGTATTATTAGAACATTTTTGTTAGCAATTCATGAATGAATCATCAAGTGATCTATTCAAATTTCTTGTAAATTAAACCACGTGGACGTCAGTGCTTGACAGCTAAACGGAACACCGGTTTGCCGAGTTAGATGACCTGGTTCTCAGCTCTCCCAGGGGAAACGAGGCTCTGGGGGCGCTATTGGCTGGGGCCGAGCAGATTCCTGAGCACGGCTGACCAAACCATTTCTTGCTGTTCGGTGTATGCGGCTTTAATATCAATTACAGCAGTTCGCAGCAGACGTGCTTTAGGCTTATGGTAGGTTTCTGTCCAATCAAATTCCTATAGTAAGCACCATACTGCCAAACGGTTAATAAATGTCTTCGATCCGGGTGTCTAGAATCGCCGCTTGCTGTTAAACGAGAGACCCTTGGGCCATCTCAAATACAATGTGCCCTGTAGAGCATTTATGAACCAACTAGTTCAGCTCATATGGTACGGCCATCCATTGGCCACGTGGCAGCCCAAGGTTTTAGTGCCCGGCCCGAAGCTTCAGCGCGAGGGCGACGAGTGGTAGGATTCGATTGCGTGGTCCAGTTTTATTACGTTCCTCTGGTGAAGATGTGCGATTCTGAGGTGCGTTATTCAAGTTTGAAGTTAGCTTCCAGGCCGTCTTTCCACGAAAACCGCTCGGTCCTTCGGGCAGAGGTCGTCATCAAGTGGTCCATAGGTTAGCGTCCACACCACACTCGTGTGACCACACCATACATCCACCACAGGCTTGATCCTCAGTTAGCCCCTGGCACGAGGTCGCACTCTTCAGCCGAACACTGAACGCTGCATTAAGCGGACAGCTCCATGACTGGCTAGGGTATATGAATCAAGTTAATGTGCTTTGAAGCGTTCTCCCACACAGTTGGTGCTTGATCTACCCCTACATAAGTATTTAGTCAGGTTAGAGACAGCCGAGGATTCAAGCTGAGGCCTTGATGAGAATGCCAGGTTGCTTTCATTTTCGTAATTATGCTAGCTCGGCCTAGTGGCTCACTTTTCTATAGCTACTCTTGGCTGACGAGTTGGTACTGCACCATGCAATGCATCCGCTCACCACACCCTTTCCGGCCGGTGGACTGCCTTGGCAAGTACTATGCTGGAGAAAGTCACTTGCGTAAGGCTTAATGATCCGCTCAAGTAATGTTTACTTTTTCTTTGGCTCTGGCTTGGCTCATCTGGGCTTGGCTTGATTAGCGATCTCGGCGTAAACCAACCATCACTAATAGAAGCCGAGGGAAGCAACGAAAGGAGGGTCGTTCTACAGGTAGGAGACTTAACACAGTTAACGGGTTTTCGCTCATAGATTAATTTCACTTAGTAGCTGGGCCGTTTGTCCGAAGACGGCTTCTTCGTGTGACCACTTTTTTTTTCGGCGACTGGCCCCAGTTGCGGCTAGGCGAAGGAGAGTGATTATCTCTAGAAAGAGGGGAGGATCAAATCAGATGTGGCCTGTAAATGACGAATGCGCAATTAGCGGGTAAATATATTCGATTAGTGCGGTGCTTGATGACTTTTCCTTGGGGGGAGGGGGGGTTTTGTTCGTTCAGTCAGCCAGCATGAATTTATTATAAAGTGACTGATTGATTGATTTGATTGATAATGGGATCTTATCTTGCCCAGAGCAGCACGATCGAGGCACTCGCTGAAAAGCGGGAATGGTTGCGACGCTAAGCGAGGGTCAACAGCACAACCTAATTTCATTACAAGACTGCTATCCTCGGTAATAGAAATCAGTCTTCATTAGGCCAGAGAGAGTAAAAAGACTTGTTCAGCTCCCCGAATCTCGTGTAAAGTGGAACATAGTGCGGACGAGATGCCTCGAGTACACGCATTACAGGTGTGAGAAATTTTCATCTTATCAATCTGATCAAAAAGTCCATTCACTGTAGTCTAGGCCAGTAAAAGTCCAGGCTTATAGGGCTCCACTTACACTAAACCTTGCCCCGACGCCCACTTGGTTCTCTACAGTGCCCACTCACAATCCTGGAGCTTGCATATGGTAGGGTTTCAAGCAACCGAGCCAAACGAGCAAACCACCCCCGCTCGGCATTGTTAGCCTGCCGTCACAGAGTCTTGAGATCAAGCAGGAGAACACCTTGCCAAATGGTTCAATCGTGTATCACGATGCTGTAGAAATAAGCACGCAGTCTGTTTCCGGGACAGCACCATTCCCAGTAACCCTAACAAAGCCTCCTCACACCAGCCCTCGATAACCTCAAAAACTTATCTTGAGCCAATTCGAAAAATGGTGGAGGAGCCCCTCTAAAGGCTGAATCAAACGAGCATTTAGCTTCCTCCGTGAAATCAATATCCCTGTCCACGCGGTCTAAATCCATTCCGCCGGCGTTTCTTTCTTACCATGGCAAGAGTCAGGGCTAATGCCAGAATTTTTTCTTGTCTACTCGAATGGCCCAACCCGACATCTTGTCACAGGTAAACCACATGCTCCCCCAAAAAGAAGTCTCGGATCCTCCCCCGCCGTTATAAAGTACATGACAATACCACCTTACCCCTACTTTTCCTGTCTTTGTTTCCCTTCGCCTTCTCCATCTACACATACACCAAGTCCGTGATTCGCTGCTTGTCTACTTTGGGCTGTCACAGTCTTTAATACGGTTACAATGCTTCGATATCTGGCCACCCTGCTCCTTCTGGCCTCTACGCAACACACAGTAGTGGCGAAAAATCCTTATGGCAAGGGCTTTATCGGCTATGGCATCAAGTTATACGAGCCCGCTTGTGGTTTTACCTGCTCATTCACCATCTCTAGCCCACTAAACTGTTCTCTGGACGATCTTCCTCCACCAACTCAAGATGATCCCACAGAAGATCCCAGCTTTCCCTCTGGCGAGGGCTGGAAAGTCACGGCCTCACCATCCGCTAAATGTCAGGCAAATAGTATCTTCTTTTTGAAGTCACTTGCCTACTGTCTTGACAGTCATTGCCGTTCGAATCTCTCGTCACCAGAACTCGAATCTTTCTGGGGAACACAAGTCCCTGCCTCCGACGATCCTTCCATACACCCCAAGCTAACTTTCGCCCAAGCACTTGAGCTGATACATGATCCTCCCACAAAAACGATCAACTCGTCTGAGCTACTCAACTTCACCGGCAAGGTTCCCGAGGACATGTTTGCCACGTACTACCACACCATGGACAAGTTTGCCGACAACGAAGTTACTCATGAGAAATACTCTCTCATCATCTTTCTGACTGGCGCACTACTCCCCATTGGTCTTTCACTTCTGAGAATCTTGCCTTGGCCAAACCCCATAGCCACCAAATTCAACGCCTTCGTAATCGATCCGCCTCTACTCGCCAATCCACCATGGTTCATTAACAAACTTTTCATCATGCCCACCCGTGGCCAGGCATTGTTCATTGCATACTTATTTATCATCAACCTTATTTTGACAGCGTGTGGCTACGAAATGATCACTGACAACATTTGGTACCCTGCCAGAACGCAGACTTGGACCTATGTTGCAAATAGATGTGGCGTCCTTGCACTATCCAACGTACCTTTGGTTGTTCTCTACGCAGGACGGAATAGCGTTTTGCTGTGGTTGACCAACTGGTCTCGAACCACCTTCCTTCTCTTGCACAGATACATTGCCTTGATCTGCGTCATTCACGCTGTGCTTCACAGTACACTTTACTTGAACATTGCCCTCCGCACAGAAGGTTGGGAAGAGGAATTCACATCGCCATATTGGTACTACGGCTGCGCAGCCACTGGTGCATTCTCTCTCTTGATTGTCACCTCTATCAAGCCAGTCAGGGAAAAGGCATATGAATTATTCATCGCCCTTCATATCATCCTTTCCATCCTAGCCTTTGCTGCTGCATATAAGCACTTTGCTATTAAGTACCTCTGGGACTATGGTTTCCAGAACTGGACGTGGATAACAGTTGCCATCTGGGGATTCGATCGAGTGCTACGCATTGCTCGACAGCTTAGGCACGGTGCTCCCAAAGCCTATATCACTCCCGTTGATGAAGAATATTACCGAGTTGATGTACCAGGAGTATCTGCTTCTGGCTACGCATACCTACACTTCCCTATGGTCAGCAAGTGGCGCATGTGGGAGAGCCATCCGTTTTCCGTTGCTGCAGTTCGCTATACAAACGATCCCACTACAGCAACGCCTTCTTCCCCTACCGTACCAGAACTAACGGAACCTGAACCCAAAGGTGCCATGGTGGCTTCATCCAACAGCAGCGCGAGCCAAAGAACACCGGTAGGCGAGCTGGGCATTGTATTCTTTGTGCGACGACACAAAGGCTTGACTCGCAAACTCGCTGAGCGTCGCAAAACCCGCGTATTGGTGGAAAGCTCCTACGGTCACAACTTCTTATCCCTTCACGACGAAACATGTCCTTCAACGAAATTTCCCAATGTCATTTGCATCGCTGGAGGAGTTGGTATCACAGGTGTACTCCCCGCTTTGGGTCATTTCCATGGTTTTCAACAGGTAGGAAGCAAAAAGCTGTACTGGGGCGTGCGAACAACGCCCCTGGTTCATGCTGTACAAGACATGCTTGGCGTGGAGTTGACAAACTGGCCCGGTGTGGGTGTGACGCTATCGGTGGGCGATAGACTTTCGTTACGATCTCTGTTGGAGAAAGACTTGTCGGAGCAAAAGGGAACAACGGTGGTTGTTTGCGGTCCACAGGGCATGGTAGACGACGTGCGCTGCATTGTGTCGGGTTTCTCGAGACACAACGGTGCTGCAGTGAAATTGGTAGTGGAAAGTTTTTCATGGTAGAGAACAAAATTTCACTGCGTATAATGAATGAAAGCAGAATGGGACCGCGAGAGGTATGAATGAAATGAAATTGTTCGTAAATCGTGTCCATTCCCTCTTGTCATTGGCGAGCAAGTTTCAAAGCATACATGCATACAGAATACAGCTCTTCTGGCAGGTTCCTTTGAGTCTCTCTCTTGACTACGCGATACCCAGCCTTTTTGAAGATGCTCGTAAAATTGGAATCGTGCCTGCAGTACAAGTTAGCGGTTGGTCACATCGGCCTGCTGTGTGCACAGCAACCTACCTTGTGACTGAGCTATCGACTTGATCGAAAATGTCTTCTCCTGTATTGCTCAGATTTTCTTTGACAATGATGTACCCATCATGCTTCAACGCTGTTTGGCATCTCCCCAAAAACTTGACGAGCTGCCGGTCGTCGAGGTGGCTAGCACACCATTGGATCCATATCAGATCATAGTGCACATCATTGAGTGGCTGCCATGCTTCCATGCCGACTATGAAAATGTTGCGTGTGATGTTCCGTTGTCTCAGTTTATCAGCAAACTTCTTGATTGGCTCAATGACATCGACATTTGCCGCGATGGCTTGCAGCAAGCCCTTTGTTACTCGTCCAATCCTATCTCGATGGCTCCGTTAGGAAAACAAAACCCGGTGTCAACTCCTGAGAGACAGGATGTGAATCGACTCACCCAGCTCCACCTTCAAGTATATCTAAACCAACGGTGTCGTCGACATTCGCTGCAAGTGTGTTCTTCACTCCACGCGGACGAATCCCAAGCTTGGCCAGGAACGCCTGCGACCCGAGAATGTCGGCGTCGGAGATGGAGGCATAGCCACCCAGCATACCATCTACAGAAGCGTCAATACCTTGCCAGTATTTGACACCATCCTGTTGGTTTACCAGTTGATCTGGACGCGGACTCATGGCGGATTGGGTGCTGTATCAGACAATGCGGAGAGCAGCAGCTGAGAATATAGTGCAATCCCTTAACCTATTGCCCTATCCACCCAGCCCAGTTTTGGTAGCATTCTGGTTTTACATGACGAGTAGCGGAGCAATCTTGCTTGCTTTTCCCACTATTCATAGCCCCTGTCTCGCTTTCTGCTAGCGACGGTTTGCGCTATTCAGCAGGTGACAAAGACGGGTATGGTAGATGGGAGCCATTCAACTGCAGCACCAGCAGAGAAACTGCCTTTGGTTTGGCAACATACCCAACTGCCATAATTGGTTGTGAAATAGTGGGAAATACGTTGAGATGGGAAAAATGAGGAAGAATTGTTTAAAATACAGAGCCAGAGGAAAGAGATGTGTGCGCGTTGGTGGCTTGCAAACATGGCTCCGGTTGGCTGGCGGAGGTGATGGTACCTGCACGCCAGCCAGAATCGTCACATTTCTGCAGCGCATTATTTCCGTTGTAGCCAATGGGCAGAAAAGCGCATGACGGGATAGGAGATGTGGTCGATTTCTTTTGTTTATTTTTACAATTGTTTTAAACCATCAAGGAGGCACATACCATAGCTGATGGCCGTGGCGATATTTACCATATAACCGCGTCACCCATATTGGGAAGACATATCCAGCAAGAAAATACTCGGCTTTCGATATCTGAGACTCGGCGGAATCTCTGAATTGCAAGAGAATAAGTATGCCGACAAGTATCGCAGCCAAGTACACCGCCGTCTCCCAAATAGAATCCATTAATTTGGGCGGGCTTCGCCCTTTAGCTTTATCAATGGCAGCTGGTGAACAGTGTTAGAGCTGTGCTAGAAATACAGCGTGTCTCGCATACCAATATAGACGTTGGCCATGGCGACATGGTCGGGCAGGGCAGTTTCTCTCTTGCGCCGTCGCTTCGATGCCTTGATCGCAAAAGGAACTAATAGTTCCTTCGATACGTTGGCCATTTCGAAATTAAAAGAAACAACCAGCAGCAACGCAGCAAGGATTAATTGAAAAACAGACCACCGCAAGGGATGTAAAGGTTCACATTCTAACACACGTTGTCTATGTTTCTGGAGGGTGTGATAGCGCTCGGGGGGGGGGGGGGGGGGGGGGGGGGCATGTACCTAAATTGTCACCCAAAGCTCCCCTAATTCACGGAATCCTTCAGCGGGTTTAGAGTTCACTCAGCACCCTGTTGTAGCGCCCACATCCACTGTGACAGCCCCACCAGAACTTCAACGCCGTGGTGGGGAACTTGACGTGATCACGCTTCATTGACTGGCTGCGCGACTGTCGAGGCTCTAATTCCCCTCCTCAACCACCACCCTCTATACTGCGTTGCCGCATTCTACTTGAACGCTATCCATCATTGCTGCAACCCTACGCTGCACCGCACCACGCTACACTGTAACAGTGCTGCTTTTCCTTTCCTGCATTCCCTTGGCTCCTTCACCTCACCTTTCCAACTGTGTACAGTAGCAGATCCATCTTAATTGTCACCCTCTCAGATCATACACAAGCCACATGCGTGCCAAGGTTTTTGCCTCCGGCCTCTAGCTCGCAATCCCGACTCCAACATCCGACAATTCATCTTCTACTCAAACACGGGCCTCGTATCACCTCATAGCCTTGCAGCACGAGCCGAGACACAGCACCACGCGACATTACAGCACTGCGTCACAACCATGGGTGCTCAAGGCAGCAAAGTCACTGCCCAGGACAAGTACGCACTCTCTTTGTAGTTGCACATGCGACCAGATAGATACCCCAGACCCAGGCCGCATGCTAACCAATATTCTAATGTAGGGCGATCCTGGACATGAAGATACAACGCGACAAGCTCCAGCAGTACCAGCGGCGCATAACCGTCCTGACCGACAAAGAGACCGAAATCGCAAAGCAGATGATCGCAAAGGGCGACAAGAAACGAGCGCTGCTTGCCCTACGACGAAAAAAGTACCAACAGACCTTGCTCGCCCAGACCGATGCGCAGCTCGAACAGCTCGAGAAGCTTACATCCAACGTCGAGTTCGCCAAGATTCAGAAGGATGTTGTCTTTGGGCTGCAGCAGGGCACCAAGGTTCTCAAGGAGATCCATGCAGAAATGGGTGGAATAGAGCACGTGGAGAAGCTCATGGGCGATAATGCTGAGGCTATAGCCTACCAAAAGGTTTGTTTGCACATTGCACTAGGTACTAAACAATATCAGAGCATCACTCTAACCTTGACGCTGCAGGAAATTAGCGATATGCTCGGTGGGCGAATCTCGAATCAAGACGAAGAAGAAGTCGAGGACGAACTTGCCGCGCTCGAAGCCGAAATTTCAGGAACTAAAGAAACCGCACAACATGACCTTCCAAACGTACCAAACTCAACACTACCGCAAAGAACGGAAAGCGAACCCGAACGAGCGCAAGAGCCACAACCAATGCTGGCACAATAGACTTTACGCATTATAGACACGGCCTTATACCATTGCAAGATCTCCTCGAAACATGTACATACACTCTTATTCATACATGCATTTACTCAGCGAGCATAGACTTTAGGCATACTTAGAAATCAACTTCCTCATGATAGACATGGCACCACCTCGATAAGCGCCTCCAAACATGGCAAAGTGATTCAAGTGATGGTATCTAGACAAGTAGTTAACATTTGTGAGGATAAGTTCAACGGTAAACTTACAGTTCATAAAGCTGAACCCTGTCAGCAAACTCCTCGTGTGGCTCAGCTTTGGGAACCAGCTTCTCATACTCGCTCCAGAATTGACTCCCAAATCCACCAAACATCTTCATTATCCCCAACTCATATTCAGAATGGCCATACACTGCCGACGGATCAAACACAACCTCTTCCACCCCATGATTGCCCGCAATAATGCCCTGTGAATGGTTACCACTCCATAAATCCCCATGCACGACAACAGGGTTGATGTCCAGGTTCCCCAGCAGTCGCGGCACAACAGTATCCGCCACCGTCTCAACCGCCTTAGACAATTCGGCATCCTTGCCATTATTTTCGTTGCTTGCGCGCATAATTCCCCGCAGTCTGTTTTCGGCATAAAAGTCGGCCCAGCTCTCTTTCCACGAATTGTCCTGGCGGGTCTCACCACAGCACGTCGACACAGGGAAACCAAACATAGGCTTGTCGTAGCCTGGCGCCGTTGGTGCTTCTGTAGTATGCAATTTGGCTAATTTCGCGGCAAGAGAAAGACCCGAACCTGCGGAGGAAGAGGATGAGCCAAGGTCCAGGAAGTCGGTGGCGAGGAAGTATTTGCGCGATGAGTTCATTGCGCCGTGGGCGTGAGACTTGGGGCAGAAGTTGGGAACCGCATCATGGATCGCATTAAGCGATGCATGTTCTCCTGGGAATTTTATAAGTTCCTGAAAGAGTTCTGGGAGAGTGGTTGAATACAATCATACCTTTGAACATCTCTTCGGCATCTCGTCCGGTGCCAGTCTTGACAAAATAGTTCTTCGATATCCCATCCACAGTTGTAGATAGCTTGAATGTAGAGGAGAATCCAGAGCCTCCATGGGAATATATCTTGGCATTGGCGGCGTCTAGGCCAAGTGCCGTAAGAATGGCAGAGTCTACGGACATTACGGGTGAGATTGAGGAGGAGAGAGTGACGTCAGAGACGGCGCCATATGCTGCAAGTCCAAATGGTTTGCGACTCGTTCCAACGCACTATAAGGATGGGTTTGACACAATATGAAGAAAAGAAGCGGAAAAAAAAAAGGTAGATGGCAAATGCTGTATTCGAACAAGTCTATGTCTATTCTAAGTGCAAGAAAACCAATCGTTCATGCCATTACCACAGCCCAATGACGCCACACCCGGTCCGGCATTCCGGCCCCACCTCAACTCCGATCCAGGCGGTTAAGAATCGCTGTCAAACAAAAAGTTTTTCTTGCCGCTGTTGTACAAGTTGTGAAAAATAAAAATAAATAAAATAAAGTCTAAGGGGTATATCATATTTCGTTGTTTTGCAAATTCGTGAAGAGCTTGCATATGCCGTGATAGAGCGTGACAACTGTTTAGTTGTTCATCTCAAAAGATGGCTTCGCAGACGGAGGAGCAGTCTGAGCGGGTGAAGCTGCCGCCGAAGAAGCAGGGGTAGAAGACTCAGATGGGGGCAGACGCATCTGGCGCTCAAAGCAGGAGCCGCAAGGGCAGACAGGGTCGACTCTCCAAGCGGGCTTGGGAGTGCAGTGCTTGGTGAACCATTCGCGGACGGCAGAAGGCATGATGGATGATGTGTGGTGTGTGTTGTGTTAAGTGTGTATGAGTATGCGTGGTGTGTGTTGTGTTAAGTGTGGTGTGTCTTGTGTCAAGTGTGTATATGAGTATGTGTGTGTGTGTGTGGTATGTGTGTCTTGTTGTAAACTCCAACCTGGCATGAAATGGAACCTCACATTCTATTTATACTAAATCGCATCACACCCGAAAATTTTCAATATGATTCATACGCTTCCATTTCAGCCGAACTCTTACGGCGCCTCCCGTCAGTGGAACCATTCTTCACCTTTGGCAATGATGGAATACCCATCTCAAATCGCTGTTGACCGGCATTCCACCTCCGTCTGCGTCCAACGAACCCACCAAATCGTTCTAGCCTGTTCGCCTTCTCTATCTGTCTCGCCTGCCAGCCATGTAAGTCGCGGTCCCGTTGTTTTAGCTCGGAGTACAGTCGGTGTTGTCTCCACCGCTCACCCGCAGATAGCTCGGCGAAACGACTACCATACATTACATTGTTTTAAGGATGGCAAAATTGTCTAATTAGGATATGGTAGTTCCCACAACGGGAGCTAGATAATACACAGGGATTTGACACTTGAGTAAGTGGCCGTCGATTATTACCGTTGCCAACGTTGCCGGATGCTTCCGGGCTGTTGGTGCTACGATGTGGCGCACACGGCTGCAGCAAGTTACAACATGTTTATACAAATAACAATGAGTTGATTTGAAATGTTTGAAGAAGAAAAGAGTGCTAATTCAAGAGGAAAATCATATCACTTCAAAATATGACTCATAAAACAACACGAGGTGGTTGGTGCACATGGCATTGGCCCATTTTCACGACATGCCATTCTACAGTGGGTACGTGCGAAAATTTGATGCTATTCAGGTACCTACACTCCCATACTAAACTTCGGCTATCTTCAAGACTGCATGTCCGCTCGTCCGGCACATTACCGAAGGACAAGAATGATAGCTATGCGCGATTCAGGGAACTAATTATGTGATAACTGTCCTGATAGCAGCCAGAACTCTAGATAAAAGCATATAAATAGATGCTCAATTAGTATTAGCCCTTTTATCTCGCTCCACAGCATCGTTGGCAACAACGCCTCATTATAATCAACAACCCAATCGTCTCTAATAATTTGAGCTGACACGGAAAAAAATTGTTCAAACTTGTTAAAATGCAGCTACAAAGGATGCTTTAGCCGTTAAATAAACTAGCCCTGTTCCTGTCCCTTCACTTCCATGGTACATATTACACGAGTTCTAATCCAGTCCAAATAATGCGAGTTTTCTTTCAAACTCACACAGATGCTCCCTTTCTCTATCTCTCCTTGTTTTTCTATTTTAATACACTTTAGATGCCGAGGCTGAACTCAACGCCGACGTCAATGTCGCGAGCAAGCTTGACAACCTTGGAGAGCTGGACAGACTTCTCGGCGGCGCTCTGGAGGTCGTTGATGGAGAAGATCTTGAGGCCAGACTCGTTGATGATCTTGTGAGCCTCCTCGTTGTTGGTACCCTGGAGACGGGCAATGATGGGGATCTTGAGGTTCAAGGCCTCGACGGTGTTGATCAAGCCAGTAGCAATCAGATCGCAGCGGACGATACCACCAAAGATGTTGACAAAGATGGCGGTTACCTTGGGGTCGCTGGTGATAAGCTCGAAAGCCTCCTTGATAGCGGCGGGAGTGGCACCACCACCAACGTCAAGGAAGTTAGCGGGCTGACCACCGTTCAGCTTGATGATATCCATGGTGGCCATGGCAAGCCCGGCACCGTTGACAAGGCAGCCAATATCACCATCGAGCTTGATGAAGTTGAGGTTGGATTGAGCGGCACGGACCTCGTCGGCGTCCTCCTGAGTGGTATCGCGCCACTCAAAGACCTCCTTCTGGCGGAATTCGGCATTATCGTCGAAGCCAAACTTGGCGTCCATGCACAGAACCTGGTGGTCGTTGGTCTCAGACAGTGGGTTGATCTCGATCTGGGTAGCGTCCTTCTCGCGGAAGACCTTGTACAGCTTCTGGATGGTATCCTTGGCCTCTTCGATGCACTGCTCGCTGAAGCCAAGCTTGGTGGCAATGTTGCGGGCCATCTCATCGGTAACACCCTTATTGATATCGATGTAGGTCGTCAGGATAGCTTCGGGGTTCTCCTTGGCGACGGTCTCAATGTCCATACCACCCTGAGAGGAGGAGACAATGACAGGAGTCTGGCTAGCACGGTCCATGAGGATGGCGAGGTAGAACTCGCGACGGGCAAACTTGCGCTCGCAGATGTAGACGGAGCTGCAGAGACGGCCATCGGCGCCAGTCTGCTTGGTGATGAGGTTGTGGCCAATCATCTGCTCGGCGAAAAGGCCAGCCTCATGAGGAGAGTAGATGACACGGACACCGCCCTTGAGGCCGTTGTCGAAGGTACCCTTTCCTCGTCCACCAGCAAGAACCTGAGCCTTAATGACCATGTCCTCGCCGCCAATCTGCTTGGCGACGGCCCTGGCCTCCTCAGCCGTTTTGGCATTGGCACCGTTGGGAACACCTACGCCATACTATTGTAACAAAACTGTGTAAGCTTGCGATCGCCTTTTCGATAATTTACGCAACGTGTTGGATTGGTGTTTCTTTACCTGTCTCAGGAGGTCGGCGGAGAGATACTCGTGGATGCTGAGGGCACGCTTTTGTTGAGCGACGCCTTGGAATCTAGAAGTGGGAGCGACTTGAAACTGTAATGGTGAAAGAGAAATTGATAATGTTAGCTGCTGTTGGTTGATGAAAATGGGGTGTCGTGATGCATTTTTTTCTGACACGGGGCAATGGAGCTAAGCGGACGTGGGAAAAAAGAATTGAGCGCACCTTGGAAGCATTCAAAGCCGACGTTAGGGTACGGCTGCTGCGGCCGAGACGGAACATTGTGAAGGAGGAGGGTGGCGACAAGAAGCCAATGATTAAAGAAGAGACAAGGAGAAAGGAGTAGAGAAGAAGTCGCGAATATCGCGGGATGAGCGGCTCTGCAAAAAAGGGTTTGGTGAGCTTTGGATGCGACCTGAAGCTCTGGAGATGAGGTAACGGGTCCTCTGGCCAGTTTCAACCCGTGTTTCGCCGAGCCAGTGGGTGCGGAAAAAGATTGTGCCGCAGTTTTTACTCGTATTGATTATGTGATTTGCTCAGGCACGTTTTCTGTAGTGGGTTTCAGCAAACCGCTTGTAATTGTCTGTGCCATCAAAATACAGTGAAATCCTTTTGAGAAAAAAAATAACTGGACATGCATTTCGGTAGTTCTGTTGTTGTTGCTATCGTTGTGCAGTTTTTCCGGCTCTGTACGTTTTCACTGTCTTAATATTAAAGAGCAGTTGAGCTTCATCGCCATAATAGCTATGCATGATGCAAAAGCAAAGCACAATGCGTTAGGAAAGATTTTAGAAAGGACGGAAAATTATAAAATGACATGTAGTTGGATTAATAAGTGCCAATTTTCATTCTCAACCGGTTAGCAGTTTCTCTATCAATTGGCTTTCTCAAACCGTCGTGCGACATGCCGTGCCTATGGGAATGGAGTTTGACCAGCATTGGCTCTGCTTCACCGTAAGAAAATATGTCCCCATAACATCTTATTGCAACACACATACTCCCTCTCTCTGTCCACATTGCTCAAAAATAGCAATCTAAACAAATTTAAACAAACTGTCCTTCTTACAGGATTGTACTGCCTTGCATCTTCCACTAATCATACTGCCCACTCCCCAACGAGTTTTGCAGCATATGTGAATTTGTCCCTACAACAACGACATAAAATTTTGTCTAAATTAATTGCATGGTTCTCAAAATATATTTCAATTCATGTTACCAGCATGACCCCTTCGAATTCGCTATTTTCTCACTGCCTTGTTACATTCTGCTTCGTCTCAGCCATCCAACCACGTCGTTCTCCAGCCTATCAAAAGCTGCCCACGCCAATTGCCTGCTGCAGCAGCTTAGAACGCTTTAGGGATCACCAACCCACAATCCTCACCATCCACCCCTGTGAGCACCCACTGTGTAAACTCATGCGCGCCGTAAATCCACCCCGAAGTCGTAATTCAGCAACGCCGATTCAGCCAACTTTCCCATCTCGCCGATCAGACTCCCCCCAAGTTCGCTTACCAGCATTTTGCGGTCTGTCAAATCCGTCTCTACCCCATGTCTGCCGTATATCGTCCTATAGAATTTCCAGAAAACCCACCGAGGCACATCCCCAAACAGCCTCTTCTCGTTCTCCAGCCAGTAATACTCCTGGCTTTCATGTACTAGTCTACACTGGCCCTCTTTCGTCCCGCGCCCCAAGGTTTCATTCATTGGTTGCGTCAAGTAAACTCACCAATCAGCATCAGCCTTGAATTGAATCAAGACTATTTTGAAGCCTGACCGTAGACCACAGAATGGAAGCCCCGAATGGCCCTTACCATGTATATATATGCCACATTGTCTCAGTGGCATTTCTATCTCCAAGATAATGTGGCATTGCTTCGCCTTGCCTTAGCTCTAGCTTGACTCTGGTCCATGTGACGCAAATCATTTGCCGTCCTCCTGAGCCATACCGTACTTGATGAACAAAGTCACGATTGCCATCTGAGTCTAGTGTCCCAGACTAAGACCGCTGTTGAATGCTACGCTTCCCTCTCATCCGACGGCTCAGTATTTCTTGACCCCTTCACATCTAAATTGAATGGCCTTCTAGGGTCGCTGCGTTGTTGCGATGGGGCTCTTCCAGGCAATCTTCAGCGCCAATGCTCTCGTTGTCCTGGCCGGCGGCATCACTTTATCTCTGCTTTTGGTGTCGTTCCGCCATGTGGCGGTTGATCGCCGCGTCTCTCAAGCTGGAGGGCAAAGAGCGCCGATTCTGGCTGGCAACATCTTCTCTGGTACGTTTTGACAAGCTTCTTATTCTCATACTTGGCGCAAAATACTTTTTGTAAAACACAACATTTGCTCACCAATTTTACAGCAACTAGACTATATATCAAAGTTGCTATTAGCCACTTTCAGGACCACTTCTCGGAGACGTGCTCCGGACTGTTGGATGACCTTCCGCCCTCTCCAACAGGAGCACTCCAGCACTTTGGCGAGTTCAGCTTGACGGGGTCAAAAAGAGTTCTTATTACACGAGACCCGGAACAGATTAAAACCATCCTAGCAACCAAATTCCATAGCTTCGGTCACGGACCACAATGGCACGAGCTGTGGCGCCCGTTCCTTGGCGATGGAATCTTTGCTACAGATGGCCAGCAATGGCACCATAGCCGCGGCATGATACGGCCGATGTTCGTCAAGGATAGAGTACGAAATCTCGCCATCTTTGATGCCTGTACAGAGAAGCTGATTGGATTGCTTCCGCCATCGGGGGTCACTGTTGACTTGAAGGACTTCTTCTATCGTTGGACATTGGATACTTCCACTGACTTTCTCCTTGGAGAAAACGTCAACAGTCTAGAAAAGTAAGACTCACTACGAAACGGCTATCCCGTCGCCATAACTAACCTGTTTAATAGTCCTAACCATGACGTTGCCCGTGCCATGTACATCGCACAGCGTGTCCAGATGCTCATATTCCTCCTTAAGTACGCTTCGATACGATTGTCGCCCTCACAGGCTAGTGGTCCTAACCAACCTCGCAGTCCAATTGCTCCTTTCATTCCCAAAGGAGAATACTATCGCGCCATTCGCCAAATCGAAGAATTCATCACCCCCATCATTGACAGGGCCATTAAGTTGCCACAATCAGAGCTCGACGAGCTTTCCAAGTCAGACACACAATTCACCTTCCTCCACAGCATCGCCCAGTCCTCAAAAGATCCCAAACTCATCCGCGACCAAGTTATGTCTGTACTCCTAGCCGGTCGAGATACTACTGCCGCCACCATGAGCTGGGTCATATACGAAATGTCCAACTATCCAGACACTTGGGCCAAATTACGCAAAGAAGTCCTCGCAACACTAGGAGCTCATGGAACCCCGACATACGAAACTCTCAAGGACATGAAGTATCTCAAAAATATCCTCAATGAGGTTCTGCGCTTACATCCAGCCGTGCCCGTCAACATGCGCCAAGTATTGGAGACAACCACCATTCCGGGGAAGCCAGGCGAATCTGACATTGTCCTCCTCAAGGGCGACAGCGTCACTCTTAACACCATCGGTATGCATTTACGACAAGACTTGTATCCACCCGTTTCGGAATCGTTCGCCGACCCTGCCATATTCAGTCCCGAACGTTGGGAATCATGGACCCCCAAGCCCTGGACGTATACACCCTTCCACGGCGGACCTAGAATATGCGTGGGTCAGAACTTTGCCTTGACTGAAATGGCATTTTGCTGTAAGTTGGGATTTTTTATCCTCACGCTTCCCACTTTTCCCGTTTATAAGGCATCAATCAGCTCACATTCTCCAATAGTGGTACGATTTGCACAAAAGTACGAACGCATAGAATATCGAGGCGAATGGGCTGCTCAAACCCTTCAAGCAGACATCATCGGCACCCCTGGCAAAGGCGTGCCCGTAGCATTGTTCGAAGCGAAGCAAAGATGACATTCATACAATAAATTACGATCATGATAAGCATCTGAAAGAGTTTCATTATATAGATACAGTACAGTTTATCGTTCGCTCAAGCATACCGATTAATCATAATAACACAGCCTCTGCATATTTTTCTTTTCTTTGCCTACACCAGATTTGTTCAAACAAACCCCTTCCATGGCACAGCATGCACTTTTCCCTTGTCATCCACAATGACTCCCTCATCTTTTAACAGCCTCCTCTTCTCTGTTATTGTGATACCCTCGCCGTTCTTCGGCCAACTTCCCTTGAAGCCTCCCAATGTGCCTCCTGTAGCAACAACCCTGTGACACGGCACTTCTGGAGCGAACGGGTTTCGCCGCAATGCATTCCCTACTGCGCGCGGTGAACTGCCTAGGTGTTCAGATAGTAATCCGTAGGTAGTGATTTCGCCCTTGGGGATCTGGCACAAAGCCGTCCACACACGCTTCTCGAATGCTGTGCGGTGGGACAGGGCGATTCGGGATATTTGGGCTTCCATCACATCTGGCACGCCTGGAGTTTTTCTAATTTTTGTGGACTTTTTAGGAGAAGTAGCTGTGGCTTCTTGGTTGGGTTTTGCCATTGTAAGTGGTGCTTGGGTTGATGCAGTCCGCGGAGGAAGTGATAGAATGGATAATACGTGGCAAGAGTTTCGCATAGAGCTTCAAATGTAGCGTGGAGAGTCTAATTTATATATGAGGAGGAATCAGGAATGAAAAGAGTCACAACAGCAGGTATTAACCAATTCAGCCCATGAACGTCGCGCCGAAACTACTTCCAGAGCAACACGCGCTGTGACACCAGGTCACGTGCGTCGCCACCTTGGTGTAGATGTGAGATACGAGCAATGATAACATTTCGGACAAATAGATGTTTAGGCAGTGAGTAGGGCTGGTTAAGCTGTCGTGGAATAAGTTTGTAGGTCTCAGCTACTTTCTATTCAAGAAATAACGAAAATGTATACAGCTCTGCCAACTATACATACATGAGTGATATATGAGATGCACTCTATTCCTCAGAACGCCTCTACGCCAGTAATGCAGTGTTAGTTATTTATACGTTGTCTTTTGGAATCCCAAAAGACTCTTAGATCCCATCACATAGCCATCATTAATGTTTCGAATGATGCATGATTCGCGCCAACCCCAGGCGACGTAGCCACTGCCTCGCCTTCGCCGCACAAGATACGCTGGCCTATACCATGAAAGATTCACCGCAGCCGCATTCCTCCTCTGCAAGACGTTAGTTTTTTCAATAATCCGTTTCGTAGAATGTGGTGCAACGTACTTATGTTAGGGTTCCTGAAAACGAATCTCTGGCTGAGCTTGTCCTCGGCCCAGTCCATCTCGCTACCAATAATGCTGAAAAGTGCCTTGCTGTCAATCAACACCTTGACACCATCTTGCTCCACCGCCTCGTCAAATGCGCCAGGTTTATCGACGTATTCGAGATGATATGCCAGTCCACTGCAGCCTCGATTTCGTACGCCAACCTTGATGAGCTTGGGGTCAGGCTGGTCCAACATGATGCGAAGCTGTTCCACAGCAGCAGGAGTCAACTTCATGGCTGCTTTACGAGGTCGCAGCTTAGATCGAGGTCTGGCAGGCTTGGGTTTCTGTGCCTCTTTTTCTGTGGCTTTGGGAACTTGTGACGTCGTTGATGAGGTAGCGGTGGCGGGAGCAGATTTTGGTTGGGGTTCTTGGCCGGGAGGGGGTCGCGTCTCGTGAACTCGCGGGATAGCTGCTGGGTCGGGATATGCTATTGACGTCTCGGGAATATTGTCATTGCGAGGTGGCGTCGTTGTGCGGGATGGCAGGCCATATGAATGGTATGCAGAGCATAGAGGTCTAGAGTTGCAAAACTGACGCAGCTGCTGGCGCCCGTGGCGAAGCGCAGCTCTACCGACAGTAATGTGCACATTCATTGCGAATGCATGAGATGGTGTAATTAATTAGATAGGGAGACGATTTCGAGTATTGTCGTAGGTGATGCTTGTTGCGTTGCGTGGTTGTTCAATATCGGGTGGAAAAGGATGGTCTTGTTCGATGGAAAGCTGTTAGTAATATCGAAGTACCGCTCGGCTCAAAACCGCCTCGAGGTGGCATGATCAGACGCCTGATCCGGCCGAGCCAATCGGAGCCCGAGCATTAGTCATTTTTGGTCCTGTTTTGTAAATTGACAGTGTCGAAGGTCCGCTTACACATCAAAACAAGCTTATTAAATGCAGAATCTCGTAATTCAACATTCATTTCAATGATAACTGCTCATATAAGTTACCGAGACTATTTTGACCTTTTTTTTTTTTGTGTCCATATTGCTAGTTAGCTACCACTTTCCTGTGGCTCGCCTGATAATTCACAAGCCCAATCAAGTGGCTAGAAGTTTAGACACAGGCGTACACTCGCAGGCGTACATGATCAAGCCAATGAGGGCCAAAGAAAAAAAGGAACACAAAAAGGGTGAGCAAGTACATGTTTTTATATAATCTGCAAACTGTACTGGTTAAAGATCCACTGGCACAGCACCCGAGGAGACGCAAGAATCAGGCGACTAGGTCTAGGGTAGTTCACTACTGAGCCCTGGAAGACAGACCAAGACGAGATGGGACGACAGGGCCAGCGCTTGTCTGTCCCATGGAACAATATTGCAGATCCAAACTTTAAAAGGCGTGATTTACAGTAATGAGATAGCTTGGAATGAAAGGGATTGAGTCTTAATAGACTGGTGATTGAGTATCAATATGATACCGGTCGTACAAAGCCGAGTCCTCCACGCAGGTAATGTACACCTACTAAATTTGTTCTCTATTACAAGTAATTATATTGCGTGTATCTGCATCTATAAACCAACCGAAGCGTGACAACGGCTGATGCTTAGGGCGCGACAGTTCTGAGGAGAGAGTCTGGCACAGGCATCATGCTGTCTGTTTTGCACACTCAACCACTTGAGCTACGAGCCTCATCCGCACAAATGTCATATCATAAAATATCGCACAGCTTTGTGCATGCATCCAAACTGCTGGGTATTAGCCGCATTCCACCTGACCGCCATATTACCCGGCACCGACCTTGTGGTCCCATGTATCACCTCTCGGCATTGCCATTCAGCGGAGAAACCAAGTTCATCCCCACGAGTGCTCTTGCAACTCGCCAAAACCTCCAAGAGAACGCGCATTTCTGTCCACGCATGCTCCCCGCAAGACAAGTACGGATTGCTGCATTCGTATTGTGCTGCAGCCCAGTGGCACCTAATGATCTTCCATGTCCCTCGCAGCTCGGCAGTTCATATCCTCGCAATGTTGACTAGTAGACAAGGCCATATTAAGGATAGTGGCGCGAGCTGGCGGAGCATCCACTTCACAACCTGGACAAGGCAGTATACGGCTACATATCCTGCTCCACGGGTGAACGAACGTATGATGAACAGAGCAGCGGGTGCTATGCTTCTCTACGAGGAAGAGGGAAGGATACAGGTCCTTCCCATTAATGATAGGTATTGAGTAGATGATGACAATGGACGACCATATGGAACAATGCCGCCATTGTTCCTTGCCAATTAATCAATCTTCACGGAACCACGGAGGTGCGGGCGACTCGACGCATCCGAGGACGAGGCTTATTCAACACACCCTGTTAGACGGGTTTGAGGTGAACTCCAGCAGATCATGGTAAGTTCAACTCGGGATAAGCCGCCCGGCGGCGGCGCGGCCCCAGAAAGCTTTGAAAACTTTTTTTTGGCACTTGTCCCCGTGCTTGGCCGTTCGCCGTTTTCCCCCTATGCGCAGTCTAAATTTCATAACGGGACCCAGAATGCCGGGTACAATGGCAACTTGATATCTGACAGAAGACGCGGCAAAGTGGAGGCCGTTTTCTCTTACGGTCCACAATCGAGACGCCCGTTGTTCAAGACTTTTCTCGTCGCTGAGATTTTCCATTGATGGCTTCGGCAGCTGTTGCAACAGAGAACGAGAAGAAGTATCGGAACGAAGTAAAATTACCATTTGCAACGTGGTGACGTTGCAGGAGCTCTGAGACAGAGTTCCAATGCAGTGGTACATCTGAACGCAACTCCTTTCTTTCTATAACCCTTAACTCTATTCCGTCAGGGTAAATCGCCGTTCATGGTACGCCGCTTGTTCTATCTTGTGAGAGAAGAAGATCACCATGAGCCGTCATTCGAGTGAATTACATCCATGCAGATAAATTCTGCCCGCCGGTAAAGTTGTTGCCTAGCCATCAGCCACTCCTCAATCACTATTACCGGTCAAGTCCCTCTCTGTCAGGAACCTTGTTCAAGTTGCATGGGTACCATGCAGCCATACTCTGGATTCACCATTTGCCGGTGCAACAAGAGGGGACAGCCAAGGCACAGAAAACAAAACAGAGAGGGTCTTGAGGGTGTGCATGCAAGGTGGGCATACGCGACTGGGGATGTGTGCTTGTTCCCCTCACGGAGACCCGTCGACAAGGATGCTGATGGCATCTCGCACGAAAATTGTCAACCTGCAGGTCACAGTGATGGCATGATTGGCTCGAGCGCGACCTCGTCGCGCATGTCACTGCCAGAATCTGGGATTTCGCCAGTGGAGAGACAAGACGTTTCCTCTCAGCCTTTCTGCAGGCACAAAAACTGTTCTCTCCACCCGCGGCCGTGGTGGCCCTGCTTCCGTCAAGCCTCTGAGACAGGGGCCGTTTTGCCTCTTGTTGTGCTTAATTTTCTCTTCCCTGCTCGCACGGATGTTGACCCCCAAGGTTTCCCAGACACAGAATGTGAATGTGCCGGGCTCTAACGAGTCTCGACTCTCTCTGCATGGGTATCCTGCCAAAATTTCCCTCGTGCTCAACCTGGACGTTGCAGATTGCCCAACGGCCGCTGGTGGTGTGGCGCGTCTTGACCGTACCTGCAATGAAGATCAGGCTCCGGTTTCTTTCCATGGGCAAAGTGATCAGTATATTTGCTGAACGTATTTTGGGATTTTTGATGCTCGCCTCTGTACTCCGTATAACCTCCCATGTATCTTACGATGAGTGTAAATGCATTACCACATTGATCAGGCATCAATGGTGACTTGGGCGCTGGAGGCGCACTACGAGTGCTGCAAAACAAGGAGTCTTTTTCAAGTAGCCCTGTGCGATCGATGTAGTCCAACATCCCGAGGCAATCATGACCATTTTGAACGATATGAGATTGAAAGACCTGCATAGGAGTCAACGATGCATCAAAGCGCATGCTGCGTGGTGTTGTGACAAATATCCCCTAACGTAAAGGCAAATAGTGGACTTCTTGTTCAGAGACGCCACAGTCGTAGTGAGACAAAAGCTGGTAAATGGCACTGCGCTTTCACTTCATTCCGACCGGTACTCGTTCATTGCGGCCTTGACGCCATGCTTGAGCGATGCCAACTGCTACGAAAACACCAATTGGGGCGCTCATCACACATACGAATCACATCTAACCCATTTGACCGACCCGCCGTTCGTTCATTGTCCCCGACAATCAGGGGCGTGTCTAAATCAAAGCAAACAGAACCCATTATTACAAATTCTCCCAAGAGAACAAGGAGGGTGCCACAAGTGGCCTTTCAGCCTGTATATCACTCTCAAGAGATCGGCAAGCTGGGCTTCTTGCACAGCTGCAAATCCAGATCAGCTAATGACTTCCAATCACCTTTCCAAGACCTACAGTCACCGTATTTAGTGCGTACTTGAAGAAACACGCCATCCCACAAGACCATGGTTAATGGAACGTGGCAGGCAAGCCACGTTCGCTTCGAGGCTAGCGACTTTGAGAGAAAAAGCAATTCTTACAACCACATTCGCAGCATTGCATCGTTTAACAAGACTGGCACCTGTGATCACAGATCTAGCGCAATGTCGTTCATACAAAAGCGCGTCCTTTGTGGCTCCCATTAGTCGATCGCCTGAGTTAGACCTAAAATGGTTGTTGCTGCGAAGCCTTAGAAGTCAAGGTCTTCCGTCGTTCTAGATTGCCCTAGCACGAAAAATTCTTTGCCTGACGGGGTAGAACCATCGGAATACTTGGAATCGGATCGAGCAACAGACGTTCGATCTTTGCAAACTGACGCAAATCCCCACTTGGGCCCCAATGCAGATGTTGAGTGATGGCTATCTTGTGAGAATCCAGATCTGTTTGTCAGAGCGATTTATTGACAAGGCAGATCAGTGACCAGTTGTGTACATCGCACCGTTCTTCTATCACGTACATTGCATATGTGCAGCAACCTCACTTGCGCCGATGCCTGATAATAATGCCAAAGCCATTGTTCCCGTTCACACCACAATGGTAATCCCCGCTCCACCACGCTGGACATCGCTGGGCTCAGGCACAATCTAGTATAGTGGCGCACTCGGTCAACACCTGAAAAAGGGTGACCAGTTCAGAGTGGTGTGTCGCTTCGACGTTGTGGAAACACTACGCGTACGAAAGCACTACCCATACTCAGCACGAATTGGCGCCAGCCCGCAGTATCTTATTGGCTGTCGTTGCTGTAGATAGCAAAAAACCGCACGCCTTGTTTGCTAGGCTAATATAAACGGATGCTGGAGAGCCCTCCGTATAGATTCTCTGTCACTGGAGCCTGATGTACTGTTGTTCGAGACCGCTACTACAGTACAAGTTCAGCTCCAGAAAATAAACCAGTAGCTTCACGAGTCACCTTTGTTGCCAAGAATAAACACCACTGCTCGTGTTTTTCTTTGCGACATCCGCAAGCGCGTTTCATCTGGAATAGTACTCTGGTCTCCCGTTGTAATTATAGCTGCAATCCACGTCGATTCTTCGGAGTATCATTGATACCCTGTCTTTACCCCTCACGATAAATTGAAGTAGACCAGGTAGTCGAATCAGATGAAGGCAATGGGCACACCAATTTCTTTTGGGTTGCGTCGGATCCATTGTCTTGATGTAAGCACAAAGAATCTAAAATTAACGCAGGCCGGGGTGTTAATGGGTGATCGGCGTTGCCGGGAAGAGAACGGAGAGGTAGGCCGGGCCGTAGTTTAAGAAAAGACTTGTGTAGTAGTATCCTCTCTGTGCACTACAAAATCGGCTAAACAAGTTGTAGTTGAGGATAGCACACGTTCTTCACTGTGGCCTAAGGATACTCCTGCTAGAGAGGCACATATAGAATGCGATGTCCATCCAGAGCAAGCTGGAATGTCCGTTCCTACGAAGCCTCCTTTGAAAAACCGGTAGGCTGCCTAGAGAAGCTCTTGGGCTTTGGTTCAATTTGTTTATTACTGAACTTTGGGCCACGAGTATTTCCCTTGCGCGGGAACAAACTTACTGTACAGAGGTACTGGTGAGAGCGATCGATGTGTGGACCAGGTCTGCAAATCCTTCAGGGGCCATCCAATGGAGTGGTCCAGTGGCGCATTTAGCTCCATTAGCCCAGTATAGTGGTGCGAATTACTGGCCTGTGTCCACCATCTTCCAAAAGAATACTTGGTTCGAGCTGCACGAGCTTTGCTGGTGGAGCTTAAGGCACCTCCTCTGCTACAGCAGTCTTACGGTTGCATCGCTAAGAGCGAAGCATCTCACTCGCAAGGCGACATATAGGAGATCCTGCCGACATCGACACCGCAGGGCATTCTATCAGAAGTGGCCTTGTCATCAGTGACCATCTCGATAGCAAGTGATGAATGAGGATCGGAATGAAGCCCATTTACTACCGTGAGACGCGCAATACGTATGTGAGATTGTTTATCTGGTAGCTGGCTGCGTGGCAGCCTACCATGTCTTCGAGACACACCTCGGCTATGCAACCTTTCGGCCTCATTGATGTGTAAGCTTGATTTCTACCAACTGCGGATGGTAAACTTCTGACCTCAAGTTGCTCATGATTGGCTCTTTCAATACGCTGCCGACCTACCGTACTGTAATCCAAAATGGACCTCAGCCTGTCGTACGACGAAGCACACGACCACAGTCAAGTTGGATTCCGGGCACCTCTCACAACAGTACTCCTCCTCCGCGGTAGCCTTTGGTGGGGTAAGTTTGTGTGCAGATAACGCTCGGCAGCGCCGCCTGGCAACTGTTCAACACGGCCAGTCCATCAAAAACTGTTTTACACAGCTTCGTTGTTCTACCCGGATGACGCGCCTCAGGTGTGACTGATAGCCAGTCGGGGGTGATAGTCTATCTCGTCACCAGCAAGAGTTTAGTCCATGCAATGGTCAGAATAGACGGATCACGCTTCCGACAGCGCCAATTGGGGGGCTCTGTCACTTTTGCTCGAGCTTCTGCATATGCAAGCCACTGTGGGCCCTGCACACTCCAGACATCGGGACTCATGCACAGGGAACAAGACGCATTGCGCCCTGATTGCGTTGAATTAAACATGAATAGAACGGGGACCTATTCAAATGGCGAAGACCCGGTGTGATGCGCCGACTTCCAATGATTGCCTCGGCTGGCCATTGGGTAGAATGTGTCGATCGGGCAACCGTTCAAGTCGTATGTGAGTGGAGAGGAGCAAAGGAACAGCAGCAAGCAAGCAATGGCCCACATGGAACCTCCAGAGCATACTGCGGCACCGGAATCCGCAGCCGATGAGAGTGCTGCAACATACAGTACTGCCAAAATAGGAACGCCTAGCGCAAGCCACATTTTGTCCAATCCAGCGTATGTGCACCCTGGCATGCCAAAGCGAGCCTCTGAACTACATGTGTAGGAATCGTCGCATATGCTTGCCATGGCACATCTCGTAATGATGCAATGTACTTGGTAAACTACCTGTCGTGTCCTCTATGAATTCTATATCGTATGATTTGTCTCCTTGGCGAGGTTCTACTGTTCTATGTGTCGACGCTTGCTTCCTCGTTACACAAACTTTAATGCGAGGTCGTAGTTATGATAGTGTCTAGAGACGACCCTGTTCGTACTTGATCAACATCTGCCAAGTTTGGACTCATGCCACACCCAATGCGAGCATGCTAGGCAGCTTGAGAAGGTGCTGATGTTTACCCGGTTTGAACGTTACCTGCTGAATGTCTGGGAGCGAATGTTGCGCAGTGTGCATCATTCAATTCCTTCAGTAACAAGGCGCCCTCGCCTTGAATAAGGCTCTGTATACTGGCGTAGACGATGGTATCAGAACCCTTTTGCCGCCAAATTGCACGAAACAAATATACTTGCCGTATTTACTCTCATGGCATTGCGGGACCTGTGACAAATCCCATTGCCCGTGCTCCAAGCCGCCTATACGTGTGCATTGCAGAAGAAAAAGCAACATATATGAAGAGCTTTGTAATATGGCACACCACGCGTTCCGAATCATGATACTGGGCTATTAACCATGGTAAAAATGCTTGTCTGGCAGTTTCTGCTTGGGCCGCTTGGATTCTGACGCCATATCTCCACAAACACTGTCTCGAGGGCTTCTTTGTTTTTGTCTGTCGAGTGTCTGAGACGAAGCCAAGGTCTTACATCGGACAACAACTAGTTATGCCGGGATACCATCGCTGGCGAAGAGTCAATTGAGTAGAAGAGCAGTCATATATTCTCCAACCACAAAGACAATACTGCCTGGTGATGCCTTATGCGGGCGAACAAAGTCTACCTGTGGCTACTGAAGGATAATCCCTTGACAGCTACCTTTGAAGACAGTGCGGTACGAACAAGCAACAGAATGGAAAAAGCAATACATGAAAAAAAAACAAAAAAAAAAAAAATGTCACGAAACAACCAAAAAAGGAAAATGAGACAGTAAAAAAAGCAACTCACAGATATAGGTGCAGCCCTTGTAATAATAGCCCCCTGAACCCAGTGCCATGTGTTAAACATTGAGGGCATGCTCCAGAAAGAAGCAAAACCATCCGTATAAACGGTATTATGCTTAGGACACTAGGGAGTCTCTGTTTTTTGTCCCAGACTTGCGCAAGGTGTGTCTTCAAACCTCCACAATAACCTCCTTGCAGTCCATGTATCTATCTTGACAGATCTGCCTTCAGGGCCGCTGGCTTCTTGGCCATCTGTTCCATGAGTACATCTGCCGATGACATTACAAGTTAATGTCGCGAGCCCGTGCACACCGGCTAAAGTCACCCGCTGCACAACAAAGTAAACAGCTCGCAATCAATCAATCTGCGGCACTCTAACAAACGCGCTAAAATGCATTCATCATCAAATCCTAGATGCGCGTATTCCATGCCAATCACTTGCTATACACGTTAATATCATAGCATGCACGAGTCCAGACGTTATTGCATTGGCTTGCGACAACTACATATATGCTGAGGCGGGCCTAGCTCTGAGAGCGCACCGTCACCACTATCATGCGTCGAGTGATCTGCATCCTCGTTCAGATAGCCGTGCCTGTGCAAGTACCAGCTCCAGGTGTGCGCGGGCGGGCGGGCAGACGATTTGGCTAAAGCACCTTGCTCTGCCATGGGATTTAGCGTTTTCCAACTTTCCCTCCCACTGGGACATAGTGGACCACACTAACGTAGAGCCAGCCCCCTGGACAGTGGAAACCAACGCTAGAATTGGAGCCAACCTTTTAGCGTATTGTGCTAAATAGCTAGGGTATATTCCAATTTTCCCTTTGTCTTTCGTCCCTCACCTATTGTCTCCTCCTGGAAGAGCTGTTTTCTCCGGTCACCCTGGCAAACCTCATTCGAGGGCTCCACCAACTGCTACTCTAGCCCCGAGGCCATGGCACTGCCCACGCCGGTTACCAGTGGCCTGGGAAGCGTTATAGCATTGAGAGACACTAAGGATTCAAATGATCCCCACCCCTTGAACAGAGAGCCCGTAAAGTACATGGTAATACGTGCCGCTGTGTGTTGCGTATCGGGTGCTGTGGCAAGCTACTGTAAGGTGTTCACTCTCGCGACTTGCTGCTGGAAGCAGCTGCCCAACAGTCTTCTCCTTTCGGTGTACGACTTCATGTGTGCCTAACGCGATGCAACGTCAAAAGAGAAGACGCTGTTGCTCAGCCCTTGGGCGGTGCATGGCTTTGATTGAACAATTACAGGCGGCCCTGGGGCTTGCTCGGGCTGCCCTTGCTGGTGTTCCAAAGCGGTGCAGCATGTACATGTATTCAGAGCTCTCCACAGCTCCGTCAAACCTAGCCCATCAGAGTCGCTGCTGGATGCAAGGTAAAATATGACGACCGAGAAGCCTTCTTGGGGGTGGATATTCCACACACACGCCCTCCCTTGATGTCTGCTCTCCCAAACCACCATCCACAACTGCACACCCCTCCCCCTAATAAATGGCCGACCCGCAAAAGCCGTAGCGGCAGTCCCTTGTCGCTCGCCGTCCCCCTGGTTCGCTGTTGGTTGGTGGCCCTTCTCGACTCAGCCAGCTTTTTCGTTGCCCCAATCCTATCCTGGCCAAGGAAGCACGATCTTGGTCAACATCCTCTTCCCAGCCCACAAACACTTCGGTTGCGACCTAACACCTCCATCTTTCCCATCTCCTTCACTTCCTCTTCTTTGGCCAGGCTGTATGGTTTTGAGCCGTTGCGCAGCGGCTTCCAATTTTGAATAATTATCGTCTTTGACGCAGTTTGTCGTGTGTGAAGATACATTCCTTACTCTTTTCCTCTCTCTGTCCTCTCCCTACCGCCCCTACTCCCTCTGTAAGTTAGCCTATCCCTGTTCGCCAGCTCCTGCCGGCTGTTTGTTGCGCAGGCGCCACCAACGCCTCGACATGACCTCTTTTCTCTTTGCTGTCTGGCCCTCTCCTCTTTGTGCTCTCTTATTCGAGAATCTTGAGCGAAAACGTTAAAGAGGATATTTAACTGCCTGCCATTCCTTATTCTCTGGGCCTGTTAACATTCCACGGCGTCGACATCACCGGCCCGTCTGCCCTTTCATTCCAGACGCGAACCATTTCCACGCCACATCAATCAACAATCTCGCGCGGGACAATTTGCTAATGGCTTCTTGGTCGTGTATTAGGAGTCAAACGAATCTTTCACGTTTTAATCGAATATAATCCACAAAGCTTGTGCTACCAACGACTCGCTATCGACGTTCGGGATCAGAGTAACCGAGAACAAGAACAGAACGAATTACCAAAGCGTAACCCGCTTGTCCTGTTGTCAGACTTGCTCGCCACTCATACAACAAAAGGGAGTGTAAACTTTGAGGCAGGTTGTTGTGGGCATGGGAATTGTCTTTTTGGCAGAGACCAGTGCCCGACGACCTGCATTTACATCGCATTTGCCATCGTCGCAATGGTGCCTGACCAACCTATACGAGCCAGTCTTCAACCGGCTCCGTTGGGTGTTGTAAAACACCCCTTCAACGCTGATTCAAAGGCCAATGGACCATATCAGATTCAACCTAACTTGAATAACCACTCACAAGCACACATGACGCCGCCAGCAACTCCAAATGGATCCCAGGAGGATCTTCTTCCTGAGCAAGAGGCTTCAGCGCCTCCAGTCTTCTACAACTTTCTCCGCGCCTTCTACCCTTTCCACCCTAGCAATGCTATGGCCGATTCGAGCGTTACCCTACCCCTCGAGGACGGAGATGTCATCCTTGTCCACTCCATCCACACCAACGGATGGGCTGACGGTACGCTACTGGCAACTGGCGCTAGAGGGTGGCTTCCAACGAACTACTGTGAACCGTTTGAGCCTGAGGACATGCAAAGCCTTCTGAAATCTCTCCTCAATTTCTGGGATCTGCTAAGATGCACTTCGGTAGACGACAGCGAACTGTTTCGAAACCAGGAATTTATGAAGGGTATCATCGCCGGAGTACGCTTTCTTTTGGTAAGCAATTCATGCCCTCTTTTGCACCTCATTTCATCATGACTAATACATTTCTTCATTGTTACAGGAACGGACAAACTGCCTGAATCGAGAGTCGGCCATTATTCAGCGCAGTGAAGTATTGCGCAAATGCCGAAAATCCCTGCTCGCGGAATTATCGTCTCTCGTCAAATCTGCCAAGCGACTGCAAGATGCTCAGCGGGACAGTGTATATCCCAAAGTGGATGTCAACGATGTCGTCGACGAGATGATCCTGAAAGCCTTCAAGATTGTTAACAAAGGCGTGCGATTCGTGGATGTTCTGGATGAAGATCGCAGAGCCCGTGCCCCAGCAGCTGTGACAGTAATGGCAACAGTGATGGAAGAGTCATATGTGCCACCGACCCCCCCTGCTGACCGGACAAGATTTGATGATCATCATCAGGAAACTACTAGTGAAGCTGAATCTCGTGCAACTACAGATGACACAAGCGCCAGCATTGCCACATCCGATTTGAGTGACGGAGTACAAGCCTTCCACATGCCGTGGAACAAACGCATATCATCACTCAACACGTCAACGGCCCCGGTGCCAAACCCACATCGGCTTTCTCAGGGTAGCCCTTCACAGTCTAACCACAGACATTCGAATAGCATGTCGCATCGACTTTCATTAGCCGGACCATCTCCTCTGTCTAGGTCCAGTCATTTAATCTCTGAGCGCCTGAACAAGAATCATGACAAGTTTTTATCACACCTTGGCTCCTTCATTGGACGCCTGCACTGGCAATCACCCTCTCGACTCGAACTCTCTGTAGCCATCAAGCAATCGGCTTCGTCTGGTGGGGAGCTGCTTGCTGTGGTTGATGGCGTTTGTGCGAACTGTCAAGTCTCACCCGCTGCCCTGTACATCGCGCGAGCTGCTGTATTCGAACGCATCCATACTCTAGTTCTGTCTGCCCGAGATACGTTGATTCATGCTGCTACCGAGGAAGCAGACATGATCTTCCCCCAAGACAGCAATATGCTTCTTTCATCCGCCACAGCCTGCGTGAAAGCGGCCGGCGAGTGCGTTGCTAAGGCAAAGACGACCATCGAGAGAATTGGCGACTTTGAATTTGAACTGGAAGGCATCGATGCATTGGGCATTGATCTCTCTGTTCTTGATGTTGCCCCAGAATCGAGATCGCGAACCCCATCAGCGGCTGGCCCCTCGGAAGCTGTCAGCATGGCCGAGTCGGTGCAAACGTCTGAATCTTGCGCAACATCACGCCGTCAATCATTTTCCAGCACCAAACCGTTGCCTGATGTACCGAAGTTGAAGATACCCTCCAAAGATATTGCTTCGCCAGCCTCCTCTCGCCCGTCATCATCCAACGACGACTCTACGTCTAATGCGGTCTCATCGGTTGTATCTAACCGTCCGCTGCTCCCTCCCCTCCCGAAACTTACTACTACTTTACTGCCATCTGAACAGCAAGCTACTGTCGAGTTATCTGCACGCGAACAAGAAATACATTCTGCCAACAGATTTGATGCACTTGCGTCGAGCGCTGGTAGCAGCACAACGTACCTGAGCCGCGATTCCGAAACCAGTATTTTATCACAGAGCTCGACTCGGGCAACAACCCCAGATCAAACTCTCGCACCAAAGAGCATGCCCTCCATATCTGAGATGAGCGTCGCTGAAAGCTCGAAGTCAGCTGCGGAGGAGGTCGACGACGTAGAGTCCCGACTGCTAGAAAAAACATATGCCCATGAACTCATGTTCAACAAAGAGGGCCAAGTCACCGGAGGGTCTTTACCAGCTCTGGTTGAGCGCCTGACCACTCATGAGTCTACACCAGATGCGACATTTGTATCAACATTTTTCTTGACATTCCGCCTCTTCTGTACTCCAGTGAAGTTGACGAAGGCACTAATTGATCGTTTCGACTATGTTGCTGATTCGCCTCACATGGCAGGGCCAGTCCGTTTGAGAGTATATAATGCCTTCAAGGGGTGGCTTGAATCTCATTGGCGTGATCAAACAGACCGAGATGCGCTCAAGCTGATCATGCCTTTTGCAGAGATCAAGCTTTCGGAAGTCCTGCCTTCTGCGGGTCGTCGCCTCCTCGAACTTGCGATGCGCGTGACTGGCCAAGGAGCTCTTGTCCCACGACTAGTTTCCTCTATTGGTAAAACAAACACCGCCATTGGTCAATATGTTCCTGCCGAGACGCCACTGCCTGCACCGGTACTCAGCAAGCATCAACAACAACTTCTTTCTTCCTTTAAACTCGGCAACTCATCACCTACTATCCTCGACTTTGATCCATTGGAGCTTGCCCGCCAGCTTACCGTTCGTCAAATGGGAATCTTCTGTTCCATCCTGCCAGAAGAATTGCTTGGATCACAGTGGATGAAAAAGAGTGGTGCTGATGCCCCCAACGTCAAGGCCATGTCGTCGCTGTCGACTGACCTGTCTAACCTCGTCGCAGAGACGATCTTGCAGTATCCTGAGGTCAAGAAGCGCGCCACCGTCATTAAACAGTGGATAAAGATTGCACAGCATTGTTTTGATTTGCACAACTACGATGGGCTCATGGCCATCATTTGCAGCTTAAACAGCAGCACCATCAATCGTCTACGCAAGACTTGGGACATGATCTCCGACAAACGCAAGGAAGCACTGCGTACACTCCAAAAAACTGTGGAGCCATCGCAGAACAACAAGGTGCTGCGCACCAAGCTGCACGACCATGTGCCCCCTTGTCTACCATTCCTTGGAATGTATTTGACAGACCTGACTTTCGTCGATATCGGAAATCCAGCCACCAAGCAGATGTCACTTGGCAGCAGTTCTGCGGAAGACGGCTCGGGCGGACTCACTGTCGTCAACTTCGACAAGCATACTCGAACAGCTAAGATCATCGGCGAGCTACAGCGGTTCCAGATCCCCTACCGACTCTCCGAGGTTCCAGATATGCAGCAGTGGATGACGTCGCAAATCCAACGCGTGCGAGAGGGTGACCAGGGCAACGTACAAGTGAGCTATTACCGCAAGAGTTTGTTATTAGAGCCTCGCGAGGCTCGTCGCGATGCTGAGCCACCGACACCCGTGTCTGGAGGTGGAAGTACTCGCGGTGACCTCTTTGGGTGGATGACCCGCGATCGTACCGCCCACTCCGCGACGCCAACGCAAGTTTAAATGGCGACTTACCCAGATGCATGATGAATGCCATGCTCTCTTTTCCCTGATCGATTGTTTTGATCTGGGCCCTTCATTTACAAACTTATTTCCTTTCACTTTTTACTTTGATATTGATACCCCACGATTTTTTTCGTTATTATTCTTTTCGCGGTTTGCATTCACCGATACATTCATTTTCAACCAATGACTTGGTTCATTTTCTTTACGTCGATAAAGTATTCTTATAACCAGGACCAATCACGCTTCATTTTGGCTACGAAGCGTGCGCAGCCAAGACCAGGTGCTTACGAAACAATTTATTTGCTATAATGGGTTGTTTCCGGAGGCAACTGCAATGAATACTTGCAACATAGTGTTTTTGCGGCAGGAGTATGATCAGACCAGAACAATTTTTTTTCTTTGGCATCGAACTTATGTTGGGTTTCTATTTTTCAGGCTATCATAGGGGAATTGTGTCTTGATTTTCACCCCCCGGAAGACACTTTCGTTTTGTTTTTCTGTTTACAAAGAGCGACGGCGTTATGGGATTACTGTATAGAATAAAAGCTCACCGGCACTGGGACTTGGGTGAAATAAGGGATTGGGATGGTTTTTTGCTTCTTACTTGTTCTTACATGATGGGTACTGGTAATACTACACAGTATTAGGATGACGCTTGAAGAGCGCCGATGGAGAAGCCAAAGACTTCTGATGCAGTAGGCTTGTTTTTCGTTTAAACGAGCTAGTGCGGTGTAGATGATCAAATGAAAGAATATACAGCTTTTATCATACTTTCTTGCCATGTACCCACCCACGTGTTCATAACAGTGATTCTCGCATTGAGTACGAGTCTTCTCGACTGCTGAGTAGAAGGATGTGTATGTAGATATTGATACCCTCATTTTGCATTGCATCACACCCTGCCTTGAGTCCGAATCCTAGGAGATGCGTTGTTCTACTGCAAGGGCAGCAGCCAGCATTGTTAGGCACCTGGTGGTTGTGCAGTTTCGGAGGTTTAGAAGATGATTTTTGGCGCCAACGCGCTTGTTCAAGGTACAAGCTAGCCTACCAGGGTTATTGCGCGCTGTGTGTGGCGTGGTGTCTATATGTAACATTGGTCAATTGCAACGGGTAGCCGTTTTGGCCTGAACTTTGTACAAATCGATATGGGGCTTGGCCCGGCCAAATACTGGAGAAGGTCTCGTGTTGGACCAAGCATTGAGGTTTTGTTTGTGATGGAATACCCACCGAATCCCATTTTATGTATGGCTTCTTTACGTTATGAGAATGCGTACCTTGTCTTATATATAAAATGGACAGGCAAAAAGGACAGAGGCGCAACGTGAGTTGTTCTTGGCTTGATGGAAGCTAACAGTCTGCAGAATTGTGCGCTTTGTTCCCTTGATGAGCCATTGGCACAGGCTGTGCACTCTCTTCGCTGACACACCGTTAAGCAGTCCCTGGTTGATTCGTTTGATGGCTAGCACCCCGCGTCTGCTTGTATGGACAAACTCACAAATAGGCCGTCTGCAATTTGGCACAGCATCTGGCATCTTTGTACAAGTGTGGAGGGAGCCGAATTGTAGAGCAAGGTTACGTTACATATACAGGGCCCTGCCTGGGTGGACTGGCATAGTCGACGCTAGCCGCGCCGGGCCACCAGCCACGAAAGGGTTTGTTGGAGATGTCAGGTTCGTTCGTCCAATTGGTGGCAGACAAAGCCGAAGATTGAAAAGAAAAATAGAAAAAATCTCCATGGGGTCGCCTGACCCCCCCTTTTTGTTACTTCTTTCCAATGGGGATGATTCTGGGGCGAGGGTTCGATGTCATACTGATCGCAGACCCAGGTGTTGCTATACTTGGGCACGGTCAACGGTGTAGGCTATACAAGGCATACAGTATTAGACATGGGCGGGCAAACAGCAGTGTTTCGTTACATTGGTTGGCTGATGGGTATTAAGCAGCGCATGGCCAATAATTTCCCTGCTACAGGTTTGATGGATTTGTTATTGGATGGCTGTTCTATACTTTGTTGGCAATGTGAGCAGATTACCGCGGGACAGTGGACGGGCTAAGGCTGATGCAGACTTGTTTTGCGCCAAGGCTATTTCGTGGCTTGCGAATGCAGGTTGCCACCAGACAGCGCAAAACTAGGCCTTTCGGTCGTAGTGCTTGGAGAAATTATTTTTAGAGGACTGCGCTGTCATGTTGACAAATGGAGTCGTGCTCGTATACTGCTCTCGTATAAATGTCACAGGCAGTGCCACGATTCAGAGGTGTCTAGTGGGCGCTTCGGGAGGACTAGGCGAGTAAGTTGAAGGAACTCACCTTGATAACAGCCCTGAACCAAAGTTTAGCAGCGTTTTGTGGCTGTAGTGGGAATTTGGCTGATCCTATCTGGGACTGGCGGCGCCCTGGCTTGCTCGATTGGGGTGGATCCCTGAAGGTGTTGAAAGTAGTCCTCCAAGCGTAGCAGACGACGCAGCGCTGTGCCGAAAGAGGCGTCGGCATCCCCCTGGCTTTGAGTGCTTACTGTAATGTAGGTCCTGCGGCGGCAGAGACCCAAGCCTTCGGCAATTTTATCCAAAAGCCTTCTAGAAGGGGTGAAGCGATGACAAGCTAGTCACCATCGTGCGTAAGCGCCGAATTTCTGCGTCTTGACATGTTTACGGATAACCTCAGCTGACGAAGATGAGCGTCGCCCAGAGTCTCAACATATCTGACAGAGTTTTCCTTTTGAGGGGGCATTGAACCACACGTTCAAGCAAATAAGACCCAGGCTTGTCAGCTTGGCAGCACAGTCTTCGCTGTAGTCTCCCCTCTTTAATTACAGAGCCATGTTGATACTAAATCCAGCGCAGGCCACGATTGGCGCTCTCCAACTGATGCCTTTGCACAGCAGGAAATGACAACCCAAGCACTCGATGCATGGCACTGTCTCCGGCCAATCAAAGCCATCAAAATGATAAAAGCCCATCCATTTGTTCGCGGCCATCACATGCACCTAGGCGTGGCAGAGAGCACCAAGAGAGCCGCGATGGATGGAAGGGCTGCAGCGCATTGTTTGAGCCGTCGTTGCCATCGCCCTCTGCAACCCCCCACTGTCACGTAGCGTGAGCCTGGTACCCCCCTACCAGGACCAAGAGGCTGTGGGTCGACGGCCCTCTATTCTCCAAGCCGAGACGGGCCATTTGTTGGAGCATTGGCCTCAAAATTTGGTGCAGAGAGGTACCTGCTGGGCATTGTTGTTCTGTAGCGTCTTCCGAGTTCTGTGACGGTAGCATGAGTGCAGCGAACATGGACACGACGAGTGTGATGCATAAATCTTGCCACGTTCAACAAAAGAGCGCCAAAATGATTATGGAAATACATCGACTAAATCCTAACCTTCATGCGCAAATCCCCATGGGGAGTGGAAACATGGGGGAACTATTTTCTTTTGTTTGTTGGTTGTGCTTCGTTTCGCCATCGCTCATGGCTCTTTGCGCCAAATGATGGAGCATGTTATGCAGTAGAGGCTGTCACTGGGCATGTCTCTTCTATACCAGCTAATTGGGATTAATTCAAAATCATAAACAGGGTCAACGGAGATCATCGTGTCACCATACGACCTGTCGCTGTCTAGACACAATGTCTGACTCGCCCCAATAATAATGCACCTAATATCTCGGCGACGCCACCAGTTAACCATCCAACAGTCCGTCCGTCCATCCATCCCAGCGCTCCAGCGTCCCTATAGGCAATCAATTGTACTCCGTACTCAGTGGGTTGCACGACGGCGAATACCACCCTCCTCCTCCACTCTGATACTCTCCACCTGATGGTAGCTTTCCCCCCCAAAAAGTGCCCACCACTGCATTGGAGATCGGTTCCTGACGGCATTCAAATATCTGCCAATCCCCCGTCACACGCTACCAACTCTCTCCCTGCTTGTTCTGCTGGACAGTCCAAACTCGACCGAAGAAAGATCAGACGTGTTTTGCATGCCCATCTTCATCCAAATATCTGGCTGAGACACTCTAATCGCAATGGCTGATGACAACAATCAAACCACTGAACCTGGCTCAGTCCAGGACTACGAAGTTGATGCCCCCGCCCAATACTCCGACCGTCCTAGGGGATGGATTTACAAAGGTTTCAACTTCTTTGGCAAGGAGACGTGGTTTGCCTCTCCCAAGGTGCAGTTGCTTATGATTTCTATCGTATGCTTCCTCTGCCCTGGCATGTTCAATGCTCTCGGCGGCCTTGGAGGAGCGGGTCAGATTAAGCAAAACGCCAACGCCAACGCCAACACTGCCTTGTACAGCACTTTTGCCGTCGTTGGCTTCTTCGCCGGTACTATTACCAACCGTCTGGGTCTACGCCCTGCCCTTGCACTTGGTGGTATTGGCTACTGTGTTTACGCCGCTTCTTTCCTCTGTTACAACCACACAGAGAACAATGGTTTTCTCATTTTCGCTGGTGCTTTCTTGGGTGTCTGCGCTGGACTCTTGTGGTGCGCCCAGGGAGCTATCATGATGTCGTATCCTGCTGAGAAGGATAAGGGCAAATACATTTCTTGGTTCTGGATTATTTTCAACTTGGGTGCTGTGGTCGGCTCTTTGGTAAGTACATTTGCGATGTCAGCTACTATGGTGTGTATTCGATGGTAGTTTAACAGCTTTCTAGGTACCTCTTGGACAGAACTTGCACAGCACAGTTGGTGGTGTTAACGATGGTACATACGCCGCCTTCATCATTCTCATGTTTATCGGTGCTTGCATTGCCCTCACTCTTTGCAATGCGGACAAGGTTGTGCGCGAGGATTCTACCAAGGTTATCTTGATGAAGAGCCCTACCTGGCAGTCCGAGTTCAAGGGTCTCTGGGATACTATGGCTTTGTCCCCTTGGGTCCTGCTGCTCTTCCCCATGTTTTTCTGCTCCAACATTTTCTACACCTACCAGACCAACGAAATGAACGGAGCTCACTTCAACATCCGCACTCGATCTCTCAACGGCCTGCTTTACTGGCTTGCCCAGATCATCGGCGCCGTCATTAACGGTTACCTCCTTGACTATCCTGGCCTTCGTCGAAGCGTCAAGGCTAGGATTTCCTTTGGCGTCCTCTTCGTTTTGACCTTTGCCATCTGGGGTGGCGGCTGGGCTTGGCAGAAGGACCAAGACCCTCGTGAGGTGACCGAGGCGGCTGGTTACAAGACCATTGACTGGACCGCCAAGGGATCCAAGTATCTCGGACCCATGTTCTTGTACTTCTTCTACGGTTTCTACGATGCTATCTGGCAGACCAACATCTACTGGTACATGGGTGCTCTGTCCAACTCTGGCCGCAAAGCCGCCAACTTGGCTGGCTTCTACAAGGGCATCCAATCAGCTGGTGCGGCAGTCTTCTGGGCCCTGGATGGTCCCAAGGTCGCGCTCCCTTTCAACACTATTTTTGCTGCCACTTGGGGTACATTGGGCGGAGCACTTCTCATCGCCAGCCCCTTGATCTTGTTCAAAATTCAGGACCATGTTAGCATGGAAGAGGACCTTAAATTCTCTGACGAGACTTACAACGATGTTGTTGTTGGTGCTGCTAACGAGAAAGAGATTGACGTATAAAAGCCATTAGATCTGGTTACTTTTTGCTTATTGGTGTATATTCACAATCCTGTATTTCATAGTATAGACATATTCGGGGCCAAGGAGTCGAGCGTACATTCAGTTTAATACCACATGATTTATTCACTATAACAGAAATGATAAATTTCACGATACTTAATTCATTCCAGCGGCCATGTTATCTACTAATGAGCTTTGCAAATCATGAAACCTGTTGATGGTAACATAGTACCCCTAATATTATTGGCACTGTACGCTAGCTAGTCTCCAGCGGCACAGGGTGAGCACATGCGCCCACGCCACTCCACACCCCGCGCTCAGGTACAAGGAGGAGTTGACCATCAAAAATTAAGCGGCAATCCTCCCATTGTGACATCGAGCCGTTTCATGGAGGCGTCACCACTAACTCGGCAGCCTCAGCCAGAGGTATTCACTCCTAAAATTACACAGCTCTACACGGAGCTTTTCAAGGTTAGATTGCAATGCTGCATGCTACCTCCCAGGTGTCATTTGTGGCTGACGACGACTGCAGGTATGCGACGACGGCCTCCGAGCTAGGGCGATTCCCCGACCGACCGCTGATCTATTTCGATAACACAGGAAGAAGATGACTATGGGGACAAGACAGAGGGATTCTGGAGAGAATTCTTCCTACTCCGGCCGGATACCACCTCGCTGAGGACTGTTCTTCACGAGCTCTCCCCTGCTGACATGGTAGCTTTCGAGGGCCGCAGTCAAGAGCTATTCGCACATGCTATAGAAACATTGAAAACCGGCCCTGATGCTGCGAAGCTACACACGTTAGAGGTATAAAGAATACTGAAGATCCGCCTGCAACCTCATGTGCTAATCGAACGACAGACACTCAGCGTGTTCATGTCCGCGGTGTTGTCCAAGAAGTACTCGCATCCGAGCTCGGCGATTCTTGCCTTACTGGCTGGCTTTGACAATATAGATACCGTCTTTACAGGATTTGTCAGTACATTGGATGGGATTATTCGCAGTGGAGTAAATCGTATGAATGTTGCCTCCCACAACGGCGTTGGACGAAGCTGACACTGCGTCGTAGTTGAGTTGCGGCACAAGGCAATTGAGGTCCTGCTAGCATCCACCGCCGGAGCCTATCAAACGACATTGCTCACATATATGATCCAACGAGATTTGTTCCCGTCAGTGATGAGGGTATGCACTGCTTGCACGCCTACCGTATTTTATCAAACGCTTACTCATGTCGTAGTTTATACAAGACTCCGAAACGACTGAGCAGGTATTCGCACCGCTCTCGCTCATTAGTTTACTCGCCAACTACAACAAGTTTGAATTCCAGAACCCGTATCAACTGCGGTTGAAAGATTTTGTCAACGAATCCACAATCCAAAACATAGTCCACAGCATTGGCTTGACCTGCCAGGATATTCGAGATGCATATATCGACATTCAGGACGACTTGCCGGAAGGCTGGACCTTTAGCAATACTTTGAACATGATTGGATTGGGCGCTATCGCACCTGGACCAAAGCAAGAAAAGAAACCTGTCTATGACGCAGAGACGGCAAAACAACTATTTACGAAACTGTGAGATACACTGTGCATTTCTTTCCCAACACATTTACTGACAAGAACAGTCCGACGGAAAAGGCAGCTGTCTTGCTTGCCACCTATGACTTTTCACATGCAAACAAGCTATTTTGCCTCTCTCTTGTCTCCTTTATGGGCGAAAAAGGCGTCGAGCCGCCTATATCCAGCTTTGTTTCCCTTACTTCGTACCTGCTGCAACACGCCCACCTATCGCATCGATCAACCTATTATGCTCATCTCAACTTGATGGTGTTCCGTCTATTGATAGAAGACAACAATATCTGTAAGAAGATCTGCAGCGATGAGCCCAAATTTGCCGTTCGCCTTTGCAGACATCGAGCACCGTTCCTACCTCTTGTCAAAGGTGAACGACCATTAGCCTGTGGAGTGTTAGACACGATGATCGACGGAATCAATCACAACCTACGCAAGCGGCTCGATGTTAGCTTGTACACCCTATGCCTCGGAATTCTTCTAAGAATCATTTCATACTTGTCTCGGTCAAGGACGCGCCTTACATATCACTGGCCCGAGTTCTTTCGCTCTCTCCTGTCTATGGTTCGTTTTCTTACAACCTACACTTCCGACCTTCAGGACTTGCCGCACATAGAGACTCTAGTCGACCATGTGGTGAACTTGATTGCGCTGTCACTCTCTGCGGGCGAAGCGTTCCTTCCCACGCCAGCCTCCTATGATGACCTATTCTACAAGGTTGTGGAGTCAGGCGAAGTCTTGGTCAAGTTCAAGGAGAACTATCAGCTAGGCAAGTGCAACAGCAACTCTATAGACACGCTCATTAGTGTCAGCACTCACTACAAGCAACTGCTTGCTGAGAGCGGCAGCTCCTCTTCAAAACCCAAACTGAACAATCTTACTGCAGGCCAGGTGACTGAAGTCATTAAACAAGGCTACGAGACTTTGAGTATCCAAGCCACAGAAGGTCTGGACTCATGGGATAGATACAGAGAAGCGGACGAGAGAATACTGTTGAAAAAGGTGGCACGGACAGCGGTTGAAGATGTCCGCACCCTAGTGGAACAATAGACTATTGCATTTCTTTCCGATAATCCAAGTTTTGCAGTGTGACGCATGCCACGTTTGCTAATTGCTCCTATGAAAGAACGCAAGAAAGAATTACCGACACGCCATCAAGCTCTGCTTACCCAATAGGAAAACCAATGTGCACGGAGATGTCTTTGAGACCTGCAGTGACAAAGCCTGATTTACGGATACCAGTGCCGATGCTGGAGACATTTCCGGAGACAATTTGGGTATACCAACAAGCAGTCTGCAGCTGCAACAGTTAGCTCGGCCTAACAGATACGTCAAAGCAAGACTTCCTCTTCATATCTGTAGACGGTGACTGCCTCGACGGCTCTGTTTTGTCAGAACAGCATGGCTCCATCTAACAGTTTCCAAACCACACAACCTCTCCATCACAACTTATTTCGTAGAAATCTCGAGAAAATGTCAACTCTATTGATGGGTTAATCACGCTGGCCGCCACCAAAATCTCCACTGAGATGGTGGTGTGGTGGAGCAGCTGTTCTCGCGTTGACATGCCAGTGCTGTATGTAGGGCGTAGATGACATTGCATGATTTCAAATGACATGACAGCAGGGACCCTGGACAGGACTTATTGGGGCTAGTTTACAAAAGTTCGGCCTTTCCCATGCAGCCAAGTATAGGCAATACACTCGCATCTCGGTTACTTTTTAAATTTTTAGAATGTGGCATGTCTGTACTTCTGTTTCTTCTATACAATCTCCGTCGCAATGGAAACATCCTCACGCACCCCAGCACCCTGTACCTGCTATGGCATCAGTCACTCGAGGCTGTCTGGAAGGTGTGAGTAAGTCACAACACGAATTCATCTCACGAGGATGTTGTATGTTCATTGAATTGGTAGTATTCTCTCCTCTACTCTAAACCGTGGTATCTCATATGTTGACTGAATAAAGACAAAAGCATCAGACATATTTGGGTGAGCGAGCAATCAACCTGAAGTACACCACCTGCTCTAGCTATATCCAAAATTACACGCATTCCCCGAAACCAACAGCTCTTCATGCCCACTGCATGAATGCTTTTTACGGAAAATTTGACGATATGAAATAAAAATAAACGAGTGGGAAGTTCAGGCTGCACGACATAGCATCGGCGCTTAGAACATCTTGGACAAAAGGCGTTTCCAACCGGGGTAGGCGGCGATCTTGGCGCGATCAGCGTTGATCGCATCCCAGTCAAGCTCACGGCGACCAGTATCGACATCGATCTGAGAAATCTTCATGTAACCCTGGCGTTTCCACAGGTAGCCTACGGCCCAAAACAAAGCGACAACGAAGATGGCCAGATAAGAGTTGAAGAAGTCGGAAGCCGATCCGAGCTTTTTGCCAAGAGGGGAGACGGCGACGTAAAACTTGGGAAAATGTCAGCAAGAACAAAATATGCAGTACAAATACAACGAGACAACTTACCTGAGCCATCAAAACAATTACAATGATACCAATACCGATCCACGAGCCGACAACACCACCCGCAGCCTTGAAGGGGATCTCATCCAAAGTATGGCCTTGATGCAACCACGCCTTGCGGAAGCGAATGTGAGCATAGCAAATTGATCCCCAAGTGAACAGAGCTGCGAGACCAGACAAAGCAGACAGCCAGCTGAAGACAACGTCACCTGCGCTGGCAAGGTTGACATAGGCCAGGGGACCCCAAGCGATGACGAATAGGACAGATGGCAGAGGACGACCAGACTTGTCGATCGTGGTGAAGATCTTGGGCGCATAACCCTGTTGAGCGAGGGCTGTGAGAGTTCGAGAACCTCCATAAACTCCGGACACACCGATGGACAGAACAGACACCAAAATGACCAAGTTCATGAAGTGATCGAAGCCCTTGAGGCCAGCGTATTTGCCAGCCAAGACGAATGGAGAGGCGTCGGCACCCTTGCCGGACAGCAGATCCTTATCATCGGAGTCAACAAGAAGACCGACAAAGAACAGACCCAGAATGTAGAAGAGGGTGATACGCCAGAAGACTTGCTTGATGGCTCCAGGGAGAGCCTTGACAGGATTCTTGGACTCAGCAGCGGCGAGACCGACCAACTCGGTTCCAGAGAAGGAGAAAGCAGCCGTGACGAAGACAGAGCAGAAGCCCTTGAAGCCGTTCTTGAAGGCTCCGGGGTTATACCAGTATCGGGCACCCCAGTATTCATCATATCGGCCGCTCTTGGGGCCGCCTCCAAGGACAAGAATGAGGGCAATAATCATGAAGACGCATGTGGCAATCAGCTTGAAAGTGGACGCCCAGAATTCTTCTTCAGCGTATCCGATCGCACCGAAAACGTTGATGATGATGATGATGACGAGGAAGACGGTAATCCACACTGCTACGGATGTTTCCTTATCCCAGTATTGGATTGTGATACCGCATACAGAGAGTTCGAGAGGTAAGACGACGACCCATGAAAAGACATAATTCCAGCCCATGGCGAAGCCCCAGGAGGGATCGATGAAGCGAGACGAGTAGGTGTAGAAACTTCCAGAGACAGGGTACATAACAGCGAGTTCACCAAGAGCATAGACTATGCTCAAGTTAGCGCGATGCCGCGAACAGCGGAGCGAAGCAGGATTTGCGAAGAATCACTTACCGACATTGAACATCATAATACCGATAATCAAGAAATCGATGAAAACACTACCAGGTCCCTGGGATGAATGTCAGCAAATGGCACCTACTCACAGCGCTGAGCGAAGCGAAATTCAGCTCGTCATGACTGGACCGCGACAGCAAAAGAAAACTATCACTTGCGCGCCGCAAATCCCTTCCTGCACCAGATTGAAGCATGCGACTCAAACGAGGCGAAAAAAAAAATTCAGGGAAATACTTACACCATGGGCCAAAGCCGCACCGGAACCGACGAAAAAACCAGCGCCGATAGAGCCACCAATGGCAATCATATGCAGATGGCGCGGCTTCATAGGACGCTCCATCTCCACAATACCGAGGCCATAGTGCTTGGTCTGGAAAGATTCGGCGTTGAGTCCATTTCGAGTCCAGAAGTTGGGGTGTTGCTCGACCAGGTCGGCATCGGTGGTGAGAACGGTGGTGGTGGCAGCGCCGTCGACTACATGACCCGTCTTCTCCATGCCACCTTTCTCTAAGGTGCTTGGGGGTGTTTGAACCCCATCATCTCTGGACGACATGATTGCGTAGACCGACCTGCGAGTTGCTGTGGCAATCTCAAGGAGGTAAATGTGCAAATACGAAAGGAATTGGGAAGGAAGACTAGACGGAGAACAAGCGCCAACTTGGAAGGGGGGATCCGATGCCTCTTAAACGTTGGAAACTGTTCGGAAAGACGGCCGGCTACGACAAGGAGGGTCGGACAAGACGACCATTTATGCAGGCAAAAGCTTTGTCCCCGTTTCCTTTCCTTGGGGATTTCACCAGTCGGTGGCACCGTGGGATAAGCTAACGGGTTCGAGACTAAACAGATAGCACGGCGACGCCCCATTAACAGCCAAGCCAAGGCGCCAGGCAAAGCAAAAGTGAAGGAACAGGGCCGTTTAGGAAGGATGGGCCATTTCGGGGTTTGGACGAATTGGAGCTCGTGAGGGGAATTGGGTGGCGCGATGCAGGACATTGGGGACGAATTGACCAGCCTGCATGCAGTTACATTGGTCCCTAAACCAAGCTCAGCTAGCGAGCAATGAATCCCTGGGGGTGTGGGTAGTTGCCAACCCGTCCAGTTGGTTTTGCCTCTGGTGCAACAACGGGCACGTTTGGCTGCGCACAGCACCACGAGACATGCTAAATTGGGGAAGACAGACAGATAGGCGTGGCCCACGGCGGGGAACTGATACAGCTGAGGACAATAGATGAAGGCCTAGCCTCCACAAGAGGCTCTGTCAGATTGTCTCCCCCAATCTCCACTCACGCTATCACTGTTTGGATGGGTACTTTGGATACACCAGAGGTGGAGGGAGGGAGGGAGGGAGGGGAGGGGGGAACAGTCAGGATGGGGTCTGGTCAGTGGTGACATGCCTCACTGGCATGTTAAATGGAGGGTGCCTCAACGGAGTAGCACTATGGTTTACTTGTCGCCCTAGGTGGTGTGCACTGTAGATCTTGGCGGCGCTTCCTTCTGACGGGCTTCTTCCTCCACGCCAGCAGCAGGTATCCGCTCTCCTTGACGGCTTCTAGCGCACAAGTCTCCTACTAGAGAGCCTAAACGGCACGGTATCTTGGACGGTGCATGGCCGGTGATTTAGCGAATGCATTGCCTTATCGTTCCAGCGATGGAACTACGAAAGTAGAAGGTAATGCAGGCAGAACAAAGCCGTCGCTTTCGGCGCCGAGGCCGCGATAATACCCTTACTGAGAAGACCTGGCCCAGGGGGTGTGGTGAAGGACCCTCTCTCACTGTACCACAGTGGGCAATTCAACTGAGATGGCAAGGTGGTATTCGCCCTGTTTTGGCACATGCTTTTGGAACTTTGGAAGGCTTGGAAAAGAACACAATGTATTGGGTGAATGGGCTGCCTGCACCTTGCAACATCCCCACTCGCACATGCGCGTACCCCGGGCGGCACGACTCATCGCATCGACAAAGGAACCTTCAAGCTTCTGGGCAATCTCCACCATGAAGATCCCACCCACTCTACAGTCTGTACTGTACTGTCCTGGGCTCTATTTATCCCTTATCCTGAACATTGATACAACACGCATGACCCCCAGTCAGTTTCTTGTCATAGTGGAAACAATGGTTTGCAAATGATACGACATTGCAGAAGCGCGCGACGCTTGCCAAGGGGCTGACACTAGCACGGGCCACGCCGTTAATGGACGGTCATCCAAGACAGATAGGAGGCGAGGAACAGGTGGAAACAAAACAGAGGTTGAAGAAACAGTGCGCTCTGGGGAGGCTCTTTTCCCTCCCCAGAGCTAAATTTGTCGCAGGGGACAGCCCGATTGGATGGGCAGACCGTACAGCAAGCCTTTTGCGTCCCAAGACGGAGAGAGCGAAGCATCTTTCGCCGTCGAATTTGCCCCCATGACCAGGTTGTCCTCTTTTTTCCTGCTTCCCTCGTCGCTCTCACTCCCAGAATCCGTGCTGTAAAATGATAGTCGACGCCATCTTTCAGCGCCACGTTGGCCTGGCGCGGAGTAAGGCTCTAGCATGATGGGTCTCGTGCAGGCTCACACCAATGACAACGCTCAGAATGTGTGTAGACTTGCTCTCATGCGCCTCTTGACTAGAACATTGGCCACTTACTAGCCATGCTTGGCACCCCCCCCTTCCGGAGCAGGACTGCAAAAATGAGTTAAAGCCCCCGAGATGTTTGGTTGGCCACTATTATTGTCATTATGTACGAACTAGTCTATGTGGTTGCAGGACCCTCAGCGCAACTACTCCGAGGTTCTTATTGGACAGTCTAGTTTTAAATTCGGCACCTCGATGCGTTAAAGATGGACAAATGAGTACAAAGTAGCTTTTGCCTCTCAACAAGTTTGTCACCGTAAATCGCATGCGTAGTCTGAGCTGGCTTGCTTGGCATTTTAGAGTCCAATTAATCACGGAGCATATCTGCGCCTCCTAGTCTTGGCTCTCGCATGGCATTGTCATTTCGGTAACTTCACTATTCGGACGAGCCCTCCTGACTGGCCATGTGTACTACCAAGGGATGGCGCCCGGTTCCCGATGGAAGCCACCAGGTTGCTGTCCTTGCAGCGCTTCGGAACGTTGAAACATGTGGGAGACTCTTCAAGAGAGACAGACACACGCGACGGGCTGGATAGTCACCTTGCCTACTTGAGCCTAATGTCCGAGCTAAAATTGGCCGGGTGAACCCTGACCATAACCTCAATGAGACTACTGCGCAGCCTAGCCATGCAAATGCAATTAATCCTGGTCAGCATGCATGCGATGCGAAAGTTCCAGCCAGGTACATGTATGTGCTGACGAGGCGAGAACCTGGACCACGCCTGCACATACCCCCCCCTTCGTCTCTGAGGATACCCTTTATTTTTCAATTGCAATTAATAACCTGTGCCATTTTCGACACATAATGAACAAGTAACATGTAGTCATTAGGTATACGAGGAGAGGGCACAGGAGAGTGTGCCTGGCCGCTTCGGTGTTACCTGATATTTTACGTAGAACTGCCACTGGCTGAACTTGTACTGAGTGCTGAGATTGCGAACGATGCTGCGCGAACTGCGAACTAGTAACGAACGGGTTTGAAGCCACATTGCTTTCTTGGCTGTTTGGAGATTCCAGCTAGTAGCCTTCTCTCCTAGATTCAATCTTCTAGAAGGCTACTATAAGGGTTCGGAACGAGGGGTTTATTCTAGGATGGCGTCGACGGACGGTCTTCCAAGGCGGCAGCCTATGCCAAATACTCTGGGTACAACGAGGATGTGGCGTATCCGGTACATGTACGACTCATCACCTGCACAATGTCAAGCAACCCCTAGCGATCTATGAGTGTGTGAATGTACTGTACAAAGAACTATGGCGAGAGAGGCGTTGAACACTCCGCCATTGCCGGGGGGAGTTGCGATACACCAAACAATTGGTGAATGCATCACGTAAAGGATTGCTCTTCCGACTCGGGAACAACACGAGGAGAGGCGATTCGAGGCTGCGAACCACAACTGCGGCTGAGAATTACAAGTCTTTGGACCTTTACGACAAAGACTCGACTCGTGGCCCTCTTCTCAGCCAGCTCTCCGGGCAGTTGCCATTCGGAGAGAAATTGCACGAATATCCCCCCAAAGCCAAGAGAAACCAGCGCCACTGTTCTATGTGATATTCTAGAATGAGCAGAGAAAATGCGCCTTCTTTGGAACTGGAGAACCTGTTCCAGTGGCTGCCTGGGCTTTATCCGACTGTTAATGTCGATGGTGGTGGCTGATCCAGTTTGTATGTGCATGTACCGCTCCAGAGGCAATTGACTGGCCTGGAACCTTGCATATGCAGCTTGAACCAAAGGTTGGACCGGGTGGGATTTGGCTTTGTAACAGATGCGTATTTCATTTCAGAAATGCACTAAGACCCAGCCACCAGCCGTTGATGCATATAAATTACTAAAATGGCACGATTGTGTGCTGAGATGTTGCCAGTGTTGGAATTCTCACACATTGCCTGCATGAGAAAGACTCTAAACGAGACATGTGAATCACCATTTGCAACAATGGATGTATTCTTCAATCAATAGTCTCCAGGAACGACTCCTCCCCCGCAAAGTAGCATCCATTCCCCTCATCAAATCAGTGGATAAATAAACACATGGAGCAGAATAGGTGGATGAGGCGGCCTCTGAGGCGCTATTGTCGACCCCAGAAAATGCGGAGGAGGGTCCCTTCACAGCCCAGCTTGTCTCTAATTAATAAGAACCGACCCCCTGGGTTTGGTCGGTTGTTCGCGGGTCAATTTTATTTAGTGGGCAGTTGACACTTCGACAGTAGCCTCGATCCCCCAATGTTACCGTGCAGTGGCACGCACCATCTAGGTGGACCAGGGCACAAGAGTAAGGGGTGGTTGCTATAAGTTCTCCCTCGATGATCTCAGACTGGCGATTAACTATGAGGCAATTATACCGCAGCGCGGAGGCGGCCACCACGGAAGTGATTCCGATATTTGTTAGATTTGGAGCGAAGCTAAGCGGCGAGGCGTTTTCTACATCGCAAACCAGGAGGCGTTTACTTACTCGCGTACATGGTCTGTGAGTGGTCATGGGCGAAGTTGCTGAAGAAGGCGTCTAGAAGGCAAGCCAGCCATAGTGCCACTGCATTGCTTCTTTTCTTTCCAAGCAGTCTTCGTTGGGGTTCCACGGCAGCTGCACGGCAGCTGCACGTATGCTGTTTTGACAGCGTCGCTATACCTATCGCAGGACATGTGGGTTACGCGAGTCGCCAAGGTACGTTGTGGTGTGCTGTAGACCGTGGACCTGCCCACTCTGCTTGGGGGAAAACTACTCAGATGTTTGGTTTGCTGCCAAGGTATTGATTGCGTTTGCATGTCGAACGGGCCGTGATGGCTGTTGCTGTGTTAGAGTATGCCTAGCTTTCTCGCGGTTCACCAGTTCGCCGTTTCGAGCTTATTGTAGCATATAGCCCTAATGATATACACGATAGAGATGATTCACAATGAGACGGGGGAACTTTAAGATGCCTTGCCACTTGTGTTGCCTGTCATAGTATTGTCTAGAAGTGTACATTTTACCGTCTCAGGTCGTGTCATTCACCTCATTTGTATGAAATATCCCAAGAGACTCCAAATAGTCCACGAGATCATCGTTGCCCGCTTCTTTAGCGCTTGAATGAAAATTGAGCAGCAAGGTTTGGTCATCAGACCCAGCAACAGAGTAGTCACTGAGAAACCCGGCATCAATCAGTATCAACAGTTTTCGCGTGGCAGCGGGCCGATGGATCGAGGGGCGCAGGTTGGCGAGGATATCCGCAGAGTCGAATTTTGAAACAAGAGAGGAAGTTCTTACTGCCGTCTTTAGCATTACGCCTCTATTGTCTTCGAGGAGAATATGCTCAAAAAGACTCAAGCCGTTGGTACCGGGGGCAGCAGTGTCTAATGGGACACCGCGCCTGATGAGATACCCGACAAAGTCTTCGTCCTCGTTCTGTAGGCCCAATAGCACAATGTTGCTTGGAAATGCTGTCTTGTAGAATTTGGAAGTAAGGCGGGGATCTGAGTGCTCGAGTACATCATAGTGTAGCTGCTGGACGCTGACCCAATTAAAGTTGAAAGATTCAATACAGCTAAAGAAGCATGATGCTGCTGACTTCCCAGTCTCCCTCTCGTAATATCTTACTGCTCGAGATCGAAGCAGACATTTTATTGCAATCGAGATAGAGCAACCAGTGTCAAGATCTTCGTTGGAACTTTCGCATGTGGAATATCTCGTCGTTTGTGGGAGCACATCCTCGCACATTCTCTGCCACAGCCCTCTGCCGCGGCCGTCCTTCGAAGAAAGCACTTCGGGTGTAAGAAGAGCTTTGTATGTTTCCTCAGAAAAGGAAGTCTGCCGGGCGAGCCAGGAATAGGCGCGTTTGCTTATACACATGGGGTCTCGTATCTTATTTTGGCGAAAGGCGCAACCAAGAAGTACGTTTTCTGCAGGGGTTCGCATATTGACGTCTTGAATTGGTAGAGTGCCACATAGACGTTGTACTCGGCGCACTAAGTCGGGCGAGGCTAGGGCGTTTATGTGATGAAGAGCTGATTGTCGGTCATTATTCATAACGAGGAAATCGGCACCTCGCTTTTGCAGGTCATCGATGAGACCAACGTCTCCCCACGCTGTGACGATGTGTGACGATGGGGTCTGCTGAATAGCAGATGAAATTTCAGCTTTGCAGCGTAGGAGGCATCGTAGAACAGCAAGGGTCGAACTTTTTATCGAGAGAAAGTCCGTTAAGTCACCGATTGGCCAATACTCTAAGGTGTATGTCAAAGCTTCGTCAAACGGTGTAAGGCCCTCGCTTGTCCTTCTGCTGAGGTTTGTGGCTGCGGCAGGATCGTGATGAGAGAGCCATACAAGCATAGACAGGTCATTTGTGGCCGCTGCATAGTGCCATATATTCCGGCCCTCGTTGTCAATGTCAGTTGTCTTCAGATTGAAGGTGTCAATCAACAACGAGAGCATCTCGGTTGACTCTGATACCATGAGAGGCGTGCGGCCGGATGCATCTCTGCCTTTGGGCTCTCCTGATCCTCGCAACAACATTTCCACAGCCCGTATATAGTTTCCAGATATAGCCATGTGGAGCACAGTGCCATCCTCTTCGCCTAGCGGAGACGACATGTTAATATCGAACCGAGGATCCAAGAGCAACCTCTCCAGGAGAATATCTTCTTCTTCAATAATGAGATCGCTTGCATGGCCAGCAAATTCCTCATCATAGCATTGATCTATTGCTCCGCCCTTCAGCTTGATTCCTGTTTCGTCAATGAAGGACCATATGGCCTTTCGTAGCTGTTTATGCTCGGGTATGTCTAGAACCGGCTGAAATATCGAGTAGTCAACAACGAATGTTATCAATTCGGACAAAAACTCACGATCTATGTCGAAACCTGTGAGCACAGATGGTGATTCGAACATTTCGATGAGAGTGTCGATTGTCTTATCGCTCGACAGCACATGCTTCAATATATCAGTGTGCTTATTGGCCAGAGCCGACACAAAGGCCAAGCTCGATAAGTCACCCAAGGCAAATCGTTTCCATCGAAATTGGTGACTCTTCATCTCCTTTGAGCTTAATATGTGAATGATTTGTTTCCGACACTCCGTGTCCTGGTGCTGCGACAGAAGAGGTGCCTTCCAGACTTGCGACAGCAGATGAGCGACAGGTGCGGCTGGCCCGGCCAATGCGCAGAACAGAGGGGTCCCGAGAAATCCAGTTTGTTTCATGGAAACCTGGCCAAAGGTCGACGAATTACAGAGCGAAGGTAGACCAAGAAAGGCAGCAACGTGTAAGGGGGATGTAGTTCCGTTGCACAGCGAATCCGTCAAGTCGAGAATAGCGTCATAAGAAGGAGCTTGCAGGCCATAATGCTCTGGCCATGTTTGTCGTACAAGCTCCAGTACCCATTGCGTAAAGTTCCACGAATCCTTGGGGGTGAATAATCTTTCGACGAAGGGTCGGATATCTTGCCAATATTCTTCCGTGTAATGAACCCATTCAGTTGCCGCAGTAGTGTACTCAGGAAAGGCAGCTCTTCTCTTCTGAAGCAGTGCCTGTTCCACATAAAATTCTTCTGGCTCACGATTCATACGGGGATCCAGGAGTATATTCAACCAGGCAACGACCTGGTCAACTGACGGCTTTGTCATCTTATTGGGTTGACGACGAAATAGTTGAGATCTAGTAGAAGAAGTCCCTGTCGTCTTGCGGCGACGCCGAGGGGTTATGCGATGTTTCCTATAACATGACGAGCGGGGGTAGAAAGCCAGCGAAGTGTGTTTTCTTCTGTCGCCAGCGATACTGAGGCCGCCGCGATATCGAAAACTCATGCTTCAAGGCTCATTGCCCCGATGTCTGTGCAAGCCTTGCCCTGGGCTAGTGTGTCGTGGAGAGACAGTGTGAGGTGGAGCGTGGCACATGGCTGTGGCACTGTGCTCTCCAGCTGAGGCTGACACATAAATCCTTTGTGCAGCATGGCGCTGAACGACAGGAAGTATCTAGTCTCTTTTGCTCTTGCGACGATTTATGGATTATCATTGCATCAAGCCTCAGCAGCGGATGGCATGGTTCTGTTTGCCTTTAAAAGTTTGACTTTCCAATTGTCAAGGTTTCCCTTGGTAGCGGCCCGTGTGACTCTGTGCAATGTCATTTGATGGCACACCAGACCAGCAACGACTTGACACGCGTCATCATTGTAACAAAGTACAAAACAATGAACAAAAACAATATCAACAAAGTTCAGAAAATAGAGCCATGCTCGCAATCACAGGATAGAACTGCAAGCAGACATCGGAGTGATCCAGCTCTCGTGGAGAGCCGTCAATCAGCAGCGGCATTCTCGGACCCGGCATTTGTGCACCTAATCAATCCAAAGATCGACGTGTCTATCAGGGGAGCTTCGGCCGAATAGCGGTCAAATATTCCAGCCGAAAGAAAACACCAACTAGTACGCGGTAGGAGGAAAACAGATCCAATCATGCACAGACAAGGTCCAGGCGTTTGATTACTGAAATGATTGCTTGAATTTAGGTCTCACTGCCTTGGGCTAGTCGCGGAGAAACAAGCGCCGGTGGACAAATTGAATACGTTTGGTTGTTGCGGTACCTCCTCTGTGCCAGAGGAGGAGTTGCAGCGAGATCATGGCACCAAACGGCCAGTAGTAATCAAAAGATCCAAGGCGCTCAACACAACTGGGGCAAACTCAAAAAGCCCACAATCAAAAGTCCATAAAGGGAAATGCGAATAGTAGCTGGCGGACGAATTACTTTGCCTGGTGTCAGGTGCCGGCCGCTAAGCATGACGATCTAGCCGATCTCTTGGCTCCTCCCAGCGCAGCTGGATGGGCACGTTGGTGCTGCCATTGGCTGGCAAACGTAAGATTTCAGGGCACCCAGGGCCTCATGCCCCCCCAGAGTTGCGCTGCGTTGCGCCTTGAGAAGCAGTGCTACGCTGTTACAGATCCTCCCTTTGTGGGTTAGGCGCCGCCGTACAGTAATACAGCTCCAGTTCTCTCTCGGCCACTCACGCTGCTTTGGGAAGCTTTTGCACGGCGACGCCCTTGTCGCCTAGTCCTCGTTGAGTGACCGATAGGCGATGCCGACCAATGACCTACCTAATTCGTTCATCCTTCCGCCCTCCAATGCAACCGTTGTGAGCCCGTAGCCTTTGAATGCCGCGAAGATCGCATTTGACTGGTTCGTCATGCGAACACCCCAGCTGAACCAACTTGAATAACTCCATTCCGCGTCACCCAAGCGACTGACATTTAAATACCCAGCTTCTCTCCAGCCAGCTCTTTATTGGAATTCGGTTCATCGGTGATTACTCTGCACACCAAGCAACAGCAAATACCAATACCGCCATCATGACTGTCATTCGCAACGTACTCCCATTTGTCGCCATGGCCTCTGCTTCCTTCTTAGATGGTGGCGCTGGAAGCTGCCCCAACGACATTCCCTTGTCCTGCCACAACACCACCGCCGTTGAAAACACTTGCTGCTTCATCCCAGCTGGCCAGCTTTTGCAAACCCAGTTCTGGGACTCTGAACCCGCTACTGGTCCCTCAGGTAAGAGTTACAGCTTCTTGCCAACCTGGCAATGATAACAATAATATGGGCGACATACACTAATGCCTTTCACAGACTCTTGGACCATCCACGGTCTCTGGCCTGACAACTGTGATGGTTCATACCCTGCTCAGTGCGATACTTCCAGAGCCTACAAGAACATCAGCGATATCCTCACCGCCAACGGTGCCAGTGATACTCTTGATTACATGCAAAAGTACTGGAAGGACTACAAGGGCCAAGACGAGACCTTCTGGCAACACGAATGGGGCAAGCACGGCACTTGCATCTCCACGCTCGACCCTGACTGCTACTCTGACTACAAGGATACTCAGGAGGCTGCTGATTTCTTCACTCGCACCGTTGAACTCTTCAAAACTCTCCCTACCTACAAGTGGCTCGCTGACGCCGGCATCACCCCCACCACCAACCAGTCCTACAGCCTCGACAAGATCCAGAGCGTCTTGGAGAAGAACCATGGCGCCAAGGTCACTCTTAGCTGCGAAAGCGGTGCTTTGAACCAGGTCTGGTACCACTTCAACGTGCAGGGCTCTCTACAGGCCGGCAAGTTCGTCGCCGCTGAGCCTGATGGTGCCAAGGGCAGTTGCCCCAGCAAGGTTCAATACAAGCCCAAGTCTGGTGGCGATGCTGGCAGCTTCCGCCGCCGCCGCTTTTAAGATGCCCAACGAACACAAGGAAAAAATATTAGAGGACTTCTTTGTACATTGAAAATTCAAATTCAACTTACGAATATTTCACGATAGTCGTTATCTGTATATAAGAACAAGGGTAGATTATGATTGTACAATTCAATGATTACCATGCAGCCAAGAAATTTGAATGCTTTTCAACCACGTTGTATTCAATGCAAGAGTTGGACAATGTAGCCAAATGTATATGGAGCAGAAATGAAAGTAAATGACACTCTCCGCCTCACAAACCAAACTCAGTTTACCTAAGCCTTTAAACAGTAGCGCGGAGAGGCTCTTCCTTGGTGGTGAGTGACCCGGCCTTGTATTCATGACAGTGTTCGGGGTATCTTAGCCTTCGTGTACGCTTTGCGCAGCTCTTCCAAACTGGTTTGCTGAGTTACTATGGCTTGATGTGTATTTCTAGCGAGATACGTGATGTTTTTGGCTTAGAAGGCGAGAAACCTCTCTCTACTCTCTACGACAGCAAAGCCGCGGCCTATAATGGCTGCAAGTTTGTTGACCATTCCTCGGGAGCAAGTCCATTCGGTCACTTTGTAGAGCCAATTCACTACATGGGAAATTTCATGAGCTCTTGTGATCCCTCAATTGAGATGGCTGGAGAAAATTGTCGTGTTACAGATGTTTTCACATAAGCCTGTGGCCGTAGACTTCGTCCCCGCACTTCGTCTCACGAAGAAGGCTGGCTGAACAACTCCTCAGTGTCATGCTCTTCGCCGCTGATATCGAATACTGAAATACTTTACTTGCAGGTCTACAATTACTTCATTTGCTAGGTTCCAAACGCAATGGGCACTCCACGCGAAACTCTCCCTCGATACCTCATCCTCCAACATGAAGCATTTCTCCAAACACTTGACAGCCATCTCCTCACTGCTCCGATCACTGCCCCAATGCATAGAGTACTCGATGTCGGCACCGGTTGTGGGATTTGGGCAGCAGATCTCGCCGAACAGTATCCCGATGCTCAGATTATTGGGATAGACGTGTTTCCACAGCCCAAGATCACTGCGCCGCCCAACTGCCAATTCATGCACATGGACGCTGAAAAGGAGTGGGATCTAGACAATGCCAAATTCGATGTCATTCATACGCGAATCGTTCCTTTCCATTCCGAACACTTCCCTAACGTTCTTCGGCAGTGCTACGAGCACCTCACTCCTGGTGGGTATATGGAGATGCAAGAGCTTTGGCCGCCGTGCAAGACAGACGAGCCAGTAGGAGCTCCGGAGCATTCATCCAAGATCATTGAATGGACAAAACTTCGACTGCAGGCAGCATTAAAGACAGGTGTAGACCAAGGGATTACAGGAACGCTGCCAGAAGCACTATCAAAGGCTGGCTTTGAGGACATTCACACATATGATACAAAGTGGCCGATAGGATCGTGGATGGAAGATGAGAAGATGAAACAAGTTGGGCAGACGTATTTGGAGCTAATACAACTAGTTGCAAGTGCTGCGTCACAAAAGGGTCAGCTTTCGACTGTTGGCATGGGAGAGCAGGAAGTCGAGGATCTCATGGAGCAAGTGGGCAAAGAACTTGGAGTTGCGAAGGTGTACACGCCTGTGCGAATCGTCTGGGCTCGGAAACCTAGACAGTAAGGCACATGGACTCACGACTTGTCTTCGAGGGCCGAACCGCTGGGCATGGTGAGTTTGTTGAAGTGACGTATCTCACGAAAATGCGTTCGGCTATGGTGCATGTGTTGCCGAGGCGCATTGTGTTGAGGGTATTGTGTGCCCCGACTTGCTTCAGGCTACATTGTAGCGGGTTCAGATTAAGTACTGCTCAGTTACTTGTTAAGCAAAGAGGCAGTTATTTGGAAAGGTCTCAGAGTTTGGTAATTTGACATGTTTTTATTGTTTTCATAACTAGGCTAGTTGATTGCCAGTTGAATCAAGGCGGTCTATGTACAAGTTGCCGAGGGCTGGTCAAGCCTACTTCGTCTGAGGTGTGTTACATGAGAAAGTGCTCAGCCAGCCAACGAAAAGGAAATCACTAGATTCACGACTGTGTTGAGAGCTCATTTGTTCCAAATCAGATGCGTGCGCCTGTCCTGTCGCAAAGAATAAAAACCAGAATGAATGAATGAATGATAGTAGATGCGCGCGCTTTTTTGTGTTATAACTCCGTATGTTAGAAAGTTGACGTAGTGTCTCCTCTTCTCTCCTGATTGTTTGCCTGTTTGAGTGGAAATTGCTCGTAAGTCCTTTCCGAATGGCCAGGTTCGTCAACCGGTCAAAACGATTTTTGTCTGCGGTTGTCTCGGTGCTGTGTTGGCGAGCACATGAGTGCAGGTAAAACTTTTCTCCTTGCCATGTTCACATGACGCGACCATCATCGTACACGCCGCCGAAGCAGCTTTAGGGTATTGTTGCTTGCTTGCTGTAGCTGTATTCCGCCACTTCCTTCGTAGTATTCGTTAAAGAGTTCTGGGCTGCTATGCCAGGAGGGGTTTGGCTATGTTCAGGGTCGCATCGACTCGTCACAACTCGCCAGGCCGTCCCTCAAAGGTACCTCTCACACGGAGGTAAGGCGTGGGGCTTAATTAGCCCATCAAAGCAGCACCTCCGGATTCAATAGCCTCAATTTCGGCCATGTCGACTGGGTTGCGGCGGAATCGGGCGGGGAGCTCGGAGAGATCGAAGAAAACGCCCTTGGGGGCATCTACAGAGCCAAGCTGGGCACCAGAGGCACCGCCAATGCCTGCCTCAGCGCTGCGGATGGTCTTCTGGAGAGGGCCGTGCTGCTGAGCATGGTCGCGATAGGAGCTGAAAGAGGAATGACGAGAAGAGCCGCTGCCAGAAGTGAAGGACTCGGGGAGGGTGCCAGTAGGAGAGGCAGGGTGAGGCTTGGGGGAGTGATCGATGGAGGCTGCGGAGGAAGACCAGTCAGTAACGGTTTGGAAGTGACGAGACCGAGGGTGAAAGACGGCCGATACATACAGGGAATCGAACGAGGACCAACAAACTTGATCAAGGGAGTGCGCTCAGCATGGGCGGCAGCCTGTCGGAGAGCTCGGGTGGTGAACATGTTGTCGAGTTAAAGTTTGTTTGCGTGGTTGTAGGGTGAAAATGCTGGTGTGAAGTTGAAGTTTTGGAGATATCGATAAGATAATGCAGTAAATTGTATGATTGACCGAGAGGGAAGAAGAGGAGAGGTATCAATGGGATAGTGTGGAAGAGGGAGAAAAATAGATAGGACGAGATGGGGGGTGAGGAGATGAGCGGAGATGGAGATAATAAAGTGCTCTGCCTGGGCGTAACTGGTTGCGTGGTGGATGCCGGACCGGGGGAGACAAACACCAAAGCGAGCGAAAGCGCGGGTTCGTTGCGCAATTTTGGCGCAACAGCGAGGTTCAGCAGAATGTTGGCCTTGTTTTTAGGGTCTAATCTAGCATTTACCGAAGCCCGAGAATACCATACCACGCGGTCCAGCTCGTCCGTCGTCCACGCCAAAAAAAAAAAGTTGAGTGGGTGGGGAAGCACGAAAATGCTTGTCGAAAGCCTGAGGTTCCCGTTTTGGGCGGTTTCGGGGCCTGTGAGTGGTGCCCCGGAGAAGGCCATGCCTCGCCATGATGTTATCTGTTGCCTGACAGCAGCAGCTACTGCGCACTTCTCCAAAGAGCTACAGGTGGTGCAGCTGCGTGCTACAGGGGTTCTCCCATCCGCTAGAACCGAAATGGCGCGGCTTGTGGAGATGTTGAATGTAACGCCATTCTCTTATCTCTGTCGAATAAGACGTCCGACGGTCGGAGACCAGTTCTGTAGGGCACTAATTACTGCTCACTGCACTAATAGATTACTCCCGTCGTGCGGAGTATCCTCTTGCGCTTGCTTAGATATTATTATTGTTATCTCGTTTTTGTGAACCGCGTCTGGCCGTGTTGTATCACCACCACCCACGAAACAAAAAATTAAAACGATGCCAAGTGTCCAAATTACTCTCATATTACTACTATGTACTGCTTACCCTCGTCCTCGCCTCTCACATTGACCCCAGATCTTGCCCCTTCCACCCGAGATTTGCAGGTGTCGCGGAATGTCACATCACGGGCAGAACCGGAGGCTAGCAGTCCAGATCAGAGACAAAGGCACATGCTAGCCAGTTCAACCACAACAACTCAACAGCGTCAGTCCCCTTATCATGACGTCTCTCGACCACTAATATCTTGTTTTCGTCATGGTCGCAACCCGCGCTATGCTTAAAATTCACGAAGCACTCCAGAGCGCGCGCATGGACTAGCTCCCCAGCCATCAGATCAATACCAAGATCCTAGCTCCCGTCTTTTAGCAAAACCTTCACACCACATGCATTCTCCCCTTTGTTCAGACACCAATATGTCACTGTTGTCTGCCCGAACTCATATTGCGCTTGTCTCTCCCCACATCCCTTGAAAGACGCATCAACATCCGTCACCCCGGGTTTTCCCTTTACCCCGGAATCTCTCCTCAGACACTCGTCATCCTTCCCCAGATCCCTGGATCTTAATGGCATGTGCTTTATGGGCTCTGCCGTCTTCTCTTCACCTCGCAAGGCATTTCTCCTTTCCCTGGCCATCACTACGCAGTGACGCAATGCACATGTGGCTGACCTTACCGCCATCTAATACCCATTGGCAGCCTTCGGGGAATTTCGTAGAAAGTCGAGACAGTCACATATGCACACACATCAACTGTGATGCTGGTGTTTGTCGACGTGGCTCTTTGTCATTTTAAATGTCCTTCCGCATGTCCTCCCACTACAAGCCTAAACGTGCCATGAGTTTTTACCCTCGGTGGACCATAACGCCTCACTCACAGGTTACATGTACATTGGCTCTCGTCCTGGCTAATCAATCCCCTTGAGGTGCGAGGAGCTTCACAGCCAGCTCTCCCCCAATCTTTTAGTATCCTGTTTTGAATACATGAAATGTAGTAGAGTGCAAGGATTATTTGAGGTTTTTGTATTGATCAGTTTTACATCTTTAAAGGTGCAAAAAGCCCACCTATTCACACGTATCTATTTTCCGACAACAGACCAGCTAATGAGGTTGTATTATTCAATGCTTGAAGCTTCTCGTGCCTCAAAGTTATTTTGCACTCTAAGTTGTACAGAGAGATAATTCGGTTCATTCAATGGTCGGTACCCGCGCAGTCCGCTTTACGTTCTGGAGCAGAACGAGACCGTCCACATCACCAGGTCCATTGTCGGCTGGTATACTCTGTACTTACATGAAAACAACTCCGTTGCTCATGGGCATTCGGCCGGGCCCGACTTGTCTGCTTTATAAAAGAATCCCATCAACGGAATCGCAAAATAGTACTTGCGAGCACTCTCATCTTCCCACTCCAGGCGTGACAGTAGCAAAATGAGTCATTCTCGCTCATCGTGACTCGCCCCACTCAGAGCCCACTTACACAACCACTTTTCTTATTTCAATACTTGGCTCTAATTGAAGTGCGGTTTGCGTCCAGGGGTGTCCTTTGACGTTTGTCATCTTACAGGAAGCGGCGCTGCATATGTCGATATTGGACTTGCAATTATAGTGGATATATACAGTGTTGGTTGTGTCCAAAATGATTCATTTGTATATGCAGCGCAAGAGGCGATGATGATGCAGAATGATGAAGTTGTACGAAGAATGATGAAGTTGTACGAAGAATGATGAAGTTGTACGAAGAATGATGAACTTGTACGAAGAATGAGTTGTTGATGATAGTACAACTGCTGTTATATATTTTACACATAGAATAGTTACGGTAGTGAGGGTGTAATAATGAATATTCCAAGTCAAGACACCAATTCATATTTATTCCAGCATTGTAAGATAACACAATCCAAACAGTGTAAGTCGTGTCAAGTTACTTCCCCCATTGCATACCCGACAGTGATGCTACACCTTCACGATACACATGAGTGCAAATAATAGGAAGAATCGACATCGTCTGAAAGTCACCCAACTTATATATAATTTTAACTTTATATTTCTTATTTTAAGACCAATTGCTAACTAGACGGCAAAAACATTGCGTCTCACATCCTCATGCCCCTCGAACCCAATCCGAACAAAAGAAACCGTGCTACGACAAAGAGCGACCAAGTCGTAAGTGAGCCTAAAATCAAACGATAATAATATGTACAGGAGCAAAAATGCGGAGAAAAGACAAAAATCGCAAAGCTATTTCCTCGACAACATCTCCCTCAGAGCTTCGACTTCAGCTTCACGACGAGCCAACTGAAGCTTCAGTTGGTCTCGCTCGCTCGTCATATCGCCCAGCGCACGTTCCAGGTCCGTAATGCGGTCGAGGCGCTTCTGGCGATACTTTCGGGCAGCCATGGTATTTCGCTGGCGCTTGATTACGGTCTCTGTATCTTCGTCTCCCGTGACTAGGTCTGCAGGGGTGGAAGGAGCAGCTCGCTTTTTGGAACCAGCACTGTGGCTACTGACGGTTGATGGTGAACCATGAGGTCGGTTGCTAGAAGGGGTGGTGTTGGTGAGGTTTTCAGAATGAGGCGCCGTAGATAGAGAAAACATGTGAGTGTGGGAGGAAGGTGATGTGGTAGTGGTGGTTGTAGTGGTGGCCATGTTATGATTGGAGACACTGTCTTGATGATTGCAGAGAGGACGGAAGTTGGAACCAAGATGCTGGTCGTTGTAGAGATAGCCTGGGGTATATGGGTTAGTATATGTGTGAGGGTGACTGTGTTGTGTATGATATGACTCACTGCTTGGGTCCATGCTGTTGGGTGGCGTGGGACCAATGAGGCCAAGAATAGACATCTCGTCGTCACTGCCTAATAGGGGAGTGAGGTTGTTGCCGTCTTGTTCCAGGCTCTCCAGAGGATCGAGCAATAACTCGGGAACCAGAGGACTAATAAAGGACTCGTCAAAGATCCAATCTTGAGGAAGTCCAATGCCGTCCGGGGCTTGAATAGGTCCCGACGTTGGAGGGAGAGAAAGTAATTCTTGAGGTTGAAGCGTAAGAGAAGACGACAGATCCGGTGCAGTAAGACAATCAGTGAAAGACCACCACTGGGGACTACCAAGGTGGTTTTGGGGGCTTGCGTTGCTGCGGCCTGAAGAATCCGATGATGGACAAAACAGCAGCTGTGGCGGTTGAAGCTCCTTCGGCGTCCATTCGCTCAGATTACAGCGCCTCTCCTAAGTCAATGGAGAGGCAGAGTCTCTCTCGAGGAAAGGGGGTTAGAAGGAAAAGAGTTTGTGAATTGGTCTTGTTCCAACAACAAGGACCAATTGGAGATAGTGTGTTTGGGGGTTGGGCAAAGGCTGCCTGGGGTGAAGGAGGGTATGAAGAAGGAGAAGGAGAAAAGAGACGAAAGAAGAGGCTGACGTTGGGATATTATAAGCAACTGACGGCGATCCCTGATCAGCCAGCCCTGCTCTGGGTCTGCCGAGATGGGCGAGACATGCAACAGTGGAGGAAACGCAAAACTGACCAGCCTACTCCGTAGTTTCGTTCAATTACTTTGATGTGACTGGGATGGGGTTACGGATGGCGGAGTTTGCGATGGAGTCAAAGGGGTGTGGTTTCCATGTTGCACCCCCTACAGTTTCGTGCAAATCGTGATACCTCGTAACCCCTGTTTTAAAAACATCCATTAAATACTGTGAAACTATATGAAAATTTGCGCTGCGCTAAAATATACTAATTCTATTCTTCCATTTTCTTCAGCCCACATACAATTTTCTTCCATTTTTCAAGTATTCTTCTCTGACTATCGTATGTCCTCCCTTTTGAAGCCTCTAGGCCCCACGCCCTCCCGAGTGAGTCACTCTTTAGCATCCTAGCGCTGAGGTGGCACAACATCATCCATTGAAATCTTTTTCGATTACACTACTGAATGTGTGAGTTTGGCGTGTAGCCTTTCCAAGTCTTTTTTTCTTTTTTTTTTTTTAGCAGATTTGAAGGGCGTAAATTGAGTCAACTCCATAAGTAGCAGCCCCAAAAGATCGTAGTTCAACTACAGGTGCCCGTTTCCACGACTTCGGCCGATTTGACAGCTCCGAATCCCCGAGGGGCCATTGAATTGGCCATTAAGTAGCAACTGTGCTTGGTTTTACTATAATTATACAATACGGTTTTTCTAAGCGAGATCTCAACGGATTCAAGACCACGTAGGCTTACCCTAGAACGGTCATGCCCGCACAAGACGAAACGACATGTAAGCTCTGGTGACATCTTCAACGCCAATAAATAATTTCCTCTTAGTATCACTTAGATCACTTAACGCTTTGACAATAATTCAGCTTCTAGCCGCGGATCCCGACCTTCGCATCGTAGACGTTTATAGCTCGCAAACCATCTACAAGACTTGTAATGCGACTGCGTAGAAGGCGCATTACCACTACCCCCTAACAACAACCAAACGCAATGGCGCAAAAAAAAAAAAGTGTCTATGCAATGTCTATTCCAAAACGCTAAGTCATGTATGTAGAGTATTATGTACCGCTATGTTCGTAACCAATATGTGCTCGAAATCATCGACCTGAGAAACGCTTTTCCGCAAATCGCAGAGGTATGTACAGCAATACACTCAAAGCAAATGCAACCTCGAATCCAATGTCTCCTGTCTTCTTGGCCAACGGTCCCTGCCACCAGACTTGGTCCATCACTGGCACCACCAACCCGAAGCTTAATACACCCGCACTGATGGCAGCAATTCCCAAAGGCAGCTTGCTGGCATCTTTCCAAATAGCATGATCATAAGAATCATACTTCCTCCGTCGAAATACAATGTGCTCTGTAATTACAATGCCCACGAACGCTGCTGACCAGTATCCAATCAAGGATGCAAAGTTTTCCAGACTCTCAAAGAAGTCGTCTACCGCTGCGATTGCCACAGCGATAATGATTGCTGTCGAGAGGATGGAAAACACATAACGAGGGACTCTAGCTAGCACAGGGAGCAGAGTCTGGAAGTTGAGAGTCACCGCATAAAAGGTGCCACACGTGTTACCAAGTAGAGTCAAAGCCAAGATAACCAGCACGAATTTTCCAAAACCACCTGCAGGAGAGAGCATGCCAGCCAAAGCTCCTCCCACGAGGTATTTATCGTACTGTTCTTGCCATGCTGGATTGTTAGGAATGGCACCGGCAACAGCTGCGCCAAGAATCATGAGCAAGATGTTGGGAATCAAAAGGCCAGAGTAGGTATAGAGGAAAACGCGCCAACTGCGAATGTTAGTCAGAGCTACAGTGGCTCAACCAATCAATAGATAAACTTACGAATGAACCCTGGGGTCAAAGTAGGTCGTCATGTCGCTGCCCAGAGCTGCCCATGGGATCTGGTAGCTGGCAACAATCATGCCGAAGCTAAGCACCCCAGCAGCTGTGGCAGTGGGGGGTTCTGTCTGCAACTTCAAACCAGATCCTCCATAGCCGGCGGTGATGGAAATGGTGATAATGGCAAAGACAAAAGCATAGTTCTCATAGGCATGAAGTACCCGAAATCCCCAGAAGGAGACAAAAAGAGACAAGACCCCAATGATGACAATTCCAACATTTGGCGTGAGGCTGCCTTCTGAGACGGCTGCAAGACATTGGCCACCAACAATGCAAATGATAACAGTAAATCCGACCATTGAGGCCAAGTTGAGCAACACGGGGATTGAAACGAGATAGCGACTGGTATACATTAGCAGGTGAACGGTACATATGAGCAGCAGTAGACTTACCCAAAGCTATATCTAGCTTGAATCATCTGTCGCATACCCGTTTTGGGTCCAAGGGTAGCGAGATATCCGGCAGGGATAGTTGACAGCAAGTTAAAAAAGAGAATTGTCAGAGCTGAGTCCCTGAGGCCTAAGCCGTAGGCTAATGGACCAAGCATGCCAAAGGTGATACTGTTGCCATGTTAGTTTCGTCCCCCTACTGTAGACGATATAAAGGGAATACGCACCCCAAGATGTTTGTGTTAATGGAGCACCATAAAGTAAAGATTTTGAAGAACTTTTTTGAGGTTCTCTCGCTAACAGGGAGCGGTACGATGCCGTTTTCCTCCACTCCGCTGGAGCGTAACAGTCTGTGAAAAGTCCCCTTCACGTTAGAGGACGAGTGCTTCTCGTCATCACTATCGGGAAGAGATGCCGGCCGAGTCTGCTCGCGAGAGGCGTCTTCGGTATCAATCAATTCATTGAAAGTCATTGCGGCCGGGTTTGGCTGGATATTTCGAGTCCAAGATCGAGGTTGGTGCCAATCGGTGGCAGCGCCGAGATGGCAGTGACCAGATTCGGGGAGAAAATTGAGTAGGATATTATACCATTGGTAAAGAGTTGATCAAGGCGCTATGGTGCAACATACAAAAAAAACAACCAAAATAATGTCGGGCTGGTTCTGACTCGAGTCAAATCGCCGTTATGGAATAATCGGTCGTTTCCGATGGATGGGCACACGCCGAATCGATGTATTTGGCGGTACAGGCTAGGATGCGTGTGGTATAAATTAGGTAGCAAATATTAAATTGGAACGCTCAAAAAATATTTCGAGATGCCAACCTCGTGGCAAAAGCAACTAGTATAAAGCAAAATAATAAAGAAGCAAAGAAAAAGAAGGAGAGTCATGCAAATGACGGATGAATGGCCAGAAGAAATCGATGGAGACTTTTTCCAGTCTGTAAAACGGATGCGGATTCGGCACTGACAGTGGGCTTTAGTGGAGACGGTCGCTGCAAGTTACTGCAAGCCCTTCTGTAAAATGCAGACCGGCGCACCCAACCGCACCAAAGCGCCCTGGACGTGCAGTATATTGAATATGCGCCTTCCCCGATCAGGGGAGGGTCAACACGTTTTTGGAGGTGCTCGACCCCCACAGCGGCTTTTCCTTCAGCGAGCGATGGAACGTCTTTAGGTGGGCTGCAGCTTCTAGAAGCTGACGCCGATGCTGACAGGACATGTGCATTTAAAAATGACAACGAAGAAGATGCATGGAGGCTAAGAAAAAGACAAGGAGTAGGAGCAAGTCTTCGCAATAATTAACGGGATGCTATCTTCTTCAAAGTCACCGTGTCATGGACAGCTAATTACCATTACCCATCTCTCCGCAAAAGGTGGACATGCCTGGTGCAATGTGACTCTTTCTTTTGCTCTTGACCAGCCTGGACTACCCCTTAAAGTGCATTGCCGGCAGTCACCTGAGCTAGTTTACAGACACCGTGGCTCTGCAGTGCGCTGTCCATGCGCTGTATGCGACTGTCCAACTAGGCATGATGTATGAGTTGCGTGGCCAGAACCATTGGTACATCGCGGCATATCCGTTCCTGCCCAAGCACAGTGGATATATTGCAATCATTTTTCTTATTAGTTATTGACTGCGTAGTACTTAGTGGTCCGATTTGGTCCCGTCCATGCATTGTAGCAGCAAATCTTGCAAGCGTTAGAGGGTCTACAAGTCGTAGATCTGTGCTCGATGATCTCGCAAGGCTTGCGTTACGCGAAGGATTGCTGCTATCCATCCCGTCCAATAAATTAGAAACCCGGGTTATGCGTCCGTCGCTATTTTTGGCCCCCAAAACGTGTGATCTTATGCCCGATCAGAGGACCGCCGCGGATGAAATTTGAGCCGAGGCGCTACCCATGCATGCACGCCATGAGTAACACTAAACAACCACCAACAACCAACATCAACAGGCCAGAACACCACAGCTAAAACACGCAGCCCAAATTGCATTCGGAAGAGACGACAAACTAGTGGTCCGGACATTTCAGGTGCCCTCTTAGCGCTTGTGCACCATTATTCATTATTGTCCAGTCTTTCCACGGAAGAATCCTCCCAGCGCCCCCATCAAGCCGCCCAGCCCTTTCTCATGGCTGTCCATCACCATGCCTCCTCTTATCCACTGCGGCAGCTTCCCTCGAATCCTTTCTGTTCCATATCGCCTGTCTACTAATACAATAGCCGCATAGTCTCCTCTGTGACGAATAGCTCGTCCAATGCTCTGGTTCACTGCTCTCATACAAGCATTCTCGTAAAAATCCCGCGCTGCTTGCTTCGCGCGCAACGCAGCCTCATCTTTAGATACGACACCTTGATCTATGAGGCGTGTCATAGTTGTTGACTCGATATACTCAATTCTCGCTTTCCAGTCGGGCGACGCAATGTTCGGATATGGTAGGCCAATGACGAGAACACATCGGCCCAGCCTATCAGAGAAGTTAATTCCTTCTGACATCTTGCCGCCGACTACGCTCAGAAGCAGAGCGCCTTTTTGAGTCTTTGCGGCGGCACCGTCCCCTAAAATAGCATTACTGTATTCTTGCAGTACGTCGTCGCCTGAAGTGCCCTTTGTTTCTTTAAAAATCGCTTTGCGGGTCTGTAACCGCTCCCAGATAGTCTGATGGCTATCCGCGTGCTTCTTCTGCCAGGCTTCGGATACCTGGTCGAGATAGCCGTAACTGGGGAAAAACACAACTACACCATCAGGGATGACAGAGCATATATTTAGGATGCTCAGACCCAGCTGTTGTATCATTTCGCTATCCCCACGGCGCTGGTAGCTGAACTCAAATGTTGGTGCGCCAGGGCGAGCCGACGCAAGTGTCCAGACACATAGGTTCTCTGGAGGAATAACGTGACCACAACTTAACGTAGTCACTTTTGATTCTGAAAGTGACGGGAATAAGTGATCCTTGTAGTCGTTGAATGGTGACATGGTTCCGCCTGCGAGAATGATGGCTCTTGCGCTGGAGGCGATTGATGAGAACGCATGTGTTGGAGACAATAGGAGATACGACAATTGGATGTCCGCGAAGCTTCCACTAATTTTCTGATAAAATATGCGACCCTCGGAGCTCAAATTGGTCAAGGCGATCAGAAAAGAAACGAATTGATGTAAGACAGGAGTAGATGAGACAACAGCCCGCTTCCTTGTCTCTCCCTTGCTCTCTACGTAGCTGGCATATCCTTCGATTTTGTACGCCAGTTTTGACTCTTGGATGTATCGTATCAGTTCGAACATATTAATTTGATCGATTCCTTTGGGACGAGTCAGGTCATTAGCCTCGACGATGCCAGTATCTTGCTATTGACGATTAGTTTCTCTTCTCATAATCACCATCACCGTAAACCGTACCTTGAACTGTGTGGCACCATTCATCCATTCCAGTAGGCCTTCAATGACTCTCGCCACTCGACCAACATTTACTCGATTCTCGCCTTTGAGCTTTTTGCCAAACCGTTTTACATATACACTGAGCATTTCTTTTCCTCTTCGCAGATCGCTCAATTTGATGTCAGCAGCATAGACGTTTGATACTGCATCCATGATATTATGTGCTTCATCAATGACAACAATATTGCCTTCCAACTTGATCCCAAGAGCATCTCTAGCATTTTTCTGTAGCAGAAGTGGGTATGGGAGTGTCACTATTTCTGCACCCGGAAGCGCGGTCCGACTGGCATAGTACGGACACACCGCGAGCGATTTGCCCAGCTGATGCAAGTCCTCAATGTCTGGAAGATTTGCCAGCGATGCGTCTCTAAACTCATGCGTTTGACTTAACAGCTCTTCTCTGGGGACAAAGTCGCATTTCTTGCTTGATTTTGGCTGCTGCATTTCGGCGCATTTATCGTTGATGGCTTGGACGGACGAAAGACGAGAGACGCTTGGATTGATGCAAAGCTTCTGGCGAGACGATAGAGGAAGGAGTTTAACCTGCTCAACTGCCGATTTCTGGTCTTTCACTAGTGTTTTGGGTAATGATGACGGGAATTGCGGTCGGCGCAGCTCCGTGATAAACTGTGACAGCTGGGAATGGGTTCTAGAAGTATAGTATATCTGAAATCATCAGTATTGAGAGCCAAGAGGAGTTTCGTGATCAAAAATACTCACTTTTATACTTTCCTCGAGGTTGTCTTCCTCTTTACTCTCCCTCTTCGGTGCGCCCAGACCAATCTTCTCCAGCATTTCTCTAGATTCCTTGGATAGCCCTGAAAGAGTATCCTGAGGAGCTGAGCGCCGATCTTCCCAGTCCTCAAGTATCCATTCAGCATCTTCATCCTCATCTGCGGCTTTTACTCGAGTATTTTCAGCTATCCGACGGCGCTTGCGACTTCGTTCCTCAATAGCTTTCTCCTTGGCTCTCACCTCCTCCAGACGCCTTTCTCTGTCTTCCCATCGCTGTAAGAGTTCCTCCTGCTTTCGCCGGAGCAACTGATCCACCATCCATTCCGGTTCATCTTTGTATGCGGTCCTAGCCTCCTCTATCTCCTTCTGATGCTGAAGAGCTTTGTGGTTTCGCAACCATGTAAGGGAGGCACAGATGAGCGACAAGGATTTACCCTATCAAGTTGTCAGCCTTTAAGTACTCGTAATACAGCAAGAAATTTGCTGCTTTATTTTACTTTATTTTTTCATAATTTCTCTTGATTTAACAAACACATTTCTTGCAAGCCATCATCAGATAATATTGGCACTCACAGTTCCTGTTGGGCTTTCAAGGATGCCTATTTGGCCATCACCAGTCTCTAAAACATTATAGACGGTTTTCATAAACTGTTCCTGGACATCATACGGAGTAAATGGGTGATGGAAATCGAGCTTTTCAAGACCGACTACAACATCTCTCAACCCATCTTGAGCTGCCATTATCAACAATGGCCCCAAATGGCATCCACACGATCAAGTCGTTGTCACACTGGCTACGCATAGTGTACACATACAAGCTTGCCCAATAGCCAATTCAACAATTGTGGGACTGCCCCTCATTAGCCGTTATTTCTCCGACAGCCACCAAAATTGGACCACCCTCCGAGAAGTCACATGACCAGACCGCATTGCTGCGCACTTGGGCTTTTAGGGCTGTGCTGCCCTCTCGCCTAGCAAATTTTGGGTGGGCTAGTCTAGTCGTAGTGTTCGAAGCGCAAAAACATCACCATCCCGCCTTTGACGCACTTCATACCCGGAAAGCGACAACCACAAACACCGTCGCCATGCCTACCCGTTTCTCGAAGACCCGCAAGCTGTATGTTCAATCAATAGATTTGAGACGATTATCGATCATGGGAGAAGGAATTGTGTTTGCATGCTGTTTACTCGATCCTCCGCTCTACCATCGTCGTCGACATCGAAAAATTGCGTGATGGGGACCAAGATCATTTTGGCTAACAACTTTGTCTTCTTACAGCCGCGGCCACGTCTCTGCCGGACACGGTCGTGTAGGAAAGCACCGCAAGCATCCCGGAGGTCGTGGTATGGCCGGTGGTCAGCACCACCACCGTACCAACTTGGATAAGGTTCGACATCACCCTTGAAATCGACGAAGCATTCGACGATGAGACACGACCGACGAACCAATACTAACATGATTTAAACAGTACCATCCAGGTTACTTCGGTAAGGTCGGTATGCGATACTTCCACAAGCAACCCAACCACTTCTGGAAGCCCATCATCAACCTCGACAAGGTACATATCTCTCACCCCGCTGCCGCAAACTTTTTCACACACGCTATTGCAACACGATTTACAATTGCCTGTTCTCTCAATCGACCACTACCATGAACTATCGCGACTAGAAACAACTGGAGAGCTGGCAGTCGTAAAATCGTGTTACAATTGCGTGCGTTCGGCGCGTGCTAGACAATGACGGAATGCTAACATATTTGTCCTACAGTTGTGGTCCCTTGTGCCTACCGAGACTCGCGAGGCCTACATTTCCGGCTCCAAGAAGGACACCGTCCCCGTCCTCGACCTCCTGCCCCTCGGCTACTCCAAGGTCCTCGGCAAGGGCCGCCTCCCAGAGATCCCCCTGGTCGTACGCGCGAGATGGGTCAGCAAGTTGGCTGAGGAGAAGATCAAGAAGGCTGGTGGTGTCGTCGAGTTGGTTGCTTAAATTGGAGGACGCTTTGCCCTAGGAGTTGGTACCGGTTTTTCAAAGGCGGAAAAGAAACTGCAGGCCGTCACACCGTTTTACCCCCAACATATGTAACAAGAGGGGAACGGGACCTGCGTTTTTGGGTCGGCTACGAGCATTGCATCTGGGACTCTTGAAAAATGGAGTTTTAACGAAATAAAATCGATATATCGCCCATAAACACAAAATCATGCTGTGTCAAATTGGAATGTGAGGCAATGAAAATGCAGTGGTTCGGATCGGACACATCATCCATCAGATTCTTCATCGCCGTACATGTCAAGACCATTTTGGCAGGGTCACGGTGATTCGTTCAACAACTAAATGCATTATAGCCCAACTCCAGTACTATGCTTGTGATATCATACATTTCTTGTCTACCATTGAAATATGCGTTTAAGCTTCCACCATGTCCATTTCGTCTTCGTCTCCTAAATCATCCTCTGGCGGCTGGTCAATCCGCAAAAACTCATGCTCCAATGCTTCCTCGGCTGTGATTCGTCTGCTGGGGTCCAGCTCCATGCAACGCTCGAGGAACTTCACCGCAAGCTTCTCATCTTGGGTCAATGGTTTGTCATCTGTACGGCAAGTGCTCCATAGGATGATCTTCTCCATTGTGAAGCCCTGCTGGCCGACTGTTGGGATGCTAGTCTCAAATACACACCCGTGTAGCAAACCCGCAGCTTTCATTCTCTTGGAGCCAAAAATCGTAGCAATCTCAATCATTGCTTCGACGTCATCTGCGGAGTTGAAAAATGGAAATCGTTTTGACATGATTGTCAACAAAATCACACCAACAGACCAGATATCTATAGAAGTCGTCTGTTCGGTGCACTTGAACAGTACCTCAGGAGCTCGAAATCCACGGGTTCCAGCACGGTTGGCTCGCCTTGAAGGTCTTGTATCACTCTTGGGGTAGCCCTGCTGGGAAGTTGTAGCTGTTTGGGCCCAAACAGAATTAACCTGGCGGTGCTTTCTTGCCTCACGCGACTCATGACACAGGCATGGCTTGGACTCAGAGCCTTCTCGCTCTGCCAGCCCAAAGTCAACCAGCACTCCACGCTGGGTAGCCGGATCGTAAAGGAAGTTTGTGGGCTTGATGTCTCTGTGAAGGATCTTGTGTTCATGGACACTTTTGAGAGCAGTAAACAGCGATCGCATGTAAATGGCGATATCTGGTATAGTCATGTCACGGAAGTAGGTTCTGAAGTCACCGTGTCGGAAGTACGGCAGGATAGCAACGACTTGGTCAGTCTGTCGGAAAGCCGTGATGAGGGGACACACGGATGGACATTGCCGCAAGTCGTGAAGAAGTTCTAGCTCATTCAGGATTCTTGCAGGACTGGATGTGACATAGATCTTCTTGATAGCAACGTATCGTGGTCTTCGTCTCTGAGCGCGTTGAGAGTCTTTATCAGCATGGCGCTTCATCGGTGGTGGTGTCCACTTGACAGAATCGTCTTCATAATCCCAGCTGTTATCGTAGTGATCATATCGAAGGTCTTCTGCCTTAAAGACTGTAGAGAAAGTGCCTACAATTTGTGTTAATTATGGCCAATCAACTATTGTACTTGCAAAACAAACCTTCACCAATTCGCTTAATCAGTCGATATTTGTCGTGAAAGCCAGGGAAATCCGTCTGCAACTTGTCCATGTCCTCCTGGACACCATTTTCGACATTCTCGTCGTCAGAGCTTTCTTCCTCTTCTTCCTCCTCCTCTTCGTCATCTTCTTCAAATCGTTCATTTTCTTCGAGGTCTGCCGGATCGACGTCCTCGACCTGCTCATCGTCCATCATCATTTCTGTTTCCTCTGTGCGGGCATCTTCATGAATATCGAAGCCTTGGTCAGCCCTCCGTTGCAGCATCGTAGTCATGGTTGAACTGGGCGCTGTGTTAGCCGTGTATTGAATAGTGACTGTATCCAGGCAGTTGGAGACTCACTATTAGCAATTGGCCTCCAAATATAGCCTCGCCGCAACAAATAAAATAATTTTTCATATAAATCTTGCCAAGTCGATGTCGCGAAGCTCAGCAATTTGGAGGGGTCCTTTGGCGCGGCGCTAGTGTGGCGTTTGTCCACCAAACTCAACGCGTGCCCATTGTTAGCTGGTTGATGGCGCTGTGGCGGGGAATTTGCTAGTGGCGCGTCCAAACAAAACAAAAACACTGGTTGCCAAGGGACGTTCATAGCTTCACCACGACACCAAGAATCTCATTAACGATCACACAATACTTTTGTCGGGATATTTTGACGGAGCAGAGAAGAAAAGGCAGACGGATGGCCCAGCTCTAGATCGACTGATTTTTCTTTTCTTTTCTCCCATTAACTACAGAATTCCACACCCATCAAACGGTGACACTGCACGCGCCACAGTGCAGCTGCAACCATGGGCACAATCAACTTTGATATCAACGATGCACTCAAGCTGTACATGTCGGATCCTGCGACGATTCCGACTCCAGAGGCTGACGTCGCATTGTTTGACTGCGAAAATGAGCCCGAGTCGCTCACGAATCCTTTGATCAATCCGATCTTAAATCCCATTGTCGATGCCGTCGCCGACAACCCAGACGCTATTATGCGCGCATCCAATATGGACTCGCTTCAGTTCTTGCTCAAGTAGGTTCCTCAATATTCCAGAGAGTCTTCATGTTTCCGATGAACGTACAATAACGAAATGCAGATATTCATCATACCTCCCGACGCATGCGCTGAGCAAAGTATTCGATCTGGTCATGAGTGGATTGAACGCCGAAGCCGACGCCGCCCATAACGACTTGGATTCGCCTGACGAGCAAGAGTCTATCGCACATCACAAACAGCTATTGGAAATCTATGGATTCCTTCTGCAGTGGACTATTGCCGCTGTGGAGGCGAAAGCAGCGGAGAAGTCATCAGTGGCACCCGTCGCACGTGGCAGAGGAAAGGCTAAGAAAGGCACATCCAAGGAAGAAACATGGGACTCGGCGACACAGCTTCAATCCGCGCTGGAAATTATGTGCAAGGTCATGAAAGTCAAGCTGTCGAAAATTTTCTTGACGACCAGCGAACGAGATACATTCATCAGTCTGCTCACAAGACCAGTATACATGGTCTTGGAGAGCGAGCAGCGCGTCAAGGCTACTGCCATCCGCATGCACTGCTTTAAGGTACTTTGTGTGGCCGTCAAGCACCACGGACACGGCTATGGTAAGCTTTGCAGCCTAACAAGCTTAACTGACCTGGCTAACATTCCGTAGCCGCACAGATCAATGTCATTCAGAACCTCACATACTTTGAGCATCTGTCTGAACCAATGGCCGAGTTCCTCCATATTTTAGCAGAGACCTACGACTATCCCCAGCTTGCAGATGAAGTCTTGCGCGAAATCAGCAACAAGGAATTCAACTCCAATGACACCAAAGGGCCTAAATCCGTTTCCTCGTTTATTGCAAAGATTTCTGAGCTGGAACCCAGAATCGTCATTAAGCAAATGACCATGCTCGCTAAGCAGCTGGACAGTGAAGTGAGTACCGCGCGAGATGACGACGTTGTGCGCAATACTGACGGTTGTAGTCTTACACCCTTCGATGTGCTCTGATTGAAGTGTGCGGTAACATGATTGGATACCTGAGCGTCCAAGACGAGCGCAGTGAGAATCATAAATCACAGTTGAATGCATTCTTTGACGTTCTGGAGGAAAGATTTCTTGACATCAACCCATACTGCCGATGCAGAGCACTGCAGGTTTACATGAAGCTCTGTGACCTTGAGCAGAAGTTTCCCAAGAGAAGACAAAAGGCTGCTGAACTCGCTTGCCGCAGCCTGGAAGACAAGAGCAGCAATGTGAGGCGAAACGCCATCAAGCTCCTCGGATGTTTGATCAAAACTCACCCTTTCACTGTCATGCACGGCGCCCAGCTGTCCCGAAAGGAGTGGCAAGAGCGCCATGACAAGGTTGAAGAGGAATTGCAAGCTCTGAAACCTCCACCAGGTATGCCTGGCTTTGGCGATGACGATGCCACGACGACGGTAGACAACCAGCTCCTAGACGGAGCAACACAAGTTGAATCCCCACAGAAGCTAAAGGAGATGACAGACGAAGAGAAAATCGCAGCCATCAAGAAAGCCCAAGAGGAGGCTGCCACTGGCGAAGCAATTGAAAAGCTCACTCTGACCAGACGCTACTACAATGAAGCGCTAAAGTTCATTGATGTGCTACACAACGCCACAGGTATCATTTGCCAGCTCCTAGGATCTCGCAACAAGAGCGAGGTTATTGAGGCAATCGACTACTTTGAAGTCGGCGATGCCTACAACATTGAGCAAAACAAGCTGGGAATCAGACGCATGTTGCGACTCATTTGGACCAAAGGCAACAGCGATGAAGGTAAAGGCGTTCAAACTCACTTGATTGAATGCTACAGGCGCCTCTTCTTTGAAGCGCCCGAGTCCTTCAGCCCCAACGATGCGGCCAACTACATCGCTCGCAACATGATCAGTTTGACGTTCGGAGCTACACCAGCTGAGCTTACCTCTTTGGAGCAGTTACTTGCAACGATGATGAAAGGCGGCTTGATTCCAGATATTGTTGTATCCAAGTTGTGGCAAGTCTATGGAGTTCAGAAACGAGAGATTTCCAAAACGCAACGTCGTGGTGCCATTATTGTCCTGGGCATGTTGGCTACTGCTAACCCCGAAATCGTGGTCGGCGAAATTGAGACCATGCTGCGAACTGGACTTGGCTCGTTTGGCCGCAACGATTTGCAACTCGCCAAGTTCACCTGCATTGCTCTTCGACGAATCAACCCAACCGGACGCCAAGCCAAAGAGTCAGCGGCCAAGTTCTCCCGACTGCCCAACGACCACGCCGTATGCAGTCGATTGGCTGCAATCACAGAAGTTCAATCAGAGAGCAAGGAGTGGTACGGAGTCGCAGAACAGGCCATCAACGCCATCTATGCCGTCTCTAAACACCCAGACACTTTGTGCTCTGACATTATCCGTCGCAAAACCAGACATGTATTCACAAACGCCGGCTCGCGACCATCATCACGCCCTACTTCTCGCGATGACACACAGGCGATCAATGATATGTATCCCACGATGACACAGACTGAAAAGCCGAGAAAGCGAGATAACGCTGTTGCTCTGTCACAGCTACTCTTCATTGTTGGCCACGTGGCCATCAAACAAATCGTCCATCTCGAACTCTGCGAACTCGACTTCAAGCGTAGAAAGCAAGAGAGGGAGAAGCAGGTGGAAGCCAAGGCTGAGAAGGACAAGGAAGATGCGGATGAGCTCGATCTTATTGGTGGCACAACGGAAGATGACTTCACAGAAGCCATGGCTCACATCAGAGAACGAGAGCTCTTGTATGGACCAAACTCGCTGCTCGCCATGTTTGGACCCTTGGTTTCTGAAGTCTGTGCCAACAACACCACATATGCTGACAAGGGCCTCCAAGCTGCGGCAACTTTATGCCTGGCAAAGTTGATGTGCGTCTCCTCGGAGTACTGCGAGACGAATCTCCCTCTGCTCATTACAATCATGGAGCGTTCGCCAGACGCCATTGTACGATCCAACGCCGTCATTGCGCTTGGTGACATGGCTGTGTGCTTCAACCACCTCATTGATGAGAACACTGACTTCTTGTACCGCCGACTCGCCGATGATGATGCCTCTGTCAAGAGAACGTGCTTGATGACGCTGACTTTCTTGATTCTTGCGGGACAAGTCAAGGTCAAGGGCCAACTTGGTGAAATGGCCAAGTGTCTGGAGGACGAAGACCGACGCATCGCCGACCTGGCCAGAATGTTCTTCACCGAGCTCAGCACTAAGGACAATGCCGTCTACAACCACTTTGTCGACATGTTTAGCTTGCTCAGTGCAGGAAACATGGACGAGGAGAGCTTCAAGAGAATTGTCAAGTTCCTCTTGGGCTTTGTAGAGAAGGTACGTGTATATGATGAACTGACTTTAAAAGATTTTTGCACTAATGATTTTTGCTTGAACAGGATAAACATGCTAAGCAACTGGCCGAGAAACTGGCGGCAAGACTGGCGAGATGTGAGACTGAGCGACAATGGAATGATGTGGCATATGCTCTTGGGCTACTGCCACACAAGAATGAAGATATTAGCAAGGTTGTCTCGGATGGGTTCAAGTTGGTGCAGGCACAAGCTTAGGACTAATTTGGATTTAATGGTAGCGATGCTGAGAATATGTATATATTTGCTTAATAATTTCTTGTCACGGATGCTTGTTTTTAGTATGATGTGAGGTGATGTGAGTAATGCGTACGGCGTACTACGAAGCTGTGTTTGCATGGTCATGGTATAAGAGCGCGGTCCATATCACTCACATAATAAAGGACTTGCTACAAAAATCGACGGAACATATTTCAGAGTTTATACTATAAGCCTTTTTATTCACCTAGAATTTATTTGTATTGTTGACAGTCAACAATCAGTTTGAAGTCCGCTGCAGGGTAGCCATTTGTGCTGGGCAAAATGTAATGAGTGGCACGGTGGTGTGACAGCTAGCTAGCAGTGAATCACATCGCTGGAGCCAGCATTAGCTAATAAGGCCAAAGCCCCCCTTGCTTTGCTAACGGGTGCGCCACAGTCGAGCTGTAGCTGCAATAAACGACCACCCTCCAGCCCCTGCCCGTTTGCTTGATTCTGGCGTGGAAAAAGTACATAAGGAGATGGTCTCCCGCCGCCTGATCTACATGGAAATGGAGAGAGAGAGCGATCAACGGCATTGGCGGACAGACTGAAGCAAGCGCATTATTGTTTAAGTAATTGACTTGGGTAGTCGAATTATTTTTTTGCAAAGGTCTATCGAGACTCGACGAATAATTTCCAAATTATTTTTCTACTGTCTGATTGCTGCCCTGGTGTTTTTTCGCACCAAGTACTCCGTACCGCGTGACGCACTTCAGTACCGTTTGCGGGTGCTTGGAGGCAGCACGTACCACCACCACCTCTCCCTCCCTCTTGTTCCCCCCAGCCACAGAACTTACTGTAGCTGTGCTTGGAGCTGAACAGCTTGCGGCTCCACCAACAGCAGCCCACTTCAGTGCACGCGAGACAAAGCCGGCCAACCGAATTCAAATACAAAGTAGCTAGTCGCCCAAACCAAACCGGGACAGCTTCAACAAGGGAAAACGAGACCGTTCGAAAACGCGCATTACAGCAATTTGGTCACCGTTCCGATAACGCACCACCTCTCACCGCACCCTGCGCCACGAGCGGCAATGCGATTTGATAGAACAGCGATTACTAGAAATACTGTCAACCGGGGTGGTCTTTAGGTACGTTTTGCAACACTGCACTCTGTCGTGAAAGCGAAGCTCTAGCGCAACGCCAGTGCCTCTCTCGCGTCGCATTGCATCTGCATTGCATCTGCAAATTCGAGATAGGAGAGTTAACGTTGGTTGCGACAGGTGCGTCATAGCCACGCGCTACCCCGGCAAACCATCCTTAGTCTCGAAACATGTACGACAAAGTCGTATCCTTAGGCTCGCGCCTACACTATCCAATCACCATCACGAAGCTGCTCAAGTCGGCGGGCGACACCATCAAGAAGCAGGAGAACATTATAGAATACAAGTTCACTTGGAGGAGACAAGTCAACGACGAGGAGTGGGCAGATGAGACGACGTATACAGAGTACGATAGCCCTGCCGAAGGAACGCTAAAGGAATGGCGCATCCGGGAGGGTCAAGTCATCGGTGCTGATACCGCGTGCATGACTGTCGAAGAAGCTTGCGGACACGAAGTACAGATTCAAGGACTGTGTAGCTTGTGCGGAGCTGACATGACGGAAATCAACTGGGCGAGCGAGGAGCGCGATGCCGACCGAGCCACCATCAACATGACGCACGACCAGACGGGCCTTATGGTTAGCGAGAGCGTTGCACAACGAGCCGAACACGACACACAGAAGCGACTACTACGCCAACGCAAGTTGAGCCTGGTCGTTGATTTGGATCAAACAATTATTCACGCTTGTATTGAACCTACAGTTGGCGAGTGGCAGCGCGACCCATCAAACCCTAATCACGATGCTGTCAAAGACGTACGAAACTTCCAGCTCAACGATGATGGACCGCGTGGTCTTGCCAATGGATGCACATACTACATCAAATTGCGACCTGGCCTCGCCGAATTTCTGGAAGAAATCTCCACCATGTATGAACTTCACGTCTACACCATGGGCACGAGAGCATATGCCCTTAATATTGCGAAGATTGTTGATCCCGATCACAAGCTCTTTGGCAATAGAGTTATTAGTAGAGACGAAAATGGAAGCATTACGTCAAAAAGCCTGCAGCGCCTGTTCCCAGTCAGCACTGACATGGTGGTTATCATTGATGACCGTGCAGATGTATGGCCAACGAACCGCGCAAATTTGATTAAAGTGGTTCCATATGACTTCTTCAAGGGTATCGGAGACATCAATTCAAGCTTCCTACCCAAGCGACAGGACATACTGCCTGCTGCGCCAAAGGAAAACGGAGCACAAGGCAAGAAAGGAGACGACTCCAACGCCAAGGTTTCTCCTCTTGACGAACTCGCCAAGATGGGTGGAGACGATGAATCACTCGAAGTGCAGGCAGCTGAGCAAGAAAAGACCCTTGAGAAGCAGTTGACGGACAGACCTTTGTTGCATATGCAAGAAGAGCTGGATAAGGTGGATGGCGGAGACGATGCTACCGATGAGTCACACGCACATCGCAGACAAAACTTGCTGAAAGATGATGACGAAGAGTTGGTCGCTTTACAGGATCACCTTGTCGATATTCATACAGCATTTTACGATACGTACGATCGCCGACGCGAGGACCGCAACCAGTCCCAACCTACCCACCCTCCCAGCCACAGCAACGCTGTCCGCAGACCTTCAGTTGACGACGGCGTGGATCTTTCTATGGTACCTGACGTCGGTGATATCCTGGATGAGATAAAGTCGAATGTGCTGTCCGGACTGGTCATTGTCCTATCGGGTCTCGTCCCTCTGGGCATCAATGTTGAAGAGTCAGAAATTGGCATGCAGGCACAGAGTTTCGGCGCACAGGTATTAGATAGCGTTTCTAAGCGCGTTACCCACCTCGTTGTCTCCTCCGCCCGGCCAAGGACGAAGAAGGTTCAACAAGCTGCTAAGATCCCAAGCATCAAAATTGTCAATGAACAATGGCTGTTGCACTGCTTAAGCCAGTGGCGACGCCTCGACGAGCGCCCTTATTTCCTGAAGGTGGACGTTGCTGATACCGAGCGAGAAAAATCTGCAGAGGTTACAGAAGCGGCATCTGATACAGAGGATGGTGGTGTTTCTGAAGCCAAAGACCTGAAGGACTTTGACTGGGACACCGCTGATAAGGATCTCAAGGAACTTCTTGAGCTTGGCGATGACGATGATGATGACGATATGGAAGATGAAAACTGGGAAGAGGATCTCGAGCTTCAAACCGACAACGATGAGGACGAGTCACAAGCAGCCAACGATAGTGATGACTCTGAGAGTCCAACCAAGCAAGGACAGAAACGAAAGACACGTTCAGAAGACGAGGACGGCGACGCAGATGGTGAAAGCGTGCTCGCTAAGAAGCAACGCATCGCACGAAGCCGTGGCGAGTCATCATTGAGGTCTGTGCAGACCCTTGACGACGGTGATGTCGAGAGAGACCTGGCGGTTCGAGCACCAGCTGTCGGCGATTTGATCTCAGCTTCACAGGAGGACGTGGATACTGACTTTGACGAGGACGGCTTGGAGCGAGACTTGCTTGCGGAGTTTGCTGCTTCAGGGAATTAAGGCAAAGCGAGCACTGAATCTTTTCTTGATTGAGGACCGTGGGATTTCTTGTCGATTGTACTTTTTGTCAGGGATATATACATAGCATGGTCTACGTTGGAGATTAACTTTCCGATGTGGCGTCACGATTGAGCAAGGCGTTTGATCTTTTTGTACTGTTATGCGAGTTTGCTTGTTTTTCTTTTGCGTCGGCTGGTTTATACCCTATTGTGTTGGTGAATTGGGAATACATATGGTTGTAACCTCGGATATGAAATTGCAATGTGCTATATATGACTCGTGCCATACGCTGTACAATCTCTCTTCCGCTGAGTATGTGGCGTCCCGTGCTACAGCTGATTCGGTCACTTCTCCCTACGCCCTACGTGGATGTCTTCATTGCCAACGCGAGCATCATGACGGGACCGCCAGACCCGACGAAGGATGGATACGAAGCTCAGTTCGGAATCAACCACCTAAGAAATACTGGTCCTCTGATGCGGTTAGTAGAAGTGATGGGTGGACGGCGGATTTGCCTGGCACGGATGTCCGTTCCATCGCATTGCCCTTGTTATGGTACAAGATGCATCATGGGCAGAAATCGAGTTTAATACCCTGAAAAGTACACATGGCCACATGCTGACAGGAGCATACGGTCACTGCGAACAGAGAAAGCTCGCTAATATCCTCATCGCGATGACGTGCGGATAAGATACTCAAAGATTGCAAGCTGGGCATCGTGTAGAGAGGGCCATGGTGTACTCATGGGAGGATTGATTTCTCCAAAACATGGGGTGCTATAATATGTTTTGGGCGACGACGAGTAATGCAATAAAGGAGAAGTAGAATGCAGGTAATGTTGCTGCGATTGAGCCGGTGGGAAAAGCGACGTGTGGTACGGCTAAGTGCTGGGATGAAAAGTTGACGCAGAAGCTGTGGAATTGAGCTGAAGAAGGGAGGTCGGTGTTAATTCCCGCTAAGCTTGTGAGAAGTTCAGCATTTCTGGTATCATGGTAGAGCACATTTCTTAGACAAAGGAATTAATTGATTGAATTTTGCGGAATCTTCTACATTTCCTGCTAGATGCACTTCTCTGTGCATTCCCCCCATTCTTCAACAGCCAGGCCAGTAGCCCGATGATATATGTACATGACGCGCTTAGCGGTTTGGTTTAAATTTATTTCGAAGGGGCGGGAGATACAGCGAATGTAGGGCGGACGAATCTGAGCATCTGTTAGCGAATTGATTCGTAGCATAGTGTCTGCTAGAGCGACTAACCGGTCGTTGTGGTAAACCTTTGTGTTCTCGCCCAACAGTTCCTTCTCGCGCTTCTGATCAGCCAGGTATCGACGGACCTGGTCGCGGTCTTCCTCAGCTTGGAGGAGGGGAATCAAGTTGATACGAGCCCACATCTTCTCACGGGCGAGTTCGCTGAAAATTGTTAGCTATTTGGCTTGTTGAGGTCGGGAGAAAGCGTACTTGGCTTCGCGAATGCCATGGACGAGCTTGTACCAGCCGTAGCCCATGACAGCACCCATTCCGAGGAGGAGGATTCCAGGACGGAAACCCTTGGCAGGCAAGTTGCGCTAGATGCATAGTTAGTTTGGGGTTGCAACGAATATGCATTGTCGGCTTCATCTGTCGCCGTGGTCCTGCACCATTGAGGTACCTCGACAACTGCTAGATGGTGAAGCGTTTTAACGAGTAGCCGCTCACCTTGTATTGGACGGGTTGGTACCCGCCCTTGGGGGGCATATCTTGAGCCATGGTGGATGGAGGCAAGGCGGATCACAGGGTTCGAATAGGTCGGTCGATCAATTGGGTCCAAGTCGGGGGGGATGATGCAATTGATTGGTGTAGAAATCAATTGCCCAATTGAATCGCTCGAGGAGACGGTCGCGGGCGAGCGGTTGGGGAGGTGAGAGATGGCGCAAAGCTCGTAGAGGTGGTGATGGTCGTGGTTTGAATGTGAGGCGATTGTTTTGCAGGGCCGAAATGATTACATAAGGTGGCTTCTCATTGGCGGGCCACCACCCAGCATATAAGTTTGATTTTATTGTCATGTTCTGTTCGATAGGGTGCGAAATTAATGATTTTCATCTTTTCCTCAAATGCAAAATAAATATTTTCATTTATAATTTTTTTTTTCAAATAAGAATGATCTGTTTCTTTGCGTGGCTATATTTGAGAGAAGGACGCAGTCTTTACCATTGATATTCCTACATCCCAAGCTGCAATGAAAAATTGATAAACCGCAAAATATCAACTGGTAACTGTGAATTTGCCAAAAATCAAGATACCTTCCCCTTCCTGCTACTATAAAGTGTTACACGTTGAGACGGTACGGAAAGCATCCCGCAATGGACCTTGTCTCACACGGGACGGGATCAGAGTTGGGAAGCTGCCTTATGAAGTTATCTTGTATGTCTCTGCAGGTATGACGAGAATATAGACGTATTGAATAATGTTTCACTAGAACATTGTAAAATGAATCGAATTTCTTAGAAACCTAATCTATGTATACCCTAGGCGCTGGCGTTCACGGTACACGATTCATAAAGATGTATCGCACTGAGAGATCAGGCAGACTCAAGGTTTATGCAGTGAGCTTTTGTCGAGTATTCAATCAAACATTCAACTGGTCGACAAATCGACTGCGAGGCGTCAAGCTACGTGAGGCAATCCCAAATTTCGTGTTGATCCCGCACGCCCCTCGATCTAATACCGGACCACCATGAGAGACCAATACGGCCATGTTGTACTGGTTATTTCTTTTGAATAGAATAATACATGTTCCGTAACTCGGATGATGACAAAACACTTGGGTTAAGTGGCATAGCATCAACTGCATGGGTTATAGTCGCGACCTGTTCGTGCATGACCCTCTTTGGTTTCGATCAATCTATTTTTGGTAGGCCAAATGCAATCTCATGTTTGCAACTTGAAGGATATGCATCGAATATTCTTTGAAGAGATTGGCTGACAATAATAGGTACGTCTGGATGCGCCGTGGCGTATCTTGTAGTCGCGAGATTTCTCGCATGGGACACAACAATACCACGACGGCATCGGAGACACGACCATGATTTTTGTGTACTACATAATATTCGGTGCTGGATGGCAAGGTACAGCCTGGCTGTACCCCACAGAGCTCAATTCGCTACAAGCGCGCATGACAGGCGCTTGTGCGAGCGTAGCTGCACAATGGACTGTCAACTATATGGTTGTGCAAGTTGCGCCTATAGGAATCGAGAACATGAGATGGCGTTTCTACTTGATCTGGCTATTCTTCCTATGGGCGTCGATCGCTATCATTTATGTATTGTATCCCGAGACGGCGAAACGACGGTTGGAGGATATGGACCACATGTTCAAGGATGGTCTCGCTATTCCTGTCATCCGCAACAAGGACGCCATAATGGTACGCTGGCCTGAACGGCCTACATAGATGGATGAAGAGCTGATGCGCAGGATTGGCGACGCGGCGGGACAAGGAGATGAAAAGCTACTGGCTCACCATACCTGAGTGCTAGGATAAAGCTCAACCGAGGGTACTGTAAATGTTCTCCATCTAAGCATGTTCAAAGTCAACGGTTGGGCCTACCCAACATTCAACCCTCAACATGTACCATGCACAGAACTGCAATGTCGCAAGTGCAGCCACGCCAGTGACCGCAAGTTGAACCGGGCTGAACGAGGAGACACGAACCGTACCAAGCATCATCACACTTGCATGTGGGGTGCGTATTTTTGTTTTGTTGCATGCATATCTGCAGGACCCCGTGTCTGCCTGTCAACTGCGCAACTTTGATGGACTTTTGGAGGGTAGCATGCGGACGAAGTGACGGTTGACGTAACGATGTAAAGATGCGTGCCATTGTCCCGAAGCGCAGGTCTACTAAACCATACTAAAAGGACAAACGGAAGCTGAATTCAGGTGGGAAAATAACGGTGAACCGTAATGAATACGCAGCCCTGTTTCTCTTTTCTAATCCCTGCACCTTGTGCTGACCGTCCCAAGCCGCTGGCGCAAATTGCCTCGTCGTCGTCGCATGTATCTGTGACGAGAGGACGTTTGAGCAACTGAATCCAAAGAGGAAGGTGATTGCTGCAATGAATCTGGCCCAAGCGATCTCCCGTAATTGCTTAGTGTGAAGCAGTGACATCACCATCTCGGCTTAAAGACCTCATTGCGCATTTGAATACGGTGCTTGGTGCCATCTTGATTCCGCAGCCCCCCCGCGATTTGCACAGCAAAAAGTCTCCATTTATGCCGAGGAACAGCACTGCCGTCAACATGAGAAAATACACACAGAAACACGGCGATTGGAGCGCGGCCTGAGCCCACCCCCAGTTGCAGCAGTGCGGCTCAATTTTTCACTTTGCTGGGTCGTGACTGGACTGTTTACAGTGGACCCCACGCCCTTGAATGCAGGCAAGCCCACTATACCAGCACCAAGGGCTGCCTACATCAGGGCCCATATCGCGTGCATCCACCCAATGCAGCGCTCTTAGTGGTTGGCCCCCTGTTAGCGGCCCCCCCAAACAGGACGCCCCCCAGACCTTTGAAAACTGACGTCCCCCAGACCTTTGAAAACGCTCCAATCAAACAGCCTCGTCAATATGGAAATGCTCTTATCGTGTTTTAACAAAGTGTAGCAAGTAGTCATGCCACAATCATTACCAGCTCAGAGACTTGAAGGAGAGCCGCTAATTTAATCGGAGCCTTTTTTTTGCCTCTCTTCTCTTTACTGTCGCACCCTCGTCAATTAGCTTTCGCCCCCTCCCCGTTTCCGGCCGTCGTTCTTCACATGCATCTCCAACCCCCAATCCCCAGGCTGATAGACACGCACTAATCCAACGAAACCTTAAAACACCGCATGGTTTATCTGACTCTGAAATATGCCAAGTATCTGCCCCCGGGCCGACTCGTCGTTCTTTTCTTATCAGTCTCCATCTTTGCCTCTCTTGATTCCCATTTCTTAAAATCTCTCTCACCTTCTTCATCTTCCACCTGCCGACCGCAACTCCTAGGTGTTACTTACTCATGCAGTCGACACTCTTTCCCTTGTTAACATAAGCCAACAAACTTGATGGACCTGTTCCAAAAATTCCCATTTATCTCTTCAATGAGACTTTGATGCCAAACCGTTGAATCTGTCAACGTTTCTTACAGTTGCCTTCACCACACCAACATCAAGGCCAATACCAAAACACCGCCTGCCCACCACATAGACTTCCGAAACAATTTTAAAAATGTTTGCTAAATTCTATCAAATTCCCTATCCGACTAACAAATCGCCACTCGACGGTGACACCGCCCACCGCGACCTAGACTGGTTCAAAGCCTCTCAAACGGACACCACATTCGTCTGCCCCGTCGGTCGCAGTGGCATCACCCGCCAATCCAAGCTTACACTGCTCCAAACACAATTCTGGCCAGCTCTCACTCGCTGGGTCGACTTCCGCCAAGAAGTGTTACCAGGAGGCACCATTGTGGGCGGCTGGTGGCGAGCAGATATGCTCGGCATGATGGACTGGTACCGAGATTGCTTCCACATGACTGCCCGATGGGAAGACGCTGCAGTCGCCCACTCCGATGGCGTATGGAGAGCTGTTCTGGAAACATCACCCTGGAGGAATTGGCCAGAGTTTTTCAATTTGCTGAAGGAGCCCGTCTTGGAGGCAGATGGTCGCCCCAAGCGGGACACCAGTGGCCGAGTCCTTTACAAGGATAGAGATCCCAGGGCCGAGGGCATGGAGGATGCCTTCATCGATTTGTGGGAGGAAGTCGCTAACAGACGACCGCTGGATGTGAAAACTAGGAGACAAAACATTATGCCGACGAATCAGGCTTTGGTTGCTGCGGTATAGCCTGCGGTCGAGTTATCGCCTGCATCTAGCGAAAGACTCCAGTTGGCCCTTTCTTGTGTTGGAAACATATCAGTGGATAAAGGAGTTTGGGATATTACTTGTATTATACTTTGGTCGCTTGGACCTCAGATACCATGACGATTTACGACTCTAATGAATCACGCTTTACGAGCTTAATACGATGCTATAATGATGCCATTGTGAATATACTACCGATTAGTCTATACAGCCATTGTGGCAATACCCCAATCTAAAAGAATTGAACAAAAAAGTAATGATGCCGTATAATAATGCTCGAAATGCGTAAGAGCTGTCGGCCGATTATGTCCTTGCGTCATGCATCGTCCATCATCATTGCGTTGTGTATCGTAAGGCGTATCTTGGAAATTTATCCAATAAACCGCATCGAGACGATAACAGTGTCATTATCCGTGAGACCTCAAAACATGACTGCCCAACGCCCTGTCTTTGCTGATGCTCATTCCCGGCAACCCTTCACTCAACTTTGTCGTGACCATGTCTGGATCCGGTTCGTCGCCTCCTACAAATGTCCAGCTCTCTTCCGTCTCTTCTTCTTCGTCTGGATCTGTCTGTTCGTTCTTGCCAGATTTGCGTTTGATCAAGCTCTTTGCGTATTCCAAGTCTCGATAAATGCATTGAATTGCCGTGTCAACTCCGTGGTCCTGATAAGGGTATTAGTGTATGGACCTCTTCATACCAGACCTGGATTACTTACTTTGCGTATCTGTTCTCCAAGAACCTTTGCCTTGATGATCATACGTTCGTTGCGTGTGACTTCCCACAACGCCCTGCCAAAACTGTTTGTGCCCCATTTCTTCACCCAGACACCCACACCGAGATCTTCAACCCGGCTGGCAAAGAAATATTGGTCACCGAAGAACGGTCGAATGATAGTCGGCACACCAGCACGTAAGCTGGCACCTGTGGTTCCAGAGCCACCGTGGTGAGCGGCAGCATCAATTTGTTGAAATAACCAGTCGTGAGGAGCAGATTTGATGACGTAAATTTCAGGTGGCATCTCAGGCTCCTCAGGTCGGGGTTTAGAAGGGTCCTCCTTTGGTGAGATGCGATCTGACCATCCTTTGGAGAGGATACATCGCACATCGGCACGAAGTACAGCTTCAATAACTTCTCTCGTCATCTTGGCAGGATCATTTACGATGATGGACCCAAAACCTACGTAAACGATCTTCTTTTCGTCTTCGCGAGCTTTCTTGATGAAATCCTGCAATTCCTTGGGCGGTTTGTAATCAGTGCCTTCGTCCAAAAACCAGTATCCGGTGACCCTGATCCAGTCTGAAAAGTCGAGAGGAGGAGCAACAACGCTCGGGCTGAAGTTGTACAGGAAAGGCACCTTGTTTGGTTGCATCTTCTCTAAACTTGTGTTGGGTAGACCGAGAGAATTATTGCGCCATTTGTTGACTTGCTGAGCTGTTGCCTTCCAAAAAATGTTGTCAAACATGACGTAAGTCATGTAGTTGTATGCACCGCCCATCTTGTGTTCGGGCATAATGAAAGCGTGTGGATAGGCTCTGGTTCTGGTCCATGGCATGGTGAAGGCTCTGAAGTAGGGAATTTGTAGCTTTTCAGCTATATGAATGCCCGCCATTGCAGATGGAGATTCAATGAGCAAATCAGATCCGATACATGCTTCATAAGCCGAGTCTAAGAGTTCATCAAGCCAGCCGCGGAATGTAGCATTGGCTTCTCGTAGGAAGGCAAGCGTAAATGTGCCATGCTCAATACACAGTCGCATCAGCTCTCCTGGATCTCCTTCAACTCGGGCAAACTCGATGCCATGGGATTCGACCCATCCTTGAAATTCAGCGTGAGTAGCGATGCGTGGCTTGTGGCCGTCGGCCATAAGGCCTTTGCAAAGTGCGATATAAGGTTGAACATCTCCTCTTGATCCAATAGTAAGGCAGGTGATTTTCAAGGAAGCTTGTGGCTTGAAACTGAGGAATGAAGCATCCGACTCGTCCATGAGCATTGTAGGAGCATTGGGAATCGATGTCACCTGTTCAGGAAGAGCTAGTTCATGATCTGGGAACTCTTCTTGACGGGCAGACTTTAGTGCGTCACGCTCAGCGACATATTCTTCCTCACTGAGCTCCTCTTCCTCTTGTGATTTGCCGGCATCTTCCAATACGCGAAAAGACTCTAGGTCTTGCAACAAAGTGACGGTGCAGTCATCGCGTACCTCTGCCTGCCTAAACTCGAAGAAGAGTTCTTCATGTCCACGAATGACAATAACGAGACCTGAGTATCCAAATCTGAAACCTTTCTCTTTGTGAGCATTTTCGATGTCCTTGAGGGGTAGAATAAGTTTGGTCCTGGTGCCGGGTAGTAGACTTCGGAAGCAAAACGTCTTATCGCTGATGTAAATCTTGCCGTAAAGGGGAAGAACGCGGAGAATATAGCCAAAATAGGTTGCTTGAAGCCTTTCGGTTTCTGGGAGGGCAAAATGAGCCCTGAACCGCTCCATAGAGGTTTGGATCTTGCCTTCAGAATCCTCTTCTAGCTCGTCTTCGTCAGGTCTAAGCCCGACCGGCTCATCATAGTGCTTCCGGCCGCCTTTCCACATGCCTGATACCTTTTCAACATAACCCATCGACTCGGTAGCTAACAAAGTGCTCATGCGCTTCCCGGTTTTATTCAAATAATCCGCGAAAGCTCCAGCGCGCTGCAACGGGTATGTTCCCATCTTACTGATACTCTGAAGCGAAGGAGTGAGAGGTCTATGTTGATCGGCCGTGGACTCTGACTGTTGCGAGCTTTCAGCCATATCCCCAAGGCTGCCGGTTGTAGCGGCGCGCTTGGGTAGTGGATGACCTGCGAGCCTGCTATATTTTGCGTTTGACTTATATTGAGAGCCACCAAATCGAGTAGGTGATTGAGACTGAAGCATGGTCGGGCTCTGAAATGCATCACTTCCCTTTAATATCTGACTTGCCGAGGGATCTTCGGTTCCAGAATCTGCCAAACTTGCGAAACTAGGATCGTCCATGGAGGAAAGCATGTTGGATTCAGAAGATTCAAGTTTCGAAGAAACGTGCCGTTCTCCAGCCCTCCGGCGACTCTGTGATCGAGAATTACTAAAACTCCTGCGTGGGCTACCTTCTCGCATAATAGCGGACATTGCCCTGGGGCTGTCGTGACTACCTCTGCCATGTGGCCGAAAAATGTCGAGACTTGAGCGAGATGGATCATCCATGCTTCCTCTAGGGCTCAGATTGGCTGAACGTGGTGATAACGGGGAAAGGGTTGCCTTGACTTGTTCTGGGAGCCTTGCCGTTCTGATCTGATCCATACTCGAGGTCACCCTGTTTGGCGTGATTGATTGTCGAGATGCCAATTGTGCGTCTGAACTTTCCCGTGTACCTTCAAGCATCTTATCAAAAGCACGATTTCCGGAATTTGCGTCCTCCACAAGAATTTTGAGAACATTAATAGCCTCTTTTCCAAAAGAGAAAAACGAAAAGAAGTACTTAAAGTATTAGCAACTGTTAGTCAATGGATGGGTATTCTGACTTACTTCATCAATAGCGTATGTTTCATCATTATCAATAACTCTGATCTTGCAAGTGTCTGAGAACTCAATCATTTGAGTGTCTTCAACATCAATGATGTTCTCTATTGGTAACGAAATCTTGACGCTGTCGCCGTCATTGTGGCTGCGAAAGATGACTCTTTGGAGACTCTTAACCCATTCCTTGGCGCTTGGAGCGCTGTCAGCCCTGAAATGATACGTGCGGTTGCTGGTCACTACAGAAAAATGAACGCCATCCTTATCTCTATCAGTGATACTTGCGGATATGCCAAATCTGAGGTCAATTTGCCCATGCGGGAAGTACAAGTTCGTCGAGTCGCGATAATAAGCAAGAACATCACCCTTGAGGCGAAACCAGTATCGATTATACTTGGGATTGCGTTTACCACTTTTTGAGAGATATCCCGATTTTGCAACTGTATTCTGACGGGAGGTTAGACAATGCTTGACTTGTCAAAATGCATGGAAGACGAACTGCTTTCTTGGGCAAATATGCATAAAAGCATATATGCTTGGCCGTGATGTATAAAAATCCCTGCAACAGGACACTCTGCAGGAGCCAGCAGGGATATTCTGCGAAAGATTAGGTCCAAGTACAAAGGTATGATAAGGACCTCAGATTGACTCACCTTCTAGTACACGTTCGGGCTCTTCAAATTCAAAAATCTCCATTAGTCTTCTTGCCAGAGGCGTCGAATCAGAGACATCCGCGACCGAGTGTTGTAAATCACTCGAGACTCTCTGCATATCAAAGCTTGGCCGGCTGGACATTTCTTCCTCAGCTTGCAATATGCGACTCATAACTGGAGCGATGCGGTTATCCTCGCCACTGATGGTGACAGTTGGGGCGGCAGGCGGATCGTTTGTGTCACTTGAATCATCTTCGTCATGGTTGGGTTGCGATAGCCTGCTCGGCTCTCGCTTGGACTTAGACTTTCTTTTAGGCAGCGTGGCAAATGATTTGAGCAGGCGGTGCGTTGAAAGCTTCTTTTTCTGCCCTGACTTCCTTTTCTGTTCGGAGGAGTCTAGTATTGTCGTTTGGGACAAGTCTTGCGTTTCCTCCTCATCGCTGCTGTTGCCTTCGAACCTGGTATTGAAGTCGACCCGTGACCCGGCGGCGGCAATCAAACCAAATATGCTTTGGTTCATATTAAAGGACATGGGCGTGGTATGGCTGCTCTCCTCTTCGTCCGAGCCGTCGCTATCCCGTAGATGTTCTGGAAATTCGGTCGTCGATGATGGCAAATCTCGTCTCTTTTTCTGTAGTTTTCGGGCCCGACGCCTGACATCGCAGTCATGAGCATCCGAGCTCGAGGCTCGCGGAGGAGGCGGTGATGACGCCATGGTGGCCGATAAGAGAAGTTTACTTTGATCGAAGCCAAAGCTTGACGCTCTGGCTTCTCGATGCGCTAAAGGTTAAATCGAGATGGTAAAGATAAAATATGATGGAGGAGGACAGAATGGTTGAGGACGAGGGTTTGGCGGGGCTGATTGAAGCTACGCTGACTGCCGTTGGGATGATCGGAGTGACGCTTTTGGCCGCCTTTTCTTTTTTTGGAGAAGCTTGGTGGGATCGGAGCCAGCAGGGTGGATTTCTGGAGCTAAATTGCTAGTTCACAGGCTGTTGTGGTGGAATAAGGCACAACCAAATTTGTGCCTACAGTGGGAAGACCCCTGTAGAGCCGGATCCTTTTAGTGGAGCTTGTGCCTGCTGCCAGCGACAGACAGTGACGACAGCGTCCTCCTGATGCGACCGGAGCCCAGTGTGCGATGCATGTGATGCGACGTAAGCATGCTAGATACACAGCGCTGATGCTACGATTTCTCAAATAGGCGGTGCTCTAGGTATAATCAGCTGAGCCAAATCACTGGGTTTGCATTTTATTCCAGAAACTATCCTGGTTTTCATTCTATGTAGCGGTCATCTGTTTGCACTGCCCGTCTCGTCCTTGGCAAACATAGGGGTGAGAACGGACAGCAGCAAATAGTAGAAAAAGCATTCATAATTTCCAAATGATGACTTCCATTTTGTCCCGAATACGCAAAAAGCACTGGAATTTGCTGTGCACTACTAAATGATTGTAGAACTGCCCCGTAGACATATCATATCTTCGCATTGTATATGGAGCAAAGCCCCCCACCTAGAGGGGCCATCCTCAATGTGGCCCGAACTCACGCCCCAACTCTCTGTTTACTACCAACCAACCGACAATTACTCTTCACCAGTCAGAAGGACAAATTGGAAATGGCCGCCCGTCAATCTCTTTTCCCGACTTCCCTCATATCTCCAGAAGCTGCGGCTGCTCTTCCTGATGGATTCAAAATCAGACCGCTCGAGAAGACCGACTACGCCAAAGGCTTCATTGAATGTCTGAGAGACTTGACGTGGATGGCCAATCCGACAAAGGAAGAGTTTGACGAGAGATATGAAGAAATAGACAATGGAGGTAAAGGTCCCTATTACTACCTTGTAATTGAACGTCAAGATCGTATCGTTGGTACCGGTATCGTCGTGGCCGAAAAGAAGTTGTAAGTCGACGCCACTTCACCGTCAAGTAACGCACATCTTGTGATCAAATGATTAAACTATCCCTACTAGCATTCATAACCGCACTACCGTCGGCCATATTGAAGAAATATGCATTTCCAAGCAGCACCAAGGTACCGGTCTAGGACGACACATGATAAACGCCCTCAACTCCGTGGCTATGAATGTGGGATGTGCGAAAACTATCCTCAACTGCAGCCCGGAGAATGTCAAGTTCTACGAGAAGTGCGGATACGAATCTTCCGGTGTCGAAATGGCCCGCAAATTGACGGATCAGGAGGCTTTACCCTAATGGGAGAAATGTTTAGGGCCACATAAAAGTAACCATTGTATTTGCATTATTCCAATACCAACATACAAAACACATTAATCATCGTTGCGCTATCCCAAACCCGGTGTAAATGCCCAAATACTTCTCCGCCTATGTCCAAAGACACAACTTACCGCTGCCATTGCCTCCTGCTACCCAATCCATGGTTGGATGGAAGTGTGCTACTGCTGGAACAGCCGTGATACCCTCTCCTTCAAGCTGAGCCAGCTGACTGCCATCAGAACCGAAAATATCCACAAACCTGTTCATATTGCCGATGACAAACTTTTGAATACCATCTCTAGGATTCTTTTGCCATTGAGGCTTCAAGATCGTGACCCAGCGACCAGTCTGGTTGTTGTGGCGGATGCTATGTTTTGGCTTCATGGCATTTTCGGAAACGTTTTGCCCTGCAGTCCACTTACTGGCGTCTGTGAAGTCGTAAATCTTGATTGTGTCATCGTAAGATGATGTTGCTACATGCCCAGCTGCGCTCCAGGAAGCATGGGATACAGAGAGCCTCGAGTCGTGCTCTCCGATGAGCACTGGGTGTCGAAGATCTCCTTTGCCTGTGATTTTTCTGAGATCCCACAGCTTCATTGTTCTATCCAGAGAAGCCGTAGCTATTAAGTGAGGCTGCAAGGGATGCAAGCTAAATCCACCAATCTTGTTGTCTGATAGCGTCCACACTTCTTGGCTGTCTGGTGTTCTCATGTCATATCTCCCTACTGCACCATGGAGGGTAGAAAAGTATATAATGTTTGGCTCCGAGTGCGCCATGTCCAGTGCTGATATAGGCAAGTCATCATCTGCATCTGATGGCGCAAAGACCTGCGTTGACATGCCCTTCTCTAGATCCATCTTTCTGATGGAGGAGTCGTAGGATGATGTAAAGACAGCGTTGGAGTCGACAGGCGAGAAAATAAATGAGGTGATTGTGCGCGCATGTGTCTTGAAGGCTGAAATGACTGGGTCACCTATATCCGCATCTTCATCGTCGTCGTCAACTTCTGGAGCAGTCTGAGAGCCATCAAAAATACCCATGGCCCCCTCCTTGTCACCTGCAAATATAATGGGCTTGTCTTCGGTAGGGTGGAATCCGAGCGCATACACTCGCTGGGGTGTGATCTTAATATCTGTAATCGCATTAGCCGTGGATCATCCAGTCAAACAAACAAAGCTTATACTTACCATTTGGCGCCCAATGCTCATAAAGCTTTAAACCATTCATTCGCTTCCTTAGGCTCTTTAAGTTCTCGTCTGTTGTCTCCTGTTCCTCCTCCTCTGAGAACGTCCTCACACCAGGTTGCGCGCCGCGAATAATACTCTGCAAGCCAGAAATGCTACTGACATATTTTTTGCCATCTACAACAATATCGCCAAGGCTGAGGTCATCGCTTACTCGCATTTTCTTCGCCCTAGCTTCATCGGCTTGGTGCTCAGCTTCCACAGCTAGCTTGCGTTTCAACGTTTCATTATCTGCCCCGAGACCAGCCAAGCGCGAACTCACTCGCGTTGGCCTTATCGACTCTCTCTTGACTGGTTCGCTTCGTCTACGCGGTACACTCGCTTTTGGCTTCGGCTTTGGCTTGTCGGGAATGACCTTTTTCGCTGTCGCAGAAATGTCCGTCAATATTGCGCGGTTGGCTTCAATGTTTTGTAGCCGCCTGCGCTCAAAGGCGCTCATTTCAGGTTCCTCTTTTTTAACCGGCATTTTGAGTTGTGTTGTTGGATTGGATAATATGTACTTGTTAGGAGCGTGAACTTGGAAAGTGAAGCTTGAGGGGATCAATCGCGTTGCCACGCGTGGGGCTTAATTGGCTTGTCGCGAAGTCACGCGGCGCATCTACCACAGACAGTCGCTAAGGTACACTCTCGTCTGTCGACACATTCTTCGAATGGTTTAATCGCCGCATAGCATAAAACTAACTTGTTTGAATCCTTCGGGTAGCTGGAAAGAATTGGGATTTATTTTGTAATATTTTGAATTTACCTCCCTTCAGTTGCTTCTCGATCGCCTTCTGGACACGTGATCGTCACCTCAAACGTGGCACCTTGCTAGGCCTACTAGTTGTGCTACTCATCCATGATAGCTCCCAACGTCTTGGACCCCTGGTTGACAATCTTCAAAACCACGGCCACCAACCATGGCGCCCAAAGTGGATAAAGCCGCGCAATCGGCTACCAATGCATCGGATACCCAAAAACCACCCCCAGAGAAGCCATCCGAGACGAATCGACGGTCCTACATTGTCTTGTCCTATTGGCTTATTGTCCTGTTCCTGGGCTTGCCCATTTGGTGGAAGACGACGGCCATTTACCGTGCCAACCTACCTTTGGATGGCATGATCCAATGGTCAGAGGGAAAAGTGAGTGTTCTTCAACATTGAAAGGTAGATGAGAATTTTAACAGGTGTAGGCATGTCGACCTGTCTTCCCCCTCGAAATCTCCATTCGCGCCGATTCCCTTGCACAGCCAGATGCAGAGCACCTTGTGCGATTGACACAACATGCCCTTGATGACTTGAACGAATTTTCTGGCCACCACTTGCGTTTACAGCTAGCTAAGGGTCAAGAGCGAAACAAGAATGAGCCTGCGCTTACCATCAACCTTACACCGGGAGAGTCAACATCTGCTTCACTTAACCAGCACGAACCAGTCCTCGACATCACATACACGCCCAATTCCGTACCAACACATAATTCCGCAACCTCTCCTCTCGCTGCATTCATTACGAATGAACTGCGTTCCACCTTCTCTGAGGAGCAATCCATCATCTCATACCTCTTGTCTGCGTCATCGGCGTCGTCCGGTGTACCACAGCAAAACCTCAGCCCCGAACAATCCGAGGCATTGTCGAAACGAACTACACGATCTCTTCGTTACTCGCCTACGTATCACCTCAGCTTTTCCCTGTTCACCGATGGCCACTTGCCGAACACATGGGATATTGAGTCAGCTGTCGAAGACTATATGAAGCCAATGCTGGAATTGCTGCGCCCTATCCATAATTTTACCATCGACACACAAGTTCAATTATATGCCACCCCGGGCGTACAATCTAGTGTCTTGAACAAGGATAATCTGGCTTCGTTCATAAACGCGGCGGAATGGCCACTATCACCATCTATTGGCGGTGCACCAACCGTCAATTTTATCATTTACGTTGGAAACCAGACCATTAGCTTAGAGTCTGAGACGTCGCAATCATGGATGATTCCCCAATGGGGAACCGTATATCTTCTTCCACTGGCAAGTACAGAGAAACATGTCTCCTCTGCGCAGCTCAAGGACCCTGTCTTGACGTTTGGCGGCCACTTGCTTCAGCTTTTAGGTACACCTCAAACAGGCTCGTTGCCGCTACGCCTTTCTGCGTTGACACGCATTCGGTCGACGGACCTCTTGCTTCGGGCATCTTCGTCTCTGGGCTCTCTTGCCCGCCTGTCAAGCGCTCTCCCAGACATCTCCATTCCCCGCAGGGTAGCCGACGGTGTAGCCTCCAGTATGCACCACTTGGAACAAGCATGTGCAAATCTCGGGGGCCAAGATGCCCTCAGGCACTCTCGGATCGCTGAAGAGGAAGCAGAACGCGCCTTCTTCGAGAAAAGTATGGTTGGCCAACTGTACTTTCCCGATGAGCACAAAATTGCAGTCTATCTGCCACTACTAGGCCCTGTATCAGTGCCTCTGGTTATGGGACTACTCAGCGAGCTGAAGAATTGGATCAAGAAGAGAAAGGAAAAAGCTAAGGAAGCCAAGGAAAAGAAGGCCCAATAGACCTATTGTATAATATTCATAATAAATCTGCATTGAAATTAATACTTCTGCTCGATTCGCGTGTCCGTAGCCATGTGAATTGCGCCGCATCCGTCCCCGTGCCGTGCCGAGCTGACGTAGCTTCAGCCCCACAACAGTTCGATCCCTGCTTTCAACGGCGCCAGCTTCTAACTGCAAATACTTGTGTGCGTCACCACCAGTCTACTTCAAGCGCAACTCAAAATGCCGCTCACAAAATGCCTCGCGAGCCTTCCTTGACATTCACAATTCCCAGCATACATGACGGTACCGTTCTTGATTGCAAAGTCTTCCATCCGCCAGGTCTCGGCACAGGCGCATCATGTTTGGAAGCTTCACAATGGCGACGAGCTACGGCGGTGCTTGCGCATCCCTATGCGCCTTTAGGTGGAAGCTACGATGACCCAATTATAGAAATGCTTACTGAGACTCTTCTCAAACGTGGATACGTGGTTGGAACTTTCAACTTCAGGTTGGTTGATAACCCATTATGCCAACGCACGTGCTAATTGAAACAGAGGAGCTGGCCATTCGGCGGGAAAGACATCATGGACTGCAAAACCGGAACAAGACGACTATGCGAGTGTGATAGGGTTCATAACTTACTACGCTGCGATGATTGATATCACTGGAGAAAGTGAACAAGACTCCGGAGAGGAGCGGCAGGACCAGGAGTGTCTATTGTTGGGAGGATATTCTTATGGGTCGATCTTGACGGCACTATTGCCCCCGTTGGGCGAGATACTGAGTATGTTTGAAACGCCAAAGTGCGACTCAGATGCATCGCAGATTCGACTGCGAGCAGAAAGCTTGGCCGAACAACAGAATACCGCGATGCGAGCAGCCTCGCAAAAGCGTCAGACTCCAACAAGTCCTTCCAAAACCAACATTCGAATAGGCGGCGACGAAGGGTGCAGCCCGCGAAAGAGCCATGACTCCAGCCGCAAAGGCTTTTCCCTAGACGATGAATTGTTCAAAAAGGGAGTCCATGATTTAATACACAAACGCAGGAGCAAACCCGATCCCAGCCCACTACACCTTAACAGAGATGATGCGCCAGCCGGAGGGAGATTGCCGAAGAATACGAAAGTAGTGGTACCAAAGGCGGCATATCTACTGATATCGCCGCTGCAAGGTGTGGCGTCTCATTTGGTAACACTATCGGCGCTGCCATCGGCCATGTCCCGGCAGAGAGATATGAGCGTGCAGGCTGCCGAAGACAAACTCGTCAAGAGCCCAACTCTGGCCGTGTATGGCGACAGTGATGGATTCGCCCAATTGGGGAAAATGAGGACGTGGGTCAATCGATTAGAGGGGCAAGAAGGTTCACTGTTCAAAGCAGAAGAAGTCGAGACAGCAGGCCATTTTTGGGCTGAAGAGGGTGTTTTGCAGAAGATGCTAAGACTTGTAGACGCATTCGCGAAGCAGTTGAGTCGATAGCCTCAATTATTATGGTAATGAACAAATATTTACTCCATTAGAGGATGATTTTCTTTGAACACATATTGTATATGCGAAGAGATTCGGCCTTCTTTCAGAGCCTATGTCTGTTACAAGCTGACTACGCAGCAACGTCTTGCTCCCACTGCTTCTTAACCTTCCGTAGCAAGCCAGGTATCGTATAAACATCCACAGCTGTGCCTGCCATTCCCTTAGCAACACGCATTGCACTATCAAAAGCCGCACGAGTACTGGACGCTTTCTCAAAATCAGGACTATGGGGCGGACCTCTGTCAACACCAGGGGGAATGGCAAAGCTGACGTTCATGCTTGGGAGAACATAGCTGATGTTGCCTTGGTCTGTGCTAGACTTGACCAATGTGAATTGTCCCGGATATGGCAGCTTCGGTTCAGGAATATTAGGCAAAGCCTGCCAGTACTTTGTATATGATTCTGCAAGGACACGATTTGGTACATGGTCCTTATACCCAGGGATGACCTCAATGTCTACAGTTGCGCCAGTTGCCTCTGCGCCAGCGCGAAAGCATGCCTCAACTTTCCGTTGAAGCTCGTCTAGTTGTGATGCGCGCGTAGACCGTAAGGTAGCAACGCCTGCTGCTCGTTGGTGAATGATATTTGGCTTGTTTCCACCATCTGTGATTTGGAGTCCGATGACATCTCCAGGATGCGTCTGTTGGCGCAGAGCTGAGACAGCATTGTAAGCCACGACTAGCGCATCGAGCGCATTTATACCCTTCCATGGGGCGTTTGCGGCATGGGATGCGCGACCATGGTATGTTATGTTGAGATGGGTGAATGCTGTCGTGATAACCATGGGACTGTTGTTGTAGATGCCTGGATGTGAAATGATCGAAACATCAACGTCTTTATAAGCACCTGCTTCCAACAACTTTATCTTGCCACCGCCACCTTCTTCAGCGGGCGTCCCAACAACTCGGACTTTGCCACCAATTCTGTTGCTGCGCAAAATCTCGGCGGATGCCAGTCCAGCGGCGACAGAGGCAACTGCAATTAGATTGTGGCCACAAGCATGGCCTAAGTTTGGCAGTGCATCTATTCTCGTCGATTAATACCTCTAAATTTAATACGGTAAAAGAGAGAAAATGAGAAACGTACCCATCTCAGCGTTAAATGCAATGACGGGACCGGGTCGACCCGTATCGTATGTAGCTTCCCATGCCGTCTTGAGGTCGTAAGCTGAGGTCGTGACGGACCAGCCCTTCCGACGCCTGAAGAATCCCGTCAGAGCATCATGAGCCTTGTATTCGTGATATCCAAGCTCTGGATTATTGTGAATAAAATCGTTGAGAGACCACAACTCATCGCTCAATTCATCAATGAGGTGACTGATTGCAGACAAATGCTCTGGATTGGGCTTCGAGGCGCCACTTGACGAGACTCCAGGACTGTCAATTAAAACATAATCCTCGTCATCAATCCAAGATGCCATGATCAATCATATGGCACACAACACCCTCCTGTGCTTGTAGTTTACAGGAATGACCAGTCGTTGTACCTTGGTGGGCCTCAGTTTGGCTTTGAGTTGATGAGTAAGCGGGATCATTATCTAGCAAGCGATGAATGGAGCTCGTATTTTACCAATTCATTAATTTTATCATCTCACAATCAAGAGCTTCCAATCGGGCTTGACCTCATAACAGAAGAATGACGGTGGACAAACGCAAAGTGAGCACTACCCTAAACTACTGGGACGACCCTGGTGATGGCTCAAAGCCAACGCCGATCTACATTGGCAAAGGCCGAATCAGCAACAAGCGACCTCATAAAGCCCATGATTTCGTTATTTCAGATGTAAATGGCAGCGAAGATGACTATAAGCTCGACAGCCATGGATTTCAGTATCTGAAGCACGCGAGCCAGGAGGAGCTTTTCACTGACGAAGACCGCATTCGAAGCATCTATTACCCAGAATGCGAGCAAATCATTAGAGATACAACAGGTGCCAAAACTGTCCATATCTTCAACCACAAGGTTCGAAGAGGACCGACGCAGTGGCATCATCTAGGTCTTCAAAATTTGGCCAACCGTGGACCTGTTACTAGGACTCATGTTGACCAGTCTTACGAGGGCGCTGAGCGACGACTACGTTGGGAACTTCCTGATGAGGCTGACGACATTATCGGAAGACGGTATCAAATCATCAACGTTTGGCGACCCATTCAACCAATCCTCAAGGATCCTATCACTGTCGCCGACGCCAATTCGGTTCCTGATTCTGACTTGGTCGGGGCGGAGATGACGGAAGACGGATTTGTAGGAGAATCTTGGGTTGTTCGCCATAATCCCAACCACAGGTGGCATTACAAGTATGGAATGACTCCGAAGGACGTCTTACTGATCAAGTGCTTTGACTCGGATACGACGGTTGCGCGACGAGCTTTGCACTGTGCCTTTGAGGACCCGGAATATCGAGAACACGAGTCTCGACAGAGCATCGAAGTGAGATGCTTGGTTTGCTACTGATTTGGAATAGATAATATACTAATAATCGCACGGCACAAAACTCGTCACTATATATGAATAGCTTCTGTGCTACCGCTGGTGCTTACTCCATGCACGTGGCACTACCAGGTCGTTAAACCCCCTCTCAAAGACGATGGGGCGTGACACCTGTCAACGCCACAGAGCACCTCAATGGATGGCATTAACTGGATTTCTTCTCTTATCCCGGAAAAATAGCTCGAATGTAACATACAACCCTATGTAAGGCACGTGGTTAATAATCCCTCGAAGTGATAACGTAGACATGGAGAGATCGAAGCGGGGTTGTTGATCGGCTATAGTACCCCTCCCTAGGGTGTCACCATATGGTAACTAAAAAGGATTGTGCAAATACTGGCGATATTGAGTGTGGGTATTCCTGGTTTAATTTGGCACGAGTTTAATGGACCTAGTGGAATTCGGGACAGTCTGCAGTCCCATAGTGGGTTACCCACTACCAATAGATGACCCAGAGTGTTGCTATAAAGCTCGTATTTTCTGGTCGTCAAGGCTTGGCTGGTGTCAGTTTAACTTTCTATCTTACATACCATCTACACCAGCGTTGTGTTGAGCAAGTAAACCAGACCTTCCATCGCACCCGCAATGGCTCCCACTATCGATCCACCTCAGACCGTCGACTGGATGGGCAAAAAGGTGCCAGTGTGGTCCATGCAGACCATCAACTATGGCCTTTTGCTGTCCCAGGACCCATCTGAAGTCGAAAAAGTCGTCAATGCCTGCACCGAGGATGGGTACTTCTACTTAGACTTGCAGGGCATTGATGGTCGCCGCATGCTCGCCGACCGGGAGGACACGCTTTCGTTGATGAAGCGCTTCTTCGATGCGCCAATTGAGGCCAAGAATGAGTTTGGTCTCATCTCATCCCATCTTGGGTATGGTTTTTCATGACATCATCCGCTTCGAATTCAAATCACACACTAACGACTTCACTTGGTGGACAGCTACGAGCCTGTGGGCAGCCGCACTGGCGTCGCTGCTGGTACCAAGGACGGTTATGAGATGCTCAAGGTCTCTCGTGATGAGATCCAGCGTGACAGCCCCAAGATCCCCGCTCCTGTCAAGAACAGTGGTGATTTGCGCATTCTCGAAAACTCCATTGGCAGCTGCAACACTGTCACCAAGGTTATCTTGTCTGCTCTGTCTACCGGCATGGGTCTCACTGGAGCACAGCGCTTTGAGAACTCTCACCGCAACGAGCGCCCTTCTACCACCACTGTATGTATTTGCATCCATATCTCTTGTGGACTCACAGTTTAGTAATAATGTGCATAATAGCTGTCGATGATGCACTACCTTCCCATGGAGCTTGCCGGCGAGAACCGCATCGGCCACCAGAAGCACACTGACATCAGCACCCTCACTCTTCTCTTCAGTGAACAGTGGGGTCTTCAGATTCGCCCTCCTGGCACCTGCGGTGCCCGTGAAATGGGTTTCGTTGCTCCCAAACCCGGCTGTGCTTTCGTTCACGTCGGTGATTCTCTCCGCTTTGCCAGTGGCATGAAGTTCCAGAGCTGCATCCACCGCGTTGTGCCATTCGACCCTACTGAGCACCGATACTCCATTGCCTACTTCTTGCGTGCTGAGGACGACACCATGCTCATCGACTCCGAGGGCCGCGCCATCACCGCTGGACAGTGGCACGACGAGAAATTCAAGGCCTTTACCGACCCCGAGATCTGGCAGGCCATGGCCCCCAAGTCAATGATCTTGGGCGGCATGAAGGAGGATGGCGAGGATCAGCCCATTGTCCAGCCTGTGGCTCTTGCTGCCAAAACCGCCACTGCAGTTCAAGCATAGAGTAGACAGCAAATAGGTCGAATAAATAAATTGAAAAAGGATTCTCATAATGGCCTTGCTTATCAGGTACCGTTTCCCACAGTGCTCAATGGTGTTACATTTGCGTTGGCTGTCCCATCGTTGAGGTTCGAATTTGAAACCATGCTCAAAACGGCCCTCACGCTGCCGTCACTAGTGCAGCTAAAATGCCACTAGAGAATGTATCAGGAGGTTAATGCCTACTAGGCTAGGTATTTGAACCTCCCTCTTCCCTGTGCTCATTCGATGTTGTGAAGTACTGCCAATGAGACTCACTAGTTCAATAAGATCAAGGTTGAGCTGAGTCCAGCGAGTGATAGACTGCCAACCTGGGAGATTCCAACGCCGCATGACTTTGCCAATGCAGCGTTCAATCGCCTGCTAGCTTAGGCAATCGAAACTTCAGACGATATATCCGGTGAGATCCAGGGTCTTACATTTATGTTTCGACGAAACCGTGGGTTGTGCTACGATATTGGCACATGTACCGGTGCTCACACGGCGTACAGAAGAGGTCTCCTGACGGAGCTACTGGAATACAAGCTTAAGCACGAGGAATGAAAGCTTTAGAAAATTCAAGATTCTTCGGTATATATGTACTGTGTGAATTAGGCTATTTACATATGAAATGTAGTCATTGGATCAATGACCACTTTTCATGCAGTCTTGGCAAAACCAATGCGTGAGTTGCCATCATCGAAGACAGCAAAAACCTGCTTGAGAATAACATCACCAAAGATGGAAGGATCGCTACCCTCTTGAATACCACCGACGCAGAAGTCACTGCCGTCCTCATAAGGACCAAAGTTGAGACCAGAGCCGGGGATGACGTATCTGGAGCTGCCGACACCGAAAGTGTAGTCTGGAAGCTTTCCGCTGCAGGGGAAGACAATACCAATAGGGTCGCCGTTGTCGTCGTAGGCAATCTTGTGACCAGAGACCTTGGCGTAGTAGGCGTTGGTGATGGAGGAAGGAACATAGAGGAGGGTGGTACCGGTGTCGAGAATACCGCTGATGCGGCTGGACTTGAAACCACCGCTTCCAACGGCGTAACCACTGGAAGTGAAGCCCCAGAAGCCTTGGTTGGAGTCAAGAGAGGTGTAAGTGATAGAACCAGTGTACAGGCTTGGGTCAATGAAGCCGAAGTTGTAAACTCCATCTGCGCAATCGTTAGGGTTTTTTTTTTTCGGTTAGGCCAAATGCTACGGACTTACCGGCTTGGTGCCTCAAAGTGGCAGTGAATAGAGGAGACTTGAGTCTGGACTTGACATTGGAGAACCAAGTCTTCTGAGAACGCGGAGAAACAGTATTGATGGAGTCAAAGGCAAGACCCAGGAGTCCAGAGTTTGCGGTGTCGTTCACAAACTGGGCGGACACGCTCTGGGCAGCTTCAACAGCCTGTGTGCTAACCTTGAGACCACCGACAGTAACAGCATCTGTGTAGACATCACCGTTGGCACCACTGTGGTCCCCGTATTCGATTGTCCAGGAGTAACCACTGAGCTTCTTGGAGGTAGAGCTCTTGGAAGGGTCATACTGTACTTGGCCTTGGTTCTGGCTGCTGGGTTGCTCAGTGCTGTAAACCCACAGATCGGAGGAACCAGTATCGAAGTCAAGAGGGAACTTCTTGGCAGGAGTTCCGATGTCAACGACGGAGATGTACTCATCATCGAGAGAGTCTCCGGGGTGGTTAGGCTCTGAACCTGTGTTCTGGCGTTTGCCCTGACGCTTGGCCTGGGGCCAGGACTTGGGATAGCCGTGACGGCCGTAGGCCTTGCGCTGGGCGCGGACAAAGTCGAACTTGTGGTTGGGGTTGTATTCAGCCTTTACTGAGACAGTTTGCGAGTTGGTGGTGGAAGGCAGGGCAGAGGTGCCGCCAATCGCCAAGAGGGCAACGTACAAGTCAATGGAACGCATTTTTCTTTGAGGTCTTTTGGGGTTGGGTTTTGGATGATGCTGGAACAAGAAGGTTTACGGTGGTTTTTGGGGCATACGCGTTAGATTATATAGTTATTTCACTGGCGCTGAAGCTGAAGCTGGATGGAAGAGATGGCGCTATAAAAAGCTTCCTGGTGGCCATGATTGAATTACCGCAGTCATCGTTTGCCTGCTATTTGCCGGTAACCTCTGTAAATAGCTTCCTGTTAAGACATCGCGCGCTATACAGCAACGGGCGAATAGCTTCGTTTCAAGGGTTTGGGCCGCTGCTTTAGGCAGGTGGCCGGATAGCCGGCAACATCAGAGTGACAAAGGTGTCGACTCTCTGACTCGCTCACATGCTGCTTAATCGTCTCGCTAGCTGGGAATACTAGCTGGGATTGCGATTGTACAGGCAGTGGGAATCTGGAGCAAGGGGCTGCTAGCCGACCAACTTCCTAATTTGGGAATACTGGCTCGGTGCCGCACCGAATGTAGAAAGTACATAATGCGCTCCTCACAAGACGGAATCAGCTCATGATATGTTGCAGCCACTTATTGGCGACAGGAGCATTTGCAATAGCCAGTTATGCGGGACGAATGAGGACTGTAAATTTTTGACGAGATGTTGCGCAATGCTATGGAGCACCGACTCGGTAACAGCGGATGCGACCCTACTTGCAGCACGTAGATTTGGGAAGTGCAGCGAGACAATAAGGACAGAGTATGCTACAATTTTCCTTGAGATAGCTAAAACCTAATGTCTTCAATCGGTATGTCAAATTAGGCCCTAAAAGCATATTGGGAAACATGAAGGAAATGCATCGGCCACGCACAATCAGCTCATGGCGAGAGAGCCTTGCACTGATGCTGCATCGATCATAGGATGCATCAATCGGCAGTGGCCACTGTAGCGGCTTGGCAGGGCTTCAAGGGCCTTTGGGGGCCGTCGTGGTTGCGCTGTCTGTGAGGACAGTGATAGCATGGTGCTGGTGCTTCGATAGTGCTGGGAGGGGAACGACATTGACGCTATAATGAGAGATGCCCCGCACACTACAGCGCTGTGTGCTGTCGTACGGAGGCGGACAGCGACATCAAATGTGGGGTAAAACTTTTTTTTTGGTCTTCGCTCCAACCTTCAACAGCAATTACATCTTGGACACATCAACGAACTCGGCCAACCCATCTGCTGCTCCATCGTATACAGATCGAACTATTTCCAATATGGCGCAGAATAAATCAGCAAAGCGTAAGCGCAATGCGCAAGCTCAAAAGGCACAGAAACTCGCCAAGACAGTCGCTGCTGTAACACCGCCTCCCGATGCCGCTACGGTCGAACCAAAGACCCTTCAATCAGTCACTTCCGAGGAGGAATTGGAAATAACCATCGACACATTGGCTACGCTTGCAAAATATCCTCACCTTACAAAGTCAAAACTCTGTCGAGATCTCCGTGTCGCCGTTTACGACTTCCGTACTTCTTGCAATACTGGATCTAATGCTGCTGGTACGCAATACCCCCCCAGTATCACTTTGTATCTCTATCGTGGCTGACACACCCTCCTCCGGTTTGGTTTTATAGAAGGCGCAAATCTTACTGCTAGAGTGACTGGAGCACTTGCCGATGAAAAATATCTCGACGCCAGAATTCTACTCGCAGAGATGCGATTGCGAGGCGAAGAACCAAAACTTGGTGCATTGTGCCGCTGGGTTCGGGACCTTGATGTCGTATCACAGCCCAACGGCGTCAGCCTTGACCAAAGCGACCGATCAGATAAGGAGTTACTGAAAGTGCTTGACGCCGTTATGCGTGTAAGCTGTCCCATTGACACAAACCCCAGCCCGGAGCCTGCTGCTGGGGCTCACATCGCCTTCCAACAGTCTTGGGACTTGCGCTCCGCTTCTCAGCCACCACTCAACGTCTACGATTCCGTTTTAGATCAAACGATATTCAATGAGACGCCCAAGACTATCGCATCGTCGCTACGAGTCATCGAAACAACGCCCGGTCATCTTCGCAAACCCCCAAACCATCACGCCGCGATCCTGTACACTTCTCAACCCGACACCATTCTTCTCAGTGCTGACCACTCATCCATTACATATCATCACCACCCATACGTACCCCACCTTAATATGATCAAAGACGTTCTCAGTCCTTCCGAATGCAAGGCCATTATTGCTGCTGGAGAGAGCGTAGAATTTGTGCCAGACGAACCCATGCGCGAAGGAATGGACAGGTCGGTCCTGGCGCACAATTTCTACTGGATCACCGACACTGCTTTCCACGATAAGCTTTGGTCTCGAGTGTCTTCCTTTTTGCCCGCATCGGTCGATGGTAAGATTGCTCGAGGCTTGAACCGACGATTCCGAGTATATCGATATGTGCCTGGAGCGGAATACCGCAGTCACATTGACGGCGCTTGGCCACCGTCGGGAATTAAAGAAGACGATACATATGTTTACGACGATTCACCACCGCATAAGAAGCAGAGCTCATTGTTCACATTTCTACTCTACTTGAACGATGAGTTTGAAGGTGGAGAGACCATGTTCTTCTTGCCCGCTGCTCGTGAGGGTGTATTGAATGCATACCCAGTCCGTCCGGTAATGGGCAGCGTGGCAATCTTCCCGCACGGAGAGACAAAGGGAGCCTTGTTGCACGAGGGAACTAGTGTCACAAAAGGTGCAAAGTATATTATCAGGACTGACGTAGAGTATGATGTTGAACCATCTACATAGTCATTGTCAGTCACCATTGTAATGCAACAAGTTGATAAGCAAAGCTAGATTCATTGTACTTTTGGAGAATTATGAAGTTCACCAAGGACCATGGGTGCCTTGACGACCGTTGCAGCCTTTTGTTCGACTGTTATAGTCTGATGCCTGTTTAAGACAGTGTCATCTCAGAGGCCTTGAATGGGCCCTTCTCAGCAAGCAACACAGGGAGATCTTCTTGGAGGAAGGCCTCTTCCACACCAAGTTGTTCAGGCTTCCATCCCATAGCCTTCAGTCTAGCAGCGGTATTTATCGCGTTGCAGCCCACAACATCTGGCGTGAATGGTCCGAAGAGGTCGCTGTATTCAGCCTCAGTAATCGTCTGAGTGTCGGCGGTGTCGATACGACCAGCGTCTTTTAAGGCCTTGCCAATCCAAGAGGCAATATCCCCCCAGGTGGTTTGGCCGTTTTCAGCAAAGAAATAGGGGTTTTGGAGCTCAGGATCACTATCGGGAGCCTTTTCCAGCCAGTGGAGGACCTGAACATATGCCTGAAACCGCAGTTAGTATGGGTGGTGTGCCTTCACTCGAGAGGGTGGTGAGTATACGAACCTTGGCTAAGTCCAAGACATGGACGACGGACCAGGTCTTCTTACCTGTACCGACATGACCTGCATGGCCATGCTTGAGAGCAAAGCGGGTGAGAGCAGGAATCTGGACGGCCAATAGTTAGCATTGTTCGACACAGAATGTGGCATTGTCCTTTACACACCTGGATTGAAAGGCGCTTGTATTTGCTGTTGTTGCCATAGATGATGGGAGGCATCCAGACGAAGATTCTGGCAGAGTTACCGAGCTTCTTGCGAGCTTTCAAGATTGCTGGTGAGGTGTCAGTATTTGTGTGAGAAGCACTTGAGGGGCACAAACGTACTAAGATCAATCGCTCTGTGAGGGGCTGAGGAGGATAACGTGTCAATTTGAGCAGCGGTAGCATCCGAGTAGTTGTCGTTGTTGACATTGTTGCCAGGTGAAGTGTCGCTAAGGACGCTGGCACCGCTCTGGTGAAGATAGATGGTTCGCTTGCCTGATGTTCCAGATTAGCACGATTGAATTCACAGCTAAAAAATGATACCAGTTGCCTACCCTGACTAGCGCGCTCTTCGATACCCTTGAGAATGGCCTCGGCGGAAGCCAAGTGGTCGGAAGTAGCCGTATGGAAGACAACATCGCTCTGAGCAGCTTGTTGTTGGATCAACTCGCTGTTGTCCAAGTCGCCAAGCACTGTTTTGACGCCTATTTCCAATTAGCCATTCGCTACAATCTCAATTGACATGAGTGCCGCGCGACACCGTACCATCTGCTTCAAATTCCTTAGCCACCTGCTCGCGACGGACCAACGTCACAATCTCGTAAGACCCCTCGGCGCGGAGGAGGTCGATGATTTCACGGCCAACATAGCCAGGGCCGACGACAAATACCTTGGAGACCATGGTGTATTAAGTAATGGTTATTTTTCAATCTGTAGGAATTGATCTGAACAAGATAACTGGTGTTTATATCGAGTCTGTTCAATTGAAGCGTCTTCCTGAAGCTATTTAAACTTTGAGCTCACTTGCTTAAAACAGCACCACTTGCGCATTAGCTCAAGCTCACAGCCGAATTTGTCAGCGCAGAGCATTACTAATTGAGTTGGCGATGCCACCACAACGCAGCTTTTCCTGCTTCTACTTTTTCACTAACGCTGCGGTATTTTTTTTTTATAAAGAAATAAAATTGGGGGAGGATGAAAAAAAAAACTCAAACCTTGGCGGATAGGCATCATGAAAATTTGCTAACCATCTGTATTGTAGTCAGCGAAGGCCGCGATATGTCCGTCGCCAGCATGTGGCTTTGGGTTGTATCGGCGGTGGCGTGCTAGCTTCATTGGCCAGGCCATAGACCAAGCAGTTGCGGAATTTTTCAGCATACAAATATAAAATGATTCCTTCAGGGGCTCAAGGCATAACTGGGTAGATAAAAGCAAATAAGTGACTGCGAGGATATTCCTCAGATCTTAAGGACGACTGCAGAAATGCTAGGGATGCATGCAGCATCCTAATACTAAGTAGAATATATTCTTTGTCTTGGACTGTTCAACAGCGCCTGGTCTTTCTACAGTACCTGAAAAGCAATATCAAAGTTCTCTCATGGTCAATTTACTTGTAGGTACCTGTTTGAGCCCTGCCACTTTGGCGATCAGTGCGTGGAGCTGCGCAAGCTTGCTCCTGCAGCAGCCTTGGCTAGCCCCTGTAACCCCCTGTAACCCCTGTAATGACAGCTCCCAGACCCTGTGTCCCCACTAAAAAGATTCGAGACCCGGCGCATCGCAATCCTAGTAATTCGATCTCGATGTTGTGAGTGTACGAGACTTGCTCGGCCTCCTTTTCCACCCAGCCGCTATAATCCGCCCTTCGACGTTGCAACTGGCAGCTTTTCTCGTTCCTCTTCAGGACCCAAATCGAGGAATATGCACTCCACGGCCATCTAATACTTCACTGCCAACAACCGCCATGGCTCCCTTATGCTCTGCGCGAAGAGCTCTGCAATACGTCGCCTTCGCAGTCCTGGGCTCCTTGACTCTCTTTATTCTAACCCGCGACGAATGGTCACGACACCCCTCTCCGACTGGCTGGAAAAACCCCTTTGCTACTGACAAAGGTGTTCTCGCCATTGGAGGGCACGACCGTATCAAAGACGATGCGACGCGAATAGCCATTATAGAATCGCGTGGCTCACACGATGAAGTCTGGGCTGCGCTGATGCATGCGTTTGGTGACAGCCCAGACTCCGAGCTATATCTGTACTTGAAAGCGCAACGATACGGCTCGGGCGACATCGTTAAAGCGTTTGGCCTTGCCTCGCCAATTGTCAAGAGCTCCTTTGTGAAAGATTTCCCTAACGAGGTCCAGCAAGGTCCCGTACCCGACATTCTGGTATTGACGGCGTGCGAGCAAGATATCGTTGATAGAAGCGTCAAGAACACGCTGAACACGCTTCTGCGCAACGAAAAGACATGGCTAATCTGTGTCGTTCACCATGCGGACAGATGGCCTTCCAACGACATGGGTCCTCAGATAATACAAGAATGGGTTGCGGCAAAGCGAGTAGACTTTATCGCATTGAGCCAACACACGGCAGACTATTTTGTCAAGAAGACTGTGCCCAGCTGGAAAGTTAATGGACCGATTATTTCACATGTTTTCCCTCCCATATTCCCGGTGACGGTCAGCCACGACAACAACCAGATCGCCGGTCTCGAGCTCTCCATGCAAGGCAACTATCAATCAGCCCGCCGCGACTACCGCAGTATATTTAAACATCTCGACGCTATCATCGACAAGGCAGAAGTGGACATAGCACATGGAGACGATGCCAGAACCCAAGGGGTTAAGCTTCATTTCATCGGCCATGGGATCTTGCCTAAGGTGCCCAAGCAAATCAAGAGGCACGTCGCGTTCGACCACGACCTGGCGTATCCGCAATTCTACAATATTATTTCACAGAGTTTTGCGCTGTTGCCTGCTTTTGCATCAGATGAGTATTATGACCGCAGAGCATCGTCAGCAATTCCCGCTGCTCTGATTGCCGGCACACCAGTTGTTGCCAACGAGCAGCTGCTGCAGGCGTACACATATCTACCTAGAGAGGCCGTTTGGCTAGCGCAAGAAGGCGAGGACGAGCTGGATGTTATTGAAAGAGTCATGGACAACAAGACAGAGTTTCGAAAAAAGCGAGCATTGGTCCAGAAGACAGCCATGGATCTCCAGCTGATGAATCGCTTTCACGTCAAGCAGTGGGTAGAAGACATCTTGGCCAAGCTAAAGCAGCCCAATTAATGACCAGTTCCCGTACATTATATTAACCACCTATTATACATATTTAATCACACTTAATATTGCATTGCCCAATGCACTTTCAATCTCTTCCTGTATTCAGAATCACCAATACCTGCCTCACAATCATGTTGTGGGGTATCACCATCCATCTCATCCCCGCACCAAATCCGGACGGCAGCTTTGAAGCTAGCTTCGGCACCTCCGCCTGCATCATCAATCTCATCTCAACCTTTGCAACTCCAATTCCCTCCCATCAAAAATGAATCTCCCTCACGGCTCCCGATTGTTCTTGATTTGTTTACATCTCGCAATCGGCGCCTCAATATGGGGCTACAACATTGGTATTCTGTCATCCATCCTTGTCCATCCCGGATGGCGCAAAGCTCTATCATTTCCATCGCCGTCTGAGAAGGGCTCAATCACCGGCTTGTACTACCTCGGTACACTATCGTCTTACTTGTTTGTATCGCACCCGCTGGCTGATAAGCTTGGAAGACGGTATGCTGCGCTGATAGGAACCGGGATCTTGTCTCTTGGGGCAATTTGTATGGCATCCGCGAAAGGGGAGAATGCCGTGTCCATCATGGTGTTTGGTCGCATCATCTGCGGTCTGGGCGTCGGGGTCATCAGTACTGGCGTTCCCTTGTATCAAAGGTTAAATAATCTCCGCAACATACCGAATTTTAGTGTCATCTAACATGGTTTTAGTGAGGTATCTCCGGCTCAGCAGCGCGGCAAGTTCGTCACCATGAACCACGTCGGCTTCGTCGCTGGCCTCGCAACCGGTCTCTGGGCGGGCTATTTCATCACCTTTTGGAAGACTCCGTTCGGTGAATTCTGGGGTTGGAGAGTCCTCGTCCTGCTTCAGCTTATCCCAGCCTTCATTTTCGCCGTTGGCCTTCCATATCTCCCCGAAAGGTAAGCCATCTGTCATATCGTCCGAGCATCAACTTACAAGACTTGCAGTCCCCGCTGGCTCGTTGAAAAGGGTCACGTAGAGAAGGCTCACCGAACGCTCGCCTTCATCCGTGGATCCTCCAATGACTCTGTCTCACAAGAACTCCGCGCTATTACTCAAGACGTTACAGCCCACCATCGAAAGCACCAGTCTTCCACTCTGCAGCTTACTCTGGCCCTCTTCCGCTCTCCAGCACTATTCGCTCGCGTGTGGAGAGCTTTCCTTCTCCAATTCATGTCCCAGATATGCGGTGCAACAGTCATGAAGTACTACCTACCAATGCTACTCGAAGCGCTGGGCATTGGTACGCAACTAGCACTGATGGCTGGCGCAATCGAAATGACCATAAAGATCGGCATGACTGTTCTTGAGATGTGGTTCATTGACAAATTTGGACGAAGGGTTTGCCTAGTTGCTGGAAGCGCTGTCATGGGTGTCGCGATGCTCATCAACGGTACTTTGCCTTTAGCATATCCCAACAACATCTCCAAAGCTGCCGACGGCATCTGCATCGCTTTTATCTTCATATATGCCATGGGTTATTCTTTCGGTTTAGGTCCCGCCACCTGGGTCTATTCCTCTGAAATCTTTCCTACGACATTCCGCGCACGCGGCCTCAACTTCGCCGCTTCTGGTGGAAGTGTCGGCAGTTTGCTCGTTGCGCAGATCTGGCCTGTTGGACTTGCAAAACTGGGAAGCGGTGTCTACTTCTTCTTCATGGTGGTGAACTTTGTCTGTGTGCCCATCATTTGGCGACTTTATCCCGAAACGAAAGGACGTGCTTTGGAGGACATGGACGCACTGTTCGGCCCACAAGCAAAAGCCCCGTCGTTGAATACAGCGGACGAGGCACAATCCGAAGACGACGAGCATTCTGAAGATGCACCTCTGCTAGGATAGTCACAGCTATTTATACATGAATACATCATGATTAACAAGATTATGAACTCAAAACGTATATTACAGAAACAAACCAGGTCAAGGCCGTGTCATCCATCGAAGACCTTCATCAAAATCAAAGACTAAACATACGCAACGTGGAAGCAAAACACCCAAAAGCTCGTAAACTGAAACAAGAAAACACAAAACACGCTTCCAAGACCAGGTATCTACATATATACACTGCTCCGCCTTCATTTACCAGAAACTACACCATCCAATATAGTGCTGGCACAAATTCTCCAGCTTCGTCGCCTCAATAATCAACTTGTTGACCTGGCTTATAATATCCAGCTCTTCGGTATTCTTGAAGTCGCGACCCGTCAACTTCTGGCCAACACGGTCTAAGACCTCTAAAGCGCGAGCATTTTGCATCTCAGCGTCCTCAGCGCCGTTGATAGCGTTAAGGTCTGGTGCGGCAGTGCTGTTCGTGCGAGCTCTTGATCTCGCCGTCGGAGGTCCAGATGGCTCTCCACCGTTAGCGAGGAGCTGCGAGGGCGCGACATCTGCCTCAAGGATCGATTGACGTCGTGGGCGGCCGCCACTGGGAACCGCTGCGAGCGCTGTCTCTCTCTCCGAGGTGAAATTGGGGCCGGCAGGCGAAGCCCCAGGAACAAGTCGCCAGTTAAGCAATGGATCATGAATAAACTGTAAAGTATGTTAGTCGCCGTACTAAAATAAACTGAGATGAACTAGACTTACAGCTTCAAGTACAGCCATAACACTCTCCTTGTTCTCTCGCAAGACACGCATGGTGTTCTCGCATGTAATTCTGAAACTGCCTTCAATGTTGCTAACCTCCATGGCATATGTTAACATTCTTGTCAAGCGGAAAGGCACCCTCTCCGGGTACTTCTCACGCTTCATTGCAATTTCGAAGCAGTCACCGAAATCGATATGGGCAATGTTGCCGCTAATGCGGTCTAACATTAGGTTGGATGGGTGACGATCGCCAAGACCAAGAATGTAGCCCACGATTGACATGACACCCAGTGATCTGGTGTAATTTGTTCGTCTCTCCAGCCAAGCCTCAGATGACTTGGATTTGAGCCACAAAACGCGATAAAGATCCTGACCGGTGGTGTTGTCCAGTGCATAACCAAAGACCTCCACTTTCTGCATCAACGTCAAGTTGTCGTAATCAGGCGCCATCTGCAGCATAATGCGATGCTCAATGTTGAGGAGAATCTTGCGGCTCTCGCGATAATCTTTGATGAGAATATGGAGTGTATCACTGTACGGCATCCACCCAATGAGTCCTGAGCTCTCAGACAAGGGAATAGCAGGGAAACGTTGAATCTTCAGATGGCGTTTGTAGCTTTCCGAGTCATTGGCAAGCAAAGTGTTGCAAAGACCGAACAGTTGCATGACACGCTCATCCTGGCGAATATCCTCGTGGCCCTTGAGCAAGAAAGCGTAAGGAAGTCCGTCGCTTCCAGTGGTGTTAAGTTTGCGAGGGTGCTGCTTCGAGTTGATGACACTGACGGTACCTTCGAACGACATGATGCGCACGATTGGCTTCCCGCTCTTGTATGTGCCAGGAACTGCGAGATCCAAGTTCTTTGCGTGAAGCAACTTGGGTGAACAGTACGTGAGCTCCAGGGACGTAACTTGCTGCAATTGGCGATTTACGCGGCGGAATACCTGGTAGTAGAGATCCCAAGCTTGGTTCAAGTCATTAACGTCCCTAGTGTTCTCGTATTGGCGACACCATTCTTGAGCCTCACGCAGATCGCGACCGAAAGCCTGAGCGAACGATATTTCGCGCAGAGTTTCTGGACCGCGCTCGAGGCGATCGTGAAGAGGACCCAGCGTCGCAAACATGCCTTCGATGTTATTGTCACCAAAGTATAAGCGCGAGGCTTCTTCCAGTCCTTCGTGCCAAAGTTCGTGCCACAAGACAGCAACGCGAATCAATTCGTGGCTGACAATGTCTGCTTGAGCGACCAAATTGGCGCTGTGTTGGCGCATGCTGTCCATGATCTGTGCGGCAGATCTTGCGCGACGTTTGTCTTGTTTGGCCTTCATTGCAACAGTCAACGGGTAAACCAAAGCTTGAGGGTGTGCTCTGCCCACGTCAGCCAACAGATTGTGTACGGCTTGCTGCACGCGTTTATTAGGCTGGTTGATACGGGCAATGAGCTGTGGCAAGACCTCAAGCCATGTGTCCACGCTAACATCAGACAGCCCATCTGTGACAGCACTATTCACTTCGGCATGAGCTCCATGAGCGAACCACAAAGTCAACAGACGTAAGGTATCTTGCAGTGAGCTTCCAGCGGATAGAGAAATAGACTTGATAAACCCCTGGATAGCTGGGACCACATGCTCCAAAATGCGTGCCTGGTCAACCTTGAATGGCTGGCCGTCACTTCTAGCGGTGAAGGTCTGCACGATTTGGAAGTTGACCAGCGCCCAAGCGTGCCATGCCTTGTACCATTGTGGGTTATATTTGGTGGCTTGAGCATACGAGTTCATGATTTCCTGTACTTGGTTGGTATTATACTGCCAGTCGTCCTTGTTCAAGGCAATCTGCCAGTCACCTTGTCGCAAGTAGCACTTAGCGAGCAAAGACGTTTGGCTATACAGTGCACGCTGCGTTTCGGGGCTCAGCATACTTGGGTCTACCATCGCTCCGCCCTGCTGTTGGGCCTGAAAGTTCCAGTTTTCGTCGTTGCCGCCAGCTTGAGCCGAAAGATGCGCTCTGGCTACCTCCAAACGATGGGCTGACTCGTTGGTGAACCTCTGCAGGCAATAGAGTGTCCTCTCTGCGATGTTCTTTGAAGGACGACCTGCCGATTCTTGTCCAGCTTCCCATTGGAACTTGAGCATCGCGTAGATGACTTGAGCAGGTACATTCTTGGGGAGTGCGGATCCAGGCTCGCGGCGATCTTGCCAATAAGGAATCATGCTCTCCAGCGGTGCGTCGGACCCGATGAGCTGTTTGAGTGATTTCTCAGCCAATCCCATGCGGCCAGACTTTCTGCACAAGTTGGCAAACTTAATCCACATTCTCATGTTCTCTTGAGGGGCAATCACCAGAGCTCGAAGACGAAGCATTCTGTGCCACACTTCCACATTTCGCTGACAGCCTTGAAGACGAGTCTCCCATGTCTTGCGCATAGTAGCTTGCTTCTTCTCGTCGCATTGCTTGTAGACAATGAGCTCTTCCAGCTCTGCCAGCATTTGTACACGAACGACAACCTGGTATGCTCGGTTGTAGGATTCACTGACAAGCGCGCTAAGTTCTGTGTCAAGGCCTTCACGAGCTTGCTGGATATACGCAGTAGCTTCTCTGAATTGATTCCTGTGCAGTGCCAAAATGGCTCCAAAGAATGACCGATCCGGAGAGTACCTCTTAAGGGATGAGAGGTAATTGTCCATGGAATCCCACTTGCCTTGTCCCCAAGCCGCAGCAGTTGCCAGCGGCGCAATCATGCGCTGCACTTCAGGAGCAGAGTTCTGCCAAGTGCTGCCGGTCAAACTAGCCAGCGCATCCCACTCGCCAAGTGCGTGCAAACAACGCATTTTACCCATGATGACTTCAATGGGCACAGTCTGGTCAGGCCCAAGCTCAGCCTCGCGCTTGTTGTAAAACGCCAGAGCTTCTTCCCACCTCTCCAACTTCTCAAACCAAGTCTCACGCAATTGGATACCTTCTTTGTAGAGTTGAGCCTTTCGTAGAATACCAATAGCAGCGTCAGATTGCTGTAATTTGTTGTTGATGACAATGAGCGCTTCAACAGCACCACTGCTTTGGTCTTGAAGGAACTCAAGTTCTTTATAGTGCAGAGCCTTGGCCCAGGCATGGCAGCGCGCAGCCTCGCGGCCAAGCACACGAATATCGATAGGCAAGGCCTTGTCGTCGTGCTCCATAAACTCTGCCAAGTTCAACAGAAGACCTAACAGATCAGGGGGAACATTCTCAGACTTAATGGCGCTCTCGATGTTCTGAATTAGCTCGTCCTGAAACTGTTCGTAAAGTTCACTCCAGCAGGATACAAAAGCTGAATTGAACAAATCGCGCGCCAATGGAAGATAGACGCTGGCCAAACTGGCACAGGCTCGCAGGGCGTGGTTGGGCGACTCTGTCAGAAGTGTTGTACTGAATCTTCTAAGCCACTCTTGCCAGTCGTCCTTAGTAGACTTGCCTCTCGTGTCCCACGCTGCCTTCAGGTGGATGGCGTTCATCTCTAGCTTCTTGCCACCAAGATCAGCAAAGGCCGGCTCATCCATCATATCAATAAATCTTGATTCGGCACTGAGGTCTTGAGGAAGAACTTCACCCTTCTGCAACTTGCTGGTGAGAAGATCGTAGTTTGAGTGCGAAATCTGGTGCTGAGTAATAACTTTGTTGACCGTCGCCATAAAATGCAAATAATCCTTTCCAAGCTGTTGGATAAGAGCGCATAAGGTATCCAATGCAGCAGGTCGCAAGGCAGCATCACCACCGTCAAGAACTCTCGTAAGGGGATGGATGATCTTGGCGGCGTAATCATTTAAATTAACTTGACGAGAGATCTTGCCAATGGTCTCGATGGCTTGTTTTCTGATGAAGGTAGGTTGGCCTTGCTTTTCGAAAGTTCGCACAATGATGGGAATAATTAAGTGCATGTACTCTTCGGCACTTGCGCCAAACACTAGGAAGGCATGCAAGACCTTCTCACTTGGAGTGCGCTTTGCCGAGACATCCTTGTCGAGAACACCAAGCATGAGTGGCAAGAGGCCAGCCAAATAGATCTTGAATTCTCCTTCAAGTGAGCGCGAAATAGCTTCAATGAGAGACATGATCGTGGTCTGCAATGATGCTGACTTATGCCAGTACTCTTGCAAAATTTCCACAATATCCGGCAGATAGTTTCTGATGTGTTGCCGAACAATGCTCACAAGTGTGGCCAACTGGTTGAAATATGATTCCAGTCTTGTAGATGATGACGATCTTATCACCATGAGGAAGGCAGGAATGATTCTGTCCAGGAAAGATACACATTCCAGTCCAAGTGTTCTGAAGATGTTCATAATAGCTTCAATAACAGCGGCGTGGTGCTGAGCAAGCGAGTGATCCTTCAAAATCTGTAAGAGGGCATTGATTACGACAGTCGGGAAGTACTCTTTGTTAGAGGGCGTCATTCCCGTCATCATGAGGGAAATGTCAGTAACCTGCCCTCCCTCGTTTCGACGTTGAACATCAGAAGGGCGCTCTTCAACTTGCTGATGCTTGTAAGGGTCCAGCGCGCCAAGAATACCCATGAGTTTAATAGTTTCTTGTCGTAAAGGTCCTCGCTGACCTTCAGTTCGAATGATGCTTTGAAGAATCTCGAGAAGCTCGGGATAGTCTAAGTATGGTGTAATGACGTAGCCAGAATTGCTGGCCAACTGCCCCAGCGCATGAAGCGCGGCCTCTCTTTTCGAATTAGAGCTCTGGTCCTGAAGCGCTTCAATAATAATGGGCATGAGCTTATCCTTGTAAGGTAGCATATCTTCACCGCCGACAGTCGCGAGTTCGCCAATTGCCTTCAAGATGGTGGCAGCTACAGTAGCACTTGGGTCAGAGGCCTTGGGCAACAGAACCGAGATCATAGGCTCCACGTATGGCTTAATTAATGATTGCGCATTTTGCACCAACAAGCTCAGCAGCTTGGCGCTCTCTTCTTTGTTCCGTGCAACGTCCGAGAACTCCAACTCCGTCAGCATCTGGATAAGAGTCTTGCGGAGCGAAGGAATCACATAGGCTGGATTGAAGCGTGCGAGTCGTCCAATGATGGAAATAGCCACCTCTCGGATGGCAAAAGACTCATCGTTGAGGGCGAAAAATAGGATCCGGATATTTTCTGCTTTTGCGAGATGTCTGTCAAAGCGCTCGTCCAAGGCTGCCAAGACAGTTCTTCGAATACTAGCTTCCGGGTCTGAGATACCAACTGTGAGGAGTTTCTCAAGAACATCGCCAACAACCTGCAGCGCATGATAACTCGTTTGGTTTACAATGGGGTCACGAACATAGAGCTGGCAGCAAGTCAATGCGGCTGCCTCGCGGATCTCAGGATCTTCATCTTCGACGTATTTGATCGCTACGTCGCGGACAAATTCATTCAGTACGTGGCCACTGAAGTCGAAACTACCAAGGGTATTCAACGCAAGCTTGATTTCGGCTCGCCGATGATCATAAGCTAGCGGATCTTTTCCGTCCTTGGATACTGAAGACACAGAATTGAGCGTGTTTGGCTGGGGTGCACCGAGCTGCTTGAACGGTTCGCCGCACAGAACCACGCTGAGCATGTCCAACAGTCGCTCCTGGATAGTGGGCTTGACAGGTGGAATGTAGAAGGCCATGTCGACCAGTGCTTGTGTGAGTTTTGGTGTGAGGTTACAAGCAAAAATAGGATCGAGTAGTGCCTCCATATACTTGCTGAGAGTCTGACCAACTGCAACTGCGAGACGGCTGATGCAGTCAAACACAGGGTCGACAGAGCCGCGCTTGCGGTTGGCAACGCTCAATCCTTCTCTCACATTGGTAATGACGCCATCCAAGTACGGTGATATGGCGCTTTTGACCGAGTTGGCAATGTTACCAATGGCCAAGAACGCATCATTGCGCTCCCTGTCTTTCTTCAACAGTGCCAGGAGGTACATCATGAACTTATGAAGCCAAGCCTGCGCGAAATCTGCAGGAGAATAGCTTGCCAAATCCGGTATCAATAAGACAACAGTCGTTCTAATGGTAGGATCCCGGTGATCCTTGTGTCTGAAGACAATGTCGCAGGCTTCTTGATAGTGGTCCTGCATGTACATGCCACCTTGCTCAAGTAGCTCTTTCAACACCAATAAAGAAGCATGAATGTATTCGACGGTGTTAGCCTTGAGTCCCTGTCTTGCCTCGTTAAATATCTTGCTCATGGACGTTTGTTTCATCTCTTGATCTCGTTCGCGAATGATTCGGAAACAGGCGCTAACAGTCTCTGCTGATGTTTCGCGGATTTGCTGCCGGATATCGCGAAGGCCGTACCATATCCATTCAAAGATGGTAGGAATGTACTGATACATGAGAGTAGGCGCATTTCTTGCGAGTTCACGTAGGACCAAAACGGCACTGTATCTTTTCTCTTCAACGCGGTCGTTCTGGAGCCACTCAAGGGCTGTGTTGACTTCGGAGTCGACCAGTTCCGAGATTAGGGAACCTCCTGGACGACAAAGCTTTCCAAGAGCAATTGCTGCCGGTCGCATAGGGTTCATATCTCTGCCACGGAGCACCGTCTTGAGGTTCTGTGTGAATCGGGTATACTTGAGGGCGACATCGATGCCGTCAAAGTCGACAAGGGCGTCAAGCGCGTATATACCGCCAAGGCGCTCGGCAGAGTCGCCTCCATGTGTGATGAGTTGTGTGATTTTGTTGTTGACTGCATTGTAAAAGGCGAGGAATTGCTCGGGGTTCAAATCTTAATCACAGTTAGCTGCAGGAGTTGATGAGGTCTATGGTTGGAAAGCGTACCTCGATGATACACGTTGACAAGCTCTCTAAGCTGCAATGCTGCTCTTCTTCGCACATCATCACTAACCCTGAGCCTAACATTAGCACATTTTTGTAAAAAGTTGTAGTATTCACAGCGAAGTGCAAACGAACCTCGATCGCAGGCCGCGGGTGACCAAATCGAGCCGCTCCAGGGCGACCTGTTGCTGCTGCGCCATCTCTCACGTCGGAGAGTTTGACAGTCGCTCAAGCTCGCATCTGCAGTTTTTGTTGTGTATTGTAATCTGCGGATCGATGCGGGCGCAGTTTGGCGAATACACTGCAGTTCGGCCAATCGCAATCGTCTGGCTGGTGCTGGCGGGATATTCGAGTAGTCGTATGGGGGTATAAAGCTTTCAAATGGGGTATAGTATAATTGTGCTTCGCAGATTATAAATCGCCCTCCCTAGTCTGTCCTTTTTGCGTCCCCAAACGACGTCACAGGCGCATAATACAATGGCACTGAAGGGCTGTGAGGTGCGAGAGATGGAGGCTGGTGGTGGGTGAGGCTGTTGGTATAGGCTTATGGGGAGCTTGGTCTGTTTGTCTCCACCACACGGTCGTCAGCTGCTTGCCATGCCACTGTGCGCGCACTGTTGACAGACACGTTTTGCGCCGCTTAATACCCAGCACCTAAACCCATCGCACTGTATGCCACTTTAATCGATCATTTGTACCACCACCGCCACCACGAAGCACATGTCGACCATTACACACAATTGTCCCAGTCTCTTTTTAACAATCACTAATCATAAACATGGGTAATGACGGAGGGTCAATTCCGAAACGTCGCGAGCTGGTGAAGAATGCCGCTCGCCTGCCTACTGTATCCGAGTTGAAAGCGACAATCCTTGAAACACTCGGGCACGCCTGGTCGCATTGCGCCCTCAGCGACGACCCGTTGGACAAAGATGCTGTAGTGGCGTCGGATTATCGAGGCAAACTTTACAACTACGAAGCGATCCTCAACAGTCTGATGAATCCGGATGAGAAAGCGGAGTCAACCCCAGAAATTCGATCTCTCCGCGACATTGTCAAACTGCGATTCCACAAGGCGGGCGATACATGGACGTGTCCAATCTCAATGAAGGAATTGGGGCCTGGTACGAAGTCCGTATATCTTGTTCCATGCGGCCACGTATTTGCAGACGTTGCCATCACAGAAATTCAAGAAAAGTCATGTCCCGAATGCAACGAAGCGTTTGAAAAGGAGAACGTGATAGCTATCCTACCTAGCACAGAATCGGAAATCGAGCGCCTGCAAACTCGCATGGAAGACTTGCGCAGCAAAGGACTCACACACGCCCTGAAAAAGGACAAGTCGGAAAAGAAGAAGAAGAGGAAAGCAGACGAAGGAGGCGATGCGCAGAGCAAAAGGACGAAGACGGAGGAGACATCGAGGATTAAAGATATCAATAATCCTCTTGCAGCAAGTCTTACGGCCAGGGTCATGGCAGAACAAGAGGAGAGAAATAAGCAGAGGAAACTCGCCGCGACCAAGGCATGAATGTAATGAAATACGACAACAAAATACTGGGCTGGAGTTTGGCGCATTTGGGACTTCATCATGTAGAACGACTGTATAATACAAAGACTATCAGTTAGTTAGCTTGCAACAGCTGTATCGACATTGATCAAGTTGTCGTAGTCACTGGGCATGTAAGACAAACTCACCCTGCCCTGGCGTGTCGTAGCGCCCCTTCACTCAAGACAGTCTGGAGACTTGTGCATGGTGTACTGTTGGTAGAGGGTGTGGCGCTGTGTTGTCTCAACAGCGGATTCTGGTCGGATCTCGGACAAGTAGAACCGTCAATCAAATAATGTTTTAAAGACTGCGTGCCACTACCTACCGGACAGCCGCACGAGGTATTGTTCCCTATAAGCATATCCAACATAAATATCATTGACTATTTGGGTCTTCAGCCCAGTTTTCATCTTGGGCCTAATCAAGAGACAAAGACGGCTGATTTGCAAGCTTGTATTCTGGTACATCATGTCAAGCTGTGTCTGCGCCTTAACCACTAGAAAGAGCCGCACATCCTCAAACAATCAGCGGTAGCGCCTTTTGTTCTGTGCCGTTTTATTTGTTTTGTAGCTTCTTTCTCAAATTTTGCTTCGCATTTAGTTACATGAAGCGAATCTCGAGGCTTATTCCCATCACCATCACTGTGTCACGGGGCACCTATCAGCTGCGCCATGTCACTCGACTCCCTCATAAGGCGAACAACAAGAGCCGAGATACAGCACCACAAATCCAACCTCTCAACGATATTCACAGCATCGCAAAATATGGACAATGTGAAAGTTCTTTGCACCGATTTTATGGCTATTTTCCTTTTGTCCTCGCATCATTTCTTTCATCTACTCAACCTGCTTCATACGCGCCCGCACCAGCGCTAAACGACCACAGCGATTCATCCTCCACCAATAACCGCCCGCACGTCGCATCCATCCAATCACAGTCTCAGGCGTCAACAACAACAACTGCCTATGCTGCCTACTTCCAACTCTCTCCAACTTCACATCACAGCACCTTGCCTTTATTTATAAACCATGACTCATATCTGGTCCTAAGAATTCGTTATTCCTAAAGTCCTTGGAAACATCATATTATTTGACTTTCCGATTTAGCGCCACTCCTCGTCTCAGTTACTCTCGCAACTTTCACGACGTCATTTCAAACACAACAAGTGAACTCAACGTCGTCTTCACAACACAATCAAACTATTCCCATTCTCCGCGCATCATCACCTCCATCAGCACTCTTTTTCTATTCACAGAGATCGACCTATCGATATGCCCCGTCGCGACCTCCCAGTCGAAGACTCCTGGCGCATCGTTGACGGCGAAAACGACTCTTTTGATACTTCTATTCTACCTCCTTCTGACGACGTTCTGTTCCCATTATCTAGCGAGAATCCATCCTCAGGGCTGCCGTCACAACTAACATCATCCTCCCATTCTCAATCTCAATCTCAACCACAGTCTTCTCAAGACAGTATCCGCGACTTTGCCACCCATCAATCCGACGAGCAAGTCATTTTACGTTCGCCGTTCCGGCCTAGCGTTGTATCCTTATCACGGACACCAGAACCTCAATTCAAGATGCCCATCCTCGACATGGATAGCAGTTCACGTCGAAGCAGCGGCCGGAGTTCCCTTACAGCCCGTCCCGACGACAGCATCCGCCGTCGCAATGTCAACAAATCAACAGGCTCACCAACCAAGCGTCGTATTCATCGCTATGAATCTGAACCCCAATTTGAAGGGCCATCAGCCTCCTCTCACATCCTATCTTGGGCGCTTAGTGTCATCGGCCTCGCATTCCGCTATGCAAAACGACCCCTCGCAGCTCTGCTTGCAATCTATCTGTCGTGCGGCGCAATCATCATGACACAGAATATGCTATCCCGTTCAATAACCGCATCCTTGTCGCCATTATGTCGAATCCCCGGCGTAACGCTTCTCAACTTACCTTTCTGCGATTTCCCCTCTCCCGAATCCATCCCACCCGTGGAATTCGATGACCTTGTTGGCGTGCAATCTAAATTTGAGGATGTCCTCGCGCTATCGCATGTTGGCGTCTCTCTTCCTCTCGAAATGAAACGTTCCGAGTCCTCTCTTCGCGACTTGCGTACTCTCGTTCGCCTCAGCAGCATTCAGTCTCGTGATGAACTCTTGCTTGAACTAAATGGGTACATCGACACAGCTCGCGACACTACCAAATATCTCACCAGGTTCAACACGCATGTGGGATCCGCCGTCGACTTTGTGATCATTATCAACCGCTGGACATCACGTTACATCTCCTCACTCGAGTCCTCATCCTCCTCGTCGACTTCACTGTCCACCGTCTCCAACTGGCTTTTCCACCCTTTCCAGCCCAACGATGCCGCCTTAAACCAGGTCATGCTCCGCGAAAAATACATTGAACACGCTTCTCTGGTCTCCGAGCGCATCTCCTCTCTCATTGTTGAAGCGCAAACTATTCTACGCATACTTTCTAAAGCAGAAGATTACCTCAGCGCCATATATGACATCTCAGCTCGCAGTTCTGCCGATATTACTTCCGGCGGCGACCACATTTTCTACAATATATGGACATTCCTCGGCGGACGCAGTAAGAGCATGCGCGACTTATCTCAGCAACTTGCCTTGCTCAAAGAAGTAGACACCCAGCGCGCATCTGCTATTAGTCAGGTTAGTGCTCTCGTCGTTGAGCTGGAAGCCATCCAAGCGACGCTGGGTGATCTGCGAGACCGCGTCGCGGAACCTGATATTAATGGGGATTCATTGGAAACCAACGCTGAGCTACCGCTCAGTATACACATTGAGACTATCGATCACGGAATACAGCGTCTCGTGGCTGCGAGGAATCGAATCAGTTCCGCCGAAGACGATCGGGTGCAAGAAGTCCTTGCTAGAGGTGGCTTGAAATACGGTACCGACACGCTGCTTGATGCCAAAAAACAATGACGACAGTATCGGTTGCCATAAAGAAAAAGAGGTAAAAAGGAACATTCATACATCTTGGCTTTGTGGATATGAAATTAGTTTTATGATTATGATATTGTATTGCATTGTATTTATAAATTACGGTGACGTCAAGTACACCCTTTTCATGATTTGCATTTTGCAATGCAGGAAGATGGTCACACAAGTTACATTTGATATACAGGAAAGATGTTTTAAGATTTAATAACTTCTTTGGCATTTCAGAGTGACAGAAATGCCACTTCAGCCTGTGGTGAAAGAAAAGAAAGCGATTCCATGACGGCCGTATGTGTTCCTTCATGTAACTCCACCTCTTACAATGTACAAAAGTCAAATATCTCAAAGTGACCAAAATATATACACACATGTACCGGTACTCTTTTCCAAAAACTCCATGAACTCCTCGCTTTATATATGAAACCATAGCCCGGGAAATATCGAATAGACAAGCAACTAATACAACTCGTTTTGCGCCGTGCATTCAATCGTCGCTCTCTGTTCGTGATAAGGTGGTCTTACAAGAAACCAGGGAATACTTTTGATGCGGCCCGTCGCCCTGTACAATCAATGGTTAACATTCTGTGGCCGACGTGGCCACTCGCAATGTGCCAGCGGTGAGCAGACTTACACTTTGGAAGAGACGAATCTGGGTCGTCGAATGGTGCATTCTTCATAGCAATAGCACGCATTCTTTGACGAGCAAAAGATGAAGGGCTGTGACGTCCCACCGAGCCTGTCGTTCTGAGCTCAGAGCCTTCCGGTTGGGTGGGCAGCACGCTTATGGCCTTTGGTCGAGATCTACGCGGTCGAGTGCGTTTAGCTGTTTGTGTTGTCGACGTGGCTGCTGGTGGTGCTGGAGATTCGGTCTCGGTCTGTGCTTGACTGCCGCCTTCTGGAGGCTGTCCTTCTGAAGGGAGATCTTCAGAGCGCTCCGGTGACCCGTTCGGTGATGGTTCTGACGAGGCTTTCTTGCCATTCTCGAGGTTCGCCATTGGCAACTCTTCAGGCGCGGATGATGTATGGCGGAATAGTCGTTTGGTCCAACCTTTCAGCCCAGCCTCACCCGATTCGATTGAAGAGTCGTCCAAATCTACTTTTTCTCGGAGTCGCCTCAAGGCTCTCTCGCGGCGAACCATGCCGTTGGTGATTTTCGGACTGTAGCCTCGTGGTAACATCGAATGTTTGCACATGGGGCACAAAGAGCTATTGTGTGTGAGGAACTCGTCAATACAGACGGGGTGATAAATATGGTGACAGGGCAGTTCTCGAATTATCGTAATTCGGTCCTCAAAGTCATCTAGACAAATATGGCATTGCGGTTGAAGGTTGGAGGCCACCATATCAGTGTTGCCAGTAAGTGTTGAGCGCATGCTGCGTACGCTGCGCATGCTGCCCGGAGATATCATGTCGGAGGATGTCGTTCGCTGACGTCGGGGTCGTCGCGGCCGCGAAGAACGGCCAGTCGATCCTGCAAAAGTTTCGGTACTTGGAGTCGGGGGTCCGCTGGCGATACCTGGATCGTTGGTGTATGTGAACAAGGGGAAGCTTTTCACGTGTGTGCTCGGCACGGCGAGTCGTTTAATGCCCATGGCTTCGAGATCGACTTCTCCGCATTCGACTCTTCGACGTAGTGATACACGGCGGCGGCGCTGGACGAAGTGCATTGTAAATGACACAGCTATTACAATGAAGATCAGGGCGCCAATTGCTACCAGAAAGTATATCCATAATTGTGGAAGGCTTGACTTGGAGCGTAGTTGGAGCTCGGTCCATATCCGTACGTAGTCGTTGGGATTTGGGCCTAGTCGTTGACTGATATCAGCGCCATGAGGGACTTGTTGGAGATTTCCAGAATAGAGACTAAGTTGGGTCATCATCTGCTGGCCGGCAAGGCCTGGGATGGCGAAAACTGGAAACTTGTTGGATTCCAATACATTGGCGTTGCCGTTGAGATCCCAGACGGCAGCGTCAGGATCTTGGGGCTTGTTGGTGGAGTTGTTCGGTTTGTAAAATATGAGACCGCGAATCGGGTCGTTGGCAGCGGCATTGAGGTATGCAATGGTACAGTCGACGCTGAACCAGGGAGCAAGGCCGATAAGGTTGTAATTCATAGGGGGTAGTTGGGCTCGCCGAGTAACATTTTGAGGAATATAGTCGTACTGCTGAACGTTGCATGACGGTACATTAACGATATCGGGAACGTAAAGAAGGCCACGAATGATACCGTTCACAGTCTGAGCGTTGGACGTCGACAGTGTGGTCAAATTGGTGTCCAAGTGTGCTTCGTAAGCTAACTTATCCTATTATGGCGAGAAGAGTCAGTACACAGCCAAGCCTTTGGTCAACCCAAACGCATGGAAGCACAGCTAGATTTCACATACAGATATCTTTGTTATGTTTCGAATGACAGTGGATGGCACCGTAGGGCCACCCTGCCATACTGGGTTGCTGAACAGTAGTCTAGGACGGCAGTTAGTATTGCCAGAGAATGTGCACTTGGTGTTCGTCGCTGAGGGAATGAACAAGCAGGGGAAGTTTTGGCAGCAGATGGCCCAGATGCAGTATGAGAGCGTGCGCGATACAGCCGGCCGAAAGGAGTCGAGAAACAAATCCAGCTTGGGGCCAACGCGCGGGCGAGTCGGGGGATCCTGTGGGGGACAGTACGTACACGACATTTCGAATATCTTGGAGAGCTGGACAACAAGTGGTTAGCAATAGAAGCTAAATTAAACGAGACAAAATCGACTGCTTCAGTCGACTGTGCGCGGCGCACAGGCAATAGAAGCAGAACCAGGCGTTAGGGCGACTCATTGCGCTAGAGATGACAAGTTGTTAAGAATGGGAAAAGATGACATACACATGCTTCTATAACATACTCAATCATGAGTCGGCAGGCATGATAAAGTAGGCAACTAAATAAGTCGCGAGAAGAATCGTTAATCGTCGGCAGACTGTGATAGTTGTGGGGGTTTTCAGTCTTGTCGTATTGAAACGCAGACAGCTGTGTCTGTTGAAAAAAGAACGAAACAGTTGGGGCTGCTGCGATCACAGAGAAGCGCGAATCCTAACTTGGGTTGAGAAGGCCAAAGTAAAGTGGAGGATCGATCTAGCTGTGCTTGCAGGGGGGCAGCGTGCTGAGCCGGATGGCCAAGACAAAGGAAGACACGACCGAAGCCTTCGATTTCGGTATCCGGAAAGCGACGGGGCGGATACAAGAAGACAAGTGAAATGCAGTGTTGCCAACTCAATGTTTCCTCGTTTTCGTATCTCTGTTCTTCTTTCGAATTATTGTCGGGGACCAGTCTGTCAACGAATGCAGCACAGCGGAAGGGAAGATGGCGCGGTTTGGTTGGGTTGGGCGACGGAAAGCACGGGGAATCGAGAAAAGGTATGCGAATCGGGAGATAACAGCACGAGTCACAGCAAGAAGAAGGGGATGTCGCTGGTTTGGTTCTGGGTCGACTGAGCGGAGAAAAGAGAGTTGCAAGCGGTGGTGATGGCAATGGTGTGAGAAGAGCGATAAGCGGATTGGGGAGAATTGGTCGATGGAAGGAGGGAAAAGAGCGTCACTCTCGTCGCCGACAAAAAGACAGCCGTGTGGATTGGGCGGGAGCGCAAATACAGAGGCGGAGAGACAGGAGACTTTAATCAAGTAACCTAACGTCGACGGGGGCGCGGCCAGTTTCTTTTGCGCATGATTTGCGCTGGAATTTTCTCAGCGCTGCTCCGTGCTGTAACGGGCTGTACCAAGCTGCTGCCCGCCCACAATCTACAAGTACCTGGTACCTTGGGGTCGAACTCAAGCTCTACTGAGGGGCATACTGGCAGTGCAACCCTGTAGGCTGCTGGATCTTGATCAGCATCGCTTTACGAACCAGCGCTGGGATTGTCTCTTTCAATTTTTTCGTGCTGCAACTGGCCATTTCATTTAGGGTATCCTTGTGAAAATTATACCACGGGCATTATTAAATGAATTCAGCTCGATTTTCAGTGCACTGCTTTCCACATTGAGGCAGTTTAGCAATTCACCAAACTTCTCCCCTCTATCCCGTTGACTTGCAGACTACAATTTGCAAAAGTGCTTGCCAGGGGGTACCGAGTACCTCCTCTGCCTGGTCCTCCGACACCGTACAGCCTGCCGTTGCGTGAAGTGTTTACTGTACTGTTGCAAGACCGCATTGCTTCGCCATGTATGCGCGATCAAACTCAGCCATGTGTGTACAACATAAAATATTCTATTCAAACCCTACATCACTACAATGGTACGACACAGGAGCTTCTCCCCCATCTTCTCAAGCTGGACTCCTGCCAGACCAGGCTCTATCTTGTTTGCTGGATGGAGCCCCTCCAGTAACGCCTCACTGTGTCAACCAAACCAGCTAAGACGTCGGGTTCCGCTGATTTGTTCGAGAAATACAACTGACAGTTTTTTGTTCCTTGCAGCAGCAGTCCTCCAGTAAGGCATTCCTTCCTTCATAATTAATTGCATGTTTATAGCATCCATCTCTCAACCAATACCTCGGTAGCCCATTTCAACCTTCGCTTCACCAATCCGACCAACATGCGCTCCGCCCAGTCATCCTCTCTGTTTCTCACATCAGCTGAGAGGTCAGTTCATTGTTGTACATCCCGTTCGCTTCGGTTACTCAATCCCGCTGGTTCAGTCCGCCGATTGCTGAGTAGTTAAGTTTAGTCCAGCCCGGTCCAGTCTCCTGCAATACTACTCTACAGCGCTCTTAGCGCACTTTATATTCAGGATCGTTCCAGAACGCTGCAACAAGCCACTTTGAGCCTCAGTCTTTCGTCCTCGCCTCTCACCCTTTACAGCTTCTTATCCGTCTGTTACTTGACCTGCTGCTTCTGGTCAATATCGTCTACAACTCAGTCAATATCCGCTCGCAAAATGGCACCGTCATCCTAGTCGTGTGAATGAATGCATTGTCGCCCAATAGCCCACCTGCGTCTAATACAGCCCGGCGGATTATTCCTCCCTGGATACAGGGCCAAAGCGACTGATGCCCACATTCTTATTCATCACCTTATTTCATGTTTGACACTCAGAATTACCGAATCTGGTGATGAAGGCGTTGCCAAGATGTCGATTCAGCACAGCCTCTCCAGCCATAACGTAACCTCTCCCTACTAACCACATCATCTTTAAGCCCTGGGCCGTCGCCAGAGCATTGTGTGTGCGTTCTACCATGGTACAGAGCGCAGGGCCACGTTTACCGTCTTACCTCCAATGCGGTGCCTCCTTGTCATGGTCTGCACAGGGGACCCTCTGTGGCACCGTCGATCACACCACACTCTGGTTTTGTCGCCTGCCACCACTCCAGCAGGGCAAACATTCCCTGCCACTCTGCGCAAGAATATGTACACAGTACTTTACTGAATTCTTTGCTGCCTCCACTGTCGTTGTCCTTTTGTATTCGTCATATTGCTCTTGTTCAATAAAATGGCCATTTCACCAATGTGTCACCGTAACAGCGCGCTACTGTAGTTGTACCACGTCAACGTCTCCGTCCCCAATTCCTTTTTGGATTATAATCACAGGATATTAACTTTTGCGAAAGAGAAAGGCCAACTCAAAGTATCGTACCGTACGGACCCTATAATATCACAAGACCCCTGGAAGCGTCTGGCGCCGATCATCTACTCCCAAAGTCAGCAGGGTTGGCATTTAGCACTCCTTGTCCTGCGCATCTTTTTCCCTCGTATGCTCTAGACTACATGTCCATGTCCATGTCCATACATGGCTTGTTATCCTTTACTAGCCGCGCCAATGACTTGTTCCCATTACCGCGTCATTCGCTCGCCCAACCGTCGGTACTCAAATTCATCACCGCCATTTGTCCTCATCATATCGTAAAAATGGCATGCACCTATCGATACTCTAGATATTGAGTAGTAGTTTTAGGTTGTCGGAAGCATCATGTAGCAATGCGCCATTGCAGTCGGCCCTTCAACATGCTGAATGACGTATTTTCCCCTACTTATGTTCCCTCCTAGGTCCATCTACTGAGGGGCCCGATCGCCGTTGTCGCAATTCGCTCTAGCTCTTGGCAGCAGACAGCCTGCCTTCGCTTGCCTTCGCCTGCCTTTTATCACAGGCTAAGTCGTTTCGACTGCAACCTAATAATCACATCCTAATTGCTACTCAAACATGTCCGCTGCATTCCTATCTGTTGTCTGACGCCGACTTCCGCAGTCAAACTTCACCGGTTTCTATTTTATTTTCCTTTTTATTAATCTCACGTCACATATCTGTGCCAAACCCGCCAACCAACCGCTTATTCCAGGGTAGCATTAGCTACCAACAGTCCAACCAAAGATCACCATCAACCGTGTAGTTTCCTGCTTACAGCAAATCATTCAAGTGTCAATTTCTCTACTCTACTATCTGTTTCGCAAGCTTTCTACCCTCTTTTCACCTTAACTCCGACCGACCGTTAAATATCAACTACCACCAGTCGTCACACCATTCGCTCTCGTCTCTCGTTGCAACCCAACATAGGTGTCTTATACACCAACCGCTTAGTATCTGGAATCATAGTTGTCATCGCCATCGTCGCGGCGACTGCCATGGTGGCGTCTGTTGTCACCACCATGGCTGCCCTCATCACGGCGTTCATAAGAGTTGTCATTGTAATCGCCGCCTCCGTAACCGCCACTGCCATAGCTGCTTTCTTGTCGATTTCCATAGTTGCCATCATCGCGCCCACCATAGCTGCTTTCCTGGCGGCGCCCGTAGCTGTCATCTCCACGTCCGCCGTAGCTGCTTTCCTGACGGCGCCCGTAGCTGTCATCTTCACGTCCGCCGTAGCTGCTTTCCTGACGGCGCCCATAGCTGTCATCTTCACGTCCGCCGTAGCTGCTCTGCTCTTGACGCCCATAGCTGCTGTTGTTATCGTAGCTGCTCTCCTGGCGCCCGTAACTGCTGCTGTTGTTACCATAGCTGTCATTGTTGCTACCGCCGTAGCTTTCCTGACGAGCATAGCTGTTGTTATCATAGCTGTCCTCCTCAGTACGGCCGTGGTGGGGTCTGCTGTTGCTACTACTATCCCCATCGACACGGCGACCATGGTTCCCACCATAGCTAGTGTTGTTATCACCGCCGTAGCTGCGTCGGTCGTTATCCGAGTCATCACGGCGGCCACCATGACTACCCTGGTTGGAGCCGTAGCCGCTGCTCTGTCTGCCTTCATAAGAATCCTGTTGGCCATACCTATTGGAAGATGACTGCTGAGATTGGCCGTGGCTGTTGTTATCATTGCGGTCATATCCATATGATTGACTTTGATTGTAAGAGGAGCCCGAGTTGTTGCTATCATAACGTTGGCTGTTCTCTTGCTTTTCATCTTTGCCAAATGCCTCACCAAGAATGTCTCCAGCCTTGCTGAGGAAGCCACCGAGGCCATGATGTTCCCGACCACCATCGTCGTTGCCACCAACGCCTGTGAGCTTCATACCGGTTTGCTGCTCAACCATGCTAGAAATAGCGCCAGAAGCGCCAGAGAAGATGGCATTGGCTGCAGCGCCGGCAATCTTGGTCTCGACAGTTTCAGGCTCTCCGTAAAGCTTGCGCATCTGAAGCTTGCCAGAGCATCCATGGCCGTGTCCGGTATCGTGAACGCCCTCTTTGTGGTTTTCTCCCCTAAAGACACCATCCCGAGAAAGCTTTCGCTGATAGTCACGGCGCTGGCCATCATCCATCTCGCGCCACCATTCCTGGACAGATTCGAAGATGCTGATGCGAGACTCACGTACGCCATCCTGGCCCTGCTCACGCTGTGCGGGATGGTGCAGAACACCATGGATGATGCGATCGCAGAGACGGTTAATGTCGACATTATCGTCGTCAATAGCCTCCATCAATTGGGGTACAACCCAGTGCAGCATCTTGGCGGCTGTGCGTCCAGCCACTTCGTTGAGTATCTAATCAATATATTAGCGTTCAAGCTTGTTGTTTGGGTAGCTATGTGGTCTTGTAGACATACGTTGGAAAAGTGGTCTTTGGCCAACATGGAGTGCGTCGGGTCATTGGCGTTGTCATTATCGAAGACAATGTGTTGCTCCTTCTCACTGCTCTGAATGATCTCATCAGAGCCGGTTCGAAGCTCATTGCGGATCTGATGGATCAAAGGCACAATGAATGGTGCAATGATAGAGAAAACGAAGACAGAGAGCTGCTCCTCAAGCTGCTCAATGATCTTGGGTAGAACAGGAATATTCTCAACCGCAGAGTCGATAGCCTTCATAATGTCATCGTGAAACTTGATGGCTGGCATGATTTGGTTATAGCTGTTCTTGACGTACACGGTGAACTCCTCGGGGTTACGAGGAGACACTGCAGTGTTCTGCATCTGAGCTGCATTGGCATTGGACTGGATCTCATCAATCTTTTGGCCTTGATTATTGTCGCCAAAGATCCCGCTGGGAATCTTATCAAGGAGCTCACGCAGCAAACTGGTGTCGGCATTCTTGCTGTCCTGGAGTGTGCCCTCAAGTTCGTCAATTTCATTTTGAGTCAACTTATCAGAGACTGCAATGTCATGTCAGAGCAAGTTGGGTGGTAAAAACGCAGAAAACCCATACCTTCTCCAGTAACGGAGTGTAAGAAGTCGACACCACCGAAGGTTCCAGTAACAATGGGGTAAACCTCATCGCGAGCGCCGTTGAGACGGAGCCTAGTTCTCTGGCCAACGTGAGGGAAGACATCTCGCTCGCCCATTTCAATAAGAGCAAGCTCACAATAGTTGCTGTGCGCGAAGAAGTCTACAAGGCAACACTGATTAGTTTTGTATCCGCGAGCAAGAAATCACAAAAGCTGTACAAGACATACCTTCCAAGCAGTGCAAACCAGTGCCCATCAAACGAAGTGACTCGTATAGGTCTTCTTTGTTTTTTTCGTTCTTGTATCGGCGGCCAAGGTCAATACAGCGGGTGAAAAGATTCCGAACGTGCTTAGCAGACGTCATGATTCCAGCTCGCTCATTGGCAATGTAGTTCTTCATGCCGGTGTCAGGATCGATGGCAAGCTCGGTTCGCTCGTCTACTGGACCACGAAGGCGACGGTCATATTGACGGGCATCAACGTTGTCGGCGTAGTCCTTGGGGTTGTCGATGTGGTCTTCGGGGCGGTAGCAGCCAAGACGCTCGGCCGTGATCTCGAATTCGCCGGAACCGTAGCCGAAAGTGAGGAAACCTAGGACACAAAGCAAGAGACGAATGGCTTCTGCCGAAACAGATTTCACGGTGCCTACATCAATAGCCTGGGAATAATCACGAAGCCAGTTACCGAAGTAGACACGAGAGACCATGATCTTGTTGAACTTCTTGCCATGCATAGCTCGAGCCATGGCAAGAGAAAGCAGGGCATCTTCAATGTCACCATGGCGCCCTGGCAAACGACGAAATTAGTCGGCGAATACAAAGATTGGCACAAGATGACTGGGGAGGCAGCGTACAGTTTTGACCCTCCACCTTACTGATGCTGGCAATGTTGCCGGCACCGAAGCAAAGGCCAGGTGTAGCAAAAGTGACCAAGATGACCAACCCGACGAGAAGGCCGGGAGATTTGAGTGTGAACATTTTCAATGCAGTTATGCAGGGTGGCTCGTAGAGAAACAAAACGATGATTGGAGAGGTGACTTGGACTAAGTCACCGTTTGATGCTGAATAAAGAGTGTGTTGAGAGGTGGGAATGTGAGATGACGAGGAAGTAGACGGAGGAGAAAGAGAAGGAAACCGAACAATCAGAAGTCGGTGAGGAGGAAGTGAATTTAAAAAGAGGCCTCAAAGTGGGAAAGAAAAGTAGTACAACAAACAGAGAGAAGCTACCTTGGGCGTACTAGTACTGGTAAAGAGGAGCTAAATGGAGGTGAGGGGTGGAAAGGAGGGGTCCCACGTCACAAGTGCTTCAGATCTTCCCAGGCAGGCTCTCCGCCAAAGAGTGCATAATAGCATTCACAGTACTGTACTAGCATTTGGAGGCCCATACAGACCGAACTATTAGGTACGGTCAGTCGATTGTTATCTCCCGGGCACAACGGGGGGTCATGGTGCTCTTCACGTTTTGCACTCACAGCTGCCAGCAACAGCTGTGAGTGGCTGAGAGTGGTTGTATGAGTGGATTTAGTGGGCGGTTGAGCTCCAGAGCTTAACCTTCAAACTAAGAGTAACGGAACAGTGCCGTCCCGAGGTACCTCATATTTGCTGGGTGGGGCCACATAACTATAAGTATAGTTCACTACAATGCCTCTATTGGTGTCGGCTGAGGCTCAGGGACCTGGCACAACCAGCCTAGCACTGAAGAGACCCCACACTCCAGCTGTCCCTGAAATTGCATGCTGGTCAGAGGACTCATTTGGAGGGACGAGCGTTTCAGCGTGAGAGCGCCGCTGTTAATTGTTAGGCTCTGTGCCACCAGCTGCAATTTTGCGGCCCACGCTGCAGCCGCCGGGCCCTGGTGAGCGGTACCGTTCTCTGGATTTGTTGTTTACACCAAGCGCCGACGCGTCCCATTGGCATATACCATTCTCAGGACGCATGGAACCCAAACCACCTCTTGAATTCATATTATCGGCGATTGGTTTTACATCTTAATCTTGCCAATTGCATTTGAACCGTTTGTATCGTTTCACTTAACGTGTCGGTAATTTCTTACCAGTGGCTGCACATGGCCTTCTATCGGTTACATCCTAACGTTGCTCGTACACGCTCGCTCGCCTCCCCAGCCAGCTCGGAGTAGACCATTCATAGGCTTTGAACACAGTGATACAACCTATTATTTGGCACACAAATCACTTTCGGAGCGGCCACACTAGATCTCATTGGACAAAGCGGTATGTTTGACAGATCGTCAAGCAAATTGCTGGACTACGCTTCATACTTGTTGTAATACAGACCCAACTTGCTGGGCAGCTTCCCGCGTTGCTGTTGCTGGCAGACAGAGAGCATTCTCCCGCGTAAGAGCTACATCCAAGAGTACTGAACTTGCAGTCCGGCAAGGACACAGGTATCCTCTTATCGTGGTTCATCTATTAGCAAAAGTCTTGGCCATGTTGGTGGCCATATCGGAAGCCAGTCTTAGGCTGGCTGATTTAGAAGGTGCTGCTGTTGGCCTAAAAACAGCGCTGAGCTGCTCCAAGTCTGCTGTAAATTTCAATAGCGGCTTAGAGCCTGTGATGAGTGGGCTGGGAATGCTAAAGTCCCTTGTTGCGGGACGCCAGACAGCTTCCACTGGCCACTTTTTTCTATACCTTGATGTGGCCAAATGTCTGGTAAGAGATTTAGCCCCCTAAGTCTGTTTTCTGGCGCAGTTGCCCTCTGGCCGACAGCCAGCGGCCTGTCCGTTCCCATCCGCACCGCCCGTGCCCAAATCTACACCCTAGGCCCGAAGCCAGTGGAACGGCGGTACCACAACATGGTACGGGAGCGGTCACTGGACAGCATGCATAGCGCCAGGTATCCCTCGGCTATTGCTGGCAAAGTGCGCCTGGATGATTAGTGGACTCGGGCACTGTCGCACACCACAGAACATGTACCGCCAGGCTTGCTTCCTCAGGCTGACTCCCCCGTGGAACTCTCAGTGCAGCCTATCGACTAGCTTCACTGAACTTTAGAAGGTATCGCTGGAACAAAATCACGAAGACAGGTCATCAGGAAGGACCACTGCTGCAACGCGGTTAGGTTTGCACCTCCACAACTTCACTTCTGAATAGCAAGGTTCATTTGGAAAGTTAAAAAATGAATTAATTCTAGGTTACATTCTTTCTTGTGTTCAAATAAAGGATTTATAAAAATCAGTCATGATAGTACAGTACAAGGAGACTTACCGTGGGAGGGGTTACTACTCAAGCATTAACGTATCCTTTACGATTGTGGTGTAGGCTTTGGGCAGGGAGGTTTAGCCAGGTTCTGGCTAGGCAATGCGCTGGGTAGGAGCAGGGGCTTCAGGGTGCTTTTCCAGCGGCGACAAGGAATGGTGTTACAATGGTAGAATGGGGGCAGGGCTTATGGCGGGAGAAGTGCTGGTGCTGGAACACCAAGACGTAATGGAATGATGGAATTGACCAAGGGTGATGAGCGCTGAGAAGTCTAGAAGGGCGGACAGCCATCCTGTGCTATTGTTATTTTCTCTTAGTGGGTTTAGCGGCACATGGCCGTGACTGAGTCGAGTTTGCTGTTTGCGGTAATTTCATTTAGTTGAGAGCCTGACGCTTTCGGCGGGGTCGGTCACAGCGGAAAGGGCTGCCACAGCGAGGGACATGACGGTGAGATTGGGAGACGCCGTGAAAGAAGACATCAGAGGAAATTTCAGAAGACGGGGGGGAAAGCCAAGGGGTACCTATTCTGGGCGGTATCGCTGAGTGCCTGTCGTTTCGGGGGGGAGGGGGGCTGTGCGGGGCTCGGGGCCAATGTGTCGCAAAATTTTCAGTCGCGTGCGGGTGTGTGAGTTGGCACCTAATTTTAGTGGGTGGACACTGGAGGGCAAGCCTGTGAGTAGGCGTCTCAGAGGTGAGTAACGGTGCACTATAAAGACAAATTAAAACCTGCATCCAGCGTTGAGCGCGCCATCAGTTTCGACAGGAAAGACGCAAGAGAATCGATCAGTTGATAATTGTAAACTTATACAAAAAAGGGCACAGAGTCATACCAGTAGATTATGGATATTAAAAATGGCTTTTCTTTACCAGTTTTCCAATTTCCAGCCACTAGATATTGTCCAGTTCTCGAATGAACTCGACCGTGCCATGGACACGCATCGTCCGCACTTTTGTGTCACTAGCCTTCCATTAGCAGTGGTGATGGAAGTGATCGTAGTGGATGGTGGGCTTTGCGAAAGGAGAATTCTGGCGCTGACGCCTTACTTGGAGCGACAAGTCATAGAGGAGGGGGGGGGCCAGAAGGGAAGACCAGAAGGGGAGACCAGAAGGACAGTGGGTGAGGGTGCTGCTGATTGTGCACAAGTGCCCCCGATCGCAAAACGTACATATTTGGCGCACCACCCACCAGCCACCCATTTTTTCTAAAACCCCTTCTCTTCCCTCTTTTTACTGATCCACCATTTCCCCCCTCCCACGCCCATCACCACCTGGACAAACTTGCCTCCAGCACACCTCAACGCCTAAATCCTTCACTATTCACAACCACAGGGTCCCTGGAAAACGCACTCTTTTCTAGCACCTAACTTTCATCATCATCACCAAAACAACACGCGACAGCACTCGGGTCCTTGTTTTCTCAACAGCCAACAGCACCCGCAAAACCTTGCCTGGCAGCGAATTCTGAGTATTATTCCTGCCCTCCAACCTCAACTCACCAACACTCTCACCAAATTCGCCTCACGCGTATTTTTATTTATTCACCATCACAACACCACCAACCAACATCATGCCTCGCCCATCCAAGAAGGCCACCGCCGAGGACAAGAAAGTCCCCGTCGTAGCTCCCACAGTTGTTTCTGCTATTGCCCCCAACGCTATTGGTGGCGTTCCTCGCGTCGTCGACCAGGAGAGCTTTCTTGCTGTCCGCAACTCTGTAAGTTACTGAACAATTTATATATTTCTTTGCCTCGTTGTGCTTTTCAACACGAGTTTCCCACCAGCTTCGACTTCCAATCATTTCCCTAGAGTGGTTTTTGTGCTGGAGTTGGGAGGCGAGAGAGAGCTACGCGCCTACTCTTTATCCCATCTGGCCTGTAAGCTATACAGCTTTTGGGATAACATTTGCCGCGTTTGAACTTTAATTATGTCTCATATCAACTGGACTAGTTAAACGAACTTCTGCGCTGCTTCATTTTATTTCTGTTTGGAATTAATTCAATTCATTTTTTCCACTGGAAACTTCACTTTTCCCCCTCGAGGTCGGGCACTCGCAGGCGCTGGCCCGCGACGCGCTGCATTGTTTACATTTGGCGCCCCGCGCTCCCGCTAAGGGTCCCCGCAAGCAAGCTTCATCCTCCACTATCGGGCAGGGGTAGCTAAGCTCCCCAAGCTCCCGAGCTCAGCAGCTGCCGTGGTTGATTTTCCTTGCGGTACTGAACAGGTGTCGAGCTTTTCATCTCATCCCAGCAGCACTGCCATTGTTTCCTCTTCGGGCCAGCTCATCTCACTTCCACAACTCGTTCACAGCACAACCATGTTTTTTTTTTCCTTCTCTGCCTCAACGGTGCACGAAGCTAACAGCGAATTCATAGACTATCAACCGTCTTTCTGGTCTGGTTGACCTGCTCAAGTCCTTCGCCAATGACTATGTCCGTCAGACTAACCTTCTGCTCGGCGAGCACACCCCCGAGGGCCAGGTTGACCTCTTTGCCGGCATCGATGCCGATGCTGCTGCGCTGGTCCCTGCCATTGACCCAGCTGTAGTTTCTGTTGCTGCTGCAACTGCTGCTGTTGATGAGAAGAAGGAGCGCAAGAAGCGTACCCACGACCCCAATGCCCCCAAGCGTCCCTTGACGCCTTACTTCCTGTACATGCAGCACGCCCGCAATATCATTGCCAATGACCTCGGCACTGAGGCTCCCAAAGGTGCTGTTCAGGAGGAGGGTCAACGCCGCTGGAGAAACATGGCTCCTAGCGAGAAGCAGGGTTGGAACAACGCCTATCAGTACAACCTGCGTCTTTACAATGCTCGCGTTCACTCCTACAAGGCTGGCAACCTCGGTGCCAAGAACATGAGCGATGAGGAAGCCATCAAGTACGCCGATGACTTCAGCATCACTGCCCCCGATGCTAAGGACGAAGGCGCTGGCAACGCCCAGGATGCTATTGCTGAGCAGCTCAAGGCCACGGCTGACGAGACTGCCACCAAGACCCCCAAGAAGGCTGCTGGTGGCCGCAAGCGCAAGAGTGAGGCTGCCCCTGCTGCCGATGCCGACACCTCCAAGGTCAGCACTGCCGCGAGCCCCGATAAGAAGCGCCGCCGCTCCACTAAGGCTGGTGACGACAAGGACGACGCTCCCAAGAAGGCTCCTCGCAAGTCTAAGGGCAAGGCCGCTTAAATTTGCAATGAGCAGATTTGAAGCTTTTCTCTTTTGTCCTTGTCAGAGTAATGTCTTGCGTTTGTGTCTTTTTGGGTTGTGTGCAAACCTTTTCTCTATATTATTCCCCCGCCTCGCCACGGGGAACTCGGAGCAGGATTCTGTGGTGCCCCCCTTTTGTTATATGTTGGGAATAGGTTTCTGATTTGTCGTCGTTTGTGCGTTGTTTATTTCTTTGACTGTTCGGGATGGTCTTTTATTCACTGAGGCAAGGGAATGGACGGATGGATGGATTGGTGGTTAGTGATGGTATATGATATATCAAACGTTGTCACGGTTTATAAAAATTACGGATGGGACATGATAGCTGTATGTATGCTGGTGTCTTTTTTTGGCAACTAATGACAAGTTCCTCAACCATTTTGCTTTCGATGATAAGTGAATGAAACTCCTTGTAATCTCCTGCCAACATCAGTCCTGGTATAAAGATGCTTTGCCTTCAACACACCAATTCCATAGACCAACTCTTGGTTGCCATGCAGTGTTCCAAGCGACAGTTGGAACATTACTCGTTGACCTAATAAACGTACCAATCCTGCGCCAAGGGCAACACCTCTGCTGGCAGAGCATCGCAAACATTGCCGTCTGCTTTGACGGTATAGCTCTCCGGGTCAACATGCATCTTGGGCATCGTGTCGTTATACTTCATGTCCTTCTTACCCACGTCTCGGCACTTCTTAACCGCCTCTACCTTCTTCTTGAGCCCGTATGTGCCAATTACGCCCTCATCAATAGACGCCTGTGAGACAAACACGATGCTGGTCTCGGGGACATGGGCTGCGAACATTGGCCGACCAAGGACAGGCTGTACCGTCGGGATAGACGCGTTTGGATCGCCCTGCAGTTCATTAGTGCTCTTCGCTATAGCTAAAAGTTACTGCAGTTACTCACCATCAATGACCATGCTATAAGTCCGCCTTTAATTACCTGTGATGGCTTGCTTCCAAACCATGCTGGATCCCAAAGCACCAAGTCTGCCAACTTGCCAACCTCAATACTCCCAATTATGTGCCCGAAGCCCTGCGCCAGCGCTGGATTAATCGTATACTTGCTCACGTAGCGCTTGACCCTGAAGTTGTCCGCCTTTGTGTCTTTGTCCTCTCTAAGTTTGCCTCTCTGTAGCTTGTTCTTGTGTGCTGTATTCCATGTCCGGAGGATGACTTCACCACAACGGCCCATGGCCTGAGAGTCGGAACTCATCATACTGATAGCACCCAAGTCATGGAGGACGTCCTCGGCAGCGATAGTCTCTGCTCTGATTCTCGATTCTGCAAATGCCACATCTTCTGGGATATTCTTTGATAAGTGGTGGCATACCATTAGCATGTCGAGGTGCTCATCGAGAGTGTTTCGTGTAAACGGTCGGGTTGGGTTGGTAGATGACGGTAGTACATTGGGATGCTCCACCACCGAGATGATATCTGGGGCATGGCCGCCGCCTGCGCCTTCGGTGTGATATGTATGGATGGTACGGCCACCTATCGCGTTGATAGTAGATTCAACGAAGCCAGATTCGTTCAGGGTATCTGTGTGAATTAGACATTGGACATCTAGCTCATCGCATACGGTCAAACAGCTGTCAATGGCGGCAGGTGTGGCGCCCCAATCTTCATGAATCTTGAGGCCACACGCTCCAGCGATGACTTGCTCTCGAAGGCTGGCAGGATCACTGTCCGAACCCTTGCAAGTTATTCCATAGTTGAGAGGCAAACGATCAGTAGCCTGGAGGATTTGCTTCATGTAATGTTTGCCTGGAGTCACTGTTGTTGCATTGGAGCCCGCACTTACACCTGTTAGCGCAATGGCCTTCGACGTTGCGGACTTACTTACCTTGGTCCGGTTCCTCCTCCAAGCATAGTTGTGATTCCAGACGCCAGACTCTCTTCTGCCTGTTGGGGGCATATCAGGTGAATATGACTGTCAATTCCACCCGCCGTAACAATTTTGCCTTCTGCTGCCACAACATCCGTGCAGGCGCCGACGACCATGTTAGGAGACACGCCATCCATGACATCTGGGTTACCTGCTTTGCCAATGCCAACAATAACACCACCTTTCACACCAATATCGGCCTTGAAAATACCAGTATAGTCCACAACTAGCGCGTTAGTTAACACCAGATCCAAAGAATCAGCGTCTAGTCTTCCTGTCGCCTGACCCATACCCTCGCGCAACGTCTTGCCACCGCCGAATTTACATTCATCTCCATACGCTGTATAGTCATTTTCCACCTCAATCCACAGATCAGTGTTACTCAGTCTGACAATATCGCCTTTCGTGGGTCCAAACATGACAGCATATGCTGACCGGTTCATGATGTACGGCTCGATGTGAAGACCAAGGTTGGCATTCCTCGTCGGTTCGGGAACATGGGAGAATCCTGCCTTTTGTAGATTTTCGATAATGTTATCCACGCGCCATAATTCCACAAGACCAGATGCCAGATTGTTCCCGCCCCGGATGACTTTATTACCACCAATTTCCACTAGAGTCACCGTCTTGGTGTCACCAGGCTCGAATCTCACCGATGTGCCTGCTGGGATGTCGAGCCTGAAGCCATATGCCTTTGCCCTATCAAACGCCAACTCGGGGTTGGTCTCAATGAAATGATAATGTGAGCCTACTTGAATGGGCCTGTCGCCCTTGCTCACTACCTTCAAAGTGATCCTTTTCCGATCCTGGTTTAACACAACTTTGCCTCGCACCGGTATGACAGCGCCCGGTTGATTCTCTGGTAAGTAATGAACGGAATCAATATTCGGGAAAACGTCGGCGGCAGGGACTGGGAGGAAGCTGGCATACAATGCGCGATGTAAGTCTCCGTCGTCGGTGCTGATGGGGTTATGCACTGTGACGAGATACGTGCCAGTGGGAAAGGTGCCCTCGACTTGAATTTCTTGCAACGTATGGCAGACAGAGGGTAGTACGTGGCGGCGGCCTAGCATGGTTGAGCCAAGAGCCATAAGGTCTGCGACAGAGTGGTGGCCATCGCGGATGAGTTCGTGGATGTTGTTAGCAATGAGAGCCTCTCAAAGTCAGCATATTCCTCACCATGACTTGTGAAAGTCGAGCAGTTGGGCAAAACCTACTGTAGCTTCAGTGTGATTGAGGCGAAGCCCTCGTGCAAGTCTTCTCTGAGCAAGTAGCCCAAGCTGGGATATGACGAGCTTGTCCAGCTGCCAGTACCTCGATCAGTAACCGATTCAAGTCGCCTGCAATTTGCGCAGAGCTGCATGACTGAATGCAGCGCGGCGCGAGAATATTCTTGGCACTTACCTCTTTAGGCACTAAATGCATCGTGGACAAGGATCAAGGCCCAAATCAATCTTTAAAGAAAGCGACAATTGTAAACGGACAAGAGCACCGATGGCACGCTACAATCGACCAACAATTCGACGCAAAACCGAACAAAAAAGAAAGAGGAGGAAATCGCATAGTGTTACACTGCTGCCCCGGGCTTTCAACTCTAGGGGCCGACTAAGAGGCATGTCCCGGAACGGCAGACCAGAGATAAGGGTATCCGGCATGTGGCGCCACACTAACCCTGCTTTTGGTTCTGAGGACCATGCTATTGGATCGGAGACACCACTGATTGTCACTGATTTCTCCGAGAGGCAGAGAGCCAACTGATAGTGCTAGAGGGTACCTAATTCTGTGTGCTTGGCCCTCAACAGCGGATTCCCGGCACGGGAAACAGGGTCGCAGTGACACAAATTTAGAGACAACATGATCGTCCAGAACTGGATCCATGCAGGCAAAGCGGCATGCCCAAATAACCTTCGGCTACAGCGGCACTACGAATAAATCGCGGCATGAGAGGGCTCTGGTAACTAAGTTAATGGGCCTCGCAGAAATGTCACAAGTCGTCACCGCATATTTGGAAGCATTTGAACTGTATATATAGCTATAAATACCAACTGTCGCTTACACCAGGTAAAACAAACCATAGGCTTGCGGAAGCCTCTAACGCCAGTAACTCCAAGCCCTTGCTGCGTGATAGCGAAAACCACACAAAAGTGTCCCGTAATAATGCATATTAGACACACACAGCGCCAAAGTCATACAAAATAATCTCCTCATTCCTCCTCAGCTTCTTCATCCCATTGCTCCTTCTCCTTCTTCATCAAATTGGACATATCTTCTGGCTTGAAGATGGAACTTTCTGGGTTGGATGATCGGGGTACCTTGCAAATATTCTCATCATCAAATACAGATCCAATCGTATCAATCCAGCGCCGTCGCCGCTCCATGAGCATCTTCGTCAGGTCTCCAATGCCAGGTCGAGCCATACCAGCAGCGCCCCCGGCAAGTGCTCCAGCGGCGCCTCCAGGGCGCTTGGCTTTCTTACTCTTGCCCATAGTTCTTGTACGCTTCAAGTAGGCTCCCTGCACCTGAGAATCCAAATCCTCCAGAATGGTTTGATATTCTTGGTGAGCCATACGCTCACGCACAAGATCCGTCAATCTCGCTTTGCGAGCTCCGTTGATCAAAATCTGCTCCTTCAGCCGGGATTGCAAATGCCGCAGGCGCCCAGCGACCTCATCATCGTAATGCCCGTCATATTCGCTCTCAATACCTTCCTGAGGCAAAAAGCCAATGTGACGTAACTCTTGCTTGAGTCGCTCATCCACTTGGGCATACTCTAGCTTTGGGTGCGCTGCCTTCTTCCATGCATCTGTTGAAGAGTCTTTCATATAAGTAGCAGGAGGCAGTGGATTGGTTTTTTCTTTCTCCTTGTCTTTATCATCGGCAGGTCCATTCGGTTGGTCGTCGTCATCGCCATTCATGCTGACATCTCCATTGGTGGTGCCGTTCGTAGTCGCCTTGTCGTCTTGCTGTCGGTTTTCGGGCCGCAGAGCGGCAAGCAATCGGGACGCAAGAGGTCCAATAGATAAAGCATCTGTCTCAGCGACGCTGTCACTCATGTTCTCGATGGAGCCACGAGGTATATGCGGCGGCAACTTGTCGCGACCTTGCTGCGGAGAGTCTACCGACATTGCACCGTCATCTTCAGCCCAGACCTCGGTGTAATGGCGTTTGCCACGCTTGGGCATAACAAATGGCGTGGCTCTATCTCCGCGTTCTCGAAGGAAAGCGAGGTCTTCCTCACCATATGGTCGAAAGTACGGATCGACGTATGTGCAGAAGGTCGTAAAATTGATCTGGTTGCTGGGCTTTGCATTGCTGTAGTCCTTGTCGTCCGCAATACCGGCGATCAAATCTGCTAAGTCGCTCTTGGGGTATACGCCGACAGAGTATATTTCTTTCTTCTCCTCCTCAGTCATATCATCTGTGACCGGCAGAATCTCGTAGACGGTGGGGTCCGGGAAGGTCGATGGATCTTCACCAAAGGTCATAGCTTGTGGCATTTCTCGTTTCGGCGGCGCGCCCTCATCTTCTGAGCTGGACTCGGATTCGTCATCGTCGTCATTATCGTCTTTCTTCTTGGACTTGTCGTCGTCATCCATAGCCGAAGGGGAGCCTCGCGCGCCTGGTGACGCAGAGCCAGAACCCCCACGGCCATGCTTTGATCGAGAATCTCTCGCTGGGGACGATTTCTCTATAGTGCAATGGTTAGTTAAAGGCCGTAGTATTGTTGTGCGACCCAGGTTGCCTTACCAGTACTACCGTCCGGAGCTGCTAACGAGTCGGAGCCCTTCTTCTTTTTGTGCTTTGACTTTCTGCCTTCTTGTTCGTTATCTACTCTCATGTGATCGAAATCTTCGGGGCGCTTCTTTCTTTCGTCGGCCAGATATCGCATTCCGCGGTCGTAAAAGGTAGAGCGCTTCTCCATAATGTTGACAAGGCTCTTAAGCTTGTCAAGCATGGCGTCGACTGTCCTCGAGTCAGGGACGGTGGCATTGGAGGCACCCTGGTCAACTAAATCTTCATATGATAGATTTGGAAATAGGATGACTCTAGTATTCAAATAATCCGGGTCGTAGAATTCCTGGGGTGGTAGACTGGAGATGGCGGGGGCTGGCGTCGAATTGCGGCTCTTAGGGACTGCCGCTGCGTTTTTCTTGCCGGTGCCCTTTTGACTAGATCCTGGAGCCATGGTGGCGTGTGATCAGAGCTATGTCGGAGATAGCATAGATGGAATAACAGAACGCGGTGATGCTGCGGATGGTGGAGGTGATGGCCCGCGTCAGACTAGACACCCGTTGATTGGCGCGCGATCGGAAGATGACGATGGGTGTTGGAGCGGAACAATGATTCTCCACACGGGCAAATCCCAGAAGGCGTCGCGTGTAAGATCGTTAAGTATGAGGAGGCACCATTAACAGACTAGTGAATATGAGAGGAAAGGAATTTATTTGTATGAAATAAGCAAGTGTGTTCTAGCAAATGAAAAATTGCAGAGAAAAAGGTAGCGATTGCGTGTGCTTTGGCATCATTTGGTTGGCACAGTATTGCTCCTTCCTTCTGTCAACAACTCAATCATTATCATCAGTCTTTCCCATCAAGAACCCATGATACCAACTAAAGCTTATCGAATTTTGCTTGCCTTCAACTACTCTTATTTGTCCGCAAGGCTGACGGTTGGCATTATGAGCACCCTGTACTGATACCAGGCGACAACTGAGCCGCCATGGAGCGAGTCAACCTTGAATTCAAAGTAGACTGTTTCGTCAGCATTAAGGAAGCGGCCAATCTAAGCTCTGTTTTCTTAGTTTGGGATGGGGTGTAGCTGATATTGCAGGAATGCAGTTACAGTATTGAAAAACATAAATATGTCGAATCGATTTCAATATAAGAAGCCCATAGACTATCGGCCATGCTGGGAATCCAGCGCGACGGTCACTGCCTGGTCATGGCTGCAGACACTACGTAGCGAGCAATACGGAACAACATATTCTTCAATGGGGTTTCAGGGCACAAAATCTGACTTGAATTTCCATTCAATTCTTCTAATTGATTCCTCAAACGATTGATCATCCCCTGCTTTGAAGTGTCAAGTGAATTGATATGTGGCCTCCTCAACAATTGTCACATGTCAAATTGTCGCCCAGAATCCTGATGTTGTTTGTGGTCCATCCTTTCTGTTGGGAGATTATTATTTCATTGTTTCGTTCACTGTTGTCAGATTGTAGCTGATTCCCTTTCGTCTTTAATGGGCAAAAACAAAATCTCCTGAATTTTATTGTGACTTGTTGACTTGGATTCATTGAGAGCTGTACATGGCGCGCAGCACCAAGAAACCACAGGCCAGGATTTCAATACGTAATTTGCGACGCACCGCCCTCAGCTGGATTGCTGTGCAGATAAGACGACGCAAGCCGCTATGCAGGGTTCATAAAGAACTTGGTCAGGGTAGTTGGTCTGTCGGTAATCGAGGTTGATTACAGTAGCTGCATCTAATGCTACGTCGGTGAAGCTTCAATCAGTTCGGCTACAGGCCACGGAAAAAGCACAGAGTCGTTTTGCCAAGGTCCGATAACTTTGAGCAAGCGAGCATGAACCAAAGACAACCTATTATCTGTGCTAAACCTAGATCAGCGAAGACACGGTGCTCCGCACCATGTCCAGAAATTTGCGGGTAAATTAGGCTTAGTCCATTGCCGTATGAACGGTAGGCCTCACCCGCATGTGCGTGGGTCGATAGCTCTGATTGGCAAAGGCCATGAGTGGAACTGCCCAAGCCCAACAAGGCGTCGCTTTCAGTGTAACACAAGGACAGCTCTTGTCATTTACTGGATTCTGCTGAGACTTTTACGGGAACCATCGAACCAGTCTGGTTACAGGCTCTGCCAATAGAAGACGCCAGGATCATGGAAGTTGGGGTGAACTCTGATCAGGCACGAATCAATTACCGATCAGAATATGGTATAAGCAGTTAGACTTACAGGCTACAGTACATGTCAAAGGGAAATCTGATAAATCTATCGCACTGAACAAACTAACGAAGAAACACAAGCCTCTGGTCCACTCACACTGCCCAGCAAGTCGATCACTCCCATAGTTGAAGCTCACTTTCTAACTTGCTGCCCTGGCTTTCACTACTTTCTCTACCCCATCGCTGCAGCTCCATGGAGCACGTTGCCCAAGCATGTGGCTCACTCATTGGTCCACGCCGTACCGTACCTAGTCGCCAACTAACACGACCCTGCAAAACAGGTACCCTCTTGTTTCTGTACTAAGTTCAACGCCCCTCAACACCATGCCATACCCCAGAGGGAGGAATAGCGGGGTGCACGTATACTAATTAGAAGCTTTCTATTGACTCAATATCCACAGGTGTACATGGCAGGCCAGTGTATTCGTCCCTAAGCCGCATGTAACTGTATATGTAGTAGGCTTGTAGATGAGCGAGACCCCTTGCCAGAAAGCATCCTACAAATCCCGCCATGTCTGTGTACCCTGCTTGGCCCATCACTTTCCAGAGTGGAAACTGGCCGCGCGACACGGCATCGGTATAAGAACCCAATGGAGGGGTCAGTCCCTGATCCCATGCGTCTTCCCCTCCTCTCTTTCTTGATTTTTTATTCCCATTGCAGTGTACATTCACTTGACGCGTATTCAACACAGTTTCTTGTGCTGCTTGATCAACTCATCATCTATTCTCTCTTCAGACAATGAGAGAATACCATGGCTTCTCATGTAAGTAATCAATTGCCCAACCTAATTCACACAGACGGCCGGTCCTAACCGTTCATTTTCCTTCCAGGGTGGTAACATTCTGCCATTCGGCACTGATTTCGACATCAAACCTCTTTATGCTGGAATAGCAATTGCTGTTGTCGGCGGAGCTGCTCTTCTCTCTGTTGGCAAATCCAAGTCCAGCGCGGACGAAGCACCCGGCCTGCTTCAGTCATTCTTTCTCTTCTTCTACTCCTCCTTCTTGAAGCCCCATCAAGTTGACTCTAAGGCTTCCCAGCAAGATGCGCTTGAGAGCTTTTACAAGAAGCAGGCGGGAGCGTATGACGCTACCCGAAAGGTCCTCCTTCACGGCCGTGAGGACATGCTTGCCCTTGTTGTGGCCCAATTGAAGGCCAAGGCGGAGGTTGAGTCTGAAAAGATTCCTTCCAAGAAACGCGTCTGGGTTGACGTATGTTTGGATTACAGCAACTGATGATTGTATTGGGCTAATTTAGCAACAGGTTGGTGGTGGTACCGGCTGGAACATTGAAGCCATGGGCCAGCACGTCAATGTCTCTGAGTTCTTCTCTCGTGTCTACCTTGTTGATTTCTCTCCCTCTTTGTGCGAAGTCGCCCGTAAGCGATTTGCCAGACTTGGATGGAACAACGTGACTGTTGTCTGTGAAGATGCTCGCAAGTTTCGACTTGAGGACTACGAGGACGGCATTGCCACTCCTCAGAATCCCCTTCGCTCCCCAGCTCTCAGCTATCTGAGGCAACAGAGACCTGAGACTGGAGGGGCCGATTTGGTTACCATGTCCTACAGTCTGTCCATGATTGTAAGAAACGCCTCCGCAGTATAAATGTCGAACATGAGCTAATCTTAGTCCAGCCTGACTACTACTCCGTCATTGATTCGATCTCGTCGCTCCTCTCGTCACACGGTGTCTTTGGTGTAGTGGACTTTTACGTCCAGAACCAAATCGACTTTTCTTTCCGAAACTACACTGCTGGTTTTGTTGACCGCCACGTCAATGCCCTGTCTCGCCTCTTTTGGAGAGCCTGGTTCGACTTTGACCGTGTTGGCCTGGAAGCTAGTCGTCGTGACTACCTTGAATATAAATTCGGCACTATCCTCAACTTCAATGAGCGCAACCGCGCTCTTGGCTATATCCCATACTATGTCTGGGTTGGATGCCAGAAGAAGCCCTTTGCCACGTCTAGTCTGCCTGGCGAGATCATTGAGCGCATCGATGCTATGGCAACAGAATCTCCCTATCTGTGCCCCGTTAATCAGGGTGATGCTTTGTCTCGTGCGGTTGAGAGGTCGGCCCCAGAGATCCGCTCCAAGGCATTTATCACTGCTGTCCAGAACTTGTCTGCCAATTTGCCTCTGCCCTCGTTCTTTTATCAGAACCACCATTGGAGAATCTACTACGACGACCAGCTTCAGAAGCACACTCAGTTCAACGACGAGTACATCTATGCCTTCACTTGGGAAGATGCACGTGTCGACGAGCGCATCCTCAAACTCGGTCCTGATGATAAGGTTTTGGCAATTACTTCTGCCGGTGACAACATCATATCGTACCTGGCCCAAAGCCCTGCCCGTGTCCATGCCGTTGACCTGAACCCAACTCAGAACCATTTGCTTGAGCTCAAGGCTGCCGCTTATACTGCTCTTTCATATGAAGACTTCTGGAAGATGTTTGGTGACGGCAAGCATCCTCGTTTCAAGGAACTTCTCATCACCAAATTGTCCCCGCATCTGTCTGGTCGTGCATTCCAGTATTGGCTGAAGAACACCCACGTCTTTGAGAACAACTCTGGCTATGGTCTCTATGATACTGGAGGCTCTCGCCACGCTATTCGTGCTATGCGCTGGGTTAGCCGCATCTTTGGCCTTCGCACAGCTGTGAAGCAGATGTGCCAGGCTAAGACGCTCAATGAGCAGCGTGAGATCTGGCGCAACAAGATCCGACCTGCTTTGCTCTCGAAGCTTGTTTGCAACCTGGTTGTTGCACAAGAGAGCTTCCTCTGGCAAGCTCTAGGAGTTCCCAAGAACCAACTGGCCATGATTGAGAATGACCATGCGGAGTCCGATCTTGTCAAGGGACCAAAGCCCCAGGCGAAGAACACTCGCTCTCATGCCATCTGGCACTACATGGTCAACACCCTCGACCCGGTTGCGGAGGAGACGTTCCTTGCCGAGGACAACCCGTACTACTACGTTTGTCTCGACGGCAAATTCTCATCCAAGTGCCACCCTCACTACCTTGAGCGTGAGACTCATGCTAAGCTCTCTCGTCCCGGCGCTCTCGACGGTCTTCGCATCCATACAGATGAGCTCGAAGAGGTGATTGCTCGCATCATGCCAGGAACTTTGACTGTTGCTGTTGTCATGGATAGCATGGACTGGTTCGACAACGGTGCCCCCGGCGCTGCTAGTCAGGCCACTAAGCTGAACAGGGCACTGGCCATGGGAGGTCGAGTTATGCTCCGTTCTTCAGCTCTCAGCCCATGGTACATCAAAGTCTTTGAAGCCCATGGCTTCACCGCTAAGCGTCACGGCGCTCGCCTTAACGGCGCCTGCATTGACAGAGTCAATATGTATGCAAGCTGCTGGATTTGCACCAAGACTGAGAATTTGCCTCCACCTACTCCTGAGATGGACCGCATTGGTGGCTCTGAGATCACGAGTTTGACTATCTAAATCATCTTGCGAATCATGAAAGAAAAGATACTGCTTCGCACAGCAGACAAAATTGTCGCATATCGTTCGGAATAATCCTCTGCCTATCAGATTGAAAACATTAGCAGGCTAAGATAATAATACATCAGTAAAATCCATTCAATGGGCCGTGTGTGTTTGGCGACAGTGAACATGCTTGTGCAAATCACGGCTGTGGCATCGTCATCAAGACAAAAGAAAGTTCCATTTCAACAGTAACATGACCGTGAGTGGCTCACATCGGTCGAAATACAGTGATCAGCCTTTGTGACTGACATTCTATACAATGAACATGGATCCTGTCCATGCAAATGATAACACCTTCCATTTTGATCCCATCTCTTCCAATACCATAAGCCTTTATGCCTTCCATACACGCTTAATTGCCTCTGTGACACCAACATCGTTGGTCTCGAATTCGTACAGGCCGATGCCGACCGTGACAGTGGCCAGATTCAACAGCCACCAAGAGGCGCGGTGCAGTCCGGGGTGCTCGCGCTTGGGAACGTAATCGATAATGCAAGATTGGAAGCCGAGGTGGGAGTGGATGAGGAGACCGGAGCAGAGAATGGCGTCGAGAGTAGGGTTCAGGGAACCAGCAGCGAAAGGAGCGATAGCCAACGGGGCGATACCGGCGGCGAGAAGACGCTCGAAAGCCCAGTGGTAAGAACCGTGGGCAGCGTTGGGCTCAGGAATGGGAACAGGGTCGTTAACTAGATGTCGCACTGGTGTTAGCAATTGAGCGTAGGGCCGCCGCTGCGCAGATTTTTGAGTATTATCATACCTCCTCCTTGAACGACCTCTGTGAAAGCGAGTTGATTAGCACGTTATCCGTGTTGCACTGGTTCATATCCCGCATGCCTATTGTCTTCGGCACAATTCGGGTAGAGTAATCGGGTCAGAACTTACGAGGGCCGGGAGGCAAGAGACCGTAGCTCTTGGCAGAGGTGTGGAAAGCGGCAGCCTTAGCAATTGTGCTGTTGACAGCGAAGGGGCTGCGTGCAGCAATCGATTGGCGAGCAGCGCAGCGAGAGGCCATAGCCGTCTGCCTCAACAGAGAAGGACGCATAATGGAGGCCATGACGAGGGAATTTCAATGTCGCTCGAGTAGACGTCGGAAGCACCGTAGAATGTCGTCAACGAGAAGAATGTCGCGTACTCCAGTCGGATGACAATCTGACGAAACAAAGCGACGGCGACGATGAGAGAGGGAGTGAGTAGTCAGGACGATGGATTGGATTGTGGTGGATTTGGCGTTTTGCTGGTATTGCCGAGGAAGTGCAATTACAAGCTCTGTGATTGGCTGCGTGCGTTCCGATGGCTGTAAGAGCGGCTGCTGAAGAATGATTTTCCGGCCATGTAGGAGCGCGTTACCTGATTGGGCGAGCTGCAGTGCGCATGTGAATTTTCGAGATACAGTCTGAGTGCCAGAACCAAAGAAAAAAAAAAGGGTTATTGCAAGGAGATATCCAACCATATTTTCAACAGAGGCCGTCGCAATCATTTGGAGTCCCAAGTTGTGTCCTTGGAATCTCTTGCTTAGGAGCTAATAGGCACCATTACTTTTGTTTTGTTTCAATTGTGGCATACAATGGCGTCCTTCTTCGCTTCAGCGGTAGCTCCTATTCGACCAAGCTCAAGGACAGCTCGACAATTATGCGCTTCGCTGGCGCAACAACATCGTGCGCGGGGGATTTCCGAGAGCTACCTAAAAAAGGTCGCCGAAGGAGAGGAGCGATGGGCTCAGCGCGCTGAACGAATTCAAAACGGCGAAGAACCTCACATGTGGGATATTCTGGAAGAGAGAGGCTTCATTAAGGATGTCGCGGGGTATGCTTATCTGGAAATGGGATTGATGGACGACTCAATTACTAACACCCTTACAGAAACGTCGATAAGATTAAAGAAACGATGCGAGTTAAGCGAATAGGTGCCTATGTTGGCATCGACCCGACGGCCGACTCCCTACACGTGGGCCATATGCTTCCGCTCATGCCTCTGTTCTGGATGTGGTTCCACGGATATCCTGCCTGCACTTTGATCGGAGGAGCTACAGCACGTATTGGGGATCCTACCGGGAGATTGCAAAGTCGAGAAATCATGTCCAATTCTGACATCTCTAAAAACATCACAAAGATGCACTATCAGTTAACCAGGCTCTGGCGCAACATTGTCGAATTGAAACAAAAGTACAACTACCCCAACGATTGGTCGGCACGGCATCATCTCTTAAACAACAGCATGTGGATTCAAGGTTTAACCATTTACGACTTTATGAAGCGCATTGCGCGCGATACAAGAATAGGACCTATGCTTGGCCGCGATACAGTCAAGAGAAAGATGACCGAGGGAGATGGCATGTCTCTTGGAGAATTCATGTACCCTCTCATTCAAGGCTGGGACTTTTGGCATCTGTACAACAAACTCGGTATCCAGATGCAAATCGGTGGATCAGATCAGTACGGCAACATTGTGGCAGGCTGTGATGCTCTCCGAACTATTCGTGATTCAGAACCTGCACCTCATGCTCGAATGCCCACCGGTTGGCAACACGAGCCTATCGGTTTCACCGTCCCTCTGCTGACGGATGCGTCTGGAGTCAAGTTCGGCAAGAGCACAGGTAACGCTGTATGGCTTGACGAATTCAAGACGTCACCTTTTGAGCTATACGGTTACTTTATGCGCCGCTCCGACGATGAAATTGAGAACTTGCTCAAGCTCTTCACATTTATTCCCCTTCCCAAGATCGAATCAATCATGAAGGAACACGTCGCTGACCCCTCGAAGCGAGTTGCTCAACACACTTTGGCTTTCGAGTTTGTATCCATGATCCACGGCTCTCAACGAGCAGTCCAAGAAGCTCAACAGCATAAATTCCGATTTGGTGGCCAGCTTCCTACAGTTCGCAAAGAGCCTACAGCCGAGACTGGCATCATCACTCCCAATAACGCCCCTCGAAGCGATATCGAACTTCCTCAATCCGTCATGAAACTCTCGCCGGCCAAGATCCTGTTCGCCACCGGGCTCGCGAGCAGCGCTAGCGATGCGCAGCGCCTCGTTGCTCAACAAGGTGCGTATGTAGCCGCTCAACCTGGACAATCCCGCGGCCTTGTGCCTGGCAATCTCTCTTGGACACCGATCAAGATGTGGTTCCCTGAAGAAACGTCTAAGTTCCTTATTGATGATAAACTCTTGATCCTCCGCAAGGGCAAGCACAACGTTCGCATAGTTGAGCTTGTTAGCGACGAGGAGTGGGAGAAGAGCGGTAGAATCTACCCCGGACAAGCTTACACTGGTATGTTGCGCCGCATGAAGGACCAGTTGCGTGAAGAATCTGAGGCTCGTGGCGAAAACCTCAACTCGCAGCAGCTCAACAAGCTCTTGAAGAGCAAGCTCAGGGAACAGGCACCTACGATTGCGAACAATCCTGATATCGAGTTGCCCAGCAAGGAGGAGATGCGCGAGCGTGCAAGGCAAAAGAAGGCTGCTAAGTCAGAAAAGCCTGCTTCTACCTGGTGATCACAAAACGAGTGGAGTCGCTCACAAACTGTATTGTAGTTTTGTCCTGTATATTACGTGTACAATATCTAGAGGTGTTCAAGACTGCTTGAGGCATGAGATATTATAGCCATCTAACCTCAATAATGTATTATTTCAATCGTTTTGTTTGCGATATTATTTGTAAAACACCGCCAGATCACCCCTCGAAACAGGTAGTGTTTTTAGTTTGTCCATAATCTGATCGTTCGTCAAATTTTCCTGTGTGATAATTTGGTCGAAATGGTGGCATCCATCGGTGTACACTTGCATCGGATCACCCCCTTCAACGGGTTTCATTTGGCCAGTAGCCAGGCCCGCAAGATATTGCTTAGATACGACGTATTTATGTACGCGATATAGACAGCTGTTGATGACTCCGAATTGAACTAGACGTCTTACATCGACGTAGTTCAGAACATCAAAGCCGGCGTCTTGATGTATCATGAGCCATTCCTTGACGCTCTTGCCAGGGGAAAAGGAAGTCATAAGTTTAATGAGTAAGAAGTTGCTAACTCTGGCATTCCCATGCGAGACATAGCCTGCACATTCATCCACCATGCCTTCTAAATTACGGACGAAGTCGTGGATGCCAGGTCTAGGTGCGTAACAGGAGCTGAAAAAGAACATATCCAACAGGAGAATTGTGTCGTAGTAGAGGAGGTGGCGGAGGGCGATCTTAGCTAGATCCAAAGACACATCGGCAGTGTATGCTATGCGACGTACGTCTGAGACACCATCGATTTTTGCTATGACTTTTTGGAGAGTCAAGTCCCACGTAGGATCGACTATGTCTGCAAACTTGGTTTTTGCGACGGGTACGTGCCAGCCTTGGACTGGCGGAGGAGTTGGCTGATATGGGAAGAGCTTCATGTTTATTGTATTCGCCTCATCTGGAAGCACATTAGTAAAGACTGGTACCCAGGGACAATGCAGAAAGCCGTACCAACTGGGATCATGCATTCGCCATAATTGTTTAAGTCTTCTTTCACAATTTCCAACAAGCTCTCAATAGGGCGCCTTGAAAGCGCATCCATTTCGCCATCAACTTCCAGCAGCTGTTCTTTTCCTTGGCTCAGATACTCATTCTGTTTTTCCATCTCTGCAAATGTAGAGGCAAGGCAGCGAACGACTCGCTCGTAGGCAGTGTGGTCAACATCGGCTTCCACCAGTAGACCAAAGTTGAAGATGAATTCATTGCGCAAATATTTTGTGTGCGCGATGACTACTGGATAGCCTAGTATAGTATACTTGCCATCGGGCGAATTAATGGTAACATAGCGGTTACAGAAAGCCTGGCGAGGGATGATATATTCTTGAAGCACGTCGAAGTCAATGAGTGGTGAGCGAGTGGTAATGCCTGAGGGCACGACACATCCTGGAGGAGACTGGGCAACGATTTTGGGGCCTTTGAGTTTGTGTTAGCTGTTTCAAGTAATCCATTTGCTTCAAGAAGAGAAGAAATTACCCTCTTGAGGAAAGAATCTGGCGTAGAAGATGCCTTGGATCATGTTGAAGATGTGCGCATGCTGCGAGAGGAGGCGGCGAGGGCAATCACATTGCCTATGAGGAGAGCCACAGATTTGTTTTATCTGTATCAACACATCCAGATCGTCGTTTAATTTGCACCAGATGATAATTCACTTTGGTGGCGAGTCACAAAGAGATGCGGAAAGTGAGACGGTGACACAGTTGATGAATGTATTGGGCTTGTTGTTATTCCTCGCACATAGAATAGTGGGGTATTGGCTGCTACCCAGCGAGTTGAGCAGCTAATAAATTAGCACGGAATATGAACAGTGCGGCACTGCCTGACGAGCTTTCACCTCAAGTTCAACGGAACAAAAAAAAACTCATGCTACAAAAATAAATTGCAGTACTTTAAGCATGTTCAAAAACACATCTCGTTTGCATTTCTCTGTCAATGTTGAGGTCGGTTGGCGACTTGAGTCATTGCCATGGAGCCTTGTTCTCGTGGGTGAATGGGCGTCAGAAAGTAGGTAGAAATCTAGAAGCATCTTTCTCGCTGAAGGCGACATGCCCCACGTCCCGAGGCGCTTAAACTCCAAGCGCATCCCAACCAACCTCTCTCTCACCCACTTTCGGCCTGCACTCAATTCCTACACTCGCCACGTCAACCTCAACTTTCCCGCCGTGTTTCTTGTCCTCTCAACCAGCGAACCCGAGTTGGCAGCATCGTTTTCTTTTCGTTCTTCTCTGTCTCGTAGCATCCAGCGCTTGCTAGTCATCACCGCACCATCCGACGTTGTCTTTAACTCCCCCACCTTAACACTGACGACTGACGAGCGCCGTTTGCACCAATCCTCTTCTCACACATATTGAAACGGCCGCGCACGCCAGCGACTCCAAACATGGCGGAAAACACTGAATCGGGCACCGACGCCCAGATTTCCTTCAAGGTCAAAACCTCCTCCGACAGCACCCATACCATCACAATGGCCGACTCCGCTAGCGTCCTCGATCTCAAGACCAAGCTTGCCGGCACTGACTATGAGAATATTCCAGTAGAGAGACAGCGTCTTATTTATTCGGGCCGCGTCATGAAGAACGATGACTTGCTGTCTGTGTACAAAATAAAGCCAAACAACACCATCCACATGGTTAAGAGCGCCGCCAGTAACCCGACCCAATCGGCCTCCACTGCCACGTCTACTCCTCCAGCAGTGCCAACCAACATGGCTTCAGGCACCGCAAACAACCCGCTTGCTGGCTTGACTGGCGCTCGCTATGCCGGCCACCAAGTTAACTTGCCTGGTATGGATATGTTTGGCCCCGACGGTGGTGTATGAGCTTTCCCTTTCTCTTTTCCTTTCCATCCCGGTAAGTGCTAACGTTCGATATAGATGGGCCCTCCCATGGATGATGAACGCATTCAGCGCATGATGTCGGACCCCAACGTACAGCAATCCATGAATGAAGCTCTCAACAACCCCGACTTCGTCAACATGCTTATTGAATCCAACCCCATGCTACGAAACATGCCCAACGCACGAGAGATCATAACATCCCCATTCATGCGCCAGATGATGGGAAACCCTCAGATGCTGAGCCAGGCTATGCGTATGCAGCGAAACATGCGTGGTGGTGACTCTGCTTTTCCTGCACCAGGTGCTACAGACACCACACCGGATAGCGCAGCCTCTACTGGCAACACAGCTGGTGGAAACAACAACAGTAATCAAGGTCAAGATTCGTTTATGAGCCCTCTTTTCAACCCATTTGCGGGAGGCGACGCACAGCCTGATATGGGCGCATTCTTGCGCAACTTGAGCGCTGCTGGACCGAACCCCTTTGCACCACCAGCCAACAACCAGACTGGATCCGGCGACGGAGCAGCTGCTGGAACTGAATCCACGAGTGCCGCTGGGACGAACACTGCGTCAGAGGGCGGCAATACGACGGCCGGAACTGGGCAAGGCCAACAGCCTCCCAATCCTTTCGCCTCTCTGTTTCCCCCTCAAGGGGGCACCCAGAATAACCCTTTCGGCCTCAACCCAGAAATGATGCAACAAATGATGGGAATGCTTGGTGGCGGAGGAGGCGGCGGTGGCGCCAACCCTGCCTCACCCCCAGACAATCGTCCACCAGAAGAGCGTTATGCTGATCAATTGCGCCAACTGAACGACATGGGTTTTTATGACTTTGACAGAAATGTGGCGGCGCTGAGACGCACTGGAGGGAGCGTGCAAGGCGCTATTGAGTTCCTGTTGGGAGGTAACTAGGGGATCCTCATGTTCAGAATTTGATATACCCAGGGAGGGTTTTATAAAATGCAAGGGCCATGGGTTGTGGCTACGCTGGACGACGGTGCCATAGCGAAGGAGAGACACCCAGAAGCGATGAGTAGACTTGACTCTGTAGATAACAACATTACGACTCGGCATGACTTAGTGCAACTTTTCAATGGATGCTTCTTAGAGAAACCTGGCTACAGGACTGTAGTTTGAATGTACGACTGTGGGATGATTTGATGCATGCTTGTTACAATGCTCGCTGAAGTACAAAGTTTTGGTTTGAATGCGCCAGCGACTGCCGTCATTGCTTCCTTTTAAGTAGGTGCCAAAATTGATCCATCCGACCAATGCATAAGACAGTCCTACTAATGGTTGAAGTATCTTAAAGGTGTCTTGCACGGATGTCACGAGGAAATGGCTTCACGCTGCAGTGTTGTCCCTCGGAATGGAGGCATCACTGGAACGAAGATGGCATCAGTTGATTATGAAGCTCTGAACACCAGGTGCAGGTAGAGTTGGTTGCAACTGTTCTCATCCGATTGCTTCTTTGTTTTGAGTCTTGGAGAAGAAATACCTTTACAGTTCGATGCAAGAATACAAACCTTCCTGGCTGCCGTATACAACATTTCACTTAATTGGCGGTAAGCATCCCTGTCATTCTTTGCAAGTTATTGGCGCCTTATGCGCTAGTACAGAGTGCAGGGTTTGATACAGCAACAGCCATTCTCAGCAACTAATTAAGAGACTTGTAAAAAGAAAACTCCCAAGGTTAATGCTGCTTTTTAGCACAATTGTAATTTAGACCTCGATTATTTAATTTCAATTACCTTTTACCAATTTCTTTTTGAAAATTCTCCAGATCAATAGCTCTATTATCATTATTCGCTGTGCTCTTATTGTAGTTCTTTTACGCAAGGTGATTAGAGTTATCTTAGCTTGTCGTAGAGTATCCACGTCATGTGATAGCATGGCACAGTCGCCGCTGATCGCCTCCTGTACTGTACCTTGAATTTAGGGGGTACCGGAATTACGTACAGTGAAGCCCCGTACTCTCTACATCTGCACTATCATTGCCAAAGCGAGAGAGGATTACGAAACTACCAATGTATAACAGGCTGGTGTCTCTACCTCGCCTGCGAGGAGTCGGACTTGCTAGTATTGCTGTTTTCGTTGTAACTGTCCTATACATTTGCTTTTCGCCTCGCGCAGTCCGCCAACAGGGCTTGAGTTCAGTTGTTGTCAGCCAGCATGGCCGCTGTACCGATAACCATGAAATTGTGCGAGCGCAATCATGGGAAAAGATGAATGCCAAGTTCGAAAACCTCACCGACGAAAAGTTCACGTATGTTTATGATATCGATTCTATTGTTTTCAGTCTTGCGACGACACTTTGTAGCTGACACAGGAAATGTTTCCTTTTGCAGAATGGTGATCCAGACGTACAAGCGAGAGAACGAACTCTCATCGACGCTAAAGATGTTACTCGATACCGAAATACCATCGTTACAAGAAGTCTTCATTGTTTGGAATGATGTCGACACGAAACCACCGGCAAACTACACCTCTAAGCTCGGCATTCCCGTTCGATACCGCGCGTCACCACGAAATAGCCTCAACCAAAAGATGAGGCTGGACCCCGAATACACCACAAGAGCAGTCTTCCTGTCAGATGACGATATTTACTACCAGCCTTCCGACTTGGAATTCGCTTTTCAGTCATGGCGTAAATTTGGCCAAAACAGAATCACTGGTAGCATACCACGATGCGTCAAAGAAGTGAAACCAGGGAAGTGGGCATATGACTTTGATTGTTCTCGTAAGAAGGGACATGATGTCTATTCCATGATCATCACTGGCCTATCATTTGTTCACGTTGGATTTCTGGACTTTTATTCGTCCGATGACCCCATTATGACCAAAATGCGCAACTATGTCGACGATAAGTTCAACTGTGAGGACATAGGCTTGAATTTCGCAGCATCTCTGGTGACAAGAAGTGGACCGTTATTGATAAAAGGATACGACTCATATTATAACATCCACCCCAAAATTAGCATCAGCGGGAAGAAAGGGCATGCCGAGGCGCGTTCACAGTGCGTGAATGATTTCGCCGACATGATCGGGTGCCTCCCGCTGGTTGATGAGACGGCGCACATAGCACGCGGTGTGTCGCGGAATACATGGTTGCAGTGGTTGGGGGATGTTACCGGCGTGATTTAAGCAAAACATGGAACTATGGCGTTGAAAACGGAATATATTTATTATAATGCTGTGTGTAATGTTAGATAGTCTGCGTGGATGCTATAGCATGTCGTCGCATGGAAGCCGATGGATGCAGATTACTATAGCCTAATGTAATATAATGTAATATAACGAATAATAAAGAATACGAATTATATTATGCTCTTGACAAAGACCATTTCATCAACATACTACTATTTGTTTCCACCCACGGCCATTGGGGTAATGGAGATGGCGTCAATACTCTTGACTTGGGTTGACATACCAGTAGTTTAGCCTGGTCGCGCAAATTAACGGCGCTTCTCTGAGCAGCATCAGGCTAGTCTAGAAGTCCCTCTGTACCTGTTGTTGATTGAACAATGGCTGTTCATACTCGCCCAACCAGCTACCTCTTTGACCCTTCACCATGCTTATTAACCCCCCTCTCAACAATGTCCTTTAGCTGAGGTGGGCTATACAGCGGCCCCTTGATAACTTTCCCATCCGCTCGACGCAATGGCTTCCCATCCTCTCCAGCCTTGCTCATGTTGCTGCGATGTATCTCATCAAACACCTCCTCAATGACGCCGTGCATGCCATGCTGGATGATTGTTCCGCAAAGAACATACAACTGGTCTCCCAAGGCGTCTGCAATTGCAGTCAAATCGCCCTTTTCACATGCCTCTAGGTATTCTTCGTTTTCTTCGCGCATGAGACTATATCGCAACTTGGCTGTGTCTTTGCCAATATCGGCAGTTGGCACTTCGTTGCTTCCTACACTGAAGGTGTCGTGGAACTCTCTGACGGATTTTATCTGCTTTTGTATGCCATTATCTTGGGCCATCTTGGTGGATTCGAGATTTGACGCTGCTGTTAGGTACGCCTGGTATAAATTATGGTGAAAGGAAGAAAGTGACTGACAGCGCCTGCGGGGTTGCACCATAGCTCGTCGTGAGTCACAATGGGGCATCATCCATCAGCGAACAGTGTCATCTTAGTGCATGATAGTTGGTTTAATAATGAGCCGTTTGCTCGTACATATGGAAAATAAGTCAAGTAGAGAGACACAAGACGAGATAATCACCTAAAGCGAGCCGGTTGAACTGTAACTTTTTGGTGGATTCTATAATGATTTTTCAATGCCGTCTAAATCGCCTAATTTACATCCGACATACAAGAGTGCCAGCATCTTCACAAGTCTCTCGCAGGAGATCATCCTTTTGAGCCGAACAGCGCTTTACAGCTCGTCCTTGACATGTCCCTCCTCGACGTCGTCACAGGCTGCAGGAGTACCAACTTCCATTTTGTAAACACACTTCTCCGCCTCGCTCACTCTCCAAAGCTCCTCCTTCTCAGCGCATCCCAGCCAGACATCCGTTCGGCGATTGGGGCCATTCCAGCATGCTTGACCATTGGTATAGCGCATTACCATTCTCTGACCCTTGCCGAGACTCTTGCCGTCCAGACGCTCTTCGTCGTCAGCCGTCTCCCAGTCAATCTTGTCAAAGTTGCCCATGTTGGTGGTACCGTGGCCCTTCTTTGACTTTTGCGCCGTCTTATCCAACCAGTTGAGTTCGTACGTGTACTCGCCAGCGTCAATCTCGACAGTCTTGCCTTTGATGGAACGGAATATGTCCTTCGGGCCATAGTCAGAAACGAGATCCTTCTTCTCATCCTCAATCTCGTTCTTCTTGTTCTGCAAGTCTCTTTCGGCGTTCTCCTTGGCTTCGCGGGCCGACTTGGCACTTTGAGATTCACCGTCTGAGTTCGTGTCGGCGAGAACACCATTCTCCATCAGCCAAATACGAAGGGCCGTGACGCTATCGCGAACAAACTCGCGTACGAATGGTGGCAGGTAGGCTTCGAAGTTGTAAACTAATGCAAATTAGTAAATTTCGATCCACTGCGTCCAAAACAACCAATACTTACTTATGTCGGTGTCATCATTCTCATCGGCCTCAAATTCTGCCCAGTTGACTCCGCTGTTAGGTCCATCCTCTTGCAAGACAGAGTCAACGTCTGCGTTGAAGCTCTCATCTCCAGTCTCGCGGGCGGCATAGTCCTCCCAGCCCTTGACGGCAGCCTTGACACCTTCGTCGTTGAAATTAGGGTTGTATTCCTCCTTGAACTTGCGCAGGATGGTTTCAAGCTCGTTGAGCTTTGTCTTGACCTTGTCTCGCTCATCAGCCACATTGCTCAAAGTCTCACGTAGCTCATTCACCCGGGACTTGGACTGGCTCAGCAATACACCAAGCTTTCCACCAACACCACCAGACTTAATAGTTCGGAAACGGTCCTTTTTCTGAGCTTCGGTGTGTTCTTCTTCCAACTGAACGAGTTGTGCCTCCAATCGCTTGACTTCTTCTTGCAACTCGCCAATCTTTACTTCACCACGCTGTCGGAGCTTCGCAGCCTCGACGAGCAGGGCCTTCTTTGCCGTGCTTGCACGCTCACTCTTAGCCTTCTTCTCTTCAGCCAGACGGCGGTATTCCTTTCCAATCTCCTTGCACCTGTTCTCGCACTTGGTGCCTCCAACACCACCAAACTCTTCAGTTCCGTCGCAGCAGAGGTCGTAGTCGCAGATGCCATCATTGACGTACACGAAGGGGACGTATGAGCCAATGTGGCCCTTGTTGGCACACCAGAATCCTGGCAGAGCATTTGTTGTGTTTGTGGTTCCGGATGCACTGCCAGCAAGCGGTTGTTCGGGGGATAAAGGATCAATGTTTGCGCAAGCAGCTGTGCCCGGCTCGTCAGATCCGTCGGGGCAGTCGCAGGAGTTGTCGTTTACTCGTGTCGAGCTAATTTTGACCTGGGGAGCGTTGATGCATGCAAATTCGTCTTTGCCGTAGTATTTGGAGACTAGATATCGATCAGCATGCCAAAACTAATCAACCAATGAAGTGGTCCTGCTCTTGGCGATGGGACGTACACTCAGGCCCAACTCCTCGTGGCACACTGCCAGCAGCAGCCACGGAGAGCGAACACAAGGCGCTCAGCAACGCCAGAGACTTTTGTTGGTGCATCGTGTGCTTTTGCTCTCGACCAAAACACAAGCCTAGTTGGATGCGGTCAATGGTGAGTAATTGGGAGACTCTCAATTAATACTCGAGAACACGGAGAAGGATGGGGGAGCTTGGCCCTTGGAGCTACGTAGCGTTTAGAGCTCCGACCGGGAAATTGTCGGTAGTTGAGTTGGCGCGTGTGCCGTGCCCGGCTTGTTAGCAACGACGGGACGCTTGAATGACAGCCCATGCAGTTGGCGACTACTATATTTATTAAAGTATTATTTTTGGTGCGTAAGTGTTTGCGAAATGGCTAGTCATAATTTCTTTCGCTCATTTTCTAAGCATTCTTTGTTGGTGTAATAAAACCGACGCAAAGTCTTGGGGGTGCGCACGAATAGCAATCTTCCAAGACAAGTTGCTAATAGCAGGACTGAGACCAGTCCCTTGAAGGTGAGGAGACGTGTAAGTCATCCCATGTCGGCTGCCTTGGGAAGACGCATTTAAATGCCGTATGTGCTATGGCATTGAGCTTTTCAGCCACAGAATTGTACAACATCTAAGCTGCATCTGTACTAGAGTTACCTGTACACATGACCTGCATTCCGGCATCAGACTTACAATTGACTATGATGAAACTCAGAAGCCAGAAAGAACTTGGACAGACACGATTAGGGCTTGATGAAGTAAACATGCATACCGTATACCACCTCCATCGTAAGCTCCAAGCACAAAATTTCCTGCTTGGCTGGCGTGTATAGAAGGTTGATGAAAGATAAGGCCTAGCAGCTGTAGTCTATTGGTGTGAGCCTCGGTGCATCTTATGCCGAGCTATTAACAGCCCTCAGTATAGTACTAAATCAACCCAACGAGGCCTTTCTTTCTTGTTTATTTCCTAAATATATTATTTCTTCAGTTGAAGCTACCGCCATGCGCTTCTACTGGGCCTTAGTTGCGGCAAGATGTGCAGCGTCACTGGGCTGCAGGGGCTATCCTGGGCCACAGAACCCTAACTTCGAAAATGGATCACTACAAGGTTGGCAAGTTGTCAGCGGCGATGCTTTTGGCGATGGGGCAGTTAGCAATGCTTCGACATATTTTGATGGTCCGTTCCATCAGGATGGCAACCACTTCCTATGGGGGTACGCCAAAGCAGGCGATCCGGCTGTGGGAGAAGTTCGCTCATCCATCTTTCAAGCCAGTTCAGTCATGAGCTTTCTTGTGGGAGGAGGATATAATCCTGACAAGTTGTATATTGGTCTTGTACGTGAAAAGGATGGGAAGCTTCTTCTCAACCAGACAGGCATGAATGACGAGGCACTTATTCGAGTCATCTGGGACACCAGTCCGTGGGAGGGCGAGAACGTATACGTTGTCGCGGTAGATAAGGACGACGGCAATTCCTGGGGCCACATCAACCTAGATGATGTTCGCACGGGATGTGCAGCCCTTGGCAATGGCGACCTGGCTTTCACAGTGATGGGGCAAGCCAATCAACATGCAATGGGCCATTCACCGTGCAATGCATATGCAGCAGACCCAACCCGTCCTCAATTTCATTACACACCCTATCAAGGATGGATTAATGATCCATGTGGCCTTATTCAATGGAACGGCATACATCACCGCTTCGCTCAGTTTAATCCCCGGGCTGCTGTCTGGGACTCAATGCACTGGTCCCACGCAACAAGCAAGGATGGTGTTCACTGGAAACCGCTACCCATCGCGCTGTATCCGCCTTATCCTAAGGACCTGAGTGATCAAAGTGGTAGGTTCACAGGTAGCGCAGTCAAAGATATATCAGGTCAACTGAGATTAATGTTTACGGAGTGGACGGTGCCAGACAAACACCCTGGTGCTGTCTTGGAGACTCAATGGACAGCATCGAGTAATGACGGCGTCTCATTCGACTATTTTAATGGAAATCCTGTTATTCCTGCGCCGCCTTCCGATTCTGGTAGCGGATTCCGCGACCCAAAAGTATTCTGGGACAGTGTGAACCATGGGTGGCGGGCTGTTGTTGGATCCGGGGACGCGGATCATGGCAAGATCCATATGTATGAGACTGCGGATTTGGTCCATTGGAAGTATGTCGGTGTTTTGTTTCAAGGAGACGGTTCAACTGGAACCATGTGGGAATGTCCCAACTTCTTCCCCTTAGATGACAAATGGGTGCTGTTCTATGGCGGCAATGGTAAGATGATATACCACGTCGGAAGCTACGATGGTGCAGTCTTTACCAGCGACAACACGGGTCTAGTAGATTACGGCCCAGCTGGTTATGCTGGTCAATGGTACAAAGATGAAAAGGGACGAAACCTAGCTGTGAGTTGGATGACGACGATGGGCGCCTACAAAGAGCCAAGCAGGATAAATGGCTGGGCAGGGCAACATTCCTTCACTAGAGAGCTTTTCTTGACCAAAGCTGGTGGTCTAGGCAGTCGGCCAATTGAAGAAATCGAACTGCTCGAGACTGGTCAGACTATGTCGCAATTTTCCGGCACCGTATCGCGCAAGACGAAGCTGGGTCATGGAAATCTTGCCAGACTTCGGGCATTGGTTGATTTGAAGAGAACGTCGGCGAAGAATATTTCAGTCTCTGTGCTCTCATCTAGAGCCGAAGGCGTTAAGATGAACTTCGATTTGCAGAGAAGTGTCATCACTCTGGATACTACGAGTGCTGGATATGGACAGGCTGGTGTTTGGGAGGCACCTGTCGATTCGAGCAGCGGAAAGCTTGGTTTCGATATTTTGCTAGACCGCTCGAGTCTAGAAGTCTTTGTGAGCGATGGATCTGTGCTGAGTGCTCGGGTTTTTCCACGCTATCAACAAAGTAACGAGATTCACATTGAGCCTATCGGAGGGGAAGCTTGGTTAGTCAAAGCAGAGGTAAGAGAGCTAGGATCGGGTTGGTGTTAAGTGATCCATGATGAAGCCATAAGAATGAGTAGCGGAATAGCACATCACTTCACGCTGGAGATTGGGAAATAATGTAGCTGCTGTTTTTTCAAAACATAATTCGTCATTAAAAGAAAAGAATTCCTAACGTCGTACTATCGCACTATAATTGACACTCTTTTTTTTACTCTTCGCCTCAAAGTCGCAGAGAAGGAATTGAAAGAATCTACAGACGGCTCTGAGCCTTGCCTCCGTTGATTTGGACATCGAAGCGGTCCAAGTTGGCAACCTTGGCCCAAGCGGCAACGAAGTCGTGAACGAACTTCTGACCAGCGTCGGAGCTGCCGTAAACCTCGGAAATGGCGCGTAACTCGGGGTGGGAGCCAAAGATGAGGTCAGCACGAGTAGCAGACCACTTAGCAGCACCGGTCTTGCGGTCCTTGCCAGTGTAGTTGTCACCGCCGGCAGACTCCCAGGCAGTGCTCATGTCAAGCAAGTTGACGAAGAAGTCGTTGGTCAATGCACCGGGGCGAGTGGTCAAGACACCGTTGGCGGAGCCGTCGTAGTTAGTGCCGAGGACACGCAGACCACCAACCAGGGCAGCCAACTCAGGAGGAGACAGAGAGAGGAGCTCGGCGCGGTCGACAAGAGCGCCCTCAATGGTCTGGTACTGCGAGGACTTGCCGTAGTTTCGGAAACCATCAGCCTGGGGCTCCATAGCGCTCATGGACTCAACATCGGTTTGTTCCTGGGAAGCATCACCACGGCCAGGAACGAAAGGAACCTTGACGTCGACACCGGCGTCGTGGGCAGCCTTCTCTACACCGGCGTTACCGGCAATGATGATCAGATCAGCAAGGGAGACCTTCTTGTTGCCACCCTGAGCATTGAATTGCTGCTGAATCTGTTCCAGGGCACCGAGGACCTTGGAGAGCTGAGCAGGGTTGTTGACCTCCCAGTCCTTCTGGGGAGCGAGACGAATGCGAGCACCATTGGCGCCACCACGCTTGTCACTCTGGCGGAAAGTAGAAGCAGAAGCCCAAGCAGTAGAAACGAGTTCAGAAACGGTGAGACCTGTCTTGAGAACCTCGTTCTTGATGGCGTTGACGTCGTTCTCATCGACGAGAGGGTGGTCGGGGGTGGGTACAGGGTCTTGCCAGACGAGCTCCTCAGAGGGGACCTCAGGGCCGAGGTAGAGAACCTTGGGGCCAAGATCACGGTGAAGGAGCTTGAACCAGGCGCGAGCGAAAGCATCCGCAAATTGGTCGGGGTTCTCGAGGAAGCGGCGAGAGATCTTTTCGTAGGCAGGGTCAAAACGGAGAGCCAAATCAGTGGTCAGCATCTTGGGGAGGTGCTTCTTGTTGGCGTTAAAGGCGTCAGGAATAATCTCCTCAGCGTTCTTGGCAACCCACTGGTTAGCACCGGCAGGGCTCTTAGTGAGCTCCCATTCAAACTTGAAAAGATACTCAAAGAAGTTGTGGCTCCACTTGGTAGGAGTCTTGGTCCAGGTAACCTCGAGTCCAGAAGTGATGGCATCAGGGCCCTTTCCAGAGTTGAACTTGTTGATCCAACCGAAACCCTGGTTCTCGATGCTAGCACCATTGGGGTCGGGGCCGACGTTGGAGCCGGGGCCAGCACCGTGAGTCTTGCCGAACGTGTGACCACCAGCGATAAGAGCAACAGTCTCTTCGTCGTTCATGGCCATGCGTCCGAAGGTCTCGCGGATGTCCTTGCCTGCGGCAACGGGATCGGGGTTACCCAGAGGACCCTCAGGATTGACGTAGATGAGACCAAACACTGAGGCACCAAGAGGCTTCTTGAGGTCAGTCAAGTCGGGCTGGCCGTTGTTCTGGTTGTTGTAGCGATCGCTGGTGCTGGGCATGCTCTCAGCAGAACCCCAGTAGGCAGCCTGATCGGCCTCCCAGGAATCGGCACGGCCACCGGCGAAACCAAAGGTCTTGAAACCCATATCCTCGAGGGCGACGTTGCCGGCCAGAACCAACAAATCAGCCCATGAGATCTTGTTGCCATACTTTTGCTTGATGGGCCACAACAGACGGCGGGCCTTGTCGAGGTTACCATTGTCGGGCCATGAGTTGAGGGGAGCGAAACGTTGTTGACCCTGTGGTAGTAGATGTTAGAGCTTGATAAAGAGGAGGACGGACAGGACACGGCTTACCTCACCAGCACCACCACGACCATCGAAGACTCGGTACTTGACAAAAGTGTTAGCAACAGTGGCGAATCGTAACACTAGAGCAGAGTTGAACTTACGGTACCAGCGGCGTGCCAACTCAGACGGATGAAAAGACCACCGTAGTGACCAAAGTCAGCGGGCCACCAATCCTGGGAATCGGTCATCAAGGCATGAAGATCCTTCTTCAATGCAGCATAGTCAAGAGTCTTGAAAGCTTCACGGTAGTTGAAGTCGTCGCCCAAGGGGTTGGAGACCTTGTTCTGTTGACGAAGAATGTTCAACTTGAGAGCCGAGGGCCAGAGATCCTGGGTCTGGGTACCGCCTCCAGCAGAGGTGGAATTGCGAAGGGCTGGGCACATAGACTCGGCCATTGTGACTTTTGTGCGGATGAATCTAGTTAAGAAGAGAGGGTTACCACGAAATGGCATCAAGAGAATTCAGTGAGAGGGGGGGAAGAAATAAAAATGGTCTGAGAGAAAGAAAGATTCTTTCGTGGAGAACAGCAAACGGGCGGGCAGCCAAAATAAAGCTGCTGTGCTGGGGGCCTCTGAAGGGTGAGGGATGCTCAGGTGCTATTCCGTCACTGTATTCCGAAACCTGTCGACCCCGCACCAAGCGTTGGCCAATTAGAGGCGGGGCATTAGCATGTCATAGTGGGGTCTGCCCAGGTGCTGCAACAGCTACCCACTGCCCTCCAGTTGCCCAGTAACTTGCCCACCCGCATGCGTTCACGTTAGCCAGTGCACCAGTAAGCAGCCCCGCGTTAACATCCTCCTGCTCCTGCGGTACCTGTCCAGTCTCCAGCACGCGGTGGGCGCCGGCAGCCGAGGATACCGGGCTCCGTGTTTGCTGCTCAGAAACCGAGAGCTGGGCGTTTAATGCTGTGTTAATTTACGGTGTAACTTATTAAAGCCGGATTTTATAAGAAGAATTATAGAATTAATTCAAAAAAAAAAAAAAAAAAAGAGAGGAATGAACAAACCACTTAGGTATTGTATTAAAATCCTTCAATAAAAAAATGATAACAAGCGCGTCAATTGCACACAGGAGAAAGGATAGCACATCTTGCCACTGACACACAAAACACGCCTTTCTGATCTCAAAGTCTTACCCGGGACCACGACCACACAATTATTACAAAGCAGTACAAAGCAAGAACAGTTGGGCCAACTATCAGAAATAATCAATTCAACGATCCATTGTGCGTGATTCGCCATCTCGCCGTGACTCGGAGCTAAAATCACCTGATCGGGTATTTCTCATTGCGCGTCCGTGTACTTCTACGCCTTCCACACTGCACCCTGATGGTGGTCGTTGGGGATCCATACGATATCGCTCTCCGAGATTTCCCCTCCCGAGCCATGTCCGTTGGACCAAACGTTGTACCTTGAAGCCGAAATGATATTGCTTTTAGTATGGGCATTACATCAACCATTTTTTTTAGCGACCAAATTGCACAATGATAACCGCTACTCAATTTATGATAAATCGAACAACCTCGCGAAACCAAAACTCAATGAGCCCGACTGTGTCTCATATCTTCCCCCACTATTGTAAAGGATTAGGGATGCAGTGACACTTTACTTGCTGCCCATTATTCCCCGATCGCTGCGACTTGCTTTAACTGGGTAAGCGAGCTAAATAACTGTATAGTCCTCCTTCTGCCAGCAACGTCATGCGCGCTTCACTATTGCGATAACATTATCCCACCTCACTGCTTCGACGAAATTGACATCTTCCCACCTGAAAGAATGATACGGTACCATCTCACCCAATTGTATATAAGCCAAGTTGCACTAAAGGCCAATTTAGACATTTATAGCAAGAAATCACATCCGCTTCCACCGCGACCCGTCAATGAAGCTCGCAGCCTACGGAACTATGAAAGAACCACCAACTCAGCGACCGCGATGCTCGTTGACATGTCGCCACTCCAAGACTGGACTACATGGATACCAGTTTCCACCAACACCGTACAAATTCTTCCACAAGTTGCTATTTGGTGGCGACCCGGAAGTTCTTACAGCAGAAACGCCCGATGCCTGCAATGGTGAACGCAAGTGTGCGACTTCTGACTTTGTGTCTAGCCAGTAGGATACTTCCATTACAGACACACAGTCCATTCCATGTGTGTTATATTCTTTTTTACCATTTGAAGTTGGTAAGTAAAGTAAACCTGCGTTCGGTTTTCGATCATTGTGATTGGCTCCAAATCCCGCGATGTGGCTCTTTCCCGACAGTGCAAATGACCTGCTTTGATTCAGCTCCGGACAGCCGTATCAGCAAGCGCAGTGATACGCAGCTTTTGTATAAATAGTGCTCTAGATCCAGTGTTTAAATCACATAAATCAATAGAAAATCCCCTTATTGTTATAAACCCCACAATTAGAAATTGAAGAGAATTGTGAAGGTAAATAATAATACTAATAATGAGAGTTTGGCTTCCTCAAAATGGAAGGCCTCGGGCAGAAGGTAACACCAGCCATCATCCCTCACTTACGCAATGACCTCTGTCATTTCCTGACTTCACTTTAGCCATTGTCGTCGACCAAAAGTCCTTTGCACTTAACGGCCGTACCTGCTCCTACCGGTTTCATGTAGATGAGGATACCGGTGACTTGATCACTGACCATTTTGGCGGCAAGGTTTCTGAAGTGCCTGTTATACCAGACACTGGTAAATATGTTGGACTCTCCAAGGCCCTGTGGTATCGTCGAGAATTTCCGGATCTTGGGAGAGGAGACTTTCGTTCGCCAGCCATTCGTATTCGTCACGATGAGGGTCATACTGTCAGCCAGTTCCAGTACCAGAGCCACACGCTCATCGACGGCAAGCCGCGACTGCATGACCTGCCATCCACATATGGCGATGATACAGAGGCACAGACAGTAATTATTCACATGTATGACAAGCATAGCCAAGTTGGGCTTGATTTATCCTACTCCATTTTCCCCGAACATGACTCCATAGCTAGGAGCGTTCGAGTGGTGAACAATGGAACTGGCAAGATAACAATCGACAAGTTGGCGAGCTTCAGCACTGATTTCCCTCACGCCGAATACGACATGCTTGGGCTGCGTGGAGAATGGGCTCGTGAGTGCGCTCAGCTACGGCGTCGCGTCGATTTCGGAACCCAAGCGTAAGTCCCAATCCGCCATGTTGCTCGTGCCATGCCAATATCTAATATTCTATAGCTTTGGCAGTAGCACGGGCTATTCGTCTCACTATCATAATCCATTCCTAGCTTTGGCATCTCCTCATGCTACCGAGTCTCAGGGACAGGTTTGGGCCTTCTCCTTAGTATACAGCGGCTCATTTACTGCAGAAGTAGAGAAGAGCCCTCAAGGGTTTGTCAGAACCCTTATTGGATTCAATGATCATCAGTTATCGTGGCCACTCCTGCCGGGACAACACCTTACGTCACCAGAGTGCGTTGCCGTATTTTCAGACCACGGTGTGGGCGGCATATCGCGCCGGCTACATCGCCTCTATCGACAACATCTAATCAGGAGCCAATTTGTCCACAGACCTCGACCTGCATTGCTGAATAGCTGGGAAGGAGTGTATTTTACGTTCGATCAGAACAAAATCCTCAACATGGCAAAGTCAGCAGCAGATCTCGGAATCAAGCTCTTTGTCATGGATGATGGTTGGTTTGGTGTAAAGTACCCCAGGGTTAATTCCCGTGCTGGTCTTGGGGATTGGACGCCGAATCCCGACAGATTTCCCAATGGGCTTCGCCCGGTCGTTGAAGCGGCAACCAATTTCTCTGTGGCGAACACAGATGAGAAACTGCAATTTGGCATTTGGGTCGAGCCAGAGATGGTGAATCCCAAGTCAGAGCTGTTCGAACGACATCCAGATTGGGTCTTGAGGGCAGGATCTTATGCTATGACCGAAGAGCGCAGTCAACTCGCTCTGAACCTTTCTTTGACAGCGGTACAAGACTACATTATTGACAGCATCACAACCCTCTTGCAGAGCGCTCCTATCTCATACGTGAAATGGGACAATAACCGCGGCTTACACGAAGTTCCCTCTCCAAAGACATACCATGGCTATATGCTAGGGTTATACAGAGTATTCGATGTACTCACAGGTCGGTTTCCGGCAGTTTTATGGGAGGGCTGTGCCTCAGGTGGCGGCCGTTTTGATCCGGGAATCTTACATTACTTCCCTCAGTTCTGGGTATCCGACAATACAGATGCTGTTGATCGCATCGCTATCCAATTTGGTACATCTGTTGCATATCCTGCATCATGCATGGGTTGCCATATTTCGGATGTTCCAAATCATACGACCAAGCGCACAACTTCACTTGCTTTCCGTGCGCATGTCGCAATGATGGGTGGCTCGTTCGGGTTCGAGCTCGATCCTACAAAACTCTCTCAATCTGATCGAGAACAAATCCCAACATTGGTTCGACTCGCTGAGAGGGTCAGCCCCATCGTTATCGACGGCGACATGTGGAAACTCTCGTTACCGTCGGAATCGAAGCACCCTGCGGTGATTTATGTGAGTCGCGATGGAAACCGGGCTGTGCTATTTGCGTTTCAAATGGTTGACACGCCCGTAATAAGCCAACCAAACGTGACATTACAAGGTCTCGATTCTGAGGCAACATATTTGATTGACGGCAGCGAAAAAGCATATTCGGGAGCCACTTTGATGAACATTGGACTACAATTCGTGTTCGATGGCGATCATGACAGCAGAGTAATCTTCCTCGAAAAAGTATGAATGAAATACGGTTCTTTTCGACCACAATTGGCTCTCATTTTTGCAATAGATTGGAGGCTTCACGCAGTGCCGCCAACCCCTCACGCCGATATACGTGAGGAGCCACAGAGGCTGCAAGTCGACCTTTAGTAAACCTAAGCTACCTACCAACTAATGGGAAGACGTCTGATTGCTGAAATATCGTGCTGGTGTTGAAACGTTCGACTTGCGTCTCCCACGTGCGCTTCTTCTAATTTACTAGCACGACGTGCCCAGAACCGCCAAGAATGTATCCATTAATAACTTGGTACTGTCCCACTACGCCACCTCTCAAGAATGGAGAATAGGTCTGCTGCAAGGGAGCGTGCGATCCTAGAAGCTGCCGTCTTTTCAGTTCAACTTATACTCGCACTGCATAGAAAGCAGCTAAAACGAACACGCTCTGACCAATGACCAATGACCAATGCTATAAATACCTGTATTTTTGCGCCATCGAATCGCCCTAAGGATTTAGACTTGAACACTCAGTTAGCGTGAGTTTTCGAAGGGCTACGAAGTAAGTAGCGCGGTAGTTCACATCTAATTAATATAGCCCACAAACTCCCTCCATGTCCCCTGCTAGACGTCCATGACTGGCTTTTATCCATATTTAGCAGGACTTGAATAATGCCAAGCTCAGATGAGCCCATAGCTTCATCTATTTCGTGTACACGTTGGCATGATGCTCTATGTGATTCGTAAATGCACGGAAGACAACTATTAAGCATATATTAAGCTCATAATAGCCGCGGTGAAGTTCGCCAAAGCTTCAACATATAAAGACTCGCTGGGTGGCCGATTGTGCCTCAATTGGTGCAAGCCCGGCCTTTTCATCAAAACAGTGGCGATTATGTTTTCTGCACTTCTGATACTTTCTTATGCGGCTGGACTGAGCCATCAACTCACCGTGACAAGGCAACTCAAGCTTGCGCCTTTGCGTTTCCGCGACGATGGAACTTTTCACATCTCCGTCTTTTCTGACCTTCACATGGGAATGTGTAAGTGTAAATGACGCCTGTTCGGTGAATTGCCAGCTAAATTGAGATACGTTAGACGCCAGCTACGAACGCGGACCCAAGCAAGATGCCAAGTCCGTCGGTGTTATTGGCAACATCCTCGATGCTGAAAAGCCCGATTTTGTAGTCATCAATGGTGATCTCATCAATGGTGATAGTGTGCCCCTGAAGAACGGCACCCAATATATTGATCAGATTGTGCGACCTCTGGTGGACCGCAATCTTACCTGGGGCTCAACCTACGGTAACCATGATCATCAACCAAATCTCGACGGCAATGCTCTGTTCAAACGGGAACGTACCTGGCCAGGATCCCGTACTCGGAAAATGGTATGCGATAAAAATGCTGGCACAACTAACTACTACTTGCCTGTTTACCCAGCAGACTGTGGCGAGAAGGATTGCGAGCCAGAACTGATCTTGTGGTTCTTTGACAGCCGAGGAGGTTACTATTTCCAGCAGAGAGGCAGCGACGGTCGCCCCGTTCATCACCCGAATTGGGTTGACAAAAGTGTTGTTGAGTGGTATAAGAAAACAAACACGTATCTACAAGAAAAATACGACAAAGCTATCCCTTCCCTGGCGTTTGTTCATATTCCTGTCAACACTACGGTGGTCATGCAGACACAAAGGGGCATTGACGAGCATCGCCAGCCCGGGATCAATGACGAAGTGCCCGCCAGCCCGCAAGCACAGGGCTGGTGTGACGATGGTCACCAAGATTGGAGCACAAATTGCAATTATGGTGGCCAAGATGTGCCACTCACTCGTGCCTTAGCCGCTACTCCCGGTCTCATGGGTCTCTTTTCGGGCCATGACCATGGAAACTCTTGGTGTTATCGGTGGGAGGGTGAAGCTCCAGGATCGGACATTGCCGCTAATGGCCTCAATCTCTGCTTTGGCCAACACACAGGGTATGGAGGATATGGTGACTGGATTCGCGGATCAAGAGAAATCGTGGTCTCTCGAGAGAAGCTAAAGAATTTTGAAGTAGACTCGCACATTCGCTTCGAGTCTGGCAAAGTTATCGGTAAAATCTCATTGAACTCTACATACAACCAAGACAGCTACCCCAAGACACCAAACGAGAAGTCTTTCTGGTGGCAGTAATGTAGGCGAGGAATCCAATTTATAGCATCGCAAAATGGCACACCAGTATGTTACGAATATCTATATTCTTTGGGGTTTCTTTCATAGCACATAGCCCCTTATGGTCTTATTTGAAAGAATCCATCTTTAAATCTTTACATTTTTACATTATGATATCATATTCATTAGTTCGCTGAGCAGCTGATCCGAGCCACTTCCCATACCCCCTTCGAAGAGGCTGGCAGCCCATTGTGACATATCCTCCAACTGGTATTGTTCACCCACCGCACATGCTGAAATTTCCTTGGCTCCGTTTTCCGTAAGCATAGTGAGAGTGCGAGTCGCTAACGCTTCAAACATGTCCCGGTACGGTTCAGCGTCTTCGTTCCACTGCGCAATCAGCACAAGCAGAATTGTACAATTTGTACATGTTCTGCTGACAACATCATAGCGGCTTGCTTCTCTGACAGCTGACGATGACCATAGACAGTGTAAATATGTCAACCCGGAGACAAATATTGTATGTAGAGCGCCCCATGTGTACGTTGTGCGCTTGCTCAAGAGGCGATTGCGAACATCATGACACAGAGTCCCTGCTGCGTTGAACAACTCCATTGCGATCGAATCAGAAACGACACTACCTAAGTTGACGAGATGGCCGCGATAAAGATAAAGCATTGTGTACTTGTAGCAAAACTCATACCAATAGTCGCTGGTGAAAAATGACATAACGTCCTTTTGCGCCGACTGCCCAGTAGGAACAGAGAGTCTCCACGCTTCGAGTTCTTGGCGCAGCTCGTCAACCCGAAATTGATATGTCGGGTGAGTAGGGCTGCTTTCAGCAATGTTGGAATAAAGAGATGAGTATATTTTACCCCAGAGGTGTCGTATGCGAAACGTCTCAATGCCCTTTGTAATTGATGTTGGCGGCTCTTGTCCGGTTCTGGGCGCGACAAGGATGCCCAAGTGAGAAATATAGGCGTCCTCAACATCAAGCGGATACTGGAAATGTCAATAATGAGTGACATGATATTTTTCACTGATATATTCTCACTTCGCAGTCGATTTCGTGATTTTGTAATCCAAGGGGCCTGCCTAGGATTGTGGCCGTTAGACAGTCCAACGATCTTGCGCACCAAAATGCTCGTTTTTGCAATTCATGCCGAAGAGGATCTATTTGTGACCGAGTGTGTACTTGACGTCTATGATACCCGAGTTCAATGCATTGCCTGAGAGCTAATCCAGAGTATTTCCTATGATATGAATCAGCTCTGCTTCGTGCCACCATAGCGAAGGTGCATTACATACCATACCGAGAGGCCAACAGGCGATCGGACAGAGTAGACAGTAAATAAGAGATATGCTTGTATAGTCTCGAGATTATCGGCTTGTACAATGTCCCCTACGTATACTTGGGCGGCGTTGCATAGGTGCTTATTTCATGATCAGTACCAAAGCCTGCACTGCATTTCAAATATTGGCCTACCTCTGCTAAATGGCTCAGCTCTGGCAACATGAGCGCCCCGATTGCATAGACCTGCATTGTAAAACCGAATGTTAGATGATGGAACCAATACCCCTGAGTGAAATTCGAGTACCATATAAAGAGCGAAGCTAGGAAATGATCCTAAGTCCGACATGTTCGCCATTTCTGACGGCAAGAATTTGGCCTCCCAAGACCGAAATGTTGGTTCGTGAAGGAATGGGTACTGGGTGTGAATTTGTTCAAAGTAGGTGTCACTCAGCTTGATGCAGTTTTCAGAGCTGGGAAACATGAACGGACTGGAGATAGAGTGGTTGTCATTGCTGCGTCGAGCTGAATTTTGTCTGCCTCTCTTTGGGAGAGCTTGTACGAGGGCCGAGTGGATTATGCGGCAAAGTGTAATGGCTGATGACGAACCGAGATAGTGAGGCTCGGCTCCGGCGGCAACACTCAGCAACCCAACTTTCGTGGCAATATCATTCATGTCATCGGCATCAGTTTCGACCTTCGTGGTATCGGCGGATCCCATCCGATCCGAATTTGATGACCAGTCCCCGCCGAACACGCTGTGAGAGTGTTCCGTCTCCTGGAAATCCGCCTCTGACAAAAGCGAAGCGTCTTGCTGTGTCTTGCTCCTCTCCCGATGCAGCTTGCTTTCAAGCTCTGCGACACGTTGTTCTAGTGTTTCCAAGTAATTCCTTGGTTGTTGGCGCTTTGTTGCTGGGTCTTCAACAAGACAAACTGGTACTCGTCAGTCGCGGCTGAGGCACGAAATCTTTGTGACCAAATATCTTACCAAGCCCAAATCTCTCGCAGTTCATACAGGCCGGTATTTGATCATCACACTGAAGCCAGCATGTCAGCATGCACCCTGAAAGATTAGCGGATAATTATTGGCACTAACCCTTAGTTTTCTTGATTTACAGTTGACGCACGCCAGGAGCATTCGCTTGCCTACACGCTTTCTTTGAGGCTGCCTGTGTTGGCGTGGCTCGACGTTGTGTATCCCTTTGTCCATGGTCCAATACCCCCAGTGAAGTACGCCTCTGTTGGATTAAAGCAGGAAATAATTGAGGTTTCAGTGAGTGCTGATCTCTACGCCGATGTTTGGTGCGCTGCCACGTCACGTTACACTGTTGGCCGATCACACTCCGCAATTCAACAATGAGGTTGCGGGGTAGGGCTGCACAATGCGCTGCGAATACAGAATGGGCAAGTGAGTGGAGAGACATAACTGGAGATAACGGTGAAGCATTGTTGAAGCTGGCTTGGCTGCATCTGAGCGCACGATGAGCGCGAAAGCGACGTGGGAGCATTTACATTACGGAATTTCACTCGGCCATCATATTATGTGGTGCACATAAGAGATACTGATCTCACAATTAGATTGACTACATGCTTGGAAATTAAGTGAAATGCGATTCTCAGACCTGCTGGGTCATCCTTCTAAATTTGCCTTAAAGTCGCTGTCTTGTGTTCTATAGTAGAGTCGTTAGTTCTCTCGCTATAATGATTCTTGCGAAGTTCCTAACCTGGAATGTTCGAGATGTTCGCCATCAAGGATGGGCAAATTCTTCTTTTTCCTTGAAGACACTCTGTAGGCATTGAACCATGGACCTTTGAAGAGCTCATCTAGTTCCTCGACGCTCAAGCTGCGCGTCTCAGGAATCATGAGAAATGTGTAGATGATAGCTATAAAGCACCAGCTAGCAAAGAAAATAAAGGCACCCCAATTGTTAGATGCTTTCAAGAGTGGCGGAATGGCAAAGTTCATGGCGAAAAAGAAGAGCCCTTGAGAAGTGAGTTAGTTATGCCACAATTTACAGAACTAGAAAGTGCAGAGGTATACGCAGGTGATATCGAGAACAGGATAAGCTTACAATGGAAGCATTGTGAAAGGGCACCGCCAAATGACCGGATGCGATTTGGCCATAGTTCACCGCCAAAGACGTAAGGCAGCACAAACAAACCTGGAGACAGTATGTTAGATGGTTCTTTGTGACAGAGTACTTATGACTAGCCACTTACCGACACAGTATCCAAATGCGTGAACAAAGAGAGCAGCAAGAGCAGCTTGAGAAGATCGCTCGTTAGTCATACCTTGTTGCTCGTACTTCAGGAAAATCGCCAGATAAATGTCTGCTGACATCTGCAAAAAGGCGCCCGTAAAGAGAGACCCTCGGCGCCCCAGTGCGTCAACAAAAAAGAAGCTGGCGATTGTGGTGAACCCCAGTTTGGCAAAGCTGTACATGCCACTTAAAAAGAGACTATGAGTGGTATCGCCAGCTTGACCCAGGAGCTTCAATACAGGAACATAATACGATGTAATGGAGTTGGCACCAGATAGCTGAGCAAGGGCGTAGGACACAATAGCTTGTTGCACTCGGCGCAGGTTCTGGGGCACGGTGAAGGTTTCTTTGATCACCCTGATTGTATAGCATGAGTTGTCTCCAAAATCCGTTGTTTCCTGTTGAATGGATTGCTGAATTTCGAGGAGTTCTTGTTGCACTCTTGGATGGTCAGCAGGCAAACCGCGTAGCTTTACCATGGTAGCCACGGCCTCGTCTTGGCGCCCGACGAGCCAAAGCCAACGGGGTGATTCGCAGAGGAAAAAGCTTCCCACGATCAGAATGACGAAGAATGCACAAGGTGCGAACCAAACAACTTGATACTGTAGTCGGCTCTCAGGCATGTGTAAGTGCACGCCATAGACGCAAAAGACAGCGGAAACAGATGCCATTGCCATCGCAATGCTGAACCATACCGACAGAAGGCCACGGACCTCAGCAGGTGCGATTTCAGCGATTGACATGGTACCGACCACCGTCAGCGAGCCAATCCCAAGGCCAGAAATGACTCTTGCGACGTATAAGCTCTTCACGCCAGGTGCAAAGGTAGCGATAAGCTGCCCAATCATCCAAAGAGTAATGTACAGGCGCCATGACCAGAGTCGACCTATGCGATCGTTGATAAAAAAGGAAAGCAGTGCGCCAATTCCTGCCCCGAGATAGACAACCGAAAGAAAGTACTGTAACTGCGATGCATGCGTGTTGCTGAACCCAAAATGGTCCTGGAAGCCTGGCAAGATTGGTACAACAGAGGATGACCCTTGGTCCCAAGCTAATTGACAGGTATCAGCCATGTTATTTGAATGCGGGGAATGTCGACTTACTCAATGGCATTGAAGATGTTGCATAAAGGGCAACAGATAGCAGCAAGTGCCTGTTGTATATGATCTCCCTGGGGACGTCGCGAATTGTATTGCCATATTGAGCAAGCGTTGACTGTGCAAAAGCCTTGCGTAAAGAATTGAAGGCGGCCATTGTCAACCTGGTGATGAACAAACTCAAAGGGACCACCTGGAGAGGCAATACATGCGACTTATGGACTTGGTTATCATGTTTGCATGGCCGGGCATGGGCCGTTGTCTGGCTGAGGCTGAATCGAGCCAAAGAAGCCACAATGGAGCATCTAAAGTGGCGAGGCGGCCCTAAGACGGATGGTCGCCCACACCTGGGTCATTTGGTCGGAGGATACCAACGGAAGAATACGAGCATCCAATGGGGTTCAGTCCATCAACGCTTACACTGGGGCCACACATACGGAAGCGAATACTGCGGGGAACCTGGTTCATGAGCCACGGACCAATGCAATATCGGGAAAACACGAGCAGCCAATAGGATGGTGTCCACCAATCGGCCAGAATCTGGGGAGACCATGGAAATGTGCTTTGTTGCGACACCGTTAATGCAACAGTTCGAGCGAATGGCTGACTACTACGTCTCCATGGAAATGGGGAATGATGCAGGGTCTATGGTCGTGTACAGATATAAGGAACATTCACTTTCCTGATAAATGTTGTCAATTTCGTTTCCATAAAGAGTGAGAGAGCATTTGCATCTCCTGCTAGCTTGAGCTTCATTCGTCATGTCGCAACCCATAACGCATAATTCTTCAATTGTCATCGTCGGTGCTGGCGTTTTCGGACTCAGCACAGCGATTCACTTGGCTGAAAGAGGATACAAGAATGTGCAAATCATCGATAAACAGCCCTATCTTGAGAGCCAATATTCCTACGATGCGGGCTGCGATGCCGCCTCTGCTGGTGAGCTATCACGCTGCCATTTCATCTCTGAAGACGTGCTAACCTGAGCTTCTCAAGACATGAACAAGATTATGAGAGTTTCGTATGGTGCACAATCAGAATACCAGTCAATGGCCATCGACGCTCTCGGTCACTTTAAACAGTGGAACGAGGAGATTCGTTCAGGTAAAACATTGCCGCCTGGATTCACCACCTCCACAAAGATTTTCTGCAACAATGGGAATCTTTCGGTCAATGATCAAGACAGCCTGACACAATTCGATGTTGACACCATCAACAATATGGCTGCCGCGGGATACAGCGGCACCCAAATCAATCTCACAGATAAAGGGCAGGTCAAGGCTGCAGAGGCAGATGGCTTTGGATTCGCAGTCAATCCCTTCCGGCGACCAGTGGATAAGAATTATGGCTTGCTAGATACCACTGGTGGCATGGTGTATGCGGATCTAGCCTGCCGATTCGCCCTGTTTAAGGCACAGCGCCTCGGTGTCAAACTAGTCCTGGGGCATAAGTCAGGTACATTTTCCCATTATCTTCGGGATAGCACATCGGGAAAAGTGAATGGTGTACAAACCCAAGATGGGACTTCCCATCCTGCTCACCTGACGATCATGGCTTGTGGTGGTTGGACGCCATCTCTAGTCCCACAGCTTGATGGCTTGTGTGAAACAACTTGCGGAAGTGTCAGTATTTTCCAACTACCAAAAGGGAATAAGCAGCTTTGGGACCGATTTGCACCCGAAGTGTTCCCAACGTGGAAGTGAGTGCTTTAGATTTATGGCAGTCGGAAGCAGGCAGACGCTAAACAAATAAATAGGTACAAAATTCGCGATGGTGCTGCTGGAGGTTTGTATGGCTTCGCAAGAGATTCGCGAGGCAAGATTAAGATTGGCTACCGAGGAACGAAATACACAAATCCACAAACTCAAGCAGATGGAGCCGTGAGAAGTGTGCCGATTACGCGGTGGACACAAGAATCAACACGACAGTTGCCATTGCAGGCGGCTTCCACTATCCGAGGATTCGTGGAGAATTTTATGCCTGAACTAATGGCATGCGAAGTTAAGACCCGCCTGTGCTGGTACACAGATTCCTTTGATAACCACTTCGTTATTGACCACGTTCCAAATGAGCCATGTTTGATGGTTGCTACTGGTGGCAGTGGACATGGGTTCAAGTTTCTGCCAAACTTGGGAAAATATGTTGTTGATAGAATTGAGAACAAGTTCTCTGATGAGAGTGTCATCAACAAGTGGAAGTGGCGAAGCTTTGTGCCAGGTCAGAAGACTCATAATGAGATTATGCAAGGGACTGGTGGCCCGAGAACACTACAGAAGCAGCCACTGACAGCAGAAGACAGCTTGGTTGCCCAAGGCTCACGTCTTTAAATAATACAGAAGTGTATTAGCACATGTATTAGACTTTAGAGGCTCTTTCATATGATATCTGATGTTTATTAGGCTTTGACAGAGAGAACCTCGGCACAAAGCCATATACTTAATAGAGAAACCTAATTTTCATGTGCACACTTGGAGTCATACTTTGAGGATTCTACCAGAGTCATCTTGGCCATATTACCTTGCCCAAATTCAGCAAGAGTTCGACGTTCCGCACTGTAGGGTGGCCACCCAGCATGCACCAAGCCTCCTGCAGGATCGTTCATAAACGAGAACCACAGCTTCTGCATCAGCTTCCTTAACCGCATCTGCTCGTTAGAATCAGGCAATCCGCAGACCTCCTCAGAAGCGCCAAGTATCATGTGCAGGTCAACACCATGGTATGCGCCGCTGCCATCATAGAGTCGTGTATTTTCCCAATCTGCGAGATATCGATATGACCAAGAAGGTATACCGTGTCTATGTCGAGTTTTCACTTGATTCGATACAGGGCAGGTGAATGATTCAAGGTGAAATGCATCCACCTGCTCCTGCGAGGGTACAATACCGCGACTGTACGCTGCGATGCGGTAAAACCCGGCCTCATTGTCGTTGTTCCCAAATAAAATGGGAACAGGGACGAAATCACCCCTAGCATTGAGATCAGAGTAGTTGGAAAATACTACTTCACCATCAGGAACAGGGTAGAATGCTGGGATCGACCTTAGGACATTCCCACTCGGCGCAGGCTTAATTTTGGAAGCCGCATCTTCAATTGTTCTCCATGATAGCTTCCGCATACAACTCATTGTATCCGCTTCATCGCCGCAGCCCACTGCTGCGACCACTGAGTCCCAATTCTTTTGCGCGAGCTCTACGGGAATGACAGAGAAGCTCAACGCATTGCCTGAGTGAGCAATGGCGGCATGGATGATTGGATCTTGCTTATATGTGTAGGTCCAGTAATCCACTGCGACACCGCCAGAAGACTGTCCAACAATGGTGATCTTGGAAGCATCTCCCCCAAACTGTTGAATGTTGTCCCTCACCCATTCTACCGCAAGTCGTGCGTCCCGCAGCCCAAGGTTGCTCGTCGCTTTGCTGGTGCCGGGAAACCCAAATATGTTTAAGCGATAGTTCACCGTGACTACTACAATATTTTGCTCATCTGCGAAGTGTTTTCCCGTATAAAAAGGGCTATTCGTGCCTCCAGTCGTAAACCCTGTAATTCACCCCATCGTTAGGGGTAGGTATTGAGATCAGCCAGTGGTGGCAAACTCACTGCCGCCGTAGAAATACACCATGACAGGCCGTTTTTCCTGTGCCAATTTCGTGGACTCTTTGCTCCAAATATTCAACGTCAAACAATCCTCGCTCTGTTTTGTGCCGGCGCTCGTAGTGAAATACGATAAGATTCGCTGTGCCTGTGGCAGGAGTCCTGGATAATTTGCAGGTCCCGACGGCGTCAAAGGACAGTCGTAGCCAAACTGGGAAGCTTCATAGTCCCGAGTCTGGGTTATCGGCTGAGGAGCCTCGAATCTTAATTGATCTAGAGGTGGCTTGGCGTAAGGGATCCCCAGAAACTCTCCCACACAAACAGTGCCATTAGCGATGTGACCAAACACATTGCCGTTGGTCGTTGTGATATCCAAAGAGTCTCGCCCGCTAGTTGAACATTGACTGCAATTGTCCCGTGCCAATGATGTGAATGAAAGTAACAGAAACGAGAATATTAAAACCATCCTTGAAGGTCCAGGCATGTTGAAGCAGCAGCCACAAAGGCTGGTTTAAGCCCGAGAGGGGTTGAAGGAGACGAGGCTGGCAACATCAGCATTTCCGTCACGTGTAGCAACATACTACCCAGCCCATGGGCTAATGCTATTAGACACGAGAACGACGATAGGTAGTGACAAACGGTTGCTTAAATTATTTTGATTGACTGATATATCTCAAATCCGCAAACCGGCTACCTTCTCTGCAGTCGACGACTCGTCAAGACTCGGAGGGTCGCGGCGCGCTAATAGTCCTGAGATTTGCGTGCGCGAACCTTGCTAAAAAATCTGGAAACATCACCAAGTGGTAGTTCAATCAGGTCTTCCTTGAGAAGTAGGTGGAAGGTTAGATACCTTTTGGATAAGTTAGTAAAGTACTGGTCAAGGCGCAGCTAGGCAACTTACCATCCCACCAGGCCTGCGAGGAAGCAAAATACACCGCCGGTCTTCTTCAGCGCGAGAGCTGCTTCGACGTGTCCATCCGCCGTGGCGAAGTAACTGGCAGCAATCGTCAAGAAACCAATGTCAACGAAGAGGAAAATGAGAATATTGACGACGTGCGAGCTGATGGATGCTACCAAGAAGGTAAAGACGAAGATGGTCCACACTAGAAATCGGCATTAGGACAAGCCGCTTTCTCCAGGTCAATATAACTTACAAAGAACGAAAAACCCCAGCGCATTATTATACTCTGCTGTATCACCGTTGTATGCCGCCTGAACCCCGAATGATGGCGTCAAGATTGCTGCGTAACCGGCGTAGAAGAAGCCTACGAAGTTCGTGTTAGTTTGCGCTGCAATGGCCATACTTGGCCGTACACCCTGCGTTTACGTACCAAAGGCACTATACACCGTGTATGCGAAACCGTTGCCAACAGATAGCTCCCATTGCGCAGATATGACGAGGCCTAATGCTGCAACGAAGAAGAAATTGGCGACGTAAACATTGGTCGTCGTAACGCCGCGCCATTCCATGAGACTGAGCGAAAGGGTGGTCAATGTTGTCGCAAAAGCACCAATCGGCAAACCGCCCTGGGATTTAGCTTAGTATTTCTTGCAGATTACCCAAATTTACGCCTTGGAAGCTTTACTGCTGCGTGTGGAAGATGCTTGCGAGGAGCTTCTGCCACTGGAGGGCGAGTTTCCTCGAAGTCGCTTGTAGAATTCTTGTTAGAACCCATATTGTTGCCGCGCTGTGGTTTAAGAAGTTGAGTTATTTGAAGAGAGGAAAAGGTTAATTAGCTATAGCATATCGTCTCTGTCTACGGAGGCACAGCGGCCGATGCTGTTATATTCTCGAGGCTGTAGTGCAGCTTGAAGACGAGCCATGCGCTAAGAAGACGCAATCTCAGACCATTGCACCTCATCTGCAAATATCAAGCTAAAATGGACCTCTACAAGTCAATATTTGGCAATCTAGCTCAAACTGACATGAAATATTTGGACGGCTGATTGCCTTGTCGCAGAAGGAAATCGCTGCGTTGTGGCTCACGTCAGGCACTACTTAGATCACGCAATGGCTGTAATGAACCCGGAATACAATACTTCCGTTTTGCGATCGTGACGTGTACCCCAGAAGTCTACACATCTAAGAATCAATAAGGAAGAGATAAACGGTAACAAATTTATATCTGGACATAAAGAGATGCACCAATGTTTCAATGCTGCACCACGACTTTTGCGATTCGTGATTTGTTAGCGTGTCGAGAAATCATGGGCTGGCGCAGATCTCTGCAGACGAGACTAAAGGAGATGTAACACATTACCGCGGTCACAAATCTCTCTCATAAAAGATTAAAGTTTTACAAGCCTTGTCTTTATAAAGATGTGTTATTATGAGCCTTTTCGCTGCGGATCTGTACGAAAGCCTCCCAGTCTCTCAATTGTGACCAATACCACCCCCAGCACATATAATTTCTTTACACATCATCTCTTGAAACCCCTTCCAGATGCAGCACAAGCCAGCACAGTTCGACTGAGTTTCACGTTGCCATCATCGTCATCAGCAGCTTCAAACCCATTAGCCATGACAATACCCTTGGTGTCGCTGTCTAGGTCCTGTCCAAGGAAGTCAATGAATGTCCTGAGACTGCCTTCTTTCATGTAGCTTCCATTGGTGTTCCAGTATTTGGTAGCATTCTTGACTTCTTGTTTCCAGGAGGGGATTTCGTCCCTTTGCCATTGTTGACTGCGAAATATAGAGTTTAGGTGCACCCACCAAATATAACGAGCAGCAGGACGAAACTCGTTGCCCTCACCAAAGTCTAATACCCAGTTGTGAAGTTCTGCAATGTTTTGGAGCTTTCCATCTGCAGCATCGCTCTCTCAACATCCCAAATCTTCTTGACATTCCTGGGTTTCTGGTCGCAGGACCCAAAACTTGTAGTCTTTGACAGGCCTTTTCGTCCATTCCTTGATAGCGTCGTTGTCAAGAACTGGGTGACGATATGGTCCAGTTTTAACGTCCTCAATGGCTGGGACAAGCGTGACGCTTCCCCTCTCTAGCACCCTCTCGATTGGCTTGTATAGCAAGAGTCTGTTTTCGGGAGCCCATATGTCGGCTGATTTACCAAAAATAGCTTCCATGTCCCCCAAAGATTCATGTCGGAATAGGTGTGCTGCTCCAACGTTCGCCCTATCCACCCATGATCCAAGCACTCCCAAATTTTGACGCGATGCTTAGGTGAGATAGCCTTAGCATTGTAGATTTCGATTAGGCTTTTGCGAAACACAGCATCGTCCCTGACTTACTTGGGGAGGTCAAAGGATTCTGCCACAAAATATTTCCAAAACGCTACTTCTTTTGGTCGTTCATCCTGTGCAACTCTAACTCGTTTGGACTGACATTTGGACCGAGTTTTCCAAGGTTTATGAGCGGCACGCTTGCCAGCTAGCTTTCGTCCAACCTCGGTCTGTCGACACCATGATTCTTGGTCAAGTTTTCCACCGTTTTCCTGATACCTGTCTATATTCTTGGTCCTGTTCTTTGTTTGCCTCTTTAACTGCTTTGTCGGCTCTACGAATTTCGTCCTGCCAAAACTCGACGCCAAAAAGCGATTTCCTTTTTAATCCTCCTCCTCCAGACATTTTGTCGATGGGCTGCTAGGGACAAAGAAAGAAGCAGAAGAAGCAGAAGAAGTAGATAGAGGAAATTGCAAATAGAACCCTAGAACAGGAGGAAATCTTGGTACTTTATACTGAAAAGATCAAAAGCTTACATTTTTCAAGGTTCAGATGCAAAAATGGAAGGTCTAAAACTCAAAAGGAAGGCATGACAGCCACAATCCAAATGAAAAGACGGCAAGCAGCGAAGCGAGCTTGAAACGCCAAATAGCCTTGTTTAGCTGGATAAGGCTTTGCCTCCATAACACGCCTTTGAAGGGCTAAAAATAGCAAGCCTCAGCGCGACGGCCCGCCTGCCTTCATGTATTCATTATTATTTTGCTGGTCAAATCGCATAAGCTTTTGCGCATTCTATGCCGGCATTTGAGGATGAGTCGCTCTGGGATTGCCAATGCTCTCTTTATTTGAGTTGTGTAGTCAAGTGGTCTCAGCGTTAAACACAAGTCAGTTTGTTTATCAGCCCTCAGAACTTTATCATGTTTGGGTGTCGCCTTAAAGAGGGGTTGTACGAGTTATGCAATGTTGTGAGGTTTAGTCTGCCAAAGTGTGCTTACGCCAACTTGGCTCTTCGCTGGCCTCAATTCGCAGAGGCTCGCGCTGTAAAGACCTGTCATTGTAACATCATGATGAACTTACCTCGTCATAGTCTGCTATTTATTGCAGCAATTGTTTCCATTAATGACGTCGCAGCCGCCAAGCTGCCCAAAGTCGACGTTCACGCCCATTACGTCCCTGACTTCTACGCCAAGGCACTCAGAGATGCAGGTCACAATCCAGGTCCCGATGGGATGCCCGGCATTCCGGTAGGTGTCAGCGTGACCACTTTCTTCAAAATTTGTGTACTAAGTAATAGTAACTAGACATGGACGCCAGAGACTCAACTGCAGTTCATGGACAAGCAGAACATATCCAAATCCTATCTGTCGATTTCCAGCCCTGGAGTGTATCTCAACGTTCCGTCAGTGGAAGCCACTAAGCACGCGGCAAGCTTGAGCAGGAAGGTGAACGAGTACGCAGCAGCGCTCAAAGAAAAATATCCCCAGAGATTTGGATATTTTGCTTCTCTTCCTCTGCCAGATATAAAGTCGTCACTGGCAGAGGTCGAGTATTGCTTTACGAAGCTGCATCCCAAACCTGACGGCGTTGTACTCATGTCGAATGCTTTCGGCATGTACTTTGGCGACCCATTGCTCGACCCTGTCTACGAGGCCCTTAACAAGTTTAATGTTACTATTTTTGAACATCCAACAACGCCTTGTACACATTTCAATGGCCTTCAATATCACACTAACTCGACGGCTCCTCCCATTACTCCACAACACTGGCAGTCACTGAACCGGCCAGTTTCAAACCGACAGTTCGCGGCACCTACTTTGGATTTTCCGTTTGATACGGCAAGAACATTTGCTGATCTTTTCATATCGGAAATTCCGTCGAGGTTCACTGGCCTAAAATGGATCATCCCACATGGTGGGGGTGGCATTCTTCCCACCCTTGACCGAATTGTCACCTACAGCTCCTTGTATCCTAACTTCACGCTGACAGAGTCATACATGCGCAAGACCTTGGACACGCAATTTTTCTTTGACCTTGCAGGTCCATGGCCGGTGACAAGAGCAATTCCAGCTTTACTCGCTTGGGTCGATTACACCCGGATCCTATGGGGAAGCGATACGCCTTGGACACCATGGGCGGCTGGGGAAAAGACGGCGGACGCATACGACAGAGACATTGCAAAAGTATTCCAAGGACCCAATAAGCAGATCAAGATTTCATCTGTAGGACATTGTAACGCGGAAAAACTGTTTTCTTCTATCTAGTGGTTGGCAATGGACTATGTAAAGATATCGATCATCATCCTTAAGTAAATTGTAGCAACTCATTTCGATTCATCTAAATGGTCTCTCCATTCTCATCATGCTCAATGTCCTGCGCACGAATCCTGACGCCGAAAACAACGACTGCCGCCACCACTGTGAATGAGCCCCAGGCCATATAAGGTAGACTAATCCAGATGCCATCCCATCGCAGTCCAACTCGCATAAGCCACGCCATAAGCGGCGCAGCGATGAACTGCCCAATACTTTCCAGTAGTGCAATTGTAGAGAATAGGGCGCCAACCTTTCCTTCTCCGGCAAGGGTGGTCATGACGCTCTTTAAGCTGGCATCATATGGAGTGTTGAGGGAGTAACACAGAAGAAAGAAAGACAGAACAAAGAGGCTGGGCGAGAAAACAAACCCCACTGCAGAAATAATAACGAAGCACAGACTGGTCCGCGCGATGTAGAGATCTTTGGCCACTATTGGCACACCAGCTCTCACGATCGCCTTATTCACAAATGGCATTATTACCAGACAGACGCTAAGCGTTCCAAACTGTTTGACAGATATCAAAAGGTTGGCCTTATGAATCAATTAGTCGCCTGTATGTGTGTTGAATTTCGTGGTAGGAAGTATTATAACATACCTTGGCCCAAGAGACTTCGTAACGCTTGGAGATGTACTGGAGAAGCATGTATTGGGAATAAGTTCCTATTGTTGTGAACATGAGGGAGATCATGAGCAGTCCAAGTCGCTTATCCTCAAATATGAGGCTCTTCATAATTCGTGAGGTACTGTGCCACAACTTGACAGTGCTCTTGTAAGTTGTTGCAGTAGCAGAACACTCTTCGGATGGTTCATCGGCACTGGGCAGCTTCCTGAAGTGGAGCGTTTCCGGAAGGCAGAGCGTAACCACTAAAGTAAGTACCATTGCAAAGAGACCAACATAAGCCGCATACCACTGAGATATGCCCATTAGCGGGTAGGCGATTGGGCCAGAAATCATGGCGCCTATGATAGAGGATGCATTGATGAGAAAAAAACCGGTGAGCCTGAGTTGCAGTTGTCAATTAACGATGCCTTCAATGCGCTGAGGCCTTTAATGGCAGTTTCGGCTAGAACATACCGCTTCTCATCTGATAGTAAGTCACTAACGACAGCGAAGACGAGAGTGAAGAAGACATTGGAACCGCCGCCACAGAACATTACCAAGCTGGTACACCAGATGAGCCGAACAGGGAATATCTCGGGGAATTGGCCTGGAAACTATCGTAAGTATCTGTGAATTTGCGTTCTCCTATCGGGTTAAAGCATACAGATGACAATTTGTAAAAAGTAGTATACCACGAAGCTGCTGATAAGCATTCTCATCACCGGCCGTCGGCCCCATTTGTCTGCATAAGCACCGTAGAAAGGAGCAGTAACAAGCGTCGGAATCACGGCGATTATAAACTCAACAGAGCTTAAAACTGTATATGCTGATTGCACATCGGCGTTTTTGCAGCGCGGGTCGTTGGGCGCATCAACAACATTGTCGTAAAGTTGCCCACAGAGAATGCCCTCTTGCGCTTGAGCAAGGGCCACGGACACTAGGGAAGCAGAAATCTGAGTACCACCCATGATTACCAATACCATTGCAATGATAATGATAACCCTTCGTTGGTCTGTAGCCGGGAGTGAAACGACAGTTTGCGGGGTTTGCTCCTCGTCAGAAGATTCATGTCCCAGTAGAGGCCTCGTCTCTGCCACGACATTGTTGTCCTTGTTGGTGGGCATAATGAGCTACGAAAGGTTGCGCTTCTCAGTTGGATGTTCTCGACTTCGGTGCTGCCTGCTGCCAGCACGGGCCACTGTAAACTGCTCGTTCGAAGAGTCTTGAAGATGGCAAGCCTCGTGGTGTTGGTTGGCGACGACCTAACATTGTGGATCATATCGTGTGGATCTTTTGTCGCGACTCACTCATCTGCGACCCGGATTGGTCCCGCTGTTGTCTCCCCGGCCTCCTTCCTATCCTGGCCAAGGTCTGGGCACGATGGCTGGTGATCCTCAAGCAAGTGATCCATATAGCCGACTCTCTGACTGGGTTGGCCCAGAACTTGAAGTACAAAGACGTCATTTAGAGCGATGCTTCTGCTGATTATAACGTCGATAATTTCTCTTCTTCCACTTCCTTTGATCGTAATTCCCAACGCAAGGGCTTGTTCACTATGAAAGCTGTTGAAACTTTTGACCACCACTCTCGCCCTGCCTATCATGGCCGCGCTCGAGTGAATGGTATCCGCATGCATTACATCATATCGCCAAATCCTGCAGTCGCCAAAGCTGCTGGCGAGGAACAAAAACCTGCGATTGTTCTGCTGCACGGAACTCCTAAAAACAGCTACTACTGGCACAAACTGACACCACTCCTAACGCCGCATTTTACAATTGTCGCCCCAGATTTGCGCGGCTTCGGTTATACCGACAAACCGCCCACTACCGATGGCTACGACTGTTTGACCAATGCCCACGATGTTGCGGATCTTATGAAGCAGCTTGGTTTCTATCGATACTACGTCCACGGTGAAGATAGAGGAGCCGAGTATGCATTTGCCCTCGCTGCTGCCTATCGAGATAATGTCATCAAGCTGAGCTTTTGCGAGATGCTTCTGACCGGATTTGGCCTTGAAGAGTCCAACATTTGGTCAGAAGAAAATGTTATGGCTCAATGGAACATGAAGGGCGTCTGGTGCTGGCACCTTTCATTTTTTTGGTTACCCCACGTTCCAGAGATGTTGATTACTGGCAAAGAGCGCGAGTTCTGGGAACACTTCATGCGTGCTGAGTGTTTTGATCCCTCTGCGATTGGGCAAGATGAACTGGACCACTGGACCGAGTGTAGCAAGCAGCCCGGAGCCCTGCGGGGTATTCTGGAAACCTATCGAAGTGCATTCGTCAACGCAAATGTCAACAAAGAGAGTGTTTCAGATGCCAAGGGTGGTAAAATCAAGTGTCCTGTCATGACTGTTGGTGCGCCCGAATTCTTTGGACCAACTGTCAAGGATTGCATGCTCAAGGTGGCAGAAAATGTCCAATTCAGTGATATTTACCAAGAGTGTGGCCATAGTCTTGCGTTGGAGCAACCTGAACGCTTGGCTAAGGATTTGAAGTCATTTATGCTCGGATAGTATCATTTCAAAATTGAAGGCTACTTCTGCTGTGTTCGAACGACAGTCTTTGCGAAGCATGCAAATCGCCTGAAATAAGTAATGGAACAGATTATTGTATAAATACTTAATTACAATCGGTGACATATATGCCCGTTGCTATATCCAAAAACAACTGTTATACAATGAAAACAAGTACAGCTGCCAGAGTGAACCACAGTTTAGGCGAGGATAGCCGTGAAGCCAGGGATTCTGAGTCGTCCAAGTTAGTACCAGACAAAGAAAATTCGCGCAATTGCCCTGTCCAGCCAGAGATCCTGTTGATTGGAGCCTCAATAGCCATCGGCCGCCATCGCAGAGGTGCTCCGTAGTAGCTCATATGGGTCTTGAACTCTTGCTCCGGGAAGATTTCGTCACCCTTGTCTGACTTGGCAGTCGCAAATGTTTGCGGTCCACGACTGCTGATTTCCAGATGCACCCATTGCTGCAGAGGAAAGGACACGTTCAAGCGATAATAGATGCCGGATGCGAACAAGGTCAAGTTGGGTGTAAGCATCAATGCAGAGTCCTTGCCAGAAACAATAGTGGTATTGGTCTTGTCGCCCAACTTATCGACTTTAAGTGTCAGGCCAAGAGTGTAGTTACGACCCTTGGAAGCCCAAGGTGTGGTGAGTTCGCAGTCTGGAGTAATAGCCAAGGCTTCATCTCCAGAATTACATGTCGTCTTGCCGTCGTATTTGTTGGATGAGCTGTCCGTCACTGTGCCGGACTTTGCACCATCCAGCTTGTATTGGAAAATACTGTTGCTCTTGGATGGGATAGATCGTTCGAGGTCTTGGTCGGGAATATGGGGGTGAATCTTCGCGAATGAGTCGTGAAACTGCTTTTCAGTGAGCTTGCCTCCCCAGTGCTTATCAGCTAGTGCTGGTAGTCCGTCGCGCCAGGCATAATATGCTTCGGAATAAACACTCGTGTTTGCTCCATGATCATTCCAAATAGGAGAAATTGCACCCTGAACCAACGGGTCGTTACGAGAAGGGTTTTCTTCTGATTTCGTCAAGTTGAAGATATTAGGCGCCCATGCTCCTTTGTCCTTCGGGTTGGCAGTGAAGACTGTCGTGAGATTGATTGCACGTCCATATGGACCATCTTTCATGACGATGTAGAACATTTCGTCGGAGTTGATAGTGGCGTACTTGTTTTTGATATCATCCTTCAAAGGGTCCCCAAACAGATATGCCCAGTGCTGGATCGTAACATTTGATGCAATCTCCATACTAGAGCCATCATGCTTCTTCGGGTAGAATGTGCCCCAGATGCGAATTGTTTTGTCCGCTTCCTCGCCCATGAAGGCTGCCATTTCGTTGACAAACTTCTTGTAGTCCTCTTCAGGTCCTTTGTATTCGTCGGCACCAATGGATACAGATTTGCTGTGGAACCAGGGTAGGAATTCTTTCCAAACCGTCTTGAGCGTGGGAATAGTATCGGGGTGGGAAATATTTAACAAGCTCAAATCACCATCATACCCGATCTGGGGCTTCCACTGTACAAAGGGAAGCGCGTGACCGGGCGCTTCAATTTCAGGTAGAATTGTCACACCACGACTTGCACACTTTTTCTGGATGTCTTCAAAATCGTCTCGAGTATAGGATTCGTTTCGATGGTTGTTCAGCCCTTCCACAGAGCTGCTCTCAGACCACAGACGGAACCTTGCGTAGGTGTCTTTGAAGTTGTCTGGTGTGTACGAAGCAACAATGGTATTATCGCTGAGGTGGACATGGAAAACGTTCTGCTTGAAGAAAGACATGTAGGAGCAGAGATCGATCAAGAACTCCTTTGGATAGAAGTGGCGGCCGCAGTCCAGCATCATGCCCCGAGTAGACCAACCGGGAGCATCGATGCCACTGCCGGCCGGAATGCTGTGATCATCGTCCAAAACGGCTTGCTGCAACAAAGAACGTGTCCCCCACCAAGCACCAAGAGGACTGGCGCCAGCAATTGTTACACCATCTGCTGTCGTTGACAGTTTGTAGCCTTCTGAAGTCGGTCGTCCGGCGGCATCTTCGTACTTGCCGTCCTTGTCAATTGTCAAGAAAACGGAATTTGGTTTGCGATCTCCATCGGCAACGGAAACGTTGATGCCTAGGATTTTGTTGAGGTCCTCTGTGAACGTTTGGCCAAACTCGTGGAGGGTCGGGGGGATTAGCGTCAATCCATCCTTGTCGCGACTTTGCGCGAAGTTCTTGTCGACGATGACGGATTCGATCTTTGCTAAGTCGTAATGGTCTTTGCCTGATGATTCATATGGAATGGAAGGTATACCCAGAAGCTGCGCCTGAATGGTTCCTGAAAGCGAGTTAATAAATGCCCGCTGTGTCAGGAGAAAGCTGGCAGCGCAGAGGCTGAAAATGACGTACCGAATAGCGCCAGTGTTGCACCGAGCTTGACGAAGCCACCCATTTTGATATGGTGTCGCTAGAGTTTGTCGGGAAGTCAATGTCAACACATATACATGAGTCCAATGGCTGATGGTGCGCCCTTGAAGTATGTTTGAGCATCAATCCATTGCAAATCAGCAACTTCGAATACGACAATAATTAAAGAACGAGCATGTGGGCTTACTTCGTATTTCACACCCCTTAACCGCCGCAAGACTGAAACCCCAGCAGACACGCTAGTCCATAAAAATAGGCCGCCGCGATTGAACTCGAGATCAGTTTTATGGCTATTCCACGTAAAGCTATTTGTACATTTATCTGTCTTGCAGCTGTGAGCAAATGCTCCTGGTTTCAAGACTACAGGAGCGCGGCCAAACTCATCGAACTGGCCCTCACTGCAGTTAGGAGGAGGGAGTAGTAAGAGCATGCACAACATCGCCTTGAGCTCTTTTGGACAGTCGTCTTGAAATACAAAAGTTATGCTGGTTGTCTATTTGCATTCATCTCTAGCAATCACATGTCGAGACTCGTCCTGAAACTTTGCACTACACTTTTGATATCCGTATCAGTGCCTTCCACCATAACCTTGCGCAACATTTTGCTCAACAAACTTTGCAAAATGTCGACGGTATGTATTGTCGTTCGTAAAAGCTTACGCCAGACATATCCACCAAAAGCATATGGGGTGCGGTAATCACCTGCAAGGAGTTTGCGTACTATCCAGCCCAAAAGAGCCATGGCTGTGGTGTACTGATGAGCTGCTAGCGCCACCTCCTGATTCCGCAGATCTGGTGTCATTTGGTCCGGGAAAGGACCCAGTCTTTTGGGCGATGGAGTGCAATTTCTGGCTCAGGAAACGAATTTCGCCTTGCAATTCGATCTCAACCAAGTCAATGTGGTAGTTAACTCTTCTGTAGGTCAAAGTGCGACTTTGGCAATCATTGCTGTCCGCAACAACCTCTTTCGTCTCTTGAGTAGCGCACAGAAGCTTCTATGGGTGCTCCAGTGCACTTTCAGGCATCAGGGACCGCAGTACACAACCTCTGCGATGTCACCGTGAACGTATTCTGGCGCCACTGAGCACTTCAGCTTCGCGGTGCGGGTGCAATTTGTATAATGAAAATCGCGACTCATTATTATAATGAGTCGCACATTTACACATTTCGAAATGAATTTCGAAGTGTAAAAGTGTCAGCCGAGAACAATGAATGAAAATAAATACACTCGAGACCAATATCTACAGAGCATATACCTACGGTATAAGGCGAATAGCTACCAGGTTACCCGGATAGCAACACTATTCCATGGGATTGTACAATAGGCACCAGGACGACGTACATTCAAATTTGCAGCACTGATATTAGTCAGCCAGAACTGTCCATCGAAAGCAAATGGGGTTACCTGAGCTAAAGAGTCAATTCCGACACAGATTACACACCTCCATAGCAAAAACCGAAGATAATCAAGACTCAACCCACTATATGCGAGTGCTTTAATAGCAAATTTGGGACGCGCCAAGAAGTAGGGTTATAACATTTGGGACACCTTGTTCACAACGATACAAAATTGGAACGTGGTTCTTATTGGTAAACTACTCATATCTCGGTAGCAAACATAATATCCCAAACCCCTGCCATTTTAACAGCCTAACATCGAAACACTAATCGTCATGCTCCAAGACCATTTCTGGGGTAAATTACCTTCCCTTATATCTTGGCAAAAAGTCTGTAGAAGCTGCTAATATACTAAATAGCCCCGGAAACGGTTAGGTCTACTTAGATTGAGAGCCTGGGAAGGGCGATGCACCGTCCTAAGTATATATTAGCGGAGATTGTATATTCGTTTGATTGAGAACACCCACAACGCCGCGGTCAACTCCCTCAAGCTGCACACCATTATTATTAGTATGCAATAATGACAGTGGTATCAAAGGTCACTTACTAATGGCCCTACCGCTTTCCCTAATGATTCCCCAAGACCACCCAGAAGCCCAGTGCCATCTTCGGCAAGAAGCTCCCCGCTTCGTTTTGCAGCTTCTCGGCTTCCTATAACCAAAGCCATTGCCACGTGGGCGAGGGCAGTAATAAGGATAATTGAAGCTTTCATACCTTATAGCAGAGAAGAACGGGCTGATTAAAAAGTTGATGAGGTGAGACTGATTACTTTGATCTTTACATTCACTACTTATATATAACTATCTTAAGCCTTGTTTTATTAGCTCTTGCTATTTTGGAATAAAATATGTTGCAGCTGTCTTACCAGATAATCTAATAATATACAGAGTACAAATTAAACCTAAACATTAATCTTACGTTTCCGAATCTATCTATTGTTTCGCATGGCCACTAATGTCTTATCTCTAAGCGGAATATTTGTTGATCATAATAACAAAGCAGAAGTAAAATTGGACGCCCTAAAAGATTCAGGCTGCAAGCACAATCCGGATAATAACAGAGCCGAAGCCTACCCTGACCAGAACTATTGTTATAAACCTTCTTGCTTGAGCTACCAATAGAGACCATATTGACGCTGTACAAGGGTAACATTGAATATCAACTGGTAAATTAAATGAGACAGTATTATACCAGCTTTAACGCTATGAACGAACACTACACAGGCAACTAGCAATCTACAACGAGCCCAAATACAGCCCAACAAGACGGCTAAGATACGAAACTAGTAAAATAATAGACACTTTGAAAGACTATATTGTAAGAAATCCTTATATTAATTGAGAGCTCAAGAGCACCGACGACGTTACAATATCTCCTTCCCTGGATATTCTACTAATAGTTCAGTTATATTCGAGAGTTAATAGGTAATATAACAGATAGTCTGACAAGTTTATATGTAGAGATTATAAACAAATACAAATTATAGTCTAAACCCTAGGGGGTTTTTTTTTTAAATAAAGATATTAAGTAGCGTCTAAGGAGAACAAAGTATACTTAAAAAGGGGTTTTATAAATTACTATCTTAATAGACTTTTATCTATGAAAATTCTACTGTGTTCGTGATAAAAGTTATAAAAAAAGTTATAAAAAATAAATAAATAAACTTACGCTGCATGTGTTGTACCATGTTAAGCCGCTGCCAGATATATAAAGAGGGGATTTCGTCACCTAGAAAAAGAAAATGCTGACCCTTTTCCGGAGTCAGAGTTACCACAGGATTACCAATCATCACTACTAAAAATATTTATTGGTTCAGATGGTGTATGGACTCATCATCCTACCTTTTACCATACAAAATATTATGCCAGTGATGATACCGAAGCCATGCAACCAATGTGTTGGTGGACACGGCTTTCTTGGTACTGAGGCACTCAGATCAAGGAGGGGGGCAAGGAACAAATGAAATAGGAAGAGAAAAGATGTAAAAATTGCAAGATGGAATATGAAAAAGACAAGAAAAAAACGAGGGACCAAGAGACAAGACGGCATTTTGTACTCACTCGTCAACACAATGTTGAGAAGGTGCCATGCCACTTCGTCGCTTGGGATTTACGCGAGACAACATCGTTTGGCGGCGATGGAAGCCAGACTACACTTTTGCTGATTATTTGGCAAACACTAACTAGCTCACATATCACAGGAAGCGACAACGATAGCGCAATAAACAGGGCAACGGCGAGTGACATCTTGGATCGAAGCGAAGCATTGACAGCAACCCACGAGAAGGGACGACAAAAAGGTCAAACTTGAAAATTTCTAGACGGTACAATTCACCAAGGTGTAGTTGACCAATCCAGCCGTATGGCGCCAATATGACTATATCCTGTTTCAAATCTACGCTGCTAATTGACAAAATGTTTTTATTCAATGTTCTTAGTTCCTTTTTTCTTGGCCTGTAGTTGATACAGGTACACTGCCCTAGTTGTCCGATTTCTCATGTTCCGATGCCTCTGATTTGCCACGGAATCTAGCGAAATGCTTCTCCAACCATGCTGCTCCGGCTAGCGCCCAAGGACCAAACATATGGCTTATGGTCATATTGAGAGACAACATGCCAACAATAGCAACGATATAGACAGTCTTGTCGTGAAACGCATCCGCACCACGAACAAGCAATGGGATGGAGACAAAAGGCAGGGCGATCCAATTGACTGCGCCAGCAATACTTGCGAGCTCTAATGTATCTCGAACTAGATGTGCCGGGTCTACAGCAGATCTTACCAGGCGGTATGTGTACCAGACAGCCCATTGTAATTGCTGGACGAACAGAACAGGGTTGCGAAAGCAGCTAATCAAGGTGATGGCGACGAGGATACCGCCAAACCCAACCACAGTGAATTTTATTTTTGCATCTTCGTTTGGGACGTTTTTCTTGTCAACGCCTTCAGAGACGGCATCAATGCATCTCAACAGTCTGGAAATGCTGCTCTGCATTCTTGTGTGCTGACTGTTGGTACCATGGCCTGTCTTGAAAGTGCCCTTGACAGCCTGCATTTCTGCCGCCAAAGACTTGATATTTTCAGTATATGGCTGAAGCTGCGTTGAAAAAGCATCTGCAGATTTTCGGTCGATAGCAGATAGCTGCTGAAGTCTTGCATTGTTTGCTTTTATCGCCCAACGGTCGCGAATCAGGATCATCTCTTTGGGTATTATTATGAAGGCAACCAATGCCAGTGATGCAGCAATGGTACCCCATTTATAACCCGATGTAGCATAAATAGGAACGAAAAAGGAAGTTGTGTATGTAATTTGATTTGGAAGATTCATAGTGGTGCGCTGGATTGTCATATCCAAAAGTTGGCCGTTGCTGGGGGAAGGGGCGAGAAGATACTGTGCAAAGATACAGATGCTTCGCGTTTGAGTAGAAAGGCGCTGAGGGAAATACGCCTTTTCTTGACCATATGCAGTTGCACCGATCTCCCAACAAATCAGGAGACCATTCCATGTTCCCCAAGCCAGCCGCATGGCAACTCCTGCGCTGTGGTCAAAGGCTCCCAGTGCAGCCTTCGATTTCCTCATCCAGCGCTTGAGGACGGGTCGAATCTGCTTTGACAACAATGCTTGAGAGTCATTTTGCTCCAGTTTGGCTTCAAGTTCAGATAATTGGGTTTTGAGCTCTGCCACTAGATCTCGCTCTCCATAGGAGCCGTCACTGTCTGCAGCCGCCGGGCAGCCCTTCAAGGTGTGGACAAACTGCCGGCTTTGACCTTGATCAAGGTCTGTATATACTGTTGTGTTGCAGACGGCTTTCTTGAAAAGCCCTATGACTTTACTGCCTAGGCTTTGTGCCCAAGAAACGGTACAAGCCATAGCTGCAATGAAATTGGGAGGAGGATGGGGACCCAAAGGAAAGCTACCGAAAGAAGGTAATGGGGGCATATGTATTACTACTGTCAAAGACGCAACAAGTTACTTAGATAGCCATTTCAGAGAAACCCCAGTAAAAATTCTTTTCATCTCATACCAATTCCTAGACAAGGGGAATACTCGACCCTGATGCAAGAGATGATCGACATCGCAACAGCAACTCAATGCCTACCGTCTAGCTTTCGCAATTACTGATCGGCGTGGTGCCAAGATGGATCAATAATCCCGTCGTTGATGTGGCTTGACTAATATCGTGATTCAATGGATAGAGGACGGATTGATTCCCCGTCGTTTTCCGAGTGAATTGATACCGCTGCTACGCTCCTTGTAGCTTAAGTGATGATCGTTTTTCGGAGATTCCCACTGTAGTTGCCGATCACCGTGCGGTGAGGCGAGTTATTTATGGCGATCGCGGTCTTCGCTCACACCTTTCTATAAGTGACAGGAAGCTGCAGAGCCGCAATTCTGCAGGCTGCATGGAGTCCTTGTCTTGTCACAGTGAACTGCAGGCGGAAAAATTTGTTCCAGGGATATGCGCAAATCCAAAAGGGAGATACACTGCGATTCCGATCCTAGTCCCAGATGTGCTGCCGGTAGTTCTGATTTTCTTTACCCGATTCTCCCTCTTTATTCCAGTGGCGTTTTGCTTCCTTACGCCATTTCCCAATTGGGTAGAACAAGAAAGCGCAAACCGCGCCGAAGCCACCAGTTCGTTCGGCTGTTGAAAACTAGCGCTTCATTGTTGCATGGAAACTTGCCGTCGCAGCGCTGTGAACTTTATTCTACCTTTTGGCCGCAAAAGTCCCAAGCCAAGAGCCGTCAAGCTTTGGGAAAACTGGACCACCATCGCGATCAGCAATCCGTCCACCACTTTTTCATGGATGACGAAATGCGACTCCTGTATGTGCAGCGTGTCATTCGGCATGTGCCAATGCAATAATTCACAAGTGCTTTCTGCATGGCGATGTCCCTGCAACTGAGGAATACTGTACAGTGCTCGGGACTTGCTACTGTCAGGCCGAGTGCCGCGTAATAAGTCCACATATAATTTTGGAGAATAAGGTTATCCGCATGCTTCAGAGAAACAAGCTCAATGGCCAGCATTTTGCTTTTCTGGTATGCGTGAGCATGGACACTGTTCCACCATCAGCGACATTGATGCTACCATCCGTATCATGCATGGCGAATCGCTTGTAAGGGATGGGACAAGAGGAAATCTTTTCACCACCCTGGCCAACCACGTTCCTGAATCATTTTTGGGCCCCAGTCCCGTAGTTGAAGGATCCTTGCTCTGCCGCTGTAATTCTCAAAGCTGGGTGAGTGGGGTGGTACAAGAGCCGGCTTGGATTCAATCGTTTCAGAGAGTAAGAGAGAGATCTGCGTCTGTGTATTTTTATCCCATTGCAACATATGCGTTGTAACTTGACTAAAGGGAATCAGCTCACGGTTGTAGTCCATGGGCAACTGGCCCATATTCCATGAATATCAAAATGTGACATTGTCGATCGTTGTTCATATTTTTTTTTGCCCAAATGTAGCCGTGTTGCTTCGGGGATTATAGTTATATAAATGTCTAATTGCCATGCTTAAGATATGCCCGGTTCCATTCGTCAAGCTCCATACTATCCACAACAAAGCAACACAATGACCAAGAAGCTTTTTTCGGTACGAACCATTGAACTCCTATGCTCCAATTATTGATCTAACATGAGTAATTAGACTGCTCGTCGATTGAAAATCGGTATCATTGGTACTGGCAATGTTGGCTTTACGTTTGCCATAGATGCCAAGAACCGTGGCCATGACGTTCTTCTGTGGGCAGACCCAGAGCATCGCGGAAGTCTTGATAAAGTCGATTTGAGCAGTCCCATTAAGGTTACCGGGGATATTGAAGGCAGCTTCTGCCTAAACATTACCCCAAACCTAGCCCATGTCTTGAGCTCAGACTTTGTTATCGTCACCGTCGTTGCCAACGCCCACGATGACATAGTGGAAAAGCTCCGTCACTACCACTTGAGGAACGTGATCTTCGTTCCTGGAGCATACTCTCCTCTTGTTGTCCGCAGCCGTCTCAATGCGGACTATGTCTACGCCACCTCTACATCACCATGGGCTTCTCGCCTTTGTAATGGCGAAATATCCGTCATGGGAACCAAGAGGGTCCTGCCAATTGCTTCCTATCCTGACAGCCCTCCGCCAGATGTCAGAAATATGGTAGAGCAAGTCTTCCCTCAGCCATTGGATTGGTACCCGAATCTCTTTGCCCTAGGCCTGGCATCTATAAGTGGTGTGATCCACACGCCGCCCATCATCATGAATGCTGGCCTCATTGAGCGCACTGGAGGCGATTATTACATGTACAAAGAGGGTATGACGGCCGCAGTAACATCTATTATGGACGCTCTCGACCAAGAACGAGTTGCAGTCGCTCGCTCTTACGGCCTGAAGCTCAAGGACGGACTTACAATGATGAACGAATTTTATGGAGCCAATTGGCAATCCTGGGAGGAGTTCGCCAAAACATCACGTGCGCATAACTTGAACAAGGAGGGACCTAAAGACATGCGCCACAGGGGCATTCGGCAAGACGTTCCCGATGTTCTCGTGCCAACAAGCGCCTTTGGACGTCTAGCTGGGGAACCAACACCCATCACAGACTCGCTGATTGTTATGGCGTCGAGGTTCAACAACGAACCCTATGAGAAACTCGGTCGCAATTTAAAACGGATGGAAATGGATCACCTCACTAAGGAAGATGTTGTTGAGATGTACGGCCCTTGCGATTACAATGTCGTCAGGAAGCTTGCCGACTATGTTGTCAACGCCCGTGGTCAGCCGTCATCGGAGCCAGCCAGGCTTTCGGCAACAAAATGCATTTATGATTTGCTTGGCGCCTTAATATCTGGCATTAATGAAGCCGGTCCCAAAGCTGTCAGAACACTGGCAACAACCACCATGGCTGCGGGCAGTGTCCCAATTTGGTTTTCTGGCAAAACGTCGTCCGCGATTGGCGCAGCCTGGGCCAACAGTGCCGCAGCATGCGCTTTAGATCTTGATGATGGAAACCGCCTTGCCCGCGGCCATCCAGGTGCAGCAATTATTCCAACTGCATTTGCAATTGCCCACGAGACAGGGGCAACACTGGAAGAAATTATTACATCCATTGTCATTGGGTACGAAGTTGGTGTCACGGTCGCCTCCGCCCGCACTTCTTACGGAAATACGGGCACATGGGCCTCATACGCGGTCGCCGCCACGGCAGCAGCCTTAAGGGGCACCTCAAGAGATATCCTGGAACATGCTCTAGCAATAGCTGGTGAAAGCGCACCCAACCAGCTTTTCCAAAGTGCGCCTCCCAGCAGTCCGGGCCCCGAGGGAAATGCCGTCAAGGAAGGTATCCCGTGGTCCGTGGTCACTGGTCTGACCAGTCTCGCCTTGGCAGAGGCGGGCCACACTGGACCACGCAACATCCTTGACAGCTCTCAATTCTATCTCTTCTCAAATGATCTGTCAGTCGGCACATCGCAGCACATCTGCAACACCTATTTCAAGCTGTACTCGTGCTGTCGCCATGTTCACCCACCCCTTGACACTTTGCTTCAACTGCTTGAGCGCTACCCAATCAATGTGTCGGATATCGATCGCATTGATGTAGAAACATACAGTGGCGCTCTCCGCATTGCAAATAAGCCCAAGCCAGCAAACACAGTTGATGTCCAGTACAGTGTTCCATATTGTCTGGCGCTAGTGGCTCTGAAGGGGCCACAAACACTGCTGCCAGTGACGAACAAAGCCCTCGACCATGAGGGCGTGGTCGCGCTGGCAGAAAAGGTGCAAATGAGGCTAAACCCTGAATTTGACGCCCGCTTCCCAGCTGAGACATTATGCCGCATTACCATTGTCAGCAATGGCCAGCAGTTCGTGTCTGATGTCACATCCCCTAAAGGCGAGGGCAGCAATCCGCTGACTTGGGACGAACTTGATGACAAGTTCTTAGCAGCTACTAGATTTGAGACCAGTGAGCGCGAGAGACAGCAGGTCATGAAGGCCATGAACGATGCCAAGACGGGCAATCTTTGGGCACTAACGGCGTGCTTGGATGGTCTTGTTCTAGTAAAGTAAAAGCAAATAAATAAAACGGATCAGGTCAAGGAGACTGGCGGATTGGTTCTAGGAAAGGCGTTTTCATTATCTTTTATTAGCAGTATCTATTAAGGATCAAGTTTACATAGTTTTAAAGCATTTCCAGTTATATATATATAACTTTTTCACTCAACTCGCATATGGCATTTATTCACTCAATGGGCAGGCATTTGTGATTCTATGATACATAAGAACAGCTTTGGGAGACATTTTCTATAATCTAAATAAAATAACGGAAAGTTGTCTTTATTCAAGACTTGTGAGAGATTTACATAACATTTTTGAGCGTCTCCCCTGCCAGTAAATGCTTCAGGTTCTCCTCGATCAAGAATTCTGATCCTAGGGGTCGGTTTCCTGCCGCATGGGGAGACAAAATCATATTTGGTGCTGTCCAGAGAGGGCTAGAAGAAGGCAACGGTTCCTGCTCAAACACGTCTAGGGCAGCACCACCAATTTCTCCATTTGTGAGCGAGTTAACAATGGCTTCCTCATCGACAGAGGTTCCACGACCAACATTGATGACCCAAGCATGCTCGCGAAGGTATTTGAGCTTCTCAGCATTGAGAGCATGTTTCGTGGACTCGCTACCAGGTAGGATCATCACCAAAGCATCCGTTTCGGCGAGCAGCGTTGGCAACTTCTCCTCTGTGAACACTTCGACTCCGTCTCTCACGCCCTCGTTGCGAGCGATTCCCCTAACCTTTGCACCCAGGCCAGTCAAATATGGCGTCAATGCCTTTGCAATGTTACCGTAGCCCCAGATCAAGATGTTGGCATTTCGCAGCGTGGAGAACATGTACGATGGGATTGTAGGATCGCCTCGAAGATGACCAGCCCATTTCTTCTCAACCTGGTAGTCCCGCATCTCGTGGAACCTGCGAGCCGCGGCTAGAAGCAGAGCCAGCGCGTGCTCGGCTACTGGCAAGTTGTGCAATCCACTGCCGGAGGTGATGGTGACTTTGGACTTGTCGAACCCCGCGCTGAGGACGTCGTTTGGGCCAGCGGCAAGAGACTGAATCCACCGCAATTTGGTCAGGCGGGAAACAGCATCTTTGAGGTTCTCTGGAGTATTCATCCATGTTACCATGGCATCTGCGTCGGTGTGCTCGTCTGGGATCGTCTTTGAGGGGTCATATGGTACGACCGTGACTGGCTGTCCCTTGAGTTGTTCCTCAAGGTTGAGCTTGATGGATGTGGGATAGAGGAGCTTCATTGCCGATGATGTGGTGCTCGGTCGAAGGTTGATGATGTCTGCGGAGTATTGTTTCAATAGTTGGAGAGAATGGCGAAGCATTGATAAAAGTGCGAAATGGCATTTCTCAAAGTGACGGTTCAACGTGGGGGTTCGTTTGAGTTGCCGGATAGCCCACGCCTATAGCCGGCAGGCACTGCGTTTGGCGGGGTGAAGGAGGGGCAGAGCGAGGTCGGCGTCTGAGGGCCCTTCATACTAAGGGAAGTTCCCCATTGCCACTGAGACTGTCATGCTACAGGGTAAATTTTGGAAGACAATAGCCGATGCCAAATTGGCTGCTAAATAGCCTACCAAAGAAAATGAAAGAAAAGTATTTTGTACATGAAACTTCGTAGAATTGATGTCTCGAGTGTTCTGATACTTTTTCCTTCCATCTTGTCCACTTTTTGTCGCATGTGTTGGCTTGCAGGGAGTTGTTTGATAATTGATGGCAATTGAAAGCGAACATAACGCTGTTCTATGGAGTGGTGCAATTTATTTTCTCATGGCAAAACTCGCCCAGACTTGCCAAATCGAGAATACACAGTGAATGCATCGCACGGGGCACCCAGAGACCCAATTAAATGACGCTGAATGGCGATTTCGGTATTTGGCGAGTGTAGCATGCGAGCTGTGCCTCGTAGCTACTGCAAGCGCTAACTACGACCTTTTGAATGGCTTTCCCCTTTCCGCCAGATAATTGCGTTACGTGCCGGAAATGCAGGACCCCAAAATAATTAAGCTTGAATTCCATAGTGTAAATTACAAAGTACGTTTGCTGTAATTTTACATTCTATTTTTGGAGTCCACGTCAGTGGCTCGAGCTACTGGTATTCATCGTATCACTACCACCACGCCAGTCAGCTGAAACACCAACACACCAACTTGGCGCCAACTCTACCACCAGAGTCGTCCAGCTAAGTCACGCCAATTGTTGAATACGAGAATTTCATGTGAGACGCTCTCAGACATGATCTCATGATGTGCAGAGTGCTAAATCAACTCTTCAAGGTAATCTGGCTTGGCTAGCAGCTGTCGCGCATCCTTTACCTCTTCGGCATCACAAAATAATAACATTCCTCGCACAGACACTAGTTCCCATCCATGTTAATACGAAAACTTAAAATTGCTGCTAGTGTAGGGCTGATACTTGGCAGTGAAGTTAGTTCATACTACGCTGCTATGCTGCAGACGGGGCTGAGAAGAGTATGCCCCCTGATCCATGTACTTAATGTTCGCTGAATCTTTTATTACAAGTATAAACTCTTTTTCTTGGATCAAGTACAGTTTCTGCACCACAAATAATATTTTTTTGACATATACTCATCAACATGAAGAGCCAACTTTTGTTGCTGGCGGTTCTCGCAAGGTTCGCCCTACTCAGACCCTTAATGCAGCTTCTTGGCTAACACTTGCTTTTAGTGCTGTCGCAGGAGACCCCGAAACCAAGACTTGCCAGACAGTTACTGAAACCAGGACACCTATTTGCACTACATGCAATGTGCTTGCCTGCTTGGCCTACTCGACAGTTACACCAGACAATTGCCCGGGCAGTGTTCTGCCAACGGCAACTGTTGAGTTCCCATGTCCTGCCCGCAAGTGCCCCAGCGGCTGCGCGACATCGTACATTTATCAACTTACAATCTCGGACCCAACTGTGACGCTGCCTACACCAACCACGACTGATGGACCAGGATGTCGCCCCCCAAAGACGAAGTGGTGTGTACCAACTGTTACCCATACTACCTACCCAGGGACCGCTGGAGGCTGCGGATTCGATTGCAGTGACAGCTTCTGCATTCGAGATGGTGCAACTATCCACAAATATCTATCCGTCGCCACTTGCTAACAAATCATTCACAGATATCTTGACGTTGCCATGTGGCTGTGACAAGGCGAGAAGCGTCGTCACAAAGACAAAGACCATTTGTCCCACAACCAGCCCCTGTTATAATTGTCACACAGGTTACATTTATACCACAACTGCTAGCAATTGCAAGTCTTAGCAAAAGGCCAAGTCAATGGCTAGCAAACTACGCCGGTCGCTGACTCAGTATGCAACCATTTTACCTCGCCGTCGTTTACCTCATTACAGTCGTTACCAATCTAAACTCTTTCACCGTTGAAACTTTGTATTTAATAAATTATCTACTTGGGTGATATGTACATTGAATTATTTGCAAGTCGTGATTCCTACCACTGACGATCGCTTTGCATTCTTGCAGTTAGATCCAGTGTGCGCTTGAACCTGGACGAATTTTGTGTCGGCGGCTAATGTAACATTGGTCTCAAAACCTGTCTTCTTCACCGTTGCCGCCTTCTTGAGAAGTTGAGTCTGGTTACCGCTGCCTGCAAAAACGTCCCAGTGTTTGACTTCCGTGGCACCATTCCAAGACATGTAGGCGTACAACTTCCCATCGTCTCGCTTACAAACCTTGACCTTGGGCTGCGTCTTGGGTTTTCCATGCCACGAGTCCCTCAGTACACGATAGCTGTATCCGAGATAAGGAAAGCCGTACACCATTTCGTAAATCATTTTGCCAGAGGCATCAAACTCGTGAACCCGAGATTCAGATCCGTACCCCAGCAAGCCATGGGTCTTATCTTTGACCCATTGGAAAGATCCAGAGTTCCAAGCGAATATGGGATGTTTGGCATCTGCGTATGTTTTTAATGTCTTGGCAGTCTTCTTCTCGATATCAAGGTCCAGCACAAGACCGTTGGATGCGTTTTTTTCGCCTGGTTGCCCATTGCGATTGTTGAACATATGCAGGGTCGGTCGTGCGCTTGGACTGTCCTTTTCGATACGAACATCGTGCTGCCATGAGAACAGATTCTTCGAATCCAGTGTGAAGTTTCCACCAGAATTGCCTTCGAGCATCCAGCCAATCTTTCCAGTCTTCTTATCTACCCAAAGCGCCATGAAGGTATTGCGGATAGATACCAAGAAGCCACCGTCGAAGTCTTGCAAACTGTTGATATGGTACGCGTCCCATGATTGCTCTTTGCTTGTACCATTACCATACACCCCGCCTGGACCACCCAATGCGGCGTGAGACTTGGTTGGAGGGATTTCGTCCGACGCGCGCCAGCGGTAAAGGATCTCATTGGTGTTGATGTCAAGTTCGTAGAATAAACAATCGCGAAGCCAACCGTCCTTGGGCCCACCGACCGGGGTCAAATCCCAAGGTGTCGCATTGTAGGCTACCACGAGTAGGGTATCGTCGAGGGTGATATAAGCTTCATGGTCATTGATGACGGAGGCGTAATCGCCGGGGTATTGCGTAACAAGATCAGGATCGGCCAATGTGACATTGTGCTTCACCTCGTAGCTCTCGTCAAGGATGACGACAGTTCCGTATGCCACAACCTGGGTAATGCTACCGGAGACAATGTCGTTGTATACGAGCACTGGTTCATTATTCAAAGTCTGTTTGGCCATATTGATGAAGCTGAAGGCTTCAAATTGGTCGTACGGGGCACTCCAGACGAGATCACCTTCATCTGTCATGATGACACCGGTGTTTGCCTGTCCCGGAGTAAGAAACAGATATCCCGGAGCAGTTTCGGCAGTTTTGTTGTATGCAATCTTTGCAAACTGGATGTCGGGCTCGGTAACAAACGTCTGTACCGGCCATGTTGGCAGGGAGGGTGTTGCAGCTGCTGCCAATGCCATTGTGACGCGAATTGGTTCGAAGAAAATTGGTGAAATTTTCTTAAAGGTCAATTGAACTGTCCAAGCCGTTGAGCGACGAGCCGAAGGGGGGAGGGTTCCCCTGGATATTTAATACAAGGTTCAAGCGAGCCGCACACGCAGCGAACTTACATCACGGATGTAGTAATATTGCCCAAAGTAGTAAGAATCGCCAGGCTTATGTTAGTCAGAAACTCCTGGTAATCAGCCGCAATATGAACATGCGTTGAAACCTGCGAATCACGTACAAACAAAATAGTTTAAAATATGGATCTACGGCATCTGCATATTCTCAGAATTGGAACATGGCGTCTTCTCTCCTGGTAAATTACAGGATGCATGATGTCAGTTGTTTGGAGTTAGATGAAGGAGGACTGGTGTAGGCATTCTAGAAGGTCGCGGCGTAAGCAACCCGCAATTCTTTAACCTGAGATAATACTTATTTATATCTTCCGTAGACACTCCCGGATCAGTTAAAAGATATTTCCTACCATGGCCTTGTATGCATTTGTATCCTGCTTCGAACAGGATGGCACTGGTGCCTCACTTCGATCTGTTATACGCGAGGCCTGCCAATCGCATGAACATAACAATGGTATAACATATGCATTTTATCTTTCTAGTTGTTTTTCAACGTGATTCGTCTGCGTAATTTTGTCTCGTGCCGAAATCTAAGCGCTGCATCTGTCAATGACAAACCAGTGGCCGTCAAGAGACCAGGTGCCATAGTGATAGCCACCGCCGTTTTGGTGAGAGAAGCACTGGTTGATGATGCTCTCAAACGCATCGTAGCACGTTTGTCGATTCATGCCGGGGCCCTTGTATTGGAAGTGACATTTGTTGTGGTTGCGTCCGTTTTCACATCCTCGGTACCAATCGCCCTGCCCGGCGAGAGAGTTGCAGAAGTTTTCGCGATCCTTATAGTTGCCTGAACGATCGGTACAGGCGCCGATGCTGTCACTGCCGACACCGTAGTGCCCACAGTCAGCAGCCAGAGCAGCGCTTGCGAGAGCGGCGAGGGAAAAGATCTTCATCTGTATGGCATGAGTATAACGACTCGAAATACAGGACAGTGTTGCATACCTCAAGAGAGTTGTTATTCGTATTTACACATTATGAGCTATGGTAGCTTTGCACGACGGGAGCTTGCTCTTTATAGACTGCTGCCAAATGGCTACTGAAAGCCTGTAGGGCGGATATTGTGGTAGAAACTAGCTCTGTGGACGCTGTTTACGACGTGGCACAGCACTTTTTACAGGGCCCATAAGCGCTACCAGCTCGGGAGGTACCCGCTGGAGATAGCGCTAGCTCGCGCTCCAGACAAGCGCTACTAGCGACCACACGGTCAGAGTAATACCTATCAAACCCCCATCAGAGCACAGCATGCATAGCTCAGTTCAGTGAATACTCGCGCCATCAGTAGGACACCATATAACAATTTTGGAGCATTGGCGATGTGTGACTTCTACTTGGTATTTCATTTGCGGCTCCTTCGGCAAACAATAACAGCAGGTAAAGCTTCATAGCGGGCCAGGTCCATCTTTTAGTTTACTCCATTAATAAAAATTGAATTGCCATAATACTCCACGAATCAATCGCCGCGTCCAAGGCTTGGCGCCGCACCGGATGACAGAGTATTAATATTCAAACATCAATGTACCAGTTAAAAGTATATACTAAACTTATGTACCTTTATATATAGGCGAAATATGTACAGGTTATCGGTTCTCCCCTCCCCACTGCTGCATCTAAGAGTTAACCATGGCCATGTAATCGACCTGGTTGGCCTTGTATTTGCCGTTGTGAGAGGATGATTGCGAGACGCTGCTGTGAGCGTAAGCCGTTTGCAGTCTCTTGGCATCATCGTGAGAAACCTGGAGCTTGGGGACACTGTCTGGGCGCAGGATCTCGGTCATGATTTGAGCCCACTCCCAAGGCTTGTCAGTGCCACCAGGCAAGCTGTTGAAGTATTCCCAGCCCATAACACCACCGATTTGCCCGTACTTGTCGCGGAGCGTGATGACGGTGCTGTTGAGCTCGCTGTATGGAATATATCCGTAGCCGTTGTTGGGAGAAGTCAATTGGCCGGCGACGATTTTGCTAGCAGGATAACCGTCGTCGATGATAGCCTCATAGTCTGAAGGGCTGGCCATGCTGCCAAATCCACTGTAAAACTGGCCATTGTAGAAGCTGATCTTTGAGCCCTGGGAGTTCTCCAAAGTTTTGTAATTGAAGCCACTCAAGTTAGCACCGCCAGTAAGTGCCGAGGACACGGGGGCAAGTGTGATGGTGAAGCCCGATCCAAAGTCATTGTACAGCTGTTGAACAAGACGGGTAATTCCTTGCTGGCTCATGCTTTGCTCAACATCCAAATCCATGCCTTCTAAGCCGAACTTCTGAATAATATCCTTGAGCTGTCCGTAATATTTCTGGAAGGTAGCGTCGTCGCCATCCAGGGTGTTGGTAGTGAAGGATCCCGCTGCGGCACCGCCGACCATGCCCATGATTCTCACACCAGAGCGCTTGAGAACGGCAGTCTCGTTCCAGAGCGTTTGGAAGCGGGCATCCGAGGGAGGGTAGTCATTGAGATGGACTTCAGAATTCTGATTGATATGCAGCGAGCACACAATCAAATGCGTCAGAGCAATGTTTTTCTCTTGCACCAGCGGCAACATTGAAATGGGTTGACCGGAAGAGTCGTGCGTTGTCTGGAAGTAGACAATGAGGCGTGGTAAGCCGTCAACAGTGCTGGACGAGCCCGATGTGGCAGTAGCGGTTGCGGTTGAGCCTCCAGGCCCTGCGTGAGCGTTGGCGCTGGCATCTGCTTGCTGAATGGGACTGGCCACAGCCAGGGAGGCCAGAAGCGAAAACAATGCTATGGCGGACTTCATTTGTTCGGAGCTCAGAGAGGTAGCACTGGCAAATGCAAGACTGTCCAAGACTTCTGGGGACATTGGGCAACTATAAACCTCTTGGACGAGCGGGGGAATATTGGTTACATTGTTCGACATCGACCGTGCTCCATCATGTGTAGGCTGGCCTTCCCTGAAAGCTCTCTAGCGGGCCGCTAACGGATCCTACAAAGAGCTTGACGAAGCCCTCTCTGGAAGGTGGACTGCCCGGTGTGGTGGTTAGACACAAGAATGGTGTGTCGGCTGACTTGGTTGCATTGTAGGTGACCAAATAAGCTAAATAGCTGCCACCCCGTCTTGTGTCGCACTTCGCACGCAACAATCTGCTCAACTTGCAGGGCGTGACCCGAGTCTTCTGGGGCGTGATTCGGGGGAAACAGATTAAGTTACCGCCCGCCCTTCTGAGCCTCTCAATTTACTCTGGAAACTGGTCTTAATTAAAGATGTTAGTGGGCAACAATGCTCTGATGAAAGCTCAAGTCCCAGCCACAGAGTGTCCCTTGAGATAGCGCTCTGGGCAGGGGTAAAGTGGGTGGATGTGCCAAGCCTCGGTGCCTCTCATGGCAAAGCGTATAAAATAAACAAACAAAGCAATGCTCCGTGCGGTTAGACTGCGTCAATAACTGTCTGAGCACAAAGCCTCTGGCACACTCAACTTATTGCCATCATAAGCCTACCAGTAATAGTGAGTCCGCAAATAGGATGTGTAGATCCGATGTGCGCCAGATTGGCGATCAAGCATTTGCTTGATTCAGAGCAAGAAATAGTGATCGCCGAAACATCCCTTGAAGCTGCTGCTCTGTTTCGGGCGAGACCGCCCTTCCAGTATCCACCAGGGATAACTCTCCGTCTACCTCTTAGCGTTGTACTCGAATAAACAAGTTCATTAATTTTCCTTCTCAAATAAGAAGGTCTAGAGGACATTTGCTTCAATTCTTGTCCTCTCTTCATTACCAACTTCCTAAAATGTGTCTAGGCCGAGTCTGCACATCATGTCACCGCCGATTAAGCATTAAAACGCTACGTTACTGCTTATGAGCATGTGGCCGGGGGCAGTAGACTCGCATACTGCGTGGGGGCATGACTGGGTCAAATGGTCAATGGTGCTTTTGGCTGATTTCGCGTGGCGTCCTAACTGCCGACTCGTTGACCACGTTGACCAAGTTAATGGATGGCTGTATTCTCGCTTACACAATCAACTATACCATCACTCGTTGACAGACAGCGCCACCACAGATGCTTCAGTCGGCTTTCGCTGCTGGCAGAGAGTCAGGCTCAGTGCATCAATTTCTACGATTTTGGTTAATATTATACTATTTTCATATTCGTAGCAAGAGAGGTAAATGTGAAATGAGGTGTGGTGTTTAGACAAAACCTGATGATCGCCGCCGCCTTCAGTAATTACAACCACGAAAATAAATTAATCGTGGGGGAAGGAGCAACACATTGCGACAGCGACGTTACGAAGGGCTTGTTGTAGGAATGTTACTTTGAGTTGACTCTTGAGGCTATTGTAGGAGCATTTGTAACATAAATAGCGAGGAAAGTTCTGTTGAAATGGCTCATAATTCATCGACAAACATCTACTCAAAGCATCATTTCTGACATTTCGAATAACTACTTGACCATGAAGTTGTCATCTTTTGTATTCTTCATTAGCTCAGCTACTCTGGGAGCCTGCCACATGGAGATGAAGTACCCTCCTCCATTTCGCTCAAGCTTCAACCCTTACACTGGCGACGACATCGACTATGACATGACTTCGCCTTTGAACTCGGATGGTAGCAATTTTCCTTGCAAAGGGTACTTGGGTTTTATCGGCAAGCCAAAAGGCAAGTCTGTGGCGAAGTGGACTGCTGGTGGGAGCTACAATTTTACCATCACTGGCAACACTCCTCACAAAGGTGGTAGTTGTCAAGCCTCAGTATCGCTTGATCATGGAAGTACTTGGAAAGTTCTCCATTCTTACATTGGCAACTGCCCTGTAATGGGGGATTCTTCTTACCAGTTTGATCTTCCTTCGGATGTGCCAAATGGAGACCTAGTCTTTGCTTGGACCTGGTTCAACAATGAGGGAAACAGAGAGATGTATATGAACTGTGCTGTGGTAACGGTGATGGGAGGCAAAGATACCAACAGCGACACACCTCTGTCTAGCCGGCCTGCTACCTTTGTAGCAAATGTAGGAAATGGCATTTGTACTTATGAAGGTACAGATGTCGATTTTCCACTGCCTGGCCCGGATACGACAAGAACCTCCAAGCATCCCCATGCGCCAGGTCAGGGTACCTGTGATACTTGGGGCGGTGATAGGAGTCAAATTTAGTTTCTGTAGGAAGTCGTTCGCTGGGGCTAGTTCTGTTCAATATATATACAAATGGTTTGATTATGCCTGTTTGGGCTACTAGTTATCGGTTTTCGTGGTGATCCTTTAGTGTCAGAAACTGTGGTCTGTTCATAGTTGGAGGAATGTGGTTCGTACGTGTTGTGCAAAATGAAGTCTATTTATTTGAATGTCAAACAGTTGCCTCCAGAAGAGCGTCTTTGGATGTCTCTCATTCGCCATGCCATGCCAGTACCTCACTCTGACATGTTTCGCCACACTAGTCGCATCAATTATATCCCATATAGCATTTTTAGTCAAAGGGCGTGTTTTATAGGGTATATGGCCTACTGTGATTTGACGCAATTAGCCTGTTGGTGCCATGACAAGGTTGCTGTTCTTCGAGAATAGTAGAGGTATACTGAGTTCCTGGCGGCAGTTCTTGCGGCGTCCCGCACTGAATGACTATTGATAGAAGCAAATTGAGGAAGCGATGCACAAAGCAGCCATTGATGCGTTTGTACAGAGCAGAGAAGCTGTTATCCCATGCTAGACGGACTCGCCATAGCTTTTTCCGGCTCTTCAACTTACATTCGATCGCTAATATTTTTTTATTTTACTAAGTATAAGGTAGATTGATGCCAATGCACCCTTGCGTGGAATGCAAATATTGGCAGCATATTTAAAGTGAATAATACGCACTGAGCGGACAGGGTACGTCATAGCACAGTTGGAGAAGATGACAGCAACATCGCAGGCAGCAGTTTTACAATCCTCCACCAAATTTCCTTTCCGTTGCTAACCATCCGCACAAAGAGATATGAGCACCAGGCAACAGAATTAAATATTCCATAACTACTTAAGTCAAATACATCTCCAAATTCAGCCATCAATACGTCCAAACAAGGCCTCTCCTCCCCTCATCCAAAAGGAAAAATGTCCTACGACGACCCGCAACCGATGAGAGATCAGCTCAATGATGTGATTGAAGCATGTCTCAAGTCCAATCCACTGGATCCCAGCCTGGAAGAATATGAAATCGATGTCCCAATGTCGGACGGATGGAGCCACAAAGCCATCGTGGCTCGTCCCAAGACCAGCAGCCAACCTCAGCCCACTGCGACCAACAGCGGCCGTCCCTTGATCGTCCTATTCCACGGCGGTGGCTTCTGTGCCGGTTCTGCAAATCTCTTAGCTTGTCCGGCCCGCGACTTTGCCAAGGCATTCGGCGCCGTTGTCGTCTCGTGTACCTATCGGTTGAGTCCCGAATACAAATTTCCCCTGCATTTTGACGATGCTATGGATACCGTCAAATGGTTAGCTGATCACGCCAACGATGATGAAATACTAGCTGACCCAAAAGCTGGTTTCATCATTGGAGGACAGTCGGCGGGTGCTTCGTTGGCCGCAACCGTACTACAGCACTTGCAAGAGGGCAACACGGAGCTGCGAGCGACAGGTGGCTACATTTGTGTTCCGCTCCTACTTACAGAAGCAATCGTCCCTCCTCAATACAAAGACAATTGGACGTCGCGCGAAGAGAACGGCGACAGACTCCCTCTACTATCAGAAGAAGGCGTGGCCAAAATGGTAGCAGCCATGGGTGCAGATGTGCAGTCGCCAAAGTTTTCTCCATTCAATGCTACGCAGCCTCTTCGTGGTCTACCGAAGATCTACGTGCAAGTAGGCAACCTGGATCCACTGAGGGATGATGGATTGGTATATGAAAAGGCGCTCAGGGATGCTGGCGTCGAAACCAGGTTGAACTTTTACAAAGATGTTGGCCATGATACATGGAGCATGCTTTCCAACGAGCAGAGCCTCGAGGACTTTGCCAAGGATAGTCTAGACGCAATGGGGTGGCTATTAAAAAGAGATGGTTAGAAACCTATTCTACAAAGGTAGGCGTACGTCGTGCTGGGGGAAAAGAAGAAAGCAAACAGTCCGGTCAAAGGTGGTGAGCCGGGGGAAGGGGGTTCCCGATTTCTTCGTCAGGCAGAAGCCAGGAGAAACTTGCGAGACAAACCTGTGCAACTGTAACAAAGCATCTCGCACTGGGCCATATCATTTGAAACTTCTTTTCTCTCCGAGACCTGGACTTTCCCATTACGGCCGCAGCCGGATCTGATGGTGTCGCTCGTCAGAGCGTTCCAATCAGTTGATTATGGATTGATACTGGCAGGAAGAAAGTTGTAGAGAATGAAAACAAAAATTAAAGAATAGCTGGATAGGATTTGCACATGTGTTTTGGCAAGACTGGTAGAAACTCATTACTGAGAGTCTAGAGTCACTTGGCTTACTTAAAACGGGCTAGCACTTATCGACTTGTAAGGCAGGCAGCCATCATTTTCCGTTTACAGAATAGCGAAATAAGAGGCTAGTCGAAGATGGAAGAGATGCAAAAAATTTGATAATATTCAGAGTGGTTCCGCAATTGTTCCTGCATGCTGCAGCTCCCAGTCCCCAACAAACACTGGAGATAGCTCCGTGATTTCATCCGAACCCTGCCACGCCGTGTCTGGTATATCAGGCAGGTCTTCAACATCTTGCACATTCAGTATATCACCAAGATACTTGGCTTGAAGAAAGTTTTCCGACGTCAACCACTGTGTCTCTGGAATATCAGGGTGACCGAGTACTCTGGCTCACAGTCGCATTATGTGATTTGCATCACGGGTTTCCAAGGAAATCTCCTTCAGGATACGGAACCAATCAGGTTCGGAATAGATAGTCCCTTCAGACTCGACCTAGCTCGCAGGTGCCCAAGGCAAGAGAAGGATATTTTGCAAACTCTCAAACTCCGTGGTCAGTATGGGGAACGCTCCAAACGGCAATGCTTGCCATGTAGTGTAAAAGCCAAGACGCTAATTAGTTGGTTTTTGGCGGCTGAGGTGTGGTAAAGCGTCACGTGTAAATATAAAGCAATTGGCACTGGGAACCAGGCCGACGGTTCAGCCCTGAGAGCCAGCTTCTCCCCGCATAAACTCTAGACATATCCGTGAACCCCAACCGAGGCTCGATCTCAGCGGTTTACTGGTATCTTAACCTTTGTATTATATCTATCGTTATCCTTCTGGATAACATGTTGGCCTAATATGCAACTATAGTTTTGTTTCCTTTTTCTTCGTCATCTTTTAGCAATCATGAGTAGCGCGGAGACAACAAGCGAGATATCTACATCCAACAGCCAAGGCATGTTGCCTTCAGGATTGTATAACCGCCCAATTGAGAACTTGAGGCCTATGAAAGTAGTTGTGATCGGGGCTGGATTTTCTGGGATTTATTGTGGTGTTCGTATTCCACAGCGGCTACGAAACATTGACCTGTGCATTTACGACAAGAACGCAGGTGTAGGGGGCACATGGTTTGAGAATAGGTATGTTGGATGTCGGATCCGCCTTGTACGGTTTGCAATCGCTCCCTTTTTTGACTTGTAACTATACTTATAGATACCCGGGTTGCGCCTGTGATATTCCATGTATGCTATATTCCTGCACAACTATTCGTACATATCGTTGCTAATGCAAATTTAGCCCATTCTTACCAATACACGTTTGCTCCAAATCCTCACTGGACTAGAATGTATGCTCCCGCACAAGAGATCTTGGCATATTTACAAGGTGTAGCGGATAAATTCTCAGTGCATCGATTTGTCAAGCTGTCCCACGAGGTCAAAGATGCAGCATGGCAGAACGAGACTTCCAAGTGGTATGGCACCCGCGAATCGGTAAAAACCAGTCTTTGCTAATGTATGACCAGGCGACTGCAAGTTCAAAATCTAACAACGGGAGAAGTGTTCATTGATGAAGCTGATATTGTCATCAACGCAAAGGGTCTACTTAATACCATAAAGTGGCCAGCCATCGAAGCATTCGACAAACTCAAAATTCCTACCATGCACTCTGCAAACTGGGACGAGACGTAAGTCAGTGCCATTTATTCAACACAATTTACTAACATGGTTTAGTCAGAAATTTGAAGGTAAACGTGTAGCCGTGATTGGGTCTGGAAGCAGCTCAATTCAGATTGTGCCTGCACTGCAAAAGCGACAAGACATTCACCTCACTTGCTTCGTGAGAAGCAAGACTTGGATTGCTCGACCATTCGCAGATACTGTCATGGAGGAACTCGAACTGAAGAGTTATGACTGTAGGTTTCTTAAATTTTGATCTAGCAATATTGAGATTTTGTCGAGCTAAATTGTTAGTCTCACCAGAACAGTCGGAGCGCTTTGAGAATGACCCAGAGTATTATCTAAAGTTTCGCACAATCTTGGAACGTGATGCAAACTCAATTCACTCTCTTACTTTGAAAGGCTCCCCGCTCCAGAAAATGGTTCGAGAAGCATTTGCATCCATGATGAAGGAAAAGCTAGCTAGCAAGCCAGAGATTCTTGAAAGCATTCTGCCCGACTTTAGCGTTGGATGCAGAAGACTGACTCCGGGTCCAGGCTACTTGGAAGCCCTTGTTTCAGACAATGTGGAATTTGTCAACACGCACATCGCACGAGCCCATGAAACTGGCCTTGAGCTTGTAGACGGCCGCAAGCTGGATTTTGATATTTTGGTCTGTGCCACTGGCTTTGACGCGGCCACGGCGCCGCCATTCCGTGTTGCGGGCATCAATGGCCAAACCCTGCAAGAAAGATTCGCCGACTTTCCCGAGACATATCTCTCGATTGCAACCAATGGGTTTCCTAATTTCTTCATGATGTTTGGGCCTAATGGTGGAATTGGTACAGGACCACTGACTACAATCCTGGAGTCTGCTGGAGACTACATCATCAAGGCAATCCGAAAGATGCAGAAGGATAGTATCAGGAAGATGGAAGTCAAGCAACGTCGTGTGCAGGATTTTGTGCAATACATGGATAACTACTTCAAGAAGACGGTTTATACAGACAATTGTCAAACTTGGTACCGGAAGAACAACCGCGTCACAGTCTTATGGCCAGGGAGCGCTCTACACGCCATGGAGACGTTCCGATCTCCTCGTTGGGAAGATTGGGACTATGTCTACGAAGGTGAAGAAGAAGGTGGTGAGGAAGTTAACAGAATGGGATGGCTCGGGGATGGCTGGTCACTGTTGCAATTAGATAGCGAAGTGGGAGACTTGGCCTACTTCTTGCAGCCCAGTCAAGTGGACATTCCAGATGGGCCCCTGCCTGAGCAAACAGCAGCAAATCGCCAACGTCCGTATGCATATTAGAAAACCTACAGATTTTTACCAAGACATCCAGTTGCACATTGAAAAGTTTATAGCAATTCTGTCAGATTCGGTAAAAATGTATACTGCTCAGTGGCTGCCATCCAGACTGTAATGACGCTGATTAGGTCTTGACCTTTCGGCTCCCAACGGAAAGAAGTGTTAATTAGACACGCTCCTATTTGTTACCATATTAAACTATCCGGCGCTGTGTATACATTCTAGCTCTCTGTCCAGTCACAGCGCATCCAAAGAGAATTCCCGCTCAACTTGCTGATTCATATCAGTCATATGAAAATTCAGAGGAAGTAAGATATTTTTTGGACTTCTCCTACTTTAAAGAAACGGGAAGTATTTTTAAGCGGTGTGGTACAGGGAGTTCTTTCGTCTGTGACGCAGCCGCGGTGGGCAATTGGTCTCATTAGACGCCATACTTAGTCCCAATCAATGCTCTCGGAGGACCGCCTCCCAAGTAGATATTTTCAAGTACTGTAAAGCCATGAGGCCTCTCCGTTCTTGCCAAGTATGCTTTAAAGATGTAAAAAGATCCAATGACGACCGGGACAGTGATATAGCTTGCAAAGAAGCCCGACACTGAGAACTTGTGCAAGAATGCTTCGAACCCATTGAAAATCAGAATAATGGTGAATGCAATGATGCACATCCACGCCATGTATGGTTGAAACCATGAGCGTAAATCAAGTTTCTCGCGGCTAATACCTTGCAGTTGGAGGGCCTTGGCGAATCGAATGAAGCAGACGCAGATGCTAATCCAGGAAATCAAGCTGCTTAGGGCTGCGCAACTGGTTAGTGTTCAACCGTACAGCCGTTTTCTCATATTATAGGCTCTGACCTGAAAGATTTGATAGCCAGATAAACACTTGGTCTGACCCAGATGACGTAGACAAGAACGCAAGCAACCCGAAGCAGAAAGATACCACTACACCCCAATACGGCGTACCAAAGCGGTTCGTTTTGAGGAATACTTTTGGCATTGAGTCTAAATTTTTCAGTAAAACGTTGATGTTTTAAAAATGATTGGAAATCGCCACCTTGTTTAGCCAATGCTAGCAATGTTCTGGACACTGCGAAGCAATTTTCATTACAAGACGACAAGGCCGATGTCATAACCTATACAATTAGAAACAACTCTCTTCTGTGCTTGAAAAGACTTACAACAGCATTGATAACACTGGGTAGGACTTTGACTCCTGTCTGTTTGCAGATAACTACAAAAGGCGACGAGGCAGCGGTCGAGCCACCTTGTGAGACTGCGTCAAGCAGCATGGGTGAGTGTTGGCTCACGTTCAGCGAAATCATCAGTACGGTTAAAATGTACAAGCCGACTTCTAATGTCAGCCAACTCATTACCGAGTCCACTCATTTGTAACAACTTACCAATTCGATAGAAGACTGTTTTCACGGCTGTCTTCATTGTCTTCCGTGGATTGTGCGCCTCGCCTGCCAGAACGCTGATGCCTTCAATGCCTCCAAATGCAAATGCAGCTTGCGTCAACACCTTCCAAAATCCTAAAAATCTGGCCAAACGAGCTGGAGTGAGCTTTTTGTAGTTGTTATTAAAAGGCTCCTCTCGCCAAAATTTGCCTCCTGTGTAAACCCCATCAACTCCGCCCAAGTCAGCAATGAGACCAAACAAGATCAGCCCAATGAGCATCGCTACTTTTATACACGCGAAACAGAATTCCACTTCCCCAAAGTACTTGACTCCTGTCAAATTGATGCCAATGGCAGCAATCAAAAATGCTGATATATAGGCAGGCAGGTGGCTGCTGAGGTGGTCCCAAAATGAGATCATGACGGAAATAGCCGCAATTTCCGTGGGTACTGCAAGGCCTGTCTGCAGGATGTAGTTGATTCCCATTGCAAACCCTGCTTCAGGCGAAATGTACTTATTGCCCATTTCAATAAAGCCACCGATGTTTGGGGCGTAAACAGTCCTGTAGCTGTACTTAGAAATGGTGTCTTGGGTCGACTTCTCTTCACTTCCGGCAACTTACATTTCTCCAAGGCAATACATCATCATCCCAACAAAGCATCCTATAATTGTGTAGCCCAGAAAGAATCCAACCGGGCCACCATTGACTAAAGAAGCGCCGGATCCTAGGAAGAGGCCGGTTCCAATTGTTCCAGCAATGGCAATCATGGAAACATGGCGGGGTTTCTTCAGAAAATGTCAATTTTCGTTCGGCTGGTACCGTCGTATTGAACTTACTAGGTCTCGCTTTGTGCCAAACTCCCCAGTATGCGTTTCTTCTACGCGCAACGCCAGATCCTCGGCAATCTCAATATCTCGTTCAATGCCCATTTTCAAGTTCAATGTTTTCTGGTACGGCTCAAGGAGCGCATCGTAGTTTCGAGGTAGGCAGTTGCTTTTTACCTTTCCCCAGAAATCCGAGTTTGGGGGACTCTAACGTGGGGGTTCACTGTGCGGGGGATCAGCACGAGAAGGCACTCATGAGGGACCGTGAATGCTGTTGTTATTGGCGAGGACAGTGGCCCCTGACTTATTTGCTCAAATTCACAAACTAAAGTGCTATTATCTATATTTATACTCTGTGTGGTCGGAATTGGTTCTATTCGCAGAGAGGGAGCTGGCCCTTCTCTGTACATTGTACCCATCAAACTACCAGGCTAATATCTGACCTGCACGCATATTTTCATCAAGAAAAGTTGAACAATAATCTCTAATAGTTATATGTATTGAGAAGCAAATATTTAATTCCATTCCAAAATTTTAGTCGGCCGTCAAGGTCACTGCAGTATGCTATCCCTCATCAATGAGAGAGCTTGAACAACCAAATACTCAGAGTCGACAACGACGTTCCATGCTGTCCGGTTTTGGCGAACTTTATGCTTAACATGGTCCAGAATCTTTCGCATGCGGAAAAATAGTCCCAAAACGATGCTGTATACAAAACGTACTTTGCTGTGTCGATTTTGTACTGTGTAGTTACCAATAGACACATCTTCTAGAAGCATTATCGAATCTGCAAGGCGGTTGTTCTGCTGTAACTTGGCAACTAAGAAGTCGAAATCTTCGGGGGACTTATCTAAGTCTTGTTTCTCATCTTGGTCTGGTAAACAGTGATGTTGCTCGCACGTATTGCCCGGACACAGCTCATCTGCTAGTTGTCTTGCAATTGCGCCAAGTTGGTGAACAGCGGTTGTAATGAGAAATCCATCTCCGATTTTCGCATTGCATTGTAAGCATCGCAGAGTCTCTTCGCAGATTTTCAAACCAGAGTCCAAGCAAATAAGAAGCTGGTCTATCGTGGCTCCAGAATTACTACTGCCACTACCATTGCGGTGATAAAGATGGACACTAGCTTGCGAGAGTAGCCTTGTCAGGACAACCGAGCAATCACAGCCTTCACTGGTGCTGATGGTACTGGCCGTCTTCGGCCTCTCGTCAAATACAGAGTCTTCAGGGGCTTTCAGCCCAAACAGCAATGACTCATTAGCAGATGGCGATGAAGAAGGGGAGCTTAGCATAGAGAGGCCGTTCGGTTGGGGGTGCCGCAAGCTGTTATTTGTGTTGCAGTGACGCTGACGCTTTCGTTTTCCTGTCTCACAGCGTGAATATTGACCAGTCTCAAGACTACAGTCAATATCAGTGAGTAGTTCATCGAGTTTTAAATCTGCGCGAGCATGAAAAATGTTCATGTCGCCTGTTGCAAATGTTGCTGAAGGGCTCGTATGTAAGAGCGGTGCTGCGTCGATCGAGGGCTCGGTTCTTGGGCTGGAATTTGATGAAAGGGAGTTCGCCAAAAGCGGCACAGCGCCATCTGACGGCTCCCAATCCCCAGTCCAGTAGTACAAAGATTCCATGTTGTTGGCGTCTGAAATGAATGAGTCTGTCTCTGAAGCTGGTGCACGGCTATGGTTTAGAATTCCAGAACTAGCAGGGTCGCTTGTAGCAACTTCTTGGCTAGGAGACTGCTTAGCTCTATAGACGCATTTTCTGGAGCCTTCTTTGCATCTTGAACAGCCTCCAGGATCTCCTGTGCATTTAATCTGGATCTAATCAGCAAGGTTATGTCGATTCAATGTACTCGGGGTACACTCACTTTGCGTGCCCGGCAGGCGTTGCAAGCGTTGCTTGTGTAGCCACGAGCCTCACCACCATCTGCGCTGGAAAGCATAATATGGTCGTTTTGTTGAGTTACTTCGTTGTATCTCAAGGTACCAAACATTTTGTGAAAGGTTGAGGCTAGCGGTCAGGAATGCTATTGATCAAGTAGAGTAGAATAACGAAAAGCCCTAAAGGCGAGGCGAGGCAGCATTTATTGGTAGTCTCCTGGACAAAGCAAATTAGAGAACATTGCGCAACATTTAATCACAAAGCTGTTTCAATATCATCTCGGCAATGCCATTCAGGGCAAACATTCCTCTTCTGAAGCGCAGGAACAGCTCGTGGCTAAGGAGGATTGGTCTCACGGCTTACTGTGCTGCATCCTCCAAGCCTGCCTCGTTTCAGCGCCAGGCCCAAGTAAAGGATGCGGCTCGTCTAATCTGCTGTGTTAAACGACTGCACGCGATCAGCGACGCGCTGCAGTTGCCAGTGCTTCAACCTTTCTGTCGACACTTACAAATAATTAGGTTAAATGGCTTTATATGTTCTGGGACACGATGGAGGTTTCTTTTGCACAATTGGCCACGGTCCCCAGTATGGCGTCAATCACTTGAAGAAACCTCACACATTCGATCGAAATGCCGGTTCTTTACGTAAAAATTTCATTTCCTTGTAACTTCACTTTACTGGGTCTTAGAAGAAATGAGAATTGCAATAGCTCAAAGCTGTTACTCTAGATAATTTGGATGTTCTAACTCTGTGGCTTTATCTTGCCCTGCAAACACGTATTCCTCCTTGCTCATACTCATCTATTTGGATCAGCCAAAATTAGACATATTCTGCCAAACTTCGTAAATTTTCTCGTTATCTGATTAGGCAGGAAGCTCATAAGGCCCTTCGCGTTTGGCAGGGAGCTCATAGGGTCCCTCACGCTTAGCAGGAAGTTCATAGGGTCCTTCACGCTTAGCAGGAAGTTCATAGGGTCCTTCACGCTTAGCAGGAAGTTCATAAGGTCCCTCGCGCTTTGCTTTAGCTGGGAGCTCATAAGGTCCCTCACGCTTCGCTTTAGCAGGGAGCTCATAGGGTCCCTCACGCTTCGCTTTGGCAGGGAGCTCATAAGGTCCCTCACGCTTTGCTTTAGCAGGGAGCTCATAGGGTCCCTCACGCTTCGCTTTGGCAGGGAGCTCATAAGGCCCCTCACGCTTCTCCTTGCTAAGCAGCCCTTCAGGACTCTTCAATAGTGCATTTCCGCGCTTCTCCTGTTCAGATTATTACAGTTAGTATTTTGTACTCTCTGGCTGTCATGCGATAACATGTTGTAGTGAACATACCTCAATCGCGGGGAGTGCAGCAGTAGTAGCCGCCAGAGCTAGAGTGAGTGCTGAAATGAAGTGCATAGTGGCGGTTGTGGAAAGCTGTTAAAGCAAGAAAAAAAAAGAAAAAAGGAAAAATAGTTCGGTTCGTTGGTTTGTTGGTTTGTTTGGTATGCTGTTTGAATTGCAAGATAGACAGCGAACTGGAGGAGACAACATGGTATATGTATACGAATTCTTTGACGGCATCTTCTCTCTGATGTATTGTCATCGTTGATTGCCATGCCAAGGACATTTCCTATTTTGTGTCCTTTATTTTGGCCATGGAGATTGCCTAATTGGGCCGTCAAAGCTCACTGCCACGAATTTGTGTAGGATTGCTCACAGACCTTTTTGTTAGTACTGGAAGGCTTGGACGCCGCGGATCGAACCAATTTGGGATACATTACAGCGTTGTAGATCCTATTTGCACCATACTCGGATAACTCCTCGGGTTCAAGATATTCATCAAGGAATTGAATTCGAAACCAAGGGCTTCATACCTGGTTTCATCTGCGCAATATATAGAACATGATCTGTTCTGTTTGTTTCGTTCTCGGCTGCTCCAAGTGTCTCCCCATATATCTGTAGCCTGAACCCACACGACACAAATATTCGAAGCTCTTATCTTTTTTTTTTTTTTTTTTTGGTTGAGAACTACATCTTTACACTTCCTTGAAATACCCTCTCATGCAAAATGCCTCGGAGCTACTCCTCTGATCTAGAGAGTACGGACACTCTGCTTGACTCAGGAAACAGCAATCAGCAACATGACAAGCTGAGCTGGCTAGCAGAATACTCGCATGCCCGGAAACATGTTTCTCAACGCATCCCGTGGTGGCTACATGCCTTCGCAGCATGGCTCAATATTGTCGCTGCTACTCTGTTTTTGGGGGTGTTCTTATCAAGTACATATTCTCTCGTACGAGCAGACGATTTGGACAAGCTATGCTTCGAACGCTCAGCCATGCACTCGCCGGTGGTGGGAAATGTCGACCTATCATATCACAAGAAAACATTCTCAGAACTCTCTTTAATTCATGACAACAATATTTATCGCCAAGATCCAAGCCCAGAGGTAGATGCAGCGTGGAGTGATCTTGGCGTTGCCTGTAAGTGCTGATTCTTCGTAGTATTTATCCATTGCCTGTCAGGTACTAAAACGGGACTCTAGGGGACAACATGACATTCCCATACGAAGATGGCATTCGCGCTGGTATTCCAGCTGGCTCTGTTCGTACGCCAGAAGAATACGGCCGCAACTTTATTGGTGGCATGGAGGTGTTTCATCAACTACATTGCCTCAATCTCCTACGCCAGTCACTCCATTACAACTTTGACTACTACTCAAACCTTGGGCAATTTGACTTCTTCGATTCTCCTAAGATGTTGAAGCTGCATGCCAATCACTGTCTTGATACGCTCCGCCTCAACATCATGTGCACCTCAGACGTAACAATCAGGCCAGCAGTATGGACTAGTGAAAGACCATGGATGCCCGAAGAGCAGAAGGATGAGCATCCACAGCTATTGCCCAATTTCCACAATACACACAAATGTCGAGATTTTAACGCGGTTCGAGATTGGTATCGCGAGAACCAGGACCCGCGCCCTTTTTCAAAGTTGAGGGACTGGAGGCCCGGACCGGGCGAGGTGGTGATAAAGGGAGAGGACTACGATTAATGACTGGTTGGGCAGAAGAGGCAGAACTATAACTCAGCTCGCCAAACATAATTAATTAATGGCAATTGTTGGCGTTGGTGCTCTATTTTTCAGTAGCGTTCAATTTCTCTTTCCTTTTCCACAAATTGAATCACAAAGGATTTTGCTGCCTGCCCAAATTAACGTTGCCTAGCCAGTCTCGCCGCTCTGCATACAGCCGCTTTATGCAGGGGACCAGGCACACCAATTAAGGCTGTCCATTGAAATAGGTAGCATTGCCCTGCGAAACAACACATCAAAAGAAACTTTTTGCTACTACATGTCTGCTACTTGCAATACCTTGAAAATGCAACGAGATTCCCCACGACGAGACAGCTCAGGCGCTCCGGACATCGAACCAGCCGATGAAGAACAGTGGGAACACCGCTCTGGGGTGCCAAAGCAGACGGGTGAAAAACAACAAACAATTCCTAATAATAGCGCGACGCTCCAAGGCCCACGGCTATGGGTGTTGATTCTCGGCCTCTACTTGGGTTTATACCTCATTGCTCTGGAGCTTACAATGCTGTCAACGGTCATTCCGACACTAACAAATGAATTCAACACCTTATCAGATATTTCGTGGTACGAAACATCATACGTCCTAGCCTTGTAAGAAAGCTACTCACTGGCTCCGTTTAAAAATGTATTTACAAGTATTTCAGATGCGCATTCACCCCTCTTGTTGCAAAGATGTACAACCACATCTCCGTCAAAATCGTATACATTAGTTTTATGGTTGTCTTTGCTCTTGGCTTGTTGATCTGTGCCCTCGCTACATCGAGCTCAATGTTTGTGGTTGGACGGGCAATAAGTGGCTTGGGCTCTGCCGGCCAATTCAGCGGCATGTTGCTCATTATTGGGGTGACAGTGCCCACAGCGATCCGGCAACTCGTGTCCGCTATTGGCATTTCGATGATTTCCATTGGGTCGATGACCGGTCCAGTTATTGCCGGTGTTTTGACAGCACATGTTGGTTGGCGTTGGTGTAAGTTCAGATCGAGCGTCAAATCGTCTATATCGTGTTAAGTCGAACTAGGTTTTTGGATGCTACTACCGATTTCAGGTTTTGTCATCGCAGTTACTTTCCTAACACCCATGCCAAGTGTCGCTTCAGATAAACAGCCTGTTTGCCAAGCATTACGGGCATTGTTTCCGCAGCTCGATCCGATTGGATTCATCATTTTTGCTGCCGCATCCACGATGCTCTTGCTTGCAGTCAATTGGGGTGGAAGTGTGTTTCCTTGGTCGTCGGCCACAATCATTGGCCTACTTTGTGGCGGCCTGGCCATATCAATCCTATTTATCATATGGTCGCTCTTCCGAAAAGAGAAGGCTCTTATTCCCCCGTCTTGCTTTACTCATCGATCGGTTTTGGTCGGTTCAGTGGTGTTCTTCTTGCAAGCTGGAGTCTCACAATCGATTCCCTTCTTTTTACCGCTCTGGTTCCAGGCCGTCAAAGGCGACAGCCCTCGTGACAGCGCCATCCATCTTCTACCTTCGCTGGTTACACAAGTTGTAGCTCTCGTTTTGTACGGATCACTAATTCGAAAAACAAAATACAACCCACCTTGGGCCATTTTTGGCGGCTTCATCAGCAGCGCCGGAGCTGGCTTGTTGACTAGCCTAACACCAGCCAGCTCACTTGGCCACTGGGTGGGCTACCAAGTCCTCACAAGCTTCGGTCGTGGTATCGCATTTCAGACTGTAAGATCATCGCAAACAATACCGCATCGCCTTTGTATGGAGACATTGCCGTTCATTTTTCTAATTCCATTGATAGCCGGTAACAGGCGTACAGGAATTCATTCCTCAAGCCGAAACTGCGACTTGTCTGTCTGTTATGAGCCTTTTCATGCAGCTTGGCCTCGCAGTTGGCGTTTCAGCCTCACAGACTATTTTCTCAAATCAGCTTCCGAAGTACCTTCACCAATACGCACCAGGACTTAATGCCACTGAAGTGATTGAAGCAGGTGCAACTGGTGCCAGAAAACTTGTCTCACCAGACCAAATGCCGGGTTTTCTGCTAGCCTACAACAAATCCATAACGGGGCTATTCGTAAGTTTCTTTCAGTAGACTATTCAAGAGTTGTAATTTTTACTGACAAATTTTTAACAGTTCATCTCGGTTGCAAGCTGTGGGATCGCTGGTACTGCCAGCATTCTACTTGATTGGCAGCGCATTGAGCCCGCTGCAGAGGCTGAGTAACCAATCTTAGACAACTGCTTTTGTAAATTGGTAAGATAATATGGTGTCCTTATATATTATGCAAGTCTAAGTATATTATGGTCTCATGATCGTAAGTCTCCTGCGGCTGTAGTCTCGTCCCTAGCCTTTTTCAGGAACGGCACCAACGTGGTGCCGCCGGTGCCAGTCAATTGCTCGTCTCCCGTTAGTTTTGACGAGCAGCTAGCCAAGTTTTGGTGTTTGCCACCATTCCATGGTTGCTTTGATGGTAGAATAATATATCTCGTCACAATCTGAATATGCTTGTTGCGAAAGTTTGTCAACGCCTCTGTAGCGCTTGTGAAAGCAGCCTTCAAGTCTTCATCGTCGGACGCAAGTGCCAGCTCGCGTATGCTTCCCATGCGGCCGACATGAGTCAAGAAGCGTCTGTGGGGACCAGGCATATATTCTCGTACTTCTGAGTGAAAGCTCGTTTGATTTGCGCCACCGTGGCCAACATGGTCCACGCCGAGCACGATGTCGAAGAACTGGATAAGAGAGCTCTGGCCATTACTACCGCCGCGCAGTTGGCGCCATTCGCCGTGACCGTTTCCTTCATCGTAAAATACTCCGTTCGGGAGACCGGCAGCGCCCATATTTTGGCTTCCCGCCAAGAAAGGTCGGATTCGATAGTAGAAGGTCATAGGATCGTTTTTCTCGTACATACGATCGAGAAGCTTGCCAACATCTTCGATACACTCTTTCAGCTTGTAAAGTGCCGCTGTGATGAAGTCGTAGTCACGCGCCTTTACAGCTTCGAGTGCTTTGATCATGGTGTGGATAATTCCAGCAGCCTTGGCCTCCATGGCGGCGCTAATGAGGAGGAACCACGATTCAGACTCGGTGCCAGTAAAGGAGAAGAGAGTGCTGAGACCCTCCAACACGGAGAAATCTTCGCTGTTGCTGGTGAAATTCCAGAGATTGGCGCCCGCATAGGTCAGTACTGGAGGGAGCTCTACATGAGCAGAAACTTGTAGGAATGGCACTGTAATCTGTGGCGGAAGAACCTGGACTCTTGTCAACTTAACAGTTCATCAGGTATACCATGAATATTTACCTCTTCGGCTTTATCACCGCCCCAAACATAACTATGGGTAATATAAGCTAGCATGGAGTATGCCCTTCGCCATTCTGCTTCGGAAACTAATCGATCTGTAGACAAGATGGGGAGCCTCTGTACTGTAGGTCGGATGTCGCCACTAGCAATCAGATCTGGCAGCGATGTTGCTATTTGTTCCCACGGGCCATAATATGAGTCCGAAAGCACTGTCGCTGGGCTCTCTCCTGGTAAGAAAGCATTATTGGTGATTGCAAATTTGGCAAAGTCTACTGAGGTAGACTCGTCTTGGATGGCGTGAGGCGACATTGTAAGCCACTGTTGGAAGCTGTCTTTCACTTCTTTGCGCAGATAAATGACAACGATTGCAGTAACAAAAAGATGACGGGGATATTTTCCATTAAAAAGGGAACATCATGTTTAATTTAAAACGGCCAAGACCATGGCGTAATATGTAAATAATATCCTCCGTTCGTTCCAGACATCCGCTTCCGTGCTTTGTTGTGACTGTTGATCCAGCTTCCGCGCTTGGTTCTCACCACATCCGCTCCGAAGTTCCGAAGTCACATTTGCTGTGGGATGACGCGCCTTACATCATTTCTCAACGAATCAGCTGATGCACCTGTTGCCAAATCTGGTAAGTCTTCTGGCTCTCAAGCAGCGAAAAATAGTTGTTTTATTTGTAGCAGGGATAGTTGGCTCATGTAACTATGTTGTGCTTCCGAAGTCCAATCTAGTCTATCTCCGTCCCTAGTAAATTGGTATATGTTTTATAAATTGCTAGTTCTTCTTGCGGCCTGCATTGCCGCGTCCTCCGAAGCCCCAGCCGATTTGGTTGGCCATCTTGACGTCGACGCCAAGTTCATCCGCGAATTGGTAAACCAGGCCCGGGTTCTTCTGGAACCATCGCCCGGCTCGCACAGCGTCAAGACCAGACTGGAGGGCTTCCTCGGCCAGCTTTCCATTCTTGATGCCTCCAACAGCTGAGATGAGAACCTTATCTCCAACAGCCTTCTTAATCTCTTGGGCGAAGGGGATCTGGTAGCCAGCCGTCGCCTGGATGGGGATGGCGGACTTTGCATGAACACCGCCTGAGCTGATATCTACCAGATCGACGCCACGCTCGCCAAGCAGCTTAGCAAATTCAGCAGACTGCGCGACGGTCCAGCTATCAGGGAATTCCTTCTTCAAGTTCTCATCAAACTCGAACCAATCAGTGGCACTGATTCTTGCGAATAGTGGCATGTTCTTTGGAATGACGGCTCGGATAGCCTCAGCAGTCTCGAGGACAATCCTGATGCGGTTTTCGAAGCTTCCGCCATATTCATCTGTTCTGTGATTGCTTACAGAGCTGAGGAATTCATGGAACAGATAGCCATGAGCACAGTGGATCTCAATTACATCAAAGCCAGTGTCGACAGCTCGCTTGGCGGCAGCAACCCAGTCCTTCTTCAACTGCTCTATGTCCTCCTTGGTAAGCGCCTTTGGTACAGGGCTGGCGTCAGACAACGCAATGGCAGACGGAGCGACGGTCTCTTCAGTCCAACCGCCTACATCATTGTTCGCGACTCCACCGCCGAGCCAGGGTGCAGTCGTGCTAGCCTTACGACCAGCATGGGCTAATTGAATACCAATTAACTGGTTTTGGCTGTGGGCAAATTCGACAATTCTCCTTAGAGGCTCTTTCTGGCTGTCCTTCCACAGACCCATGTCCTGTGGAGTGATGCGACCGACTTTTTGAACTCCAGTAGCTTCGACGAACGCAACACCAGGGCCACGCTGGATGATTCCGCCAAGATGCGTCAAGTGCCAGTCAGTGGCGTGGCCATCTTGCGCAGAGTACTGGCAGAGCGGCGCGAGGAAGAGGCGATTGGGGAATGTTACCCCGCGCACAGTAAGCGGCGTGAATAGCTTCGTTGAGCCATGAATTTGCGTGCCCGCAGGAGGATCCTGAGCAGGCGTGTAGTATGAAATGCCCTTGGCGGCAATATTGTCAATGGATTTGGAGCCCATGGTGATGTGACTTCGAACAAGTCTATGACGTGGGCGAGTTATGATACTTAAAGTGAAGTGTAGGAAAAGGCTGTTGCTTTCTCTAATAAAAGACAGGAGAAGCTTTGTCTGCAGCACACGCAATATCTTGTAAATGTTTTATACAACCTGCAATGATGCTAATGGCTTCTTTTATATTGGAACAAGAATGATTGAGCGTCATTTCTCTCAAAAATACATTATTAATCCATCTTAAACCTCATCATTAGTAATGACACCATATAGCCGAAGATCATTTGGATAGCCGGCATGCTGCATTTAGAGGGATCTAATCGATTACATAGGATTAGGTTTGGAGAGCATCAAACTTCAATGGCAAACCAATGGCTGTCCTAGTAATGACCCAAGCCTCCGTCCTGAATACACTCAGTGTGTGAAAGATCTGATTTATTCGCTTACAGTTATTAATGCCCCGACCCTGATCTCGGCAACGACAAGGATTGCCAACCCAGGGCTTGCTGCGGCTTGCGCCGGTCGAATTAGTGGGCTCCTCAGTGTAAGTGGCTTTCCTTGATCGGAGCGGAACTTCGGATGTTTCTGTAATGTGTGAACTTCGCCTTCTGACAAAATGCCATGGGCTCCACACGGTTTTCTTTCTCACACAATTGTGCATAAAGTGGCCTCAACTTCCCCGAGTTAACGTGCCTGAAGCTTATCCATTATTGATCTATTGTATCATTCACTCATATTCATCCTTTGGTGTCACTGTTGTTAGTCTATCATTCATCAGAAGCAGAAATACAATGAGCCTCAACACCTTCGTCAAGTCCCTCAGAGAAGGGCAGCCGACTCAGTTCCCAGCAGATGCAAACTCACTTGCATTCGCCCAAAATCTCGACTCTCAAGACCAACTCGCCCATTTGCGAGAAGAGTTTATAATTCCTACGAAAGCTTCTCTTAAAAAGACTTCTCTGAACGGCACATTCCCTGGTACATCGCCTGCAGCCAATTTTCATGCATAGCATTCACTGACTTGTATTGTTTTCTTAGAGACTGCCAATGAAGATGACAAGTCAATCTATTTCGTCGGCAACTCGTTGGGAGCCCAACCAAAGGCAGTTCAAAAGTACATCACTGCTCAATTAGAAACGTGGGCTTCGATTGGTGTCAATGGCCACTTCAACACACTGGGCAACTCGCCTCTCGCCCAATGGCAAGATATGGCCGAGGACTGTGCAAAGCAATCCGCTGATCTCGTTGGCGCCTCCCCCAGTGAAATCGTCATCATGAACACGCTTACTGCCAATTTGCATCTGATGATGGCTGCGTTTTATAAGCCTGACGCCAAACGCCACAAGATCATTTTGGAATGGAAGCCCTTCCCAAGTGATCACTACGCAATTGAAAGCCAGATCGTTTGGCATGGCCTTGATCCCAAGAAGTCTATGGTCAAGATTGAGCCTGACGAAAATGCCCAAATTTCCACCGAACTCATCCTGCAAACCATTGATCAGCATGGCGATGAGACTGCACTGATCCTCCTCCCGGGCATCCAATACTACTCCGGCCAATTATTCGACATGGAGAAAGTAACGGCCTACGCCAAAGCTAAGGGCATTGTTGTAGGATGGGATCTTGCCCATGCCGCTGGAAATGTTGAACTCAGGCTTCACGATTGGGACGTCGACTTTGCATGCTGGTGCACTTACAAATATATCAACGCTGGACCAGGCGCCATTGCTGGTGCCTTCGTTCACTCTCGCCACGGAAAGGTCGACGTCGATGCAGACGGTACTGCTGTATTCCGCCCCAGGTTATCAGGATGGTACGGTGGCGACAAGAAAGTACGCTTCAACATGAGCAACGACTTTTTGCCAACCCCCGGAGCTGGAGGCTACCAAGTATCCAACCCTTCCGCCCTCGACCTTGCTGCTCTCTCCGGTGCTTTGAGTGTTTTCAACAAGACATGTATGAAGGACCTGCGATCCAAGGCTCTGGTCCTTACAGCTTATGCAGAGCATCTGCTGGATGGCATTCTGGCTGACAGCAACGAGGCGGAACCTTTATTCAAGGTTCTCACCCCCCGAGACCCTCTTCAACGTGGCACTCAGCTTAGTGTGCTGCTAAGAATCGGTCTACTGGAAGGCATCGCTGCCGCGCTGGAGGAGAACGGCGTCATGTGCGACAAGCGCAAGCCGGACGTTATCCGTGTTGCCCCAGTTCCACTGTATTCGCGCTTTGAGGATGTCTGGCGCTTCATGCAGATTTTACGAGGCGCACTGAAAGTCTCTGGCAAGTCATAGACACAACGTCTTGTCGCCTTCACTTCCGTAACTCAGATTTATTCATAATGTCCATAGTTTTCAGCATAGATTTGTAGATACATAATATAGAAATCTTAGAAATAATGTGCCAAGTCAATGCCTCCACCAGATTCCAACAGTGGGAACAGATTAGCACTTCCGCCTACATCATCAAAGCTGCTCCAATATCCATCACCTGGTGTGGCCAGCATATCACTCAGTCCCAGAAAGGCAGAATCAATGTCTTCCGATACCCCATTTACGCCAGCTACTCTCAGGCCGCTCGATGTCGTCGCTGTCGGCGTTGTCCCCGCAGTGACTCGTCCAACCAAATATTCTCTTGGGCGTGGGCTGGAAGATGGAGAGTCGGTCATCAAACCAAATATCTGGCTGGAATTTTCTGTTCTCCTTTGTCTTTCTTCGAGCTCTTTCTTCTCCAAAAACTCCAGCGCCGTAGAGAGCAATGACTGTGCGATCAGCGAGTATTGCCTAGCGTGGCTGTCGCTCTTCGCGAAATGATCCAGGATTTGGATGGACATCCTCGTGTATTTTTCCAGTATGCGTCCAAAACTGCCCATTAGCCCTACACCAAGCACTAGCGATGCCGAAAACATCCAACTGACAATCATCGGCGCTCTGTGGTCTAAGGTCCCCCTCTCCATGAGTATCAGGACTTCGTCTACCATCAAACTCGCAGCATCAATGCAGGCATCTGCCAGCTTCGTCTTCTCTGATGGCTTTTGTCCACTGTCTTCTGCTCTTGACAGTCTTCTGTAGAGCTCGTACATCAAAAAAGGTCTTGAAACCAACATGACTGAATAGTAATACGAGCACAGAACCTGGCATGCCCCGCCGACCTCTGGCTGCTTGTATCCCACGATGGTCTCTTTCAACTGCTGCATCCATTTTTCTGACCATTTCCTCAGCTTCATCGATATTCCTTCCGTAAGCTGCAGAGAAATCTTCTTTCGCGAATAGACTTCCACAACAACCTGCTCAGTGATCAACAACACTTGGACTGAGGCATTCAGAAGATCAAATTTCTCTTTCCCTTCGCCATCTTTCTCGTCGTATGCAACTGTACAATCCACATCAGATGTGGCCGGTGGTCTTCCCATAGATACACTCAGGAATAAATCAACCACTCGTAAGCTTTTCCATAGTCTATCCCGTTGGCTGTGAACCGAAGGTCCAAACCTTCCATTTACTTCCGTCCTGTGCACTCCGATGGAATATGCTGCTCTCACAGAAATTCCAAAGAACAAAAATGCGCTATTGATCTGGCATGCACACAGCATATAGACCGTAATCAGCATAAATGCCTGCACCGTCCCTACGCTTAGGTTGGCATTTAGGTCTTCATATGCCTGGCTCCTCGCATGCTCAAAGTAATCTTGGGCAACGCTTTCGTCCTTGGCCAACAAGCCAATGGCAAGAACCAAATAATTAATCGTGGATGATATATCCCTCGGTTTCTGGTCTACATGCGCCCACAGTACCATATCATCCACCAGCCTTTCGTCCTCAAACAGATCGACCAACCCTGCGGTGGCGTCCAAATAACCCGAGACAGCCTCCGCAACGATTTGGGGGTTAACATGTGCGGCACCAACTCCTCTTCTACCCTGGCCGCCGCCAGTGGGCACGTTCTCAAGAACGGAGTATCTACTCGACTCTGGTGCAAACGCATCCTGGCTCACTCGGCTGGTGACAACCTGTCTAACTGATTGGAAGAACGACAGGGGTGCGCAATCCCCAATGAAGATCAGTTTTCCCTGTGCGTCTTGGAGTAGTCTTGCATCCCGCTGAACTTCCGTGTCCTCTGCCGCTTCCGATGTCCGTCTCGGAGTCTTCTCCCGGGTCATGTCCCTCCGTCCAAGTTCGCGTCTCCTCGCTGGAGTTCTAACAGGCATTTCATTCCGAACCGGAGATCTTCTTTCCTCAACATCGCTTTTTCGAGGAGTATTTCGTCTCTTTTGTGGTGAATAATGGCAGGCGTGGCCTCTTTGGCGACCCGCGCAATAACCACACGGCAACTTGCCATCGCATTTTACTTTTCTCGCTTTACACCCATCGCATGCATTCCCTATTCGGCTGCGGATGTAGCGCGGTGGTTCTAACTGTGAATCATTGTCCATATCCGCGTGAACATTGAACATTAGCATGCAAGATCACGCAATGTCAAGTGCATCCGCAGAGTTCGGAAACACTGTCGCCGGATGTGGGTATGTGGGGATTTGTATAGCAACCAAGCCACAAACACAGTGTCAACTTTGGCACGGCAGCACTGTACTCACACTTTCGCTAGCAATGTTCACCAATTCATGAGCTTGTTAGTAATTGAATAAATATTCATTCCATTCCGTAATGTCATCAAAGTCTTGCATCAGGCAAGAACTTGGGAAATAATAATACAATAGACGCATACACAGAATCCAAGGCTACTGGTCGGCCTTGGCAGTAATCCAGCAATCCAACAAAACAAAAAGGCCACAAAATACCTCGTCCCTAACAAGTATCGACAATTTATAAAGTTTCGCTCAGAAGTGAGCTTTTCAATTTCATCTCAATGCAACACTGCTTCTGTTGTCCTGTCGTCGATGACTCGGGGCGGCGCCCATACTGATAGTAACGCGACGGGTCTGTGGCAACGACTGTTGAGGACTGGTGTTTTCCACTCGCATGCTGCTTCCCAAGTTCATGCGTCTGGCTTGGCCAGCAGTCAACGTCTTTTCCTTCTTCCACTCCGATGAAGAACAAGCTAAAGGACTGCGTTTACGCTCTAGACTGCCTCGACGGTGACGAGAGATTCCATTAGTACTGCTCGCCAGGCCGGCAGCTGCTCCAGCTCTCGCTGAGTGAGTTCCTCCGACTGTAGAGCCAACCGAAGAGACGCGTCTAGCGGCTGCAGCAGCGGTTGGAGCCATGGCACTCATTCTACGAGGCATATCCTTCTTGGCAGAGTGCATTGCGCTGCGCAATTTCTTGGGGTCAATAATGCTAGATTCAGAATCGGATCCAGAGCCAGAGGTGTTGCCTTGCGGCGGGCAGTTCTCGTCCATGATCGTCTTGAGAGAATAGCCAAAGTTGCTGCCAGCTTGGCCCCGCGCAGGAGGTGGCGACATGTTGCCGGCCTTAGTGGCATCGAGCTGTCGCAAGGGGGAGCCATTGCCATTGCCTGCTTCGACTGAGCTTGAAGACAGATCTAAGCTTAGAGTTGGAGGTGCGGGGAGCGGGGAGCCACCTTGTTGAATGGAAGGTCTTGACTTTGAGAGAAAACCAGCTTGAAATCTGCCAGGTTTTGATGTCGCCAGGCTGGTGGCCTCGGGTGTATCAAGACTAGCAGTGGAGTCTTCCATCATGGACACATCCTGAGAGGGACTGGCTGTCGAGGGCTTAGGGATCAGAGAAGCCTTCTCTGCAGAGGTGGGTTCGGGTGGTGTTAAAGTAGAGTTCAAGTGTTGAGGAGTCTTTTCGAAGTCGGCAAGTTCTCCTTCCTCATCTTCGTCATCCCTCCATCGCACGCTGCTCTTCTTACTCTTCTTCACTGGGGTAAAAGTAACACTAAGTCTCGGGCCACCAATGACTTTGCGACGTCTCGGAGACTGTTTCATGGGGCTTATAGCGATGTCTTCTTGCACCGCGCTGAGGGCAGGGGGAGGCGCGACGGGCTTGACGACGCCTGGATTGATGGAAGACTTCTTGCGCTTCGGGGTGCCTTTCTTGGTGGGAGGGAAGGTTTCAACGAGGGGTGTGACTCCTTCAGGCTTGACGACTTGTGCAGCTGCTGTGTAGCCCGTCTGAAGAAGCCGATGTATAATTTCTTTAGCATGCTCGATGGCTGCCTCTTCGTCCATGGCCAGGGTATCCGCCAGAGACGTCATGATTTCAAACTGTGCTGTCAGAAGCATTTGCATCATGCCAGCGTCGCCAACCTTCTCTTGCTCGGAAACATCGCGATAGGCTTCTCGAGTAAAATTAACCTTGAGTAATTCGGCTTCCCGGTTGAGGGTGTTAACCTCGCCCGTGTCGGCTCCTTCGGTGCTTTCGAGCTGCTTCACACTGTGGCTCAGAGCTGTGTCAATGTGATGTTCCCAAGTAGATCGGTCCAACTTCTGGTGAATATGTTGCCTGCTATTCTCCAACTCCAGCATGATGCCGTTTGCAGTCTTTCGAATAGATACCAGGTTGGCGGGCATAGAACTTTCGTCCTCCCTCTGGCTACAAACAGTGTCAAATGCAGCGATCCAGCCAGACAGAAGGGCGATTCGTCGTTCAAAAGCCTTTAACTTCTTCATGCAGTTAATGCGCTCTTGACGCTCAGCAGTACAGTTGTCGTAGGCGGCGCGCAGTCTCTGAATGCCTTCCCTGGTAGTAGCATCACGCTTCTCGTACTGTTTGCGGAACTTGGCAAAGAAGATCTTCTCTGCATCCTTTTGCTGCGCCTTGAGCTCGTTGATGAGGTTCATCTGTTCATCAATCTTGACCAAGAAGTCCTTGACATGGCGGTTAACGTTGAAGACATTGCGTGTCACCTTGGTCTGGATATTCTTTGCGCGGTTGGCGTAGCGGAGAGTGTTTTGAGTCTCATCAAAATGGGCACTAGAGGGTGATACGCAAACAATCATGACCGTCTTGCAATTGCCACCAAGAGAAAATTTGAGGAGACGTGTGAGTTTGCTGTTTCTGTACGGGACGTGTGCTTTTTGGCGTCGGTCGCAAAGAGCATTGATGCAGCTTCCTAGAGCCAGGAGCGATTTGTTGATGTTGGCGCCTTCAGTCAACCGCTCTCCTCTGTTTTTCGTCACAGAGGCACGCTCAGATCCAGCAAGATCAATAATACTGAGTGTAGCCATAGTGTGAGGCTCATTCACATCGGCATTGCGGTCTTTTTGGGCAATGTTGATCTGCAATACGGCATGCGATCTAGAAGAGGTCGCGTTGGCTTCCGTAGGGGAGACTGTTCGATACTCATTACCCTGAACAATCATGTCCATTACTTCTTGCACATCCTTTGGGTGATGGCTGGACAATCCTGCCACCGTGACTGCCTGGTTGCTGTCTTCTCGCAGCGTAAGACCGACTTTGCTACCTCCGGGAACCAACAGATCACGAATGGTCTCGTTGTAGATCTCAAGATAACTGAGGCTGAGTTCGGTGGACTTGTCCTGGCTTCGTTCTTCAATCTTCTCGAATAGGTCTTGCATCGTGAGGAAAATGACGCCTGGCTGTTGCGGGGTGCCAGTGATAGTGTGAGTTTTACCGCATCCCGTAGCGCCGTATGCGAAGACAGTGGCATTGTAGCCGTCGAGTACACTGTCGAGCAGGTTCTTTGTTGTGCCTTCATAGACATCTGACTGTGTAGTGTTGTCTTCAAAAACTCGGTCAAAGGCAAAGACTTGGTCTTTTACCTTTCTAGACCCAGGAACTACCGATCGGGAGAATTTGTGTACGGGGTTGTCCTCGGGAGGGTCGAACACTCTGCTCAAAGTTAGCACTGTTTAGTATCGCTGGTGAGCTCCAGATGACTCACAAGCAACGCTCGTCCATAACCTTGATGACATTTCGAATGCCTCTTGTGTTGAGCTTTGGTGCGGGAGCTGCCGCTAAGGAGCCATCTCCCAGGAATAGCGTGCTGTCATCTGTTCTGTGTCTGCTCCTAGTCAGTACTCGTGTCGCTCACACCTGATAGCTAGGGCTTGTGAACCTACACTTGAGCTGCCTCTCTGATTGTAAATGGCCGTACTCGAACTGAGACAAAGTTAACGATTAATCCAAGCCTGGAATGCAAGATCCCTACCGGCCACTGTGATAGAAGACTGCCCAGGCGGCGCCATGTTGGGCTGCTTAATGTCTTTGTTTTGATAATATGTGCTACCTCGATCGCTTTCCCCTGTCCGTATTGGGGGCTTGCTGTTGATTATGAGAGAAAAGCAGATGTTGTGCTGCAAGAAGTCTTTGTTGACGTAGGAAGGCGTAAGACAAACGACAATAAACGACCAGTGCTAAAGGGAAGAAAGTCGTTCAAGCAAACCCCCTTTTGTAAGTAAAAGAAGCAGAAAATATGATGAGATTCAATTAGGGGTTTTCAGAAGGGCAGAAACAGAAAATGGAAGGATGAAAAGAAAAATTGCCGTGAGCGCTGCTTGGGTTAGTAGTTTGGAGGTCGAGATGGTGGCTTCAAGCTTGGAGTGACGTTCTTTTGGAGCGTTTGGTGGATTTGTTGTTTCTTGCAGCTGCTGTTGTCCCGACAACAAATTGTGTAGGGGGGAGGGCCCACCAACAGGGCCGCCAACAAGGCCACGATCCATGCGCTGTCTTGTGAGGAGACTCCACCGCGAGCCCCTTCCACTTAAAGCTACCCTGCAATGGTTTCGACTGTATATTTTTCCACCCGAGCGGCGCGTACCATTATGAATTAGAATAAGTTGACCGAAAATAATTAAAAGAAAATGAAAAGTGAGGCAAATTGGGAGTGAAATTCGTTTTTGGGGGGGGAGAGGCAGGGTGGTGCTTGATTTGGCTTGGTGGGTGGTCTGGTCCAGGCAGTTAACTGGTTGTATAAATGCAGCAGAATGGCCATTACTCGCTGCCTGGAACCATATTTAAAATATTTTAGCTTTGAATCACAGCAGTGAAATCATCACAAACAAATACAGGTACTCTCTACAGCACACATGAACTTTGTTACTGTGTCTATAGCTTGCCATGTGTTCAGCCAGTCGAGAAACCTCAGCTACTGCATCTCGTAACCTTCCTAAGTAAACCAGTGCCACTGTGTTTTAAAACACACGTCCTTTACAGAACCGCATTATAATTTGCCCACGTTCGATGGAGGCATGGAAATGGACATGAATACAACACCACGCTGACAATCATCTTGGCCAGTGATACACTATACTTGAAAACCAACGAGACATATGCTTCTAACTAAATATACATACTGTACATCCGTAACATCCTGTCAAAGAACAAGTCCAAACCCAGAACTCCATACCATCATTTACCAAAAGAGATCAATGCCAAAATCCGTTTCATCTGACTTCTACTTGCTCGTTATGCAGCAATTGCGTATCTTGGCAGCGCCGCCATCCTCTCCTCAGGTGAAAACTCCGCATCTTCGTATACCAACCTGCCCCTATCTTTCTTCTCTTTCTTCTTCTTCCCATCGTCGACGCCTGCCTCCGCGCTCCTGATCAACTGATCAATCTCGTCTCCTTGTTGTTGCGGCTGCACTCTCTGCGGCAACTCTTGCTGCTGCGTTGGCAAAGTGCCCTCCTTTTTCATTCGCCTCCACTCGCCGAGCCTCTTCAGAAGCTCTTCTCTCGTCTCAAACTCAATCTGTTTCCTCTCATGCTTCAATCCCTGTCCCGGCAAGGGATTACCGGTCGCAATTCTCTTGCTCTCCTGTGCTTGGTAAAAGTTCTGGATGATTCTGTTGCGGTGCTGGTCCAAAATATCCTGCGGCATGCCCTCCATGCCAAATATTTCTACATCGAGGCCTTGACGGTTCGGTAAGGCATTTTCTACCTGCGTCAGTGTTTCCTTGTGCACCTGGTTAAGATGCACAGACAATCCTCCAGCAGTGTTGAGACGGCGTCCACAGCGGTCGCATTTGAAATGCTTAGCCTTTTGGTGGGAGATGAGCAGTTTTAAATCTTCGAAATCGCGTTCGCCTGTCAAGAAAACGAATGATTAGATGGGGTCCAAGGCAGAGCAAAAGGAGACGCAACGTACAGTAGTAGCACCAAGGACGAGCGAGGAGCTCCTCCACATCGGGGTGACCGCGCTTCTTTTTGCCCATGTTGGCGACTTGCAAGGTAGTGCTCCCCGAAAGAAACAGCGATAAATAATGCGCGATATGGGGCGCTGAGTTGAGATGATCGCGACAGGCTCGTGATGGAGATGGAAAAGCGATTTGCTGGAGCTCCAATTTGAGCGCCAAAGTCGTCGGTAAAACCGCGGACCGGACCATCTGCCAGCCTAGTGGCTGTGAGCTACAGAGGCGACTGTACACTTGTATGCCTGCCTACAGCGCTAAATATTTGATTGCTTCGCACCCGCCGCCGATTTAGTTCCCCGATGTTTGGTTCATCGACAAACTCATAGGTATGTACCTGGAGGCAAAAATCGACTTGGATTAGAAGGAGGAAGGCAGCAAGCGGTGACTTCAGACTATCATGGAAAATTTGGCTTGGTTTGCCGCGAGAGGGCTAGCATTCCGGGGTGCTATTTGGCGACGCGTACATGGGTTGAATTTGGACGCTGGGATGGTCAAGTATCTATGTGTGAAATAATATTGTCTTGTCGAATTTTATGTCGCATACTGCACCTGTTGCGTTGCAAGTGTTATGTGGACGTGCAGTCGAATACGGAGGTAACGTGCTCGACGTCGTCGAGAGTTACATGACCCGAATTTGCAGAAGGACTGGAACAGTATTACTACACAAGTCATTTGCAAACGAATTAATTCGATGAATATTTTACGCGCATGCAGCGATTCGCTGTCAACGTAGCTTTCACCATTTTGGTTTGTTTGTATTGCATATCCTATTGTCGGTTCCTCCCGTCGGACACTGGTCACTATTCAACCCAAGCATTCGTGAGATATCACAGGGATCTTTCTTTCAATTCTTATTTTCTGTTTTCGTTTCGTTTCGTTCTTGTTTCGATTTCATAGCACGTGCAAGACAACCATCCTGGCCTTTACTCCAGCTCCCCGTCTGTAGTCCTCGAGCTCTGAACTTAAGACCTCTACCTTTCCGGAATTGGCCAGTCCGGCAATTTTGTCCTCAAAGCCCTCATTTTGCCAGATGGAGGCAAGTACAGTGGCGACGATGAAGCCTCCAGGCTTCACAATGCGCACGAACTCACTCAACGGTTCAGGACCGACGTGGCCCTGGGTGAAGGTCCCAATGCAGACGATGACGTCGTAGGAGTCGTCGCCATCTGTAAGAGGCTTGCACAAATCCACGGCCTCCAGTTTGTTGTAGGCTCCAGTACCACGTGCAATATCGAGCATGCCCTGGGAAAGGTCGACACCGTCAATGTCCTTGGCTCCGAGTTTGGCCAGTTGAACTCCGACGAGGCCAGTGCCACATCCAGCGTCGAGGATTCTGGCCTTTCCAATGTTGTTTGGACCAAGAGTCTTCATAGTAACAGTTGCTGCAACTGTAGGACCGACGTATTCCTGTGAAATATCTGCCATCTCCTTGTCGTAAGTAGCAGCCCACTGGTCATAGAGGGAACGTGTGCTTGCGACATCCTTGGCGGCGTAGACACGGTCTAGATGAGACATGCTGGCTAATCAGTTGTAATTGTAATGTAAGAAACCTTTGTCTTTCCAACGTTGAAGTTGTATGAAGACCTGCTATAGCAAAAAGTTGATTGATGAGTTTCGAGAGAAAAACCCACTAACAGTCCGAACTTTGCATGCCTTCTTATATTCCCAGAATCTGCCAATGGGCCGGTCACCCCTCCTCCTCGTGCTCCCAATCATTGACTGATCGAGTGTTGCCCCCCCTCCCCATACTTTCGGCTCCTCTCAACCTCCAATGTATTTGGCAGCATCGCAAATCATGCTATTGACTTTCATAATAGTACGTCATGCCCGCACCGATGTGGAACCCGGCACCGGATCAACATCGAGAGATGCATCTGTTTGGCCGTTCCGTAGCTTGTCGCCGTTGTGGGACTCCGTAACGCTCCGTCCGGCGCATCGTGTTCCTTAGCTTCTTTGAAACGAAGTGGTGCGATAAACTAACCATAGAAATCCGCGATAATTGTTGTACCGGCTGGAGTGAGACGAGCGCTATCGAACAAGGTGCATCATCCCATGGATTCTGATTGTGTGCGCTGAACGCGACCGCAACGATGACTTCTCCAAACGCAAGCTTCCTCTTGTCCGCAATCCCTGCATGCCAATTGGCGAACAGGCTGCGCTATTTTCCCGGATCATTCATTGGGGTTGATTGGCTAAGATGTGGACGCGCATGGAGTTGTGTGTCTGTGGTTGCGGCGCGGGCAGCGTCGGCAGCCTCTTTCTTGGCTGGGTTTGATGCACAGCGATAATATTGGTCCGATTTGCCTAACTGGGCTGCAAGATAAAGATTTACACCCTTCTTGGATATGAGTTGGAAATGTACAACAGGCACAGGTCAATCGACGCAGCCCGTATCCTGATGCTCACCATAACACGTCGCAACAAAGTACATCACCACCAAGTCGCTATGATCTTTCGATAGGTTCTCCACGCACACCTCACGTAGCAGACCAATAGAGTTTAATCCTCTTATAAATGTTGCGTCACGGTGCAGTCTACTACGGAGACCTCCCCATTTTATGCTACGAGGCGATTGATGCAATTTGATTCGTCCGGACCAAAATTTTGGCTGGGTGGTATGCATGAACGTAGTCTCAGGTGTTGGCTTCAGCTGCGGTCGCTGTCTCTCGTCCAATCATTATTAGCTTTGTGGAACTTGGAGGCTGCAATTGCGCAATTGCCTTGTATTTCTTGTAGACCAGGCATTTGAGGGAGAATTGATCTGAATCCTTTATTATTGTGGCTATGTTTGTGACACTACTCCAAGATTAAGATACGAATGTGAATAAACTGTCTAATGCAGCTCTACCACCATTTCGCATCAGCTCGACGAGCAACGTTGGTACCGCAATGGACCTCGCCTTGATAGACATGTAGAGTAAACCAGTCGTCTACAAAGTGCACTACCATATTGACACGACCATAAATCTCCCTGGCCTTCTCTTGGAAAATGTCTCTGCCGTTGATAATCGGGCCCCATGGATTTGCCGAAAGGTAGTTCTTGTTACTTAGTACTACGCCATTGATTACGGCTGGTGTGGCGCTCAGCAACCTTACTGCCCCTTGCTGGGGGGCTTGACCTTCAGGCGGCGGTGGTGGTGGTGGAGGAGGAGGAGGAGCATCAGTGGGAGTTCCTAAAGGAGCAGGTCCTGGAGGAATTGGAGACGATCCCGGTGGAGGAGATTGACGACGTTGCAGACGTTTGTGATGCTGCGAGGATGCTCCAGACAGCACTCCTGCCGCAGCTCCAGTAGCAACCCCAGCAGCCGCATTGAAGATGTCACCAGCAGCTCCAAGGATGCCGTTTGCCATATTGAAAGGGTTACCGCCCGCAGGAAATGGAATGCTGCCGCTCGGAAAGGGAAAGCCTCCACCAAAGGGAAATGATCCTCCATTACCGCTTGCACCAGCTCCTCCAAAAACTCCTCCCGAAGCAGCACTTGCCGCAGCGTTGAAAATACCCTCCGCAGCTCCAATGATATCGTAGACTTGTCCAGATGAGCCCGGGGCTCCTGGTGCGTTAGCCTGGCCTTCATCTCCTGGGCCAGGAGTAACTTTAACAAATTCATAGTAAATGCCGGGAACACGAATGATCTCGTCTTCCGTAATGCCGGTTTCTCTTTTCAGAATGTCGAGATTTTTCTCAATTTTTTGGGAGCAGTAGACATTGAATGCGGTTAGGTTGGGCAGAGAAAGAAGCTCTTGAATGGTACCTTTACCATTGATTTCGTCTTGCTTATCGCGCTTGATATTAATAGTAATATCCAAGAATGGGCGACTAAGCCAGCGTCCAAGACCAAGACCAGCTTGTTTGAGCTCCTGGAATAAATCTAGTCCTCCCATTGGATCATCCACAGCGACTACCCATCCGCGTGGAGTATTGGCCGGAAGAAATTGAATAAACTCATCTACATGGCCAACTAGTAACCATGAGGTATCAAGTTCAACCGGTTCTTGTGTCTCCTGCGCTGCAAGAAACCAACTTGTATACAGAGGTTTAGCTATTTGGCGACCTTGAATGACACGACCTGCAGGATATTTCTTCCCATTGTATTCGTAAGGAGGAATAGCTTCGACATTGCCTCCGGAATCTTGACTACCACCGTCGGTAAGAAACTGTACACCACCAACATTGCCGGAGCGTAAATGAGTGAAAACGTATCGTCCAGCAAATCGTGTAACTTGCGGCGCGCGGATGTTGATTCGAATTACTATAGGCTTACCAAACGGGCCAGGAATGCTCATATATCCGGGCTCAAAGAAGTCTTGCGTCCAGCGGTCTGGGTCAACAGGAAGTACCATCGGCTGCGTACTCATGCGAGCTTTCCTGGCTACATTGATAACGTCGGATACAAACTTGGTCGCGGCTTTGTCGCTCTGGTTGGCACCCATTATGAAAAGCTGTTCGGCCTCCTGCAAGTGGTGATGAATAAGCAGTGGTGCAACTCGCATCGCAACCTCATCAGCAGATGTAGTTGAGCCATCAGTGACTGTGAACCTGATGTTCACTCTCCCATCCCAGCCCGGCTGTGGGCGCCTCACATCGCGAGCGTCCACACCAAACTGCATCCCAGAACTCAATTCTTGGCGAGTGAACTTGAAGTCTCCAGGAATAAAGGTCCATTGGCCACCAGGCACTTTGCGGAATATACGCACTAGCCTAGAGACATTTGGATCTGTGACAAACACAGTGCCAATAGCATTGTTGCTGAGTCCGCCTATTGGCAGTGTCCTGAGAGGCGCAAGATAATTCGGATTGCGTAGAACATTGTCGGAAGCGTCATTGCATTTATCAACGTCCATATCCGGAGTGTCGTCTTTGATGAGATTGGAACAGCGCTTGTTGGTGTCGACAATGTTGGCCAATAACAGAGCTCCTCGGCCATCGGTCCAGACACCCTTGTCGGCGAAGTCTGATGCATCGACCCTGCCGTCTCGATTGGCGTCGGCAAGGATAACAGCTTGGAATTGTGAATGTGCGGTTTGCGCCAGCGCTACACCCATTAGTACGGTTCTCAGCATTAACCTGGGGAACCAAGCTCACCCAACGCGACAACAGCAAATTTGTAAATCATGATTTCGAGACTTCGGTTGCTCGAGAGCTTGAACTCTACAGAGCGGAAGAGAACAAATAATAGAATTGGCACAAGGGCCGCTTTAGATATTTATGGAATCTACATGTCTCAATACTTCACCACATGGGCGGGAATTCTTTAAACCCTTGCCTTGAACAATCCTAGTTTGTTTCTAGAATAGTTCAACCATTGCATTCTTTCCTTGAACCTTCTTTCCATTCAACTGTAACCCTACCCCACAAATTTGGTGAAAGGATCCGCGTCATATGTTCATTCTTCGAGTGGCGCACCGCGGGGGGGGCGCTGGCTCCCGCGTGCTAGAATGAACGCTGGAATGTGGCCAGCGTGATGAAACCCGCGCTTACGATTCATTTGAGTCACTGACACAAGGGAGCCTTTTAACGAATTCGTACAATATTTGCTTTACAAGCAAATTCAATTGGACTTTGGTGGGCAGATTCTAAGACAGCCCTATCGGCAGTTATTTTTGTTTGCTCTTCCGGAACACCTCTCTTTCCAAGCGAAGCCGATTTGGGGCGTGTAATTCCAAATCCATCTCGGTTATTCCACTAAAGCTCCCCCAACCCACATTACCGAGCTTTTCTTCTGTGTACTGAGGAGGGTCAGCTCAATCTATGCCGGTCACAGAACTGCATCTTCCATCAACTGTGGCTGAAACAATGGCGAACAAAGGTTTCCGTATCGAAGTCATTGACAGCGACGAAGATGTCCTACGAGGATTTGACTGCGCGTGTAAAGCCCTTGGCAAGCAGGCACAGGATGGCATTTTCGCTGCATTCAACCCAACATGGGACACCGTTGCTGGAAAGTTTCAGTGCGCCGCACGCATGGTGCACCGTTGGAAGACATCTACCTCCGAGAACAAAGATGGCCAGCCAAACACTGTATTCCTGAAAGCGACCGTACCTGACCCCAAAAAGCCTGACGAAGATCGCATTGCCGGGTTCGCCATATGGGTACAGTGCTCAACTGTCGAAGGGTTCGGAGACCAGCCTGTTGAGAACTTGGGCGATGTGCTAGACCTTGAAGACATGTACCCTGGAAACAAGGCTGAGCAAGAGTTCCTTTCACGACTGGACAGATCATTCCACAAGCAGCGCATCAACTTGGTCAAGAGTAAAGCCAAAGATGAGACCCCTGCAGTATTCATTCTGGACCTGTGTGTGGTTGACCCTGACTTCCAACGCCGGGGGATCGCTAGGCAACTCACACAATGGGGAATTGATGAGGCAAAGAGGCGAGGAGACTTGGAGCTCATCACGGAAGCAAGTAGCATGGGAAGATTAGTGTATCAGCAATTAGGTTTTGTACAAGAGGGACCTGAGATTGAGTATGACGTGCCAGAGGAGTTCAAAGATCGCTCTATGCCCTCGAATATCTTTTTGCGCACCCGTCCGACAACATGAAGGTTACATAGGGGTCAGCAAAGTCAAACGACGCAAACTATTTACGATGCATAGACCATAGAACATATATTCATCGGGATTCTAACTTCATGTATTTACAAATGGATGCACATCATAATTTCAACTGCACTTGACACTGCGGCGTAGCGGCAAGGTTGGGACCAAGTTTCACTGGATCGGGGATATAGTCGCTGTACGCCTGGTTAAAGATATCCGCCAATTGAGAGTTGGCGAATTCACTCGCTGGAATCAACTTTATGGGGTCGATTGGCACATAAATTGAGTGATATAGACAGCAAGGTTCGAATCCGTGGTAGCCGCTATTGTAACTGCCATTTACCGCATGGCTTTGCGATGTGCACAGTTCGTGATAAATGGAAAAAAAAAAAAAAAAAAAAAAACCAATCAGCTGCCAATTATAAGGTGACTTTGAGATTCTTTTGATTTGTTCCCAGGCAGCAAGCTGAGCTAGCTGCTCCATACTCAGTCGGATCATCAACGCCACGAAGACAAAGACGTGCAGTGCCGGGCAACAGTTTGGGAGAAGTCGGATTATCGCTTTGCGCATGATGAGTTCCTATGCTATGAGTGACGACATAGCAACGGCCATTGGATAGGAGAGATGCCAGTTGCATGTGTGTGCTATTTATGTTCTGTTTCCGCTGATGACCCTTACACCACATGTGTATTCTTGGTGTTGTCGAGCATGGAAAATGTTACCGATAACCCAGGTGAGAACCGGCGAAAATTACCATTTTGGGAAGACTGTGGATGGAGAATCGCGGGGTTGGCGGCTTTGATATGGAGACGAGAGGGGCACTGTCAATTGCCATGGAATTGTTCCATAGGATTAGCCAAGTGTGATCATGGGATCGAGAGATGGACAATAGGACCATCGTGGATATGCCTAAAGACAAAAGTATCCAGCTTAGCTGACCCTTGGTTGTAAAAATTGACTCTGTTACTCTTCTATAGTTGTCTACTTTGATGAGTTACAGCCGTGGTTTAAAAGCATCTGATCGGCTGCACAACGGCAACTGGCAGCGACGGCCGCTGTATTCGTCTGCCCAAAGAAACAGCAAGACAATGATTAGAGTTCACAGGCCGATCTAGGAGAAAATATGCTGGCCAAGCACACAATGGCATGCCGCCGTCCCCAATAACTTTACTGTGGGGAACTGACCGAACCTTACTCCTTTCTTTGCCAGATTCTCCAAGATCGGCAACTTTGTCCGCAACCAATTGCGTATATGGCCACCAACCAGTCAAATGTCCCACCAAACCCACCGCTAATTGCGAAATCTCAATTGCCAATTGAAGAAAATAATATGGAGAGCGGTCTGAATCCCGTTGAATCTGTTGTATGGAGAAGAAGGATCCTTTTGAGGAGTTGGAGTAACTCCCGAATCCAATAAAGCTTGCTGATGTCCCTGACTTAAACTTTCAATGCTTTCCCCTGGTCATTCCTCTCTGTATCGTCCGACAAAATACCTTGTCAGTGTCTAAAATCATCATTCTTTAACTTTACATATATTTGCAATGGCTCCTCAACAGTTGCAGATTGCCTGTGCTGGGCTGGGTAGAATGGGTAAACGCCATGCACTCAATCTACTCAACCGCACTCCGCGCGCGCGGCTGGTCGCAGTATTTTCCCCAGATGAGAATGAGCGATCATGGGCAAAGCTCAATCTAGAACCGCATGGAGTCACTATATATAGTGACTATTTGACCATGATCTCACATCAAGGTCTGCAGGCCGTCCTGGTCAGCACAGCGACCTCTGCCCACGCAGACGAGGCTATCCAGGCCATGGAAAAAAACTTGCACGTTCTGTCCGAGAAACCGCTCTCTACGAGCGTAGAAGTTGTAAGTAGTTTAGCCCGTCTGTCACGTTTCATATGAAAGAGAACAGCACCATTAACAATCGGTAGTGCAATCGTGTAGTTGCTGAAGCCAGAAAGCGCCCACATCTCAAGGTCATGTGTGGCTTCTCTCGTCGATTCGATGCCTCCTACCGAGACGCTCACCAAAAAATGGAACAAGGACTCATTGGCCGACCGGCAATTGTACGCAGCCAGACTTGCGACAAGCACGATCCATCTGGCTTCTTTGTCGAATATGCAGCTTGGTCAGGTGGTGTCTTTGTCGACATGTCTATCCACGATATCGACTTGACGCTGTGGTTCTTCGGGGACAACGTCATCCCCAAGAGCATCTCGGCGTACGGCATCCGTGCAGTACAACCTGCTCTTGAGAAGCACAAAGACTACGATAACGCCGTGGGCATTGTTGAATTTTGGGGTGGCAAAATTGCATACTATTATTGCTCACGTATGATGGCACACGGCCAAGAGGATACGACCGAGATCATTGGCACAGAGGGCAAGATGTCTGTCAACGCTAACCCGCAGACAAACTTGGTCAACTTGTACCAGTCTAACGGCATTACCCGAGAAGTCCCCAAGGACTATTACGGCCGATTTGAAATGGCTTTCGTACAGGAATCCAACGAATTTACCGAGGCTTGCTTGGATGACAAGCCACTCCCCTTGAAGTTGGCCAACGCTGCCAAGGCTGTAGAGATTGGTGCAGCTCTGCAGGAATCGTTGGTTTCCGGCAGGCAGATCCGATTCAATGAGATCGGACAGCGCATTGAGACGGCGAACCTCTAGTCTACCACCTGCTGTGGAGTCCGTTTGCAAATACGACACCTGGGTTGCTTATTCTTTTTCCCCTTGGGGGGAGGCGGGTCATTTCCGATCCTGTCTTCTCTCGTCAGTAGTCATTACCATAGAAAGTCGTTCAGATTAATAACATATCATGCTGGAAAATATCTTGAGTGAATAATGAAGCTGCTAGAAGTGTAACTGCGCGTTCGATAGTTAACGTGATCGACTTCGCAGGTGACCGTTACGTGCGCTGCACTAGCGAGAAACGTAGCATGTGTTACCAAGATGCAAGCAAAGGCCGCTTTATTGTTTCGAATATGCGATACGCGTAGGCAGATAGGTATTAACTTCAGCTCCGCTCTCTGAGTTGCTAGCCACCACAACTTGATCGGGGGCGACTCGTCCAAGTAATTACCAGTACTGAGTACACTTATGCTCAACTATACTAACTACACCTGGGAGCACAACCCCGAAGACCCTGGGCTTCATGGTTTACGCGTATCGAGAAAGATATGCAATGAGACCATGTGATTGGCAAACTCATACCAGGACAGTTGCTCAAGGCAGCGGACGACAAGGGTAGGGTAACATCATAAATCGGAACGGCGCGCAGAGTCTGTGGATCGTCGTAAATTGGGTGGTATTTGTCCCGCTCATTGGCCTTTACGCGTATATGATTTGTGCCAATCAGGGACATAGTGTGACAAGGGAACTTGTCATTAGCAAGGAAAGCAAAAATTCCGCCGCATCGTATGACAAACTGAAATGGGCAAACGCATACATGAAGCTCTGTACGACCGCAAAGGCTTCTTTGCCGTACAACAAAACGGCAGCTTTTCCATTGTAATAGCTTTCCGGCGAGGCTTATGAGCTCCACGCAATCCGTTAAAGTTGCTGACCATTTCAACTACCGGTGGCTGCTCAGCCCAAAACAGGAGCCAAGCGGCGCAGAGTTCTGACTAGTGCCAGCATAACAAGGCGCCACTTGGGTTCGCTGTTTATTAGCGTGAGAATGTATCTCCGTAGGCCCTGTTTAGCCCCAAGCCTTCCCTTTGAGTGATCTTGTCCGAGTGACGCCACGAAATTATGGAGGTTTGATGGACATCATTTTCATAATTGGATGGCTCGGATGACGATTCAGCCGGGCGCGCCGAATACGTGTAAATATGTGTTGAACCCCCTCAATATCCCAAGTCGCGGCGATCTTAGTAGAGCTAGAGTTATATAAATCAACGGCCTCTTCTCCTTTGCTTTGTTTTTTCTGCACCGGCCAGTATTTGTCCAGCACCTGTGTCACCCAAAAAGATAAAAAAAAATGATTGGCGATCTACTCCATCACATTGATGGCCTGCCTCAAGACCTCGTGGCAAGGCCACTCCCCCTTGTTATCGCGTCTGTTGTAGTGGTCATTACAACGCTCTACTTCCGCGCTGCGTCATCCGATTCCAAACTGATGCTCCTGAACCCCAAGAGCCTTTTTGACTGGTCTGGCACTCGTAGCAAGACCAAATATACCCAAGATGCCAGAGCCATGATGCTTGGTTGGTTCGACAAGAATCCCGACAAGCCGGTGTCTATGAACACAGACATGGGGCCCGTGACTATTTTACCCGCTAGCATGGCCAACGAAATTCGAAATGATAATCGACTCGATTTTCGGCAGCTCAATAAGAAGGTAAGAGGTATTTCTGCGAATCCATTGCGTTATTGACCAAGGCAGATGTTTCATTCGTATTTGCCTGGTTTCGAAGTCTTCAACTCTGGGGCAGACCACGCAGTCGTGCAGAGGGTCATCACCAAAGACCTAACCCACCAGCTTAGTATGTTTTGTTGACGTCTATCAGCATCCCATCTCTAACATTTCAACAGCCAAAGTAACTGCTCCGCTCTCCGAAGAAACATGCATGGCCTTGGAAGAGCTCGTTGGGAACGATTCTGGTACGTCCCGCTTCGGCACCAGTGCTCCAATGTTTATACTAACAAGATCAGAATGGAAGGAAATACAGCTGAAAGAGACAATGTTACAGCTTATTGCGCGCATCTCGTCACGAGTTTTCCTAGGCGAAGAGCTGTGCCGCAATAAAGATTGGCTGAAGGTCACGAAGGAGTATACTGTCACCGCCTTCAATGCGGCTCATGAGCTTCGTCTTTACCCCTTCATTGTTCGTCCCATCGTATTCTTATTCCTCAAGTCCTGCCAGAAAGCCCGCCAGCAGATTGCAGAGGCTCGTCGTGTTATTGCCCCAGTGTTCGAGCGCCGCGAAAGGCTTAAGCGCGAGGCTGCAGAGCGTGGTGAAGAGTATAAAGGATTCAACGATGCTATTGACTGGTTCGAAGCTGAGGCGCAGGGCATTAAGTATGACCCAGCTATTATCCAGTTGGGTCTCTCCTTGGCGGCGATTCACACCACAACGGATTTGGTGACGCAGACTCTGTGCGATATCGCTAGACATCCAGAGATTAAGGATGAGTTACGCCAAGAGATCATCGACGTTATTGGGCAAGAGGGGTGGTCTAAGCAAGCCTTGTACAAGATGAAGCTTCTGGATAGCACCATCAAGGAGAGCCAGCGTATCAAACCCATTTCTATGAGTAAGTCCCATTGTACATCGTTCGTTGGCTATTTCTAACAATCATAGCTTCCATGAGCCGCCTCGCAACAGAAAAGGTTGTTTTATCAGACGGCACTGTAATCCCCAAAGGCAACCTTGTGTCGGTGACTTCCAACAGGATGTGGGACTCCAAACTCCATTCCGACCCTACCAAGTGGGATCCCCACCGATTTCTGATGATGCGAGAACAGCCCGAGAAGCAACACCTGGCCCAGCTTGTGACGACAAACCCAGACCACCTTGCTTTTGGTCATGGGCAACATGCCTGTCCAGGCCGTTTCTTTGCCGCAAATGAGGTCAAGATTGCGCTGATCACCATTCTCACGAAATACGACATTGATCTGATAGATGGTCAGACGCCACGCGTTTTCGACTATGGGTTTTCCCTCAATGCCGATCCTATTGTAAAGATCAAGATTCGGAGACGCCAGGAGGAGATTCAGCTCTAGTCGATGATGTAGTTGGGACGTCCGGCTGTGCTTTGTAAGCGCATGCGTACGTAGCGCCGGACATATATGTAATTGAACATTTCTCTGCTCACTTAATTGGCAAAATATACTGTTTGTGAACTACGAAACCAAACCCAAACACAAAATACAAAATACAATGCCAGAAGTCCCGAGAGTGATTGTTCGACCGGAAGAGGTCACCTACGACTTGACTTCACAGGAGCATGTCACCATTACAGTTCCGTCTGGTTCAACATGGACCAGCGGCTTGCACTGGCACGAAACTCACACGGAATATCTCAAGCTGATCAAGGGCAAAATCAAAGTTCGCCTTGGCCATGAAACCATGGAAATAGAAGCCAGCGGCGACCATCAACCGGAAATCAAAGTGCCGCGATATGAATGGCACGAATGGCAGCGCGCGACGACAGAGGGCGACGACGTTGTGGTTCAAGAACACACTGATCCTGCGGACGGTGAAAAGGCGCTCTTCTTCTGGAACCTCAACGGCGTTATTCAGAATTCTGGAAGAATTTCTCAAGGTTCAATTATTGCGCGATCACCAAGCAACTTTCAAGGCGTCATGGCTCGCGCATGGGTGACGCTGAACCTGTTCACGATTTTTCATGAACTGGACAACTTCCCTGTTTTGGTAAATTTTGGGCAGGTTTTAGGAGGGTCGGGTAGCCTACAAGCCCTGGACTGGCTTGTTTCCAAGGCGGTTTTACTGGTGGCTGCTTGGGTGGGCTGGCTGGTCAATGCGAGGGCTGTAAGAGCAAAGTACACGCCTCCAGCCGAATATGCGCTGTACATGGAGAGGAAGAAGGGCATCAAAGCAGCATGAGTGGATTAGGACGAGATCATCGGTCGCGCGTGGCGATGTTCCCGTTGAAGGCTCAGAGATGACCAGGACGTCTGAGCTTGTGATCGACTGATGCGATCAGCAGTTAAACTCGCCTTTTGAACTTTTCAGATTGTTTAGTGAATAAAACGTTTCGCCACTGGTTCCTCTTTCGTCCCAGGTCCCATTGATCTGCAATAACTTCGCCAACGTCTTTTTGTCTCAGCCCCTAGCAAGTGCACATGTCTTTCCTCTGGTCCAACGGTCGCAATGCTCACTGTGGAATTCGGGTGTGGGTTGAGCGCAACTAGTAATGCTAATCCACATCGCTTCTCTTTGGAGTTTCAGCCTGAGCGGAGATTCGAAAACAGCTTCCTATTCTGAATACTTTCAGAACATATAGCCCGAGGTACTTGATAACTTGGCCCGCCTTATTTCCTTAGCAAAATAGCCCCGCGAGAACCTGAAAAGGAAATCATCCTGTAATAGCGTAGAAGCCGAAGGCGTAATTACTGGCAGTCATCCGTCAAGGTCACCCATTGCTGAGGACCTTCCAAAAACGAATGCCTGCCCCGACTGACAAAGGGTCTCTTCGCATCCCGTTATCTGGTTAAAATCTTCAACGCAACACTGACACGGATACATCGGCACTGGGGTGGTGGTTAGAGCTTAGCCTCTTTGGGTGCAAGATCGGCCTGTCATCCAGGGACGATTTGGGCGGCACGATGAAGGATTTGCTGGTAAAAGGCACGGCAAATTAGTTAGCGCCTAAGTCGTCGCTTACGATATGGTGCCAAGAGATTCCGCATTATCCGTTTACTTTCCTTTTCGGGATTAACAGCAGATGGCAACGCATGGTAAGGTCCGCAGACCACCCGACGGCTGACTAGTAGGATGCAATGTGTGAAGCGGAAACAGGAAGGTGAATTGCTCTGGATAAACCAGTAGGTCGGGATCATGCTCGACTAGATTAGACTCATGTCCACTGTGCATGGCTGCAATGAGTCTTGATTGGATTCTGGGGAGTTTCGAGGAGGGGAATACCACCTCCGGGAATTGGTCTAGTCCATCTCCCACCGCTTGCCCGCTACTATTGTGCCATTTGGTCAGATTTGTTTCGGGTCTTGTGTGTAGTAAAGGTATCATGTATATAAACCACTCACCACTTCCATCTCGGCACAGGCTGCTTCAACCTGCTCACCAGTTTCCAATATCCTCGCTTCGTCATCTCATAGTGCCTTACAACATCTTATCAACATGAAGTACACAACCATCCTCGCTCTAGTCGGTCTTGCTGCTGCCGCACCCCGTGGTGAGAAGCTGGCTCAGCGCCCTGCTGGCCAGCGCATCCCCAACCGCTCTCGCTTCATCCAGCGCCCCAACTCCACGGATGTTCAATACTCCTCCAACTGGTCTGGAGCTGTCCAGATTGGAAATGGCTTCAACAGTGTTACCGGAACCATTACTGTCCCGCGTGCCACCGGTGGCAGTGACGCTGCCTCCTCTGCTTGGGTGGGTATTGATGGTGATACCTGCCAGTCCGCCATCCTTCAGACTGGTCTCTCTTTCTACGGCGATGGCAGCTTCGACGCCTGGTTCGAGTGGATTCCCGACTACTCCCACTCCTTCAGCGGCTTTGACCTGAGCGTCGGAGACCAAGTCAAGATCACTGTCACCGCGTCGAGCAAGACCGCTGGAGTTGCTACACTTGAGAACCTCAGCTCTGGCCAGCAGGTCCACCACACCTTTACCAGCCCTCCCAGCACCCTTTGCGAGACCAACGCTGAATGGATTGTAGAGGATTTCGAGTCAGGCGGCAGCTTGGTTCCCTTTGCCAACTTTGGCTCCATCACCTTCACCGATGCTTCTGCGCAGGGTTCTTCTGGAACTGTCACCCCAGAGGGTGCTACCATTATTGACCTCCGCGACCCCAACACTCAGCAAGTTCTCAGCACTTGCAGCACCAGCGGAAGCCAGCTCACTTGCAAGTACACTGGAGACAACTAAATCTAGTGATTTCACGGTATATGAACCCCTTTTACGAAGACAGATTACATAACAAAACAAGTAAATACAATTGTATATAGGCTAAATACAAAGTTACATATTGTTTATCTCATCGGTCCGTCAACTAAGCCTGCTGAGCTTTCGCTGCCAACATTTTCATGAGACTGGCCATTTTCTCTGCCGCATCATCCGCGAAAATTATCTCCGCGTTCTTCTTGGTTCCTTTGGCTTTCCCATTACTCCGTTTTATGATTGTTTCCGTGACCTTTTGAAGGTTTGGAGACAGAGCTTGGTTAAACTTCGCAATGTCTGTGTTCCATGCGTCGGCTATGGCGGCGGATAAGTCTAGTGCATCCCACATGGCAAGATTCACCCCTTCGCCGGCATATGGTGTCATGACATGGGCCGCATCACCAATCATGGCTAGCCCTTGCTTTGAGTTACACATGTAATCTGTAGGGAGCGTATATAATGGACGAATATCTAGTGTCCAGCCGTCTCGCCGAGCATCTTCAATGAATGCGGTCCGGATGAGTTTCTTGGCTGTCTCGCCCCAATCACCAAAAAACCTGTTGTCTCCAGTGAGCTTCTCCGAAATGGCTATGGGCGATAAATTATTAAGATTCTCGGATTTGGCAAACTCTTCGTCCGGTGTATTTATGGTGAGGTATAACCGCTCGGAGTCTCCAGTTCCATGCTGGCCAATAATGGCATTGCGATTACCGAGGACAAATGCAGATCCAGGGCCACAAAACTCAAAGAGATCTGGATATAATTCCGCTACTCTTGGGATTGTGACTGTAATATTCTGCAAGCCGCTATAACTTGGTTTGATAGTTGACAGAAGGGGTCGGATGCGTGACCAGGTTCCGTCAGCTCCAATGACGAGGTCGGCTTCAGCAGTTGCTGACCCAAAGTTCAGGGTGGTCGAACCATTGTGATGACTCGCGGATTCAAGCTTGTGTCCCCATGCAATCCTCTGTTCGGGAATGGAAGAAAGAAGAAGACCAATAAGCGAATGTCGAGCTATTTCCGGCCGAGCACCACGGCCAGTGTACTCGTGTGTAACTGTCCCATCCTTGTTCAGGATGCGCATGAGCTCTTGACAGTCTGCAGTGTGAGGAAGGAATCTCTCATACAGTCCACATGCACGTAATGCCTTCAGCCCAGATTCATTATGTAAATCTAACATACCAGATGGTAACGCTAGCTGAGCTTGAGTATATCGAAAACGTTTTTCGTAAATCGTAAACGGAATGGCAGCTTGGTGCAACAATAGGCCCAGCGCTAAGCCGCCCGGGCCTGCTCCAATAATCGCGATCCTAGGTGTCATTGGGGATTCTCATAGCAGAGACTTAACAGTAAATTGATCAGTATTGCGGTTTGAAATAGCCCAATAAAATGGATTTGTAGCCGATTTTGATTCGGGCCTGTTGTCGGTGTAAGCTTTACTGTACCCCGACGGGCATGAAGCCGAGATCCGCATCTTACACCGATGATGCGCAAGCCATGTTTTTGGTCTTAGTGGTATTTTGGCCGCTTATTGCAATCATAAGTCTATTATTCTAACAAAAACTTGTACACTACTCGCATCTACTGCCCAGAAAATTGCTGCCAGTCGGGCCATGGCATCTCATTGACGCCTGACAGGATGTGATTGAGCTCTCCAGGGCCCATACCGTAGTTCGCCTGAACCATGTTGAACTGAGACGGCGTGATATCCATCGGAATTTCTTGCGTCGCATGGGGTTGCATTGCACCACCAGGCTTTGCTAGTCTTTGAGCTTGCAGCTTCACAATTATTGGGTGAGTTGTAGCTAAGCTACCACGCATCTTCGGGTCAGCCGCCGTCATACGCTTCTCCCATGCCCGAATAGTGAGGCTTCCCACTGCGAAGTGAAGTGGATTTTTGACGTCGTCAAGCATTTCTGTGTGATCTTCGTAAGCTTCAAAGACTCTTGTCCATGCTTGGTCGATGTCTTCATTTGTGTCCCGGCGAATGAGTTCTATGAGAATTACAATAAGCGCTTGGAATGGGAAATATGTTTCGACGTGCCAAAGGTAGGGTCGGAGTGACTTCGTGGAGTATGTAAGATGGTCGTACACCATGATCTGGAGCGCCAGCCTAAACAGAGCATCCCTTTCCTCCTGTGGAACGACTGTTTCCTTTTCGCGCTGGTGTGCCTCGTGGCGAATAGCGAGTCTTTTCTGGCTGACCGATGAACGGCCCAGGAAGAGAGTCAAAAGATGTACAGGAATCGAGCTGTCACAGCGGCTAACAATTCTCTCTATACGGCTCTCAAGAGCGTCGATAGCTTGCTCCTTTTGCTTGAAGTTTGCTATTGGGTTGCCTCTCGTGGTTTTGTCGACAATTTTGAGTTGTCGCATACAGTCGCCAATTTCGAGACGCACAGTGCAGAACAGCATATCTGTCGGGCCATCATGCTCGGCTGGTAGCTCGCTCATGAATGGTGAGAGGTCGCTGTCGTGGACATTGAGTGGGCGTCTTGTATCGAATGATTCACTGAAGTCACCCTCAGTCGTTGCACCAGAGAGCTGTGCAGAGCGGTTATCAAGCGCAATGATCTGCCACCAAAGGCGTCGACGAACTTCAGCATCGTAAGGTGACAAATGCTTCAGGCCATGCTCGCGATGCAGACCCATGGTTTGCGCGAGGCGGCTCGCAAGTCCACTGAGCAGCCAAAGGGCCTGAGAGTGAATATAGCGTCGACTTGCTAGCTGTTGTATTGTTAGCTACGCCTGTCAATGTGATGCTGCTGGAGATATGCTTGCCAAATAAAGCGATAACGCTTGTAGGACGATAAGATCATTGGAGCGAAGGAATTGGGCTTCCACCAGGGCTTGTTGCGTTGCTTTAGAATACCTTGCAAGAACAGTTTCTTTTTGTTCTCCCAAGAGTGATAAGCAATCTTGATTGGTCATGGAGGTTACCGCGCAAAGGTAGATCGAGAACAACAAAGCCTCTGTATTTGATGTGACTTCTGCAAGATTGGCTATGCTTTCCGAAATCACATGCTGAATGGACGGCGCATGAAAAATCATGACTAGGGGATAAAAGTCAGCAAGAAATATTTGCCAAAGCCTCAATATTTGAGGAACACTGGGATGAAGAGTTTCAAGGCTCGCCACTGGACCCTGGCGACCGAACACGAGGTCATCTGGTGATGCTGCAGCATCTCCTAGGTCGGATTCGTCGTCATCACTAGTACTGGGCAAATGTTCCGCTAACTGTACAGTCAATGTTAGCTGCGCATGTTTACAAGCTGCGCGGAGACTGAAGAAGAAAATACCTCGCTGCCAATATGACTCCAAATTGCGCTGCAGGCTAGTCAGGTCATGCTATTCTCTGTGTTCGGAGGCGAAGAAGAAGCCTACCTTTCAACAAATCGTGGGTGCCCGCTTTGAATGATCATCTTTCCGTCATCAGATTCAGCTGCTGGTGTGCCATCTGTGGGCACAACCTCCTTCGTTGAAGTTGATGCTGCCGTGGCTGCTGTGTCTGGACGACTAGGTTGACCGTCCAAGGGTACACCATGTTCAACCAACAGAGCCTCGTAGCGTCTAAGTCTGACGAGCAACTCAATATTTGCTTGTGCAGCGACGCCATCTTTAGGTCTTGTATCCTTACACTCGGATGATCGACCCGTCTTGACGCAAGTTGCGCATGGCCGTTTGCCGTCGCATTTTACTTTTCGTTGGTAGCAGACATAGCAAGAATGTCCTCTCGTAACGCGAGACCTAGCAGGGCTGGACATTTTTACAGCACACCTGAATTATAGAATAGAAGAGATGCAAGTCGACTGTGGGTTGTTGGCTGATAAAATGAAGAATAGAAAGTGTGGGATGGGAAAAGAAGGCTGAGCTGAGTGTGGTTGACAAGGATAATGGATGACAATAAGATCAGCCTAAGCGGCTCGTCGTTGGGTACTGTAGGTGCCATGTGGCCTTGGGCGGAGTGGGAGGCTCATGGAGAGGCACAGCCTAAAACAGCGCTATCTTTGCATGTCAGCCGCCCCCAAGCTACCTGACAGTGGCCAGTATCCCCTGTAATTTCAGCACCATCGTGCATAACTGTGGCCCTATACAGGTTCGTACCGGGGCTCGATTCAGCGCTGGTCTCATGGAATTCAATGACTTTATTGCAAGGCCAGTGATCTTCACAGCATTGCCAGTAATTATGATACCATGTTTAGCACTGAGGCTCTGAGTTGACTCGGGCTTCGGAGGTCGGTTTACTGGAACGCTGACAGAGGTTCAAGACCCGAGACCCGACCTATTGGTAGATAGCACAGCTAACCTCACTCTTCAGTGGATTGTGCTGCGGGCGCGGGGTTCAGCCCAATGTTCTGAGCAGTGGGATCGATGCCTTGAGGACGCTGGCTTCACGAGCTGAGTAACAGGTGCAGAACGATTCAGGTACGTCGTGACATTGCGATATTTGGTATATTTTGAATTATATGGAATTTCTACACAAAGAAAACTCGTATTAAACTACGGCCAAAGGCTATACCGGCATATGCAATAGAAACGGCGTTTATTGAGTGTATGACATCTCAACTGGTGACAATAGAAGGCAGGACAACGCGGGAAATGTCAAGGCAAGGTCGTTGAACTATGCAAAACAAACTATAACAGCAACAAATGAAAAAGAAAACTAATACTAATACTAAATTCTGTATGAACAGTTAATGATGAGTATGTACAGGCACTTCCATGCCGTGTCATCAAGGCTATGACTTATACAAACGAGCGTCTCAAAAACTCTGCGACTCTATCGCCGTTTTTGCCTCCCTTCAGCATCGTAAAATGGTTGGCATCTGCAATTCTCTCAATAGCAATATCTTTGCCGCCAACCAGAACATCCCACCCGTTTGGCGAGAAATTTGTCCTGTTCTCCAGCAGCCACCTCATCTCACGAGGGTCATCATCCCTGTATTCCGGCCTAGGGTCTGAAGGGTGCTTGCATACACCGTCCTCAGCCCAGAGCATGTGTGTCTTCGGTGCGGCACCACCCACAGCAGTGCTCCATGGAATTGGCCTGTAATCATCCAGAGCATCAATAAAAGCGAGAAAGTGGGAAAGCAGCCAGTCTGGCGCTTTACGTCCGTCGTCTCCGAAAGTTCCTCTACCATTAAGGAAATGGAACAACCTGGGAGGCAGTTTCTCTAAGCCAATGGGTCCAGGAGAATCCAAAAGAATGAGTTTATCGACAGTCTCCCCTTCTAATGTCAGCTGAATAGCAGCTTCATATGCAGAAATGCCTCCAGCTGACCATCCACCGAATGAGTAGGGGCCAACTGGTTTACGGCGGCGAATCTCAGCCACGTAGAGCTTGGCGAGACCCTTGATTCCGAAGGTCACCAGGTGCTCAGCAGATTTGAGCCAGGGGCAGTTGAGACCAACAACACATACATCAGGAGACACTTGGCCAAGTCCAACGTAAGAAGTGGCTGATCCAGAACCATCAGGGAATAGAAACAGCGTGTGACTAGCTGTTTTTGGACTTCCTTGAAGGAGCGTTGATCCAGCCTTGAACTGCGCTGGAATGTCCTGGGGTATGTCTCTAGTCATGCCGGGAGATGTCTTGATGATGTCATTTGGCTGGAATACCTTCTTAACTGCCCCAAAAGAAGCATTTGTGACGAAGAACTCTGAGTCGAGGTCTAAACCATGTTCTTCCCGGAGGCGGCCAAGCACGGTAAGCGATAGCAAAGAGTCCATGCCCAATTCCTCAAAGGAATCGCTCCGGGTTAGATCATCTGCTGAAACTCCGATTTCTTCCACCATAACCGCCACAATTTTGGAGACAACGCCATCGTTGTGGTCTTCAATCGGTGTGTCAAAGCCTTCACGACTAGTCATGGAAGAAATCGAGCTGCTGTCGCTAATTGAGCTGCTTGATGCAGTATCGACTGCTGCATCCTGACCACCAAGGAAGACCTTGAATTCTCCCAAAGTGACACAAGTGTCAAAAATGCTAGAGTCAATATCCATGCCAAGGTCTTCGCGGATGCGACCGGTTATTGTCAACGACAGCAACGAGTCTACACCATAGTCGGCAAAGATCAAATCATCCGTGAAAGATGAAAACGGCAGTCCTATCTCTTCCGAGAGAATACGCAGTACGGGCCGAATAAGACCTGTTCCCGACTCTGCAGGAGGCGGCCCATCCATTCGAGCTGGAGGCTGCGTAGGCATATCCGTTGAAGCAGTTGCAGGTTGTTGACGCGGAGCGGGAGCTAGTGAAGCCACCTTTCCGGCAGGTGGAAGAACTGTATCCAAGATGCGACGAGGAATTCCCATAAACTTGTTGATGTTAGCTTTATTATCAATGGTTTTCCTAGTGCCACTTACCGTCATTCCTTGGTACACAGCAATAATTTCACCGTTGTCGATGACATAAAGGTCTCCCTGGTATTTTGTGCCATCAATCGGCTGCATGCGAATGTAGTTTCTATAGATGGCGTCCCTCTTGAAGGGTTTGGCTATTTTCAAACTCTTCCATCCGTGGTTAATGTATACAGTGTCTTTGGGTGTCTTTTCATGACCATTCATCAAGAACCCCGTCAACTGACCGCAAGAATCTATCCACATTGGATTGTAGCGGAAATCCCCTTGATCGCACTGAAATTTGACTCTTCCAGTAGCTTCATGATGTTCAGAGTTGAGAATTGCTTCAGAAAGTCCCTTGAACGGTTGGCTGTAGTCAAGGAGGGTTCCAAATACTTTGTAAATCATACCACTTGCTAAGCGACTATCAATACCTTGCGCAACACGGGACTCAAGGTAATCGACGCTGCGGTCAATAAGATAGTGGTTGCGCTGCCACTCCTCTTGCCATACCTGAGGTTTCTCGTAGCGCAATCGGCAGTGCGCATGGTTTAGTGTCTTCTTGCCGCTTGCATCGACACTATAGACAGAAAGGGTCGATGTCAGGCTAACTTTGTCGTGAATCACTTCCATTCTAAACACCGCTGGCACACCATCTCGCAACATGAGAGATTTATCGACGTTCATATCATGAACATCTACGGCGTATCCCTGCAGCTCAGGGTGATGCTTTTCAAGAATTCTCTCGCCGAGTGTCAAACCAATATCTGCATACAAAGAGGAAGTGCAGAGCTTTGCACCATTGACCATGTGTCCTTCTGAGATCCCAGCCAGCAATGGGCTGCCAAAGTCAGATTGCGCAATCACAGTTATCGTTGATCCATCCACTGATTCTTGGATAATCTCTTGTACTGAAGCCGTTGACAACCCGTCCTGTGGAGTCTCAGGCTCGGCCGCTGGTGGTGGATCTCCCTTGGTCAATGCCCAATTGTGAACGTATTGAATCCAGTAATTCTTGTTGTCCCAGCTATACTTGGGCAGCTGTAATACCTCATGGGACATGGTGAAGTCTCGATGATACTCATTCCAATCAACGATGACACCAGCCAGATACATCGCTGACAGACTAGAAGCAACGATCTTCCAATCGACTTCGTTACGACGAAGAGACGGCAGAGTGGCAGCCTGCTGTCCCATACTGGACTTTACGAATCCAGAACAAACAGTGTGTGGGCCAAGTTCAACCCAAAGAGTGTTGCTGTCCGCGAGACCATGCTTCTGAGCAGCAGCAATAGCACCAACGAAATTCACGGCCTCGCGGCAGTGTCTTTGCAGGTATTCAGATCCAAATTCTGCCTCAGTAACAACTTCGGACTTGAGAGCTGACGCAACTGGAATTCGGGGAGTATGAAACGCAATATTAGAAGCGATCTTGCCAAGATCTTCTAAAACAGGATCTACCTGAGCGGAGTGGAACGCGTAAGGGACTTTGACTTTGGTGGCTTTCACGCCCTTTTCTGCAAGGAACTCTATCAATGTGTCAATAGCGGTCATTTCCCCACTAACAACTACCTCCTGTGGGCCATTGATACACGCAATTTCAACTGATGAATTAATCAGAGTAGCGACTTGGTCTGCAGAGGCTTTGATAGCAAGCATTGAATGGCTTCCTTGTTCGCATTTTTCTTGCAAAAGACGAGCTCTCATTCCAGCAAGATAAATAGTGTCGCTAGCAGAGAGCACGCCTGCAATGTTGAGAGCCGCATAGTGACCCAGACTATGGCCAAGAACAAAATCTGGCGCAATTCCGAGAGATTTCCAATAAGCTGCAAGAGCAATCTGCAAGCAAACTGTTCCTACTTGTGATACAAGAGGATCGATATCTTCGATTGCAGAATCGCCATTAATGAGTCCCATTATAGATGGGAATCCTTGGCTAATGCATGTTCGATCCAAAGTAGTCATTGTGTATCGAAAGACTGAGCTGCTTGCCAACAGATGGCGACCCATGCCAGCATACTGGGCTCCCTGTCCGCTAAAGACGAAAGCAACCTTGGGAGGAGCGGCACGTGTACGTTTATGTTCTTGCTCAGATGCAGACTTCAGTGAGTCTAACAGCTGTGGCGCGTCCACAGCTGGAATGGATATTCGAAAAGGATAGTGCATTCGACGTGCAGTGGTTGTATAAGATAATTTGGAGAGAAAGTTATGTGTATGATGGCTTTGTGACACATATTTGTGGAGGTTCATTAGATTGCTGTTGAGAGATGTTGCAGATTTCGCAGTGATGTTGATGATATGACTAGGACGAGGGTCAAGCTCATCCGGCAGTACTTGATCTGGAGCGTCTTCAAGTAAAAGCGCCGAGTTACCGCCTGCTGCAGAAAAGTTGTTAACGAAAACACGTCTCTTGCCTCCTTCTGGCCTTATCCATGGCGTTGGTCGGAATGCAATGTGAACATTACGCTGTGGCATGTCAAGAGGGAAGTGCTCGTTGATTCTACCCTTAATACCACAATGCGGTGGGATCTCATTCCTCTGCATCATGAGGAGGACTTTAATCAGAGACACAACACCAGATGCCGATTCTGAATGGCCAACGTTGGCTTTTGCAGAGCCCAGGTGAAGTGACTGGTTCGGTTTGCGTGACTGATCTGGTGCAAATGTGTTCAGAACTGAGGTCATCTCTGTCGCGTCACCTGCTTGAGTGCCTGTTCCATGCATTTCGATGTAGCTCACATCATGAGGCTTTACACCGCTTTCATGGAGAAGCTTGGAAAAGATATATTCTTGTGCGCCGGCGTGAGGTCGGGTAATTGAAACTGACTCGGCGGAGTGGTTTGTATAGGCGCCCCTGATGACTGCCATGATCGGGTCATTATCTGCAATGGCATCTTCCATACGCTTCAAAACCACGGATCCCACACCGTCTGCACGACAATAGCCATCTGCCGCATTGTCGAAGGTGTTGCAATTTCCGGTTCTAGAAAGGAAATGACCACGGTCTAGGCCAGCGAAGTTATCGGGATTTGTAAGAATGTTGGTGCCTCCGGCAATTGCAGTATCACAATCCATTCGCCACAATGAGCCACAGGCCATGTGAATAGCCGCCAAGGAAGACGAACAAGCTGTATCAAGACTGACACTTGGGCCACTAAACTTAAAATAATAGTTGAGGCGACCTGGAGTGAAGGCTCGATTGCCGCCAGGGATGAAGTATGTGTCAACATTCTGTCCAGAGTTGACTTCTCGCCAATCATCACTAGTCATTCCGTAGAATACTCCAACTCGCTCACGTTGAGTGGAAGGCGTGCGATCGGGAACAACACCGCCCATTTCCAGGGCCTCATACGCAGTCTGCAAGGCAAGGCGCTGACTGGGATCTGATTGTTCAGCTTCCTTTGGTGAAATATTGAAGAATTTCGGATCGAACAGTCCAGGTTCTTTGATGAAACACCCGTTCATAACCTTGCTGGTATTTTTGCGACGGCCAGTAGGATCGCAGTGCAACTGAGCATCGAAGCGATCGGGAGGGATAACTCGATGTACGTCCAAGCCAGCGTAAAGCAGGTCCCAGAATTCATCTGCTCCAGCGGCATCAGGGAAACGACCTGACATGCCGATAATTGCTATGTTTGAGTCCTGAGATCGACCGGAAGGCGCAGCAGCAACCTCTGTGGCTGCCGCCTCCATGATGGTGTTGTTGATTGAGTATGCACCTTGGTTGGACTCAGACGCCTTAGCAAGCAACGGCTTGGCCACACCGGTGGAAATAGGTGTAATAATCCCGGTCTTATCGGAAGCATTGAATATTTCATTAACTTGGGCAGCGACTTTCGTGAGATCGAGGCGGCGGAGCAGGATGTCGGCGGAAGCTTCCCAAAGCTGTTCTGCAAAGGTACGGCCGCTGCTCACGGCACCAGAAGACGACGAGATGACCGGAATAACCATTCCTAGATGAGGAATGTCTCCCAATTGCCCAACAACTTCATCAACATCGCTGTTGCTGAAAATATGAGGAGCATGATATGGTGCGTGAATGGGAACAGGAATGGTCTTCTGTGGAATAGAAGACAAAATACTCGGTGGACCACTAATAGTGACGGAGTTGAAGTTCACTGCACTGATATACGGTTTCTGGGATAATGCAGTGTCCTGGAATAGACTGGCCAGTCTCTCCTCGGCGTCCGGAAGGATGGTAGACAGGACATTGGACCAAGGCAGAGAGTCACCGATACTTGGGTCAATAAGTATGGCAGCCTGGTGAACTCTGAATCCTAGTGTCAGAGCCAATTTGACGGAGGCAATACCGGCAACCATGAGTTCGCTCAACGACCGGGAACAAGACACAGCTGCGGCAGACAGCGATCCAACACACAGGCCGACAGTATAATTTTCGGAAGTAGGATAAACTTGATCATTGTTACCGTATGTGCTGCACTCCGTTAGTGGTGGATATTAACTGCAAAACTTGTTGACGTACTTGATAAAGCAACACAATTGGTAAAGACATGATAGTACACTTTCCAGTACAACGTTCTTATGCCCTTTTTGATACTTTGTTATCAACTCTTGGATGTTGGCAACTTGAGGAAACAGTTCTCTCTCAGATGGAGTCAATCTGGAAGCCTCTTGTCTCAGAGAAAGATGGACCCGTTCAATAAATGAAACCAAGAAGGGGTTGCTCTTGTTGAGAATGAGTTGCTGGAGACCAGAAGCAAAAGAGCCAGTTTGGTCACCAAAGACAAAGACTTGGTACGCTTTCATCTTTCAGTCTGCTAAGTGAGCATTGAAAAAGCTCAACTGCGAGAACTGAGAATGAAACTCCGGAAGTTCTTAGAGGCAGTGACAGGGAAGGTGTTGAAGATTCCCCCCTGATGAAACAGTTGAGACAAAAGAAAAGAAAAGTAAAACTTAGATTGACTGTGCTTGATTGAGGAAAAGACAATTAAAGGAAATACGTCCTCTGTGGTCTCATATATGGCTAAAAGGAGACAATGCAACATACAGGGATTGCTTCTACCACGAGGGCGTATTACACGTGCTGACCATGCAGCCCAGCAAGTCTATTAGATCAGCTCGGCACGATTTTGCCGTTTTGTTAGAATGTCTGCCTCTCATATCAAGCATTTCATATCTGTAAAGCCTTGTCGGGGGGTGCGTTGCAACCCCGTGCGGCCCCAAACGTCCCCGATATGCACTCGGTGGTGACGCCCGAGCCCCGGTGCGTGCTTCGGATACGCCCCCTCGCTCGGGGTACGGACCGGTATACTGGGGAAAACCGAGTAAGCTTAGTTATTCCAAGATACAGAGGTACATTTGCAAGTGGCTTGTTTATCAACGGCTCGTTGCTCGTTATTTCGTATGGGACTGGTCTGGAGCGTTCCAAGCTATACAGTTCTCTAGCGTTTTTAAGCATCCTACTAGCATCATGGGTCAAGCAAACAGCAGTCAGGCAATCAATAGTGAGCCGTTGCTATGCCTTACAATTACTGCATTCCAAAAGCCTGGTTTGACAGAGTCCGAGTATCGTGAATACATGACCAAGTCCCATGCTCCTCTTGTGTCTCCCCTGATGGAAAAGTACGGCATCGTGCGCTACACTATGGTAATTATCTCATTTCCACTCGCCCTTCAGTCATGCTTACATCAATAGACGCATAATGATAGCAAAACTCGCCCTCTGTTAAATGAGTTGTATGATCCTCAGTTCGCTAAGCTGAGCGACTACGACTGTATTGTCCAGTTCGTCTTCCGCACGCTTCATGATTTCAAGCGTATGAAAGCGGATCCGTTTTTCTTAGAGAAGGTCGCTCCGGATCATGTCAAGTTTGCTGATACTAAGAGATCAACGTGAGTTTTGCGACATCCATTACTCGCACGCATTTTGCTAACCGTACAGAATGACTGTTGGGTACTTTTCTGAGTTTGTCGACAAGGGCAAGTGTCTGATTTAGATAGCAGATATGAAATGTGTATTTTTAATGATTATTACCGTTTATACTCATTGGACAATATCCTTCTTCTTTTTTGTGCCCTTGGTGTTTTGGTGGTGCCACTCCTTCGCTGAGTTGGACTGTCGTGGTTCTTGGTGTCTGTGGCGTCGTGTAAGTAAACAGGGCTAATGTCGCCGAAATGAAGAGGCTCAAACACCCTTGTAAAAGGTCAAAATAAGTTGCTATCGACACACTATGAAAGACAAATGGAATACCCAGTCCACATTTAATATTGGCCAGTTCATTTTTGCAACTCCACTGTAATCAAGGACATGTTGCTGCCATTTGGCTGGTTTGTAGCAGTAATCTTCAACCGTGTGTCAGCCAAGTCAACCAACTCTTCCCAGTCACTCATTGTACGCTCTTGGCTGTTGAAAACCTGACGCATAGTCAAATCTCGCACACGAAGCATACGCTCCTTCGTGGCGGGAATAGTCCCAGGGTCTGGAAGAACAGTGTCCATGATCAAAATCTTTGAACCCTCTGCAAGAGCTGGAGCCAAATTCGAAAGGATTTGAACTGCTTCCTTCTCAGCCCAGTCGTGCAGAATCATGCGCAACAAGTAGATCGGTGCACCCTGAACAGGCTGTGGCTGGAAGAAATCGTGGCCACGGAATGATACGCGGGATGAGACTTGTTTGGGCTGAGAAGTGAGCTGGTCATTGCCATTCTTGGCAACCTCTGGTAGATCTTGGACTTCAAATTTGAGTTGGTGATACGCTTTCGCGAGAGCAAAAGTGCCATGGCCAGTTGAACCACCAACCTGTGACATTTCATTAGCGCCATTGTGTGTATTTGTGAAGAGTTTCGTAACTTACGTCAATAACGAGGGTGTCGGCAGGGAGAGCGGACCAATCGTAGGCATTGACCAGATGAATCAAATCAGTACCCGATCCATCGGCAACGCTCTTCATATAGCCAGAAAATTGCTTGGTGAGTGTAGCATCTTGACTGAGATGACCGAAAAAGGGAAGGTTGTGGTCGAACGCCAAGTTGTATGCAGTTTCGTTCTTTTCTACGCTGCCAGGCCACTTCTCAGTTGCTTCAACCATTTTGGCAGCGGTGGGAATAGAGGCGTTGAACATGAACTTGGCCCAGTCCAACATGCTAGCGTTGGTAGCAAGCATGGCAGAAGAAGCAGAGTGTGCCAAGCGGTTGGGCTTTGGCTCCGCCAGGATATTGTTGGTCATAGCCATGCGAGCCACGGCGCGGAGTTGCTTTTCGGGCACATTGGCCTCTGAAGCAATCTCACCGTAAGGCACAGAGCCTCGCAGTGGAACATAAGAGAAGATGTTGAAATGAACCAGCCATCTGAGAGCAAAGGTTGTTTGATACTAGAAACGTCAGATTGGATTCAATTGTACAAGTTTTGGGAACCTCTAACTTACACCAGCAGTGATGTTGGGAATTAGTTCAGAGGGTCCAGTGACAAGGGAATGCAGCTTGAAAGCAGCTTCAGCAATCGCAGCCTTGGCTTGCTGGGTCTCCTTTGGAGCACTTGGCGGCAGAACGGAAGTAGGTCCGTCTGATGCGAATGAAGGCTGGGGCAGACCGGCACCAACCAAGTAGTCGGAGAGCACCTTGCAGTTTGCAGCAATATCATGAGCAAGTACCTCGAGAGGCTGCGTAGAGGTTGGGAGAGAACCCATGTTGATGATGATTGATGATTGAAAGCTGGAGAGTAAACACCAGATACGAAACGAAAGTTACAAATTAGGCGTATCTATTCAGTGCGAGCTGGAGACTCGTCATGTTTTCTACTCTTGAAATCTCAAGCAAAGACAGTTGCCATCGCGCAATGCAAACCATAGTCGTTGACCCGACGCCCGGGTCAGACGGGTGTGAATCTTGGGACAAGGTAAACGCTCACGGTGTAGTATTTTACCCGATGCAGATGACAGTTCCCCGGAATATTCTTTCCTCGTACAACAGACAGGGTGAGTGTGGATGCCTCGTTTACAAGCCACGCCGCTTCTAGAACACTTTAGCGATAATGAAAATGCGAGCTGAGGCAGATATGGATGTAACGGCGTGTGCAGAGCAAAGAACCAATAAACCGGGGTGTAGTTGCCCAGCATAGCGGCGAACTGCATCCATGATCGATGGGGTGCGAGGATCAAATCGGGTTCACTTTCATCTGGAAGCTGACACCTGAACCCGAACTAGATGCGCTATTAGCCATCAGCCATATGCTTCACCATTGCCCCAGAATAATATTTGTCAAACATACTTAATTTAGCTGCATCATTGGGAATAAGGCGGTCGGGTTCATGGCCGAGCTCATCGCCATTGTAGACAGCGACCCACTTGATCCCCGAGGCCCGGAGCCCGAGTCCGTCAGAGAGCGGGTAAGGCAGTATACGCTCCAATTGGACCACACGGTGTGCGAACGGTTTACCGGTACAGCGATTATTCTGTAGTAATCCTCCTCGTGGAACAAGGGTCTTGCTTATCGTACCTGCATCGCCTCAGCAAAAGGCGAGGAAAACGTGGAAATGCAACACCGAAACGTTGTTTAGCCCGTCCGTCTAAATGGGAGCCATTTCCACCCGCGATCTGATCGTCATAGCTGCCCCTTTTGTATATTTTCTTCCCATCCTCAATTGAATCTAGTAGAAAATTGTTTTCATTCTTAGCAGAACTACACTGGCCTTTGTAATTTATCCTTATCCACGACATGGCACCTACTGTAGCTGTTGTCGGCCTTGGTGCCCTCGGCTTGGTCACCTTGAAGAATCTTTTGGAAGAAGGCTTTGATGCTGTTGGTATTGAGCGACATGAATACATTGGTGGCTTGTGGCATTTCGATGAGCGCGAAAGAATTTCCGTCATGAAGAGTAAGTAAAGTGAATCGACATGGGTTTTCTCTTTCGCTAATGTTGACCTAGCTACGGTCTCCAACGGTTGCAAGCAGCGAGGCTGCTTCACAGATTTCCCTTACCCCAAAGGTATTTTCGCTATTCTTTAATATAATTTATAATCTAAAGAAAATATTGCTAACATTTATTCCAGATGCACCTGATTTTGTCCCTGCCGCTGGCGTAGAGAAGTACCTCTTGGACTATGCCGCTCATTTTGGTCTTGACAAGAAGGCTCGTCTGAACACAAACGTTCATGCAGCCCGATACATACAAAAGACGCAAAAGTGGGAATTGACTCTCTCCGTCAACGGATCTGACGAAAAGACTATTGAGCCCTTCGACAAGGTGGTTTTCGCCATGGGCACTGATCAAATACCCATGACCCCGAAGATTCCTGGAATCGAGAAGTTCAAGGGCTTCACCCAGCATTCGGTTGGGTTTAAGGAGTAAGTTATTAAGATTCTAGGAGCAATAAAAAAACATTTATGCTGACAATTAGCAGCCCCAACAAATTGGCCGGCAAACGTGTTATGGTGCTTGGTTTTGGTAACACTGCTGCCGACATGGCTACTGAGCTCGCAAAAGTTGCCAAGCAGGTTTACATTTCTCACCGCCACGGTGCCGTTATCGTAAGCACTTTGATGTCACCAAAGTCCTGAATATTCTTCTAACACACTTCTCAGTTGCCCCGTTGGGTCGGTGGTCGTCCAGTCGACCACGTACGTACATACCGCAAGTACCAGATCTTGCAGCTCATGTCCCGTTACACTCCTGGCCTTTGGGAGAAGACTATGAATAGCGTCATTTCCAAGCTCCAACATCAAGTTTTTGACCTCAAGCCCGAATGGGGGTTTGATCCTGCCCCTTCAGTGGCCAACCAACGTCCTCTTGTCTCTTGCGACTTAGTGCCTGGACTCACCGATGGATCAATCATTTCTACCCCAGGCCTTGAGCGAGTCATCAACGAGAATACTGTTCAGACTACGGACGGCAAGCAGCACGAGGTTGATGCCATCATTTTCTGCACTGGTTTCTCTGTGGACTTCTCCATAGTCGGTCCCGACGCTGATCCCACTCGAGAAACTACCAAGGACTGGGAAATGTCTGTCGGATCCAACGGTCGCTCTCTACCGCGTCTGTACCAGAACATCTTCTCATTGGATCACCCTGAATCGCTTGCTTTTATGGGTAACTTGTCATTTATGAATCCCGCATTCTTCATGTTTGACTTGGCAGCCATGGCCATCACTCAGCTCTGGAAAGGAAACTCGCAGTTCCCTCCCAGGGAAGAAATGGCCAAGCAGGTAGACGATCATCACAATTGGGTTTGTGAACTTGCAAAGAGAGGTTCCGTCATGCCTGCGGTCGTCAAGGCTTCAGACTGGATGGACTGGATCAATGAGACTGCTGGCACCGGCATTGATAACCACCTGGGTTACACCTGGCAAGGTTGGAACTTCTGGTGGAACGACCGCAAGTTCTGTGGCATGTGCATGGATGGGCTGTTGAGTCCCCATGCTTACAGACTGTTCCCAGGAAAGCGCAAGCACTGGGATGGGGCAAAGGACGCTATTACTTACATGAACAATGATTTGATGAAGAGATTTGGACCAATGCCTTAGAGGGCATCTTGTGTTAGAGGTGAAATTTTTGCTGGATCGGTCATTGATGCGCTCTTCGATTTGTATATAGGAAACATGTCACGTTTTATTTTGTCAACCTGGACACTTCAGGTGGTACATGCACTCTGTCACCATGAAATAGGTCTCGAACCGGAATATTTATTAGTAATATATAAGGCCCCTTGTCAATAGAACCATAGCGCAAGGTAGCTTATGCGTGCGACAGGCTAGTGAAAATACGCCGTGTAAGCTTATTGCTTCTTTCGCGGTGGGGACTGGGGTTCACGATAGCTTCACCACAAACATCCCAGTAAGATTGACAATAAATCCCGCTTGTCATTAAGTATCAGACAGTTTACTATTAACCTAACAAATTCTATTGTTGCGCCATGGATACAATAAGAGATTACTAAATAATGATCAAAATGAATTGCACTCCAATCCTCCACCTTGCTAATTTTCGTCTTGACGCCAACGCTTAGCTGACTTCGACGATACCAGCGTCAGCCTTGATTGTGCGCCATTCCATGAAAAGTGCAGGGATAACCATGAGGGCAGAAATTGCAACAGGCACATAGAATGATTTGACGAGCGCGGTGTTATAGGCGCTAAGAACAGCATCCAAGGCAGCGTGAGGTACATTAACCGCAAGATCGGTGGCGCCGCTGTAAATGATTCTCTGCGCATCAATCCCTTGAATGTGGCTAAGGCCTTGTCCAAGGAAGCTGTTGAAGATAGCCTGCGCACTGGCAACAAAGATAGCACCTCCCAGGGACTGGCAAAAGAACATGAGAGACACACCGATGGAAACATCCTTGTCATCAAGCACAGTTTGAGCAGCCAGACTGGGTTGTTGCATACCGACTCCAAGACCGAGACCGAAAAGTACTTGGTAGCCAATCCACATGGCATGGTTGGTGTGTACCTCAAAGGTAGTGATCAGACCAGCACCAATGGACATGAATACGCCAGCAGCAATCATCCACGGGACGTAGTAGCCGGTCTTTTCGACGACAGTTCCAGAGATGATAGTACCAACAACTAGTGCTAGAACCGTAGCCAACGTGTCGACACCAGACTGAACAGCGCTTGTTCCCTTGACAGCCTGGAACCAAATTGCGAGAGAATATAGCATAGAAATAAGACCACCTCCCAAGCAAAAGGCAAAAACGGCTCCCAAAGACAGACTGCGCTGCTTCATGACTCTAGGCGGGAGAGTGGCATCATCCTGACGCCAAATTTGCACACCGACAAATATGATGAGAAGTACACCAGATACAACAAAGAGGGCAATGACTCTGTGGTCGCTCCAAGTATACGTTGAGCCACCCCATTGCATGGCCACAATGAGACAGACGATGGCAGGCAGGAAGAAGAGCTGGCCGATAGGATCAAGGCGCATAATTTGCTGGGCAAATGTAGCAGAGGTATTCTTGGGGTCATTGACCTGAAGGAAAGGCACAACTACAGCAAGCGCAGCTCCGCCAATAGGAAGGCTATTGCTCAAAGTTAGCATACCAAGTTTAGCAAGGGAAAGATTCCATTGAGAACCTACTTGAAGTAGAAGCACCATCTCCAAGTCACTTTGTCGGTGAAAGCACCTCCTAAGAGAGGACCCAGAATCGAAGCAACGCCGAACATTGTGCCGAGGATGGAAATGTACATGGGGCGCTTCTCGAGCGGGATCAAAAAGGTAAGGATGACGGTTGAGCCGGCGAAGATACCACCCGATCCAAGACCTGCGATGGCGCGACCGACAATAAAAGCTTTGGAGCTAGGCGCAGCAGCACATACCACTGAACCAACTTCAAAGACTATAATTGCGATAATAAAAACAAGCTTGGTGGAATGGAACGTGTAGATTCGTCCCCAGAGGGGCTGCGTGGCGCAACTGGTAATGAGGTAGACGCTCGCATACCACGAAATGTCGCCCAGAGAGTGGAAATGGCTTGTAATTTTAGGAACTGCGGTTGCGAGAATAGTTCGATCCTATTTTTAAGGAAAGAAATTGTTAGAAGATGAAGCAAATATGCGACTAGAGATGTCCAGGATCGCATTTAGCTTCGTTATGGGCGAGGTGCTTACCAAGGCGACGAGGAAGACAGCAGCGTACAGAGCTACCAGGATGAGAGCAAACTTTACGCCTGTGGCAGCATTTGGATCCGCTTGAGCAATTTGCTGCTTTTCATTTTGTGTAGCATCTTGGCTTTCGCGTTTGGACTCTGTCGGCGCGACCGTCGTGGGAGCGTTTGAGTCGAGGCTGCCGTGGTGCTGCTGGAGCGGTGTTTGGGGTTGAGTTTCTAGCGTCATTGTGGCTAGTGTTGAGGCAGTACCGAGTCTGCGATGAAAAGGCCAGAAAGGGGGAAGAAATAGAAAAACAACGCCTAATGGTGAAAGAGAAAGAGAAGAAAGAACATGGACATGGACATGTTATTTTAAGGAGGCAAACGATTTTTTTTAAAAAAAAAAAGAAGCAGCGCTTAGTCCACTGTCTGTTTCGGCTCGGGCAGCTGTCCAGCAACAGGCAGTGAATACGGCGCTGGACGGTTCCGTGTCCTGCAAAACACCACCAGAAGCAAACCGCAATGACCGAACGTCTCGGGCTCGGGCAGGGCAGGTAGCAATGCGCTAAGTCGAGTTCCTACCAACCCGCTGTAATCCACCAAAGGACTGCTGCTCCAGTGCCTTTTAGTGGCCTGGCTGTGTCAAACAGCGATCTGAGACCCCACTGCGGCCTGGTCTAGCCTGGAAAGGCACTGACAAAGGGCAGACCCCGCTAGGTCCCTGACCCCTGTTCGGTCCCGATGCCCGAGGCTAGCGTGTGATTGGCCAGTGACTCCCGTGTAATAGTCCATGTCCGTTGACGGCCCCGACGTGGCCGCTGTTTTGCAGGCAACTAACTGTGCCTTTGTGCAAACTTTGTTCATTTTCTGTTTCTAATGCTGTGTACGTAATGCATGATGTAATTTGCCGCTCTGGTCATGAACTTCTTGTTATCAGATGCGCCACAGATCTCAGTTTACGACATTGTCGGATCCAAACGAGACTTTGGTCCAGAGGTGGCAACTCAATAGTCTGTGCTGCCAAACTAACCGCCGTCAGCCGTCCGAGAGTCTGAATAGGGCGAAATTAAGGCATTGGGATTTTCCATGATGGCGGCCAGGGAGCAAGGACTGTATGGTTCACGACAAAGCAGTATCGGAGACGACTAAGGAAATACGAAATCAAATTACAGTAAAGTCAAGCTCTCTCAATATTTAATGTGACTATGTATAATTTTGTCCTTCAACCAAGGGCCGTGCGCTCTCCATCATGAATGTTTTGCCTTTGATGTGGTAGATGGCAAAGCTTGGAATGCGCCAGCCATAAAACTCGCCAACGCCGCCATCTCGACCACAGGGAATGAACTGGATTTCTCCAGGGCGCGGGAGGTAGCTCACTCGCCGTTTCATAGGATCTGTCCCCCACAGCCAGTCCAGCCAACCGGAGCCAGCCTCCAGTATCTTGGCTTTACCAAGCTGGTCCAGTCGGATGCTTTCCGCCAGCGCGGGGATCGCGTCGACTACGTCGAAGAAACTGCCGTTGGAGAAGGATGTGACGGATCCGAGCGCATAGGTGTCTTCCACACCATGTGCCTTGAGACGAAGCGTAGAGGTGTCGGTTAGGACGTGGCCAAGGTCATCCAGCCAATCATTTGGCAGAAAGGCTGTGTTCGGCTTCCAGCCCGTGGCGTCAATGAACACATCCACGGTTGTTTCACCACCGTCGCTGAAGATCACAGTAGTGCCGTCCGCGGTATTGAATGTTGTTGAGACGCGAATTCCATGGCGAATATTAACCCCAATTTGCTGGAGCTTCTTTTCTGCTTCCCAGCCAGTAACATCTCTCAATCGAGGAAGCAAACGGTTGTGTGCCGAGATCAAAGTGATTGACTTGGTGGTTCCATACTCTGCTGCAAGTTCCCCGGCCGTTTCAACCCCAGCCGGTCCACCACCAGCAACAATAATAGACTTTGCTTTTGGGATTCTGTCGTGCATCTCCTGAAGGGCGGCTTTTGTCTCTTTGGGTGAGCTGGATAGACAGTACATGGGTGATTTTGACGCTGCTCCGCTGGCGATTACAACAACATGATAGGGTATGTTGATCTGTATCCCGTCCTCCGAAAGCGCCAGCACGACTTTTCTGTCGTCGTCGAGTTTCGCTGCAGACGCTGCTACTAGTTCGAATTGAGATGTGTCATATTGCTTGAATCCATCCTGTATAGGGATGAAGGACTCTGACGTGGAAATGAGCTTGGGGTTGACAAGTCCTCGAGGTGCACTGACTTTCCAGTAAAAGTCTTTTGAAGGCGACAGCAACACAACCTTGTACTGAATACAAGTTTGCTGGGATAATGAAGGCAAAGTTTTTCGAAGCAATTGATGGGCCAATGAAATCCCTCCAGCGCCGCCTCCAATGATGAGTATGGTCGCCATTGTGTGGAAAACTATCAATGCTGCAAAAGTTTCAGCCAGGTGAATTGAGCCGTCTTGAATGCTCATTACAAAACAAATCTTTCCATGACGTGTTTTTTCATACAACCAACTCAAAGTCCGAGCAATGCTATCCTGTCGGTGCTAATCTTTGCTGCCATTGCCATCCCGATGCTGTCGTCGCCCGCGCCACTGGCACTTACACGGGGTAGTGTCCACAGAAGCCCGACCGAAGCCGTCAGCACCAACCGTTCGGACACCCGGCCGTCCATGAGGTCGGTAATGGTATCCGCGTATTTGGTTCTGTCATCGCCGCACACCACTACCCCGATTAAACTGTCATGTCAGCTTTGTGTCAGGGGAGGGGTGTCTGCTTCGATTGTTTTTCAGGCTCTACCATGCACACCCTCAGCTTGTTCTCTCCTTACAGCAGCTGTCGTGTGGATTCCATTCTGCCAAGCACGGCTATCCGGCACGATCCTGGTCGTTGCGCTTCGATACTACTATCTTTCCACGTGTGAGACGCTTCCAATGATTGGCGGGGCTAGAAGAAGGATGCATGGTCGCTTCCGCTAGGGCAGACTCTAGTGTTTCTTAATATGATGAACAAGCGGGCATGGCTTACATCAGCTGAGTGTTTTCTTTGGGAACGGTGCTAGCAACAGGGTTGATGCTTGCTATGTCAAATATTCTGTTTCTATTAACAGCTAACGCTATTTTGATTGGCTGTTCAATCTGAAATCTCCGAATATCTAACTTCAAAACGGTAAAGAAATATGTACAGTGCACGTCTAAGTGGCGTGTGGTATGTTTGGAGTATCATCAATGGCACCATTCTCCTAATCAGGATATCTCTGTGTTTTTTTACGCATCAGAGACTAACGTTTCCAAAAATCCAATCGTCTTCAAGACCAAAGTTCTCCAGTACGCACTCTTGCCTAATTCGTCGTTGGAAATCTCTGGCCTCGGCGAGCATTTGACGTGGGCGTCTGTGCTGATTTGTGGATTACCTGCTGCCAATTCAGGTAACACGCCGATTTCGTGACCACGCTGGTTGGGTGCATACTCTGGCGGAATTTCAGGCCATGCGTCAACTCCGTCAAGGATTGCCACTGCCATGCCACCCGCAAGATGCGTTTCTATGTGACAGTGAAACAACCACGGTCCTGGATTCGTCACTTGGTAGCGCAGCACCAGCCACGCTGGCCCGTCGAACGATGTGATGTAAGTGTCCCTATACATGGGGTTTACCAAGTTGAAGCGGTTTGGTTCAGCGGCAATAGCCTCGTCGACAGATGAGTAATTCCATTTGCCTTCCCCAGCACCAATCTTCCACATCTTATTCGAGTGCTTGTGCATCATGTGAGGAAATTCCTGGGGTTGGTCAGGCAGAGATCCTACTTGGATGACCATGTCGACCCAAGTGCCATTCTTGGTGCGGATTACAAGGCTTTCATTGAGGGCATCAACAGAGTGTGGATCGTATAGCAGCGGCGCATAAGCACTGCGATCTTCCTGATACATGCCGCCTCCTGACATGGTGTACTTCCACGGCGAACCCCAACGATGAGTGTGCAAGACGTGGAAAGCATCGGATTGCTTGCCTGGTGGATTCGCAGGGTAAGGCGGTAGGTGCTCGCGGTCCAGTGTAACCACATCTGTAATATTCTGGCCACCATAGCTTAGCACTCCCTCAGTGTCGGTGTGCTCGGTGCTTCCCTTGTAGCGCAATGTTGCATATTCAGTAATCACTTGGGTCAAGCAATTGTCTGCAATGCGGATCGTGTAATCCCGAGTAGGTTGGTCGAGCTTCACCATGACAGAGTAGCGCTCGCCGACATACATGTGTATGGTGTCGACTCTTTGGGGCTCAATGTAATCTCCATCAACTTCATAAACCCACATTTTATGAGCGTCAATAGAGAACACAATGGTTTTGAAGGTGGCTGCGCCAATGAAATTGAGACTGACCCATTCTTGCGATGGGTCAACCTCAATCACCTCCCGCTCGCCGTCTGAAGGAATACATCCCTGTTGCAGGTGGAGTGGGATAACTTCGGGTTTTCCCTGTGCAAGGAAAGGGCCTTCAGTGGATTTCATAAACGGAAAACATCTGAGAAAAAGCATCCGGAATTAGCATGGAAATGTGTGGGCAAGGCTGTGCAGCTATGTAAGCTTACCCTTTGTCGTTCACCTGACGTGGCCATAGACCGTATTTCATATATGTACTCGTCTGATTGATGAGATAATCCTGTCCAGGGCAGTAAACGCTGCCTTTGCCGTTCACGAGGATGCTATCAACGCAGCTGCATAGGCTTAGTAACTGGTTTGGAGGCTAGGTCTTCAAGGTAACTTACAAAATTGTGAGAGCCGACTCTTCTTCGGCTTCCATGTATTCCCATGATTTAAATTGAGACCAGTCAGAAACTGTCATCAAGGTCGGCTTTGAAGCCGCGCGTGCCATAGCCGCAATATCGGCTTCGTTGTTGCTGATTAAGTGCCATGGTGCAGGCGCTCCAGGCTTGGGTCTGCGTCGATCAATATTATGTACATCAATATCACTAAGAAGGAAGACTGACTTGACGAAGATGGGCCCATAGAGACCATCAAGAAGAGTAGTTCGCGAATGCGAATGATACCAGTGAGTTCCAGCAGGGTATGCCTTGTAACGGTAGACGAAACTTTGGCCCTGCTCAATTGGCTTTTGTGACAGCCCAGGTGCTCCATCAGACCATGGCGTGCCTTTCATTCTGCAATCATTAGAATTATTGTTCAATTTCTGCTTTTTCAATTGCAGACTTACAACATTCCATGCCAGTGCACCGTTGTGTTGAAGGGCATTTTGTTATGTACCGTAATCTGACAATTAACATGTGAAGCCAAGCTAGTCAAACGAACATACCTCGATGTCGTCGTCTTCATCGGCATGAAGTGCTGGACCTGGAAATTGTCCATTTATTTTGATCATTTCTCTGGGTTGGCCATTCGGGGCTCCAACTTCCCATGTGAGCACCCAGTCTTGCTTCACTAAAGCAGCCAGGGCTTGGCCAGCCATGGCTAAGTAGAGAAGCTTCATCGTCAAAGGCTGGACTTTGTGAATGCAGTACACAGAGCAAACTTTGAACACAAGATGGTTAACAAATTGAGATGTCGTTGTCTATTCACGGTATTCACTGTATATATGAATTCAATATCGATATTTTGGGTGAGCCTGTCGGCCCGGATTGGGGCGTGTCCGAGATGCCCGTTGGATCGGAATTCCAGGTCGGGGCTGTGGACGGTGACCCGGCACACCGTAAGGACCGAGTATTCTATGATACTGAGCATTAAACATATTTCGAATAAGAGAAAAACTTATTGGAGTCCATAAACAGTTGAATCAATCACTGCTCATTTATTTCGTTGACTTCTCGATTCCGCATCATCTTCACCAGCATGCATTCCGTCAGCAACAGCAAGCTGCGCCGAACGGCTGCACGAGCCTGCAAATTCACAATTTATGTTGTCATTATTCCTTTCGTTTTTGTCAATCTTGTTTTCCAAGTTTTGAACGCAACGGCAAATTCACAGCCAAACATCGCAGTAGTGCATGATTCAGCTCCTCACGACAATGGGGTCACAGTGTGGGAGGTCCTTCGCAACGACAGTCGCATTTCCCGCTTCGCAGATGTCGTCGAGATGTTTGATGACATTGTCATGGGTCTCAAGGCAGAAAGGGCATCCTTCAATGTGTTTGCTCCATTAAATGCTGCTTTTGAGGCGGAGCACTTTGAAAATGACCTCCCTTGGTTTTACTGGAAATTCCTCGCTGGGTACTCCATGGGTCCTGGTGGACTCTCTGCTGAGCAGCTCAAGACTACCAGAACGGTATCTTCATTCATTAATGCGGACATTTTTTTCGCGTACAAACAGCGCATAAGTATTCAGCACGATCATGGCAAAATTACTTTGAACCATAAAGTCAACCTCGTTGAAGGCGGAAGAGTAAGTTGATACCACATTTCGTTATTCCCTTGTAAGCTTGTCTCGTGGATCTACATGGGGCGGACACTTTTGTACGGGCGAGTCGTTAATTTGAAATTAGAAAGCTGCAAACGGCTATGTCCACATAGTCGACGGACTCGTTCGAATCCCTGATGCAACAGGGGACATTTTGCGCGAGCGAGGCTCTTTGTCCAAGTTGAAAGCTGGGCTCATCCTGACCGGGCTATCAGACATGGTTAACGACACCAACACGCACGTTGGGCAAACACTCTTTGCCCCTACGAATTCAGCATTTGAAAAACTCGGAACCAAGACAGAGAAATTCTTGTTCTCTCGGGCCGGCAAGCCTTACCTCAAGGCATTACTGAAGGGTCAGATTGTCGCGAACCATACGTTACTAACTGACATATATTTTCCGCACGGGGGTTTGCCGCACCAAACACTCGATCATGGGTCCCAGGTAAGCATGGGCGGAGAGAACTATGTTTTTGTTATTCCCTAACCCGAGCCCCGATTGCAATATCCACCTATCAGACCGAAAGGTTGAAGGGATCTATAATCCCGATGTTACTACATTTGGCATCATATCCCGATATTGGCAATTTGTAGGGCGGTCGCAAAATAATGATCGAATATATTGACACCCAGTTTTATTCTAGGTTGAGCTGCACACGCTGCACACTAGCGTCAACTTGACGGCGCAGGTTGGGCGTACGAAATCAGGCTTAGGTCTTACTGTGGACGGAGACATGCATGTCAGCGCCCCAGACATTGTCGTCATGGATGGGGTGGTGCACGAGGTGGATACATTCTTATTGCTAAATGAGAAACACGACGCGCGACCACAAGCTCAGGGACCCTTGCCAAGGGCCTGGAAACGGTGGCTGTCGTCGGGATCGATTGGGGTGGAGGAGCTGATGCACAAGCTCGAACCGTTGCTGGAGGACTAAGGCTTTTTTTCTTTGTCTCTTGTTGTAACTAGCTGCCCAGCTCTTCGGTGTAAGAGAGAATGAGAAACTAGTGTTTTTGTTCGATGCTACCTAATGCCTTCTTGCGTTCACTTCACGAATCCCAATACCCCCCACCAATTGACTGCGCCCATCTTGTCCAAGCTTGGTAAATACGACTTGATATGACTATTACTACAGCTGAGTCTGGTGAGTGAAGCCTTCCCCCGTGCATTTCCATAGATAGTCTGTACGTCTGTATTGACCAGTGTATTCCTTGTTGCTTTCACTCCCCTTGCGGCACTACTGCGCACACCACCACCATTTCTTTCTCACTACCACAGGTACAGTAGCAGGATTAATAATTTGTATTTGCCAGTTCCTAAAAGAACATATATTGCTGATGCACTGCCAAGTCGATCTGTGTGCCGAGATACCCGCTATTTTGCCAACACAAGAGCAGCCTGTAATAGCTGGCTGTTCGTAAAGCAAACGAGGAGCACACAATGTGCGAGGGCTGTATGTAAGCGCGCAGGTTCGTGAGAAGGGGGGCTGCCTTATCTCGGGGATGCCCTGGTCTCAATGTTGCATGTACGAATCTCTCGTGTTTCTTATGCTATTACCTTTGCCGGTATAGATATATCTTACATCTCCCACACCGTCGATTGTTCATGCATCAAGATTCTCGACCTCAAATTTTCCTTCCCAAATCTTTAATACTTCTCCTGTATCTATACTTAACTTCCTTTTACAACATATTCAATTGATCACCTGCTTTCTATGGAAAACATGGACAACATATACTCAAACAAACCTGTTGAAGTATACCGTGCCAGTTGCGACAACTGTGCCAAGTCCAAAGTTCGCTGCGGTAAGGAGCAGCCACGATGCCAACGCTGCACCAACCAAGGCGCCGTTTGCGTGTATTCGCCCTCACAGCGTTTACGTCGTAACCGCACAAACAGTACTGCTCCCAAGCAACCACAACAAAACGTCGTCTCACGGCCCGACACGCACTCTCGTATAACCAAACCTCAACCATCTCCCCAACAACAACCACAACCAATTCCCTCTTATACTTCAATGATGGCGAAGTCTGTATATCCTGATTTGGACAGCATCTTCAATGATACATCCAGTGCTCCGCTCCCAGAGCTGCATTGGCTTGCTGATATTACACCCATCAAAGAGCTTCAAATGCCTCCCATGTCCTCATCGCTCTCCGATGAGGATACCATCATGATTGGTACACCATCAATGTTCGACACCACAGATGCTACCACCGAAAAAAGCGACTCTTCTACCTCATCCACATCTACGCAATGCTCTGTTCTGGCACTGTCCACTCTCCAATCATTGGATCTTCCGTCGGGATCATGCGCGATGCCCTACTCTGTTGCCCAGATGCCGTCGCCACAACACAGCCTGGGCACAATCCTGAAGTCATCTCAATTCGCCTTAAAAAATGCGCTTCAGCTGGTTGCATGCCCCTGTCTGCCTAACGCCAACACTGCACTCTTGGTCACGTCCGTCGTTTTCCGAGTACTCTGCTGGTACGAGACTGTCCTCCATGGAAGCAGTGGTCCGCTCGGTTCCGACACCACAGGCATGCCAAACGAAAGACGTTTTAGCGATCCAACATGGCCACCTGGTAGCAACAACATCAGCGTTCCCAGCATTAATATCGGGGCCTACGAACTGGAAGTGGAGGACCGTGACAGAATGATTAAACACATTATATTAAGTGAATTAGAAAAAGTCAGCAAAGTTCTCGACGGGTTTTCGAAGAAGTTTTGCTCTTTAGGAGAAGATGCGAAAGGACAATTTCACTACGGCCTCGAGATTTTCTTACGAAACAAGCATAACTGCACCGTACTTGCTGCGAAGGAAAGCTTGGATGGCAATTAACGGATGATTTCACTTTCAAGCGTTTTCTAGAGTAGAGCAAAAAGTCATTCATGCAATTCAATTTTCAATTCTACACAATTTTCCCGGTACCAAGCCTAGTCTGTGTTATAGCTTCAGCCGCTGTCCATACCGTATCATAGCTACTCGTCGATCAGTACTGCTTCTGAACGGTCTTGGGCTGACTGGCAGCTCGGCATGTACACTCACCACGTGGAAACTCAAAATCCCATGGGAGACGGACGGCTGGAACAGAGTTCGCCCGTCTTTCTCAACCAATGGCTAATAATAATGCGCGTATTGGGCAAAGCTCAAGCCATGCGAGGGTAACGTGCCCAACGGCCGGGGTAAGCTAAGCTGATGACAGACCCTCTGTCTCACGCCTATCCCAATCGAACGAGATGTATCATAGTAGCGCCATGTATAACTCCCTTTAGGTAGATGGCAGTGGAACAACCCCCATCAAACAGAACAGAAGAGCTACAGGGGTGGCTATGCTGAAGGAGGGGCGTTTATTTGTCACCCTACAGGGGGTGAGCTGTGCTTTCAGTGGCTTACCCAGTGGATTCACTGCTAGGGCCGATCATGCCCTGCAGAAATGCCACTATCTTTAGGGCAACAAGGGCACTTATTTGGGCTCCTCCCCCATACTGGACTAGCCCGGGTCCGAGAAAGCCGATTGCCCTATGTCTGACTGACCGTCCCCTCGGGTTCATGGCCGAAGGCTGGCCCACCCCGACTTACTGTGCATCCCACTATACACAGCCCGCACGGAGTAGTGGACACGCCGTCACTGCCCACTCCGGGCCATTCACCGGGCTACAGTAGTGTGCGCCTATTCTCCATGAATTCCATATGCTCCATAGTCTCTGTTCAGCCCGTCATTCTCACTACTTACGAAACTATCTATCGCACACGCCTGTGGCTATAGCTGTAAGTAATCCGGAATACCGAACATGTTCACAATCAGCAATATCGGGCCAAGACCAAAGTCCTGAATGGGTCGTCTTTGATCAATGGATGGCTAACGTGACGGGTGTGACGGAGACGACATCGTGCTCAGAGACAATTACATACATAAATACACCAGCATTGCAACAAAGATGATCTTTTAATCTTCAACACTCATCACAGATACTTTGTTATCATAAACTCTCTTTTACCATGATGGCCGCACCTACCAAGCCCGGTTGGGAAGCAGCCAACCGGGACTGGGCAATTGCTGCTCGCAAAAACAAGTCATCCACTCCCATCGGCCGCTTAGTTTTCGTCATCCTTCGTCTCATTGACGTTGGTCTTCAGTACGGCATCCTCGCCTGGGGCTGGGCTGATCCCCTCGTTAAGCTCTTTGGTGGCAAACCGTTGCCATTTGAAGGGCCGGTCGTGGCGCTTGGTCTCCCGATATGGCGCCTCTGGCTGTTTGCCATGGTTTCTTTGGCTGCGGTCAAGGAGATCAGCTACCTCCTCTTCATCACCGAGGCAGCCATGCCTGTCCGAACTGCTTGTTTTGTCGTTCCCTTCAAGGCCCTCTGGATCACCATCAACAACATTCTCTTCGCTGCCACCGCCACCTCGGGTGCGAAGGGTTGGCACCCTGGAATGCCCATTCCCCTCTTTCTCGGAATCAGCTTCCCTCTGTTTGGTCTGGGCTACTTCCTTGAGCTGTATTCTGAGCTCCAGAGAATGTGGTTCAAGGCAGATGCCAAGAATGCTGGCAAGCCATTCACAGGTGGGCTGTTTAGCCTCGCCAGACACATAAACTACACTGGCTATTCTACCTGGAAAACTGCAGCGGCTTTGTCTTCTAGTGGCTGGTTGTGGGGTCTTTTCTCAGCTTTCTATCTCCTCAAGGAATTCCGTCGTCGTGTCATTCCACCTCTGAACGAATACTGCCAGGACCGAGTAAGTACCACATCATTTGACTTTCAAACATGAACTTGCCGTATAGCTCGGAATCACTAATGCAAATATTTTTTAAGTACGGCGCCAAGTGGACGAAGTTCAAGCAGGACACACCCTCAATACTTATTCCGGGCTTGCTGTAGGGTTAGTTATTAAGGCCTGTCGGACCAATCACAGCGCAAGTTTTCCTCGACTGCGATCGGTTTCGCTAATCAGGGATGCCCTGGGTTGAACCCTTCCAGGAATCAAAAACGACTTTGTGTATACAGAGTCGGGGTCTAGAACATTGTAGCAGGGGAGGGTTACATGCAGTGGCGTATGCAACTTTCTGCAAGGTCAATGCCTTTCAGCCGCTCATGTAACTGTAGATAGGCAATACTTTATATTCGAGTGCCTAGATGCAATAGATTCTTATCAATCAATACTGGCCTGAAATGTAACTGCATATTGTAATTTCGTTACAGTTTACACCGTTGGCAAACTCGGCGCACGAACCCTGTAACCTGCTCTTCAGCGGCCACAGCTGAGGCTGAATAGCTCCGAGTAACTGAGAGTGCGCCTGAGTGACTGAGAGTTTCAGTGCCCTTATTTTGTAGCATCGTTATACGCATGTGGTTGCTGCGGTCCGAGAATAGTTGGTTCACGGATTGGAGGAGTATTTGTCTGGTATTTGCTGACTGGCGCAAAGAGCTGTGCCATGTGTGGTGCGGCTGATCTTGTCAACGACCACGTCCGCCAAGAAAAAGTCCCCCAATCGTATCGCGTCTGACACTCTGTCCAAGTTAGATATCGGGTAATTTTTATTGAATTCAGCCCCATAGCGTCAACTGAGTGAGTCGGTGCAGCACCCCTGAAGTCAAGCAAGCCAAGCGATGAATACGATGGTCTCGGCACTTGTTATTCAAGTACGTGCCCATGAAAATCAGCCTCGGATGGGGGCTACTGTTTCAGGATAGCATATATTTGCCATTTTATTCATGATCATAGCTAATACAAAATGTATGTCTTGTCTAATAATAACATAATGGGCTCGTCTACTCCACTGGCAGCCTGGGCTGGGCAAACTGGAATACGTTGTTAGCGTCATGCTTCTTCTTCAGCGCCTTCAGTCTGTCCCAGCCGTCGCCAAAACTCTTGTCCGTAGATTGATCTTGACCCATGAAACTAACGTATACAGGTGTGAGGGTTTCTTTAGTGGCGTTGAGACCAGCGACAACATTGTTGACCCAGTTCAGGCCGTCATCAGTTTTGTCTGCCTCATCCGAGGCGTTGATGTGGAACAGTACGTGTGGCTCGCGAGTGGCAAAGCAAGACGACAGATTGGGTTTGCTTCCTTTTCCATGTGTAATGTGGGCGATAATGTTGTATTGGCGTGTATCTGGAATTGCTTCGATAGCCTTCTTGACTTCTGAGACGGTGCCAGCAGTGAGGCGACGAGTAGATACGCTGTTGGAGTGAATGTACACAGGGTAGTTGACGGGGCGAGAAGTCATGTTCTGGAACTCCTTGAAAGTGGCTATTTCATGTTAGTGCTTTCGATATGATTCATTCTAATGTAATCTAAAAAGACTTACTCTCTGAGGTAGTGTCAGCCACGACTGTACCCAGACCACGAATCTTGTCGAGCCACTTCTTTCCTTCATTGAGGTCGCAGTCAGCCCAGAGGAAGTGCATGGCTGCACCGTGACCCCATTCGTTCTTGATAAATCCCATCTGAACGCACAGGGCATTAGGTGCGCCCTTGTCAAGCAGTTCTTGAAGGCGCACTAAAACCATCTCAACTTCATCCCACGCATAGACGACAAAGCCAGCGACTATACGAGGCAGGTGGTAAACGCGGACAGTGGTCTCTACAACAACGCCCAAGTTTCCGCCGGCGCCTCTGATGCCCCAGAGAAGTTCCTGATCGGCTTCAATAAGCTCTCCATCAGCGGTAACAATCTTGGCTGCCAAGATGTTGTCCACTCCCAAGCCAAAGGAATCATTGAAGAGTCCGTAGCCTCCCCACATGGCCCAGCCAGTCCAGCCTACATGTTGTGCTGTTCCTTGCACGGTACAGAGGCCATGAGTATCAAGGAATGATACAAAGTTGCCACTGAGAATGCCTCCACCAATTTTGATTGATTGCTTGTCTTGGGCAAGCTCTTGGCTGTCCAGCTCGCGCATGTCAATAGTGACGGAGTCTTCAATGCAGGCACGGCCCCACAGATCATGGCCGCCAGCGCGAATGGCAAGAGGAGCATTCAGGCTGGCAGCTGTTTTGACGATCCCTTGTACATGCTCAATGGTGGTCGGGCGACACACCACGAGAGGCTTGGAGGTGACGCGAAGATTGTAGACTGCACGAAGCTTCTCGTAGCGTGGAGACGAGCGAGTGTATAACTTCAAACCGGTGATATTTGCGATCAAAGTGTCAATAATAGGGTCTCCGTCAGATTTGGCATCAACCTCAGCGTCAAAGGGCTCAGCAGCTTGGCGGTGAGTGCTATCCGCTGTGAAAGGAGCAACAGTAGAGGCTGGCTTGCTTTCTGTAGTCTCGGGAACAACGGCTTCGGGCTCTGTGTTCGTGGGAGAGCTCTCAGCATCAACTGTCACGCTTTCTACAACAGCAACAGCATTCTTTTCAGAAATATGGGCCGTCTCTGCAGCAATTGAGGTGCTGGGTGGCAGATCTGTAGCAAGAGACATCGTGACTTGACAGAGAACAAATGATCGAAGACGATAATGTGGTGAGGAGGATGGAGTTGCTTAATCAAACCAATGTAATTGTAAACGAGGCAACGGCAGACAATGGCATATAAACCCCACGAGGCTGATGGTGAGGCTCATGGTCGGGTAAGTCGGGCATGACAACGATTCGGGTGTCGGGGCAGACGTGAATAGTCTCGGGGCGTAACATCGGGCATTGCGTAAGGGACCCAACAGCAGTAATATATGGATAGATTGCGGTAATGGAAATATCTTTCAAGAGTTTCTAGTTTACCTTGCGGAAACAGCGCACGGTGAGATTGCATGACTTGAGCAATTTGACCTTCAGTCGCATGGTAGAATGCAGTTCGTGGTGTGAGGTTTCAGCGAATTCTCGTACCTAGCTCTAGGCTTGTGTCGTGGCTGCTGTCAGCGGGGTTTGGTGCTGTTAGTGGGCCGCTATAGCGGGCATAAGCCTGTCAGACCCGACTTACAGGTGTTCGAGGAATAATTCCAGGACCACAAGCCGACTAGCACCAGACGAAGCTGATGTCCAAAAGAATTCCGATAATTAAACGCTAGGGAATGGATGAAATCATGTATATTAGCTCATAATAATTATCATCATGTTAATAGTAATTGTTCGCTTATAAGGTAGCGACGGGGTATTGAAGCTATGGCAGCTGTTCCATGGGTGCAGCCGAGACTACAGCGCTTCCTGCGGCAAGCGAGTTACAGAACTAGCCACCTGATTATGTGAACCAGCCTGAGTACTGATTGCTTAATTTTCTGAATTAAAAGTTACTGTCTCTCATTTGGTTCTATTTCGAGATTTTAACAGCATCATAATGTTCTCTATGCTATCTTCACTTCGCCACGCCTTTGTATTTGGGTACAACACCCGAGACCCATGTGGCCCTAATCCAGATGACGCCTTAGCTCCAAACGCCATGAGCTCCTACAACTTCGTATGCTAAACATTAAACGTACTGTGACTTCCCTTTTTTTTTTCATTAGAACGCCTATACAAACACCAACATCATGCGCAGTGCATCTGTCGTTCTACTGCTCCTCAGCTCTCTCGTCAGCGTCGAAGCTGCTGCCAACGATGCTCAGCGCGTCTTGGGCTCCCAGACATCTTCAAAACATGCCGTCGACCCCGCGATCCTCGCCGTACTCGAAACTTACAAGGACCCCGTCGATGCTTGGATAGCTCTACATCCTGAAGTAGCTGAGAATCTGTCGCAACCGCGCCTGCTGCACGTTGCAGGCGACAAGGAGGCGCAATGGTTGACAGAGGGTGACAAGCTACGACTTCGCCGCAAGGGTCGCAAGTTTGTTGACATTACGGACCACCACGAATTCTATTCCCAGCAGGTCGGCACCATGGCTGGCAAGGCTCGTATGTATACAATCCGTGATTCTCCGTGATTCCGGAAATCTAACTGCCGCAGACCTTCCCAAGCTGTCGCATCAGAGATATGTCAAGCCCCTGTTTGCCCACATCTCCACGGATAGGATGCGCACCTTCCTTGGGAAGCTGTCAGGATTCTACACGCGCTACTTTGGCAGCACAACTGGAGAGCAGAGTGCTCTCTTCATTCATGATGAGGTCGCCGATGTGAGTAACAATCGTCTTAGAACACCTTAGGACTGAACATAAACACTAGCTAACTTGCGCAGATCATTCGGGAAGCACCCTTCGAAACGCATATATCCCTCGACTTCTTTACGCACAAGTTCCCACAGCCTTCAATTATTGCCCGATTCGAGCCTAAGGTTACAAATTTCTCGGCGCCATTGACCATTATCGGTGCGCACCAGGATTCCATGAATTACCTATTCCCGTTGTTGCCAGCTCCTGGCGCAGACGACGATGGCTCCGGAAGCACCAGCATCTTGGAAGCATTCCGTATCCTTGCTCTGAATGGCTACGTTCCATTAAATGGCCCTGTTGAATTCCATTGGTATGCTGCTGAGGAAGGTGGTTTGCTTGGCAGTCAAGCCATCGCAAGATACAAGAAGGAATCTGGCGCAGCTATCGGTGCCATGCTGGAATTCGTAAGTGTAATGGTCGAATCCGGCGGTTCTACGGCTGACGAGTTTATAGGATATGACTGCTTTTATCGCCAAAAACGCTACCGAATCGATTGGTCTGATCAGGTCAGAAGCCGATCCAGCACTGACGGGTTGGATTGAAGCTCTAGCCCAGGAGTACAGCAGCCTTCCAGTTGGCATTTACACCTTGACTCCGTAAGTCTTGAGCGGTTGTGTCCATTATGTTCAGTATAACTAACTTGGATTACAGTGGCGCCGGGTCAGACTACATGTCTTACACTAAGGCCGGTTACCCTGCCGCGTTCGCATCTGAGGGCGATCCAGTTGGCAAAACAGGCTTCCCAGGCGAATTCGATCCGTATGTTCACACTGCCAAGGATACTCTGGATATTGATGATGAGACTGGTCGATTTTCTTTTGATGTAAGAGTTCCATTGCGCCAGTATAGTTCGTCTACTGACCAACCTGCAGCACATGGCCAAATTCACTGAACTCGCGCTTGCGTTTGTTGTTGAGCAGGCAGGATGGGATAATGAATGGAGATGAGAATGCCATCGCTTGGCAACTATGATGGTCCTTTGTGTTCTGCATACAGCTTAGATACATAACAAATCCACACATAATAGCAATTTTATTGCGTTATTCGTACAACTGTTGCCTGACCTGTGATGCCTGCTTTTATCGACGCGCCAAAAAGATCGCCTACCCTACATGATCCAACCCAACTTTCATTCTTGGTTAAATGAACCCAAGAATGTGTGTACTTTATGCCAAAGGTATATTTTTGCGTTCGAAATGCAGCATTGTGTTTTGTTTGAGAGGTTCGGCGTCTTACTACACGTCGTGAATACGAAAGTCTTCGGCGAGTCAACTCCGTATCAATTTCATTATAACATAAGAGGCATTCGTATGATTTACAAGAAGGAACAGAGGCAGCTATTTGAACATCTTGATTACTAAATTGGCTTAATAAGAAATCCAATCACACTGCACTGCAGTCAGCAGCATCCGTTTGATCACACCACAATTGCGTGATAGGAGCTCCGCGTACGCCACGAGCCAACATGCGCTCTCTCATTTCAGCCAAACGCACCCTCACATCCAACATCGAACGGTTCTTTCCCGCGAGATCGGTAGTGCCGGACCACCAACTCTCTCCAGCGGCAGCCGCACGGGGCCAAACAATGGAATCGAGATTCGTCGTGTCAATGGTCTCGGACCAAATGGCCAGCTCGCCACCGAGAACGTTTTTGGCTGCCTCTTTTGACACTCCAGCGCGAGGGTCGCGAGAATAGATTATACGCCAGTTCTTTGTTGGTTGGCACCAATCAAGGAAAGGAAACGCGCTCTGATACTGCTCGCCGTTCTCGTAGTCGATGAATTCGCCGCGGCCGCAATCGAGGTACTGATTTTACGCGTTAGCAGGGGTTCAAAGGGTCAATAGGGAAGAATAGTAGGTTTACTTACGTAGTAGTCAGTGCTGCTGTCGATGACCTTTGTGCCAGCCTCAGCAAGTTTCTTGACGGAACCGTTTCCGAGCCACGATTGAACAACGACATCCTTTCCGATGGTGGCGTTCCAGTCCAACGCCATTTCTTCCCACACGACGGGAGTGAGGCCGTGCTTGCGAACAGTGCCATGGGCATGGTCGAGGAATCGCTGCAGGAGAGGCTGGAGAATCTTGACGTCGTTAGTCTTGAGCGCAGGGTCTAAAATTGAATTATTTGCCTTGTACTCGTCACCTCCGGTGTGGAAGTACGGCGAGTAAGGAGCAATTCGAGGCAGGAGGTCGCCGAACAATTTCTCCAAGAACTCTTCTACGTTCTTGTTGCCCAGTCTAAAAGAGCCACAAGGAGGTTGAGCGCAGTAATATCCGTAAGGTCGCTTGTTGTATGCGACAGTCAACCCAGGGTACGCCTTCTCGATGCCAACATGGCCGGGCATATCGATTTCCATGATGATCTGGACTCCCCGATGGATTGCATACTCATACAGATCCGCAATGGCTTCGGGCGAGTATGTCAAGCCCTTCGCGTGAGCTCCGAATTCGGTAAGTCGTGGTAGTGCTGGGATTTCAAGGGGCCAAGACTGTGTATCGGTAATGTGAATGTGAATAACGTTCATTTTGGCCATGGACAAGCCGTCGATCATTCGTTTGATGTCGGCAATTTCATACCAGTGGCGGCTAACATCGAGAAGAACGCCTCGGTGCGCATACTTGGGCGAATCTTGGATCTTGACCGGGGCCTTTTGCGTGTACCAAATGGAGCCGGAAGTGTGTTTAAAGAAGAGTTGGGAGAAGGTCTGCAGTCCATGCAGGACACCGGCCGTTGTAGCCGCATGAAGAGTTGCATGGCCATCTGTGGTAACGTTCAAACTGTAGGATTCATCAACGGATTCCTTGGTGGGTTTGAAGCTGCCCTTGGCGTCTGCCGCATCATGGGAGATAGTCAAATCTTTAAGACGATGTTTCTTCAAATCGCATTTGAGCGATGGCTCGAAATCGGACCTGGGATCTCTGAGCATCCATGGCACAAAGCTCTGCTCGAAGATGGTATTGAGCGTTCGCGAAATGGCGCCTTGAACGATGTCTTTATTGAGAATAGTCTTGCCTGCGGGAGGAGTAAAAGGATTGTGTGAAACCTCATGCCCGTTGTATTTGACTTGCACGGTTCGGTCAACAAATAACACTTTGTCGCCTGTTGAGACATGGATTGGTGTGGGCCACAGTGCCGAGACTGGCACTGCTAGAGCTGCCAGCAGATACTTGGACAACATTGTGAGATTTTGGTCGCTCAGTTTAGTTTGAGGGGGAGAGCAAAAGAACTCAGACAAAAATGAAAGGGGAGTGACACTCCCCGGGCGAGCTTTAATATTAAGTGCTTTTAGTTTGGCAGGCCTATTTTTTTCCTTTGGGGTACAAGCTTTAGCTTAGCGCAGTTGGTGGTCCATGATCAACGCGGGGTCACTGAAGCCATTGATTGTATTGGTTAATTGAGTTGGAGATGATGGAGAGCGGTAACGTTACCCGCCCAAAGTTGGGGGTCAACAATACCAGGCTCCAAAGAAATAAAAGCATCGAAATAACCCAGCATTGGCTGTGTGCTCTTAGGACTAATCGAGAATTGTGGCTTTGTTGGTGTTTGCTTGTGAGGGTCACGTTCCCGGTCGTCGCTACCGAGCTAACACTGGTTTGCTTTCTCATTGTGTTAAATTGTTGTGATGTATGTGATTGTTTTATTTTTATTTTAGCCTGCTTAGGGCGATCAATTTCATTGTGGTAGCCACAGTCGGATGTCGATACTTGGTTCCCTGGGCTGTTTGCTTTGATGCTGTTAGAGTGAATGTGACGTGATCATTGCTCGGTATCGGCAACATCACTGCGGACAACAAACGACAAAGGAGAAAGACAAAGAGAAGAAAAATACGATCGAAAATGACATAATGGTTCGGTGCACGAACGGAAAGCATATGCCATTGGTGACACGACGGACGGTATATTAACTACAGTCGCCAGTAAAAGGAGTCGCCCAACATGGTGCCGGTACGGTACCGGTACTGTACTGGCACGATACTTAATAAACAAATAAATGTCACGACCTTTGATCCTCAAAGCGGCCATGCCAAGCAGTCTGGGACCATATTGTCCTTGGACAACTGGACGTGCTGGTGGAATTATTGGATTTTTTTATCTTCCTTTTGCCTATCCAAATTTCCTTTACTGTTGCCATCCTAGTACAGGCTGGTCTAGGCGTGGCAGTGCTGCCCTGTTTCAGACCTGCTGCACTTGCCGCCCATAATTTCACGTGCCAGGGGCCGCGCCGCGTCCTTGGGTAGACGACCCTTTTCTCACTGGCCGTCATTCCAGTTCTCGATCTCGTACTGTCCTTCTCCTTTGAATTTTGTAAACGCGACTTTCCTTTCATCATCTCCTATAGATTTTTTTTCCCTTTCCTTCTCGCTGATAGATACCGTCTCTCTTTTATATCCCGTTCAAATCTCAGCATTTCGGCACCTCGACCACACTCTTTCGACATACAGTCTCTTTTCGAGTACCACTTCCACCATACTTTAAATTTTCTCTTTTAACTGTCTTTATTGCTCTCGACACTTCGATAATAATCACCATGCGTGTTTCTGCTGCCGCCGTTGCCGCTGCTTTGGCGCTCACAGCCAACGCCGGAGAAAACTACCTCGGCTTTAACTCTGGTGCTACCCTCCCCGATCGATCTGCCAAGTTCAAGAAGGATTTCGAGGCCGAGTTCAAGGCCGCCGCTGGTCTAGAGGGTGCTCCCGGAACTTTCAATGCTGTCCGTCTGTATACCAACATCCAGGCCTACTCTCAGGACGACCCCATCCAGGCTTTTGAGGCTGCTATCGACACCAAGACTCACGTCCTCCTCGGTGTTTGGGCATCTGGCACCGACAACATCGACAAGGAGATTACTGCCTTGAAGAAGGCTGTTTCCCAATATGGCAAGAAGTTCACGGACCTTGTAATTGGTATCTCTATTGGTAGTGAGGACCTCTACCGCGACTCTGTCACTGGCATCAAGAACAAGGGTGGCGTTGGCAACTCTCCCAAGGCCATCCTGAGCTTCATCGATGACTTCAAGAAGGCTTTCAAGGGTACTGAATTGAGTAAGATCCCTGTCGGCCATGTCGACACTTGGGATGCCTGGACCAACTCCACTATCAAGCCCGTCATTGACGCCGTCGACTTCCTTGGTGTTGACGAGTATCCTTTCTACGAAAGCGGCAAGGGCAACAACATCAAGAACGCTGGAAAGCTCTTTGATCACGCATATGAGGCTACCATCGGCGCTGCTGGTGGTAAGCCCGTCTGGGTTACCGAGACTGGCTGGCCCGTCACTGGTCCCGACTGGGATGAGGCCAAGGCCAGCACCCAGAACGCCAAGTATTACTGGGACGAAGTTGGCTGCCGCAAGCTCTTCAACAAGACTCCTACTTTCTGGTACAACTTGCGCGACTCCAACCCCGACAACAAGGTCAAGTTTGCCATTAGCAAGGACTTGTCCACTAAGCCTGCCTTCGACTTGACCTGCCCCAAGCACTTCGACACGGACGACCAGCCCAAGACTTCCTCTGGCTCCGAGACCAAGACTACGGGCGGTTCTGGTAGCCAATCTACTGGCACTGGTATGACTCAGCCCACTGGCACCAGCGGCAGCTCTGGCGGCCGGCCAGGCTCTGGATCTGGTGGTGAAGCTGGCCAGACTGGTACTCAGACTGACTCTTCTCCCTCTGCTGCTACTTCTGACAAGGACAACGGCGCCGCTATGAAGAAGACTGGTGCTTCTGCTTTCGCCGCTGTTGCCGTTATGGCTGCTTTTGCTCTTCTGTAAATAGACGTAGCGGATCTGGGAAGCTTTTAATTCGCTCCCAAACCGCTTCGAGCTTGGTACATGCTATTTTGGCCGTGGAGCGAGATAACCTGATTGCAAAGCGCCTTGAAGTAAATTGATGTGACCCCAACGTCTCTGTTTCTATAGTTTTGCAATTGAATCCTGTCGAGGTATTAATCCCCCCGCCCAAGATTGCTTGTGTTGCTATAAGTGCTTGTATAAATTTATGCCATTTTAGAGTCGACTGTAGAGTTGCTCATCATGGTACGGACTGATGGTGTAACGGTGGCCAAGAACGGTGGAAGCTAAATAGTGGGCCGCTGACCTTTCGGTCCGATCCCGCATCTACGCTTGTGGACAGATTCGTCCACTCCCATCTCCACTGGACAGCCTTCTTCTGGCGGCTGCATAAAGAGGAGGCATTAAAGCCTGGTTTTCGTGCCTGTGTGTCCTGCCAAGGCTGAGCCATATTTCCTTCTCCTCCCTCTCTCCCTCTCTCTTCCTGCCAGTACCTGACACCTTCAACTGTGTCTAGCCAACAAGCTGTCCGCGTCCTGTCCGAACCAAGCAATGGCCGTCACGGAAGCAACATCGCGCGAGTCGCTAAGATATCTCATCCAGCAGACGCCCATTATTGATCATCATGCTCATCCGCTGCTGAAGAAAACGGCTCTCAATCAGCATCCATTTTTGGCCATCGCTACTGAAGCGCATGGCGACGCCCTGGATGCATCTAAGAAGAGCTTGGCTCACTTCCGAGCGGTCAATCAACTAGCTTCAAAATTGAAATGCCAGCCCTCTTGGGAGGCTGTGGAAAAGTCAGTGTTGGCCTGCCGTGAGACGGATTACGACGAGTGGACACGCGACTGCCTCCAGGGTATCGAATGTGTCCTGGTAGATGACGGTCTAGACAATGCCGATGCGGTGGAAGATTATAGGCATTTTGACCAATTTACTCGCAGCGCTGCAAAGCGCATTGTGCGAATTGAACAGACTGCAGCCCAACTCATCAATAAGGCTTGCCGAGGGAAACCCACTGCCCATGACGCCCTTATTTCCTTTTTCCAAGAATTCACCGAATTTATTGGCAAGTGCATCAGGGATGAAGAAGTTGTCGGCTTCAAGTCGGTGATTTGCTACCGCACGGGTTTAAACGTTCGGGCGGAAATTCCGCCTGACGAAACCCGTGAGGCATTCGAGACAATCTACAACGAGCTGCAGGTACATCACAGCAAACCATTTACGCGACTGGAACACCGGGCACTCAATGAATCGATCGTGCTTATTACTGCTAGATGCATCAGAGACACGCCGCATCTTTTCAAAAAGCCCATTCAATTCCATACTGGGTTAGGCGACAATGACATCACGCTCACCCGATCTTCACCAGCCCATTTACAAAGGCTGGCTCGTGAATACCCCACAGTGCCAATTGTTTTATTGCACTCTGGCTACCCTTTTGTGCGCGATGCTGGTTACCTAGCTGCCATGTACGCGAACGTGTATACAGACATTGGCGAGGTATTCCCTTTCCTAAGTAGAGATGGTCAGGAAACTGTGGTCAGGGAGACCCTGCACCTGTGCCCATGGTCCAAAATTATTTGGAGCACAGATGGACACTGGTTTCCTGAGACATACTGGCTGGCCGTGGAGCAGATGAGAGAGGCAGTCTTCGTCGTGCTAAGCGAATACGTTGATAAAGGCGATCTATCTTGGCAGCAAGCCGGTGAACTGGTACATGACATGCTATTCAACAATTCCAACAAATTATACAATCTGAATTTGTCCCTCAGATCAAGCCAAGAAACAGTTACACTCAGTTCCAAACAAGCTACGGACTTGCAGCTCCTCCAGAAATTCTTTAGCCAACACAAGGACGTGGCTTACCTTCGAGTAAGTTGGGTGGATTTGACTGGTACGCTGAAAACTCGAGTCATCCCAAAGAGGTATCTGCTGCAGAAAGCGCAAGATGAACGGGTCAACTTTTCCATCATAGCTGGTGTACTGGGAATATTACCCAATGACACCCTAGCTCACGGAAACACGGCAACCGGGCAGTATAAGATGTATCCGGATCTTCACAACATTTTTAACGGGCCACGCGCAGGTCACGCCATGGTGATGACCGATTTCACTCAATTGAATGGCACATTGGCACCAGAATGCCCCAGGACTGCCTTACAGCGGGCGTTACAGTTTGGACGACAGTATGAACTTGATTTCTTGGTTGGCTTCGAGATTGAGTTCATTGTATTCCGTAACAACGAGGGCAGCTTGGAGCCTCTCAACAAGGAAGCGCATAACTGGTCTCGAGACACTTCAGTCAACCACGATGTTGTCCAAACCAGTATTGAGGAGGCGCTGAAAGTGCTTGATGAAGCAGGTGTTAATGTTGAGATGATGCATCCAGAGAGTGCCCCTGGACAATATGAGATTATTTTGTCCAAAGCCCCTCCTCTGGAAGCAGTGGATAAACTCATCTTTGCCCGCAGTGTATTGAATGCATGCGCGTCGAAGCACGGATACAAGGTGTCTTTGCACCCCCGGCCCTTTGCCAATGCAGGAGCTACAGCGGCTCATCTCCACCTCTCCGTATCCCGCAATGGAGAATCTGGGGCTGACCTGTACGAGCCATTCTATGCGGGGATCTTGAAGCACCTACGTGCTATATGTGCATTTACATTCAGTCACCCAGAAAGCTACCAAAGAGTTCGCGATGGCATGTGGACAGGCGGCACTTGGGTGGCTTGGGGAACGCAAAACAAAGAAACGCCGCTTCGCAAGATCGAGGGTAGTCATTGGGAGATGAAATGCCTTGATGGACTTGCCAACCCATACTTAGCAATGGCTGTGGTGTTGCACGCCGGAATTGCCGGAGTGGTCCAACTCGAACAACTTCGCATCCAGGATTGCTTAGCAGAACCCGCACAGCTTTCGGCAGAAAAGCGAGCTGAACTGGGGATTACCACGAAGTTACCAGTGGATCTGAACGAGTCGCTAGCTGCATTGAAGCAAGATGAAGCACTGGTAGCGGTGTTGGGTGATGAGCTGGTGGCACGCTATGCCTCGGTCAAGGCTACCGAGATGAAGATGCTAGAACAGATGGATGAAGTGGCAAGGAGAGTGTGGATATTGCAGCACTATTGATTAGTCTCACTCGGGGATGTCGGCTCAAACAACAAGTAGCACAAGCCATTGGCGAGTTCGGGGTTGCACGATCTTCAGGAACAGGAAGCTAAAAACACGTGGTTGACGTGCTTTACGAGCGAAGGAGAGTCCAGGCTAAGCGACAATTAAAACTGCTTATATGGTACTTGTTTTGAGGAGTATGCCGAATTCAAATACTACGTAGCATAGTGCGCCAAGGGAGCTAAGCTTACAATGCTGTCCCAATCTCACTGTCAGATTTTGAAAGTTTCCGCCCTGTCCACGCCTCGTAGATTCCAGTGGCACAGCTGCGTGATGGGAAAGAAGTTGATGGCACAATGTATGAGTACCGTCCGAATTAATTGCTTTCCCTTTGGAGAGGTAAAAGGAATTTGCTAACGACTCTTGATGCTTAATCTTGGGCTGTTGATGCCCTGGCTAAGGACTAGATCGGCCACTGCCCATCTTGGACGGAGTGCTAGCCGGAGCAACAATGGAACATAATATGGCTCAGATTACCGAGAGGCTACAATACCAATGGGTCAAAAAGCGCCGAGAAATCTCACTGGAAACAGGCAGCCTCAAAGGTTAGTGCTATTCACTAGCACTGAGGCGGTAAGACGGCTTGAATGGAAGGGAAAGCCCCATTTTGTGAAATTGAGGGAACCGGTCTCGACTGGTCTTCACGTCAGCACACGATGGAGATGCAAGAAAGTTCGCGCTGGATTCGTAGCAGCCGAGTTGTTCGCTGAGAGTTTTGAAACGTACAATTGAAGTAAGCAGACTCAAGCCCTTGACGGACCTGATGGAATTGAAGCATATATAAGATGACAACGGTTCCTCGCTGAGACGACGAACCGGTTCCTTAACACGAAGATCATTGCCCAAGCATCTCTCTCATATCTACAAACACCCCACAGTCGTCAAAATGGTGTCTGCTTCTCTTCTCCTTGCAGGCTTAGTGTCCTTGGCCGCCGCCAGCCCAGCCCAGCCCAAGCCCAAGAAGTTCCCCGAGGTCGAGGCACGTAAGAAGCTTCATCTTGGTACTGCTGTTAGTGGTGCTTTGGATCTTCCCACGACCATCACCCATGCACCATCGCATACTGGTGCTGCCATGAAGGTAGCCCAGGCCAACTACATGACTGTCACCGTCATTAACTCCCACGGTAACGACATCAGCACTGTCCATGTTAACGGTCCTGGCCCTACTCCTGTTGCTGGCAACACCAACCCTGGTCGTATGCACAATGGCGATTCTTCTGTGTTCGTACTGGCTCCTGGATGGAATGGCAATGTCGCTATCAACGACGCTCAGTGGAGCGTCACCACTGGCGATGAGTCTTTGATCGAGGGAAGCTTCGTTGATCAAGGTGCTGGTTACGCCCAAGGTGACATCAACGTCTCTTTTGTGTAAGTGATCATCTACTCTCTTCACATACCAAAGTGATTTGTATACTGACTGGCATTCCTAGCAACGGTTTCTCTGCCGCCATTGTCTGCTGGTGTAATGAGAACAACATCTTCACTGGATGCAATAAGAACCTCTTCCAGCTCAACCAATGCCCTGTAAGTTGATGAGAAGCAATGCAATGCAATGCAACAAGAATTTCTCTTGGCCGTGTGACTAACAAATCGGGAACAGAACAACAACGGCCAGAACTCCTGCCGCAACCCCCTCCGACCAGACCTCGGAGCCAGACAGCCCACCGACTTCTTCCGTCCTTGCTTTGGAGAGGGTGGCGCTTATACTTTCCCTATGGATAGCCGTGCTAACAACTTAAATGCCAAGTGCCCCAGCGAAAACTACACTTGCTGCGTTGGCCACAACTGCCCTGCCAACCCCAACTTCTAAATGGCTGGATAAAACCAGGACAAAGAAATACTCAATTAGCATGTAAATATTTCAAAGAAATGTACATAGATATATAGCAATAGCAGTACAAAGTTAACTTGTAAAACTACCAAGGCTCCGTGCTTTTCGATCCTGCCAGGGTCGAACGACAGACTTGCTAGACACAGTGACAAGTTGTAACACATGATTTAGCAGCAACAGGAGTCCACGTCCATTAATGATCTGCAGAAAAGGTTTTCAAAGTGGAATTAAGTAACATCGATAGTCCCCCGCTTTGGTAGCCCTAAATCTTGGGCACCATGTTGGAGTAGCTAGTGAGCAAGGTCTTGGCTGAATTGATCCGAGCCACAGACATCGCCCCATAAACCTTGTAGTGGTTCCTGTTCGCAATCAATGATCATTTTGATACAATGAATAAAATCAAAGCCCTGATCGGATGCAGTGTCACCGTGGCTGGCTAGGGAAGTTGTCATGGCGTCCTAGACTGGACAGGTCTCGCCGCAATGGGGTTGTTAGACCACGCCACGAGCGATCTTTTTCTATTTATGGCCAGAAATGTTTGTAGACATTACATTTCGGTGCATAAGCTGAATACAAAGTGGATGATACTTCATTTGGTGAACCGGTGATACAGAGATGGTCAAAATGGCGTGCTTCACCTTCTCCCGCTACCCCGTGGCGCTGATTGGAGATCAATAATCTCGGCACTTAATGATTATCGTAGTAAAGAAAAAAAATATGATAAACCCAGACTATTAATTACACAATGATTATTAATGCAAGCCACAGCGAATTAGCCTTGAAATAGAGGCTAGAAGGGTGGTCTCAAGAATGGAGAGACGAAGCGGCGTCCGATGATGGCGCCTGCGATCTGTGCTTGCAGTATCTCAAGGGGTATATTGCGCAATGTTTCCAGATTCACTGCAAGCCCATGATCCCGGAAATTGCTACATGTTTTTCGAGACAAGATAATTAACCTTCAAAGGAGAAGTCATAGGCGCCTGTTCATCGAGAGGCTGCTTGGACCTTGCAATGCCCTTTTTGGGCGGGTGGGGATGTCGCCATCGACAGGGGAGATGAGACTATACAGCTTCGCTTGTTGCGCAATCTGCAGTGCTACCAAGCCTTTCCTGAATTAAACTTGCAGTTTAGGTTAAACTAGTGCCAAAGGTTCTATGCAGAGCCTCATTGTTTGACTGTGAGCATATTTATTGAGCAAGTTTGAGCCTGAGCAAGTTATCGACAATAGATCTAGGCTTATAAGATTCAGATTATATCCGAATCATTGCAACACATTTCTTTGACGTTTCGACTGTTTGTCCACCTCAAAAAGCATTTCCGCCTATTCAAACACGATATGCCCGGACACTTCTTTTCTCCTCTCCCCGGCAAATCACCCACACCATATGGGCTGCCAGAACTAACCTTTTCTGGCTAAGACATACATATATCGCCATTCGGAGCTAACCACAAGACGACTGCTGGTGCGAACCTACCCATGCTGAATATCACTGCTCGTCTAGTCAAAGTTAGACCGACCACACTTAGGTTTATCATAGTGACGATCGATTTTAGCCGGTTGTTGTCTCAGCGCTGGCTGCAGTTTGTTTGGCTTAATCTTAACCTGTCCGGTGAAAAGGATGGCAATCTTGCAGCAAAGAATCGCGCCATTGATTGAATATGTGATGAGAATGAAGGAAATGCTAAGAGGAAACACGGCCTTGGTTTAGTTGTAATTGGGGAGCAAAAACGAGTATATAAAGAAGCATGCCCTCTACAATGAACACACCATCAACACCATCTTTCATAAGTCCACTCAGCACTTTTATATCAAAGATGCGCTCTATTGCTTCTTCCGTTGCCTTTTCGGCTGCCATTCTGAGCGACAAAGCTCTTGGCCTTTCTTTGCCTCCTCTGATTCCATCCATCCCTGGTGTCACGGAGCCTCTGGTTGGCCTGGCTCCTCCTTTGCCCATCCTCCAGATCCCAACCCCAGCTTTGGACAGCCCTCCCTTTGAGGTGTCCAACATCAAGCCCAAGAAGATTGGTCACTTCTGGACTGGTGCTGGCGATAACCATCATAAGGACTTCTTGGTCACTACCAGTTTGGACGATGTAAGTTGGCTGGAAAACAATGAATATGTCCGTAAACTAATGATTCAATAGGATACCTTCGGTACCATCATCAACATCGCCGATGTCCCCACGAGCGGCAACTCTCCTCACCACTTGGGTACCTCTTTGGACGGAAAGACTCTTGTCGGTGGCGGTCTTCTGTCTTTGCTCAAGACTCAGGACACTGGATTTTACTGGGATGCCAGTGACCCTTACCACCCCAAGTTCTCCCACAGTAACCGAGCCCTGCTCAGCTCCATTACCGATGAGATCCGCGCCAAGCCTGAGGGGTAAGTAGAAGCATAAGCCACCGAATTATTTGGAATACAACTGACGGTGGATAGTGGTTTCTTCATCACCTACATGGGAAGCGCTCTGGGTACCTCCCCTGGACGACTCGTTGAGACCAACGCCAAGGGCGACATCATCCATGAGTGGCCCGAAGATGTTGAGGGCACTGTAAGATTCCAAGTTTCGCTTACAGAACTTTTAATACTGACTTCAATAGCTCAACATTCTCGGAAGCCAGTTCACTCCTCACGGTCTGAGCATCGACTTTGAAAAGGACATCATCCTGACCTCTGACTTTGTTGTGCCTCTGAGCATTCTCAAGCCAGTGTCCGCCTTGGGCATCCAAAAGGCCAACACCCTCCGCCTCTGGACATTGTCCAGCCGCAAGATCATCAGCACCATCACCATCCCCGACGGTGGAGGTATCCAGGACATCAAGTTCATCCCTGGCAATAAGGAGGGTGCCGCCTTGGCTACGTAAGTCACACGCAAAGCAATGAAATTATATGGTATTGACAATAATTTAGCGCTGTCAAGACAGGCCAGGTCTGGATTATCTACCCATTCCGCAAGGACTCCAAGGGCAACCAGGGCGTTGCTGAGCTCCTGTACGATCTTGGAGACAAGGCAAAGGAGTCCGTTGCCATCTACTCCGACATCTCGGATGACGGCAAGTTTGCTTACTTCACCTTGACCCTCGGAAACCATGTTGCTGCTCTCGACATCTCCGACTTGAACAATGTCAAGCGTCTTGATGACCCCAAGGAGACTCAGCCTATCATCGGACCCCACTACGTCAAGATTTCTCCCGACAAGAAGAACCTCTTGGTCACTGGCTACTTCGTACAGGCTGGCGACGTAAGTCGAATATTATCTAGAAGGCTACGAAAGAAAATACTGACTTCAATTCAGATCTCCGTTCTCAACACACCCGGAGACTACAAGGGCCACTGGATTGACATCCTTCCCGATGGCTCTCTCTCCTTCAACCGCACCATCGACTTTGACAACATTTTCACTCGCAGCCGCGGTGGTGCTGTAAGTATTGCCTTCCAATCTAGTGTATCTGCCTTGCTAACAAATTTCAGCGCCCCCACAGCTCTGTCATCTTTGACTTGACCGACCCCGAGAACCCTAAGTACTACTAAAGGGTTTCTACTAAGTGGTAGAGTCGTAAATACATAGAGAGCCGATACTTTACATTCTCATAGTAATATTAATTATTTATACTCTGCAATTTTATGTTTTTATATATAATATTATGAGTTTAGCGTGGCAATCGCTCGCAGCCACTTGACTCCTTTTGTCATGTTATCATCCCACTCCTTGTTTCCCGGGGCGTCTGGAAAGCGTCGAAAGTAATGAGGCAGGCCAGGAAAAGCATCAAATTTCGTAGGTATACTAGGTTCACGTCTGTTAGTAGCTGTGCTAATCAGTGCAATGACAACACGTACCCCAAGGCGTCCAGCTTATTCTTAAACAAGATGCCTTCGTCTCTGAGTGGATCATTTCCACACACCATGATGTGAGTCGGTGGCAGAGCTCGTCCGACATCGTTTTTGAATAATAGAGGATTGTGCAAAACGTCGTCTTTGAGTTCGTCTGGTGTGTCCAGCATTGCGGTATATTTTTCTATCCATGTGCTGGGGAGAAGAGGGGCATCTCTACATTGTTCCGCAGACGACTTGCCAGGGGCAAAGCGTTCTGTAGGGAAGTTATGAGGTAGACATAACCAAGGTACGTAAAGGCACTGTCCCTTGATAGTCGACTGCTGCAGTTCCTGTTCAAATGTCAGCCAAGTCAGCGAATGTAGTTTGGGCGCAAAACAAACCATCCGCTCTCTTATGACCAAGCCCGCCGCAAGATAGGCACCCGCGCTGATGCCCAGAACATACAAGTCTGGAGGAGACTGCAGCCCCAGAACGTGGAAATTGTCTAGAACCCAACAGCGAGCACTCCAAGCATCCTCCAGCTGCGTCGGTGATTTCCATTCAGGTATGAGGCGATACCCAACATGCACTACAACGAGACCTGTCTCTTTCGCAAGCCTAGTGCATGTGGCTTCCTCTGTGCTGGGAGTCCCTGCGAGAAACCCGCCGCCATGCAGAAAGAGGAGTACGGCGTTGGGCACACTCGTGGAAGCAGGGCGATATACCCGGCCAACCAAATCCAGTTGATCATGTGAGAGAATCGTGATGGTTATATGAGACACACCGTGATCACCAAGTCTAGAAAGCTCAAGTTCTTTTGTTTTGAGTCTTTGTTTCATGATCGAAGCACGTATTGCTGGAATCTCATGGTCGCTTGCTGGGGTTGGATTGGGCCCTAGGCCAGCCTTTTCGGCGAAGGTGTCCCATTCCGACGTTGGACCAGCTAAATCCGAAAAGTCTGCCATGATGTGTCCAACAACCTCTAGAAATGCAAGGATACAAATCGCCCACAGTCGTTTAGGGAGCGGGAGAGCTATACATATTGCAATGACGACAAATGGGTTACTGGTGGGTCGATGCGGTGCGGGACGATGGCTATGGGATTAGCGCGTATCGGCTATACGATGCGTCCAATTATATAGCGTTGCTCGTTCCTTGCAGAGATGATGCGTTAAATGACGAAGGACGCGCCGGTATTGGGAAAGAAATACAACTTATTTTATATAAGCTACAATAAAACTGCAGTGTCTCCAAGAAATGAAATCATATACTTCGTCTAAATCATTGCACGTTGTTCTGCTTACGGCCTTTGATGTCGTAGCGATCAAGCTCTGCAACCTTGACCCAAGCCTTGACAAAGTCCTTGACAAACTTATCTTGGGAATCGGAAGATCCATAGACCTCGGCAACGGCACGCAGCTCGGGGTGCGATCCGAAGATCAGATCATTGCGAGTTGCGGTGTACTTGGTCTTCTTAGTGGTCAGGTCCTTACCCTCGAACAGCTCGTTGTTGGTGTTGGCGATGGGGGTCCAGCTGTTGGAAATATCAAGGAGGTTGATGAAAAAGTCGTTGGTGAGTTTGCCGGGGCGGTCGGTAAGAATACCTCTCTTGGAACCGTCAAAGTTGGCGTCGAGGGCTCGAAGGCCACCGATGAGAACAGTGAGCTCAGGTGGGCTGAGGGTAAGCAAAGCTGCCTTGTCTACGAGCAACTCCTCAGTCAAAGTTCGGGAGTTGCCGTTTCCATAGTTGCGGAAGCCATCGGCAATAGGCTCCAAGAAACCAAACGACGTAAGGTCGGTGTTTTCCTGACTAGCATCAACTCGTCCAGGGGTGAATGGTACCTTAACGGAAACACCAGAGTCCTTGGCAGCCTTCTCAACAGCAGCATTGCCTCCGAGAACAATCAGATCAGCCAGGGAGACTTGCTTCGTTTTGCTGTGTGAGTTGAACTTGTCTTTGATGTCTTGCAACTAAAAAGAACAGAAGAGTTAGCAAAGCGATGTTTACGAGTGATGCCACGAAGGATACATACAGCCTTGAGAACAACCTTGAGACGATCAGGGTTGTTGACAGCGAATGATCGTTGAGGTTCCAAAGCAATGCGAGCACCGTTGGCGCCACCTCGCTTGTCAGAAATACGGAAAGTGGAAGCAGATCCCCAAGCAGTGGTAATCAAGTTAGATACATTCAGGCCACGTGCTGTGATAATCGATTGCTTGAGGTGTTCGGCATCGACGGTGTCGATAGTTCCAGCTTTAGCGGCAGGCAGAGGATCTTGCCAGATTAAGGGGTCCTTCTTAGGAACTTCAGGCCCAAGATAACGGCTCAAAGGACCCATGTCGCGATGTAAGAGCTTGTCTTCTCAATGTTAGTGAATTAATCTAGTGATAGAACTGTAGCGAAAAGACCTACACCAGGCGAGAGCGAACTTGTCAGTGAAGTAGTCAAAGTCCTTCATGAATGTTTCAGAGATGTTCTTGAAAGAAGGGTCATTGATGAGGCCAAGATCACTGGTTAGCATGGTTGGCTTGTGGAACTTGCTCTTGTCAAAGGGATCAGGGTAGGTGGCTTTGGCGTCTTGAGCTTCCCACTGTTGGCCACCACCAGGAGCTTTGACAAGAGTCCACTTGTTCTTGATGAGAGAGTGCAAGAATTCGTTGGACCACTTGGTAGGAGTTTCGGACCAAATAACTTCCAAACCACTCGTGAAGGTATTGTTGCCATTTCCACTTCCGAAGCTATTCTTCCAGCCAAGACCCTGTAGCTCAATGGGAGCAGCGTTGGGCTCAGGGCCGATGTTGTTACCTGGAACAGCACCATGCGTCTTTCCGAAAGCGTGACCGCCAGCAATGAGAGCGACAGTCTCTTCGTCATTCATTCCCATGCGTCCAAAAGTCATACGGATGTCCTTTGCAGATGCCTTGGGGTCAGGGTTACCATCAGGGCCCTCAGGGTCAACGTAGATAAGACCCATGTTAGCGGCAGCAAGAGGGCTTTCGAGCTTGTCGGCACGGCTGTTGATATCGGTGCTGCCGTTGTAGCGATCGGTGCTGCTCTGCTTGCTGGGGAAGAACTCGGTTTCTGAGCCCCAGAAAATCCCTTCATCGGCTTGCCAGGTATCAACTCGACCGAACGCGAAGCCGTACGTAGGGAAGCCCATATTTTCCATGGCGACGTTGCCAGCATACACGAACAAATCCGCCCACGACAACTTGCTACCATACTTCTGCTTGATGGGCCATAAAAGGCGACGGGCTTTGTCAAGACTGGCATTATCAGGCCAGCTATTCAAGGGAGCAAAGCGCTGTTGACCCATCCCGGATCCTCCACGACCATCGATCATGCGATAAGTTCCAGCATTGTGCCACGCGAGACGAATCCAAAATGGGCCATAGTTGCCGAAGTCGGCTGGCCACCAGTCTTGCGAGTCGGTTTGAAGCTTGGTAAGATCCTTCTTGAGCTCAGCAACATCGAGCTTGGCAAATTGAGTCGCATAGTCAAAGTCGGCATCGAATGGGTTGACCTTGTCGGCGTTTTGACGCAACACGGCGAGGCTCAACTCACAGGGCCACCAGTCTTCGCTTCGTGTACCGCCGCCAGCAGCCTTGCTCTTGCGAGAGCAGCGGCCAAAGGTCTGGGACGACGCAGCACCACGTCCAACAATGGCTTCGGGGTGGAGAGCAGGTGCGCGGGCTTGGTTTCCTTGGATGTAAGGGCAGGAGACTGCCGAAGCGAGAGGTGCCGTGACGGCGAGAGCTAAAAGATGACCAAGAGGCATTGCGAAAGATTTGGTGGTGCTCTATTAACAAGCTGATTATCGTCACTGGTGGGAACAATGAGCTTTAATATCATGGGGCGATGGAACCCGCCAACCCTGCAGGGCCGGCATGGGAGTTACACCGGATCAACAAGGCTATAATTAGCATTGATTCATCACATACGCATGCAGGGGCGAGCGGCGTGATGGTTGCGCCGCAGTTGCAAATCTAAGTTCGGGGCTATTCCCCGTGAAGCACAACTGGTATGTTGTACTGGATCTGCCTGCCTAAGTTGGATGAAGCGAGGCCTGCATCAACTAGCTAATGCGTCCGAGGTCCACAAGAGCAAGTTTGTGAAATAACCCGTGGTTGAACGTGCAGGTGCTGCGGCAGGAAAGTCATCCAATCCGCCAATTAGAGTGCTGTTATAACAAACGCCCGTGCGTTTTGGTGACCACTTGCGGTGTGACGTCGGGAACATTCATCACAAACATGCCGATTGGCAAGGACAGGCAAGTTAGACTCTGTCTAGAAAATCTACGTGGGGGCTAGGCTCAAAACCAACCTATAGGCTCTAGTCATCCTTCAAGCTGACAACATGGGATGGCGCTTGATTTGGAAGTTTGGTCCGTCTTTGGCAATATTGCAAAGCTAGCAAATACGGAACAGCTGCACTGCAAACTTTGCTGAAGCAATGGTAAAATAAAATGGAGGGAAGCCATGCACCTAAGGGATGTGTAATCCTTGTAAATCATCAGAGGGTGCGTGCAGAAGCTATCTGGGGGCCACTTCGCCAAGAGGTACTACGGAATTCGCTTGGTCTCTCTGGTGGGCCACAATGTTCAACAAAACAGCGATCACGAAAGGATTTGGAAGTCCCCACTGCCCTGGGCCGCAAGCAGCTTTGGAATCATTACAGTAAAGTTGACATATCAATATCTTGGAGCGGCGTAACATTGCCGGCGGGCTTTGACCCTTGTAACCCGCCGTCTTATAAGACAGCAAGGCGGCCGCTTGGAGGCAGCCGGCGAATTGATGGGAACTCGTTTGAAAGAAAAGAGTGCCAATGATTAATACATAACAAGGAGGAGAAGAAAAAAAAAATTCACGTATACAACACCATCGTTTCCCGGGAACAGTAATGGCGTCAAGTCTTGACACTTTCTCGAGAAACGTTAACAGAAGAGAAAAATGTGCCCTGTGAGCAACATGATAAACCATTGCAATGTCAGAGCGACTGGCAGAGTGGTGAGGGTGGGAGCGATTATGTCACAAGGGAAGGTCAACGTGGAGGAGCTGTGCCTAGCATCTCGCTCGGCAAACAATGGGAGCTCTGAGAGCATCATAACATTCGGCTGATCAGCAAACAGGGTCCCCGACCGGACTGTTAACCGACCAAAGTATTGTTGTTCAGACCGCGGCCCGTAGCGTTACATCACCCTAAACGTTATTTGCAGAGGGCGCTCCAGCGTGGCATTTCTGTAGTGCGCTCACTGTAATCTCTGGCGTCCACATGGCAGCCCTGGGAGGCACAGATAGCTCTGCCTCTACGGTTAGATTCGGCACGGGACTCCGTCCCATTGAGACATGGTGCAATCGCTGCATGAGCTAGCGCCACAGTCAAGATTCTTACAGATATTGAGCTCTGCTTGCTGCATGCGCCGCGATGAATTGAAGCTCGCAATGGATTCAAGACCCGTATCAAAGGTGATTCAATTAAAATAATTGGAATTTCAATCTATTTTGCCTCGAAGCAGAGATTTATTCTACGGATCTTGTGGAGAAATTCAACATGTCGCCATTTTCTTTTTGATTGCGTTCGGTGGGGGCACAGACTATCGAGTCAGTACAAGATGGTCGTGAAAGATGTTAAGTGGAAGAATTCGAGATGACAATTCGAGAAAAAATAGCATCGGTATTCAGTCAAAGCAGGTATCAAGTCCAAGTTCAAGTCTCACGTAGCCGGTGTTATTGGGTCTGTCACGATGGACCAAAACGTGGAAGCCGGAAAGACAACAATCGTGTCAGGAAGAACATGGTACCGAACGACTCTCTTCAATGCCTTCGTAATCGGCATCGTGGGATTCCTGGCGCCGGGATTATGGAACGCCATGAATGCTTTGGGTGCAGGAGGCGCACAGGAGCCGTACTTGGTTAATGCTGCCAATGCCCTCGTGTTCGCCCTGATGGGTTTCCTGTGTCTTCTCGGAGGACCAATTGCGAACCGCATTGGACTTAATTGGACTCTGCTGCTAGGTGCCATTGGCTATCCTCTTTATTCGGCTGGCCTGTACACCAACAACGTGTACGGCAACGTTTGGCTCGTCCTGGTTGGTGCGGCGGCTTGCGGCATCTCAGCTGGGCTGTTCTGGGCATCTGAAGGAGCCGTAGCTCTCGGCTACCCGGAGCCATCGAAGCGAGGCAGATATATGAACATCTGGCTGTGGTTTCGAGTGGGCGGTCCGTTGGTCGGAGGAGCCATTGTACTCGCATTGAACCACAGCGCTGCCGCCAAGAAGAAGGGCAAGGTCGATGCCCATACGTACCTCATCTTCATCGCGCTGCAGTGCGTGGCCGCGCCCGTCGCATTGCTTCTGTCATCGCCCGAGAAAGTCCAGCGAAAAGACGGCAGCAGGGTTATCGTCAAAGCAGAGTCAAGTTTCAAGGCCGAACTCAAAGCGCTCCTCCTTGCTTGCTCCAGAAAGGATATACTCTTGTTGTTGCCGATTTTTTGGGCCTCGTACTTCAACCAGTACAGCGGCAACTTCCAGACGTACTATTTTGGCGTTCGTGCTCGAGCCTTGATTGGCTTTGTAAGTAACTTTGGAACTTTACTCTCCTCGCAGCTGATGAGTACGTTGCTCGACTATAAAGGGTTCGCTGTCAAGAAGCGCCTTGTTGTCGGGTTCTGGTATGTCATTGCTCTGCATGTCGTTGCTTGGGTCTATGGCTGGGTTATACAGGAACGGTATACTGCGAACCCTCCGACATGGGATTGGGAAGACGCAGGGTTTGTGGAAGGATTCTTCGTGCTGCTGCTCTGGGACTTTGCTAGGCAGGCGCTGCAAAATTGGCTGTATTATCTACTCGCCACCAAGACAGACAACATCTCTGAACTGAGTCGATTTTCAGGCATTCTAAGAGGCCAGGAGAGCTTTTCTCAGGCAGTCAGCTATGGACTCAACACCAAGAACTGGCGAGGCGGAAGAGTGCCATTGGCCGTCAACACAATCCTTCTGGGTAAGCAATTCCCTTTATTAATGGAGATTATCTATCTACTAGTCTACTAACGCAGCCTGCTTCTACTAGGTCTCGCGGCGTTCCCGACGTGGCTGGCATTGCGCGACCATGTTCCTGTGGAATCTCAGGACTCAGATGACCAGAGCAGCGCAAGCAACGTGGTAGTATTGGATGAAACGTTGGCTGGGGTCAAGCGCTAGATGGGGCGGGTGCAGCTAGATGGCTCCAGCAATGACAGGATTCAGTATAAGCATAGCAATGACTAGACCACCTTCTAATTGGGCCTAACGGCGACTAGTTCGCGTAGCCTGACTTCTTAGAACTTTTGTCATTTCCCACGGTGACCAATAAATCCGGCTGTTTACGTACAAATCATCAGCTAGGCACGCCCGTCTTTAGCATGTTGCTCACAGATACGCCACAAAGAAGTCGCGTGGCTTGCTCCAGTTTGGGGTAACCGAGTCAGTGTACCAATGAGACTTGGAGAAAACGATTTGCATTACACGCGGGAACAGAGACTACAATGGAATAGCTCTGCGCTAGTCAGCGCCACGCCCCAATCCTTGCATCTCGCCCCCGACCAACGAATGTTAGTGAGAAGCAACCCCAAGATCAGGTGCTGGGCTGGCTGAGGAAAAGGGGCGAATCTGGCGTTCTGGAAACTTGCTCGGGTTCGCCCCATCAGCCACCAAATTTTCCAAGCCCTCGCAACAAAAGCACCGTTGATCGCCAAGTTCGCCAAGTGAATCGCCAAGTGAATCGCCAAGTCGGTAGAGCGCCCGTCTTGACAATGGAGCGTTTGACGGAATAGTTAGGGTGCAACGATGCGAGTCGCAAGTGGAACGCTGCAAAAGCCTTGCCTGTGATAGTGATATTGCACCATAGCTACTGCCAATTTGCCTTGCCCAACGATAAGCACACGGGCTGACGACTCGTATCAGTAATTTGCTTGGGAACTCCCCGAAATAGCGACCATGGCTGCGGAGGACCTGCCGGATTCGGGCCGAGCTAACGCTGAACAGGAGGGAGGGGGTCCTCCAGCTCCAAAAGTTCCCCAGGGACTTCACCTCCTCTGAATTGGCCACTGATAAACGGCGGCCTTCAGCCTGTAATATTCGTCTCAGTGGAGTCTTTGCACGTTCTCGAATGCGGGGGGACCAGGGACTGGGCTTGATAGCGCTGTGTGATAGACGCCAAGAAATATGTTGGTTGGGATTGCCTGCTAGCTCGCTCGTCACGTCTAGAGGAGCTGTCATGTCGAGTACAAAAAGTCCCCAGCCCGCTAACAGTCAGGCTGTGTTACCCTCATCCCTCTTTCTTTTTCTTTGACTGAATTTTGCATCTCTTGTTCGCACGGGACGCCAAATCGCAGCAACCATGTGTAAGTAGCAGCCACTCACAATCTCTGCTCCTATTCTATCTTGTATCGAGCCAAGACTCTGACAATCAATCCCTACAGCGGAGATCAAGGACCTTGAGCACGATGCCGCTTTCAACGACAAGCGCGTTGTCGAGGACTTTGAACCATCGGGCCCAGAGAAGATTATTGGTGGCGGACATGAAATCGCCATTCTGAATGTCGACTACGAGGGCAAGCCTACTGAAGAAGAACTGGCCACTCTTCGCCGTGTCCCTGGCAAGATTCCCACTGTCGCTTACCTCCTCTGCGCAGTTGAGTTTTGTGAGCGTGCCTCCTACTACGGATGTGCTCAAATTTGGACCAACTACATCAACCTTCCCCTGCCCGAGGGAGGCAATGGCTACGGTGCCATTCCCAAGGGTGCCTCCACAGGCATCCAAGGAGCCTTGGGTCTGAAGGAAACCATTGCCAACGCCACCACCCAGTCTTTCAGCTTACTTGCCTACTGTCTTCCTATCTTCGTCGCCTATCTCGCCGATACCCGCTTTGGTCGCTTCAACATGATCTTCTGGGGTGTTATCGTCTGTGGTGTTGGTCACATCCTCATTGTCGCTGGTGGCGCCAAGGAGCTTATTGAGAATGGAACTGCCAAGATCCCCTTCTTTATTGGTGTCTACATTCTCGCTGTCGGAGCAGCCATGTTTAAGCCAAATGTCACCCCCTTGTTGCTGGATCAAATGAAGTCTCATGTTCCCATTGTGGTTACTCGCAAGAACGGAGAGCGCGTCATTGAGGACCCCGAGCACAGCACCGAGAGAGTCATGCTGTGGTTCTATCTTCTCATCAACATTGGTGGATTCATGTCCACTGCCACTTCTTACTCTGCGCGCTATGTCGGCTGGTGGCTCGCCTTCCTGCTTCCTCTTATCCTCTATCTCCCCCTCCCTGCTCTCCTCCTGTGGCTCAAGCCCCGCCTGGTTCTTCACAAGCCTGGAGGCTCCGATATTCCCAACGTTTTCCACGTCCTGGGTCACTGTATGGCCGGTGGCGGGTTTTTCAGAATTGGCCGCCATGGCTGGTGGAACGCTGGAAAGCCTTCTGTCATTGCTGCCAAGGGCTTGACTCCCGAAACGAGATACAACGATGCCTTTGTTGAAGATGTCAAGCGATCCTTCCAGGCCACTGGCATGTTCTGTTTCTTCCCTGTTCAGTTCATCAACGACAACGGTCTCGGCAGCGCAGCCAACTTCCTCGGCACCATGCTTACTGGAAACGGAGTACCCAACGATGTCATTGGAAACTTCAACTCTCTCAGCATCATCATCATGGGCCCTGTTCTCAACTACGGTCTTTACCCTGCTCTGCGCAAGGCTAGAATTCATTATGGTCCTGTCGCCCGTATCTGCACTGGCTTTTTCCTGAGCACCTTGGCAGGTGTTGGATACTGCATCCTCACCTACAAGGCGTACCAGACCTCTCCTTGCGGCTACTACGGCTCTTCTGCTGAGGAATGCGCTGGTAAGAAGTTCTCCCCCATTTCTCTGTGGTACGAAGCAATCCCCTACGCTTTGGGCGGTTTCTCCGAGCTCTTCATCAACGTACCGGCCTATGGTATTGCATACTCGCGTGCCCCCGTCAACATGCGTGGTGTCGTCTCCGCCATCAACTTGCTCAGCACAGGTGTAGCCTACATTATCAACTTGGCTGCTTCTCCCGTCATCAAGGATCCTCACCTGATTTGGGACTTTGGTGGCCCTGCTATCTTGGGCGGTATTGTCACTGTTGTTTTCTGGTTCCTGTTCAAGCACATTGATAAGGAAGAGTATGTTCTTTCTACCAACCAAGTCAGCGAGGCTACTGGAACCCGCGACTACCTTGAAGAGAATGACCTCAACCACACCGACAATCGTCCTCCTTCTATCGCTGAGAACGAGCAGACTGGCATTTCTCAAAAGATTTAAGAGTCATCTCGCTCCTCAGAAAGAAAACAAAAATACCCCCTACAGCAATAGTTTAGCTTAATTTAAAAACAGTAAAAGTATCATGGTTTCCACTCAACGTCTTCTCGATTCATCCTGTGAGCACGTGTAATATACCCTGTTTTTCTCTTCGTTTCACAACACCATCCATCTCTGTACAAGTAACAGAGAGAATCCAATTTTATCCCGCCATCAGACACGAGACATCAGCTTTGTTGTGAATCTTTGGTAGATGTTGCCAGCGGCAATGTGCATGAAACGGCGATGGAGTAGGAAGCCCCGCAATATTTGCAGGGCTCTCTATTCTATGAACACGCTGCAAACCAGTAACTTGTCGCGTTAATTATCTGCCGCCATTCAGGTACCATGGTTACTTTGGAACATTTGCCGCCAGAGATTCTGGCGCAGATCTTTCGACTGTTGGATCCCATCGGTATATTTCGCGCCGCTCAGACATGTGCGTCTTTTCGAGGATTGATCACGCCGACGCTCACTCGACGCCACCGAGTCGAACTGTTCCTGCAACTGGAGACTATAGAAGCGTGGGGAGGGCCGAGTTTTACATTTCGTGCTCGAGACAATTTGATTGAGCCGCCTTGCATCAGTCGAGACTGGAAGGAAATGCGCTGGGCATGTTCTGGCTGTATTCGACTACTCCCCCATTACGCCTTCGACAATCATTCAATTCTTCGGCTAGCTTCTCGGAAACCAGCGGCTGACTCTCCAGCATCAAATGTCATCACCACGTGGGAAATGTCGCCAAAACAGCCAGGTTATGGGAGCTCTCATACACGAGGAATTTCGCCGCTAGACCTACGCGCAATAAAGGAGAGATATCGAGTCGCAATCACTGATCATTACAATGGTGCACAAACTGAGCCCACAGATGGTACAGAACTGAGATTCTATCAGAGCATAGGGATGATGGTTTTTGATGACCTCATCGTTGATGACTTCAGACGTTTGTCTGCAAGTCAAAAGCAGGAGTTGCTAGATTCTGAGGCTGCAGCGTGTGAAGGGGAGCTGGCCGGGAGGGCTCGACATCGAAGAAGATGCAATGAATGCCGTTTCCAACAAAAGGCAATTGGGCCCTGGTCGACGGGAAAGGGGGGCACTCCAGAGGTTCCCATCATGCCCAGCCGCTCAATCAGCTATCGTCACAGCCTTGATCGATTCTTCCCGGGGCTTGAGTCTGTATTTGATCATCCAAGGCCGGACAAGGGCGCACCTATGCAACGCAATATGACTGCAAAGAGCATATACAAGTCAGCTTGGACGCTTTTCATGATACGATGTCCCCAATGCCATATATGGAAGGAAATGAAGTGCTTTCGCGTGGGCAGTGTCAAGTACAATTGGAAACTTGGCCTGGTAGATGATCCCGACGACCGCTTTCTTAACTGGGATGAGAAGGGTGTCGATACTCAATTCATCAACAACCTGAACTGTAATACGTGCTTTGCAGCAAAAACTGGAAACGAAGAGTTAGGGCTTGTTCTCATCGAGTGGCTAAAGCGCCTGATGGGTTACGAGCTACAGCAGTTGCAAGCAAGCATGCTAGTCGGATTTAATCTTCTCCAACTTGACCAAGTTCCTTCCAAGTATAAAGCAGAGGTCCAATCCCTGAAACATGGCTTACGCGGTATCAATTTTCGAACAATTTTCAACTATGGCGACGTGGCCGAGTTGAAATTGCGCCATGCTAAATGGCTTCATCTGCTGCAAGGTATGAAAAACGACCCAGATTGTCCTGAGTGGTGGCCGAAGCCAAGACCTCGCGACTACTCAGTCTTCCCTAATTGGTTTGAAGCTTGGCTGGACGAATTTTCAGAACTGGAGGCGAACTGGCTGTGGTTGAAGCATTGCAGATCTGCTCTTGAAGAGAAGACAGATGCCATTGTTCAATGGGTGTTGGATCGTGACGGTTCTTTCTATCTGTAACAAAGCAGCGCCGGCTTTTTTTATTTTATTTAATCATGCTACTGTTATATATATTAGCTAGCGATAGCACCCTCTTCGCTGGCCGCCTGCGATTTGTCTTGCTTCCAAAGTGGTGGTCCTCCTACCCAAATTGCACTCGTGATGGCAGTGATAGCTACGATGATGGCCAAACTCCAGCCAACCGTTGGCATGCCATTATGATCACGGATGAATCCGCCTAACAAAGGTCCAATCAGAGCACCCGCAGAAAATGCAACATTGTACATAGCATATGCCAGAGCAATTGGGCGGGCACCCTCACCGTTACAGCCGTCTTCGACAGTCCAGGTTATTTCTGCCGTCAATGGACCAAAGCAAAAAGTGATGCCGATCCCGATACCAGCTAGAAGACCACAGAGTAAAATTTTGTCTGACATGGTATTTTCCGAGACAAATCGCAGACAGACCAAGAAAGGAATGCTGAAGGCGAAGCCGAAGGTGCAAGGCCACCTGGGTCGGTATCGATCACAGAATTGACCAACCAGCGGACCCAGGAAGGTTGGCAGAATCAAAGGCAGGAATATCAAACCCGCTCCAATGGAATTCCAACCAAATATACTTTTGACAGTCAGGGGTATGGTACTGTCAAACGCAGTGAGAATGGTTGCTTCGACTACAGTGCCCCAGAGTGCGGCAAGAAAACGAGCATTCAAGAATAGCCTCAGCACGCTCTTGAGAGAAAGGTGATTGGTGGGTTGTGCCGCATTCTCGACGTCTGAAGTTGTTGTTTGTTCAGTCCCATCAGGTGCCGGAACCGCTGACTTCCCTTCTGTGCTTCCCACGGCAGCGGTGTTTTCATTTTCCAGAGCATGCCATTTGGCTGCGTACTTCTTCTCAATGACCAGAAGTCGCAGCACAATATCTCCAGCCACGATTGCAAAACACATGGCCCATACCTGATAATAGCCGCCTTTTCCATAGACAACACCGCCAAGCAATGGGGATGAAAGTGTCCCTAAGCTAACTGCAATTCCAACCCAACCCATGGACTTGCCCACGGAGTCGGCGGGCACAGTGTCGACAACAAGAGCCAACCCGACGGACCAAGTCAGTGAGCTGGTCATGCCTTGGAAAATACGACCGACAATCAACATGGCTACGCTGTTCATGAAACATAGCAAAAATGTGGCAGCAAGGAGAAGAATTAAACCCGCTAGCATCGGGGTTCGTCGGTCTTTCGTCCGATCAGCAAGAATTCCCCAAATAGCTGCGAAGAGTTAGCCAAAAGGGTCGTGAGTCACGTCAAACGTCAGGGCGGAAGAACAAACGGGCAGATATGAGAATTGCGGCGCCAAATGCTGCCAGTGAGATCGAGAACCAAAACTGGACTAATACTAGTTAACGAGAGGCCAAATGGGAGAGATGCAGGAGCAACACGAACCTCGATCCTTTGCGACGCCGGCTCGACTCTGCAACGCAAAGGGTAACACGGGCACTACCACCGCGTATGGGAAGATGTCCTGGAGATTCATGTCAGCCATGATAGCTCATTGCTAGCACAGACTGGACTGCGGAAATACGAACAACAAAGACAGCGAATGAGATCATGAGTAAAATGAGGGTTGTCGATGACCGAAAATCTAGCCATATTGGGCGTCTGCCCTGCCGTGTAAGACCCTTGAACATTGTCTATGATAGACTATGCGCCCCGGATAGTAAAGAAAGTGAAGGGGAGGAAAAGGATATAAAGAAGGTAGCCAACTGAAGAGGCGCCAACCAGCGCGTTGGGTTACGCTGGTCGATACAGAGGCTCAATCCTAACTCTGAGGGCGTAGTTGGCAGGTGAAGAAATACTATAGTTTGCGCCGCACGCTGTCGTGTGCGATTGGCGATGAACATGCAAGACAATGACGAAGATGAAGATGATGATGTCGCATGTCTTGTCACGGACGCAGAATTACGCTTAATACCAGAAAAGTCTAGTTCAGCTTCCGCGGACACCGATTGAGCGACGGTCGCCGGTCGGCCTCCATATTTCCGGTGCGCCTTTCTGATGGCGGGCGAGTAGAGGCTGGTGACTCTCTGCTGCCAATTTGACAAACATTTTATTCTAAATTTAATGTGGTAATAATTTGCCAGGTTCGCTGACTTTTCAAGTCTAGGTTGGCGCGCCAGTTGTAGCGAACATGTAGTTTTTGGTCAATACATGAGCCTCTGCATGGTTGGCAGCTTTGGCTGAACCATCTTCCCCAATCGGGAAGTCCTCGCATCAGAGTAGCACTGGGGAGACAGTGCTCGGGCGTGCAGAAACAGCTGTGACCAGGTCCATATCTAAAGCTCAATGATCGACAAAACAATCATCGGCTATCATCATGTACAAGCGCCCTGCCCCTGTATGCTTACCAGTGCGGCGGCGGTACTGTTTGGCACCTCGTACAGAGCGATGTAGTGGGAGCAATGAAATGGTCTGAAACAGAACAGAGAGTAACACGCTAACAAAAGTCCTCCTGGCCTCGGAAACTGAGCCCCCTCGGATGATGATTACATATGTGCCTGCAGTGTCTAGTTGCTATCACCTTCTACGCTGGGAGCGCCTCATTGACTCGGGCGGGGCGCAGGCGCCACGCTGGTCAGCAGAGTTTACCTGCTGGCGATGACTCCAAAAGGTATCTATGGTCGTATACATAGCCAAAACATTCAGCGATTCCTGTTTGCACATACAGGTGCACGGCTGTTGTCGGCATTCCTAACAAAGGGCTCGTGAGATGGCAGTGAACGTGAATATCTGCCACAACCTGTCCGTGCTGCATCTTCACATTATTTATCGGGCCGCCAGTGGCGAGTTGAAGCCCAACCGAGATAACCAAAACCAAAACCAATGCTGTTAGATCTGTATCGTCAAACCAAGCTTGTAATTAATACATTGAGGTGCCAACCGGATGCGATTATTCAGACCAACGATCCAATCTCTTGGCCGCTTGGCGAAGTGTGGTAACCCCAGATCATGCAGCAAGGATCCTTCTATTGTTGTGCAACGTGCCCCTCGCAGTAACCTAATTCGGGATCGACTGGGGGCTAGGAAATCGATGCACAACTAGCGGTCGTGGTTCACAGCTGTAGTCGCGATTGAAATGCCAAGATGTGCCAAGATTGGCGCTACAGCAAATACATCTATTTTTGTCTAATGACAGTTAACGTCTAGGATACGGCACAAGACGGAAGTTCTTTCCAGGATACCTTTGTGTCCAGCTCAACGAGGCAGATTTCACGTTAGGCAGATGCATACTTTGCGTCCTGGCACATGAGCTGCAGGTTCAGCGCTGGTTTGCCATGCAGCCTACACACCTGAAGGCCTGGCTTTGGTTTGAACTTTAAACGAGACTGCCGGACCAAAAAAGGTCAAGTCTTATCATTTCAAGTGGATGAATTCAACGAATCTTTAGTAAACACCTTTCCCTTAGGGGCTTTGTTATGAATACAATGGCTAAACGTCGTTGCTCTCAATCGCGAACAGCAGCCGACGAGATAGTCGGCAAATCCCTCCTCAAGTGCCGCGGCGGTTCCCACCACATTCAGTGGCCCACCATAGAGTGAGAACTCAAGCAACCGAGTATGGCGTTGAGATGGCCTATAATTGCCGTGCAGAGATGGCCAATCAGTCGTCTTAGGACAGAGATATGGGCATACTAAGTGTAGAGCGGTGTTAATGCACATCCAACTAAGTAGACATCGTAGCTGTTCAGCTGCGCCAGTCTTCGGATTTCAAGGACGAATTAGGCAAGAGCTTGGGAAGTAATCGGTCTAATAGTTAGCGCCACACGCCAAATCGCAGCGATGCCTTGTTTGAACTGCCGCTATTGCCGTCTTCCCCACGTTGGATGCAACTGTGATTGAACACTTGACTGGATGTTAGTGACACCAATAGCTATGAAATTACATGACCAGTGTAGCTAACTCGCTGAATCAGCCGCTAATGCTTAGTGCATCCAATGTTAGATGTGCAAAAGTTCTGAGCAGTAGCGCCTCAGCATGTGCTGCTGTTTCTTGATGCGGTAGGTGGTAATCTTTGATCCCGAGTTGTGCCTCTGCCACCATGGCAGATTGAATAATGCCGTGGACTCGTGGTCCAAGTATCTTGGGACCTTCTGTTTTGGAGTATAGCGTGTCTTGCAATCATGATTATGATACTTTGGTTTTGAGAATAAATAGAGACAGGCATCACCGTTGAAGAGATGGAGTTTTTCCTTCAGTTCACATCATTCCACTCACCCATAAATAAAGTAGCCCACCAAACTTCATCATGCAGACCTTCGGTAGCTTTCTTGTTACCCTCCTGACAGCCTCTCTGGCTGCTGGTAGCGCCATTCCCGCTGTCAGCCAAGGATCCTTCGAGCTCAAGCAGGTCAAGAACCCTGAGTTCCAGGGCAACAACGGTCCTCTAGCCCTGGCCCGCGCCTACGCCAAGTTTGGCAAGCCTGTCCCTGAACACATTCAGAAGGCTGTTGAGCGTACTAGAATTGCCAAACGTGCTCATGGCAGTGCTCCGGCTCTGTCCGAGGAGGGTGACCTCGAGTATGTCGTTCCTGTCTCTATCGGGACTCCCGCCCAGACTTTGAACCTGGACTTCGACACTGGCAGTTCTGACCTTTGGGTATTCTCCTCCGAGACTCCCTCCAGCCAGCGCTCTGGCCACCACTACTATAGCCCTGCCAAGAGCAGTACTTCCAAGAAGCTTAGCGGCGCCTCGTGGAGCATTAGCTACGGTGATGGGTCTTCTTCTAGCGGCGATGTCTACATTGACAAGGTTACTGTCGGACCTCTCACCGTCCAGTCTCAAGCCGTTGAGTCTGCCACTCAAGTTTCCAGCGAATTTGTTTCTGGAAAGAACGATGGTCTGCTCGGCCTTGCTTTTAGCACGCTGAACACTGTCCGTCCTCAGAAGCAGCGGACCTGGTTCGACAACATCAAGAGCTCTCTTGACGCACCCCTCTTTGTCGCCGATCTCAAACATGCGGCCACTGGAAGCTACACCTTTGGTGCCATTCCTTCTGGTGCCTCTAACATCGGCTACACTTCTGTTGATAATAGCCAGGGCTTCTGGGGTTTCTCTACCGACACCAGCCTGGGACAAGTCAGCGATGCCATTGCCGACACTGGCACCACCCTCCTCCTCGTCGATGACAACATTGTCGACTCCTACTATAGCCAAGTTGGTAGCGCATACAATGACTACCAGGAGGGTGGATACGTCTTCAGCTGCAGCGAGGATCTTCCCGACTTCTCGTTCGACGTTGGTGGCAAGACCATCACCATCCCCGGGTCTTTCATCAACTACGCCTCCATTGACGGCAGCAGCTGCTTTGGTGGTATTCAGTCTTCTTCCGGAATTGGTTTTAGCATCTTTGGTGATATTGCCCTCAAGGCTGCCTACGTTGTTTTCGACGGTGGCAATAACCGTCTTGGTTGGGCCCAGAAGGTGTAAGTCATGCAATAGCCTGCTGGCGTGGACGGCTCAATATAAATCTACATACCGTAAATAGATCAATGTACATATTAAACAAAGTTCCATCTTTTTACAAACCATTTCCACTCTGCATAGCTATGTGACACTTACTGGTGCAGAATTCCACGCGGTCGTAGCATCAGTGACAACAACAATAGCTTGACCAACTGACAAATGTCTCAACTTTTCGTTCGATAGCGAGCGAAAACGAATAACCGTGACATTATTCGCGATTAATTATGCATTGACAGGTTTTTCTCCTTTGTGCCTATTGTGGTTATGTCAATACGGACTTTGAAGAAGATCAAGGAAGTGTACGTGGGAGGCTGCGAACGAACAGCATACTCACGACATCTGCAGTCCATATCGAATGCTTCATACTCACTTCCATACTAACACTTTTATGGCTGGTAATGTAACCAAACGAATACGACATCTCCTCGTGGAACAATTATGTTGTGCGCCCCCCACTCCTACAGAACAACCCCCAGTAATCAACGAGATGCGGGGTAGGAAAAGGCTGGGGAGGCGCTAACACTGAAGGAGAGTTATTGTGCGGGGGAATATTTTCGGGGTGGTGGTGGCCGAGCAGAGACAAGGGGCATTTTAGCTGTCTGCTGTCTTTGATCTTTCAATGTTTGTTGCGACAAGGCATTCCAACTCCGCTCAGCCTGTTGGGTGTACAAGATGATGCTCACAAAGCTATGGGCTGGAGCGACAGTGCTCATTGGCATCACAGTTGCCTCTCAATCAGCAAGTGCCAACAATCAGAAGGTGCCCCAATTTCACAACTCAGCGCGTCACCCAGCCGCAGACCCATATACATTCTATGACTCCAAGAGCGGCCAATACTTCGCGTATTCAACTGAAGGAGCCGACAAGGGCTACCTCTTTGCCATCTACCGCAGCCCAGATCTCTCCACTTGGCATAAGGAATCTGGAGGCGTACTGAAGGCGTGCTATGATGACCAAATGAACAAGATCGAGGGCGGGCAGGCCTGCTGGGCACGAGATTGGCAATGGGCTCCCGAGACTTACTATAATGAGAAGACTGGCTGGTACTTTTTCGTCTTCGCAGGTCGGCTGAGAGAGGATTTGACCAAGAGCCATTTCCGGTATTCCAAGTTCGAGGAGCCGTCTAAAATCGGTGTCGCCGTGTCCCGATCTCCTCTCGGCCCTTTCAAAGAGATCAAGGAACAGCCTATTGATTACTATCCCTTCGACCCGGACTATCACGATGTCAATCTTATCATGGACGACAAGCAGATGCTACCGCCACAGAGTCTCAGCAAAGGCCAAACTGCCCCCAAGGGAACGTACATCCCAACCATTGATCCCAACATTTTCTTCAACAATGATGGTCGCATTTACCTCTACACGTCGAGAAACGCATATCGTAACTGGAACTGGGATAAATCTCTAGGAAAATACATCGAAGAGTCCAACATCATTGTAGTTGAACTGGAGCGACACTGGTGGGACGATCCCACTGCCTCGACGATGCCCCAGATTGTCGCGTCGCAGCAAAACACCCATGCGCATGATGCTCCAAAGCTACCCTGCAACATCAGTTCGTACAATGGTACCGGCGAGATTGGTCGACCACCTCGCAAGGATGGTTGGAAAACCGTCATCTCCTACGGTGCAGACCCCCAGGAGTGGGAAAACTTCCATGTCAACGACTACAAAAAGTACAATGGCACCAAAAAGGACCGCCGATGGTCTGAAGGAAGCACCCTCATCACAAGACCGGACAAGCATGGGAAGCCTACGTACTTGATCACTTACAGCGCGAACAATTACGAGGCTTCCAACTACGGCGTCGGATTCGCTTCTGCTGCCTCGCCTGTTGGCCCTTTCCGCAAATCGTCGCACAACCCAGTGCTCTCTCAAAAACCAGACGGAAAAATCCCAATTTATTCTACCGGTCATGGAAGTATTGTTGCATCGCCGCCCCGTAACAGTCGAGAACATGTTGGTGCGCAAGAGATCACTCAAAGACAAATCAAGGGTGCAGAGCTGTTCTATGTCCATCACGGCCGCAATGATACAGCCAACGATCGTTCTCTGTATTCTACACGAATGACTCTGGATGAAAAAGTAATTTATCCGGGCTCGGATGATGCCATAAGTATGCATTTGACACCAGAAGACCAGCCTCTTCCCAAGGACACTTATCCAATCCGGATGAATGTGGGCTGCTCAGCTAGTTCAAGCAATGGCCAGCGATTCCGAGCCCAGGTCCTGTCTAAGGCGGGTGCATCTTTCGACCTGCTGGAAGGATCTAATCGCGTTGTTGCAAATCCGGGCTCGGTGCCAGCGCTATCCAGCAAGGGCGACGAGAAGAACAATGGGTGGTTCGAGATTTCATTTAAATCTACGGCTGTCAAGGAATTGGCATATCAGCGTTTGAGTGTTGACGGGCACTGGTCAACTGTCACCCAGAGAAAAGTTTCATGTAGTAGCACGTAGGTGGTTTAATTTTAAGAGGGTATCTAAACTCATCATCAAAGTGTCTTTGTTTTGGAATATTATACCATCCATGGGCCCATGCTCGTTGCTCCCCATTTCTTAGTAAACCTATGCGACTTACTCCCGCTGTTCATCATTTGATCCATTTCAGCTCTGAGTACCGGGTTGATGCCTTTCTTGCGCATTTTTTCCTGCTTCTCCAGCGGTATCGAGTGCACAGGGTGGTCGGGTGGTAAATCGGCAATTTGGGACGACTGACTACCCACTGACGATGTGGAAACAGTTGGTTCTTTCTTTTCGTTATTTTCGGAAGACATAGTGTTGATGTTTGTGGGTGCTTGGATAGAGAAATTATTTGCCAATTAACTTCTAAACGTGCGCCGCACAATACTTAAATATACGATGAGCGTTAGTGGCAGTGTTGGCGATCCTTGACATCCTTGGGACAAACAGCGGGTTTGAGCAAGGCTGATGGTTTATGAACCCCATCTTTTGTGGCAGAATGACGCAATCAATAAGCCGCAGGTTGGGGCTGTTGTGGGAAAACAACGATCCACATGACGAAAGTTAACTGGATACTAAACTCTGAAAGGTATGCTTGTGTACAATATTTGCTTATTTTACTCCATATCTAACATCCCGGCAACTCATCAGCATCATTGAAGACACTCTTTACAACAAGCGGCCCATTTGATGCCTCGATATTGTACATTCTCCTGTACGTTCCCACCTTGTAAGTGTGTTGGGCATTGTAAAGCGTATACTTTGCAACGGTTCCAGTCTTGGTGAATCGGAGGGGGATTGTCTTCAAAAAAGGCACCAAGTCTTCAGCATCACCGACAGACGAAGGGACTTGAACGGCACCAGAAACCGACTTCAGGTGCGCATCTTCTCGGATCTATTGTTGAGGGTGAGCAATGTGGACGACATATTAATCAGGGCATTCATGTTCACGTACTGCGACTGTTAAATTGAACAATCCCGAAGAGAATCTGTCAGCACAAGACAAATTCGGCTGGGTAGCAATTGTATCATCGAATGGAAAGCCCTTGCCGTTGTTCGTGTAAGTAATTGTCTTGGGCTTACCATCGACCTTGTCGGTTACAGCAACGGTGAAGCTTGAAACGCCCTTCGCAACAGGAACATCGGCGGAAAACAAGTATTTCTTGAACAATGGAAAATCAGGTCCCTGCCCGGTGGATGAAGTAGTCCATGACTGCTCATCTACAGTAGCCTGTGCAGTGATGCAAGACTTGGTCTTGGCACAGTCTTCCCCGAAGCGGTTACGGAGAGTAATTTTGACTGAGCGATCAGGGTTCGGCGCGAACTGATCAACGAGCTGTTTGATGTCAGATGATTTGCTCCTTTGTACCGGTAGGGAATAAGTTACTTACTCTCACTTGTCCTGAAAATGACATTGTGCCATTGGCATTGATTGTTGCAAACAGCTTTGACGGCTTGACAGCGATGGCTTTAATTGGCTCTGTCAGTTTGACAGTCTTGGGGACTGTGTTAACCATGCGTTCCATTAAACTTGTGCACGTTTTCAGAAATTCTTCATTAGATGAGGCAAGTCTCTTAATCTCTGTCATACCATCAGAGTCGAAAATTCGCGCGTCAGATCTAGTTGTCTCATTGTGTCCAAACGCAAGCGGATTCTGGTTCCCTTTGGTCGTAAAATCAACAGCACTGTAATTGATCAGTAAGAGTCAGTCTCAAGGCTGGCAAGCCGTTTATCTTACACAGCATTGTCGAAGGAGTTGGTTGAGTTGTCAAAGGTTTGTGTGTGATCGTCTTTAGTCTGTGTGTTTTTCTTTAGCCTTCTGCTCTATTGAGGATTCAAGTGCCCCTTACATTGTTGTCGCTGGTCTCAGGAACATCTACAATGGTTGGAAAATCGACGCCATGAACGCCACCGAGAGTGTGTCCGCAAGCCACGAGGCCAATCATTTCAGTTTTGTTGAAACCTTGTCTCTTGAAAGCCGCGAGATGGCTATCAATGTCTTCCTGAGGTTCAGGAACACCAATAGGGCCTGCCTCGGTTGCATCTATCCTTCCTCCCCGAAATGGGATTACAACTTTGCCAGAAGAACAACTGCCTGCAGAGAGAACTGCGCCCATGGCAACCAAGTCCGCTAGAGATGATCGCGCAGTAAGATGCTGCTGCATGTTGAGCATCGTTTCAGAGAATTGAGGTCGACCGACGTTCTGTGCTCGGTCAAGCTCAAACCCAATAGAGGCATCGATACCACCTGTTCCTGCTACAACGTCCGCTGTGGCCATGTCATGATAGGCGGTGCGAATCCACTCGGCCGCAACACTTCGGCCTTTACCAAGGTCAACAATTCCACATGGGGCAACGACTGCGGCGGGAGAGAAAGCATCGCGACCGATTTGCTCATACAGCAGTGTTTCCATGAAATCTGTGTCGGAGGGCCATGTATACGTTGCAGTGGCGGTGCCCAGGATTGAGGCAAGCTGCACAGCAAATCGAATTTTGGAGTTGCGCTCCATCTTTACAATGGCTTGGGACGTTTTCCCAATAGGATATCTACTGTAGCTACTGATATAATAAGGAAGGGGTGCCACAGTGGTTTTATTAATTTATTTTTCACGTAGTGAGGCGTTACCAATACCTCATTGTTAGTGCTTAGCGGTAATAAGGCTTCGATTGGGTGTCTCCTAATACAATGCGGAGTACTGTATTGTAGCATTGCTTACAACCAAATCTGACATTGGAGAAAGATGCCCCTGTACATCCGGCATCAGGCCGACGCTAGCGGAAACTTTTAAGTAAAAACAGGAAGTGGCGGATGATGCAGAGGTGGAAGATGAAGAGGTTACATTGGACTTTGTGCCCAATGTAAGTGGATTGTGTCAGTATCTGATTGGAGCGCTCCAACGAACCGTTTGAAACACAGCTGCAAAGGCAAAACATACTGGCTTATTTGCCTAGTTAGTCTTGCCAAAAACAGTACATTATGTGATCATTGGGCAAATTTAAGCAATCTACAACACTATGAAGTAACGGCCACTTCGCCAACATCTGCAGTTGGCCAATGGAGCATGGTACAACATTGCAGACTTTGCATGCAGAACGTAACAAAAATTTGAAGTTTCGGATTTACTTTATGTAATTTAACTCTGACTTCTACAGTAGTCTACAGTGTCTAACACTTGCATGTGTAAGGGAGCAGAAGCAGAGTGCAATCACCGCTCGTACACTTAGAGGAGCAAGCAGACTCTCCCTTGAACATGCCACCGCAACTAATGCAGTTAGTTCCATAATTCACAGCTCTTGAATACTTGGAGCAACTCACCCAGGCTTAGAGGTGTCGGAGCAAATGCAGATGTAGTCATTGTCGTTCTCGTGGCCAGGCTGCAGAGAGCAACTGCCACCTTGGCAGTTAGACTTGCAAGCTGCCTCACCGTAGTAGAAGCCGTTGTTGACGCAGTCACGCGCGCTAAGATCCGTCAGCATATACCATAAGACAATCGACTACGGAGTGCGAAAACGTACGCAATGGGAGCTTCGGCACCAGCAGCGACGGCGGAGCCAGCCAGAGCAGCGAGGGTGAAAAGAGCTGTGATTTGCATTTTGGCGGTGTTGGTTAGGAATTGTTTGAGATATGGATATAATTGAAGTGTTGTAACAAACAGAAATGTCTTTATTTATATACACTATTATTCGCTGCTCTCCAGAGAGGCATTCGATGGCGGCGGCGTCGTATTCTGAGGTCAGCAAATGTCTAGCGCTGATTCAGCGGCGTACCATATACCACTCTGTTTTATCTTCGCCGCATAAATTACTGTATTAATAGGGTAAGCTAGCGCCTCATTAATGCATTAGCTCTCAATGATGCCGAGGCCCAGACAGTCGGAAGGCACCTTGCACTCTCAGAATAGTGCCGGCACTGGGCTGAAACTGGGATGCTAAACGCTCAGAGCCAGGCAAGCAGCTCAGTCCTATTGACGGATTCCAGAAAAAGTTCCGAGAATCAGTTTTCACATCGGAATTCAGGCGGTGACTTCAGGCTACCATGGTGCACTACAGGTAAGCGGTGCTCAAAGGCTTCGCGTCTGGATCGGCTGGTGTTGTGCTGCAGCTTGGTTAGAGGCTATTGTCCGAGCTTACAAGGTGTAGTCGGGCTTGCACTCAATGGTCATTACAGTATCCGTTACCTGGTATACATATTATACAATCTCTTATAAAAGAAACTAAACAGACATATTTGCAAATGTGCTACTTAGCAAGGGAATGAACATTGTTGAGAAGAGCCATCTCCAGCTGGTCCAGCATACGAATCAGACTTGCAGCCATCATCATGGAAGTCGACGTGCTGATCAGCATAGTTCAAATAACCGTCCTTCAAGTTCTCATTGGTATGGATGCTGTGCGAAGATATGTTAGAAATGCCCGAGAATATTCGTTAGACACAGGACGATAGACATTTACCATGCGGTGTATGGGAGCTTAGAAGCATAGCAGTGGTCGCGCATCACATCGCGGCACTCTGTCGTCAATTCTTCTTCGCTGCCATCAGCATAGTGCATTTTAGCAGTACAGGCAAGGGAGTTGTCGCCACCAGCGATTGGGTTCTGTGCAAGAGTCAGAAACTATGGCGCTACCAATTCGCAGCTTCGCTTAATTAGGGATCCTTACCTGACCGCGGCTAAAGCTCACGTCCAGTCTGCAAGTGCCGCCTCTAGGCTTCACGGCGGCTCCGGCAGCAACGGCAGCAGCAGAGAGAATGGTAGCGAAAAGGGATTGGGTCTTCATGTTGGATTGTGATTGGTCTTAACCCGATGAACTTGAGAGTTGTAATGATGAGTTGAGTCGATGTAGTGACGGTTCAAATCGCCTTTGACGAACTTTGAAGGTTCTTTATGTTCTTCTTGCTAGGGGCTCAACTCGGCTTCTTCTCCAAATAATGACATATTTCTGTAGGGCCAGGTGCAATCGATGACGTTCCCGGCTCATGAGGCTTCATCATTTCTTAGGGTGATTTCAGCACTAAATCCAATCCATGAAATTTAATACTGGAGACTCGGTGGATTGATTCTTGGAGATGTTCTCATGAACTGCAGGCATTTCCCAAGAAACAGTGAATGGCTCTTACAGAGGGTGGAAATACCATGCGGTTCTTGGGCTCGGAGACTTGGCACCGACGATCGATTAAGTCATAGTGTCAGATTTTAGCAACAATGGAGTTGCCAACACGGCTATTCCACGCGATTCACGTTGGTTCATCAACAAATATCGCAGCTGCCTATTTGTTTTTGAATTCCACAATTTGTAGGAGTAGAAAAGTTTAACTTTCCATGTGCCCGTGGCCATCAATGTACCCATGCTTGCCATGGTGTGTCTCCACGGCATTACTTCCCCAGTCTCTTTGCCCTTTCTTGATCATTCCAGAAGTTGCACTGGGCAAGCTGATGTCGATCATGTTCAGTAACAACCAAGTTGCCGGGATGAAATGCTAGTTGCATGGGCATGCTGCGAGGGAATCCTTCGGCCGCCGACACAACATACTCTGGCCATCTTGGAGAATTTGGTAGTTTCAACTTGTTGGGATCGCCTGTTGCGACAAAACTTGCGACATAGCCATGTAGCACCCGCGCAGTTTCCGGGAACAGAGCAGTAGGTTCGTTCCATATATACGGCGCATCTGAAGCATGCGGAACTCCACGCCAAGCATATGCAGCCGCGGGATGATTGGGCGTGTTGAAGCGCATGCGCCAAGTGGGCACCCCAGCAAGAGAGACGCGGTATGCTGTTTCTCTACTCGGACAAATATAGGCCATGTCAGACCAAGATCCAGATATCCGGTTATACTGTGTGCTATTCGGAGAATGAGCCCAAACAGAATTGGGATGCGTTGCCGGATCAGGGTACAATTCGTTGAGGATGGCAAGGTCTGTGTGATTGAGGTAGGGGCTCATGTCATGCCAGAATTCAATGAAGTCACTGTTCGTTTCAAGATGACCTGGTGTATAATATTTCCCTTCATCGCTGGTGTATGTAGTGATTATTGGCAGATGATGGAATGTGCCATCAGCATAACCTTTGGAGCCAGGTCTTTCCAGCAAAGGGCCTCCCTGGGCTGGCTGAAAAGGCCAACTTAGCTTTGACTCCGCCTCAGCATACATTTTGGAGCTTATTTCTTCAATCTTTCGCACTGGTGCGCTTCGAAGACAAGCGAGTTGTTCCTCGTCGCTGACATCAGTAGCGCAGCCGATGTAAGCCATGAGCTCATCGAAGTCAGTTGCGTACCTGGGATAGCGGACATCGGGGAAAGATCTTCCAGTTGGAGATCCAGATTCAAGGTACGCTTGAGAAAATAGCGGGTTTCCTTCGTCTTCGCCATAGTTATGAAAGTATTGAAATGCCACCGAATGGGCGCCGGCGGACAGACCAGCCAAAGTGATTCGACTTGGATCTCCGCCAAACGAGCTCAAATGCTTCTGGAGGAACTGTAGCATGAATTTCTGATCGCGAAGTCCCAAATTCAAAAGGCCCTGTCTTTCAAACAAGGCGCTAGGAAGGAATCCTAGAGAACTAAGACGGTAGTTGAAAGTAACGACCATGAGGGGCTCATCTGAAGATGCCACAAATGAAGCACCGTCCATTGCTCGGCCAGAATACAGTGCAAATGCACCTCCATGTATCCATACCATCGTGGGCAGCTTCTGGCTCATTGGGATATTCATTGGCCTGTATACATTGAAGTTCAGGCAGGCTTCGCTTTGCTCATTCCCGTAAGGATATGTAGGATCCTGTATGCATACTGGACCGTACGATGCTGCTTTCCGAACACCTTCAAATGGCTCGGGATATCGTTCAAGTGGCCAAAAACGACGATCTCCATCTGGTTGTAGCGCGTAATCCATTCCAAGCCAAGCATGCACAGGCTTAGATAGAGGATAACCAGTTAAACTCTGTGAAATCTGCGTCCCAGAAAACAGTCCATAATCGGCGAGGTTGACTACTGGTGCAATGGTACTGTTAGCCTGTAACACGCTGCCAACCAAGCCCGAAATAGCAGCCCAGTCTGGTAAAGAAAACATAATGTAATATAGCCAAATTGGTCGACTTTATTTGAAATGAAATCGTATGCTTTCTTGATGCTTTGATGCTTTTTATACAAAGCATTATCTACCGAGACGCTTTTAAAAAGCCATGTCGGGTCCTGCCGACAACGGCCGATGAGTTGCGGGGAAGCTTGATCGGACTCTACATGTAGGTCCGTCTGCAATTAATATTGCCGAAATACTTTGCAGGAAAGTATTGCATGAGAGTATCGAAGACGCCCTGCATTATCAAGTGCAATGTGGTTTATGTATGATGCTCATGAACACAGCAAGTCCTCAATCAATGTTTCACTGACTGGTCAGCAACGCTATGTCATTTGTACTTGTAGGGGGGGTATTTGTAAATGCCTCCATTTACCTGTTCAATCGTCAAGGTGGCCAATAATGGGAACAGGTATGGACGGATTTACGTACAGAGAGGTTTCCTAAGTTCATCATTTACTGAAGAAATATGGAGGTCTATGGGGAGCGGGATTTGATGGGACATATCTAGACCTAGCTCGTGATTCGTTCGTATATACATATATCGCCAAGTTATAAAATATTAAAGAACATTCCTAAACCTAACGCCAGTCCCGTAGGTTGCTTCGTCTCTGTTATTCTGAGCAGTTTCCCGTTCTTCTCTGTCCAGTTTTCGGTTCTCCTTTGCCAAGAGCAATGTCAAAAGTACGGTCGCTAGTCCACCGATAATTGCAAAGGATGTGCCTATCCTGAATGCTGTAGGATAGTGAGGCGCCTGACGTTTGATGAACATGTTGCTGCTAACAAAATTGGCGCCATTTCCAAATCCCATCTGCAATGCAGCAGCCACAGCTTTCTCTGGTCGCCCTTCGAGGTTATTGTTCAGCCACACAACACTGAGCGGCATCTGAATCGAAGCGCCGGCTGATATCATGAATAAGCCAAAATAGCGCACAGCCGGCTTATCCGTGAGCTGCGCCAACTGGATACTCCATCCAATGAGAGATACACTTGCGCCAACGAGGATAAAAGGAAACCGTATTCCGACGCGACCTGACCAAATGTGTGCGATGATAGACGTCGTGATAGCCACAACATAGACTGGAATCTGATGGACTTGAGCTTCCGACGTCTTCCAACCGAGTTGTTTTAGGATGGTGGGAGAAAATGAAACGTTAGAGGATGAACTGAGGTCACCACAGAAATAAACCAGGGTTCTGTTAGGTCGGTTAGGTGGCGATGAGACGATGGGTCATGTGAAGTTGGAAAAACACTTACGCAAGCCAAACCTTCCAATTGAGGAGAATACCCATCCAATTGATGTCTCTCATGCTGACCTTCTCGTTCGCGCCACGTTCTTTTTCCAGTCGGTCGAGGAGCAGCGTGCGCTCTTCGTTAGTGAGGAATGTGGCATCCTTGGGGAAACCTGGAAGGATGAAGAAAGCTAGAGCAGCATAGCAAATACTAAAGCACCCTTCTAGAATAAATATCCTGCAGCCCGGTTAGCAATTACCTCACTGCGAAGAGGGACGAATGAGCCATACCATCTCCAAGCACGAATGCCGCCCACACCTTCCATGTGGCCAATAGCGTATGCGAGAAACTTGGCATGTTAGAATCATGATATAACCGATTTTCAAACGCAACACTTACACTGCTAACGGCAGTACTCGCAAGCGCCATCACAAAGAAACAGGCAAAGCGAACACCAAATTCGTGACGACGATAGTATTGGCCCATGAGCAATGCGGCACCCGGGGCAAGACTACCTTCCAAAGCACCCATGATGAAGCGACAAGCATACAGGCCGCCAGCAGATTTTGTTAGTCCCTGACATGTTGAGACAATGCCTACAATGGTGATACAGTGGTGAATTAGATACGGTGCAGCATTTCAGCTCAGAATTCAAACTCACCAAGAAGAAACATCATCAATCCCAGCCACCGGTTCGGCTTCATTCTATGCCAATTCAGGAATATGTTGCATGGAACCTCAAGCAAAACGAACGAGAGGAAAAAAACCCAAAGCGCGGTGTTGTACCCATTGTCGGGCATGTTGAGGTCCTTCTCGAATCCATTGAGCTTTGCATTGGCAATGTTGACTCGGTCAAGAAATGCAGTGAAATAAAGACCACCGAGAACAGGAACCAGTCGAATGTCGCATTTTCTAGTAACACGACGATCCAACGCCGACTCGGCTGCTACATCTGAAAAGCCAGAGTGAGTAAATACATGGAACTTGGTGGACTTCCCAAGGGTTTTAGGTTTGCAGCCAACGGGCAGTTAACTGGCGTGCTTACCTTCGTCTATTGAGCAGCTCGAGGTGCCTGTCGTTGCCACCTTCTCCTCAGACATGTTATTGCTGGACTGAGTACAACCAACGCTAACGGGCTGAGGATTAAATTGTATGCAGCACCACAATCAATGGTTAAGAGAAAGGAAGACGGGTTGCAACGTCACTGCGACTAAAGGGCGTTGCAGCTCACGGAACAAGGAGCGGAAAAGAGAAAACTTCGAGAAGCATGTTCTTTATTTGCTGCATGCGCAATTTGGCGAAGAACACCAAACCAGAAGCCGAGCAGCACGGGATATGCGCTGGCCAGCTCCATTAGCAGTACCCGCCAGGTAATTTGTCCATAAGTAGCGCAGTGGAGTTACATTATGAGTTGTCATCTCCCACGCTATTAAGACAGGGCAATGTCTGACCAGGTTCGCTCAGTTTCGCTCGTTCCGTAATCGACGTTTACTCTACCAGTTGCCACATCTCGATGCTAACATTATGCACATTCTTTGAGCAAGATAAGACTCGTCATGGTTTAATGAGAGCATTCCGATTTTTAAATGCGGTTTGACTCGTAAATGCGGTGCATGCAAATGCGGTACTCGCGAGGGGTAAGCACACAGTGGTATTGAATAACCATTCACAAAACCGATGCAGAGCCTGAGTGATGCGCGCCTTCAGGCCCTCCAATTACTGCGGAGAAATTTTCGGAACCAGCAGAGCAGCCAGGTAAGCGTAGCATTTCACATAGCGGTCAGGGTATAGTACAGTATTCGCCGAGCTAGCTTTTTGCTTTGCTTTTTAAGGGGTTGCCCAACGAAGATCTTCAACTCGCTTCTCCGGGTGTACCAAAGACATTGCAATGGCGTTTGCAAGGGACCTTGTATCCATGTCTCGTGCTGACCTGCAGCACACCAATACTCATACGCCCTTGTACAAAGTCGAGGTCGCGCAGTGTCCTCCGAAGTGGGATGGGGAGCTGAGATCAGCAAATAACATCGTATCGGCTGACAGGTCTCACTCCTTCATTATCCTAAAACTGCGTGGCAAGTACTCCTTTCAAGGTCGGATATCGCGCTAAGCTTTGACCTGAGTGCGATTGATGCGTACTGGGTATCCAGCGTCAACAAAGAGAAGAGTGTACTGATTAGTGCAACATTTCAAGTGTGGCTCGATGTCTCGCATATTTTTCATTTGTACTAGGCAGGAAAATCAGTCAAGTCCCCGCAAGGATACTGAGCAGGCTTGAGACGCATGCATGAGATTATATTCGCGATATCATAGCCACCGCGGCGCATTTGCAATTCGGTGAGCCCTTGCTGTAGTCAATGTATCTTGTCGGATCCCCCTTTCCTGCCTTGCTAGAGCTTTAGCACGTTACGTTTATGCTTCCCTGTCTGCTGCTGGAGATGCAATCGTCGGCCTGGTTTCAGATCATCACCATAAGCGCAGCGGACGGGTGAGTTGAATGCTACACAATAGGTGGCCTAGGTGGATCTCCATTGGGGGTTTCCTCTCAATCCAGAGCCAATGGCAACCTGTAAGGGTCAGCTGGATAAAGCTGGAGCCTGGCGAGTCAACAGGCTAGCGCCTCTTTTGATACCGGCTAGTACCGCTACGGGGGTCCGCCAAGTCGATCTCTGTGGAAACATACCATGCAAATGTCCCTCAACAGGGACAGTTCTTAGGCGGCTGGAAGCTAGATATCCCCACTGAGCCAAGTCATTACCGGGCCGCTCACCCCTAAGTCAAGTGGCTTAATCCGCCGCCCATGGCGACCCGTTCATATAGTGGCCTACGCCATCAGCCTCCGCCGCATCTCATAGCCATCGTGTCGCTACTTCATTCACAATATCCCACTTCAAACTCAAGGGGAATCAAAGCCTGAGTTCCTTTTCAAGGAGATGTTGAAGCCATTTATGTTCCCCCAGTGAGAGACCAGCGTCGCCTCTACTGCACCAGCAGGAAGCCATGGACGATGATGTCTTTTACAGCTCGGCGATCCCGCCTAGAGGGCAGGTCCTGTTGGGCACAGCGCTTACTTTTGGCTTCGCGAGCTTCATTATCGTCACCATGCGCTTAGTATTTCGCGCATCACAGCGCAAGATTGGAATATCGGACTGGTGTATTGGTATTGCCATGGTGCGTCTCCTCTAGTTGCTATTTTATTCTGTTATCTGTTTAGGTGGTTTTGCGATAACTGGTCCAAACCAAGCACCGCACGAGCTGCAGATAGCACACCTTGCTAACACATCAAAGGTTGCATCCTTAATACACACAGTCTTTGACACTTTATGTAAGTCTTCCACTACAGTCACGTTTGCTAGAGACTAATACCATTCAAGGCGTCGTACGATTCGGTTACGGCCGTCATGAAGTTGACCTCCCACTCAGCATCCGGCATGCTGGCACGCCCTTGAAAGTATGTGTTCTTCTCTAACAGCTTGAAATTTTAGCTGCCAGGAAATATATCTGTTGCTCACAATCCGTTAGCTTTTTTGGCTGAGTCAAATCCTCTTCAAAGTCTCTATCATGTTCACCAAGCTATCGCTCTTCTTCGTCTATCGCGATCTTTTCTCCCAGGTGGAATCCCTCTCCATCGAAGTCTCTCGCGCCGCCAACTACCTAACCGCTATGATTGTATTTGGCTACTATACAGCAGCCACCTTTGTCAGCATATTTGCCTGCGTTCCCGTATCCAAATCATGGTCGCCCAAGAAACCAGGGTCATGTATCAACTCGAAAGCATTCCTCTACTCAACAGCTGCGGCCAACATTGTTACGAGCCTGCTACTCATTTCGATTCCATTACCTCTGCTTGTGCGAACGAAATATCGCAAAAGAGAAATCACACAGTTAATATGTCTTGTTCTGTTGGGGCTTGTGTAAGTGCAGGCTGGAGCTCGCGTCGTCGTTGCGTTTACTGACTTCCAGCAGTGATACAGCATGCAGCATAGTCCGACTGAGTTTCATTGCTACTTCTGCCACTAGAGCCAAGAATGATACAACTTGTATGTACTCACATGCGTCAAACACCCTGTTTGGGTTTTTGCTAACAGAAGACCAGGGACCCTGATACCGTCCACCACTGCGGCCTCCATCGAAATGAACATCGCCATCATCGCGGCCAGTCTTGTGGTGATGCGACCTTGCTTCTCTTATATTCATAGCTTCTTTGTTACACCCAAGATTGTTGAGCCCGCGGCTTCAACCGATTATATAAGATCACACAGTTATCCCGTGTCCAACTACGGCGCGTCCAACTCTTCCAAGTCATACGGCAAATATGCCCAGCAAGCTGCAGACTTTGAACTTGTGACACATTCAGTTTCGCAAGAAAGAATATTATCTACCCATGGGGAAGAACCATGATGTGTATATTTAACAGAGAATTTGTGGCGTCAACTTTGGGTTTGAACATGCGGGAGTCTCTTTTGCATCGAGCGTTAGCGTCTTTATGTGGGATAGGCAGGGTTGTTTGCACGATTCGATCTTATCCATTTAATGCTGCATATATACCAATTTGATTATGATGTGTTGATTGATTGCTCCTCTTGCAGTCGTTTGAATTCAGCGTCCGCCCGTTCCAAGTCCGCTTCCAACTCGTGAGTCCAGATCCATAGAAATCTTTGATTGGCATTCTCGACAATCCTTACGATGTCGTCTCCATATTCGGGATGCGAGAATGTGAATAGTCGCCCGGCTTCATCACTTGTTCGCACAATTTCCTGTCCCCTTGGACGACATATTGAATCGTACACTTGGAAAGCAGCGTTGAGATCACTGTCGTCGCGCACTTTACCCAGCAAGTAGGATAAGACGAGTGCATCTTCAAAACATTGTCCAGCTCCGGAGCCTTGATGAGGTGTCGAAGCGTGCGCGACGTCTCCAACAAGAGCAATGCGCTCATTATAGTAAGTCGGGGTGGTTACATGGTGGAAGAGTCCCCAACGCACAGGTTGCATCCACTGGGAGGGTTAGGAACACCACATTTCGTCCATCGTCGGAGGCTGCTTAAACTCACTTGAAGTAATGCAACGAGTCGAGGGTCACAGCCATCGAAGTCTGCAAGCATCTCTTCCTTCGTCACCTCGCATGTCCACTGGGGATGCACCCACGGTTCACTTGACTGCTTTCCAGCAAGAAAGTTAAATCTGCCTTCAGACAGTTGATACATGGCAAAATAGGTATGCTTCCCCAAGAATATCTTGCCATTCCCGGCGTACTCACCCAAAATCTCCTGTGCTTTTCCTGGAGGCAAAATTGCTCGATAGACATACCGTCCACTGTACGCCGGTGCAATGTGTTCAGGGTACTGGCTGCCTAATACTGCAGCCCTTGTGATACCTTTGCCTCCATCACAGCCTATGACAGCGTCGGTCTCAATAACCTCGCCGTCCTGAAACTCGATGCGAACCTTTGCTCCATCTTGTTGTACGCCTGTTGCCCGCTTGCCGAATCGCACGTCTTGGCCAGAAAGCAATCGTTCCATTCCACCAAGGAGATCTTTGCGATGGGCGCCGCTCTTGGTAAAGACACTTGCGCCTACTTCAGCGCCTGTGAAGCCCCGTTTTGTGCCAAATCCCGGTTCCGCAAGTAGAAAATCGGCAAAAACATGTTTCTTAGAGGGCGATGGATTGCCCAATGATATTCCATCGTACATGTCTCGCAATGCTGGATCGATGAGCTTCATTGCACTCACCGTATTGGGACCTAGAGCTATACCAGCACCTACTGTCCCAAGCTCTGGAGCTGCTTCATAGACAGTAAACGGTAGATTTTGTCGTGCGAGGCCGATGGCGACAGCTAGTCCAGCAATTCCACCACCAAGGATGGTTACGTGTATGGGTGCGCTCTTCTCCATAGTTGACTGGAAGGGTCAATCATTGCTTCCCTTCTATAGAAGGGCGTAGCTTATGTGCTGGTTGGGAGGTTGAAGTCAGCAGCAGCCAATGTGTCATGGTGTCACAGAGAGGGGACTGTAGTCAAGACTTATCCACTGTCTCGGCGGTGTTTGCAGGGCCCACTGCATGTCGTGTAAATCGATGTGCAGGCTATCATGCCTGGTCGAAGCCTGTACAGATAAGTATTTATGCAACGCAATAATTACATTCATGGCGCTTGTTTCGATGAATTTTATTCTTTCCTGGTCCGTTATTAGCATGCGTTTTTATCGTGCAGCCCCACGCCAAGACCCGAGCCAAGAGGCGTTTTGCCAACAGAGGACTAATCCTAGAAGTGTTCTCGTCTTATGGCGGTGCCATAGCAATTTAGGTCAAGTCCAATTGGGACAGAGTGTGTTACGTAATTTATTTTCTCTGAGTGTCCATCATCTGCCCATCAATGGGACTCCATCGTATGTTGTGCAGCAATTTTAACTGCAACTTATAAGCTCCCGTTCCCTTCCCGGCATGATTAACACGAGCAGTGGACGAGTCACAAGGAATACGGCTGCCACAGTGAATTATACAAGCCAAGGTCGTCTATTAATATGGTATTATCGTATTCATGGTATACATCAAGCCGCTATTGTGCAGGCTGTTCAGTCTGGGGGGCTTTCTTCTCCCCTTGGCTATTCTCTCCTGCCGGAGCCTTCTCAGCGGCTTTCTCAGCTTCCTCCTTCTCTTGTTGGCTCTTCAAGAACTTCTCCAACATTGATACATATACACCTGTAGTTCTAGCCTCTTCAAAGTCGTCAGAGTCGTAAAATCGGCACATGGCCATCCAGTCCAAATCCCATCTATCATTCAAATGCTCCAGTTTGTTCCAGGCACCCCAGAATCTATTCCACATTTTGGAATGAAGGACTCTAATTGGACCTGCTGTCGCCTCGAGGTTCTTCGCGATATACTCCATATAGTACTCGGGCCCGGCATTCCATACAGGGTCTAAAATACGGACAGGGAATGGACCTTCAGCTTTGAAGGCATTTTTGGACCCTAAGACACCTTGTTCCATGAACTTGACGTCGTAGTCGTTTGTGGCCTTGGCAGCTCTCAGTAATTTGGCGTGCATGTCGAGATTAGGCTTGAGAACCAGCAAGCCTGCATTGATGTTGCCGGCGACAAATTGAAGCACGCCAGCGTAGACATAATTGCAGAACTCCTCTCCGCGCTTGCCGTCCTTGGCGATTGCTGCTTCCTCAGGGCTCAGCAATTCCTTGACGCACTGCTGCTCCTGGGCCAAGTCGAAAATCTCGTCCATGTTGCGAATAGGGAACGCGTCTGAGTCGAGAAAGACGAGGCGCTTCCATTCAATCTCCTTCCAGACATTCAGCTTGGACAGGACATCAATCCATCGCTTGGTGGCGATCGCTTCATCGGGGATAATGTTATCGAGGAGTTCGATTTCTTTCACGATAGCGCCCTGGCCTCTGAAGATGCGTCGGTTCTCCTCTGGGATGAACGGGCAGACAAAGATGATGACGGGGTACTTCGATCGGTAGTCGGACCACAGGAGTCGCCATATGATGGATTGTGCAGCTTCGAAATAGGGTCCGCGCGGATCCGGATTGCGACTACAGTAGAATGTGGCGTAGGCGAACTTGGACGGCTCGTTGATGTTTTGTGGTGGGAACTTGGCGAGAGGACTGAAGTTTCGTCGAGGGATCGGGTCGTAGGGAAAGGTCAGGCCGGCATCCTCCTTTTGGGTCAGAGATTCATGCTTCTGCCCACCGACCAGCGTCATAGGTGGTGATACATTAGTGTACAGGAGGTACGTGACGCAGAACAGAATAGCAGCCGCCGCCGCTATTACGCGCGGTCGCAAGGACCGTGTAGGTAGCATTTGGGCGAATTACGACCGACGAGACGACGATGTGAATATGTCGAACCCTTGAGCAGCAAAGGCTTGCATTTGCCTCAATGCCGCTGAGGAAGCTGTTTTTTTTTTTTTTTTTTTTGAGATGGTATTGTTTGCGCTTTACCTTTCCCAGCATGTGGCGGATGCGCATGAACTCGAGAGCCGTTTATTACGGAGTGAACGAATGAATCTGCATAGCACTTTATTACAGTAGGCACTAATTTCCTTAGGCACTGGGCAACGACAGCCTTGGGGGAGGGGGGGGCGTGGTGGGGGGCTCCGGATGCAGGTCGGCCTCCAACTTCGTCATGACATAGACTGGGTGACGGAACGGGAATTCAGTACACAAGCTGGCTAGGCACAAGCAGAGACGTCCAGGCATAATTTCACCGTACAACCCGAAATTTTCAGCCATGGTCAGCGCAAGAGCAGCTCACTCCACGTGATGAAAGTCTGAAGCTCTCGGGGGTCAAGACCAATTGAGTTTAGTCTAGACGCAATGCGTCTTTTTTTAGTGCAAGAGGGTTGCTATCATTTCGTTTGCGCTCCACACGCACCAAGCCTAACCCAAGCTGTGGAGAAGCGAAAAGCAGAAAAACATGCTTGATCCGGAGCGCCTCTGGGTCGCAGGGGCACCAGCTCAAGCCACCAACAAGGAACAGTGACTGGGTTCTTGACGAGGCGAGGCTCTTTGGTGGGTGGCACGGAAATCCTACAAAACATTTGACTAGGCGGCTCGTTGTTTCTTTTCTGACTTTTCCACCTCTTTCTTCAACGTTGGCCCATTACACCTCGTCACCTTTCTAACCCTCACGAGCTCGACAAACCTGTTTGGATTCGATCCCAGTTACAATCGCTTTTTGTTCGACCAATTCCTTCGTTCAAGATGAAGTACACCGCAGTTCTCTCTCTGGCCATGGCCACCCTCACCCTCGGCCAGACTCTTGCCGACATCCCCAGCTGCGCTCTTCCTTGCCTCAACGATGCCGTCTCGCAGACTACCTCTTGTGAGGTCACCGACATTGACTGCATCTGCCAGGACTTCGATGCCGTCAACGGCGCCGCTGCTGGCTGTGTTCTCGGAGCCTGCGGTCAGGATGTTGCCCTGAGTAAGTCCTTGATGCGTTGCACAATCTTTAATTGATCAAGAATCGGGAGTCAGAACATGACGGCTAACATTCATCCCCTCTAGACAAGGTCCTGCCCGCTGCTAAGAAGCTCTGCGATGGCAAGGGTGACGCTACTGGCAAGCCCAAGCCTACCAAGTCCCAGAAGCCTGGCAGCAGCGTTACCGCTACTGTTGTCCCTCCTCCTCCTGTCACCAACACCCAGGCTCCCACCACCGTCCCTACCGCCGGTGCTGCTGGCTTTGCTCCCGTTGGAGGACTGGCCATGCTCGCCCTCGGAGCCCTCGCTCTGTAATTGTCTTCAATTTACGAGTGACTGCTTGGATGAAAGCGCCTGTTTGGAGTTTTGGTCGACCTTGTTCTTTCCGCCGAGACCATGCGTCGACCACGGGGTTATGATTTTTACATAGACACGTTATGGGAAAAAGACACTGTACACAGCCACGACGGCACCATGGGAGATGAGACTTATGGCTCACCATGAGCAGCAAACGTTCGGATTCTTTCCTTTGCCGACAACGGACGGAGTTCTTGCTTTTTACTTATTACTTCTTCAATACTTCGTCTCACAGCACCACAAGTCGGATGCTGCGGCATTCGCTTCTGGAGTTGTGATCCTTTTTTACTTTACTTTATTTTTTCTCTCTCGATCGCCGCGCTGTATAAATGCGGAGATCCTGAATCGAATCTAGTTGGAGCCAGAGAAAGCTGCTAGATAATAATTACTTTTGTCTAATTCCTACACTGACGAGCCAATGACAATGTGAAGCGCTTTTTCTCCAATCTACCAATCTCACTTGCCACTTCCATCAATGTACCTCGCGATGTAACCCAAATCCGGCAGAAGACTCTTGACAGCTTGTTTTGCCAGAGCCGCCACCGTGTACTCTGGCTAACTGCCCGCGCGATGGTTACCAGGCTTGGAAGAGAGAGGGGCCGGCAATGTGTTGCTTATCTTGCTCATACTATTAGAGCAGCAAATTTGCAATCTGTATCCTCCCCAAGTAACGCCGAAAGCGGTATTCTCCGTGGCTGAAGTGGGCCGTTGTTCCATATCGAGTATGGCCCCCATGGAGTAGCGCAACCTTGGATCCAGCCAAACCTGTGGGTTTGGACCAGGATTAGACAAGGATGGTTGACCCACGCCGGCTTCCCCTAGTGTGTCTGCATCCAACGTGGTGCAGACTGCTGCAGAATGTGGGTGAGCACACCAAGGAAATTGAAATTTGCTGCCAGCCACTGTGGTGCTTGCTATGCTGGCTGTGATTTGTGTGGTAATTGCTCAATGCCCGCTTCCCTGCTTCTTGTGCATGTACAGTCGCTTCACCAGTGGAGTCTACACTGTCAATCTTGCAACCAGACACGGCGCGGCGAGTTTCCACTGCACCAGAAACAGCCAAGCCCATCCAGGACTTGTAGGCACATAATCTTGCCTGCACTAGTGACATGCGTGGCGTTGGGGCCAGAGGAAGCCGAGGGAGGCTAATGTCCAAACGAGAGGCCATCGCGTGGGCTTGGTCCCTTTATGGCATGTGAGAACGACCTTGAGTCAAGTTCGGTAAAGGCTTGTCTGTTGTCTTACGCGGCGCTTCTTCAACAGTCGTGGCTCCCTTCCCGCTGTCTTTCGTATTCACACGCGGCTGAGCCTCGTTTCGTTCCCCAGCCGTTAGCTGTCGTGGGCTTGTTAGTAGTCTGCCAAATGATTCACAACCGTTTGCCAAGGCAATGTCATTTGATTGGTTCTCCAATATTCGACCCCGTTCAGCCTGTGATTTTTCTCTGGAGAAACTGGACCTCAGCCTCTCGGGCCACCCCACGGGGACAATAGGGGACAATATAGCAAAATGTTAGTTGCAGCGGCTATCTACATGCAGCAGGTATCATACATGTGATCAACAAAACACCAATAAAATGTCATCCTTGATATCGATGATATTGAAACACATATCATATTGGATATTTTGCTATATGTGTGTATTCGTACTAAAAAAACAGGTATTTGCGCCGAGATGCCCTTGTGAATAATGTCAAAGCTTTGATAAACCAGATCCAACAAAAAAACGCCTCTAAAACCAGATTGCGAACTCAATCGAGTCGCGGCTCGCCAATGTCGTTGTAATACAGGGGTTCCAATGTCTATGTGTTTCCTGACCATAAAATCGTGACTTCCATCTATTGCGCAGGCTTTTGCGCTTTGTCTTGGCCCTTCTCCTCAGCCTTCTCTGCACCATTTGCTGGCTCCTTGTCCTTGGCCCTTTCAGGAGCTTTTTCCTGGTCCTTCTCTGGTGACTTCTCTTTAGCTTTCTCGGGTGTCTTTTCTTCAGCGTTCTCTGGAGTCTTCTCTTCAGCCTTCTCCGGTGCTTTCTCTTGTACCTGCGGTGGTGGCGGTGGCGCCGCTGGAGGAGGTTGTAGAAGCTTGAGGCGATCGACAATAATTTGCTTCTTCTTGTCCTCAGTCAGCTTGTCGAAGGCAGCAACGTCCTTATCCCATTGTTCTACACAAGCTTGATCCCAATTGCATTCTTCGACCTGTCCGTATGCGGGGTGTCGGTATCTTGGGTGTTTACTAGGCCAATTGGAAGCATGGTAATGATGCTTTACCAGGGCGCCACGAGACCCGTGGTTACCAGAATCAGAGTGGCCCTGGCCGGCGCAGAAAGCCTCGACGGTCAAAACGAGCACGCGACCAACAACCTTGGACTCGTCCAATTGATGAAAATTGTCCCAAGTAATTTTCTTGTTCTCTTGTTTGGTCATGTAGTCCAGCACAGCTGTAGTGAAAGCTGAAGGGCCGGTTCCGGTGATGACCTGATCAAAATCCAGCTCCACCTTGTTGAGAGGCACCCGCTGCTTCCTGGCAACTGCCTTGAACCATTTCATAATGTTGTCCACCAATTGCAGCATCACTGGGTGGTGGGGACGAGAAATAATGGTCCATTGGCAGAATGACTGCGACTTTTGGCCCAGGATCTTATGGTTTCGGAATTGTGGCATGTCGACCTCAACGCCAATGATGAGATCGTAGTCTTCTTCATTATGGCTCTCGGGGATGAATCGGTGGAAAGGCTTGATTGCCTCGACGTCAATGTCTGAGTAGATACCACCTTCGGCGTACAGAATCATGTAACGTAGCAAGTCAGCCTTGATAATGCGAAGGTCGACGTTGCGGTAGAACTCGACAATGTCCGGGCGGTTGAAGCCATTCGGTCCAAAGTGCTGCTCGACGTAAGTCATGTCGCTGCCGTCTGTAATGACCTCATATCGCATCTGAGGGTTGTGTTGGACCCAGGTCATGGCTCTGGCCGTCTCTGTGATGCCAAAAAGCAACGGGTCGATCTTCCATGTTTGCCAAATCTTCTGGGGAAATGTGTGCCCTGGCAGCCTCTTGACAGAGGAGGCAGGAGCGGGGAGCACGTCCGCAGGGTTAGGGAACCAAAAAAAGTCCAGATTGAGCAGAATAATGAGGAAGAAGACGCATGCTGCGTAGATGGGAAGGCATTTTCGAATCCTCTTGGGCAAAGCGATGCTTCTCATTTTCGGAGACAGATGGGCTTTGAGTTTAGGTGTGAGTGGTGGTGTGTCCATCATCTGCGGGAAAGGAGTGCCAGCAAACCCTGGCGAAGCTTGGGGCCGTGTCGCAGGCGGTTAAGGATTTGTTTTGCACTCGATATGGAGTATGTTATTCCTAGATCATGTTGTGGTGAAGAGCAATTGGAGCTTTGGAGGGACGAGGAAGTTGTGAGGATGACGACGGGAGCGGACAGCCACGATCTACTGCCCTAGAGGTAAAGAAAAGGCAAAGTATTTTCTGCTCTAGGGGAAGCCTGTGGGCCAAACTCTAGAGGCTAATGGCTGGCCTGGAACAGCCGTGACAGTTTCAGCAAGTAATGCCGAATTCTGCTGCAAGATGGGAATGAGAAGAAAAAAATTAGACCTTCAATTAAATCGTCTTAGGACCAAAAGCAACAGCACAAACCCGGACCCAAGGGTACAATTGAAAAAAGAAAAGTGGGCTCCCTCAACTGTTCTGCACATGGACGACCACCGGCCCATGAAGAGTGCGCCGTACCTTGAGATCGGCGGCGCTATCGCCAAAACAGAGTAGTGCTCCGTACACTGAATGCTGGACAAGGTAATATTTTTGCCCACCACACATGTGAAGAAATTTTATGGACTCTTTCCGGCGTACATTATTAGTGCAACCATCAGTGGCTGCAGGCAAGACAGGCCCGCTGTCGCTGCTGTCCCTGGCCCGCGCAGCTCATCATTCGGCACGATTGTGGTGCAGTTACATTAAGGGACAAAGCCTGTGGCTGCGATGCCCCCAGTTGAGCTGGGGCAAGTAAGAAGATAATTAAACCAGAAAATCTACAATAGAGACGGCAAAATAGCCACCATGCAAGGGTAATTTCCCACACGACGCCGCACACAATGCGAATGGCATGTTTGTCTTGTTCTCCCCAGATGGCGTGTTTCAACCTCTTCCCACCAGAGCTATAGCAGACACCAGTAATACATGCATATCGTCTGATGATCGGCCGATGGGTATCCGTATTGCGGTGCACTGTAACACAAGGACGGAGCAGATGGATAGATTAGGTAGACTGGAGGAGGGTCTCGTAGGTACGGGTAGTTAAACCTGGGCGTTTCCTTCCCAGCGCATGTTCACTAACTCTTCAGGCCTTCAGGCTCTGTAGCGGTATCATAGTGACTCTGTGCAGTACTGGCTGGGCCAGGGTGGCCGCACTAAACGGTGCCCGGCCGCCACGGTCTCTTCAGTGGATCTAGCACATGTCATGTTTTGTGTTGGCGACTCTCCGAACCCACGCCCAGGCCGAGCTGCTAGCAGTCGCCCACTCACCCACACATCTTGCGCCGCTTTTGGCGCTAGCCAGCTGGTAGTGTACAGTAGACCAGCTACAGTAGACACACCAGACCTCAGGCGCTCGCTGGACATGTGTAGGCTGGCCGCAGGCTGGATCCGTCAACACTTTTGCTTACCACCCCATTGACGCAAAGTCGATCCTCTTTTTTTTTTTTTGGGCCGTCCTGTGTTGCGCCGCGCTGTGCAGTTTTCGAGCAGAAATCATCACTCCAATCATCTCGTCCTGATGCTGTGGTAATTGATTCTCTCACCACTTCTCCCTTTCTCAAGAGCATAGTCTTCCTCCCGCACAGCGGCTGTTGCCACAATGCCGCCCCAAAACTCACCTGGCATCCTCGACAGCGATGACCTCAACCACGCCACAAGCCTACTCAACGACGAGCCCGAGAACCCGACCGATAGCTTATTATTCCAGTCGCCTTGGAAGGCGTCAAAACCGTCCGAAGATGACCCTTCGTCCGGCTTCGCTAACATAAAGTCTTGGTTATGGCCTGAGAGGACGACAAGGCCCAAAAACCTACACAAGACAGCCTATCTCGACGGCTTGCGAGGTGTTGCGGCTTTCCTGGTTTACTGGCATCACCACACGCTCTGGGTCAATACTGAGAACAGAACCAATCTGAACCAGGCATTCGAAAACGCCTTTGGATACCAGGACAAATACTACTTTGCGGCGTTGCCCGGCATCCGCCTCTTCTTCTCCGGCGGTCATTTTGCCGTTGCTACCTTCTTTGTTTTATCAGGCTACGTCTTGTCGATAAAAGCCTGGAAGTTGATTGAGAACGATGAACCTGCTGCCTTGGCGGAATACCTTGCATCCGCCATGTTCAGGCGCTGGCTTCGCCTCTATTTGCCAATCATTGGAATCGTCACCATTTACGCAACCTTGTGGCATTTCCCTGGCATTTGGGTTGAGCATACCGAACGACGGGGAAATTGGTTTGACGAAATGTGGTGGCTTTACTGCGAGTTCAAGAATTTCAGTTTCGTCTTTAAAGAAGGCGGAGAGCCGTGGCTGACATATAACCCGCATATTTGGTCAATTCCTGTCGAATTCAAGGGCTCTATGGCCGTCTTTGCGACTCTCCTCAGTCTCTCGCGATCGACTGTGACCGCTCGCCTGTTGTGCCAGATCGCTCTTATGTTCTATTTCATGTACATTGCGGACGGCTGGTACTGTACCGCATTTATTGGTGGAATGTTGCTATGCCACCTCGATTTGCTGTCTTCTCAGGACAGGCTACCTCGAATCATCACAAGATTCAAGCCATACAAGACTGCTATCTACTACCATATGCTGGTCATTGCTATCTACCTAGGCGGCATTCCATGCGAAGATACTAAGGTCTCCCAGCTGGTAAAGAATCGCGGATGGTATTACCTTTCCCTACTGAAGCCACAGGCTGTCTACGACTATAAGTGGTTTTATTTGTTCTGGGCGGCAATGTTTCTGGTTACTGCAGTGTCAAATATCGAATGGCTCAAGAGGTTTTTCGAAGCTCGCTTCTGCCAGTATCTGGGACGAATCTGCTATGGGCTGTACTTGGTCCACGGCCCTGTCATCTGGTTGCTTGGTGACAGACTTTATGCTGCTGTTGGCTACTACGGCCAATCACATATCGACAATATTCCCCAATGGGTGAACAGATTTCCGTTACCTCGAGTAGGACCTGTCGGACTTCAAGTCTCCTTCCTGGTGCCTCACATCATCTTACTGCCATTGACTCTCTACTTGGCAGACGTTGTGACCCGGCTGTTGGACAAGCCGAGTGCAAACCTAGCATCACGACTTTATAAGAGTACCTTGCCTGCCTCACCAGCAAAGCAGTCCAGAGCTTAAGGCTCTTCATATCAGCCATAGCGGATTCATTAGCGGATTGATTTTCTTGTATTTAGAACTAATAAGTAATGCTCGCCTAGAATTGGATACATATTCAAATGCGAACCTTTTTCAAAATTCAATGCTACTATTCGCTTAGTCAATGTCGAACGAGCTAACTTTGCCGTCATGCCATGCTTATGGGATTTGACATTCTGGCCCACCTCTCAGGCAATCTAGAGATCTCGTATCACGCCACGATGCTGTCATAAGTTTGGAGATGGATTCCCAGCAGTGCTTCCAGACCAATGACGGCCTAACAGAGGAGGACGCGTATGTGTCGTCGCCATAGTGCTCATTTCATTGGCTCGACGTGCTGTACTAAACTTTGACGACTCTGAACCTTATTTCTGGTAGCTAAACGAACAGCTCCGAGGCGCCCAGTCCAGACCGAGCTCTTGTGGGGTGCCGCATCCACGCTAGAACAAACACGCTCATCTCGTACAAGACATGACGGAGTGCAACGCCAAGCTGTGCGCCACGACTGGAGTGGGAAACCACCAGGCTTGGGCTGAGGGTCTTCTCCCCAACAAACCAAGAAACTTTGAACACAGGGCCGCGTACAGATCGTACGAACTTTGGCGACACGCTCCTGTTCCTGAATCTCGAGGTTCAGGGTGCTCAGCAGCAAAAACAAGTACCACCAGCTGATACTTTGTCAAAGCTGAGCAGCTCTCAAGCCCCCAGAGCCTTGTCATTTGCAGCCGAAGCTACGTCTTCCGTAGCCATTCGTCCGATCAAATGCTCACCAGAGATGCACAGCGCCTGCTGGTGGCAATCGTGCTAACTATCCTGCTGTTCTACTCTGTGCATGTATACATTGCTCGAGATAGCGCATGGCAGAGATGGTACGGGCCTAAGGCTGAGGTGAAGGTTGAGCAGCCAATCCAGGAACACAAGGACACATCACTCAATATCCCGATCCCGTTGCCTCACCCAAACGCAGAGGCTCACGATGAGACCAACAGCAACAACATCGCGCTAAAGGATGCTTCGCCCGTGCGAGAGGGGGCGTCTACAAACAATAAAGTGGATGTTAAGGGAGAAAATGGGGCCAAACCCGTGCTCAAGGACAAGCAAGGAGCTTGATGCTTCGACTGCTTTGGATTTATAATTACATTTACGCACTTCATTCTACCAGATTGGATCATACCACCTGCTCGAAATCGCGCGTGGCCGACATTGTCAATGCACTGAAGCTCCCTCGACGATCCGGACCGAACTCTGCCATGTGGCACTGTGGTTATATCTATTTTTCACATAATGTGGCATTACCCGGGGGTACTCTATATGCTGAGGTATTTGGCACTGTTTTCGCGAAGACATATACTTCCTATTTTATATGCGCGCAACTCTTGGTGAATAGTGGGCAGTGAGCCTGCCTATCACCGGTCGCAAAGCGGATGGCAATGCGCCCATTCCGCACATTTTTGGGTCTACGCGGGATGAGTAGTTACTTATCTCAGCGTCGCATTCGGACATGCTTGGCATTGAGTGGCAAGCGTTGCCCTGCGACAGCATTGTGAAGGATCAAGACGAAGGATGCAGGTCATGCAGAGCTACTATGCACGGAAGTGCCGGACAGGGGATCTAAGGATGCCATATCCTAGAAGAAATAGCCTGATATTTCCTTGTAGTTGCCCCGTTGTGGGCGCATATTTTCATAGTTGACATTCGGCAGACAGTAGGGAGATGCCCATTAATATGAAAGCTATACCAAGAACTCGCCTCTCGGGATTGATCTACTCCGAGAGTTACTTTTATTTTGTTCCTTCCTATTTAGTATAATCTAGAATTCAAAACTATTAGATCCGTGGTAACGTAGCACGGACACTTTCATTGTTTGCCCCGGATTACCGCCGAACTTACTGCATCAGTTCATTCTCAAGGTTTGTCAGATATCTTAGCGTCGATTCCTGTAAGCGTTAGATCTTAAGCGAATGGACAGCATATGCCATAATTTCCTTCACTGCTTTTGGCCTTAACAGGAAGTTAGTTAAGAGTGATCACTATACCAGTCGCGTCTTTGCCAAGAAGACTCGGCAATGGCTTCCCCAGATGACGCCCATGTGATGTGAGAAAATATCACTTTGTGAGACGGCTGATTCCTTGATTTCCCCCACATCGCCCCTGACAGTAGTGCTCTAGCCTCAGGACCATTGCCTCGTGCCTGGATAAAGTGCATGTATGGTCATCAAACTACTGCCAAGCAATGGCATCCACGTAACGTTTGACTGTGACCTTGCTATGCCGTTCCCATGGACTAAGTATCCGAGAGCGGGACGCGATGTGGATGGAATCGGCCGCGAAGTCGGCTTTTTAGTAGTGACAGGAAAAGTATATAAAGTGCATAGAGTTCGAGATGGCTCTATCCAGATAACCAGCAATCTCTCCACTTCCTAAAATCAACATATCCTGCAGTAATTAGCCAGTATGCGTTTTGGCATTCTTCTGGGAGCCCTTGTTGGCTCTGTGCTTGCTCTGCCCTCCAGCATCAACATTGTTCGTAACGATGGAGGCTCTTTGGAAGCTAGACCTGGTCCCGTAAAGGACATGATTGTTAGCAAGGAGACCACCCTGAACGGTACTCACACTGGTCCACCCATAACAGTTCCTCCCAAGAAAGGAAAGGCTGCAAACGGCATCCCCTTGCCTCTTTCATTCGTCAACAACTTTGACGGTCCTGTCAATGCCTACCTTGTAGGAAGATGCCCCAACGGAGCTGTATGCTTCATTCGCGGTGACGGCAGCATCACCTACCCCAGCTCTGGTGGCTCCGGAGTTCCCGTCCCCATTCCCGGCGACAGCATCAGAATCCCTGTTCAGCAAGGACAAACCCTCAACTTCAATCTTCCTGTGCCCATCAACTCTGCAAGAATTTACTTCTCTGCGGGAGACTTGCAGTTTGGCATGGTTGCCACTCCTGTAGGAGATGGTCTTGTCCAGCCTGCTCCCAACAACCCCAGCGACCCTTCAGCTGGTATCAACTTCGGCTTTGTTGAACTCAACGTCGACCCTAATGGCACCATCTACACCAACGTTTCATATGTCGACTTTGTTGGTCTGGTCCTCGGTATGCAACTTCAGGACAACAACGGCCCTACTCAAACCGCTCGTGGTCTCCGCGCTGGCAGTGTCCCCGCCGTCTGTGACGACTTGAGAGCCCAGGCCCAACGCGATGGCTACCCTTGGAACCGCCACTGCATGACCAACTCGGCCGGCCAGGTCGTCCGTGTTCTTTCACCAAATGACTATGCCAGTGTTGACCCTAACGGATTTGCCAACTACTGGAGCAACTACGTCGACCAGGTGTACTCCAAGTACTCCTCATCCCCTCTCACGACTCGCACACGATGGGGCGACATCCAGTGCAGAGCCAACGGCAACACCATGACCTGCGGAGGAGGAGACGACCTCGTCTACAACAAGCCGACTGCTGCCGATATCTGGGGCTGCAACAGCGGACCTTTCGCCAACACTGGCAACGATGTTCACAAGGCTAACCTCGCTATCCTGTGCGCTGCTTTCCACCGCTCGACTTTGTTGCTGAACGGAGGCGACACCCAGCCCAACTTGCCATCATCCAGCTACTACTCATCGGCCCCAAGCAACTTCTACTCCCAGTCTGTGCACAACCACGAGCTTGATGGACGAGGGTATGCTTTCCCCTATGACGATGTTAACCCTGCTGGAGAGAACCAGTCGGGCACTCTATCCTCAACAAACCCTCGATCTCTGCTGATCTGGATCGGTGGTAACTAAGTTCTGGGCTCAGAATTGTAAATAACTATTTAGTACATAGCTTTTCCCGTACATATATTCTATGTTTTTCATTTGATATCGACCCACGTGCTAGTGATTTGGGTTTGGACCTATGCACGGTTGATATGATTTTTACACGTGCCTCCTAGACGAATGTGGTTCTCCTTGTAGTAAGAAAGCTTTGATTGGATTATTTGCAGCTGCATAAGTCGAAACCGAGAGACAAACTGGTTATATGATATCATCGCCATGTAGGAGCCGGGAAGATTATGCTAAGGTACATTATCGCAAACGTACTTGCTGAATCTCCGTACCTGGCTTTGCGAATAAGATTGCAGAGCGGCTCCTATGCTTGAAGAAATCGGAACGATAGAGATAGACGCTATTTGCGAGACGACATCCAGATCTCCCTACCAAAGGAACTTCGTTAGAACACCACCGCCCTGTGGAACGTGAGCCTATCGCCAACGGCGGAACCCAGCCTCGAGCATAGAGAAGCACTCCTTGCAATGGTTGACTAGACTGCAGCGTGTGCAATCCACATATCATCCCACGCCTACATACAGACCTTTTGTTTACAAACCATGACTGTGCCAAAAGAGACACATCTTTCTTTGTTTGTTGGTTTTCTTATTGAGCTTGGAAGGGCTCGAGAATGACGCATGATTTGTGGCACACGCAGGCAGGGTTGGGCCGTTGGGCGACTCAGATCTACAATCTCGATGCCGGTGAGTATTGCACTGCCACTCCCATGACGAGCCAGCCTCTCTTGGCAGAGCGATACGCCATGGATCATGTATAACAGCGTCACTCATGTCAGTTGAATTTCGTTGTGAATTGGAACACATCATAGAAGCTTGGACCAAAATAAAAAAGAAAGGGTTCAATGCAAACTAAAAGCTTGGGCCAAGCTCAGGCAGCATGGTGTTGAATCTTTCTGGGAGGCAGCCAGCGGTGCCGTCCGCCAAGGGGGCGAAATCCGGGGTATCTAATTCCCAGTTTCTATCGGCCGCTATTCGCCGAGCCTGGAATCCCAAGTTGTGTTTGTCTTATCAGATGGCGTTGCTGCATTGAACAAGCTCGCATTCGCCTTGCATTGACGCACTTTACGTGTCATGCGTTTGGCGTGCATCTAGCTGTCCAACTTGCAGCTTTTAGCTCGACCAGATGCTGCATGCAAATTTTCAGCTTCATCCTGTGTACTATTCCCGCGAATAGCTTCAAACTGGAAGGTGACGGTTCAATTGAACATGCATTCATGAATGTGACATGTAGATAGGCCTGTCATGTCTGAATCATGGACTCAGATCTAATACAGGAGGCATTCTCCACAATTCAAAATAATATGCCGACAATGTCTTGGCCACGACGCCTGTGTTCAGCCTCGATTGGACGCTCATGAATCAACCAGTTAAGATCACGGATTCGGAGACGCCGCCTAGTCAAAGGTTGACAGGCCAGCATTGATGCTGAGGCACTTTACTACCCCAGAATATCGGTTGCGTCACTTGCAAGGGTAGAGCTCATCGTTGGTGATGCAGTGGCATTAAAGGGTCCGTTGTTTCTCAGAGGTGGCTTGAGTGGCGTTGAAACCTGATTTGCATACAGAGCGCTGTACGTGTTTGACATTCATGATTCTTCGCAGCATTGAACAGTTTTGGCAACATGCCACCTGTGCATTATCACTTTAACGTGTTTCTTATTGCAGCTCGTTTAAATAAGAAACGAGGAAAGAGATGATCACGAGACCAATTAATCTCTGCCAAAGACAATCAGCAAAGCAACAGGACACAGGAGATAACAACCTGCCATTGCATGTGCCAAGAAACGCAGTCATCCTTTGAAGCTGTAGCCCAAGACAGGACAGCTCAGAAGCGAAGGGGAAGCTTTTCTTGGAACAAGCAAGGGTTAAGCTCAACGATCGGCATAACAGCCGTGAAGGTAGAGGGGGATGGTGCTGCAGTCAGCGTAATGTGCGACACACACCAACTGAGTTGATTGGAGACTTTGCTCCTGGACGTTATTGGATTTTTACGGCTGAATGCACGTACATGTATGATGCTCACCTAGGTAGAAGCACAGAGACCATGAATATGGGGGATGGATCTTGGTGGTTAGGTGAGAATCTCTTTGGCCACGATACCACCTCATGTGTTTCAATTATACGTGTTGCTAAACACCTTTACAATATTCAATCACTCCATCCTCGAATCATCAATGTTGCCAGATAAATGTAGGCTAAGCACTGGTTTATCGTTTATTGACTTTGGCCTGCTGTGAAAACAGGTGCGTGAGCGTGCTTCAATTCGGCAGCATGATTGGTCGACCCAACGGCCGTGGCTCATGACGCTTGTTCCTACGGGCGCCAGTGTTACCACACATACACTCTAATCTGGATAAACTTCACACCAGCACCGCCCACGCTAAACGCCTGACTCACTGCCTCTTTGCTGCATGCCCAGGTGCTGTAGCGTGCGCACCGCCAGTCTTCCTCCCAGAGGCAACCAACGCACTGTCCGCCGGGTCAGACCCAGTGAGGAATGCAAAACAGATTATCCTCCGACCGACCCTAAACAACAAAACCACGGGCCCTCGCGCTGGGGAATAAGGAGATGGCAATGATGGGGGAAAGTCTCCTGGTGAAACATGAGGGGAACTTCCTACAATAGACAGGTCTTTACGATCGACTAGCTGTTGTTTCGTCAGGCTATCGGGGGCTTTTTTTTTTTTTTTTTTTTTTGGTTCATATCAGAGATCACCACTGCGGTACACTGCGCTACAGCATGCACCCACCAACTGCCGCTCACCCCCAACCTGAGTAATACTACTGAAACTATTGCACGGAGCTGGTTTTGCGCATGTCTTGTTAGTTGTGTACAAAGATATAACAAAAAAATCTACAAAGAAGTCCAATGAAGGAATCAAGCTTTACAAGTCTTGGCAACAACCAAAAAGGCCCCCCCCCCCCCCAACGCACCGCCTCATCCGCAATCAAATCGTAATTTGCGCCAATCGCATCATTTCAGGCGCTATTGCACCGATGTTCAGCGCTGTCTGGCTGCTGGCGTGTGCTGTAATAGACGCTAGCCAGAGACTGCACGGGTGATTACAGTGGGCGACTCCCCAAAAATCTTGGCGCGTCGGAGAAACCTCACACCCTTTGCGCTAGGCAAGACAAGGACAAGAGTGGTTGCCCCAAGCCCCAATCTCGCCCCCTGTAAACTGTTAAACTGGATCCCACCCCAAAAAAAAATTACTTGATCCTGATCCGTCGCCTCCCTGATGCACCATTTCTGCCAGGGATGCGACGCTGCTGCCGCCAGGAGTCTCCACGTCGTCATCCCACCTGCAGCGTAGCGCAACGCACCTCAGCCCACCATCTTCTTTGTGTTGCCTCTCTCTGCAACCTTTCAGACTCGCTCTCTTAACCTTATTTCTACCTGGCTGGTCCGCCTTCTGAAATCTTTCTAGACGCGTGGCTTTGCCTGTTCTTCTTTTATGCTTCTCATTTGTAGCATTCCACTAGCCTAATCCTTCCGACTCTTTTTTTTGTTTCTTCCCTTCACTCTTCTTTGGTCTATACATCAGAGTCACATCAGCCTTGTTTTGCCACCACCGTAGCATGGCTTCGATAGCAGACTTCACGCCCAAGTCCTTCCGTCTCCTCCAACTCGCCCAAGATGCCTACGAAATGCCATTGCGCGTCCTAGACGCCCCTGCGGAAGCACACCCATCCCTCGCTCACCTATGCTTGCTCGTCTTCGAAGCTGTTCTCGAGGTGGTATGCGTCAGCTTGCCTGGCTACATTGTCGCTCGGTTAGGTCACTTCGACGCAGATAAGCAAAAGTTCTTGGCCAACCTCAATGTCATGCTCTTTACTCCTTGCCTTAGTACGTTCTCCCAAGCTCCAACACCTGCTATCGGCCCAATTTCTCAAGAGCAACACTAACCTCGATTCCCTTTGCAGTCTTCACGAAACTCGCTTCCCAGCTCAACGCCGAAAAGCTGACCGAACTCGCCATCATCCCCGTCATCTTCATCATTCAAACATTTGTATCATGGGCCGTCTCTGTTGGTGTGGCCAAGGCTTGCCGCTTCGACAAACGTGCCTCCAACTTCGTCACGGCAATGGGAGTCTTTGGCAACTCCAACTCGCTCCCCATATCGCTCGTCCTCTCCCTTTCGCAGACGATAAAAGGTTTACATTGGGACAGAATCCCCGGCGATAACGATGATGAGGTCGGTGCTCGAGGTATCCTGTACCTTCTCATCTTCCAGCAGCTTGGGCAGCTGGTGCGATGGAGCTGGGGCTATCACGTATTGCTTGCCCCCAAGGAGAGATACTCTGAGTATCGCGATCAGCTTGCTGAAGAAGGCGATTATCGACAGCAAGAGGAGCATGAGGAGCATGAGGGCCGTGGACTGATTGAGGGCCTTGATGGTGACACGGAAGACGAGTTCGCCGACGACACCCGCAGCGTTGACTCTAAAACATATGAACCCTCTGGTCCAACACCCGTTGGGGGTACTTCCAGAGCATCAGTTGCTGGATCCAGCGATGGCGATTCTATCGCCAAGAAGAAGAGACTCAACGAAGATGCGTCATTCAACAACCACTATGGTACCATCAGCAGCCGCTCCAGCTCTCACTCCCGTGGCATCCAGGATCGCGAAGAGCCCAGCGGATTCAAACAAGTTGCTCGCGACAAGTTTGCCTCCGCTAAGAAGAACACAACCAGTTTCTTCTGCGCAGCATTTTCCAAGCTTCCTAACCCTATTCAGGTAGTCCTTCGCTTCCTTGGATCGGCTGTCGCCAAGATTGGCAACTTCATCTGGGAATTCATGAACCCTCCTCTGTGGGCCATGCTCATCGCCGTCTTGGTTGCGTCCATCCCTGCACTACAGCGACTCTTCTTCGAAGAAGGCTCTTTCGTCAAGAACAGTGTCACCAGCGCCGTTGCTTCCAGTGGTGGCGTTGCTGTACCCTTGATCTTGGTTGTCTTGGGCGCCAACCTGGCCAGAAACACCATGGCTTGTGCTGATGTCCACGATCCTGAAGAAGAGGAGATTGGTACAAAGCTTCTCGTTGCTTCCCTGCTGAGTCGCATGGTCTTGCCAACTTGTATCATGGCCCCCATTCTTGCTGTCATTGCCAAATATTTGCCAATCAGCATTCTTGACGACCCCATCTTCATTGTCGTCTGCTTTTTGCTCACCGGCGCGCCCAGTGCACTCCAACTGGCACAGATCTGCCAGATCAACAACGTTTATGAAAAGACCATGGGTCGCATCCTTTTCCAGAGCTACGTCATTTGGTAAGTCTTCGTTTTAATGATATCCATCTGACAAATACTAATCTCAATTCCAGGATTCTCCCATCTACTTTGGTCCTCGTTATGATGGCCTTGGAAGTGATCGAGTGGGCTACTTAAAACTTTAAGTACTTACGGTTGTTTGCGTTTCGATTTGTTCTTTTTCTTAGTAGCGTTAGCATGTACGGCTGGATTTGAATCTCAATTGTACTTTGTCTTTGATGGCATGGCGTTTTGGAGAGGGTATTTGTCGGTTCAGACAAAGAAGGGAAGAAAAAGGGCATCCAAACAGTTGATGCACTCCTGCGGGAAAAGAAATAATTATATCTTGCAGGAAAGAACAGACATGGAATGATCGCAGTTTGCAGCCAAGTTATTAGACTTGGGTACGACTTTTAAACACGTTAGCACTGCGTGTCTTTTGAGAGATGAAACTAATACATGATATTGAAACCAAATTCAGAACTCCTCATAATCTGATCCGTGAACCCTTTTCTACCGGAACCTAAGATGGCTCAAGCGCCATTGACCGCCGGCGCTTCTTGTGGCACAAGAGCCCAATCCCTTACGGTGCCCTTGAAGTCACTGATTCGCACAGTCTTGATATCGACAACAATGACCTTGACCTCGCCGCTCTCAGCGGGACCATTCGTGCTGGCATCGTTTGCGGCAGCGCGCTGGTGGAACAAAGGCTGCTGCTCCTCTCCATCAAAGGTATTGTTCTCCAAATGCTGCTGATAGTAAAACTTTTCTTCCTCGGAGCCATCGGGAGCCAATCGCGCGGCACCTCCTATCGTGGCGCTAATACTCGACATGGCTGAGCTGTTGAGGTTGAGCAGCATGGTTGCCAGGCTGGATCGGTGTTCAGGGCCGGGGGATCCACCAGACATGCGACGGCCCTGGGTGGGTGGACGGTGAGATACCCAGTCGTGAACGAGGAGAGAAACGTTCGGGTTCGTGATGATGTTTGTGGTCTTGCGGGATGAAGGGTTGGTGGTCATGACGATGACGGGAGAGGCGGAGTGCGTCGAGGACGGGATGTAGGTGTAGTTCATGAGGGAGACTTGCGGGGTGTTGTCGGTACAGGTTGCGAGATGGAGCTACGGATGAGCAGTTAGCATCATTGGAAGCGTGTGGCCAGGAATTAGAGGCAGTGGCGATGAGAGCTCAACGTACAAAGCGCGCATTCTCAAGACATTGCACGACCTCGGATGGAAGAGTGGTGGTTGTCTGCTTGTGGATATCGCCTTCGGAGGCTTCGTAATTTAACGGAATCTTGTCCATGTTGGATGTAGCTTGCTATGCGATGCAGCTGATGTCGATGGTGTAAATAAAAAAAAAATAGTGAAGAAGAGTAACTAGAGCACGAGCAGACGAAAGCTGAGAGCTGTTAACCCGATATGTGGGGGAGGGGTTTGGGTTGGTGCTGGTGCTGGCATGTGTGACGTCTTGGAGGGGCGGATTCATGATTAGGTAATTTTCGAGATGTAACTGTAAGTCGACATGGTTGTCTATTTAATAATTTACAGTTAGTTTTTATTCTAGTTTCTGTTATTATACATAGAATTGGGTGTCGTTTGTATTCACCAGGTCATCTCGAATGCTGAACGCACATATCGCAATGTCAGAGCCACAGCTAGTCCAACCACGCTGTGGTGCTGTGAAAGACCGTTATAATGAATCATTTAGGGTACGAGACGTGATCGCATTTACGGCTCTTGGCATTGAAGCAGAGTTTGATATCTCGCCACACCTGTCGTGGCATCACATTGAAAGTCATGGCCTATATCGATGTCACAATGAGCAACAGAGTTGTCATTCAAGTCGACCATTTCTCCTCCCCGATTCTGATACCAAGCTGTGAGATGTTAGCAATGGCGTCTATCTGATTTCACAGGTGGAATTTCTGCAACGCCATTGATCAATGGTCACTTCCAACTCTGATTGGCACTGGTGACCGAAGAAATCATCTCCGCACAAGTCATCAGAATGCCAGTTAACTCGGACACCTTTCTTGCCGCCATTAACATCGGGCCTGGTGGACTCCAGAGGTGCCAATGGCGATAGAAGCGAATAGAGCGAGCGACATCTGCATGTTGAAAGAAATGGTAATGTTCCAAAGAAGGAGTAGAATCTTCGATGTGGGGTGGCCGAGCGTATTCGTGGTTACTTGATGAGAAAGAGTCGATGAGGACCTGACCATCTTGCCGTTGTCATATCACAAGCATTGGGTGGTTTGTCGGATGTGTTTCCTAGCCCGAAGCTCAACATGGGTTGCGGAAATCATGCTGCGATGCCTAGATGCGGCGACAGCTATAGTCAAAAACAAAACAAGGTCCATTCCAGAGCCGGAAGTCACGGTAAAGTAGTCTTGGCTGAGATCATGAAGAGCTGACGCGCCACTCCATGGACGGGCCATCCTCCGGAAGCAATGGATATATGCTGTTATAGTACACACTGTGGATGGCTGCGATTTGAAGTGCGAATGATGGGATATTGAGACCTGGAACGCCAAGCAGCTTGTGGTAAAATTCGGATGCCAGCATTGACGATCTAAATTTATCTGATAAGAGAAGGGCTACATTCACACAGAGCGCCAGCGTTGCTAACTAATGGGCTAGCAGTATATTTGGTACAGCTGTTTCCGTCATCCAATATACAATGAAGGTAAACATCTACTAGTTAGTTCAATTGAAAAGCGCCCCGTTAGATTGTTTTCCAGTGACTGTCCCAGTGGTTGTCCCAGTGGCTGCCGACTTGTTTTGTAAGCGTCACCGTTCAGGCTGTTGACCCGCCAAAGGCAAACCTTGTTGTACTTGGTCGATGCATCGCGAGCCACAACATACACGTAAGGCGGACTAATGAAAACCACATTCGCAGTACCATGATGATATTGTTTCTCTAAAATCATGGATCTCTTTTTCCATATACCGAGGCAAACTCCACTAAATCTGTCTTCATATGGAAGCTGCTCGAGTGAGGTGGAGAGGGGGCGCAGTTGACATGAAGATTGCTTCATGGGTGTTCTGGCGACATGGACCCCGAAGAACCCGATTGACCGAAAGCTAGTTCAGCTGCTGCAGCTAGTCTCAACTGTAGTCGGATCGATCTTCGATTGTATGGGGATTTAAATACGTCTGCATCGGCCTAGTGACTGTCGGAAGCAACTATATAAACCCCAGCTTTTGTGCAGACCAAAGCTGGCCATCGAAAAGCAACCATGTATCTCAGCACCATATTATCGTTTATCGCCGCCGTCACACCCTTGGCTGCGGCCAAGGTGGCAGCCGACCTCACTCTTTCATCGAGTGAATATGAGTCGTACGGGTGTGACGATAAGTGTCAGACAGCAGTCAAAGAGGCAATTGAATTGGACCGCGAGGCAATGATGCCGGATTTCGATTTTGACTTCTTCGCTACCGCCGACAACTTTAGCACGTCTCTCCAACCCGGCAAGATTCTCAAGTTTGACACGGTCAACGCCAACGACCGCAATGTCAGTTCGGGAAATACTGTCTATCGCATGCAGTACACCTCATTAGACCTCAATGGCTCAGTTGTCCCCGCGACAGGATTTATCGCATTCCCCCAAGTTAATGCTAGAGCAACCGAGGGCAAATTCCCTCTAGTTGCGTGGGCTCACGGAACCATCGGACTATTCAGAGGTTGTTCGCCAACCAATTCACCAAACTTTTACGATTATGCTACCTGGCAGCCCATCGTGGATCGTGGATATGCCGTCGTGGGAACTGACTACGCCGGACTGGGCAACAACTATACTGTGCACAGATACCTAACCCATAAGGTGCACGTCAACGACATATATTACTCTGTCAAGGCTGCTCGCACCGTCCTTGGGCATTTGCTCACAGACGAGTGGATGAGCGCTGGTCATTCGCAAGGAGGTGGTGCTGTGTGGAAGCTCGCTGAGAGTCGTTATGTCCGAAATGATTCCAACTACCTTGGAACTGTCGCCTTGTCGCCAGCCACTTATGTAGTAGACATGTTTGTTGGCGAATACTTGGACAACACTAGCGGCGACTTCGGATCGTTACTGGGATATCTAACATTCATCCCTTTCGCCATCAAACGTGGTTTGCCTTCCTTCAACGGCACCCTTGTTGGTGCGAAAATGCAAAAGAGACTGAGTTTGGCGGAAAAGACGCAAGTCTGCATTGATGGAATGTTCTCCATGGTCACTGGATTGAATGAGACCGATCTCGTCGACGAGGAAGGCTTTGCAAAGAACTTGCCGTCGCTACAGAGTTGGCAGAATGCCAATTCTGCAGCTCTTGGAGATAGGTCTCCCGCACCAATTCTGGTTATTCAAGGCACCAATGACACGTCCGTGTTGATGAACACGACTAAAAAGGCCTGGAAGAAGTCTTGCAGTGTTGGAAACGAGGTTCATTTGCGACTATACGAAGGACAGGAGCACTCACCGACTCCGCAGGCGGCGGAGCCTGAATGGCTTGGTTGGATTGAGAACAGGTTCTTCGGACAGAGGACATCCCTGCGCAGAAACGACTGCTCTCACAAGTCCCGCAGCCTATTAGCTGGCAATAACACCAAGACACCTTCAGAGAGCTGAGTTGACTATTATGTGATTAGTCAACAGAGGCAAAGGGGTATGTCGCGTTGGCGCAGAGCATCCATATAACATTTTTTTCTTGAGACGATGCTCGAGGGTTGTCTAGTGACGAATACTTAGCAATCGTAGTAAATACAAGGTTGCCACAAATTAGTTAATGAGCATTTGCAGCGGACACCGCGTTGTTTTGACTTTGTTGGTGCTACCTCGCGACTTCATGCCCTGCTCCATTACTCTGCTACCCTAGACAATTTCGGTGCTGCCAAGGACTGTGACTTCATATTGTGATTATTCGTTTTAAAAATATGTCAGAGCTTCTATGGATAATCTTAACATATAAATTCCATGTGATTTATTTCAAGTGTATTTTCTTGTTTTTAGTGCAAACGTAACCGCCGACAATGAATCAATCCTTGGATTCGTTAGTTTGTCCACCACAACCCAACCATGACAAGCGATTCAACAAGAGTTGAGAGGCCAATCCAGAATGATAGGAAAGGAAGTCATGGTATCATTGTAACAATATGAGACAAAAATACAGATGAAACAGACCACGAGGAAAATAAACATGAATTGGATGAATCAGGCACTTATGATTACAAATTTATCGACTCTGGTGAGTGAAAGCGCAGCTAGCGCAATGTCTCGCTAGCATCGAAAGTGCGTGAACTCCAAGGACTCGACCTCTGTCCAGCTTGCAACGCAAACCGTTATTGGTAACGCATCACACAAAATAACGGCTCCCTACAGCTATCTCGAGCTGTAATACGCGACAAGGAATTCTTTCATAAAAATTGAGAGCTGTGCTTTTACGTGCGCGCCATTGCGACTCGTCTTCAACTGCGCAATTGCATGCCCTCCCTTGCGCCCTTCACGGTGACATCGCTACGCAATCTGCTCGCCGCTCGGCCGGTCGCAACCGCACGACTTCGACAGCACACGCTTCATATACAAGCCTCTCATCAACATTTAAATACCATGGGAGCAGCGATGGCAGCAGCAAGACGATCCACGCGACTTAGCGCTGCAGAAGCGCCAGCCGCGCCGCCAGCTACCACCGACACGATGCCACCGCCGCCACAGCCGACCAATTCTAGAAAGAGAAAAACGCCAGCATCTACTACGAAAGCTGCATCAAAGTCGGGCGAAAAGAAAGAAGCCCCTACTACTCCCAAGAAGAAGCGAGTCAAGGCCGATCCGGCACCACCACCATTGACGCCAACACCAAGCGCCGTCGGGGTCATCGCGGAGCCTGCAGCGACCAAGCCGAGAAGCAGGAACGTGGATCGATTGGCCAATCCCAACTACACAAATGCAACGCTTCTTTCGCCCGAGACATCTCGAGTCATCAAGTCACAGCTACCGGAGCCTGAGTCTCCTTCCAAAGGGTCGCGAACTACGAAAAAGTTGACTACGCAGACACTACTACAGGAGGCGTGCGACTACTTGATTAGCGTGGACGAGCGAATGCGCCCCTTGGTTGAAAATCACCATTGTCGAGTATTCTCTCCAGAGGGCCTGGCAGAGACGATCGATCCGTTTGAGAGCTTGTCCAGCGGCATCATTTCGCAGCAAGTTTCCGGCGCTGCAGCCAAGTCTATCAAGGCTAAATTTGTCGCCCTCTTCGACAAAGATGCACCAACTCCAGGTGATCAACCTCACCCATCGGGTAAAGCTGCGCGATTCCCTCACCCGTCAGAAGTAGCGGCGTGTTCGATCGAGCGCCTACGCACGGCGGGGCTGTCGCAGCGCAAGGCAGAATATATCCAAGGTCTGGCGGAGAAATTCAAGAATGGAGAGCTCACTGCCCAGATGCTTTCCGATGCTCCGTACGAAGAGGTTCTGGAGAAGCTAATTGCGGTTCGTGGCCTGGGTAAATGGTCGGTGGAAATGTTTGCGTGCTTTGGATTGAAGCGCATGGATGTGTTTTCCGTAGGCGACCTGGGTGTTCAGCGCGGCATGGCGGCATTTGTAGGCCGAGACGTGGCTAAGTTGAAGGGAAAAGGCGGCAAGTGGAAGTACATGTCGGAGCAGGAAATGATTGAATTGTCGGACAAGTTTGCACCATACAGGAGCTTGTTTATGTGGTATATGTGGCGAGTGGAAGAGACGGATGTTAGCACTATGGAGAGCTAGATGCAGCAGATGCGAGGCCTTTTCCGAGGTCCAGTTCACATCTGTAAGGAACTTGAATTTCACTGAGCATGACAACAAACAACATGTTGATGTAAAATGCCATCTGCGATATGGTGGTAGAATGCAGGCGTGGTTTGAATCGGAACTCACGGCACCGACCATCACGGAACCCGGCATCGCGACCCAGTGGTGTGGCCTCAGGTGGCAGCACCATGTAGCTGTGTGGCCAAAGAGCCAGTAATCCCCGCTGGATTTTGCACATGCGCTATCTACTCCGCACGAGCGTGATGCGAAGCACACGCTCTGGTCTAAGTCGAGGGATTTTGGCTGGTTCGACAGTGCGAGCCTGATTCAGAACGAGCCGAACGAAAAGGAAAGGTGCCGTAATAAAAGACCCACGACTGAGACCTTGGCCATGCTGGCAATACGAGTTTTGGAACCATCCATGATGCTTACAGCAAAGCATCTTTCAGAATTAAAGTTTACAGCGTCCTGTTTCGGCTGACAATGTGTGTCGCTACTTCCAAAACAATTGGCTAAGAAGTTGTGCTTTGATCGCAAACGACGCTGAAAGTATGCCTTGGCTCACTCACTGGTGAATGGACTGTGCAGTAAGCTTACAAGAAGTTTCTGAGACGACTTTAGTGTTGAGTTTTGCCGCTGGAAAAGGTCCGAGTCCAACTACTTCTAGCTGCTGTGTATTACAATACGGAGCAAACCTTCTCCTCCATGTCCGTAGCGTGGCTTTTTGACCAAGAAAAGCAATGTTATTTTTTTTAACGTGCATTTTCTTGTATGCCTTCTATTCTATACATCGAGACCCGCTGATCAACTTGGAGAAAACAAACCGCGGTACGCTAAAAGCAGAAAAAAAAGCTTGTCCATTGTTGCCGGATGTTTCCTCGACTTCGATTCGCTGGGACGCAAGGGAGCTGAGCCCCTGTATTAGTGCATAGAAGTGGCTTGCCAGTATGCAGGCTACTGCTAGTGGTGTGTTGGCTCAGTCAAGGCCCGTCCGTATCCTGTGTGTGTCACATCCCAGGCTGTCCGAGAGAAACGGCATGGACAGATACCAGCATAGTAGTCCAGTTGACCACGCTGTCGTCATAATTGGGAGTGAAGAAAATCCGAATGGAGATCTACAAAATCAAGAAAATACGATTCAAAACAACCCGTAGTTTGAGCTTATCTCCTGGGCCTGACCCTTTATTATTCCCTGCGCGGGTTGCTGATCATTGTCTTCATGTAATGAAAGTGATATTGTGATCCCCTTTCCAATACACGACAACATGCCCTTCCAGATACCTGCAAATGATCCGTATTCATTAAAATTTCACGTCAACGACCGATGCCACCGTACGGTGATTTTCTACTCTGCCCGTTCTCCGCAGATTTTCTTTCATTAATCGCGAGAATGCTGGTACAGAGATGCTTGCAAGGAGGCTATGGGCAGGGTTTCTTCTCCTGTAATAACAATGGCGTCTTCCGAAATTGGCTAATATCGATGGTGCCCCGTTTAACCACCTAAAAAAGAAACCCATGTTGAAATTGGTCGTCCAGATTCATCTAGACCTGGATCGCGCCAAAGTAGTTATATTAATGACCTGAAAATGTGCAGTTCCAGTGGAAGCAAGGCTCTAACGATTTAAAGCGATATCTGCATTAATTTTATTTATTTATTTTTAAATGTATTTTATTGCAAAAACTCGCGTAACCGAATCGGGGACAAAGGCAATTGCCCCCATTGTGAGCAATGTCCGGGGCGAAAAGATTACATGCATGTGCCTCGACTCACAGATAGGAAGCGCAGCATCCGAAATTATTTTCTCCCGTATAGTCCGGATTATCTAATAATCAGATATTCTTGCGGAAGCACATATCCATCGCATGATGCTCACGCATGGATTCATAGGCCAATCGTAAAATTCAGTCATGTAGAACGTTGTAAACGTAAATGCCCCCCAAAAATCTAGCATTGTAATAAGACTGTTTAACGGGCCGACAGTCAACATGTGAAATACCACGGCTACATATGTAGGGCACCAAAGAGCCCTTTTTTCTTTCTTTCTGTCCAGTGGTGGCTTCCGGTTCTCAGCGGCCTTGTATCTAAGGAGGACGCGCAATCTCTCGACTATGTGGCGCACCACCATCGCCTTGGTCTAGTACAGTTGGTTGTTGTTAGTGCATTGGCAACAAAGAGTTTTTGCTGAATGCTTGTCGCTTTTGCCACAGTCTTGGATCGGTTGGGCATTGAATCGTATGCTGCCTTAAGCGATAAAGTGAAAGCGTACGGAATACAGTAGCCGTCAGTTCGATCATACTAATCGCGTGCATTAAACAGAATTGTGTAACTTTCTGGTTCCAATTGCTACCTGTAGACACTGTACCATCTGTGGTGGCAAAGGATATGATCACTGCCACTATTTGTTATTGACATCACAACGCGCCCTTGATCAATTTTCCGCTGCCCTCTCTAGGGATTTGTTTACAGATATGCCTCCCCTTCCTCCCCTTCAACAAAGTAGCGTGAAGATCTTAGGCGTCTTTGTCCCGCCCGTGTTTCAACAATACCCCCAAAAATGGCAAGGGACGGACCTCGTTGTGTCAACTGCTGTATTATTTTCTTCCTTGCTCCTGGGTGATCTGTGCTGTGCTGGTCCCAGTTTGCTGGTGGATCCTCAGTGGCTCAATGTACCTGATCATGTACCTGGCAACATGCCATTAGCTCACTTTTGCCACTCCACCACGTACCTGGAGCTCGTACCTGTCCCTGCATTACGACCTGTATCGGTACCTGAGGAGTCATTTTTTTTTTGCCTTTGCTTGCCAGCTTGTACAGTACACTCCAAGCAAAAATGGCCCCCCCAGCGGCAGATCGGGCACACTAGCTCGTAGCAGTCAATCCACTTTCCCTCCCATTGGCCCCAGTGGGAGGCAACAGCCGTGGAGCTCCCTCTCCTTGGTGTTGAGCGTGCGGTGCTGCTTAGCTGTCTTGTACCCAGGCGCTATGGTGTGGTGGTGCGGTGCGTGTTGCTGACTCCTCCTTCTCTCCTGGGTCCTTCCCATTTTCTTTCTTCTTCCTTCCCTCCTTCCCATTCTCGTAGCTCGTTTTCTTCGTCTTTGTATCACCTTTCTTCCCTTCAGAACGCTCGTTTGTTCCTGGCCAAAGAGATAATCCCTTCTCTGCCAATTTTTCATATCAGCTCGACTTTTAGTTTTCTTTCGCTTTATTTTCCCATTCTTCGCCAACCCGTTTGCCGAGGAAATCGTCCGTTACAAACTCAAAAAGGAGAACCCGTTTCAAGGTAAGTTTTGGGATTTTGGCTACGCCGCATGCCAAACGCAATAGCAGTTGCTCCCTCAACTTGCCCAATTATCCACAACCCCTTCCCATTTCCATTGCATTCCAGTCCCCCGTCACCTTCTGTCTCTGGCATCTACGACAAATAACAGTCCTTGCTATTTTGTCGACCATTCACGTTCGCTCTATTCCGTGGCAATCGCGACTTCTTCACTCGTCCAACTTGACCAAGCTTATTTCTTGTGTCACTTGAGGTTTGCCACTGCCTCAGCTGTTGTCGACGACGTTTTTCGCTTCGAACACTCGCCCAGGGAATGCCAATTGCGCCTGTTGACACCCTCTCGAGCTCTACCAACTTTGCATCACACTCCAACCAGCGACAACATATTATTTGATCGTGTTCCACGTCATCCCGTTCGCTTTATTGACCGTAGACTTTATTTTGACACACAGAGTCAGACTCACCCACACTGAACCGAACTCCCCATCTGTTGCACATTTCGAACCTTTCATCATAGCCGTGGCAGTGTGGTTATACTCCCTTACTAACTTGCTTCTGCCATAGATCAATATGCGCACCTCCGTTTACGCGGCCGCTTTGGCCCTTGCTGCACCCGTCTTCGCTGGTAGGTTAACTCCAGTGTAATCATCGGTAAACGCGAAGCTAGTATTAACCTCTTCTATATAGACAGCAAGTGCAGCGACGTCAAGGTCCAGAATGCCATCGCTAACATCGATTGCCCTACTGTCACCGGTGACCTGACTCTTCCCACTGGCATCGGTGGCGATGTCCAGATCAGCGGTATTAAGAAGATCACTGGCAACCTCAACGTCAAGGAGAACGGTGGCATCACTGGCTTGACTATTGGTGACTTGACTGAGGTCGAGGGCACCGTTGACATTCAGCGAAACAATGTTCTGGGCAACATCCGTATGGACAAGCTCACGACCATCAACAAGCTTTCCCTGATCTCTCTCCAACAGCTTGCTACCATCGGCTTTGGAAGTGAGGGAAGTACCGAAGCCAAGAGCGTCACAGTCACAGACACTTCGCTTAGCGACCTCTCCGGTCTTAACCTGAAGAGCGTCGATTCCCTCGAGATTACTACCAACTCCCAGCTCAAGATGTTCAACTCGGATTTGAAGAAAATTGGCCAGCGACTTACCTTCAACAAGAACGGCAAGAACATGGAAGTCAACATGACCGTTCTCGAGTCTGCCCAGGATATCACTGTCGCTGGCAGTGTCGCCTCCTTCAGCGTCCCATCCCTCCAGAAGATCTCTGCTCTTCGTTTCACCGACAACCCCAACTTGGAATCCTTCGAGGCCAAGAACCTTACTCAGGTTGGCGAGAACGCTAAGAAGACTGGCAGCATCTCCTTCATTGGCAATGACAAGCTCAGCAATGTCTCCTTCCCAGGTGTCACCAAGATCTTCGGTGATTTGACTGTCAAGAACAACACTGCTATGACTAAACTTAACGGCTTCCCCAAGCTTGAAACTATCTTCGGCGCTCTGCTTATCGCTGGTGAATTTAAGGAGTAAGTCACAAGTATTGGCGCTAGCCACATGTAACGTATGATCAGTTTTTCTAATTTATAATCTAGTATCGAGCTTCCCAAGCTCTCCCGTGTCGACGGTGCCGGTACCATCACCTCTACCAAGGATATTGAAAAGTTCTGTAACTCCGACTTCACCAAGTTTGACGCTCAGAGCGCCAAGAACCAGTGCAAGGGCGAGAACGACAAGGCTAATAGCGCTAACAACGGCGACTCCCTCGGCGGTGGCTCCAACAGCAGTGACCAGAAGGACGCTGCCAACGCTGCTGTCGTCAGTATGACCACGTTGGCTGCTGCTGTTTTCGTTGGTATCTTCCAGATGCTGTAAGAAGTTACGCAGGGACGGGATAGTGTGAAGTCTGATTAGGCGTCGATCTTTTTATTCCGGATATGTCGCATCCTTTTCTTGTAGCCCGCATATTGTGCTTTTAGCTAGCTTCCCGTGGCTGACACCGAAGAGAAATCACCTCCTTCTTTTTACGTTGGTCGCATAGACGATAGGACTTAATAATTGATTGTATTTGACCTTGATGCATAGATCATACATTACTGCCGTATCCAAACCCGGACATAATTTCAGCTCAGTGGCCATGCACCTTAGCTAACCCAAAGAATCGAAGATTGGTTTGCCATGACTTTATATGAGTTCGCTATCTAAACCAACGACTAAGCCATTCTTATCATGAGGGAGACTTGCGGGGTGTTGTCGGTACAGGTTGCGAGATGGAGCTACGGATGAGCAGTTACGAACTTCCGGGCGTTTGACTCAGCTCATGCATTGTAGAAACCCTTCTCGAATGTTTCAGTATCGTAAAATTTGGGTATAATGTTGTTGCCATTGAAGACGCGATCCTCCAACTCGTTGACGGCCCTGAGAGCAGAAACTTGGTTTGTAAACTTAATGAAGACACGTCGACTTGGTTGATCAATGTATAAACGTTCGACACGGCCATACTGTGAAAAGTGTCAATAGCAGGGTTCTACCAGCAAGAGACTCTGGTACCACTGTGCACTTGGCACGGCTCTGCGGTTCATTGTTTGCTCTCACCTTTTCACCACACTCCTCGCCGATTTCTTGACCAAGACCGTCCGCGATCTCAGCTTGGAGATCCGGCATATTCTCAAGCATATTCTGTAAGACAACTACGTCGCTCATGGTGCCAAATTTGCTGGCATCTTCGTTCTTACGTTTCCCGCCCACAATCTTGGCTTTGTTGGCTGGCTCAGCCCAGCCGCCTCCATCGGCGTCTGATTTCTTTTTACGCTTCTCCATTTGAACTTGCAATGGATTAATGATACCGGATTCGGAGGCACCCAAGCCTGTGCCTTTAGACCAGCCGTACTTTGACATAAGACGTTGAGCGAAGCCTGCTTGCCCAGGGCGGTTGGTGGATCGTGGTGGGGAAGACGTATCGAAGGATGGAGGGGGTGAAGGAGAATCGTTAGTGTTGTAGCGGATGGGAGCCGCTGATATGGTGGTTGATGAAGGTTCGGGAGCCGGAAGAGGAGGAGGAGGAGGAGGTGGTGGTGGTGCCTGTTGGGAGAGGGCGAGTCGTCGGGCGTAGGCTTCATCACCCGTGGTGTCACTCGGAGGAGCGGCTGGTGCTGTGGGAGGAGATTGAGGCGGCGGAGGGGCGAAGTTATATGAAGGAGGAGGGGCGAATTGATCTAGTGTACGTTAGTATGTGACAGTAAGAACAGTTTGGAAGATTATTATACTTGTTGGTCGACTATCTTCGTCTTCATCAGATGACTTGTCGCTCTCAGCTTTACTCTTGCGATGTCGGTATAATAAAGCCTTCCACTGTCGCACTTCGTCGATCTTCTCGTCACTCTTAATATACTCTTCTACATTGGTAGGTCTTGTAGGATCATAGATCTCGTCCCAGTCAGTTTCTAATTCTTGAAATTGCTGCTTCTTCTTTTTTTTGCGACCACCGCGTTGACGCTTCTCGCCTGTGCCATAGCGCCATTCATCTTCTTCTGTTGCTGCCCAATCAGCCAAAGTACTTTTTGGAACTGAACTGGGAGCCGCAGGAGCCGGAGTGGGAGCCGCAGGAGCTTTAGGAATGGCTTTGGAGAACGATGGTTTCGCCTTGGGCTGTTTGGCTTGGGGTCGTCGTATTGGCTGGAATTGGAACGCTGGGTTGATGGATTTTCGGGTAGAAGCTGACAGATCTGTGGAAGAGTCGTCTTGATTGTAACGGACTGGCGCAGATGAGATTGTAGCAGAGGGAGCAGGATCGTTAGGGTCATGGATGTTGTCGTACAGGGAGAGACCACGAGGAGGCGGCGGGGGGTCAGACATGGCTAATGGGGCTTTGCGACCGGCGCAATCGATTGAATTACGAATAATTTGCGTAAGCACAGTACATTATGATGATAAAATTGAGGAAATGCTCGTGTTTGCTGAAACTGATGCTGCGAAAGTGCGTTTGGTGCTGTGAAGTACGTCGGATAAACAACGGACCCGCGATGAAGCTCTGCACTGGTGCTCATGCCTCACAGCTGCAAGCTGCCCCTCCACTGGACGCCACCCCGCCAATCTCTCTTTTGTAGACCGCCCAAACAATTAATAACTTGGGTCGACATCCTCGTTACCAAACTCAATTTGCGCTTCAAATCCGGCACGCTTCTTCATTCAGCGTTTCTGCCGCCGCTCCAGCTCGATACAATATTGGTTCTTTGACTGAAAAGCGTATTCTATTCCCTTTTCCTTTGCAATTCATCCTTTGAGCCCGTCGAGAGAATCGATCACGATCACAGACATGTCTGATCTTGCGAGCCGCATCACCAAGCCCGAGGATAAGGCGGAGGACAAGCCTGTGGAAGTTCCTGCTGCTGCCGCATCTGAGGAGACTCCTGCCCAGGCTGACGGAGCAGCTGAGACTGGCCTGCAGGAACCTGAGTGGGATGTCGAGGTGTCGCTGAGCGATCTGCAGAACAATGAAGCTACTCCTTTCCATTCAGCTACCAGCTGGCAAGACTTGGGGCTGTAAGTTTGAAGAAGATGTGGATGTGCTGCACAAAATTTCTAACAGTTTGGCTTTAGGGCTGAAAACATTCTAAAAGGTCTCCTCGCCCTCAACTTCCTGAAGCCGTCCAAGGTCCAGGGCAAGTCCCTCCCTCTGATGCTTAGCGACCCTCCGAGGAACATGCTTGCTCAGTCCCAGTCTGGTACTGGTAAGACTGCTGCTTTCGTAACCGCGACTCTGTCCCGCGTCGACTTCACACAGCCAGATGTGCCTCAGGCCCTGATCCTCGCTCCCAGTCGAGAATTGGCACGCCAGATTGAGGGGGTCATTGGCGCAATTGGTCGCTTTGTTGAAAACCTGAAAATCGCTCCTGCCATTCCTGGAGCTCTTCCTCGTGGCGAGCCCGTGAGATCTGCCGTTATTGTCGGCACTCCCGGAACTGTCATGGATATCGTGCGCCGAAAGCAATTGGATGTCTCCAAGTTGAAGCTGTTGGTTCTCGACGAGGCAGACAACATGTTGGACCAGCAGGGTCTTGGAGACCAGTGCATGCGCGTCAAGGGGTATGTTGTTGATGGCACAGTCGTTCATATTTTTGTGACTAACAAATCCCAGAATGCTCCCAAAAGATATTCAAATTCTCCTCTTCTCCGCGACCTTCCCGGATAAGGTTAACAACTACTCTTCGAAGTTCGCCCCTAATTCCCATACCCTGAAGCTCCAGCGAAGCGAATTGACTGTCAAAGGAATTTCCCAGATGTTCATTGATTGCCCTGATGACAACACCAAGTATGACGTGCTTTGCAAACTTTACGGTCTCATGACCATCGGACAGTCCGTCATTTTCGTCAAGGTACGTCTGCATATACTCAATTGTAATCCATAAATCTAACCAAAGTAGACGAGAGAGAGTGCAAACGAGATCCAACGCCGCATGGTTGCCGATGGACACAAGGTTTCAGCCCTGCACGCCGCTTTCGATGGTGGCGAGAGAGATGACCTTCTGACCAAGTTTCGCAACGGAGAGAACAAGGTTCTCATCACAACCAACGTTCTTGCGCGAGGTATCGATGTTTCCAGTGTATCCATGGTCATTAACTACGACATTCCTATGAAGGGCCGCAACGATGAAGAACCCGATGCTGAGACCTACCTTCACCGTATTGGACGAACTGGACGTTTTGGTCGTGTCGGTGTCAGTATCAGCTTTGTCTATGACAAGAAGAGCTTCGATGCCCTCAGCAAGATTGCGGAAATGTACGGCATCGACCTCGTTCACCTGGATACAGAGGATTGGGATGAGGCGGAGGCCCGGGTCAAGGAAGTAATTAAGAAGAACAGAGCCCAGGCCAGCTACGCCCCCAGCGCTACCGATCAAAGCAAAACACAAGCTGCCGCCTAGAAAGTGTACCCTGCGGGATGGTCAATTGGATCGAAATGGTAGACTAAGAATCGACATTCCGTCTGCGATGGAAGCAATGATTACAATGTCGGACAAGTTAGATCTCAAAGATCGGAGATGTATTGGTTTGCAGAAGCGAGGATGCGAAACAAAAAGAATGCTGCATGGAATTAGATGGACAGTAAATAATTGCGTTAAGACGGCGCATGGATCAGATACCAAAAAATTTACAATGATACATACCACCAATTCGGACGTGCAGCGCTTAAAATGTGGCTCTGTCAGAAGGATGGAGAGCTTCTGAACAAACTCAAGGTTGCTATCATTGTTCAGTACGGACGCGACCACCTTTGTCTCTTTTTAATCCTGAACGACTGTCTTGATAATCCATTGAAAACAGTGGAATAGTTTCCACTTTCATTTATGAAGCAAAGCAATTGGACTCCTCACTTGTAGCCCGACACCATCGCCGTGGCTCATGCCGGGGCATGGCCGGCCAAAGCTCCTGCAAAGCTCTAGTAAATATACCGAGTCCGTCACGTTCTCAAGTTCTCGAGCACATACTGCATAATATCCTTGACGCAGAGGTTGCTGAAGAAACAATGGCTCAACTTATCGATGGCTTGCCTCTATATCAGGTTTGTGGCAACCAGGGAGGCCATTGTGTCTATCGGGTGTGACAGACCATACTGTGCTTTGCCGAGGCGTCATAGAGAAGACGCGGCTCTTCCGCTAAAACTTCACACTGTTGGACGTCCATGTTATTGCTCGAGCAGGTTGGTGCTATATTTGTTCCCACCACCCGGATGATTTATACCTTGATTTCTGTCTATATATCCGTCGTTAACCAGAGCGCAGACGCCATGGTCATTTGAGCACGCCAACGAGAGCTCTAAAGAATTTAAATTGTTAGTTATGGAGCTGTTGGCACTCATATTCCACAAGATAGCTAAACTGTTGTTTGTCTTGTTTGGCCGAGGCTCGTCGGGTCTTGAGGTACGTTCACAGCAGTCGCTGAGCAGGGTTCTGAGTTGACCAGACTACAGTCAAATGATCTTTATCTGTATGATGGGTGAATCGAACATGCATTCCGTATTTGGGGGCCCAATGAAGACTAAGCTGAAGGGATTATGTCTTTCCTCCCTGTAGAGTAGCCAAGTGCCTCACCTTTGCCACGGTTCGCAACAATGCAGACCTTTCGTCGCTATAACCTATGAGACGCCTTAGCATGGCATCATGTTTTTCGAAGCCCATGGGACCGAAGCATTTCAGATGAACGACCACCTAGTTCAGACTGCAGGAGTACTCATGATTATCCTGAAATACTGAGCATGTTTCACGCGCTGTAAGCCACCACCAACGGTAAACCGGCAAGTGATTTGATGCTGGACGAAAAAGTAGAGCCAGAGCAGGATGAAGAAAGACTTGGTCAAATAATATGGGATTTTCAAAAGGAGGGCTGGTGTGAAGATGACTCCTACCATGTATCAGATCTCACAGACGCGGAACGCACTGAGTGGCAAACTGCAAAGCTGGAGGATGGGTCTGGACATGTAGATAATAAGGAAGCAAATGCAGATTAGAGTATCAACATATGCATGGAAAAGAATGCCAATACATCTCTGGGCTGCCGCATGTGATGTTGTAGTATGCTTAATGCCGTCCAATGGCTGGATGTTGGCAGCCGCAACATTTTGCGCACATCCAAGTAGCACTGTGTACCTAGCAGTGATATACTTTGAAGGTGTCATTACATGTATACAAAACATGTGCATTTTCACAGAGCTGACGTGTCACAGCTCTAGTGTAGCGCAATTGTGACAGTACAAAGTCTCGCGTATAAGGTACATGGATCGTTGTCGCTACGACTCCCAACATACAACGCGGCGTGGCTACAACCAAGCTATCAAGAGCAGAAAATGTCACAGATGGCTGAAAAATCTTTGTGGATAGACCAGTATAGCCCTTGCTCGCCGACAAAGACCCTTGCATTATAGCTTGGTGCAATAGAGGTCGCAGTGTAGGGGCTCTGAGGCGAGCGGATGTGTTGCTAGGTTACAAAATTGACGTGGTCAATGTGCTAAGTCCCAAGTCGTCGTCGAGGTGGAACCCCCATGTCGCATTTGGGCCATTTTGGACGGATGAAATTGGACTGATTCCATTTATGGAGAGGACCAAAAGGTTAAGATCCCTGGCTAGTCCAGGCTTGTCGAGTCACTTGAGCCCCCATGTTGGTGGAGCGTTCGACCGCCTTTTGCATTTTCCTCCAGGACGATGCACCAGTGGACAGTACAGCGCTGGACAGCGCTGGACAGGCGGTGTCGATGCTGGGGTCGCAGTATAGCACACTGCTACAGCGCTGAAAGCACACTAAACCAAAACGTACTTAGCGAATCAATGAGCGGGCCGTCCCTCGCAAGCTGCACTATATTTCCGAAGTCTTTGTTCTGCACAAACGCACATCAGCAGCTACATGGACAGATGAATTTCGTCGACACACTCACAAACCCATCGACACCTGTTTTGAAAAGTACCTAACCGACAATCATGATGCCTGAATATGGCCTTGATACCCAGGAAAACGTTTCGAGGCCCAAACCCAACCACCATTTGTTTGCTCCTTCGCTGCAGGGAGAGGGGGGTGCTGGGCAAAGACGGGACAAGTCAGACGCGAGCCACGTTGCCCATGGCTCGGCCATTTCTTGGTGCCACACCTGTCTCTTCCCTTGAAAAGAAGCGGCGCTAATTATTAAAGAGCTTGCATGAAAGGGTCGTGGATCTCATGTGGCACCAGTGCGAGGTCGTCGTACAGTACTGCACATGAACGATGACAAGTGCCAATGGCGCTAACAAAGCTGGACGGGAGCGTGTGAATAACTATCAAACGCTTCGTTATGCAGAGGAGCAAAGTCTTGTTACCCCACGATGCACCCCAACTCTTATCCAGTAGACCTAACTGCGGCCTTGAATGCATCTCAAGTGGCTATTGCAGTCATGAGCACGCGGCGGAGGGACCAAGTACAGCTTCCGTCGAGCCATTATCATGCATGTCGGGCTTCTCATTCTCCGCAGTCGGGCATCCATTGGGACTTGGGCATGCAGACTATGCTGTATGTACCAGCGCACGGCATTGTCTCGAATCCCGCCATTTGAACATGTCGTATCCTAATTATTCGACTTGCATCTTCCTGCAGCTCCAATTATCTCAATTGGATCCTTTGTGATCACTTGAGCCACTTTAGCAGGTTGTCGGGGTTTTTTTGGGTGCCCGCCATGAATCAAAACTGACCAGGGTCCCATGTCGCCAACACTGTCTTGATTAAGATGCAAATGTACTTACGACCCTGGTTCACGATACTTGTTACCGCCACTAGCATCCAATTGACGCTATTTTCTTTTGTCGCTACGGTACTCTTCTCGGTACGACCTCAAGTAAATTGATAAATGACCCCAGTCGGCCGTTGGTTGTCTGGACAAACCTGTGTTTACTCTTTACCCTTGTCAATTGTACGAACCAGGTGGACATCGGCCTTGAAGTTTGAGATATTTGAGGCTCACATTGGGCGCCGAATACTTTGACTCAATTCCTCTTCTCTTGCTTCCTCATCACTCCGCTGACACCTCGTACCCTAACCCACGCTTTACGTTGCCTCTTGACTTCTCGCTGCCCAAAATATCCGTTTGGCTGCACCCCCCAAAAGATATTTGCGAAAAAAGCCAGAGATATTGCACGAAAGTGTTTCTATTTTTTCATTTGTTGTTTACGACCTGATACGATACCCTTCGGTCTTGTTACGCGCATCTATATGACCGTTACGGCTACCTAATACCAACATTTTCTCAACCACATCGCCGCCACAGCCTTCAATTATCCCACCGCTACTTCTTTCTTCGTCCCCTCTCTCACTCCCCTCTACCTATCACACTCCAAACTCTCCACAGGCATCACAATGGCTGCTGAGCAAGGCGTAGCATACTGCCAGCACAGAGCTAATGCTGAAGAGACTCTTCAAGTAGCCGACTTCTCTAATGTCAACTACTATGAAGTTCCTGTCGATTCAGATGACGAGTCCATAGGTGAAAATGGTACGTGCACAACATTATGGAATCATTGAAAAGTGACTGACACTGGAAAAGAGGATGCAGAGTACACCACCGTTCCCGAAGACGGCAAACCAGTTTTGGTCTCTGACGACAAGAGTGCTACCCCTGTCGCTGAGAGTGCCGTTTCTCCTTCCAAATCGAAGAAAAACAAGAAGAAGAAGAACAAGGCAGACAAGTCTGCACCAGTCGCCGTTGTCACTGAAGTAAAGACCAAGGACAGCGAAAGCAAAGAAGAGACCAAAGACAAGAAGAAGAAGAAGTCTAAGAAGGATAAGGAAAGAAAGCAGGCCGCCAAGAACTCCAAGGATGAAGCAGCTGCAGAGGCGGCTTCAGAGTCTAAGCCAGCTGACGAATTTGCTGCTGTTCAAGGAGAGGCAACACCTTCTAAGCCCGATGACGAGAATACCCCTAAAGATAATGCCAAAGATGCTACGACTACGACGGAAAATGACACCACTCTTAATGATACGACTAATGCCCCAACTGAACCTTCCGCAGAGAAGGTTAATGAAATTAATGATGAGAACGATACGACCAACACGACCACTGAATCCAAAACTGAGCCGATAGAGGAACCTGCAGTAGCTGCCGAGCAAGCAACCGAGCCTCAAGAAGTTCAAGAAAAAGAATCAGAGGAAGCTGAGCTTCCTGGAGTCGAAGATGTCAAGCCAGTAGAAGAAGTGGCCCAGGAGGCTACTGGTGAAATCGAAACTACTGAGGAGGCGGCCAAACAACCCGAAGCCTCGGAGGCCACGAAAGAGGTGCCACCTACGGTAGACGGGTCAGAAACAGGCGAGCCTGTATCTGAGCCTACAGAACAAAAGCCAGCAGATGTTGAGTCTCCTGAATGCACGGAACAGGAGACTGCTGAAGCTGCGCATGAAGATACCGTTCCGGAGCCAGAGGTTCAGGAAGAGCACGCATCTGAAGTCGAGGAGAAGCAGACTGACGAAGCTCCAGTTACTGAGAAGCAGGAAGATGAATCTGTGACTGAGGAGCAAGCTGAAACCGATCCAGCTACTGAGGAAGCTGTTGTTGCGGTTGAGCCTGCTGCTGAGTCTACTGAAGAGCGTTCCGTTGCTGAAGAACCAGAAGCCGAGCCTAAGGCTGCTGAGGATAAGACTGTTGATGTGGAGGGGTCAGCTGAAGAGAAAGTTGCTGATGCCACTCCCGAATCTGTCCCCACACCAGCGGTCGTCGAAAATGAGCCAACTACCACAGATGAGGTAGAAGAGAAGGAGGTTTCTGATGAAACTACTACTGCCGAAGTCGCAGAGTCTGCTGAGGAACCTGTCGCGGCCCCTGTTGAAGAAACAGAGGAGCAAGTTGCTGCTCCGGAAGCCAAAACGAAGGATGAGCCAGCTGCTACCGAGGCCGAAGAGGTTTCGAAGGAGGAACCTGCGGTTGAACAACCAGCTGCTCAGCCAGAACAGACCGCTACCGAGGAGCTTACAACCAAAGAAGGTGGCGAACAAGCCGAGGAGGAGGCTGCCGCTTCTGTAATTGTCCACGGACAAATTGAGCAGACAGTTTCTGAGCCGGCCAAGGCTACAGAAGCCGAAAAGGACGAGACTGGTGCCGAAGAAGCCACCCCGATCCCCAGTGACACTCCCATAGCCAAATCTTCCCCTGCTGAAGCGGAGCCAACTACCGAAGAGGATGTGAAGACTAGCGCCACCGAACCGGTCACTGAAGAAACTCCTGAAACGGCCGTTCAAGACGCTGTAGATACAACTGAGGCAGCTACAGAGGAAACTACAGAAGCTAAAGAGACTGCAGTTGCTGACGAGGCAGCTGTAGACGATTCAGAGACGGTAGGCCCTGCAGAGGTGGAAGAGCTTGTCTCGCTTGTCTCGCCTAGTGAACAGCTTGAACAGAAGGCTGCCGAGGAGCCCGCACAAGAGCAAGCTGAGGAGCATGTACCTGTTGAGTCAACCGCTGTTGACGCACCTCACGTTGCTCTCGCCGAGGAACCCGCTGCCGAAGAAGTGGCTGTTGACGAGCCAGCCGCTGAGGAACCAGCTACCGAGGAACCAGTTACTGAGGAAGCAGTTACTGAGGAACCTGCTACTAAGGAACCTGCTACAGAGGAACCTGCTACAGAGGAACCTGCTACAGGGGAACCTGCTACAGAGGAACCAGCTACCGAGGAACCTGCTACTAAGGAACCTGCTACAGAGGAACCTACTACTGAGGAACCTACTACTGAGGAACCAGCTACTAAGGAAACAACTCCTGAAGAACCAGCTACTGAGGAACCAGCTGTTGTAGAGGTCAATACTGCTGAAGATGATATCTCTGCACCTGTGGCTGCCACTGAACAATCTATTGCAGTTGAAACGTCCGCAGATGAGGAGGCTGCCGCTGAGGAGCCTACCGCCGAGGAGCCTACTACAGGACTGTCGAATGAGATCGCTACAGACGAAGAAACAGCGATTGAAAACAGCAAAACTGTAGCAACTGTTGAGGAGCCAAGTTCAGCAGAGCCAGATGCCTCCACGCCTACGGATGCGGGTGTCGATGACCGTAAGCTCGATCTTTCGATGGTAACCGATACCGAACCTTCTCTTGTTCAGTCAAAGGATGATGGGTCTGTACAGTCTGCTGCTGATGTTCCGATCCTTGTTGCCGAACATCAGGGCGTGGAGACGACTACAACATCTGAGCCTAACGCTGAGACTTTGGAGGCAGATCACATTGTTGGAGAGACTCCATCGCAGGATGCCACAGTGATCAGCGAGGATGTTTCACCTGCTTTAGAAACAGAAGAAGATAAGGCACAACCAATTCCAGCTGAGGTTGCTGTAAAGCCTGCTGCTGAACCTGCTGCTGAGCCTGCTGCTGAACCTACTGCTGAACCTGCCGCTGAACCTGCCGCTGAGCCTACTGAGACTGCCGCTGAGCCTGCCGCTGAGCCTGCCGCTGAACCTGTCGCTGAGCCTGCTGCTGAACCTACTGCTGAACCTGCCGCTGAGGAAGCACCACCACTCGAGCCTGAACAGCCAGAAATGGAGGGCATTGAAGAGGACAAGACCGAGGAAGTTGTTCAACCTAATGCAGACGCCTCAGCTGAAGACCCTGTTGCTATCCCTAAAGTTTTCGAGGAAGTTGCAGATGAAGCCGCGCATATCGCACCGGGAACCAGTACTGAAACTGTGAGAGACGCCACACAGGATGTTTCCGTTGAGCCCACCACTTCAAGTGACATAGTACTGAAGAAGGAAGCAACCGAAGCTGAGGTTAGTGCCGAGACAGGAAGAGAGGAACTCACACAATCTGGAGAGCACCAAAGTCTTCCCGTTACTGCTGAAGGTGAAGAAGCTCTGAATGAAGACGATGTTGCTAAAGAGCCAGTGGCTGAAACTTCTATCGTCGCCGAAAAACCCACTGTTGCTACAGAGGCTGCTGAAGAGAGCAGAGACAAAACTGCGGATGCTGTAGCTCAGCCAGAAGATTCTGAAGAGGCAAAAGATTCAGTAGAAAATGAGCAGTCAGAAAGTGTTACAGACGAGATATCGGTCAATGGTGACCAGCCTGCCGTACCTGAGAGCACAGAGATCGCAGACAGTCCTGTCGCTGAGAAGGGACGGGAGCATACTTCGTCACGTGAAGTCGACCACTCTATCCAGCCGTTAAGCGAAGGCAACAGCGACCAGCCTGAAGAACAGCAAGATGATTCGAAAGATCCGCACTCTTTTGATGCCACTGAGGCTGCGGCCGCCGCCGCCGTATCTTTGGCGACTGCAGGAACCGCAGCTGCTGTTCTGATAAACAATGAAGAGCATAAGGATGAGACAATTCCAGCAGTCACAGACGAAGCCCAAGCAAATTCTGAAGCGTTAAAAAATGTCGATGGTCAAGCCAATGAGGCGGAGACTATGAACAACGAATGTCAAAATGGTGCGCCCGAGGACACGGCAGAGTCTCCCGATATTGTTGAGACTACTGCACATTATGCCACTGACGATTTACCGCAAACTGCAGAATCTGTCGATACAGAAGTGAAAGATGCGCCAGCTCCAGCAACAGGTACATCTGAAAAAGCTGACGAAGTGGCTGTGGAAATTCCAACTACCACTGCTGCTGAACAGGATGAAGATGTTGATGCTCAGACTGACGCACCTGCTGCCGAATCTGCCAGCACTGTAGAACATCCTCTTGAAGCGAACCGAAGCGTAGCGGCTAAAGATGAGTCCTCCACGCCCGAGACTGCTGCTGAAGAGAGCCCTGCTGCTCCAGCCCAAGAGGTGACTAAGGCTGAAACCACAGAAACTGAAGCGTCTTCGAAAGCAGAACAAACTGGTATTTCTAATGAGGTTCCTACTGGAGAGACAGAGTCAGAGAAACCCTCAGAGGTCACCGAGGCAGTCGAAACAACGGAGTTGGTCCCCGATTCAAACAAGTCACTCGACGCAGCGGACGCTACGAAAGCGGATGAGACGGATGAGCATCGCATCGAGGAAGTAGTCGCAGCCGAGGGACACTCGACAATGCCAGAAGAACAGTCTTCTACCACTGAAGAGGAAAAGCACACCGAGTCAGTAGACCTTGCTGATGCAGACGAGCAAGCCCAGATTGGTGAAGCAGCCACCGAGCCTGGTACTGGTACCAAGCAAGCTGAATTGGAGACAGTGGATGCAAATTTCAACGCTGAAAAGACAAAAACCACAGAGCTAGAGCCCACAGCTGTATCAAGCCAATCCGCCGATGTCCCAGCTCAACCTCCCTCAGAACATACAGAGGATCAGGCAATTGAGCGCCAGGAGAAGCTCCAGGCGAATGAGTCTGCCGCTGTTTCTACTGAGGAACAACCAATTGCGGAGAGCAAGCATACTGAAGAACCCACCGCAGTTTCTAAAGAGGCAGCCACTTCCTCAAGGGAGGTGAAAACTGATTCAGTCGATGCTGTTTCTTCTACACCAATCGCTGCTGGTGGTGCGGCCGCTGTGATGGTTGGTACTGCTGCTGCTGTAATTGCAAATAAATCTGGAGACGAGACTATTGTTGCAAAGGAAACAAGTGTTCCCAATGTCACAGAGAAGCCTGTGGAAGAAGAAAAGAAAGGTGAGGCAAATAAAGTTCTGCAAACTGCCCCTGTTGAGACCGCTGGCCCTATTGAAAACAATGCCGCTGTGAATGCGGTTTCCAATGGAGAAGACGGTCCCTTGTTGAAGGCTGAGCAAGTTGTGCAGCCCACGGCGCGCGAAGTTGCGAAGCCAGGAGAAGAAGCCAAATTTGCCGTGGCCCAAGTCGAATCCACGGAAGATGAAAGTTTGGAAGAATTAATCAAGTCGGCGGCTGAGGTGGAGAGGAGACAAAGCGAGGAGCCGGCTGCCGATTCGGCAGCCGCTGGAATCGCTGCAGCTCCAACAGACGTTGCGACGAGAGATGGCCCAGTTGCCTCGCAAGAACCGACTAGCAAAGCAACTGAGCCTCAAACTCAAACACAGGAGGATGCTCCAGCTCAGACGGTGGAATCTGCGAAGGCAAGTGTACCCGAGAGCGCATCCCAAATCACACCTGCTAGTGGTTCTGTTGTTAACAGCTTCAAGTCTCGAGAGAAGTTCCTCACGGTTCTCGGAAGATGGATTTTGGCACCCTGGACTTGGCTGCGACTGAAGCTTTTCAAGCCATCGAAGTCAAAGCCAAAGGCAAAATAGATTGGAAGTAATTTGCCACAGCGATTGAATTTACTGCGTTGCATTTTCGAGCGTTTCAAGAAAAGATGGAGAAAAACTAAAGACCAATTAGCTTTCTTTCAACAATTCCCCATCGGATGTGAAGAACAAAACATAATATCCTACTGCTGGATATTAGGGCACTGATAGTACAAGTGTCAGCCCTCGTGTATCGTCTGTATCATGACGGACAGGTGGCGAACTAGTATTCGCGTACCACCGTTAAGATGCACTGGAGTTTTTATTGTTGCTTCGATGTTCATGGAGACGGATAGTTCCGACACTCCTAGAATACGCGTTTGCAAATTTGTTCTTGTGTATTTCTCGTTTCATGCGTTGTCGTTTGAAAATTGTACCCGCTGTTATGGATGAAGTACTAATCATGTGCACAGAGAGTAGACGTGAAGAAACCGACAACGCAGCTGAGAAAGTAGACAGAGAGCGGCGTCGACGGCACAGACACTCTCATCACTCCTCGCATCAACCCAGACATCGCAGTGACGAAGAGCGGGAATCCAAGGAGTCTAAGAGGCGATCTTCACATGTATCGCATCGCCATAAATCTGATCGCGAACACAAGTCAAGCCGCGAGAACAGACCGGACAGAGACGTCAAAGTGAACCCTGAGCCAGCACCTCCTCCAGTGCTGACACCCCCAGTGAGCCCTCGACAGCGCGGGTCGAACTCTGCAGAGCCATCTAGCTCAAGAAGGCGGTACCGAACTGCAGAAGAGCAGGCAGCTCATGACAAACGCAAAGCTGAACGAGCAGAGCGCAAACAGCGTGAGCACAGAGAGAGTGACACCGACCATCGTGACACTGAGCGACGCGAGTCTCGCCGTCACCCACGACCAGTTACGCCACCTGAACGACCTCCCGAGCGCAGAGAGAAGGATATAGAAACCGACCCCGAACGCTCTCACAGAAGATCTCGCCGCCATAGCCACTCCAGCCATCATCGTTCAGAGCGTCCAGCATCACGAAGAGGGCCACCATCCACTCGTCAAGAGCCAACCCCGCCAAATTCTCATAAAGGGTCGCATCATGATGACGAGGCTAAAGCTTCGGACAGTGGTAATTCTAAGCATGGACCCCAACATGAAGGTGAAGACGCCGCCAGAACAAGACGTCGCAAGAGCCGCAAGCCTGAGCAACCGGATACACCCCGCTCACCACCAGCGAATAAACGTGAATCAAGACATCATGGGTCGGAAGATTCAGCCAGGAAGGCTAGAGAAGAACGCAGAAAGGCGCAAGAAGAGCCGAAATCAGGCGGCATCAGGAATGTGTTCAAGCGATTGTTTAAGAAGGATTAGCGCATGTATCATGACTGTACGAATTGATGTATGATGTATGATGAATATGGACATGGCCATGGATATGGATTTCCAAATTGTGTTATAATATCTTGGGTAGAATGATCACAGGAAGATGTGGGCAATTTTGATAATTTTATATGTTGCTTGATATTTTGCACATGAACATCACTAGTCGGCTTCAGACGTTGAAGGGGCACCTGGCAAACACCATTAAACGATCAATAGGTAATTGAAGTTAATTTGCAATCTTAATGCCTAGTACATGCGTGAGCACCACAATATCCTCAAATGTCAAGATTATCACGCAGCTCGGCATTTAAGCTGGGATTGCCTGATTAGGCAAGTACACATGGGAGCCAGATGGGCAATGCGGGTGGTCCGAGTGGTCCGGAGAATTAGTTTTCTATCATACTCAACCATTTTCCCCTTTAAATAGTCTCTTTGAAATAATTACAATCATTAGCTGCAGTGCAGGAATTAGACCTGCGCATTGTCCGGTTTCTAGGTAGGCAGTACGGGCTGCAGGAATGCTGCAGCACCGATGACCTCCGCCCCAACATGATGCTATTCGCGGAAAAATTAGACTGTAGTACCCATCTCCATCTGACTGTTGAAAGAAATGTCAAAAATATCCAGCCCCCCTAAAACTACAAACTTCATCTTCCATTGTTTTTTCTGCCAACGGATCAGATCACCGTGCATCAATATGATTGCTCTGTGGACAGTCTTTGCAGGCATCGCTGCGGCGAACCTCCAAGACCTGCCAGCCTTTCTTAAAGACACTTCTTCTGCTCTCTTTCCAGCGCTCAAGGATATATCCATAGCTATCTATCACGACCCTGAAGTCGGTCTAGATGAGCGACATGCCCACGATCGTGTTGTGCGACACTTTTCTACCTTCGATGGTTGGCACGTTGTGCCTCACGCGTTCGGCATGGAGACTGCCTTTGAAATGACCTTCGAGCACCGACCAGCAAACTTTTCGGGCGATCTGAAGACAATTGGGTTTCTTGCCGAGTATGATGCTCTTGTTGGAGTTGGACATGCCTGTGGACATAATCACATTGTCTTGAACGGCATGGCAACGGCTTTATTCACAAGCAAGGCGCTGCAAAAATACGACATTCCCGGACGCATTAAGTTAGTTGGCACGCCAGACGAAGAAAATGCTGCTGGAAAGTACGTCTTGAATCAGAAAAAGGCATTTGATTCTGCGGATATATGGCTCATGGCTCACCCTACTTCGAAATCGGCTATACAGCCCATGAATGCCAGACTGAACTTTTTTGCAACGTTTGAGGGTGAGACGCATGGAGATGCTGTCCAGAAGGCGTATGAAGCCATGGTAGTGGTCAACTCGCTAGGAACATTGCCGGGCACAGCATCTACGGTTGCCACGATTGAGAACGTTGGAGTGTACGCCACCAATGTTGTGCAGTCTCTGATTTCGTTGGGAGTGAGCGGCATTTCCAAAACTCAACTGGATGCAACTATGAGCCAACTGCTCAACAGTAGCTACCCAGGCGTCGATTATGCCACATTCGAAGACAAGGATGGGGTAGCAGTCAACATCACCGGTCCCGGTGGCCATGGCTCTGAAGCCAGCCGCGGACCACTGAGCCTTTCTATCGAGGTATTCCGCACCCTCTCTTCCGACACCAGTCGCGAATTCTACTTGCCCGGAAATACGACAACGAAGGAGCTGGACATCACAATTGACATGCGCAGCCGATATACTGCGGATTTGCCAGCCGTGGCAGCCAAGGTCAGCGACTCCATTAAACATCTGACCAACTCAGTCAGCCACGACGTCAAGTACCCATCGTTGGAGCTAGTGCCTTATATCCCCGACAGCTTTCTTGGAATCATCAGCTCCAAGGATTATGGCCTCACCGACTGGAATATTACCGACTTTGCACCCGCATCTACGGATGCTTCCTGGCTGGAGAACCCTACGCTGGACGAGAACCACAAATTGGTTGGAGTGGACAAGGTCGTCTTTCACGCGAACTACAACATCTGTAGCAAAGGAGGAGTCTGTGCCTTCAATCACGAGCCCAAATTCGCAGAGGTAGCAGGAACCGATTTTAGTTATGCTCAGACTGAGATTGTTGCACGCGCCGAGGCACACATGGCAGTAGAGTTGCTTGCAGACGACTCCAAATATGAGGACGCGACTGCAATCATTAATAAGTAGAACTAAATGGCAACAATGGAAATGAATGAGAAGTAGAATTTAAATTAAGAATGAAAGGGGTCTATATCACAATTCTCATCTTGAGCTTGTCATCAGCTACAATTTCATCCTTCACGGCCAATAGCTGTCGCATGTCCCAGTTGACGCTAATGTATCGTCCAGCTAGCCAGTCCCGCCTCTCTTGCGTAAGCCATGAGACTGTATCACCGCATAGTTGAGGGGTATCTACCAAAATGCTATGAACGGCCGTAGGCATATTTTTGGCCAAGTCAGTCGGAACGCTGCCGGGGTGAACTGCATAAGCTAGCAAGCCCTGCTCGCCATGATCGATGTTCAAGAATTCCGTGAGACGAAGCACCGCGAACTTGGTGGTTTGATAGCCGGATGCTCCATGACGGCTACGGTGAGCTCCAACGGAGCTAACGTTGACTACTGTCTTAAGCTTGCTAGCAAGAACTAGCGGAAGCAACGCGCGAGTGACGAGATAGAGGCCCTTGACATTGATATCCCAGGTCTTGGTCCATTCTGCGGGGTCGGAGTCGCCAATGGGGGTAAACTTTTCCAGATAACCGGCGTTGTTGAACAAAACGTCGATAGACGAAACCTGAGACTTTGCCAGCGTGGCTGCAGCGTCCACCTCTTCTTGAGAGGAAACGTCTAACTTGAGTTTGACAACCTTGGTGGATGGCGAAATGGCCTGAATCTCTGACTCAAGCGAAGCAAGACTGGATCGAGCGGCAATAATGATAGTGGCAGCACCAGCACGAGCAAATGAAAGAGCAGTCGCACGGCCAATTCCCTTTGACGCGCCACTGATGAAAATGGTTTGAGATTTATGATCAGATTTTGCAACGAATGAGTAGGTGTCCGTGTGAAGGGTGGAGGTAAAGCTGATGGCGGCAGGGTCTGGGTGAGGAGCCATTTTCGCTATGGATGTATTGAGGCTTTACGTCTAACGCGAATGCTTTTTTTTAATAACGGGGATGAGGTGAAACGGTCAAAGTTAATGAGAAATGGAAGCATTGCAACTGAGCTAAATTTATACACTAAATACAACAACGCTGGTGGCGGAATCTGGCTGCCGCCAGAGGCGACTGATCGGGCTATGACGTGATGGCCTCGCGTGCCAATATGATCAATTGAATCCTTGGCGCAAGTCCGCTGTTCTACGTAGTCAAGCGACGAGGGGAATTCCACATGAATGTCGGATATAAAGAACGACGGATTTATAGGTCCACGGGTTCCGAAGCCGACAAACGACCGCTTAGTGCCGAAATGCAGCTTACGACTCCGTACGGTTCTGTTACTGAATGCGACGTTCATGTTTAGATCTCAATGGTTCCATTTTAGGCAATCAACGCCACAGGCACCACCACTATTCAGCCCCCACCAGCCACACTCTCGCTCTTCACGGGGCTCAAGGAGGGCACAGAGAAAGAGTGGACCTCGCGCAAAAAAATAATCCCGGCAGTGCCCTAATTTTCGGCCCATTTTCGACCAACCCACCAAAAATTTCGCGACGAGTCCCCTCCATCAAACAGTCACCCAAAAGTTTTTATATTTTCAGGCGCAGGATTAGACTTCTTTGCGTTCTTATCACATCAAACCCCCCCAAAATCATTCAAAATGGCTCCCGTTACTGTATGTACATGATTCAACCGCTTTGCTGTTTCGGCTTGTGCGCCTCAATTCCCGGTAAAAGGGAATTGAGACAAACATGCCTGCAAGAAACTAGAACAGTAGGCTAACAATCATGTAGAAGAAGTCCCAGAAGCAGACTAAGAAGGTAAATAACACCTTACCACCTCGAACCTGACAAGGAGAAATCGAACCACACAATGCTTTGTCGGCGACGAGTTGTGCGATAGAATTGGAAATATAGGTACTAATACATGTCCGCAGTTCATCATCAACGCTTCTCAGCCTGCTTCCGACAAGATCTTCGACATCGCTGCCTTTGAGAAGTTCCTCCAGGACCGTATCAAGGTTGAGGGCCGCACCAACAACCTCGGCGACAGCGTCATTGTCCAGCAGAAGGGCGAGGGTCAGATCGAGGTCATTGCCCACATTGACTTCTCCGGCCGCTACTTGAAGTACCTTACCAAGAAGTTCCTCAAGAAGCAGCAGCTCCGTGACTGGCTCCGTGTCGTTTCCACCTCCCGTGGTGTCTACGAGCTCAAGTTCTTCAACGTCGTCAACGACGAGGCTGACGAGGACGACGAGTAAAATCTGTCGCCTACGATGCTTGTCTAACGATGAACAACGATGGGATATCGAAAATGGGTTTATAGAAATCAATAGACCTGTTGGGCCATTACACTCATGAACCAAAAGATTATGTGAATGCGTAGTGGGATGCAATCAATGATACGCTTGTGATTTCTTTCATGGAGGGGGTATATGATATGCTGCTTTAGCGCAAATACAATCAAGGTAGCGTGCGCATGACGCCTTCAAACACCAACAATGCCATCGCGTTTGCTGGAAACGCTCGTAGAAAACATGGTAAAAATCCTCGCCAGTAACCCTTCCACCCAGCTTCCTTGTAAACTTGTACAGCTGCATCTCTCCAATGCGGGTACTTTCGTACACCATCTCCCAAACCACCGCCTAGCGGATCCGTCATTATACGCTGCTTGACCAAATCGCTCGGGTAGCAGGTCAGCCAAAACACTTGTGCGCTGAGACCTCCAGCCCAAAAGTTAATCGCAGGGTTGCTCATCTGGGTGTTTTGGTGCATCCAGCGTGATATCATGTCGTAGCTGCTCCACCAAAAGAAGAAGAAGCTGCGGAACAGCAATGTAGAGCCTAGGCCGTGGTAGACGCCCTTGACGCCGTGATTTTTGTAAATTTTACTCAAACAGTCAATTGGTCCTGAATACAGTCGCTCGGACTTTTGTGCCGCATATTGTACTTGCAGTCGCGCCTTGATATGTTCCACTGGCGCGGCGATAAAGCACACGGTGCAACCCGCCATGACACCCGCAATACCGTGACCAGCCGGCGAAAGAGTATTTGGTTTCGTCGAACCAGGAGCCCATGATGAGGCGTGGAAGACATTCTCAGCCATCAGTCGTCGGTATACGCTAAGTGAACCCAGCATCACTGAGTCCATGAACATCCATCCAACGAGGGGCGGCGTCGCGCCTTTGTACAGGCCACGAACACCTTCATTCCGCACAGTTTGTAGCAAACATTGCAACGGACCGTTGAATCGCCCAGAACTTTGTAGTCGAACCTTGACTGTGTCGAAAGGGTGGCCGACTGGGAACACAGTAAAGTTAGCATTCGGCTTGTGACAGAGATTCGGAGCAGCTGTTGAAAAAAAAGTTACCTGAGAGTTTGGCGATGCCGCTGCCTACTCCAGCAACAAAACCCTTGTAATCGTGTGCGAGAGACGCTTTCTTCTTTGCTGTAGGCTCGGGGGGAGTGTGCCGTACTTCGGCGACGGACATTTTTGGAGGAGCATTGGCGATTGTTGGAGAGGAGATTGCAGTTGACATGGCGCCTGAAGTGACGTTTTATTTGAGGGACGGCCGGTGTCGGTGATGTCAGATCTGCTGGGGCGGGATCGGGACCTCGATTCGTAAAGGGCGACAATTTAAATGTGAAAGAAAAACACCACGATGCCAGATATCAATTAAAACAGAGAACACAAATTTGCAAAATTATTTTCAGACGTGACTCCGGAGCTCCCCAAGTGGTTCACTACGCTCTTGGACTTTGAAGAGCCCCGCATAAGCTGGTACAGTAATACTACAACTCGCGATATTACGTTTTGCTCTGTCCTGCACCTTGCCAATGTGCTGTATCTTCAATTAAACTTTTCTAAAAACTGCCTATAATTGCATTAAGGCTGAAAGATCCCTGTCTAGTCATTATTTCGTTATTCTATGAGTGCAACTATCCAAACCGCTTCAGGAAATCCTGCTTCGCTGGCGCATCGAGCTTGACCAGCCCAAGCATAATCGCCCTAGTTGTTGCTGAAATATGCTCTGCTTCGAAAATATTGAAATGATGTCCATCAATATCAATCACATCCTCCACCATGTCCTCGTCATACTTTCTCCATCCTAGGACCTCATCTTTGCGATTCGTATCAAGGCTGGTTATACCCCTCTCTGGCGGGACAGGCTCTTTCGCCTTTAGCAGTACAACTCTCGGCCGTTTGGCTTTCAAAGGCCCTTCCCAAGTCGGTAGTTCCCATTCCGCTACCATTCGGCGAGCTTCTTTCATTGCACGCTGGGACAAGATCTGATTATGCGTCTTGCCCTCTTCTGAGTCGTTGCGCCAAGAGCCTGACTTTACAGACGAAGGGCACACAGAATCCACCATGAGGATACCTTTTATCCGTATATCTTCGTCATAGGCAAGCTCCCTGGCAACTTGAAGACTTAATAGTCCGCCTAGGCTCCAACCGCCGAGTAGAATGTCCACCGGGCGGCGCCCAAGCCGTTTTGCGCGAAATGTGTCCTGGAGAACGGTCTCCTTGATCCACGAAGCGTACAATTTGCCCATTTCAGGTATACCGCCTTCAAACTTCTTTTCTGTGAAGAAATGCGGATTGTGTAGGCCATAAACAAAGCGATTAAGCTGCTCGAGGCAGTGGTATGCAAAGACGGTGCCGCCGCCATCGTGGATTAGAAAGACCGGCGTCTTGCCAGACCAGTAGTCTAGTCGAGTCCAGCTCTCGGCCTGTACTAGTTCAGGATTATCGGATTTTCTGAGTATATCCGTTCGGATAGCATTTTCCGTCATCTTGACCTGTTGGTTGTGGTTGGCGTGACTTGGAAGGATGAGAGATGACACGGCTGAGATCAGTGTGGTGTCAGACAGGCCGCACAAGAACGGTGGGTCTATGAAAGTTGTCCAGCGACATCGTAAAGCCGCAAATGATGACACCCTCTTATATATGTATTATATTTACTGGTACAAATAATTCAAGGGTTCGCGAAATATCCCTGCATCCGCCAAAGCAGTAAATGTAATCTCATCATACTCTCACTTTTCCAGAACTTGAGGACAAGGATTTCTTTCTCGCTGAAGATCAAAGACGATTCCTTGAGCCTGGCAACTTGCTCCTCGCCTAATAGTAGGGACAGATTGTGAACTGCCATTTTTCGCCCATATTTAGCATCTTCAACGTCCAATGTTGGATATTGCGAACTGGGCTCATCCTGCCTGGGCAGCCACAGCACGCATCCCCGGTTGTTGATCGCCTTTACATCATCCCATGTGTCGCAGCCTGCAATGAATTTGTCGGCTGGTGAGATGGAGGTTGCTGTGCGTTTGATCAAGGCGTTGACTGCTTTTCTTCTCATCATGTCCAGCAAGACGTCCCCCATGTCCTGTCGAAAGACAGCGTTTTTTATATTTGGTGACACAGCCATGCCCGATCTCTGCGCCAGGAACGCTGCGTTGAGCTTGCCCTTTGATTTTGCTACCGCGTCCATTGTCTGTTTTTGGCAGAGTGCATATGCTTTGAGGGGAGGTGGGGGTCGGTTGGTGCCTCGAGATTGTGCTTGCTCTGCATCTACATTTTCATGCTTCTCCGGCTCGACATGCTCGAAAGAGAGGCTGCCAGGCGCTAACCATGCATCGCCAGTCTCGGGATGTTTGACAATATCGAAATCTTGCAGGAAGTATCGCGGTAGGAGGGAATCTGTTATTGGGCATAATCGGAGGGGAGTAGAGAGCGCTCGTGCTTCAACTTGTTAGCAAGATATGCTTTGCGCCATGTGCCCTGGTTGTTGCGTACCAAAGGGGTTGTTGTGAAGCTTTGTTCGGAATCTACCAGAGGGTGCACTAGGAGGAGCTTTCTTCTGGCGTCGTCGAGCTTTCATCCATTTGGGATCAAATACCGGCGAGAGAGGTAGATCACCCGCCGCAGTTGTGATTGTTTTCTCGTCAAAATTGACTTTGATTGATTGAGCATGTTCGTCGGTTCCCAAGCCATCTTGAACTTTTTGCGCTAGTGCCTCCTCCGTCAAAGCTGCACGATCATAAGAATTCCATCGTTTATCGCCGAGCCTAAGGCTGAGAGGTCGAGAGGAGGCCTTTTCGAGGCAGGAGAAGCACCGTCGCATTGCGCCCTTGCATGTGATGGTGTTGATACTGGGATCTGTCTGGGCAGCTAATCAGCGACAGCTAGAGTTGGGACCCTCTAATAAAATGCAACCGCGCTAGTGGCCCGCCGCAACTTTGACGCAGCTTCAAGAGCTAAGCTCTCCACTGCCTGGACTTTCCCCAATTCCATTCAAGACATCTCCAGCTCCAACGACGACAATGTTACGCCGACCTCAATTAATATCATCGCTGACGCGGCTGCGCTATAAACAAGCATTGCGATGCTTTAGCTCAATGCAGGGCGGAAACTCTGCGCCCACGATGGACTTCATTCCCATGCCATACATTGAAGAGACAACAGTGAGCATGCGCGCCCTCATTCAACGATGATGTTGCTAACATAACCAAGGGACAAGGAAGAAAAACATGTATGCAAGTGACATAATTCAATTGACCACGTTTCGCTGACACCGCAAAGGGGACATCTTCTCCAAGCTTCTTCAGGTATGGTTCCCTGGAAGCCAACGTCGTCATTGCTGACGGTCGCTAGGAACGCATCATCTGCCTCAACGGCGAAATCAACGACTATATGTCCGCTTCGATCGTTGCACAGCTACTGTGGCTCGAATCAGACACCCCCGAGAAACCAATAACAATGTACATTAATTCTCCAGGAGGATCCGTTACCTCCGGTTCGTTACGTCGATATCCCCGAAGCACCAATCAGAACTAACAATGGCCTAGGAATGGCAATTTACGACACGATGACATACATTAAATCACCTGTATCAACAGTATGCGTCGGTGGTGCCGCCTCTATGGCAGCCATTCTTCTTGCTGGCGGCGAAGCAGGCAAGCGATTTGCTCTCCCGCACAGCTCTATCATGATACATCAGCCTCTCGGTGGCACGCGTGGCCAGGCATCTGACATCTTAATCTATGCAAACCAAATTCAGCGAATCCGAGAGCAATCGAATAAGATAATGCAATATCATCTCAACAAAGCCAAGGGTCAAGATAAGTACACGCTCGAGGAAGTCAACGACATGATGGAACGAGACAAGTATTTGAGCGTTGAAGAAGCTCACGAGCTGGGCGTCATTGACGAAATTCTGACCAAGAGACCGGACAATGAGAAGGAAGATGAGACAAACAAGACCAAAAAGGAGTAAATGTGCCTTTCTAGTATGAATAAGACGTTGTATTATCCATGCAATGACGATGGGACCAAGAATTTAGATGGGCCGGTTCTGCGTCAATTGCATGGATGGAGTACAGACAGGGCTTACTCCCCGATGTCGGAGTGCTATAAATTTGCACAGGCCAAAGCCCAAGCATTCGGATGTGCTGGAAGCTACACAGGCCAGTTGTAAAGTCTAGAAATACCCAATTTACAAAATAACAAGAACCATCAATGGATTGATTTGCTTGTCTCGTTATTTCTATGGTAACTGTCAAGTTGGGTTGTACAGTAAGCCAGTGTCAGCCGAACCTGCGGGCGATTCAGCCAGCAAACAAGAATTACTCGTTCGCTGTAAACAGTCAGTCACAGGCCACTGTCCATTGCCGGAAACAGCGCTGTCACAGCCAATTACAGGGCTCTGATTACGCCTAGAGCCTCCTGTGGGGCTGCTATCTCCCAGCGCTACTCAGCGATTAGTGGGGTGCTCTGCAGAGGGCAAGCAGCCGCTGAAGCTGGCAGCGCTGGGCTTTGGTGGGCGAGCTGCCCAAGCTAAAAAGGTCCGGTCACAGGGAAGATCACAGGGAAGATCACAGGGACAAAACTCTTTGCATTTTGAATAAAACATCATCACGTCAGCTAGGCTGTGGCCGTTACTTGTCCCTTTTTCATACTTTGTCTCCAACTTCTCAGCCTTGTCCAAATTTGGTTGTTCGGTCATTGGCTTGGCTCTCATCCTACCAAGCTCTCTCTTGTTTTCTTCCTTCATCCTTACTAGAGCCATCCTCCCACCACACGCAACATAGACACCATGCTTTCTCGTTGCTTGCGACAGCGCCCATCTGCTGGGCTGAATGCCTTGTCGAGGACAGCCGGAGCTAATGGGTATGAATACACATGCCAATTGGCAGCATTCATCCAATTGAACACTGACTGACTTCTCTTCCAGCCGACTCTTCACTACCTCGGTCGCTCGACGTGCCGATGACAAGCTCAACAAGATCTCTTCGAGCATTACCCAGCCCAAGTCACAGGGTGCCTCACAGGCCATGCTCTACGCCACCGGCTTGACGGAAGAGGACATGAACAAGGCCCAGGTTGGTATCTCGTCCGTCTGGTTCGAGGGAAACCCTTGCAACATGCACTTGCTGGACCTCTCCGCCATTGTGCGCGACTCCGTCGCCAAGGCTGGCTTTATTCCTTACCGATTCAACACCATTGGCGTTAGTGATGGCATTTCCATGGGCACTTCTGGCATGCGCTACTCGCTGCAGAGCCGTGAGATTATTGCCGACAGTATCGAGACCGTCATGAACGGCCAATGGTACGATGCCAACATCAGTTTGCCCGGTTGCGACAAGAACATGCCTGGCGTGGCTATTGCCATGAGCCGTGTAAACCGTCCCAGTATCATGGTATATGGAGGAAGCATTAAGCCCGGATGCTCTATGAAGGGTGAACCCATTGACATTGTCTCTGCCTTCCAATCCTATGGTCAATATATCACTGGTGAGATTACCGAGGAGCAGCGCTTCGACATTATTCGCAACGCCTGCCCTGGTCCTGGTGGCTGCGGTGGCATGTACACTGCCAACACCATGGCCACTGCTATTGAGACCATGGGTCTTACTCTGCCTGGAAGCAGCAGCAACTTGGCCGACAGCCCTACTAAGCGCGCCGAATGTGAGAGCGTTGGTGAAGCTATCAAGAACCTCATGAAGGAAGACATCCGCCCCCGCGACATCCTGACCCGCCAAGCTTTCGAGAATGCCATGGTAGTCACCACAATCCTCGGAGGCAGCACCAACGCCGTCCTGCACTTGCTCGCCATTGCCGACGCTGCTGGCGTCAAGCTGACCATCGAAGACTTCCAAAAGGTGTCTGACCGCACTCCTTTCCTCGCCGACTTGAAGCCTTCTGGCAAGTACGTCATGGCCGACATGCACAAGATTGGTGGAACGCCCAGTCTGCTCAAGTTCCTCCTCAAGGAGGGTCTCATCGACGGCTCCGGCGTCACTGTCACCGGCAAGACGATGAAGCAGAATGTCGAAGACGCGATCGACTTCCCAGCCGAGCAAGATATCATCCGCCCCCTCAGCAACCCCATCAAACCTACAGGACACATCCAGATCCTGCGTGGTACTCTTGCCCCGGGCGGTTCCGTCGGCAAGATCACGGGCAAGGAGGGTCTGCGTTTCGAGGGTAAGGCTCGTGTATATGACTGCGAAAACGACTTTATCGACAGCTTGGAGAAGAACGAGATCAAGAAGGGCGAGAAAACTGTGGTTATTATTCGCTACGAAGGCCCCAAGGGTGGTCCTGGTATGCCAGAGATGTTGAAGCCCTCTTCTGCCATCATGGGTGCTGGTCTTGGTAACGATGTTGCTTTGCTGACCGATGGCCGCTTCTCGGGTGGCTCTCACGGTTTCCTCATTGGCCACATCGTCCCTGAGGCTATGGAGGGTGGCCCCATCGCTCTGGTTGAGGATGGCGATGAGATCATCATTGATGCTGAGGAGCTTGTCATCAACTTGAAGGTGTCTGATGCGGATATGGAGGCTCGTAAGAAGGCCTGGAAGGCGCCTCCTCAACGATACAGCAAGGGAACTTTGACCAAGTATGCCAGATTGGTTAGTGATGCTAGCAGTGGATGCGTCACGGATGGAAACAGACAATAAAGGATAGATGATGTGCTGGTGAAGCGAGGGACACAAAACGGAGTTTGTCATTTAGCTACTTTATTATCTGTAAAAGAAACAAATTCAAAAGAAAGTGCATGAAACTGAAGTTGATATCTGAGGCTCTAAATTCAAAGTGTCTAATAATTAAGGGTATTTCCTCCAAGATTACGCGGGACCAGACTAGTGCAGAAACTCTGTCGCGGCGGCCTCGTGCATTACTTCTTCCTGCGGTTCAAGGCCTGCACGAAAGCTGCCTTGTCTTGAACCGAGAGTCCTACTCGCTTCACACGACCCAGTCGGGCAAGCGCCTCTGCTATACGGTCCAACACTTTCTGTTCTTCACTGCTAGCTGCATCACCTCTCTGGCGCAGCTCTCCGTTGCTGTTGGAAGCAGCACCGTTTGTCTTTGCTGCAGCCGTGTTTATCTGGGCTTCGGCGATACGCACGCGAATACAAGTCGTTGGTCTCGACAGTAGGTTCCAGAGGAATGTTAGCCACAGTCCTGGAACAGGAGTCGTGACATCTCCGGGAGTGTAACGCAGGCTAACTGGAAAGATGGGCACATCCGCCGGGCATTGCAACAAGCTCGGACTAAATGGCAAGATGGCCTTTCCGTTGGTCGTACTGCATTCGGGGAATACAGCGATGGTGCGATTCGGATATTCATTCACTATATCCTCAATATCGACGAGGTCCGAAGCTCGCGGCGAGGTTGTCTGTACTGGAGCGAGAGCCATCGTGACAGCCTGGAAGAGGCCGATCTTTTGCACTTTCCTCGTTCCGGTGTACGACACAGTGAATATCGGGTCGAAAATGGCAGCGAGATATATCGCGTCGATAGGGCTCGTGAAGTTGGCGGCAATAACGGTGCCTCCGTGGGGGAAGCGCTCAGGCGGTTGGTCGGAGAGAGTGCCTCGTTTGACGCCGTCGAGTTGCAGGTCTACCCACCATATTCCGGGGATGGCCATCATTCCCCATAGTGCTATCTTTCGCGCCACCACAGGTAGGGGCAGGAAATGGAAAATGAGGAAATAGCTGAGTGCGTACGTGAGGAAGATGGGGAGGCGAAAGAGAAATATAATGCCGTGGGTGACGGTCGTGACGACGGTGAGCGGCGTGGTAACTGGCAGAAATGGCGCGATGCCAGTTGCTGAGGCTTCAAGTTAGCTTTATTCCAGTTTGACCATTGTCTCATAAATAAAACATGGCGACTTTACCTCTGTCTCGGTATTGGCTGAATTTTTCCATGTCGTGAACAATTTCGTGATGGTACGGCTCGGTTATCTTGGGATAGGGCTGGTGATATAATGCCGGACTACCGAGACATTGAACGACACAGAAAAGAGCATATAAGTTCAGATATATATGTGCTTCTGCAACGCTAAGGGCAGTCGGCGAACAATTCGTGAATAGCTTGAAGCCCAAGGAGGTGGAAGCGCAGCGTCATGCACAGTGTGGTGACGATGAAGGGTGTCTGACACGTGCAAGTGGGGCGATCCGCAAACGGCTGACGTCGTTTGCTGTCGTGCTTGAAGGGTTGACTTACACCAAAGTTTTGGGTGTAAACCGCAGGTTAAACGGGATTGTTTATGTTATCTTATATCGAAATGATGAGGTTGTTGCATTTGATTCATATGATTGAGCTATCCGGGGACTTACTTTTTATTTTTGTTTGTTTTTATCCCGACACGCCGACTGCGGTTGAAAGCAGGGTCGACACAAAGAGTTTATCACACCAAAACCAAGCTCTCCTTTAGCTGCACCTCGTATTTCCGTGCTGAAGGAAGACGTAATGACAGCTTTGTGTTCTCAGCATAACATAGAAGAAAACGCTGTAAACATTGGTACGAAGAATCGATTGTTTAGTTCAACGGAAGCTACATTCAATCCTCGGAGCCCTGCCATGACCTGTCCAGTGGCGTATTGTTATAATACTGATTTATATACTTATATACTTTCCGTGACTTCTCTCATAATCTCCAAAATGCCAGCAATATCCGGTGCTGGCGCTTCTGCCCAGTCCGCACTCCGTAGCAACCCCAAAATTGTCAACTACGGCCGATGCAGCCTCGATTCGTTTCTTTGTGCCTTCTAAATCGTTCGCATGTACTAGCCCGAGATATAGCTTCGTGGAGTCATCATTCAGAGAACGGACTAGATGTTTGAGGGGTGCAAAATAGCTTTCGAGCTTATTCATTGCACTTTGAGGTACGGGACAGTGGATATATTTAGCAGGCCCTCTCACTACCTTGGTCATAAAGTGAAGATGCAAGTCAACAATGGCAGCCAGAGATTCCGGCTCACAAAATGGCTCATGGTTCAAATCGCCTAACGCATTAGTTCCGATTAAAGTGACCATGAGGCATGGCGCAAATTTACCATAACAGTAATGAAGTCCCAAGTCTACTTCAGGCTCAATCTAGTTTATCAAACGGCTCAGATACTCCACAACATACGATCGATCTTCAAACCAAGCACCCCACGGCACCCAAGACCAATAGTCCCATTTCTTACCCAGGTCCTCCCAGTATGATTGGTCCATTCCCATGTCAATCTGTATGACCAAGTCACCGTGAGGAATAGTGGCTTGCAGCCGGGAGAGGGATTCGAATAGCCCTTTCTCACACAGCTTTTCAGCTGTCTTTTGAAGTTCAGGTTTGATGAAAGCGCCTACCACATTCCCTATGCTTGGAATGTCGACTTGAAATTTAGTCGGTTTTGCAATCTTGCCTTCTTCACGAAGACGTTTGAATATCTCATAACCTTCCAAGGCCGCTGTGTCGTAGCCGGGTTCGAATTTTGACTGCTCGAGTTCCTGAGTCAAAGAGGTATTTTGCCGTCAAATGCCAAGGCCATTTGAGGGAACAATGGAATTTGGAATTGAGTGTACTGAATTGTCTTGCCGGTTTCTCCATCAGGAATTGCTGCCAACCTGCCAGGGAGAGCCTCAGCACATGTCGTCAAAACCGTCTCCGTATCCTTCAAAGGTACGCTTCCGACAAGAAGACAGCCGCGCGGGACTGTCATTACGACGCTAGGAATAAGCAAAATTAATAAGATGCGGGGAAAATTACTCAAAAGTCTCAGGCTATATGAAACGAAGATCAACTGTGGTCAGTCGTCCAGCCGGGGAGGAAAGCGAACGGCAGGGCCTCTTTTATACATCGCAGCAACTGCACTAAGATGCCTATCCGGGCTAGAGCTACTCTTTCATGGGCGTCCCAAGAGCCAAGGCGTTGTATTATTGGTTACAATGTCCCGACATTGTACGGTCGGACAGATGGTTTGCAGAGCTGAGGAATCATTCTACGGCGGCTGACCTAACCATGTCTAGTGCCATTTATCGTAGGATACAACCTCGCTAACGCTAACGGTGCTATATGCTAGAGGGAGGCCAGAAAACCGTCGACTTCCGAATCGGGCTCGCGTATGAGTTGTATGAAACCCGGAGTAACTAACAATGTATTCATGGCTATGAGATTACGCATAAGAGATAATTCACAGGGAGGGGTAGCTAGGAATGCGGCACTTTAAATACCACAAGTATATTTCATTCTTTGAGCTGGCTGTCTTTACAAAGTATCGACATCAGTGCGCATAATGTTAACCCTGCATTCAGGTCAACAATATCGACACTCACAATCGTAAAAAATGACAACATAACAACACAATGACACGTTTACTTAATGTCTTCATTAATTCTATATAATTAGCTTTAAATGTAGGGTTAGTTTTGCCGCGCCCTGAATGTCACCGCGTTGAAGAAGCTCGTTGCTCACCGTGGCAGGACTTGACATCCGCAGTCGTCTCAACTATTAGTAGACGGATCTTTCTCCGCTCCGCCATCATCTCCGCCATAATAACCATTTTAGGGACGAGCTATAAATCGGCCAATTCCTGAGGCCCTTTAACCCGCTTCACATAAATTCAGACCATCAAGAATACGTCAACTTCATACAATGGCTGCAAGAGCTTTATTCGTTGGCGGAACAAACGGCATTGGCTATGCCATGGCCTGTCGCGTAGCCGCTGAACTCGCCCCTTCGACTGTAGTCATCTCTGGACGCACAAAGCCGGCCGAACTTCCACATTCGAACATGGATTTTCGTCGCCTGGACGCATCGTCAATGCGAGAAATCAAGAAATTTACCGATGCTTTCAAGTCCACTCAAAAGCAAGAGAAACTTGAGTTGCTCGTGATGAGCCAGGGCATCATGACCATGGCAGGGAGGACGGAAACCACAGAAGGAATCGATCAAAAGATGGCAATTCACTACTATGGGAAGCAGCTTCTGGTCAAAGAATTATTGCCCATATTGACCGACGATGCTAAAGTCATCATTGTCTACGATTCGCTCTTCGGTGGACCCAGCAAACTCAACTGGGATGATCTGGACTTGAAGCAGAACTTTGGCCTCAAACAGTCTGCGGATCACTGCACCTCCATGACCGATGCCATGATTCAGACTTATGCCTTACAGCAGGGCCAACAAGATACCACCAGCAGGCGCCATTTTGTGCACGCTTGGCCAGGTGGCGTCGCGACGAACCTCCTGCGAGACCTCCCGTGGTACGTGCGCTTGCCAGGCAAAGCAATAGGTAGCTTGATTGCGGTCTCGCCAGACACTTGCGCCAAAAACCTCTTGAGTGGAATCCCGGAAACAGTGGCGGCTGATGAGGCGAATGGCAGACTGTATAGTTATTGTAACAACAAGGGAAAGGCGATTCCGAAGAAGGAACCTTGGACGCGCGAACAGCTGAAGCAGGTTGAAGATCACACTTGGGGTGTTATAGACCAAGCTCTTGCCGTGGAGGAGAACTCATAGTGCTGTTATGCAATCACTATAGAACCTCTCTATCAGTGTATTAATTGTCTCTCCTCACTCGATGCACATTTCAGCCTGTCAATCGAGATCGTTTTTCTTACTACAGGTTATTGTAAAGGCACAAAAGACACGCGACAAGCAGCGCTAAACTGCATTTGTTCCCTACAAGCTGCAACCTAGCAGAATCATCCCCCACTGGCATCGCTACAGCATCGGCGCAGTGGAGATCGGCTGTCAAGTTGACCCATTTACTCCGCCTACCAGGAGACTGGTACAGCACGACGAGCTTATTTTGCCGAGGTTTGAGGGCGAGATGCAATATTCGTTTAACCCTCCCTGCAACGAACTCAGTCTCTGTAGAGCCACCAACAGCAACCTTGCATTAGCAAAAGATCACGCCTTGGTACACAACCATAACAAACACAGTTTACAATCTATACAATGCCTACCCCTCTTCAAGTTACCGCCCTCACCTGGCTTCTCATCTCAGCTGGACACACTGTAAGCGATTTGCATGCCTTCCACGCGAAATGTTCAATGCCACGTACTGACTTCGCCCAAACAGCTTAATGGCAGAGAGTGGCAGTCAAATGCCAAATTCAGAGCTCTCCCTGATGAAGTAAAGGCCTGCGCCAAAATAGGATGGTATCAAGGCAGCGGATTCCTCGCCATATCTGGTATGTTTAACTTGCTTTTTTACCTAATGCGCACGAGACTCTAACCGCTTGCACTGATGCAGCTCTTCTGAACCACATTTGGTCAAAGAACCCAGTTCTACTGCACCAAGCAGAGCACAAGGGTCTTGCTGCTTCCATCGTTGCCATCTTCTGGATTAGCTCGTATCACTATGCCAAGAACGGAGTTACTTCCAATGCGGTTGTTACTGCCCTCGGCGGTGCTCTGCAGGCATATGCAGCTGGAAACTGGTAGCCAGCAATTTAGCAAGAGAGTGAACGACGGAACCGAAGGAGATGTTGCGTTTGGAATCGCCTCTTTTCCTTGGATAGTTCCGTCTGAACTGTTAGTTTACAAATTGACACGTATATCTCAAAATGTTACTCATAAGCTATAAACAGAAGTCTTTCGTATTGATCGCCATCAGATTTAGTATTGACCTGAAGCACTGAGCATGCTCGCCAGGTAGGCTTGTTATTGGTATTTACACAAAGTTGGCCTTTACGAGCTACACTTTCTTGTACATGCAATTTTTTATGCCATTGCTTTAATTCACGACTTGAGTGTTCATTTGCCATGTGTTTGGCTCAACGCAATTTGTGGACTTGCACGGTTGGGTGGGTAAATACCTGGAGTACTGAACACACCATGATATCACTCGTCCTTTGCCACTCACGCCATGAAATAAAACGCGGTGCAGCACTCTCTCCTTGAACGCAAACTGGGCAATAACTGGGTAGTGTCATCTAATCCGCACCGACAGAATATGACTCGAGTTTTCATCACTGGCTCAACCGATGGCATCGGCCAGGCAGCTGCGAAGCTACTGGTACAACAAGGCCACCAAGTCGTCCTGCACGCACGCAACGCCGAACGCGCAGCATCCGCCCAGGCAGCCATTCCCAAAGCCGAAGCAGTTCTTGTTGGCGACCTTTCATCAGTAGCAGAAACCAAGAAGCTGGCAAAGGAAGCGAATGCATCCGGACCCTTTGACGCCATTGTCCACAACGCCGGCATTGGTTACGGAGGAACGTCGTCCTCTCAAATCACTTCGGACAAGATATCCGCCGTCTTCGCCGTCAATACGCTCGCGCCATATATCCTGACCTGCCTCATGGATAAGCCCAAGGAGCGACTACTGTTTATGAGCTCTGATAGCCACTATGGAGGAGACGAGACGCTGCGCAACATCACCCAGTCGCACTCATACGGCAACAGCAAGTTACATGACGTAATGCTTGCTAAGGCATTTGCAAGACGATGGAAGGACATTCAAATTGTTAGCATGCATCCCGGTTGGGTGCGAACCAAGATGGGAGGCACAGGTGCGCCGGGCGGGTTGGACAAGCCGGCCAAGTCGCTGGCAAGTTGGGCAGTGGGCGAAGGTCCGCTGGCCACGGCAGAGAGCGGTGCTTTCTTGACGACCAGCGGCGAAGACTCGGAGCATTCTGGCGCGAGGAATGTCGATAAGCAGGAGGAACTACTGAGGATTTGCCGTGAAGTTTCCGGATGCTCTGTGCCAGGGGGTTGAGCAGGGAATGTGGTTACAAGCATGGGGTGCTGTATTTCATTGCTGGTACAACATTGGGATCCTGCAGGGTACTAATTGGCTCAGACATAATTAATGACTGTAGATTGGGACAATAGGGCATAGAACAATGTAATTCATTTTACCCAACATGTCCTTTTTTATTTATTTTTACCTTCAATGCCATGAACCTTGTCTCTTTTATCCCACGCCAGCACTGTCATTGTTTAGATTCATCAGCGCTCGGAGCCCGCGGGCTAACTGAACCGTTTTCAGCAGGTCGCCAGGCTTCGGCAACTAATAAACAAACTAAAATCAAATTAAGCTCCATCAGCGTCGTCCTTCATCCTTTTTACTTTTTATCCCCTCGACACAATTTCTTCTTGAATGGTGGATTGGCTGCGTCTGACCGCTGACACTTGATCCATTCGCATTTATAGCAGCTTCCATCGTGTATGCGAGTAAATCGCCATCACCAAAATGAAGAACTCTGTTCTGGCAGTTCTTGCGCAGGCTCTCCTCGCATCAGCCTCGTACAGCTACAATGACGGCACCGACCAGACTCGCTTCTGGATGAATGATGGCGGCGACGATTTTGACATGGCTGAAATGCCCTCACTCTCTGGCAGGGGATTCGCCTCCCTTGATATCAGAGATTGTTTCAAAAAGGATGACTCTATTGAGGGCCGTTATGACATTGCCATTCTTGGAGCTCCCCACGACACAGTATGCCCTCCACTTCACATACCTTGACGAATCAGGTCTTGATATTGACCATTGACATTGATTAGACAACCACTGGGCGCCCTGGTGCCAGATACGGCCCGTTTGGCATCAGAACCGGTAGCAATGCCAAAACCTATGGCTACGACATCATCACCAGTACGAGATCCCTTTTATACAGCAGCTTCAAGTATTTACTAAAGGCTTCGCAGAGCGCAACACATTGAATGATTGGGCAAAGATTGTTGATTGCGGCGATGCCCCAATGACCTGGCTCGACAATCGTGCAGCGATCAAGGCGCTTGACAAAGCTCACAGAGTGATTTCAGGTCGCCCTGCTGCCAGTGCAGACAAGTCTACCGTACCTCGCATCGTCACCCTCGGCGGTGATCATACGACGACATTGTCTGCTTTGCGCTCCACACATAAGCATTGGGGGCCCGTATCTGTCATTCACTTTGACAGCCATATCGGTAGGTCTATCTCGTTCTGCTTGCTGTTTAATGCACTAACAAATCGCAGATACATGGGATCCAGCTGTTCTTGGTAAGCAAAATATAATTACCTCTTTCTTTTCTTTTCTTTCTCTTTTTCTTCTTTTTTAAATATACATTTTAACACTCCTAGGTGGTGGAATCTCAGACTATGCGTACGTACGACAGCTTTTTCTACTTTAAGCCCACACTGACATCCGCAGCGGCCTCAACCATGGCACATTCCTTCACTTTGCCCACGAAGAGGTAACGTATGCTCTGTTCGTCTTATGCACTGCTTCATCTAACAATCCAGGGCCTCATTCGTAACACATCTATCCACGCCGGTCTTCGCGCCCCCGTCATCGCCCGTTCTGACCTGAAGCATGACCACCACTGCGGCTTCCACCTCATCACCGCCCGGGACCTCGACCGTTTTGGCACGCAAGGCATCATTGACAAATTGCGCGAACAAGTAGGAGATTCACGCATCTACATTAGCGTCGACATTGACGTGCTAGATCCTGCTTTCGCGCCAGGTATTTCTCTATTTTCATTCACCACCAGAGCCGCAACTAACATTCGCAGCGACCGGCACTCCTGAAGCAGGCGGCTGGACCACTCGCGAGCTATTAACTATCCTTTACGGATTGGAGGGATTGCCATTAATTGGAGGCGATGTAGTCGAAGTCGCGCCCGCATACGATACGCAAGCGCAGGTCACGGCACTCGCTGCAGCCGAAATCGCCTTCACATTGGTAGATCTCATGGTTGCGACGCCAGTCAAAGTTTAACTTTTGTACACAAACCCATGTATTTACAGCTCAAATAATACTTGATTCAATTAATCATGGCTGCAAATGCACATGCAAGCCTCCCGTGCTGCAGCTTCGGTGCATAAATCGCTTGCAGATCTCTCATTGACTCACACCGGCCGAGTCACGACACAAGAACCTTCAGCAACCGGTGCGATGGCCCCAGACACGGTGCACTGCTAGCTAATTCCTGGGCTGCCTCCTCTGTGCCTTATTCCGCATTGAATCGCCCAATCCAGCAGCACCTGAATGTCAGAAAGCCTGGGGCGCAGCGCGGGCTGCCTGCTCCCACACATCCACTCAGCCTCCATTTCCAAATCGGGAAACTAGTTCCTGCTATACTGATTATATATAAGTTAGTCAATTTCGTCTTTCATCTAGACACTCTACCCAGAGTCATTGGTGTACAGTCTTCACACGTCAAATAAAATAACTCTTCAATATTCTCAATGGTTTCTTACATGTTATCGCACCTTCTCTCTTCCTACACCTACCGATAGCACAACAAAGGTCCATGGACTCGTTTCTGTCTACTCATGCTCCAGCTGCCCTGGTTTCCTGGTCCTCTTCCCAGGAAACCTGGACTTTTGAATTTCCGTCCATTACCTTGTCAATCAACGTTGACCACTATCCCTACGATATTTCTTCACAGTCCATTTCAGGAACCCTTCGTCGAAAGGATCTCGATCTCATCCGCCATGACATTCGTCAAATTCTGTCGTCAGTCGTTCCTTCATACGTCCCCGAGCCAATCTACGTCGCTATTCTGCAATGTTTGGAGCGTATAGCAGAATTCTTCCCTCCTACTGATGATGTCAACAATACCAAAGCATGGGACGCCACGGCCATCAACTCATGGGATCACGTTCTCAATAACCCCTACGGCCTCGACGCATCCACCATCCAAGACACAGCGTATTCTTTCCTCGGCCAGACGCCAGAGGATATCGTAGCCGCAATCCCTTCGGAATGGCGCGTCATTCACATTGAATCAGTTCTTCGCGGCAACCACATCCAACGATTTCGCAGCTTCCAGGCCAAGCTCCAGGACAACCTCCTTGGGTCAGGCAACCTCCGTTCCAAAATCCCTCCTCACTCCAAGCTCGAGAATCGTGTACGCGCCCAACTCCCCATAACGGACGTCATTGAAGACATGTTGAAGCCCCGAGTCACGTTTCACGGCACACCAGTCAGAAATGTTCGCTCTATCATCCGCCACGGCTTCGTCATGCCTGGTCGCCATGTAGATGGCAAGGTCATTGCATCGCCCCGTACCGGCATTGTATACAACCGCGGTATCTACTCATCCCAATCTCCCGCGTATGCCTTATCCTACGCAAAGGGACAGGGCGAAATGACTCCTCTTGGCCGAATCCCTACCATGCCACTCTTCGTATGCGCAACACTCATGGGACGAACATTCACCTCGAAGTTTGGCATAGACGCTCATGGCCCCTTGCTGGATGGATATGACTCTCACTTCGCCCATGATTTTGAGTACATTGTCCATAATGAGGGTGCGATCCTTCCATGTTACGTTATTCATCTCGACCTAGGCTCTGAAGAGGCCAAGAGAAGCATTCAAACTGCTCAGCAGAACCCTTATTACTTCGAGTCACTTATGGATGAGCGAAGACAACGACAGAAACCCCATCCCCGACTCATCGGCCAGAACATGGCGCCCGGCGATCGTAAGAGAGAGCAGGACGCACGCAAGGCCGCTGCAATGAAGTGGTTTCCCTACGGATTTGGCACTGCCACTGGCACCTCATTCCAGGTTTTGGAGATTGGTGCCACATCTGATGATGAGGAGGAGTACGGTGAGTGGCAAGAGGACAGACACGCATACACTGCTGAAGATAAAGAGGGCTGGGTAGATGATGCCGAGATTGAAAGGTTCCAGGCTGATTATGAACTCGATGCCTATGGCAATGTGGTGCGCACGATCAAAAAGGGTCTATTTATGGACCAGTACCAGACTGCGATCTGAATTTATAGTTTTGTACAATGTAAATTATCTTCTACCATTCCCTCAACGCCAAACAATGCAATACAAAGTAACAGTTATTAATCCCAGTATCTGATTTCGCCGTCCAACCCAGCTGTCGCTAGCTTACTCGTCTCCTGCGGGTGCCATTTGACACACGTAACGGACTGGTTACTCGCCTTGACCTTGTGATACATCTTACACGTCTTCCAGTCCCAGAAACAGACAAAGCCAGCTGAATCACCAGAGGCCAAGAACTGGCCATCAGGACTACAATCCAAATCAATGCCCAGACCGGCATTATGATGTCCTCGATAGCTCTTTTTTCTGTTCTGGCGGAACTTGTCGTTGGCGCCGTACACCAGAATCTGGTTATCAGAGCTCTGGAAGGCAACATACTTGCCACTAGGGTGGGGAGCCGCTCTTGTCATGGGATACATGTCGGGTTCGGCAACATATTTGATAGGAACGGGAATATTGTAATCCCAAGCTCGGAGAGAGCGGTCATCGGAGGTAGTAATAAAGCGGCGGTTGTCGTCGACAAAAGTGATAGTGTTGATGGGAGCCAAGTGGTGGTCATACTCTTGGACGGTCTCTTTAGGTGTGCGGATGTCGAATTGCACAATCTTGTTGTCCGACATACCCGCCAAGAATTCGTTGGCATGCTCGGGGTCAGGGTTGAATCGGATGACATGTGGTGTCTTGCCAGTACCAAACTTGCTGATGCATTTTCCTTTCTCAGCATCCCATAGTTTGATAGTGCGGTCGTAGGATGAAGAAAGGAATTGCGTGCCGGATGTGTTGAAGCACAGGTCGGAAATGGCCTTGGCATGGCCGTTGTATGTCCTCAGCAGCTCTCTATCGTGATATACATCGCGAATCTTGATGGTGTTATCCGCACCGCCAGAAAGCAGCAAATGTCCTGAGTTGGGGAAAAAGCGAAGCGCCGTAACAGCTCCAGTGTGGTCCTTCCATGAATGTATCTGCTTCTTGGGGATATAGTTTGTAGCACTGCCAGGCTCCTTGCGCAGATCCACGTCCAAATCTTGAGGAACATGCATATACGTTCTGCCTTGGTAATCGAACTCCTCGGATCCATGAAACGTGGAGGTCTCCTCGCCCAGCTCTTCGACTTCCTTGCGCTTTGCCAAAGCAGCAGCTGGGGCTTTCACAACTGCACCACTCTCCACCACATCGTCGTCATCCGTCACCTCAACGTACTCCTCGTCGCTACCGAGCTCTTCCTCCTCTGGGTTGACATCTGGCGCAACCCTGTTGTATTTCGCCCAAGGTCCTACATAGGCGCCAGCTCCCTCCGCAATGGTAGCGTTTCCTTTACTCTCTCTTGTTGCGCGCAGCCTAGCTTCCTCTTTGCGCCTCTCGGCCACGGTTTGGTGTTCCCTCTCCGGGCCGCCTTTGCGTTCTATCGCACGGTGCTTGCTTCGAAATGTATGCTCGCTGATATATGTCTCCTCAGCATGGCCCGTCAACAGGTTCTTGCGCTTAAGGTTGGTGGCGCTCTCATCTCGAAATGGATTGGCTGGTCCTGCTTTTGGTCGCGATAGGTCCTCCGCTGAATAGGGCACGACGGCATGGTCGGGACCGGCCTGCTCTCGGACGACAAGAGCGTCTTGAGGCGCCATGTTTGGCGGATATTCCCCGAAATCAGCCATTTCGACGTTGACTCTTGTAAAGTTTACGCGGAAGTTGAGTCGATCATCTTGAAGTTTGACTTCTTTGCAGCGTCACGTGATCACAATCGTTGCGAGCTGCGAGAGCTATCAAACACGAAGACAAATGCTATAAAGCCTCAAAAGGCACATTGGACAAGGCAAAATGTTGCAAATGCTTTTATTATATCATTATATTGTTTGAAAGGGAATTGTACAGCATGCATCATGCCAGCGGCGCGTGCAGTGCGCAACGAGCCGCCGGCTTTCGTCCAAGATAACAGTCGCTATACGTATTGCCGTCAACGCCAATGGTTTGACATCCAGGCGCATAAACTTTCAAAGGGTATCTACCCGGTTCCGTATCCGTACTTATTCCGTCAATTTCAATCCATCTCCTTCATCTAAGTCGTAGTGTCGACAAAAACATGTACTGCCGTCCCAAGGATTCTTCATATCTAAAACTCCGCAAGTACTTTCTCAGCTGTGCATGAGCAAGGAGAGTAAAATGTAAATTACTGCCATCGTCTTCCCTGAGCCGAGCTTCAGAGCTGTTTCCGGTTTGGTCGTGTTCGGTCGGTTTAGTTGGCCTCGTCGCGGATGAGGGCAACAATCATGCTGTAGAGGTAGAAAAAGAACATCATGAGGTGGAAACCAAGCTTGGCAAATGATTCCTGGACAATGTTAAGACTGTGCCTTGCATTGTGAAGTGAAAAGAGTTAAAAATAGACAAGCCTACCTTCTTGTGGACGTTCAGTTTGCGGAAAATTTCAGTGGCATCGAGTAAGTGAGTGTTGTCAACAATTCTGTTTCATGTTAGCACCATTTTTCAAGAAACGGCCATATATAGCTTATATTGTTTCGCATGACGTACTTCTTGATGTTCCAACCGAGAAGAGGAAGGTTGAGGACAAGGGCCAGCCAGTAACCGTTGATGAGGAACAGGAAGGTTAGGAAGCCGTGAACGGCGGCTTCGGGGATGATGTATGTGTTCAAACGGTTGCACAGATCGATAGGGTTGATATAGTCACTGCCACGAGTTAGCATCGTCACCTTTAAAGTATTCTCAAGCTTGCTCCGTATCTGAGCGCAAGCATCTTCCACGGCAATTGCACGTACCATTCCAAATCACTGTACATGATGGTGAAGAAGACCTGCAGGAACAGGTTGACCGCATTGATCAACACGGCCAGCAAAAACAACCAAGCTTCGCCGGACATCATGGCTGCGGCGTTGTGAGAATAAAGCTACTTGGCGCAACGGAGCGGAATAGGCGATAGGGAGAGCTAGCTATGGGTAGCTAGGTCGGTGACGCGTTGTGGGGGATGGGTAGAGCTGCTGAATTGGTCGGTCCCGAGAATAAGACAAACAGGCGAATGGGTTGTCGAAAACGAAAAAGGATAGAACACTGTCTCGGTGGACGAGGTGAGGACGTGTTGCAAGGCTGTTGGGAGAGAGAGAGAGAGATATTGAGGGGCTGGGTCCGGGAGAGAAGGAGAAGGAAAAGAGTGGATTCGCAAGCGGTGGTGGTTGATTTTGTTATTTTTTTAGTGGCGATTTTCGGGCCTGCGAGGCTTGTCATGCTCGTTTTTTTTCTGGCAGCGGCCCTGTTGGTTGGCGGCTCTAGGCGTCACTACAGGCCTGGCTCTAGGCGCCTTGGTGCTTGACTCGCTAGGCCCGAGCTTTCCCTTTGGTCGCATTCGGCCATTTACACTCCTTTTCAGACTGTAATTTCTCCATCATTGGAATGGTGAAATAACACCTCGCAGCATGTATAATATTAGCCCATGCAATTTAATGAAGCTACTTACAATTTTATGTCATTCCCCCCCCAAAACTCTTCCCAGTGCAGGGAAACTTGTTGTCCTTGAGTGTTATTACGTAGGAGCTGTACCCAACCACAAAGCCACTGTAAAAATCGGCATGTGACGCAACAGCGCATCAATCGACAGCGGCACCACCATCATTACAAACAACACCGTGGCCTGGATTTCCTCTCTTAACGAACTCCGATATCGATTCAAACATATGAACACGTGGATATGAATGCACTTTTATTCGTCATCGTCATCTGCATCGTCATCAGCTACCCCCACAGGCCAAACACCGCGCTATGCAACAACCTCATCAACTAATCATCAGCATCAACTTATATGTCACTCATCCTCTCTATGCAGACGCTCCATTCGCAGCTGGCATGGGAATAGGTCCGCCAGGGGAGTTTTCGTTTCGAGCAGTCAGAATCTCAACGCCATCCTCAGTAACCAACAAAGTGTGCTCTGGAGAGAACAATTAGTACAACGTATCAAATAAGTAGGCATCCCTGCATAGACATACCAAACTGAGCAGTACGCTTTCCATCAATAGTAGTGCTGGTCCAGTTATCGGGCCATGTAATATCACGGTACTTGCCCAGGGCGACCATGGGCTCAATCGTGAAAGTCATGCCGGGCTTGCACTCGCCAACCGTCTTGTTCTTGGCGTAATGAGGGACGTTGGGAGGGCAGTGGAAGAGTTTGTTGATACCGTGACCACAGTATGTGCGAATAACACTACAGTCCTTGGTTTTGGAGTGCTTCTCGATAATGTTGCCAAATTCGCGGATCAGAGTACCTGGCTTGACAGCCTTGATGGCCTCGTCAAGACACTCACGAGCGCATTCGACTACACGGACGTTATCGGGATCGGCTTTGGCACGGTCGCCAATGTAGTACGTCTCGTTGAGATCGGCGTGGTAGCCCTCGTGGTACAAGGTGACGTCGATGTTGAGGATGTCGCCGTCGAGGAGGACTCGCTGATCGGGAATACCGTGGCAAATGACTTCGTTGACCGAGGTACAGCATGACTTGGGGAAATGGTTGTAATTCAAAGGCGAGGGGTAAGACTAGCTTCGGTTAGAAATGACTCTTGCAGCATCCAGTTTGCAATGCTCAAGTACCTTGCGTTCAATACAAGCTTCGTGAACAATCTTGTCAATGTGATCGGTGGTAACTCCGGGCTTGGCAGCCGCAGCGGCAATGTCGAGAACCTCACGGGCAAGCTTTCCGACTTTTCGCATGGTCTCAATGCCCTTTGCATCGAGGATCTCAAACTTGTTTCGGTTGATAATGGAGCGGCTGTACTTTGGGTTGCCATCTTCGGACCACACTGGGTGAGGAATAGACTTGGGGATCTTTCGAGGCTCGGACAACGGGTAGACGGGACGAAGAGGCCCAGAAAAGTAGAAGCTGGGGAAGGGATTGTAGTAACCGGTTGCTGGATCTGGTGAGATTGGTTTTGGAGCAACGAGGTGATGGAGGATATTACTTTGAGATTTGTGCATGGACTTGTGAGTGCTCTGCGACGTGTCAGTATACATGATTCTAGGACATTATACAGAATATTTGAAGGGTCAGACATACCCAGCTCTTCTTGAAACAGTCCTGAGAGCAGAAAAAGCTCTCTTTGATGCCGAGCTTGAGGCAGGTTGGGCATTGAAGAGACCCCGCCTCGTTTTCACAATCAACACCAAGGCAGGGCTTTTTCGCAGGAGGCTCAGTCATTTTGGCGATAAATAACGAGTTCAAAACACAATTCTAAAAACAGCAGCCTGTAAAGAAGGCTGGAAAGTGGCGTGAATGCGGGATGGGAGGACGTTGAAAATTCGAGATGGGTGATTGTTAAGCGTGGGGAAATTTCCAGAGGCTCTTGGTCTCCAAAAACTCGAATCGAGAAAAATTAGCTGCGTAAAAAAATAAATTCTGGCCAAAAATCCTCCCGAAAATCCAGCCTCCACACTAACTTTGCAGTTGCATTAGGAGCTCCACGCTTAAACGCACTTGCTTTAGTGACAGCCGCCCGCCCTGCAGGTGCTGCATCGGACCAATCTGAGCGCCCTGGACACACGAGCCTTACCTAAAGAAAAACGAGCCACTGATTGATTACGCACTGAAGCGTCCATCGGTTTCCGCTGTCGCACGACATTGTGGGGCGCCTGTTGCAGGTCCTTTCCAGCGCTGTTTCTGTTTGGCTGCTTTTGTTTTTAGCGGCAATCAGAGGCATTAAACAGCCCCCGAAGCAAGGGACAGGAACCAGCTCAGCGGCGTAAAAAGCCTCTTTTTAGTATTTTCGGGTCATTCGCTGATATTACCTATTAAACTTCAGGGTCCGTTATCGTCATGTTTCCCTTATCGTAAATATCGCAAATCTCCATCTTGCCGACTCTCTCCATTCACCCTACAACTACACTTTTGCTCCCCGTTCTCTCTTGAGAAATTTGGCCTTATGGCTTAGACATATTTGGTCTTTTAGACTTCGCTTCACTCGGAGTCGCTGTTTTTACAATATCTTGATTTGTCACCTTACACTGATAGCTATTCCGAATCTGCCTCGGTTACCGGGACTGTCAACTAGGCGCAAAACTTGAGTCACAAGCAGCAGTCAAAATGATGGACACTTCGCAGAAACTCGTTGTCATTGGAGCTGGCCCAGTTGGAGCGCTGGCTGCTCTTTATGCCGCCCAGAGAGGTTATGATGTTGAAGTATATGAGCTTCGTCCTGGTAAGTCGCCCTGTCTCACCACATTTTGAGCCTCATCCTGGCCGTCACAGCCACGGTTATGCACCAAAACGACCAACGCCCTAACGACTTGGGGACTGCTTTGATAATTATTTTTGACACCAACTGACTTCAAATTAGATCTTCGCGATTTAAACAGCGTTCCCCTCAACTTCACCAAATCCATCAACCTCGCTGTAGCGGAACGCGGCATCCACGCCATGCGCCAGGCCGGACAACCGGAGGTCCTCAAATCCATCATGGCCGCCACCGTCCCAATGCGAGGCCGTATGATTCACGGCAGAGATTCCAAGGGAGCCTTGTATGAGCAATCCCAAGACTACGACATATTTGGTCGTGTAAGTTTTCACCTTGCCATGAAAACCAAGAGCACGTGCATCATCGTCTCAGTCACTAACAGGAGCCATTCTGCAGTCCCTCTACGCAATGGACAGGAACACACTTAACTCGTGTCTTCTAAATGCACTTGTTGACTTGCCGAATGTCAAAGTGTTCTTCAATCACAAACTTACCGGTGCTGATTTTCGTCGCCGCAAAGCCTGGCTGGAAGTCCGTGACCAGATTACAGCCAACGGTCGTCCCAAGGAAATTGAAATCGATTTCGACTTCATGATCGGTGCAGACGGCGCGTATTCGGCTGTTCGTTTTCACCTCATGAAATTTACGCGCATGGACTTTCAGCAACAATATATTGATACCTTGTGGTGCGAATTTCGTATAGAACCAGTCGACGTCCCAGATGCGCCGTCCAAGTTTCGCATATCACCCAATCACTTACACATCTGGCCTGGTAAAGATTTCATGTTCATAGCTATCCCCAGCGATGTAAGTTTTGATTGTCCCCTGATTCTCTTATCGTAGTACCTCGCTCACCCAATTACAGGACGGTTCATTCACATGCACGCTCTTTATGCCCAGCAAGGAATTTGCAGTCCTTGAAGCAAATCCCTCAAATCTCCCTTCATTCTTCGATCAGCACTTTCCAGGAGCCCGCGATCTAATTCCGGACCCCGTTCTCCTCCGCGCCTTTAACGAAAACCCACATCTTCCACTCATCAGCCTCAAATGCAACCCGTATCACTTTGGCTCCTCTGGCGTTATCATTGGTGACGCTGCTCATGCCATGGTCCCCTTTTATGGCCAGGGTATGAACGCTGGCATGGAAGATGTTCGCATCCTTTTCTCCATACTCGACAAGCACGCGCAGATGGAGGAATCCAACAACCCAGCCTCAGACACCGTCGATGTACAATCACCGGCTCACCAGAGAGCACAAGCCCTCGCAGAATACTCCGCAATTCGTCATAAAGATGCTCACACGATTAATGATCTGGCTCTCGCGAATTATGTTGAGATGCGAGCATCTGTACTCTCACGGTCGTACAAGCTGCGCAAGTACTTGGAAGAATTCATGAGCTCATACTTTCCCTCATTTGGGTGGCAGACAAAATACTCAAGAGTGGTATTTACTAACGAACGCTACTCTAAGATTGTTGAACAGAACGAGTATCAAGGCAAGATGCTGTTGAGGTGTTTCGCGGGATTGGTATCGAGTCCTCTGTTGGTTACGGGAGCGGTGCTTCTGTACAAATGGGCGTGGAGACGATGAAGTTGAGAATTTAAGCAATTGTAAGAAAAGTATTAAAACCCACACCAAAAACAGGCATAAAACAGAGGTCATACCACGGCCATTGGAAAGGAAACATTGGATACGAACATATCAGCGCTGCACTTTACATGCAGCGATACAACTAGAGTCATATACCGCTCAACCATACATAGCTCGAAAGATAAAAACAATCCGCTCCTACTAATAATATCATAATTTGTTAATTTCTTGTATCTTCAAAATTATTTTACAAAATTATTTAAAAATACCGAAACAATATTTGCACTTCTTCACTCAAGACTGAGCGCAGGATGCTTAGTCATCGCCTCCCATTCCCAAAATTTCCACCTCCTAGCTTCACCTCCAAATTAAATCTTCAACCTCACGCGCCAATACCAATTCCCCCATCGCGACGCTCCCACAACTCTCAAACCTTACCGAAAGTCCAAGAACATCCTACAAACTATTGAATACAACCTCCAGCACCGGCGACTGCCCGTCCGCAGCCCCCTCTCCGACCATGCCCTCCATCCTCAACATCGCACACATGTGCTCCCACCTTCAAAACGCATCCAAAGCCCGCCTAGGCCTCACCTCCATCCAATCGACCAAATTTAATCTCAACCTCGCTTTGGCCCTCCACCGCTCGGGCTTCTTCTCCTCCGTATACCGCGCGGGACCCCACCCCCCTACCATGGAGCAGATGATCTCACAGGCTCCCGAAGCCGTCACGACCGCCAATGTAGCAAACCGCCGACTATGGCTAGGCCTGAAATATTGGGATGGAAAGCCTGTACTGAGCAAGGCTACCATGATTAGCAAGCCATCGCGCTTGATGACGGTGGATGTGTCCGAATTGGCAAGGTTGACGAGAGGATTCCCTGCCAAGCTGAAGGGTGGTGTGGTTCCTGGCTTGAACCTGGGAGAGTGTATGTTTGTCGCAACATCGAGAGGCGTACTGGAATCTAGAGAAGCGTTGGCGAGGAAGATTGGTGGTTTACTCATGTGCCGGGTATCATAATCGACTAGGCCTTGGCTGTCAAGAGGTCATCGTACCACAAAGACGAAAGGCTTTGGGTGGGGAAAACCCAAGGTACAAAGTGGAAGGAAAGACTGTACGATATATCATCAGAGCGACGCATGCTCATTCATAACTGTCATATTATATTGCTAGTGTAACATTTAAAAAGCAAAATTACTTATTCACTACAACGACCAGTGCAATGTGGAGAGAGCATGTATGTGCATCACAAAATTATTGACGAGACAAACAAGCTAACAAACAATGTCAATTAACGCTCAAATCAGTCGAGGTATCACAAGTTAGCTACTATTGCCCGCTATTAGATCGCTCCGAAGCTGCATCCTCGCTCTAGACGACAACAAAGACGCGCCAAAACACCCAGTCCTCCAGGATAGCCCATAGTTTCTATTAAAAAAAGGTTGGTAATATGTGCAAAGAATACCCAATGGGCGACGATAGCTGAACGTCCTACGCCAAGAGGTCCTCTACATCATCTGCCTTGACCGTCTCCTTGGTAGAGTCGTCGCCAGTCTTCCCTTCAGTAACATCAGGCTTATCGGCTTCTTCAACCGCGGGAGTTTGCTCTTCCGCTATGTGGGAGTTGGTCTCCTCGGTTTTGAAAGGTTCAGCCTGAAGTTCTTCCGGTTGGGTCTCTTCGGGCTCAGTGCCCTCATCCAATGGCTCCTCGGCTAGGTGAGATTGAGGGCCCTGGCTATCCTCCAGAGGCTCCACAACATCGTCGACGGAAGGATGCACCAGGTCAGCTTCTTCTGCAATGTCCATAGCTTCCTCAGCGGTCTCTACTTGAGCAGCTTCAGTAACAGGTTCCTCTGCAACAGGCTCTTCTGCTTCTGGTTCGGCTGCTGGCGCTTCAACAACGGCTTCACTTTGTACCGGCTCTGGCTCGTCGTGAACAGCGCCTTCTTGCTCGGCCACAGGTTCAGGCTCCAACGCTTGCTCTAGGCTAATCTCAGCCTTGGGTTCGATATCAAGCTCGTTCTCAGGCTCTGGCTGTGTCTCACGTTCAGGCTCAGGCTCAGACTCCAGTTGCTCCGCAGTCGATGACACAGGCTCTTCAGCCAGATGCTCGTCAGCCTGTGGTGTTTCCTCTTGAGCTTCTAGTTCGGGCTCGGTGGGTTCAGGCTGAGTGGGCTCCTCAGGCTCCTTAATGTCCAGGTTGTCCAGGTCAGACGCCAATGCATCGGGGGCAGACTCCTTGGGCACAGCCGTAACTGGGGCTACTACAGCAGGCTGCTCGATGGCGTTAGAGGCCGGAGCAGGAGCAGGAGAGGGTGCTTTCTTCGCAGCCGGGGCCGCCTTGGGAGCCGCCGCAACAGGCCTCGCTTCTTTTGGCTTAGAAACTTTTGATGCGGCAAGGGCAGTCGGCTTAGTTGTTGAGTCTGGGCGTCTAGTCACAGGGCTCTTGGATGGCGGAACCGTCCTCTTGACGGGAGCATGAGAAGTCGTACCGATAGCTGAGGGGCGAGGAGCAGTAGTCTTTGGAGGCGTTGATGTTGGTCCCTTTTCAGTGCTTGTCTTGCTAGATGACGCCTGAGTAGGACGCATCATTCTAGCTATAAAGCCATCATCAACTTGGCTTTGTCGCTTGGCCGACTCTTGGCGTGTAGGCTTGCCAGGAGGTGGGCCGATGCTTGGTCGCGAGCGATTTGCGACTGAAGATTGCCGCTTGACTGGCTTAGAGGCAGCAGAGGATCCAATTGCATGTGCGCTTGCAGACTGTGGCAAAGCACCTTGTCGTGAGAGAGACTGTCGGGCAACAGCACCTCCCTTGGAAGCCGATGAGGCTGTAGGAGCCGTGAGAGATGAGGGCAGGTTCACGGTTTTAGTAGGTGATTTGGGCTTGGGCTTGACAAAGCCAGTGTCACTGACGATACCGGATTTCAATGGTTGAGGTCGCTTGGCGGCTGTTGAAGATGTAGGTCGCGTCGTCTTTGTGGTTGCTGCAGGAGCTCTTGCAGCTGGCTTTGTTGTTGCTGGCTTCTTAGCATCACCAGACTTGGCTACAGCTGGCTTAGAAGCTGCGGGCTTAGTGGCGGCAGGTTTCTTCGGTGTAGATGTTTTAGCCACTTGGTTTGGGTCTGCGGGCTGAAGCGAAGCAGAGCTTTGTTCGACGCTGACAGACTTGTCGGGATTGGTGCTCGGCTCGTCGTTGAGAGCTCCGGTGTTCTCAGCGATTGGGTCATTGCTAAAGGCAGAGCCCTTTCGGAGTAAGTCATCGGGAGAACCGACACTTCGGGGCTGGCTGTGAGCCGTTGATTCTACGTCGTTGCTCATTCTGCGTCTGGACAAACTTGATTCTCCGCTGTGGTCGCGTTGTAACCCGAGTCGACCGTCTTTTTCTACTGCAACGAAACTACTTCGAACTTTGGAGAGGGGGCGTGGACCGTCGGTAGAAATGCTGGAACCTGTCAAGTGGTGAAGGAGAAACAGTTGTTAGTTTGAATGGTGATGGAAGAAAAGAAAAAGGAAAGAGATTGGCTAATGGAAGGTAGCAAGGAAGTGGGTTCGCTAGAGTCAGCAGCGCCGGGATGATTGTCATGATGTAAACAAAACAAAGTCCCGAGAAGGGGGGGAAAGGTCGACGGGAGGCGCTGAAGACGAATACATGATGGGTGCTGGTGTATTTTCTGGAATATCGATGTGTTGTAAAGGCATACCTGTTGGTGACCTTCCTCGATCTGGTGGGCTTGTGTCGCCTTTGTTCTCAAACATGGCACGCAGGTTCTTGACCTGGCTCATGGTGACCGCGTTCGCGGGGGAGGGATGGATGATGTCGTACGAGTTGGAGGTTGGAGATTGGTGGCGTTGCAACTAGTGTGAGGGAGGTAGGAATAGAGCTCTGGGCGATACTCTATTGATGTTGAAGCAGAGGTGTGATAGATACTGAGATGGTCTGACCAGAGTTAATTATCCTGCCAGGCATAATTTGGCCAGGTTGGTCGCTTGGAGGCCACGAACGGACGCTGGACTGGGGTGAACTGCAGTGCCGCCGGTTGCACAAGTGGGTGCGTTGCGGTACACTGCAGCGCAGTGCAGGGCAGGGCAGCCAAAACAGTACCTGCAACTTCAGGGCAGAGGGCCACTAGAGCAAGGGAGCATGATGCGGGTACCAATGGATTAGGCAATAATGAAGGTATGAGGGAGGCTGCTTTATCCTATGACAGTGACTGTGCACATAAACACAGGATGGAATGCAGGGATCAGATGCAAGGCAGCGATGAAACTAAACTGCTTTGGTGTTTAGTGCATGCGCTGGACCTGTTTGATAAAATCAGGGGCCCGACTCCCCGTTAATAATGGGAATTAATTACCTGCAGCAGTTCAAGCAAGTAATTGTAGGCGGTTAATTACAGGGGGTCTCAGCACTCAAACAGGCTGTAATTAATCGCCCTCCTGCGCTGTATGTTTGAAACGCATCGACAACCTCGCTCAAATTGGCCGCTGCCGATACGGACAGAGAACCAACTGTCGCCATGTCGGTGCAAGTATACGCGGGTCATTAAACCATCCCATCTTTCCAACCAAGCATTCCAGTGTGTCTTTCACTTTCAACAATTGCTTTGTGTGGTTACTGCAGTGGAGCTGTTTTCTGGTTGCCCAGCGCCAGACGCCGCCCAGAACCACGGAGTTTAATTTAAAACGCCCCCCTCTGCACACCGTCGTATTGTTTGCACGGAACTGATCCGGAAGGCAGAAAAGAATAGCCAAGTGCCTAAAAGCTTCGGAGAAATATTGGATTATTATATTAGATATTGCTACTCCAGGACTCGGTGAGCCCCAGATTGACTGGGTTGGGGCAGCGTATTAGATGAGGGTCCCTAACAATTGTGCGCTTTGACAAGCGATCAAGCCATCGCATCAAACGGTCGACTGAGACACGACATTGCTTATACACATGCCTGATGATGTGTTTGTCCAAGACATGATGAGCTTCGATTTCATTGTCGCCGACAACTACAAAAAGAAAAGAGTGACATGCTTACTTATTATCCAGTGTCAATAGCTCCAAGGAGCAACCTCCCAGACGAAGAATCCAACCACAATGATGAAGCCTGCTTTACATGTACTAACCATATCCAGACTTAGATTTTAAGTACTAGCCTTGTGGTATCGTACTCCGTGCACAAGATTTGGAGTCAAGAACTCCATTGTTGCGTCTCCCGTGTTCTCCTCGTACCTGCAACCACATTCCGTAGTACTAATATTGGTGCCACAGACGTTGTCGAGGTACTTTGCTTTATGATGTCGGCTTTGACACTGTCTGGGCAGCTGCGTATGGGACGATTCCAGGAAGCCTCTGACAAGTTTACCATGCCCAGGGTCTCACTCCGACATAGGTGTTGCAGTCAACCTAGCAGTAGAAACAGAGGCGGTAGTGGCTGGAGACAAGCGGATATTCTCTGCATGAGATCCCATCCATAATGTGGGAGCATGTTTCTCGAATTGTTCATCTTGCGCACACCCATCTGGACAACATAAACCATGTGGATTAGACGACCAATTAGAGAAGAGTTGCAGCGTGTATGTATCAATGAACATTGACCATCATCTGCAATGGGAGTATATCATTTTTTAAGACCATCTCTATTACCACACCACATCAACTTAGACCTCAATATTTCGACTCATGGGATATATCTCCAAACAAAGAGGTAAATTTACTAAAAATAAGTGCATTTTAAAAAAGGCATTGAGTGGAAGCAGCTTCTGCCCCGTCACGAATCTCCATCGGGAGTTGACGGCCCCACTCAGCTTGACTGACACAAGTCCGGCAATCGGAACTCCAAAAAATAAATCTCCAACCGTCGCGGCTTTTCCTTCTTCATCATCCGCAATTGCCTCAATTGACCGTGCCCAATATGTCAATTCGCACTCTCCGCATCGGTATGCCTCTGCCGTGCTGCTCCCCATCTTCCCCACACTCCCAGCTAACGATTCTTGCTAGGCCTCATTCCCGGCGACGGTATCGGCAAGGAAGTCATTCCCGCCGGCAAGCGCATCCTCGAAGCTCTACCCGGACTCAAGTTCGACTTTGTCAACCTGCAAGCTGGTTTCGAGACCTTCGAGAAGACTGGAACTGCTCTCCCTGATGCCACCGTCGACACCCTACGCAATGAGTGCCAGGGAGCCCTCTTCGGCGCCGTGAGCTCTCCCACCCACGCCGTCAAGGGCTATTCGTCCCCCATTGTCGCTCTCCGCAAGCGTCTCGACCTCTATGCCAACGTCCGCCCCGTCAAAACCGTTCTCACTGCCGCCAAACCCATTGACATGGTCATTGTCCGCGAAAACACAGAGGATCTCTACGTCAAGCAGGAGACTACGCGAGACACCCCCGAGGGTAGGGTTGCCGAGGCCATTAAGCGCATTTCTGAAAAAGCCACTTCCCGCATTGCCGCCATGGCCGGTGACATTGCTCTCCGCAGACAAAAGATCCGTGACTCGGGCGTCGCCAGCATCCACAAGAACCCCATCGTTACCATCACCCACAAGTCCAACGTTCTCTCTCAAACCGACGGTCTTTTCCGCGAGGTTGCCAAGACAATTCTTACCGCCTCCAAGTACAGCAGTGTTACGGTTGAGGAGCAGATTGTCGATTCCATGGTTTACAAGCTCTTCCGCCAACCTGAGGAGTACGACGTGATTGTCGCCCCCAACTTGTACGGTGATTTGTTGTCTGACGGTGCTGCTGCTCTTGTCGGCAGCCTGGGATTGGTCCCCAGTGCCAACGTCGGCGAGGGTCTGGCCATTGGTGAGCCTTGCCACGGAAGTGCTCCTGATATCCAGGGCAAGGGCATCGCCAACCCTATTGCTACCATCCGCAGTGCTGCCCTGATGCTGGAGTTCTTGGAGGAGCCTGAGGCCGCTGCTAAGATTTATGCTGCTGTAGATGCTAACTTGGAAGAGGGCAAGCTGCTCAGCCCCGACTTGGGCGGCAACGCAACTACTGAGCAGGTCGTTGAGGATGTTTTGCGCAGAATGTGAATTATCGAAGATTTAGAAGAACACCCTCGACCCTTCACAGCATCTGCGAAACTACTGTTTTGCAGTATCAAATAAAATACCCATCATTTCTGCCATACAGTTGATCCTTGCTAGAAAATTCAATGTGCGAAGCTCACTGAGCAGTGTTAAGCTGATGTAGATATCCGACGCCGCACTTTGTGGTGCAACGTACTACTTCTTGACGGTAGCGAATAAGCTCTCCGCTGTACCATGTTGCTCAGCGTCACTGCGTCATATCGACGAGCGGCATTGAACAGTTTCGCGCCCTGCATATTCACGTTACATCTGCCCATGTACGCTCAAACTTAAAACAAGGCTGCGAATGAGAACGATCACCTGAACGGATTGAAAGTACTTTTGCTACGCCGAGCTAGAGGTCCTCGGCCATTTATTGACGTCAAGGCGGGAAGCACTGCCGTGAACATCAGATGCATCATTCTGTATCCAGTTTAGGCTGTACCAAGCTTTGCCGTTCTAGCCGGAGATTTCGTGGCGCTAGGTTAGTGCAGCCACTTCTGGAGAGGTTCCAGCACCTCGAGGACGATGGATGGTCGGGGACATGCAGTCCGCCTATTACCAAAGGAAAATACCAGTGTGTGCAGATCGGACTGGTCGGGGAAACATGAGCTGATGGCCGAATGCACCAGGCCAGGATAGCAGGTAGCTTGCAGCTCCCGCTTTGAGCTCGCTTTAAAAGGCAAGCCTTCCCAGGGTCACCCAGACAGTGTTGATAGTTGCTACCACAGGTATCATTCTGCAACATAACGCATAAATACTAAAACAAAGATGAATGAGAAACTGAGCGAACATCCGTCTGTGGTTCATGGACCGAAGACAACCGAAACTCATTCCACTTATATACGCCCGCAAGCCCGTAAGCTTCACGACCCTGATGTCAACTTCGAAGAGTACCACTACTATGCGAAGAAAACTAGAGAAGAACAGGATTCCCTGCCATCGCCCAAGTCGCAATGGCGGAACCTTCTCACAGGCAATAAGGAAGTCCCTGAGAGTGGAGGCGACTTGCATCAAGCTGATGTGAATCTTGCCGACTCGCAGATGAGACTAACCATCACCGACGAGGAGTGGACGAATGCGAGTCGAGCGCTTCGCACAGCTTCCTGGGGTGCGGTATTCTATCTGGTAATATGAACCCTCAAACTTCTCTTTTTCCAAGTTGCTAATATCCGCCGTGTAACAGATCACTACTGACATTCTTGGTCCGTTCGCTGTTCCCTTCGCCATTGGAACACTCGGTTACGGCCCCGGCGTCGCACTCTTCACCGTATTCGGGTTCTTCGCAGGCTATAGCGGATATTTGCTTTGGCGTGTTTTCCTCGGCGTCGATTCGTTCGAATTCCCTGCGAAGAACTACGGCGATCTCTCTTTCAGAACCTGGGGGCCAATCACGCGACACATTACCAACTTCATCCAGGCTCTTTCCTTGCTTCTCCTCTTGGGTCAGGTTGTGATCTTATTCGGCCAAAACATATCGCAAATGTCCAAGTTCAAGCTTTGCTACGCTGTTTGTCCGCTATTGTTTGTTATTGCAGGCTTCTTCTTGACGCAGGTCCGAACACTCAAGTCATAGTGAGTCTTGTCACAGATATCTTCAAACCGTTAATGACTAATGAGAGAAAATTACCAGTGGCTGGTTTGCAACTTTTGCTGTCTGGCTGAATTTACTCGTCATCTTCATCAGCATGGGAGTCATGGCGCATTCGCCGCCCAACTATGCCATCTCCAAGCTTGGTTCTGCAGGAAGTATGTAAACAGTGAAATTACGAATGCATCCTACTTCATTGTCAACTTGGATCACTTTTAATAGAAAAGATACTAATCTCGTCCTCACTAGGCGCCGTCGATCCGTTATCCATCAAACCAGACAATGATGGGGTGTATCCGCCAATCGTTCACTATGCAGGTCTTCCAGCAAGTAACCTAGTTGGCTCGATCAACGGTCTGCTTTCTGGTGTTCTAGCCTATGCGGGGCTGCAACTTTTTGTAGAATTCATGGCCGAAATGAGACGTCCCCGAGATTTCCTCAAGGCAAGTATCTAGATCGAAGCAATGAGCAAAATACTAATACGTCCTTCAGGCTGTATGGAGTGCCCAGCTATTCATTTACACTGTTTACGTCGTCTACGGTTGCTATGTATATCATGTACGTATACCAAGTCCCACATGTTACGTCTTTACATTTCACTGACAAACCCAGTTCCAAGGACAGTATGTAACAGCACAGTATCCTCACCCCATTCAAGCTAACATGCATTCCAGATACAGCTTCAACCCCAGTTTCCAAGGGGTGTCTACATACGGCTGGCAAACTGTCGGAAATACTCTCACCTTAATCGCAGGTCTCATCGCCGCCGGTCTGTACGGCAACATCGGCATCAAAGTCTTCTACAACAACGTCCTGATGGATATGCTCAAGGCGCCTCCTCTGACAGCCAAGCCAGGCAAGCTTTTCTATGCTGCCCTTGTGCCCATTTGGTGGAGTACGGCATTCATCATTGCAGCTGCCATCCCAGACTACTTTGGCTTTATATCGGTCATTTCTGCCTCCACGCTGCTGAACCTGACTTACACGCTACCCCCATTCCTTGCCCTAGGATACGACATACAGAGGCTTGCAATGCGAGCAGACCAGGGAGAGGGCTTCAACCCAAACACTGGAGTTATCACCCGCCATACGAGAGGTTTGAAACGTTGGATTAGGGGTTTCTTCTCTGGTGGGATTGGACAGATTGTGGTGAATGTTCTACATGTGCTGTATTTCTTGGCGTCACTGGCTATGTGCGGCCTAGGCATGTATGCTGCTGTTGATGGGTAAGTTTTAGCTGCTTGGGCGCTGTCTCAGAGGCATATTGGCTGACTATCCGGTGTTTCTAGCATGATTGAGGCATTCAAGGACCCCCAGCTCAATTCGTTCTCATGCGTCTCTCCGCTCAATCTCGCCGCACACAAGGATTAAACGATATGTACATGGCAAGGAGCCAAGACGGTGTTGTGAAACTTAGCTGTAGTGGTAGTGACCTGAATTAGTAACTTGTCAGTAGTTAAATTATGCACACCGTACTCGACAAATTTCACTATCAACATGTACAATGAATGTGCCCCATGAGTGCAATTAGTGGTTTGATACTCACGCCTCTTCCATCTGCATTGTCTAATTGTATCAATCTATTATCTGGTATACACAGCCTTCTAATCTATGGCCATTTTACATTCCATTCTTCCTTTTCCATGCCCAACTTTTAGTACAGCACAAGAGGTGAGTAAATCTACTAGTACATCGCTAGCACCCACCGGCACTACATCTTTACACTCCGTTTATTTTGTTCGCTTAGACTCCAACTCTGCCACATGCTTGGCAATCAACTCCTTCTGCAGATGAGGTGGCGCGGCAGCGTAGTGGCTGAACTCCATGCTGAACTCTCCCTTACCCTGCGTGGCGGCTCTCAACTGCGAGCTGAAGCCAAACATGGCATTGAGGGAACAATCGCAAATGAGGGTGAAGTCTTCGGTTCCGATTTCAGTATCGTGAATGGTGGCGTTACGCTTGTTCATCAACATGAGGATGTTTCCTTGGAACTCATTTGGTGCGGTGATGACAGTCTTCATGAGGGGCTCAAGGACCTGGCCACCAGCATCGGTGAAAGCCTTCTTGAAGGCCATCTGCGTGGCAAGATTGAAGGCGTGATCGGAAGAATCGGTAACGTGGGTAGCACCGTCGTTGATGATCATCTTGGTGCCAATAACACGGTGGCCGAGCAATGGGCCCTTGTCAGTGGCGGTTTCGAAACCCTTGGAGCAAGCAGACAGAAATTTGTCGGGGATGTGGCCACCAACGACTTGGGACTCGTAGTGGTTGTTGGCGGCGTTGTCATTGGGCTCGATGAAACCTGCAACACGGGCGAAGTCACCAGGACCACCGGACTGGCGCTTGAAGAGGAAGTCGAAGTCGGCGCGGTGGGAGATGGTTTCACGGTATGCGACGCGGGGTTGGCCAGTGACGCAGTCGGTCTTGTACTCACGGCGAAGACGCTCGACATAGACTTCGAGATGAAGTTCACCCATGCCGGAAATAATGGTCTCTTCACTCTCGGCGTCGACGTGGACACGGAACGTGGGGTCTTCGCGTTGGAAGCGGTTCATGGCCTTACTGAAGTTGTCTGCGTCACCGGTGCGCTTAGGCTTGATGGAGAGAGACATGACAGCGTCAGGGACAAACATGGACGACATGGTGTAGGGGAGGCCACCGTCGGTGAAGGTATCACCAGATGCGCAGTCGACACCGAACACGGCGCAGATTTCTCCGGCACCGACCTCGTTGACATCTTCCATTTCGTTGGAGTGCATGCGGACAATACGGGGGATGCGGACCTTCTTATCAGTGCGAGAGTTGAACAGGTAGGTACCCTTGGTGAGAGTGCCCTGGTAGACGCGGATGTAGGTGAGTTGACCGTAGTTGTTCTCTTCGAGCTTGAATGCCAGACCAACAAAGGGGAGCGAGTTATAGGGAACGAGCTTGACCATCTTCTCATCCTTGGCCTTGTCAAGAGCGGTATTTTCAACCTGGCCGGGATCGGGGAGGTACTCGCAAACGGCATCAAGCATGGGCTGGACAGCCTTGTCGGCGAGAGCAGAGCCCATTAGGACTGGAGTGAACTTGCGGGCAATGGTGGCGCGGCGAATAGCACCCTTGATCTGTTCGTTGGTGGGCTCCTGTTCGTCAAGGAAAAGTTCAGCCATTTCGTCGTCGACATCTGCAAGCTTCTCAATGAGGACTTGGCGCTTCTCTTCGGCAAGACCCTTCAAGTTTCCGGGAATCTGGTCGGTGGTACGGATCTTGAGTCCACGGGCTCCTTCAAAGTACATAGCCTTCATCTCGATCAAGTCGACGACACCCTCGAACTCGTCTTCAGCTCCGATGGGGATCTGAATAGCAGCAGCGGGAATCTTGAGCTTGGTGTTGATCTGTTCGACGGCTTTCCAGGGGTTGGCGCCCATTCGGTCCATCTTGTTGACGAAAGAGAGTCTGGGAACATCGTAACGCTTCATTTGACGATCGACAGTGATGGTCTGCGATTGTACGCCGCTAACAGCGCACAAAATCATGACAGCACCGTCGAGGACTCGGAGAGCGCGCTCGACTTCAATGGTGAAATCAATATGGCCAGGTGTATCGATCAGGTTGATATGGTAGGTCTCCTCTTTACCATCAACGTTCTTCTTCCAGTCGCAGAAGGTAGCAGCAGATTGAATAGTGATTCCTTTTTCACGTTCCAGGTCCATGGAGTCCATCTTCGCTCCTACGGAATCTTTGCCTCGAACTTCGTGGATCGCCTTGATTCGTCCGGTGTAGAAAAGGACTCGCTCGGTTACGGTAGTCTTACCACTGTCAATATGGGCCTAAGAAATGTCAATAAACCATCCTTGATTCTTAATTTGTCATGTAAACTCACGGCAATACCGATGTTTCGCACTCGAGACAATCGGTTAGCCTCCTCTTTGGACATGTTGGCGGCGACAAACTCCGGCGTCAAACTAGCAGCATCGTCTTGCGCTTTTCTCAGTCTATTCCAAGTCAATCTTACATCACAACAAAACAAATAAACTTCCTCGGTACCACTTACGCTTCTTGGGCTGCATTAGCATAGCGTCCGCTGGTCTGGCTAAAGTTGCGCCGCGAGCATCCTGCCCAGGGGCTTGCGACAATCTGAACATCGCGAGCAGACAAGTATATTCTGGCATTATCCGACAGTAGACGGCTATTGAGCCATCTGGCAGTCCCGAATGCCCTCATTGTGAATCGACAATTGGCTCACCAAAACGAGAGGTGGTGACGCTGGACCAATCGACGCCGTCGCATTGGAAACTTTTTTTAGGGGATCCCGGCCGCCAGGCACGGCACCAAAGCGGCCCACAATTATCGGGATTCGTGGCAGCGCGCACTGTGTTCGTGTCCTGAGGGCAACCATTGTTCGCGTGATTAAATTCATGAAAATTATTTCGCAAAAGAAAGACAACTCAGATGCGGTCTTTCATACATTTTATAATCTATCTGTTATCCAAGGTATCAATGCACCCAGCACTGCCCGGGTACCAGGAGTCCAACGCCAAATCCATCAATGCAGCAAGCTTATTCATACAGTGTCTGATGCCATCTCTCCAACCAATACATATCAACCCGTCTACAGCATAAAGAAAACAGCACCGAGAGTGACCATGACGGCAGAAGCAGACAAGCGGACAGACATGGCACTGCTCTCACCATCACCATTGCCATCGCCTCCGCCTTGCTTGAACCCAGGAGCCGCAGTTAGTTTACCTGGGACGTTGGTAGCCACGGGAACATCCTTGCTCTGGCCACTAACAGGAGTAGCAGATGGGATGGGGGCGCCGTTACTAGGGAACGCGACGATGTTTGAGTCGCTGGAGTTGAATTTGGTCGGTGCAATAGCGATCTTGTTGTTGACCAAGTCGTAAACAACGTACGCAGAGCGGAGGAAGGTATCGCCGAGGAGGTACGGCTCATTATCCTTAGTAGCTGTTTGGTTCTGAAGACCAAAGGCGCAAACCGTCTCACCGCGGTTGGGTCCGGAGATGTATGTTGGCGGGTCACCGCCCGTGAGGTCGAGAACGAGTTCATCCATGGTGACATTAATCTTAGGACCATTAGCGCCGCCGAAACGGAAAGAAAAGTGTCCGTTGCTGTTAGCACGAGAGCAAGGAAGAGCAGCAAATTCAAACTGAGGCGACCATTCCGCACCAACCTCGGCCCAAGCCTGCTCAGCCATATCGGTAGGAATGTAGGAAAGTGTTGTTCCAGAATCCAAAACAGCTAGCACGGGCAGCTCTTGAGATGCAAGCTGGTCAGTTCCACTAGAACTGACAGCATCGATTCCGTCCAAATACACCTGGAAGTGTGTGAAGTTGCGGCTATCCTTAACAATATCCAACTGGGCAAGATCGCCGTGGTACTTTCCGGTATCGATACCACCAAAGAGGATACTACCCTGGCTGGCGTCGAGGTCGTTGAGCCACAAGCTATACGCGATGGTTTCAATAATACCTTCGTCTTGTAAGGCAACAGGCAAGTTTGGGTATGTGACACCTTGGCCGCCGTCGTTGGAAGCTTCGTTGAAAGCGTAGCCCACGCCAAACAGTCCAAAGGCAATGTCGGTATCGATGCCCAACCCCATGGTCAAGTTCTTGACCGTGTTTCCTCCGATCGTGAAATCGTCGGTGAAGTAGTCACCCTTGGCACCGCTCTTGTCGACATACTGGATCACAAAGGTTCCTTGGCCGAGATCATCGAAAGAATCTGACTCATCGGGGTTGACTAGATACGATATTAGCCGGTTGTCTCACGAGCTAGTCTGAGGATCTGGAAGAAACATACAGCTGCCCAAAACGCAGCCTTGTGATGGTTGATTTCCACCGCGCGCTTTGCAAGCTTCGGCCTTGAAATAAGGCACCCAAACATCGCTGCTTCCGGTGTCCAACTGCAGGGACAGTTCCTGTTGGTTTGAGCCAATCTTGACAGTGGCAAAGTAGCCGCCCTGGTTTCTCTCGTTCTTGACAGCCTGATTGACCGTAGAGCCGCCATCGCGTCGTCGAAGGGGATTGGCACCCTTGTGAGTGCGCTTCTCAATATCCCATTGGAGGACATCAGCGGAAGCTGTGGAAGTCAGCAGAGTAGCTGCCAACGCAACTGCTGAACCCTTCATGGTGAATTGGTGATGATCTAAACCACTTGGGGGAGATGCAAGAGGTTGAAATGGAGCGAAATAGAGTTGACAGAGAGCTGTAACGTTTATATAACACGCGAGTCGAGAGGTTGTGAGTGCAGGAAGAAAAAAACAAAGGTTTAAGAAACAATGTGAGACAATGTTGAGGGGAATGACGAAAGGTTAAATTAGTGAATCAAAGGGTAGCGACCCTCCAGAAGGAAGAAGCAATGGAAGGATAATCGAGATAGACAGACGCAAGAAGGAACCCGAGGACTGGTATAGGGGGACCAAGGGGTTTTATCGAGGAAGCGAAGCTAAAACAAGCAGAGCGAGTGGATGAAACCTGGGAAAAAGGTGATGATGGCAAATGGGGAGGCAATGGATGGCGCGGCCCCAGTGCAGTGCCAAGTAGCAGTGGCGCGCAGTTGCACAGCGGCTGTGGTGGTGGAACAGTGGGCGCCGAAAGCGTCATGGGCCTCCATGGGCCCCTGGAGCTCCGCTACGATGTGCCGGCTTGGCCGCTTGCTCGTCTTCTGGGCGGGTCTACCATGATATTGTGGCGCAGTGAACTGGTTTTGCTATTGCTGCAATGCAATTACTGTACTCCGTACGTTGCATCTTAGCGCTGGTGTTACTCGGGCAAATTCATCACCGGCCAGCCCAGATCCAATAGGGGACCTTCGGCGCCTGGGAAGACACGCGTCTTGCAAACATGCCGTATATTGCCCCATTGGCCCACTGAAAGAGAAGCAGAACGACTGCAGTGCCACGCTCTCCAGACCATCCTCAATTGAGAAGCTGGTATGTGGCGCCATTTTTTTTTTTTTTTTTGGGTTGCTGGGTGCAAGCTGCGGTGCAATTGTGCCCCCTGCACGCACATCAGCGATATGCTGTAACGCTGCAAGCCTCATCGTTGTGACACAAATCGTAACCCAATGCGCCACCAGTCAGCCTCATCAAACAGTTTCTGTAACTACTTTTACATCTGTAAAAGACCAGGAAGTAACGCTTTCTATTCCTCAATCGCACATTTTGAAAGCAAATACTCCAGTTGTTGGGTCCAGACTGTATTGACGGCAATCTTATCAACACCCGCTCTTCAGCCCTGATGACCATCAAAACAGTTAATCTCTACCAAATCAAGTCAGTGCCAATTTCCCCTGCAATTTAATTATTGCTTTCAGCTCTCGGAATCGTTAGCCGCAACAACCCACAAGGCAAACGAGGTGATCCTCTCCTCTCTTCACCTTCTCTAACCAATCTAGCGGCTTCGGGCAGTGCAATTGGCGCCAGCGCCTTTTCGGAACCAAGCGAAGCCTCTTTGAAGGCCCCATCGTTGCTTGACTAGCCGCAAAACTAGCAAAATAATAGCTATTGTACATGTAAATATGGGCGACTCAAACTGTCTGGTCGGCGCGTTTTTAGTGGCGCCTGATGCGGCGCAGTCAATGTCTCACCTGCCTAGAACAGTAACGGCGTCTGCCGGCCATGAATCGTCAACTGTTGGAAATAAGGTTTCGTCCGCTTCATACACTAGTAACCATTAGAACCATTGGGTTCTGGGTCTTCAATGATGTCGCGCAGCCTCGTGGACCATGGTCATGGTCATCCAATGGCTTTGTTTGGAGCGCTGCGTATAACGTACTTTCCAAGAGACTCTTTACTATTAGCTAACATGTGCCATGTCTACAGAGTTTCCTCTACATATTTTCCTAGCTTTTCCAGCGCTTCTTCAAGTACTGCAGTTTCGCACACGTATCCCAGTCTAATGTATCCCGGAAAGTCTTCATCCAACCCAAAGCAGTGAGACCCTGGAGTGAAAAACACCTTTGTCTTGCCAATAACATCTTGACAAAAGGATACATCATTCACCGGCTTCCCGCCTTTGCTAAATTGTATGAAGGCGGTTGTTCCCGCGTTTGGACAAACCCACTTGCATTGCTTGCTGTATTTTTCCATAAAGGCTTTCACTAGACCAAGATTGTGCAAGGCCAGTTTAATGTTTCGCTCCAATAACCCATCTCGAACCGCAGGTGACAGTGCATATGTGGCAATTTGGTCGTCTACTTGGGAAACGCTGATTGTTGTGTAGTCGCGCGCATGGGCAAGACTCGTCAGAATAGTTTCGTCAGGAGATACAACCCAGCCAATTCGAATACCAGCGAGGGCCCAAGCCTTAGACATGGAGCCGGTGACGATGGTCTTTTCATAGCCGAAAGATGTGATTGGTGGTGGTAGATCTGCCGCTGATTCTAATGCGCTGTGGAATAACGGGCGATAAACTTCATCACTCATGAGAATGATTCCCCGGTCTTTGGCAAACTGGACAATTTGGCTCAGTGTTTCGGTTGGAATCAGTGCGCCTGTTGGGTTGTTTGGATTGTTGATAATGATCATCTGTACGCTTAGCCTTCGTTGATCGATTCGTGGGTGGTGAATTGCCATACCTTTGTGTTTGGACGAACCAATTCGTCCAATTCCTTGGGATCTGGGATGTATCCGTTCTCTTCACGCAGTTTCCAAAGTGAGAGTGAGGCGCCGAGAGATTCAGGCACAGAGTACAGCTGCTGATACGTGGGGTATACGCAAATGGCATGGTCTGTAGGTCCAAGCAGTGTGTATAGGGCCAGGAAATTGGCACTGATGCCACCTTGTGCGATAATGACATTCTCCTCTGTCAGTTGCTGCTTGCCATGGCTGTGCAGTGAAGCGACTGTCCCTCGGAGTTCCGCCGAGCCACGAATGGAGCCGTATGTGAGCTTAGTGCTTCCAGACACCGGCAGCGTTGTGCTTTTGTCCTTGGATAGGTTGATGAGCTCGTTGAGCGAGATAGACGAAGCGCATGTCTCGGCGACATTAATGACACCCGGTGTGTTCTCATACCTGTCCATCCACTGCTCGACTGCGAAGGCGATAGGGCGCACCATGGTGATGAATATGCTGCGCTTGAATGGAGTTTAGCGATTCCAGAAGATGCGTTAGGTCGAATTCAGCGTCCAAGTCGGCCTTAAGTACTGGTTTGGTCGAATTAATTGAGTCACAAGCATAAGAGTAGTAGTGTTGAAGATGCGCACCGATAGCGGTTCGGCGTCCCACAGTAATCGTCCAAGCTGCGCGCCTTACGGTTGACAAGACCTCGCGATGGTCTAGTAACTAAAATTCGACGCTACGTAGATCCACTAAGAACCGGGACAAGGCGAATCGGTAACTCCAGTATCGAGCGCATTATAGCCAACGCAACTAAGACGGAAGCTGACTCTCCCTCTCCTGCATTCCTGTGGAGATGTGGTTGCATATCAAAAGCAGACGCTGACCGACTTTGCCATGCTTGTTGAAGCAGCTAGCCTGGAAGCCACCTTGTCATAGCAGTGGGCAGTTCCAGAGCAGCTTGCGACTACAAAGTAGTGGTCATAAGTCTGCGAATGCTCTTCACAGTGCCACCTTGTACGACCAAATGAAGTATGATATTGCAATGAATATAATATAATTTTTTGTTTTTATGTTAACTATGTTAAATGTTTTATTGAAATGTTATATTTAAATGTGTAGGTTTGGGCGGGATTGTATGGAGTGTAGATGACGAAACATGAAAGGATGATCCAACTAGGTTTGGAAGGCAATGTAAGCCTCAAGCAGATTCCTGTCCGAGCTTTGCAATGCCGTCCTTGCCAAGCCTCAGTGACGCCCAGTCGTGCATGATGCCTGCTCCCATCTTCTCATAAAACTTCAAAGCCTTTTCATTATTCCTCAGGCAAATCCAATCAATCTTGACGCATTTGTTCTCTTCAGCAACAGTAGCCAAGGCGTTGAAGAGTTGCTTGGCGTATCCATAACGGCGATACTTTGGCACCACATACAGTTCCTCGATGTGTAATCCAGGCGCCGCAGACCAAGTCGAAGCGTTGAAAAGAAATATCAGCAGGCCTGCAGCTTCGCCTGATGAAGAAAATATCAGAAGTGCCCAGGCAACCTGAGTTGGAGTGCGAGGTGTCGTTGCTGGCGGTCCAAAATTCAATATGTCCTGGAGACCAGAAGCTGTCGCTGCGATTTTCGCACCAGGCGCCTGCTCCTCTGCTCCCATCGAAATGAATTCCAAAATTAGTGGAACATCTGTAAGGGATCATAAAGATATTAGCTTGAATATGCGCAGAAAATGGTGTTTGGTTTTGGACATACCTTGTTCGGTGGCATACCGTATTGTTGCCTTGGCGGCCATTTTCCCTCGTGCGAACGATACTTTGGAGCTGAGGCTGAGAGGCTGGACTGCAGTTTTGAGGCTTTGATCTTTTTCCCTCGTTCGAAGGATTGAAGTTTGAATTATCAGAAAGTGGTGATGCAGATGTAAGAACCAAAAAAAGCAGGAATTGTTCATGGCTGAAGAACTAACAGTAGCTAGCTTACGCCCTTTTCATGACAGATGCCTTTGCAAACAGAAGCTTCGTGAAGCTTCTGTTAATTAAAGAGGTGAAGACTATGGTGGCTTCACTACAGCCACCCAAATTGAAGCACAATTTGTATGTTTTATTTTGTTCTATACCGCCAGCGCGCTCGTAAATCAAGTGAATGGCCCAGGTATGTGCTGGGTTCTTGAAAGAGTGTTGCAGCGCAGATATACGAGTCAGAATCTCACCACTCTTGCCACCACATCAATGTGCGGCTGGTAATACCAGGAACCACGCCTACAAATAATACTCTAATCCGTCTAGCATCGAAAAGACATGAGATTTCATGTGTCTTCTTCTGTGCCTGGTTCATACACGATATAATGTACCACAATCTCCTAATTTGGGTACAGCTGTATGCCAGATTCAACGACACAACCGACTTCCTTGAGTCCTACTTTTGAATAAACGGCCAAAGCAAATTCCGGGTATTCACAAAAATAGGTCTTCCCGGCAGTTTGGCTTGTCGCAGCCCGCTTTGTGCCAGTCCCAAAGTGCTGTTTTGTTCCGGGTCGTCCAGTACTGCCGTATTAAACACTGTACACGACGTGGCTCTATTTAAACACACAATCACAAACCAAAACGATTGTTTTAATGCTATCAGCTTAGCATGTGATTTTCTTGCACCTCAAAAATAGCAGTTGAGTTTATTGTAAGCTCGAATCATTCCAAGTTTCAAGTCTGTAACAGGGTACAGGGTAGCGGTTCGTGGACGGAGGCCTCGTTGGCTCGAGAGTAGGGCAAATATAAGTATCCTTACTCGTAGCCCAAATATTAATTCTCCTAAAGTGTATCTTTTCAAACATTGGAAAAATCAATTTTCATTCTTCTGCAAGTTTTGGTCGTATTGGCTTTATTGTGTTACATCGAGGCTGCAACGGCTGGAATTGAATTCGGATCCCCCAACTCTCCTTTGGGCCAATTATTAGGTACTAGTCTTATTTATAGGGCGCTTTAGGCGTGTGTCTCCAAAAGGTCCGTCCGGATGCGGGGGCTCCTCCAGGCACATCCGCTGACTGCGCTCCACTAAAGCCGTCGCCTGATAGGTCACGCTGCCTCTACAGCGTCGTCATTCCTCCGCCCGTGCAGCACCAGCCATCGCCATCATCCTCCATCCAACTGTCGCTCATTGCCAAGGCACTGTCTCTGCGTAGATAGCATCGAGAACTCTCCAAAATGGTTGGCCTGTATCGCCGATACCTGGCTGCCGGGCTGCTGGCTCTTTTGCCCAGCCTGGCAATCGCTCAGGAGAATTCGACGTATTCAGAGGCCGACATGCTGCGTGCTCGGCTTGCTCTCATGGGAGACCGACCCGACAATTGTCCTCCCTGGTAAGCAACGATGACTGCCACAATTCATGACGAACCCCCCACAGGCTGACAGCAAATATCTAGTTTCAACTGTCTTCTTCCCGTTCACTCATGCGCTCAATATGCCAGCTGCAACTCCTTCAACGGCATTTGCGACTGCCCTCCCGGTTTCGGTGGCGATAACTGCTTAACACCCCGTACGCCCCCCCATCCGTTGACCCACGGATTGTCGATATGAAGTACTGACAAAGATGGACAGTCTGCGGCTCTTTAGCTCGAGGTAAAGATCGTCCTATGCGCCAGGGCGAGTCTTGCGATTGCGACGACGGCTGGACGGGCATTAATTGCAATGTCTGCACCAAGGACTCTGTCTGCGATGCCATGACCGAAACTGGCTCCGGCGGTGTTTGCTATAAGGAAGGCGACTTGGTCAAACTCAACAACCAGATCTGTGAAGTCAAGAACAAGCAGATCAGGAAGTTGCTAGGTGATCAAGTGGCTGAAGTAACTTTCACCTGTGACAAGGCGTCTGAGACATGCGATTTCCAATGTCAGTAACTCGCCAATGGCACGTCATTTGCGAAATGATACTAACAAAATCTCAGTTTGGGTCGACGCCACCGAGTCTTTTTACTGCCACCTTACTGAATGTGCATCTAGCGTCGAGCATGAAGAATCTCGAAACCTGACATCATACAAGTGCGATAATCTCGAATGTAGCTGTATTCCCGACCGCATGATGTGTGGTAAGGACGGCTCGATGGACCTCACAGATTTTCTCGACCAGGCCATCAAGGGACCCGCTCGATTCGAGTGCACATCTGGAAAGAATGGTTTGCATGATTGCGCGTTCAAAGAACCCCAAATGGACGACCTCATCCAAAACTTGCTCGGTGATTCTAGCATTTTACTTGACTGCTATGCGGGCGAGTGTATGCACCAGACTGATGTGCCGGGATACAAACGGCCTGTCAAGAAGATCAATACGCCTTTAATCGCTGGCGTTATTGGAGCCTGTGGGCTTTTCCTGGCGGCAGTCATTGCTATAACTTGGTACCTCGCACGACGCAAGCTCCGATATGGTGCCATTCGCCTTGAAGACTCCGATGACGAGAACACTAAACTTATGGCCGACCACAAGCCTGCTTCGCTTCAATTCCAAAACGTTTCGTACACGCTCAAGGGCAAGACAATCCTCAATGGGATCCAAGGTGTCTGCAGACCTGGTGAGGTCACAGCTATCATGGGAGCTAGTGGTGCCGGCAAGACGACATTCCTCGATATCCTGGCTCGCAAGAACAAGCGTGGCCAGGCCAGTGGCAGCTTCTTTGTCAACGGCGAGACAGTGTCGGACTCTGACTACAAGAACGTCGTTGGGTTTGTCGACCAGGAAGATACCATGCTACCAACATTGACCGTTCACGAAACCATCCTTAACAGCGCACTTCTACGTTTACCTCGCGATATGACGCGTACTGCTAAGGAGCAACGAGTATTTGAAGTCGAAAAGGAACTTGGCATCTATCACATCCGCGATTCACTCATTGGTTCTGAAGAAGGCAAGGGTCGTGGCATATCTGGTGGCGAGAAGCGCAGAGTCGGTATCGCTTGCGAACTTGTAACGAGCCCGTCCATTTTGTTCTTGGATGAACCTACAAGCGGCCTGGATGCCTTCAATGCCTACAATGTCGTCGAATGCCTAGTTACTCTTGCCCGCAACTACAAGCGTACTGTCATTTTCACCATCCATCAGCCACGCTCGAACATTGTCGCCCTTTTCGATCGCTTGGTTCTACTCGCCCAAGGCCGAACCGTCTACTCAGGACCTTTCGTCGACTGTCAGCACTACTTCGATTCGATCGGCTATGAATGCCCCCCTGGCTTCAACATTGCAGACTACCTGGTCGACTTAACAATGCATGCGAGCAACAGCCAAGCTATTGATGATGGAACTGTCAACGCAGATGTATCAAGTCTTGGCCCTAGCAGCACACGCGCTGTTAAATCTATTGCAAGCATCTCTGGCGGTAGTACTGCGGAAGATAGCAACACAGAATCAGCACCTCTCATTCAGAGACCTAAGAGCAAGCGGAACGACTCCATCAAGACACGTCAGGACCGAGAGCTGTTTACAAGACGCCGACAAACTGCAGATACTGCTGCCTCTTCGGTCGTGGACGATGCTGGCGACTCATCGTACAAACTCCAAAGCAACCCGCTTTCTGTTCTCCAACCTCTGCCTGATGAATCTCATGACCTGCCTCCTGCCGCAGTCAATGAAACTGATCTGGATATTATGACCGAGGCTTTCATCCACTCGCGTATTGCCTCCTCAATCCAAGATGAGATTCGCGCAGCAACCGATGCGGCTGCCAACGCGAACGGAGCCAATGCCAACGGATATGCAGCTGTCCGCCCCGGCATAAACATTAGCGCAGTCGGTAAGGGATATGACAGAATAAGCTACGCTCGCCAGTTTATTATCTTGTCTCAGCGCACCTGGAAGAACCTCTACAGAAACCCGATGCTGATGCTGACGCATTATGCCATCGCCATAGTATTGGCTGTTCTGTCCGGTTACCTCTTCTACGGCCTCACTGACGACATTCCCGGGTTCCAAAACCGTCTTGGCCTGTTTTTCTTCTTGCTAGCCTTGTTTGGATTCAGCACCCTGACGAGTTTGAATGTCTTCGCCACCGAGCGACTTCTCTTCCTTCGTGAACGCGCTAATGGCTACTACTCACCATTCACCTACTACATGGCCAAGATCCTGTTCGACATCATTCCATTGCGAATCATTCCACCGATCCTAATGGGATCAATCATCTACCCAATGACAGGCTTGGTTCCTGATATGGAGCATTTCATCAAATTCATGTTATCCTTGGTTTTGTTCAACTTCGCTGCTGCGGGTATCTGCCTGTTTATTGGTATCTTATGCAAAGATGGTGGCGTGGCCAATCTGATTGGAAGCTTGGTTATGCTGTTCAGCCTCCTGTTTGCTGGATTCTTGCTGAACCACGATGCTACGCCAAAGGCTGCTTTGTGGCTTCAGTACATCTCTATTTTCCACTACGCGTTTGAGTCTCTAATAGTCAATGAAGCTGTAGACCTGACACTAGTGGATGAGAAATATGGCTTGGATATCACAGTACCCGGCGCGGCTATTCTAAGCTCATTCGGTTTTAACAACGGTGCGTTGTGGTATGATTTGCGCAACTTGGGAATCATTGGAGCAGTTTTCCTTGTCTTAGCATATGGCGCTATGCATATCTTGTTGGTTGAGAGACGATAAAGCACGATTAGAACTGGCTTGTAATTTAACCAGAACCATATGTATTTAGCATTATAAATCGGAGTGAATTTACTGTTTATTTATTATTATTCCCCAAGTCAGTCCGGCCTGCATTTTACTTGCTCTCATTTAGACCCAAGGATGAAACATCGTTCAAAGTGCTGTGAAAAGTGGCATTTCTTTTAATCATTTATTTTGGCTTTGATGCAGATACATAAGAAAAGAATAGTCGTTTAATAATCTTACAGGTATTATACTATGGTACATCCCAATGTTCCTATGATAGTCTTTACTCCATCTTGCCACCGGTGAATTCCTCGGCAATTCTTTTCTGTCGCTTCACTGATCTGTCATACTCGGACTCATCGAAGTCCATGAGTTTTGTAGAGGTGCCGGTCGTAGCCTCAAGCATGTTGCCAATTGAAGGAGGTTTGCCATAAACACCCCAGGCATTCTCCGTGGCAGCATAACGGCCAGCTGTCTGTCCTTGTTTTCTGAAGTAGTCCTCCGTGAAGACCTTGTCAATCTCAGCTTTAAGCTCCGTCTCTTGGGTAATGAAGTTGGAGGCACTGATGTACAGCTCCATCAACGCATCTCTGCGGGCTTCGCGCTTCTCGTTCTCTCTAGCCTGAATCCTTGAGCGACTGCGGTCTGCGCGGGAAAAGCGATCCGGATCAGGGTACACCTCGGTATCTTTGATTGCGTCCAGCACAGTGCTTCTGGTCAAGCGCTCGTCTTCGCGCTCAGGAGCCAACAGAGCCTTTCTGTTCTCTTTGGATACACGGTTCTTGTGGGTATTGAGAATAGCGTCCTTCTTTTCGCGACGGGCCCATAGCGATTCTAGGCCTTCTCCAAGGTTTTTGCGACGAGCGTCGGCCAGCTCACGCTTCCATTGTTGAACTTCAGAAGTGGGTTCGGCGTTTTTCGTGCGTTGAGCAGCCGTCTTCTTGAGGTAATCGGGTCGCATTTTGCGGTTGCCTTCATTGCGGGGGAAAACATCGCGAGGAACAGGCAGATGTCCTCGCACGCGAGCGGGCTTCGTCTCGTCGGATTGGGGGGTGCTAGGGAGGCGGATATAGGATGGGGATTCAGGAGGGACATTGGAGAGTGTGCTTGGAGTTGTCGAGAATGAACGGGAGACGGACGAAAGGCATCGTGTCGATGGCCGAATGCACGACCACGATGATTGAAGCGACATTTTCAATTGGTGGTGCGGCGTCGCAGAAGTGATCAGGGCGAGTCGTCCAAGGATTGCAGTTGCAACTCAAGCTTCGAAAATTAGTTGCTTGGCCCGGAGCGAGATAATCCGGCCCAGGTCCCTGCCAGTCCCAACCTCGCATACAATACACCGCCCAGCGCAGCACCAGAAATTTCTGCCGATTGCCCGCCGCTAGAAAAAAAAGTTTCGTGTACAGGTGGACCGCCATACAACTTCTTTACATATTCCTCTGTTTCCTTTTTTTTTCCCTAGGAGAATACCCGTCGTAAAATAATTTATCTTTTTACGATTCCTCAGGGAAAACATCTTCACAATGGGTACAGGAAAGAAGGAGGCTACCCGCAAGGTTCGCCAGGGTAAAACTGGCGATGGCATGGGCAATGTCAAGGTGAAGGGTGAAAACTTCTATCGGTACGTTCTTTAACTGAGAGGTGCAAATTGGATGAAAACTAATAACTATACAGCGATGCGAAGAAGCTTAAGAGACTTAATATGTACAAGGAGGGCAAAGCTCAACGAAACGCTGACGGCGAAATCACAAAAGCTGCTACCTGGCAGTCGAGAGATATCCCCAATGCCAGAATCGAGCCCAACCGTAAATGGTTCAACAACACCCGAGTTATTTCTCAGGATACGTTGACTGCCTTCCGTGAGGCCATGGAGGAGAAGCGCAAAGACCCCTACACTGTGCTCATGAAGTCCAACAAGCTGCCCATGACTTTGATCAAGGATGGCAAAGACACCAATGGTCTAAAGCAGCACAGAGCGAAGATGACTCTCGAAACCGCTCCTTTCTCAGACGTCTTTGGTCCTAAGGCTCAGCGCAAGCGTGTTAAGCTGGGCGTAAGCAGTCTTGACGACCTTGCTGACGACACTGAGAAGAGCATGGACACCTATGAGGACCGCATGGAGCAAGCCAAGCTGCTCAGCGGACAGTCCGGTTCGACGAATGACAAGGAAGATGGTACATTCTCTATGGCTATTGAGCCTGTATTTGATAAGGGTCAAAGCAAGCGAATCTGGAACGAGCTCTACAAGGTCATCGATTCCTCCGATGTTGTCATCCACGTCCTCGATGCAAGAGACCCCATCGGCACTAGATGCAAGAGTGTCGAGAAATATCTTCGCGAAGAAGCCCCCCACAAGCATCTCATCTTTGTGCTCAACAAGTGTGATCTTGTACCAACTAGCGTTGCTGTAAGTTTTGTGCACTCCGTGTTTTCCCTTTCCTACTCTTTTCCTCCCTCCCCGATCTGCCTCTGGGCCCCAATGAATCCTGTCAGGACCCCTTCTTTTCATTTACTGTGGAGGTTTGTCTGTTACAACATTGGGAGAATAATTGCCATGCTCGCCTGCCGCGGCGTTTTGTCGTTGGCTGATTGGTGCCGTTCTGGTTACCGTCATGAGACGGCTATGTGACTGATTGAGTTGAAGGTTCCTGGGCCACTCCAGGCAACTAGAACTTGAATCTTCTTAGTGATGTCACATACATTTTATGCTTTGACTGTTTGATTTGCCTTATTGAACAAGCTTTTACGATGTCTTTTGACCTGATCATGTGCTGATTTGCATAGGCTGGATGGGTTCGCGCTCTATCTAAAGAGTACCCTACTCTCGCGTTCCACGCGAGCATCAACAACTCTTTCGGAAAGGGATCTTTGATTCAATTGCTTCGTCAATTTTCAAGCCTTCACTCTGACAGAAAGCAAATTTCTGTTGGTCTTGTGGGTGGTCCAAACACAGGCAAGTCTTCCATTATCAACACTTTGTTGAAGAAGAAGGTCTGCACAGTTGCTCCTATTCCTGGAGAGACTAAGGTCTGGCAGTACGTCACCTTGATGAAACGAATCTACCTCATCGATTGCCCTGGTGTAGTTCCTCCTACCTCTCAAGATACTCCTACGGATCTTGTCCTCCGAGGTGTAGTACGTGTTGAGAAGGTGGACAACCCGGAGCAATACATCCCAGCCTTGCTTGGGAAGGTTAAGCGTCGCCATATGGAAAAGACTTATGGTCTCACAAATTGGGAGACGGCAACGGACTTGCTGGAGCTGTTGGCTCGCAAAGGTGGACGCCTCCTCAAGGGCGGTGAGCCCGATTTGGATGGTGTGGCCAAGATTATGCTTAACGATTTCATGAGAGGAAACATTCCATGGTTCACTATGCCACCAAAGGTGGCTACTGAAGGCGAAGAAGTTGTCGCTGGACGCCAAGGTCAACTGGGAGAGATGCCTAGAAAGAGAAAAGCTGACACTGCTGGTGATGAGATCGCTTCTAAGCCTGCTGACGACGCTGAAGAGGCAGGCGAGGTAGAAAGCGATGACGAAAACTCCGAGTTTGAGGGCTTTGGCAGTGATACCGAAGAAGCCTTGTCGCGCAAGCCATCGTTTGGAGCCTCCACTGGGGTTGAGAGTGAGGACGCCAGCGAAGCCGACGACGTAATCTCGGTGGGCCAGTCAAGCGATGAGGAAGAGGAGCAAGAAGTTGAGGAGCCCAAGGAAGAGCCTCGGGCGACTAGATCCAGCAAGCGCCTCAAGAGGTGATAAACTTGGCAGCCTACATAAAATAAAAAGGACAAACACTACGACCGACGTGGGGCGTGAGCCAGTTCAGTGAAGAATGCTGCGCTTCCGCCCACAAGTCGCGCCCGGTTCACCCGGTTCACCGGGTCGACTTACCAGCAGGCTGATGTCATCTGCGGTGACACTGAGCCTCACGACCATGACGGCTGCAAGAAAGGGCTTGTATGCTTGGCTTGGCAACTCCGGGGCCATTATTCCCGGTGAAAAGTTATGCCTACGGCAGGGTGCTGCATCGTGAGAAAACTTGCTTATGCCGGCATCCGATGTTGGCATTGAGGTTGCATGCCAAGACTAGGGTCCATCCTCATGGGCTGGCAAGTTACGAGGGTACTCCACATAGCCGGGCATCAATGACGGAAGAGCGGCGATGGCTGCGATGTCTTGAGCCCAGTTGTCGGGCGATGGCTTGGCTGGTCTGAGAACTATAGAATCGTGACTGAAGCTGAATGGGCGAGGACCTTCAAATCGAAGAGACAACATTGGCTGCACTGTCTATACTGTGGTGAGACGATAAAAGGTGACACACGGGGTCACGATGCCTCTGAAGTTATGAATAGGACATTAAATGAGAATGAAATGACAACACCTGCATCGACGCCAAGAAATAGAAATGAACTGCGTGAAGATCCAATGTAATAGAAAGGCTAGTTATTTAGCAAAAGTGATCAACGGGGTGACTGACGCTTTTGTTTACACTGTGATGCTGTTGCTCTCTACTGGGGGCAGGGGATATTTTTGGACAGGGGTCCCTGCGAGCCTAGTAGGGATTGTGACGTATGGGAAAGTTGATTTTCTACCCGATGGTAACCCTTTTGGAGGTATCAATTTAGGCAACATGCATACATGTAAAGTGGTCTGCGCCTCTTGTAGTGTTGATTTCGTGCAGAAGATGGGAAGACAGAATGAGGAGATGGCTGAGAACCTTGACAGCCTCTGGTGGCATGAGGCGCTGGAACAAGGCTCTTGGTGGTGCGTATGTCTGAGCGTAAACGTCCAGGATTTCAACATGTTACCTTTCGAGTAAGACAATAGTGGCTGGCAGAGACAATACTCTCGAGAAAAGAAACAGAGTGAGCACATTTGTTGGGCCAATAACTGGAGATGCATCCGATAGATCCGTTGATACCGGTGGTGTGAGAGCGTGTCGTCACAACAGAGAAGAATACGAGGGAGGCGTCTACGTGAAGTCAGCCAAGGCGACAACTCCACCAAATGAACGAAGAGGTTTCAAGACAATGGATGAAAGAGAGGACGAAATTGAAGAGGCGGTAAAATGATTTGCGGTAAATAGTCCAGCTGGAGATGTAACGGTAGAACACAGTGGCGGGATGAAGTGGCATTGACTGTTGTCTGTTCCCCCGCAGTATAGGCTTCTGGGTTTACGAGAGGATCGTCACGGAAAGCGAGACATTTCTGTATAAGTGAAGAGGTTAGCCGTAAACAGTTGAACTGGACTAGTCTGCAAGGACGAACCTGTACAGCAATAGTCAAGGCGATCGGATCGGCGGGTTGGATTGAGACGGGGCTGGAAGAGAGGTTGAGGTTTTGTGAGGGAGCTGTATTTTTGCGGGGGAAAAAGGGTCCACTGAGGAGGCAGTGGTTGGTTGACAGGGCGGATAATTTTAGTGGCTTGTGCCCTGTGAGCTTTGGGGCGAGTGTGCGCTGTTGTGCGCTGTAAAAGCAGGAGACACAGAGGTGGTAGCGGAGGACACTGCAGGCGGCATGCACTGTTGCAGGCTCACGGAACACCGAGAAGCCGAAAAGGCTACGACAGGTACTCAATTTTTGCCACTCATGATTTGCCATGAAAGAAATTAGGGCAAATTAATTAGCGGTTGTAACATGGCTGAGGTTATTGGCGGCAAATAATACAGTGACATTTCCTAGCTACTTAGTCCAGATTCAGCGGTGCGACGACACCCTATGACGATGGCTGGCTGGGGCAAGGCTCGTATTCATGTCGTTGTTGGGGCCAATGGTAGTGTAGATCTCTCAGTCACTGTTCGGGTATGATGCAGGCAGGACAAAATAGGAAATCAGAGTAAATAGTAAACCAAAGAAGAAGAAAACGAAAAGAGGCGAGAAAAATTAATTATGGTCCTTGATTTAATAGCCGGGCATCATGTACCACTTTGGGAAAAATTGGGTGCCGGTGATGCCCTTGAGGTCGGGCTATTGGATGATATCCCTGTTCGCGATGGCTGGAAAAGTTGACTGACCTCAAATATATAACATGCTTTCCCCTTCCTCAACTTTGCAATTTCGAAAGCTGCATAGAACCAAGATAGAGTAGTCTCTTTTATTTGATACCCGAGTTACTCTACTTTCAACTCATACCTACACTCTGATTATCCTCACTTACACCCTCCAATATGCGTTCTACACTCCTCACATTGCTGTCTGCCACAGCTGCTAATGGTCTGGCCATCCGCAATGGATGCCAGTTCCATCTCGCTGCCAATGGAGACATTATGGGCACTGTCGGAGAGATTTCCAGCGGACAAGTCCGTGCTGGCAAGGGCGTGAGCCCATCTACTTTCACCATCAACGGTGACACCATCATAGATGACAAGGGCCGCGGATGCTGGTGGACTCGTAAGTCATCCTAACTGCACATATTGCAAGGATTGATCTTATTTCTGACATCTTCTTAGCTCCCACCAAGGTCCTTCAGTGTGATGAGGGCCAGAAGCCCGACAGTGGCTTCGGCATCGGCTGTGACGGAACCTTCTCCTACAAGGGCCAGACTGAATTCTATGAGTGCGCCACCGGAGAATCCGGCCAGTACAACGTCTACCTCGAGCCCAACAAGGGCGCCAACTGCGGCAAGGTCTCTCTCAAGTCTGACGGCTGTCACGGCGACTGCAAGCCCCCTCCACCACCAGCAACCTGCCCTACCAACCTGAACGGCCCCTATGAGTTCCCTCACCTTATTGTCAATGTTGACAAGAGCCACCCTGACACCGCTCCCGGAACTTCATACTTTGGCGAGATTTCCAAGGACAAGTCCAGCATCCTCAACTTCGACATCCCCGGCGGAGACAAGGGCAAGAAGTGTAGCCTCGTGTTCCTGTTCCCTAAGAAGGAGGATCTGGAGACGTCCAGCTATGATTTCTCCGGTGATGGCAAGCTTGACTTCTCCAAGCTCAAGGGTGTTGCTACTCAGGGCACTACTTTCAACAACCAACCCGGAAAGGAGACTGACTACGGTGTCGTGACCGTCTCTCCCGGACACAGTTACAACATCGCCACGTTTGACTGTCCCGCTGGCCAGACTGTCTCTTACGAGATTAGCGCCGCTGGAGATACTTCCCTCAAGTACTTCCAGGACTACAACCCTTCACCTATTGGTTTGTACATCACCAAGTGCTAAGGACACCGAATAAGGGCGACGGATGTTTATGGCTTTACATGATTTGATGAACATTATTTCACGCTTCAAATACTTTTTTTGTACAACAAAATTATTCTGAAAACAATCTAGCCTATTTAGAATAGGTATCAATATTTAAAGTTAATTGTCTAATGCACTGGAATGGAATCATTGATCCCTGGCAAGGGGGATGTCTTTGAGACAATGCATTGTGACTGAAGTCGCCAAGTTGTGCAGCACAAATTGTAGTTTGCATAAGATCTGCATAAATCCATGCACCTCGTCCCAGGCACACTTTCGGCGCCAGATGTCCGCGTAATAGATATCATGACGACGGCCATGACTTACACGCTTATATCTCTCCAAAGGATGCCCTCCCGCAAGGGGATCCTAAGCGACAGGTGCATCGATGCCATTAATGTTGACAGACAGAAGGTCACAAGAGACGGTAAATATCTGGCATTAGAGCTGAAGGACGTCTGTGGTAGAGTCTTAGAATCATTTTCATGTAAGTGGCCCTGAATGTGGACTGAAATGGTTTTTTACCGATCATGACAATGGGTTCATTCAACTTTTCAAGCTCCGTCTGTTTTGTACATAATATTCCAAGTTCGGAAACTCTTACAGTACCTCAGAACCATCGACACATTGTCCTGCAAGGAATCGGGCTCAACGAATATTACCACGATGACAGTGACTACTTCAAGTACGACCTCCATGCTCAGCAGCCGCTGCCCATTGTCTTCAAGATTAGCAACGGCACAGATTCCGCGGCTACAAGAGACAGTGCTGCGCTATGTGTGGCTCCAAACTCTCCAGTTCGTAGGAGCCGCAAGCCTGAGCACGCCCTTCCACCGTCATCGGCTGCGAATAAGGTAGGAGGGGTGCTTGGTTTAATGATGACCGTGTCATTGCTTGCGGGACCTGCTTTGTCTCTTTAAGTAATTAGTTTCATATATATTTACTTGAACAGACTGACATATCAATTTACATAAGCTGGGATTGAGAATATCTTCAAACATGACCGCAAAAACAGCATGTAAACGGGATCAAAGCGACAGCACTTGAACAACTTTTGGTTGCTTCCATTTCTACGAAAATTGCATAATAGGACAAAGAGTACGCTGGGAAACGGTTGCAAATGCTAGAGACAATATCTTTCAAGTCGCTGCTAGAGGGTAATGCTCAGAGCCCAGCTCTGCTTTATTGTAAATAGAGAGATTGCTGTTGGCTTGTAGATGGCACACAAACTCCATAACCTCGTGCCAAACCGTAAAGGAAGTGTGTAAGTATGAAAACTGCAGAAGCATCTCGTCCAACAACTTTGTCAGCCCGCCTTTTCGCAACATGCATGTTCCCCAATATGGATAGAAGATATCTCTTATCGAGCAATAAATCGGTACATGTTTACACACAGATATCCGGCATCTATCAATGACTGGACCACTGGGCCCAGCCCCCCTTTCATAGGTTGTCATGGCTACTTTAACCCTAACCACAACGCGCTCTCGCGCCTTGACCGAGTCACAGCTCCTCGCCCTAAGCTGTTAAAGATGCCCAGCATGAATCCAGCAGCTTAGAACTCAACTATCAGTCCATGTAGGGAAAGTCAATACTATTCACGTCTTAACGCGGACCACTACTCTCACTTCGCGTTCACGTACACCTCAATCCCCTCTTCACAAGCGGGGTACGCTTCAGCTTGCCACCCAGCTCTCTTTGTTCCATCACACAGCCTCTTTCACCTCTATTTATATTTCATCCTCCTTTGTCTTCCTTTATCTGTTGGCATCTTCATTCCTCAAAAAGCATCATCGCTACTGTTTGTTCGGAACTCCTATTGTACTTCTTGTCAGGAAAACGTACCTTTTGCTGAACTTTGCCATGAATCCTTACACTGGAGCGAGCTGGCATCCTGGCGTGACACCTTAGAGTGAGTAAAGCAATTCATCTCTAGCTTGTTTGTTCATGCTAACTTCAACAGATGGTGCTCATTCTAGGTACCCTCAACCACGATTCGCTGTCCATCCTATCTACGGACCTGGCACAATCATCCCTGCACCGCCATTTGCTTATCGCCCTGTGAGCTATCCTCATTTTGCTCCTGGTACGGCTCAACATGAGCTCAGTGCCCAAAAAGCAGCCCAAAGAGCTGCCAAAAGGGCCAACGAGAAGGTCTGTGTCAACTTGGCTCGCCGCAAGGCTCATGAACCTCCGGCTCAACGCACGGGGCCGGCCTCCTCTCTGCCAAATGAGGCACCTAATGAGAAACTTGTCAAGGTTGACAAACCAGCTTGTCCCAAGACACCCTCTGCAAAAGATCTACTCCGTTCTAACGGCTGTATCGACTGGCAGCTCAAAATGGCTCGGTACCTCGCCTCCCAGGGCTCGACCGGACCGTTCGAAATCGGCAACTTCGTCTGCAATGTTCGAAAACCCACTGGAGAAATCGTCAAACGTGCCAAACGCGTCTTCGATGTTGAAACTGATCACTGCTTCTGGGTAGATGTCCTCACCAACTTCCCCCTCGAGGTTTACTACAGAGATGGCGGCAAGTCCAAGTTCCGTGGCGCGGCATGTACTGTTTGGGATCCTATAGAAAATGAATATTTGGACTTGTACTTGCCTTGCGTTGATCGTGCTCGGCAGCGTACAATCCGGGAGTCCACTTCGGCCTTCAACGAGTATTCCTGGGATCCTTTCTGGTCTGAGGGGTGCGAGGTTGATTGGACTGCCTAAAGCTCCTGGAGTTGTTGACCGTTTTTGTTTGCTTTGGAAAGATTTTTAATGCCATCTTATGAAAGATGTTGCTTTTTTTAACCATTTGGGGGTCTCTTGGCTTTGCTCTGCATTTTTTTGGAGTCTGGGCGCCATGATCGAGACTGTATAAGAGGACTTGACAATATGAACATGAGGCACATCACATCACATCACATCACATGTATTGATAGAGTATACCTGGTGGACTCACCGCATTTCTGAAAATAATTCTATGAAAATAAAACTGTATCAACATTGTCTACATCATTATGCGTGTCGAATGCCGCATTGTGTCGACCTTGAAGATGTTGAACGCGTGCAGGGATGGCGAAAAGTGGTCCTTCCCAAATGTGGCAACCTCCAAGAAACACCCAAAATTATTCCCACCACCATCGTCACCATTGCATCCTCCAGACTCCCTTCCTACAACGCACACTCACTATGGGTTCCGCCTCCTCCAAAGCATCGCGCGCAGCTCCGCGCAAATTTCCCACAAGATCGCCAGGGCCGTCCGTCACCCAATCCCGCCCTCAGCCCAAGCAAGCCCCAAAGGGCGACGGGTCCAAGGATGCAGGTACGGTAAATTCCCGTCTCGGTTACTTCGCATCGACTAACTTCCCGCAGCCGTTGAAGCAGATGCCATGGATCCCGACTTCACATCGGCCGAATTCTCGCGACGCCTAAGTCAAATGGGCGTCGTGCAGCCCAACCCGACATATTCCCCGTCATCGACTGTTGTGCAACATCCCGATGCGCCCCCAGCGTTCAACGCCGGGCCCGTGTTTCCCTCAACGAAAAACAATGTGACATTGGCGGTGTTAGAGGCAAGAAAGCAATTGCAGCGGCAGGCCGATGAGGATATGGAAGCTGTTAATGAGGCGGGCAACCAGGCGGTACGGAGGTTTCTTGATATGCGCACGCTGATCGATGCGATACAACTATTGGATAGGGGACATTCGTCTACAGAGGTAGAAAAGAAGCTGGGTTTACAGCCGAAATTGTTGAGTAAACTCGGTAAGCAGGGTGTTTTGACACATCTGGCCAATTGAAGCCTTCGTCACTCCATAGAATGTACAACAAGCGATGAATTGATTTTGTTCTAAAACAAAAAGGATGATCATTTCATGATAGTGACTGCCTACTCCATGCTTCCGAAAATACAAGACCCAAAAAACGCCGATTATGACTTTATATATATGTATAGGATGATTGCTTGTTGTTTCCAACAAGATGATTACCTCCTCGACTCTCGCCATTCTGAAATTTGCATTGACGGCAAATTACCAAGCTGCGTGACCCCCGTCGATGCGCAAGTCAGCTCCGGTCATGAAGCTGCTGGCATCGCTGATGAGGAAGACGGCAGCGCCACGGAACTCAGCAGGGTCACTGATGCGGCCCAACATGTTCTCGCTGGCCCACTTGGCCTTGCGCTCGGGGTAGATGTCGAAGAGGTTCTGGAGCATTTCGGTCTGGATATATCCGGGGGACAGGGTGTTGACGCGGATGCCGTACTCACCCCACTCGGAGGCCAAGCTGCGAGAAAGCTGGAGAACGGCAGACTTGGAGGCGTTGTAGACACTGCGTTTGTTAGGATGGTGTTGAACTATGAATTTTTTTTTAATTCTTTTTTTTTTTTGGGAGAGTGAACTTACGGAGCAAACATGCCGCGGTTGGCAATGGTACCACTCATACTGGCAATCATGGCAATGCTACCAGGCTGGTTGAGACGGACCATCTGACGAGCAGCAGCCTGAGCAGTCATGAAGCAACCAGTGACGTTGATGCTGAGCATTCGCTCGGTTTCTTGGACAGTGTAGTCGAGAGCAGGGGTCTCAAAGTTGATACCAGCAGCGGCAATCAGGCCGTCCAGGCGACCGCCTTCGTCAGCAATGGCTGTGAAGGTCTCGTTGAGCTGGGGCACATTGCGGACGTCAATCTGGTGGTATTTGAGAGTAGCGCCGAGCTCTTCTTGGGCACGACGGTGAACCTTGGAGAAGTGGCTGGTGGGGTCCTCGAGGGGAGTGGGCAATCTGTCAACGCAGTGGACTGAAGATGTTGTTAGTGAGGTTCCATTTGCACGCCCATGACCACTTTGCTCGGGCGACAATGCGAAATGCTCAATTGAACCCATTGGCGCACAATTCATGCGCAGACGGCTCCAATTGGCATTTTTACACACATTTGCCACAAAATCGGGGACAATTCGAAAAGCAAAAATGAAAACTTACCAGTGGCGCCAGCCTCGAGAAGAGCTTCGGCCTGAACGAGACCCAGACCACGCGCACCGCCAGAAACAACCACAACCTTATCCTGCAAGCTGAAATCGGAGAGGAGGTGAGGACGGTCTACGGGGTTAGGCTCGAATCGAGCAGCGGAGGAGTGGAAAGGACGAGCGGCGCGAACTCGGGGAGCCAGAGCTGCAGCAGCAGGCTTGGCGGCCGAGGGCTTTGTGAGCAGGCGAAAGGTGGGAGCGAAGAGCTTCGACATTGTGATGTGTGGAGGAAGTGTGGTGTGTGTGTATGGTGAAAGCTACGATGAGCTAGTTGGAAGCCAGAGGTGAACAGAGGACAAGAAGACCAAGGGAATGGAATGGGAGGAAGGAACAGATACGGACGAGAAGAGAGAGAAGACAAGAACAGGAACTGAATGGGGAGGGCAATGGGTTCAGACAGCCTTTTGTACGAATGGGCAAGCTAGTCACTCGCTCTTAAAGTCTATGAGGGCACGACTGCGAGTAAAGGGCGCAAAACAACCGAAAAGCCACGAGAACCAGGTACGAGACCGATCTAGAACGTATGGGGGTGTGGGCAAGTAGCTTGGACAAGCTACAGCAAGAGAGACGAGAGCAGCCATGGCACAGAAAAGCTGGGTTCTAGAGGCGCAGTCGTCACGCGGTCACGATGGAGGAGTAAAAGGAGTAGGGGAAAATGGATGCGAGCGACATGACAGACAGACAGGGTCTGACTAGAGAAAGACAGCACCAAGACAGGAAAATAAATTGGGGGAATACAGGGACGAGAGCGGAAAAGGCAAGCTTTTTTTTTTTGTCGGGGTCCGGTATGGGGGAGGGGTGTGGTGAGGAAAAAGAAGGCGCTGGCGGGGACTTGGCCGTTGAGGTATTCAGGCTAGAATGTTACTACAGTATGTGTGAGAGAACTGGCTGAAAACAATAGGCTTTTGACGAAAGAATAGAGGTGGCCATGATGGAAGTGGCCGTAATGGAGTGGCAGTATAGAAGGAGTTGGGGTGTATCAAGAAGGCTGTATGTACTCTGTATGCAGCGGAGAGAGGAGAGGTGAGGTGAGGGGCAGCGCTGTGGAGGACGGAGCTCGACCCGCTACATCGGATGGTATGGAGCAGAGGGTCACTTTGGGGGAAGCTGCTCGGGATACCCAATTGGGTAAATGCACGACACCCCGCAGACGCCAGCCAAAATCCCAGCTGCAGCCACGGAGAAAACGTCCTTGACACTAGTAAACAGGTCACTTCTGTTCTGTTGAGTTGCGCCCTGTAAGCTTATTACAGATATTCATCACAGTTACTGAGAACAGTCAAGCACCTCTCCCTCCAAGGTCCAAAGCCAAGATGCCCATCCTTGTCCGTCACTTGACCATCTCCCACGACGGAGCAAATCAGAAATCCATGATCCATGCCTGCCAGACAAATACAATTGCGTTTACGTAGAAGGCTTGCAATTCTTCTCTATTCGCCTCGCTGCTTCATTCGGAGCTCACCTCCTCTTCTTGCAATACACAAAATAAATTAAACTCTTTTTTTTTTTTTTTTTCACACTGTAGACGACACGATGACGCGGCTTTACTCAAATAGTTGCATCATAGAAGAGTGTTTACTCATAGAACTTCTCTTCTGGCCTACATGCCGACCGCAATACAAGGCAGATCGTGAAACACAACTCTTGGTGTTTTGCCGATTGCGGAGTGTCTGTTACTCACGGAAAGCTGTCCGACTGTCTATCACTACTACTCTCCCTTGCAAAATGCAAAAAATAAAAATAAAAATAATTAGACTACCATATCAAAGAAGAAGAAAAATGGGAAATTTGGAGGGTGGTGTATTTGAAATAAGCTATTTATGTAGACACCCCACGTTGGTCATGTCCCACTGCAGTGTAACCCAGCGCCCAATGTTCTGGAACGACAGTTGTGATCTCCATCCTCAGCTACATGCCCACCGTCAATGGTTTATCGCCAATTGCTTCAAATCACCTTCAAAAAATTCCCCAAAACTCACACCTTCATTTCAAGCCACTTGCCACCTCTCTACCATTTTCCCTTGCCTCTACATATATAACCCCTCTTTCCCGCTATTACCAGCCTATTCCCTGCCGAAATAGCCAACCCAAAAACGGCCTTTGGCAACTTTCGACACCAGCCTAACCGTATTAAGTCTTCCGAGCCCATCGCCCTCTTTCACCACCGACACCTGCAGGGACCACTGTCGCATCCCCCCCACTACCGCCAGTTCTCGACCTTTTCTTCGGGGGGGTTTTTTTTTTTTTTTTTTTTTTTTTTTGAATTGCCCAAAACACCAAAGCTCCAAATTTCACGATGCTTGACCTCGCACAGCCAGTGGCCAGTCTCCCATGTCGCAGGACCCTATTTTGTAAAATAAAATAAAGTAAATAAAACTCTGATCTCCCTCGTGAACAACACGTCCCTCGACCCATTTCTTTTCTTTGACACTTTGGATGCCAGTTCCTCTCTACCCTCACCCTCACCCTCACCTCTGTTGCTCCCCCTGAAGGCCTTGCCTGTTCTCCCATTTCACCCAAAAACCCTTGCCACTATTTCTGCGCAACATCGGTCCGGGATCCGCGAAACCTCTTCTTCACACACCATCTTATTCTAAAATTACACTGCCATCTCTTTGCCGCGCCTTATTCCACCACACCTGACCACGTCCCCATACTTTGGTTCCAATCTTGTACCCTAAAATATTCCCACTCTTACTACCCCGATGTGACCATACTGCAATACATAGTACAGTACACGGTAGCTTGTAATACATGCCGCCATTTCATGAACCACAGTTATTCTCCAGGGTCCAACCACAACGTGCCCTGCCCGATCGCGGACATGGCTCGGCAGCTGTCGTCGCAATAGGATGGGATATTGCCCTAACCTCTGTGTTGCTCACTTGTCATGCACGGCCCAATTCTTTTCACTTTCGACATGGAACATCTCGTCAGATGATGTCAATCATTTTATTCAATCTTACGCTACTTGTTTCCAAAATCACTTCATAAAACAAACCCTGGTTTCAATTCCCCATTTCTGGCATTACCTCAAGCCGCTTCTGCGATCCATTGAAACACAGTCACGGCCGTTGTGTAAACCATGGCAATCACTCCCACAATGATCAATCCAATGTCCAATCCCTTCTGTGTTGGCGTCTCGGCAATATCCACGTAGTGTAGATACGCAGGGTAGATGTACACCAGCGGCACACATGCGAAACTGCCAATCAACGAGACAAATTTATCGAGATCGCTTGCGCCAACGATACTAACACCGATGCAAACTCCCATGACTGCTGTACGCAGCGCGTTCTTCTGCCACTTGATCGCCAAGCTCTTTCTACCAGAAGCTCGCTCTCCAAACAACGACGTCTCGAGAATACGAACCGCCGGAAATAACTGCACCGGTTCACCAGCGAGCACAGCCAGCGAGTACAAAAACTGCACAGCATTGACGAGCCCGGAATCTTGTGGATAGTTTGAAATGATCTGAATCTTGGTCTTCTCGCCAAATGTCGCATAACACAGAGCACCGACCGAAGTAAAAATGACTGTAATCAGGAACATGACAAAGTATAGCAGATTGCTGAAGTGGTGGGGCTTCTTCATGCTAGACTGAATAGGCAAGATAAGGCCAATGCCTTCAAAAGTGAAAATGGCGGCTCCAATGGTCAGCGTAAAGTCGGAGGGGTTGAACAACTTCACTGTCGGCTCAATGCCATGGCGCGCGAGTGTGAAGATGTCAAAGTACCAAATGTAGACCAAGCCAATAAGGATGAAGACGTCTGCCACAAGAGCGACCGGGCCCAGTTTGGAAATATTGCGAATCAAGGCCAAAGGTACCAAGGGCACCAGCTGCAAGGCAATAAGGGCAGGGACGCCTAGCTTAAGGTTCTCTCGTCCCTTGGTGACGGCATCCAAAAATGCATAGAGGTTCTCAGCTGTAAAAATGAGTCCCGCACAAACAAATCCAAGCTGTGACAATGCAATAGAGAATAAAACCACTTTGCGGAAGCGAGGGCCGACAATGGCAAGTCCAAGCTCACCATAACCGCCACCATGCTTTTGACGACAATCCAATAAGAGACGAAAGCACCAACAGTTGAGCAACGACACAAGAATCAGTGTAATAGATGAGAATAGAATGCCACCGTTGCGGAAGGCCTTGGGTAAGAACATGATTCCTGTTCCAATGAAAGCTTTGAGGAGCGTAAAGAATGTCTTCATCGTGCTTGCATCACCTGCTCTAGCAAGCCTCCTGGAGCTCTTTCTGCGTCCCAAGCCAGGGCGACGAATCAAGGGTCGTCGCTCGTCGGGTTCGTCTTCGTCGAGAGCAGCATCATCAATGGCAGACTCGTCTTCGGAATCAGTGTCCTCCAAATCCTCGCCAGCAAAGCTGCCATAAAGTTCGAGAAAGTCTACAAAATTCTTGGCGACAACTAGCGGTCCACTCATCCGGCGTTGGCGAGCTTGACGCATCAAATGCTGGCGTCGAAAGCCACCAGGCTCTCGCTGCTCAGCATGAGATAGGTCATCATCTGGTCGTAAAGATGGTGAAGGCTGATGAGAGAAGGTGTTTGCACGACGCAGCGAATTTGCCCGAGCCTTGATTTTGAACATATCACGATGAATGTCTCCGCCCTGCAACCGGAGCGACGAGTCCAGCACCTCAGTGTTGGATTGATCATCAGAGGCTCCGTCTGCCTGTAAATTGATGGCAGATCCTGAAGCAGGTGCCGATGTGATAGCCGTTGAATCTGGCGAAGGTTCAGGCAGGCCAGCATCTGGCGTTATAGCTAGTTCGTCATCGACGGGCACTTCGATAGGCTCTTCAGCCAGGCTGACTTCCGGGTCTGCAGAGTATCCATCAGGCAAATGGCGATCGAGGATTGCAGCAGCTCGTCGACTTTGTAGGCTGCCCGGGCTTCCGGGGAGTTCTGTAAAATCATCCATGGCGTTGATGGCTTTTCGATGTAAGAATTGTTGAGGATCCGGAATCGGCGTGGGACGCGTTCAAGGGTAGCAGAAAAGGGAGACGTAAGAGCGGAGTGATGATTTGATGGAAGATAGATGGCCGGGGTCCATTCCAAAGCTATGAGAATGATGGCAATTGAAAGGATTGACTATAACATGTCGACAGGGCCAGAGCTGAAAGACGTGATGGTCGACCAGGTGGTGGATGGTGGAAGCGGAGAAGAAAAACTGGACGGCCAAAGCCGGTTTATGCAGATGAAAATAGCAGCAGTAGACGATGGTGGGGGCTTTGGTGGTGGCACAAGGCCGGATCGCCGCCGCCAATTGGGCCAGGGCGTGGGCGTGGGCCTGTCCAGCTTGCAACTATCAACTTGCCAGCATACACCCATGCACAGGAGGTATAAACCAGGATACACTAAAATATATCACTATTCAGAATACATTCCAAATAATTCCTGTTTTCAACAGATTTTATTAGCCCATATTGTCGGTTTTATTCCAAGGTTCCTCCAGGTCCGATACCTCCTGCAGAATGACCAATATTACTCCCTTGTATGTCCCAACCTGTCGATCAAGTTGACCCTGACACACCATTTTTAACATTCAGAAAAATATGAGCTACGGTAATGGAGATTCATGATCACTCTTGCGACGATCAACATCATCACTACCCTTTTTGGCCTACATAGACAGCTGGCGCAACTGATGCATGCTGCTCACACACTGCCCAGCTTCTGGCGTAATAACTCGGAGCCTGATTCAAGCAGGATGAACGAGCCAACATTGGCCAAACATACATATATATAAGCCTCAGTACCTTTCTTCTTTCACTTAAAGCGCAACCTGCAAATATAAACATGTCTGTCAACGCCCAAACAACTCTCAAGCAACTCAAAGCCGCCTTTCCCGACATAGTCATCACCCCCGATGATGAGACAAAGTATAAATTATCTACACAGCGTCCCTGGTCTCAGACATGTTGGACCCCTTCTGCTGGCTATGTGCAGCCCACATCCACATCACAGCTAAAACATATCCTTGCTACGATCAGGGAGAATGAATGCCCCTTCGCGGTGCGCTCCACTGGCCATAACCCAAATGCTGGATTTAGCAGCACTGGTGATTCTGGCATCGTAATTGATCTCAGCCAGCTGCGCGGTATGGAACTTGACTCCAATGGAGTTGCTAAGTTTGGCGCCGGTCATAAATGGGGTGATGTGTATACCTGGTTGGAGGGCCAGGGCCTGTCCACCATCGGAGGCAGAGACCCAGAGGTTGGGCTGGGCGGCTTTCTTCTAGGAGGTATGGTGTTCTCTAATTCAATTTTTTCGTACTTTATCATATTGATGATTTGTCCAGGTGGTATGGGGGTGGTGCCAAATCTTCACGGACTTGGAGGCGATGGTGTTGAGAATTTCGAGGTCGGTATCTGTACGAATGGGGCTTCTGACAAGTCACATAGTAGCCTCGTTCACTTAATTCATCGTGTGGCTAATATTTTCAGGTGCTTCTCGCCGCTGGCCACATCGTCAACGCCAACTCCGAAGAAAATGCTGATCTTTTCCGCTGCCTCAAAGGCGGAGGAACCAACTTCGGTTTGCTATCTTCTCACTGGCTGCATCTGCCCGAATATAGTCTTTGTAACTAATATTTGAAACAGGAATCGTGACTCGTTTTGACCTCCAAGTTCATCCAATTGTCAGAATTCAGTCTACAATCGACCTTCACAAACCTGACAAGTATGCCGAAGTAATCAAGGCTACAATCCAAGTCCAGGAGGCTATGGAGCAAGACCCCAAGATTGGTCTGTTTACGAACTTCCAGAAACATTTCATCGCTGTTGGTACTATATACGCAGATGAGACTGAGCATCCGCCTGCTGTGTTTGATGTTTTCAAAAAGTCGGACAGCTTAATGATGAACGTGGCGCCGACTTCCAACGGAACCCTGTCATCTCTGGCAAAAGCTATGGCACACAAAGTTGAAGACCTTAAGAAGTAATCTGTCTACCCATGAGTAATGCAATCGACCATTGCTAACATTGCATAGGCGCAAGGTCTGGACTCTGACTACTAAGCCGTCTCAGAGCCTCTACGAGGGCATTTACAAGACTTACAAAGAAGTCAACGAGAAGCTTCCCACTGGAGCAGTACTTCATTTTACTGTCCAGCCGATTGGTGCTCTTGGAATAAAAGTCGGCAGGGACAGAGGCAATATTCTTGGCTTAGAGGGCGTGCCACAATGCTGTAGGTATACTACGTTTGCATAGATCACGGCTTTGGTGAAGTTCGCAGGTGTGGCGCTAACAAATTAGGGTGGGTGTTTACCTGCGAATGGCCTCAGGACAGCGATGATGCTGCAGCCGAAGGTGCTGTCGATACTCTCGCTGCAACTGCCAAGTCTCTTGCGGAAAAAGAAGTAACTCTTCTGAAATATCTCTGTATGACATTTGCAACGTCTGAACAGGACGTCATTGAGAGCTACGGAGCTGAGAATGTGAAAGAAATGCGGCGAGTCGCTGAGAAGTACGACCCGGATGGTGTGTTCCAGAAACTACAGCACGGCGGGTTCTTGCTTAAGCATGTTGCTTGAAGGCATTCTTCGTTCTTCAACCCGTACGTGAAGGCAGAATTTGTTGTTTTCAGATATGGCAGTGGGACGGAATATGATAATACAGGTCAACCGCACTCATACCAGAAGCTGTGGGGGTCTTGCAGCAAGTATTTTAGCCACCAGCCTGTCGCGCAGATTCCATATAAGATGCCTTAGATTTGTAGAAATGTCGGTTGATTACCAAGGCGTGGGCGTACCTACCCACGACATGGCATCGCTGGCTGACAAGCTGCGAATGACATACGGAATGTCGCTGCAGAGAGCTGTGCGTTCGTGTACTATTTGCTGGTGTATGAGACAACATGAATCGCTTGTATTCTTTCTCACATAACGGCAGTAGTTGTCAAGGGTTCTGTAAAGTCAATACCACGATTTGACTGAATGTCTAGATCTCGCGCTGCCGAGATGAAATGGTGACGAATCAACCATCCGAATCGCGCATTAGGTGTAACATACAACAGAATCCCAAATGCACCAGTTATGTCCACTGATCCAGTCTCCTCGGTAGTTTACTGATGCCTTGGCAAGCTACGCCATGGCGTGCATTGATACCATCCGCGTATCCGAGCGGTGGGGAATAGAGGCAACTGAGCGCCACTGGTCGACCGAGCGAAAACCGACTTGGCTTGACTCGACTCAATTCGACCCGACTGGCGGCGGACTCCCGATGATGTCTGTCATTGTGCCATTCCCGCTCCAGACAAAGTAACATCGGGGACAAAGAGTTCTTAGCAAATAGGATGTGGAAATTGCCAAATTTGCCGGCATGCCGCTGGCTCGATTCTTCACGTGGATAAGTCCTGCTGCCCAGTTTCAGTGCGTTGCATTTGGAATATTCGTTGAGCCTCTTGAACTTTATTGCCGTACTTTAGAACATGATTCACTGCCATTCTTAGCGTTTCCTGATGGTTTCAACCGAGGCAGCTGTCAGAAGACCCCGGGTTCCTGGACATTTTATCTTTTTATTTTTTCTAGAATCTTGTTTTTGGCTGTCGCGTGGTCAGCGCCAACTCTAAAACCCTGAGTGGCTTGATCTCGCGATCCAGCCTTGAGGAGCACACGCCTCCATCCATCACTTGGCCAATCATTAATTTCATATACATGAAATTGCTCTTCATCTAATGGGAGATTGTCATCTTCTGTCTGGTCAATTGATATGCTCCATGAAATGGTGACGAGTGAGACATTTCTCATTGTTACATCTCAGCCTTATTGTCGCCGATCAGCCAACTCCACCGACTTACCATTCGCTCTTTATCAGGAAACGAACCAGATACATCACGTACGACTGCCATTATCTTGTATATTCCGCGAAAGCTATCATCAGTTCCAGCAATGCATTCAATGCCGCGGTAATCGAGTATCTGCCGCAGACTAGAAACTCAAATCGCTCTTCGCCGTCCATCCACTGTTTACGCCATGACAATGCCCTCCGCCAGCGTCACATCGGCAACAAAAGACCACTTGCCCAGCTACACAATGCGGGGAAAATGCAAGCCCCTCCCCCATTTCCCCGCCTTGTCACTAGTCACTCGACCTCATTTTGCTTTACATCACTAGACCGCCTCCCCTCTCTGCGAGCGACCATCCGCAGTCTCGGGCCTTTTTCTCGCGATACTCTGGCACCTATTTAGCCTGTCACTAAGGGTGCAATTACTCGCCTTTTCTTTCATCCTCCCCGCATGTGGCTTGGACGTCGTATTCGTCCAATGCCGCCTTCTATGTTGGGGTAAGGGTGTTGTTGACCATGTCATGTCGTGTCCTGGCACTGCCGGTTATATAGGCTGTGCTTCTTCTCTCGCGTAGACTGCTTTTGTGTTTTCGTAGGCTTGATTCCTGCTTGTGATAACTTACTACAGGATGTGGTTCTCTCCGTTGCTCCTTGCTGGACTGGCCGCTGCTGCTGCGGTTCCATCCAACAATGAACCCGTCGTCAATCTCGGCTACGCTAAATATCGTGGCACCAGACTTCCCTCTGGCGTAGATCAATTTCTTGGAATGCGCTACGCCAAGGCACCCCTGGGCAATTTGCGATTTCGAGCTCCCCAGGACCCCAACAAGAACTGTAGAATTCAAAACGCTACGCAGGTACAATATTTCACTGTCTATTTCAACAATTTGCATCTGACTATTATAGTTCAAACCCGTTTGTGTAGGCGTTCACGATAGTCTTACCGACTCCCGAGGCGAAGATTGCCTCTTCGTCAACATTTATAAGCCATCCCATGCCAACGAGCACTCCAAACTGCCCGTCTGGGTTTACATTCAGGGTGGTGGTTATGCGAATAATGCCGACCCCAACATCAATGGATCCACCGTCGTCGCCCAGTCTAACGGCAACATTGTCTCAGTAAGCTTCAACTACCGCGTGGGAGTTCTTGGCTTTTTGGCCAGCGACGAGGTCGCCCGAAATGGTGATTTAAATGCCGGCTTCTTGGATCAACGCAAACTGCTTCATTGGGTGCAGCGACACATCGAAAAGTTTGGTGGTGACCCCAAGCATGTTGTCATTCACGGCGATTCTGCCGGTGGAGGCTCAGTGTCTCACCATATGACAGCTTATAGAGGTCAGAAGGAAACTGAGCTCTTCGTTGGAGCGATGCCCGAAAGCCCTTTTTGGCCAACTCTACGCACAGTACCGGACATGGAGTTCGAGTACCAAAGGTTACTCAAAAACGCCAATTGTACTGACCTTGATTGTCTCCGTGAAATGGAAATTGGCGATTTCCTCGCAGCAGCGCCAATCGAGCCTCTGCCTGGGGCGAGTCCTGATCCTCTGCCGCTTTGGTACTGGTTGCCTGTCATCGATGGTGGTATCATTCCGGATCAAACCTATAAACTCTTCGACCAAGGCGAATTCAACCGTGTGCCCGTCCTGGTTGCGAACGATAACGATGAAGGCACATTCTTTGGCTACAACGCTGCCACGCGCGATGAGGTGCATCAATTCCTCAAAAACAACTACCCGCTCCTCACCGACCAAGACTTAGCCGACATAGATGCGCTATACCCCAAGCTGCCCCCGTTGCTCAAACACAACGAATGGTTCCCCGTCGCGGCCGCAACCTACGGCGATGCCACGTTCATCTGTCCCGGAAACACCATCGCCTCGTCCGTCGCGAAGTGGTACGATCACACTAAGGCCTGGGACTCCCACTGCACAATCAAGGACCCTGACGCGATCGCCAACGGTCTTGGTACGCCACATGTGTTCGAGCTGACAGCCATCTTGGGATACGGAAACGGTGGCAATGAAGCACCATCGTTCTTGACCACGAACGCGGCGATTGTGCCCGTGGCAATGAACTACTACATCAGCTTTGTGAGGTCGCTGAACCCCAACACATACAAGTATGGACAAGCACCAGTCTGGGGGGCGTGGGGGCAAGGTAACGGCGAAAGGTTGAGGTTGGAAACCAACAATACAGCCATGGAGAGCGTTCCGGACGAGCAGGTTGCCAAGTGTGACTTGTGGAGGAGATTGAGTAGTCGGACCCAGGTGTAAGTAAAGCTCTACAGCTACCATGGAAGATCGTGACAGAGGTATTGTAGACGTCAAATTTTTTTTTTTTTTTTTTGGATGCTTTTTCAATGTCGCTGTGGATATTTCCGTATAAATGATGTGCATGAAGAATATAATATTATTATTCATTTACTTTAACTTGAGTTGTTTATTAATGTTGACTCAGGTTGTTAAAAAAATAGTTCCCGGATCAGCATGCTAAGCAACATATAATAAGCAAAGCCAACAGAAATCGACCATCCAGTTCAATAGTATAACATATTGCAACCATTCTTCACTTTCTGTTTGTATTAGTTTTCTTGTAGTATTTTATTCACAGTTGGAGAGTAAAATGCTCTGCTCATTGGGGCGAAATAATATATAGGGTAGTCGCATATCGTACAAAATAAGTATTGCGGTAAAAGGGAATGACGGCCTACCATAGTAACAGTAACATCCCAAATTACTAAAATTACTATTCATACGCGAACGCACTTAGAAAAATCTCAGTAACGGGACATTTTACGCGCAAGACATAGGTAATTACCACGGCGGGAGGCGCTATGCAGGGCGAACGGGCGTCAATGTTTGCTTTTTTCCAGATAACATCACACCCATGCAGTTTGTCTCATTTCCGAAGTTTGGCTCCCTGCATTGTCAGGAAGAAATGACATTGTGGCAAAATTGAAATAAACACCCAGTACTCCCCGGTGTCTTATGATTAACGGGACAAATGAAGAAGATTTGAGGGTTTGACATGGGACACTATTTCCCTGATCTGGCGGTGCCTTGGCGAGCATTGACGGCTGCCTTGACGACAGGACAGGGTTCTGGGGCATGAACAGGGCGTCTGATAAGAACATTGGCAGAAATAACAGCAGACAGAACTAATGCAATCCACTTGGCAATTCGGCTTCACCGGAAGCTTTACGCTCTGTGCAGCGATACTAAATTAATGCTGTGCTACACTGCGGCGCCTGCATCTCACCGTAGAGGCTATCATGGCCCCCAGGGCTGTAAAATTAGTAATTTTCACTGGTAATCAATTACAGAACATGGCGGCGTCTATGGCCAAGCGCCTGGACTCTTTGCTTTGTGGGTTGACGGTGAGTGACACCGGAAAGTTGACATATGCAGCCCCGTCTTAGCCACTTTCCAAGGTGCAGACCCACGAGGTGAGAAGCGGAGGCGTATCGTCGTAGAGGCGACAGGGTCAATCCGTCTTCACACGGACCGAGAAAGGGCTGGTTGTGCTGACGACTTGCCGACGTCTAAATTGAAGCGTTGAACAATACAATTCAGACTGAACAAAGCAAGGCCAGACAAAGGGCAACAAAGGCTCCAGTTTCATCAACCTATTCGGGCCTCCCTCTCCGTTGTCTAGTAACAATTTCATGAATGCTGTAATACAGAAACAAGCAACAGCCTTTCTGGGGAGAGTCTATACTCGGCCAGGACGAATCCCGAAGAACCCATGAGACAGTGTCTCGTCCTGGCAGTACTGGAAAGGAAGACTAGGGAAGATCTGGGCCATTTTTGGTCTCAGGTAAGAAAACGAAATGCAGAGTTGCCTTGCAGGACAAGTGTGAAATTCGACACTATCTCTTTTCTAGATGGACATTTGTTTGAGTCAGGTTCGTGGCAGACGGGATGGAGGAGGGTACTGTCCGTCCATGTAGCTGGGATGGAGTGTAGAATATGGACGACTTGAAGAAGTAATACCAAACGGGAAGCAATGGCAAAAAGGGCGCTTATTGCGCTGTACTGTGTTACCAGTCGTGGGCTGATATTAAGTCCGGCCTTGTTCTATCTAGATGAGTATTACTGTATTTGCGATAATGATATGCAGCTGTCACTTGTCGCATAGATGTACCTGCATAAAGGGCTTGGTTGGTATGGCAAAGGGGCGAAAAGGGAAAAGCAAGCAAAAAAGAAGCGCAGTGAAAAGACAAGACGCGACATTAAATGAGAGACATTGGCTGTCGTTGAGTGGATATTATTCTCTTCTCTCGTCAGGCACAGCGTGTTGTCTTTGGTGGTTAGTGGACTCAGTGGGCCTGGCGGACGCGGCCAGTGGAGCTTTAAGGAGAGTTTAGTGATGCTAGCGGCCCGCTACCCCCAGAAATAAACCATTAGTGACAAAATACTGTGGCGTTGGGGCGATCGCGCTAACACTGGAAAGAGTTTGGCCTCCCCTTTTTTTGTCCTGGTGCCCGGGCTTGCTCGAGCCTGCCCTGGCCATCACTTTTTGTCTCTTGTGCGCTTGGTTTGTTTCCCCCCTTGGCCGTTTTGCCTGGGTGCATTGGCCCTGAGCGCGGTGCTGGAGTCTCCGTTGCGTCAACGGCGAGCCAGGTTTCCCCTCCCGTGCTCCCCGGCTCCTTGAGGTCTGGATCCCTCGCTCTCCCTCGTCCTCCAACGCGGCTGTTCCCTGTTCAACGCAGCGAGCACTAGGGAATCAACGAGAGATGATCAATGGTAAACCAGTCCACCCACCCATCTTCACAAGGATGCAGCTTTCAATTTTGAGATTCTGATTGCCACTACTGCAGGTACGGTTCTTCCTCCTCGAAAACTGGGTGCGTGCCTGTGGAAACTGATTCGTTGGCGGACCAGGGGTTTGGTTGACTCTTGCATTAGGCTTTTGTCCTCCAATGCATAGCACAGTGTCGTCCAGGCACACGGCTCCGACCGTTCGGTCGTTTGTCGACTCACCGGAAAAGATTGGCACAATGTCACCTTGATGCAGCGCCCCCATGTGGCTTGGAACTACCGACGGACATGAGGAAATGAGCCCTGCGTTGTTGGTGTGTATGCCTGTGCTTGAGCGTTTTGGCCTCGTCGGCAGCTCATCCGATTTATTGATGCAACCAATTTGCTCCCAGTCTCCCCCTCCCCTAGTAATAACGGCGCCGCGCAAATCCTCAGCCACGCGGCATTGCTACGCCTGAAGTAGGCACATGGGATGGGCTGGTTGAACGTCTTACGATACGCGGTCAAGCAATTCAATCTGTATGACAACGTTAACCACCATTTTTTCCTCTAATAAGAACAACCTTGCCCCTGTTCGCAATCCCTGGAATTATTGACAGGAGCCGCAACAAGCAAAAAAAAAATTCTGGTTTACGAGACATCTGCCGTCTGCTCAGAACCTTTTTTTTTTTCTTTTGCTCTGTCATTTGCTTCCGCTACTGCAAACTTGCCCCACAGCATCTGGGCGTTTGGTCGCCCGCATAACAACTGCATTGTCGTTTACTTTTTCCTTAGCCAGGCTTTGTGGCTGGTCTCAAGCCCAAGGGCGGTGCCTGAACAAGGTTGCAGTGCTTGTTTACTTTACCCGCAAGGCCCCCCTCGACTCCAGGTTGCTCCTTTTCCCCTGGTTGACTCTTGTACCCAGGCCCAATAATAGAGTCTCAGGCACTTTTCTGCCCCATCACCACCAACAACAACCACGCTCAATATGCCCCGCTCACACAAAAGCAAGACACCCTATATTGGGAGATGAGCTGTGCTTCTTTTCTTGGGTCAATTAAACACACACGCCCTCAACTCGCCTGGCAGAGCGGGGTCGAAACAAGCACAACCCTCGGCTCGCATTGGCTCTCTCTCTCACCTTATCCACACGAACCTTGGTGTTTCCGCCTTTCGCCCATTGTCACAAGGTACCCAGCCCGGGTGTCCCTTGGGAACTGTTGTGTATCACTGGGCTGTGCGGCTGGGACCTGGACCTTGTCCAACTGGGGTGGTCCTATCTTCCTAACCCAATGCCAGGGTGATATCCCACCAAGGCGGCAAGCAGGTCTCATCTAACTTCATCCATCCCTCTCGAAACAAGAAAGTCGATGGGTCGCACATACACACCCCTTTCAAGATGTATAAAAGCAATCGCCTGTTCCTGGACCTTGCAACCCTTTTCTCTTACTCCTCAGCTCAACCACTTCCAACTCAGTCAGTCGTTACAACTCGGTTCAGGCCTATCTCGCCTCCAGTCACTCTTTTACAACAACCTTTTACCGACAATATCTCACTCAACCTAATTCACAATGAAGTTCGTCGCTGTTGCAGCTCTTCTCTTCGCCGGTTCTTCGCTGGCCGTTCCCACCAACGGCGGCAAGAGCCCATGTGTCCCCGGCGGCAAGCCTCCTGGTGGTGGTAACCCCCCATCTGGCGGAAACCCTCCCTCTGGAGGCAATCCTCCTTCTGGTGGTAACCCTCCCAGCGGCGGCAACCCTCCCTCTGGTGGTAACCCTCCCAGCGGCGGCAACCCTCCCTCTGGTGGTAACCCTCCCAGCGGCGGCAACCCTCCCTCTGGTGGTAACCCTCCCAGCGGCGGCAACCCTCCCTCTGGTGGTAACCCTCCCAGTGGCGGTAACCCTCCTTCTGGTGGCAACCCCCCCAGCGGTGGTAACCCTCCTTCTGGCGGAAACCCTCCCGGCGAGTACCAGTGCCCTCCTGGCCTCTACAGCCAGGCTCAGTGCTGCGATGTCGATGTTCTTGGTCTTCTTGGCCTCGATTGTGAGACCCCCGGCCAGCCTCTTACCAGCGCTGCTGGTTTCCAGCAGACCTGCGCTGCCAAGGGCAAGCAAGCCCGATGCTGTGTTCTCCCCGTTGCTGGTCAGGATGTTCTCTGCACTAAGCCTATTGGTGGTGGCAACCCTCCATCTGGCGGCAACCCTCCCTCTGGAGGCAACCCCCCATCCGGCGGAAACCCCCCCAGTGGTGGCAATCCTCCTTCTGGCGGTAACCCCCCCAGCGGTGGCAACCCTCCCTCTGGTGGTGAATACCACTGCCCAGCTGGCCTCTTCAGCCAAGCTCAGTGCTGCGATGTCGATGTTCTTGGTCTTCTCGGTCTTGACTGCGAGACTCCTGGCTCTCCTCTTACTTCTGCCTCCAACTTCCAACAGACTTGCGCTGCCAAGGGTAAGCAAGCTCGCTGCTGTGTTCTCCCTGTTGCCGGACAGGATGTTCTCTGCACTAAGCCTATTGGTGGTGGCAACCCTCCATCTGGCGGCAACCCTCCATCTGGCGGCAACCCTCCCTCTGGAGGCAACCCTCCTTCTGGTGGTAACCCTCCCTCTGGTGGTAACCCTCCCTCTGGAGGTAACCCCCCATCTGGCGGCAACCCTCCCAGCGGTGGCAATCCCCCTTCTGGCGGCAACCCTCCCAGCGGCGGTAACCCTCCTTCTGGTGGCAACCCTCCCTCTGGCGAGTACCACTGCCCCAAGGGTCTCTTCAGCCAAGCTCAGTGCTGTGCTGTTGACGCTCTTGGTGTTGCTGCTCTCGACTGCGAGGTCCCTCACGAGACCCTTACCAGTGCCTCTTCTTTCCAAAAGACCTGTGCCTCCGTTGGCAAGCAGGCTCGTTGCTGTGTCCTCCCTATCGCTGGACAGGATGTTCTTTGCACCAAGCCTGTTGGCGTCTAAAGCGGCTGCGCTTAAGATGGCGCACAGATCGCGGAGGCTGAAAATGTTTATGCGATGCTGTGCTCACCGTTGGAATGTGCAATAAAGAAAAGATCAAAGGGAACGGATAAACGACAACGTTTCTTTTTGGAGCTGGCGGTTTGGAGCATTGAGCAGATGGCAGACTTCTTCGTACGAACTTAAGTTTTTACATATCGAAGCATGGATGACGGGCACTTACGATAGCTCGACATTGTAAATAATTCGATAATTGATTAATTGACATATATCTAACTTGGATATCTCTTTGGTGACTTGGTTTAACTGTTGTACCGGCGGTGCTTCTGGTCCGTGGCTTTGAGAAATCTCTTGCAGACAATATGTTGGCATACAATCTCGTTTTTATAAGGCACACTGGGTTGTGCTGGTGCAACTGTTGGTGCCGTGGGCATGCTACTTTGAGTGTCTTCGTTGCCTGGTGGAAGACAATCAGGCTATGTTGATGACTTGGATTGTATTTTTCATTTCTGTACAGTTAGTTAGTAGACATGAGGTAGCATTGGTTAAATTTAGTCGCTAGGCAGTTGTTTCATTAGTTAGCACTTATATAATATACTCACCCGTTTCGCAACGCCAGATCCGAACAGTCAGTTACTTGTGAGACTGCAGCCCAGTAATAATACCAATCCACCAGCTACCATAATAGGAAGATGAAAAGTGACGTCGCTTATATTTGATACTTGAATAAATCTAATACTATGTCGTGGCATTTGCCACGGTTATGTTACAGCAGCGACGTTGTTGTTGATGAAGCGATCCGCCTCTCTCTTTAGCATCAGGATGCAGCTCGCCACGACAAACGACTCTATACCAGGACCAGCGTTCTTGTCATCATTCCACATACGAAGGTCCATTATCAAGCGACCACCATTGCCGCCAGAATACTTCTTTGAGCCGGGGGTGCGGAGCTCGTCACTTCGGATGAATTGCGCGACTGTGGTGCTGGCGTTGCTCTTGCCGTCGATCCGCTCCAGGACGAGGAGCGAATCAGCGTCAACTTCGGCGCGCTCGCCTCTGCTTGCGTAGCTCCATGTGAATTGCCCAAGCTGCGTGTTGAAGAGCTGATCGCGCGAGTACCACGCCCGGCTCTTAACCTCCACCACGTCGCCTGGGGTGTTCTTATTCTCCAAAGCCTGCTCCACCGAGACGGCACTATCTCCAGGCAACATATGCATCTTGGGGCGCCTTCCCGGGCCCCAGCGGTAGATGGTAGAGATGAGTGTACGGTTTGGATCGGACGCGCGCACCAGCGCACATGAATTGGAGCTCCGCTTCAGCCTGACGGAGATGTACTCGATTTGTCCAGAGTTGACGCGCTCAACGGAGATGTTTTCCATCATATTGCCAGTGAGTGCTTGATTCATGTCATATCCAATCGCATGAACCTGCAGCTCGCTCGTTGTGACGAAACCATCCGGCGCGGCGCTGCTGGGACGCGAGGGAGTATCCTCATCATATTGAGGAGGAGGCCCCAATTTTTCGTCATCGCCCAAATGGGAGTGTGCGGAATTTGAAGTATTCAGGTTGTCCATGATTGAAAGCGTGGATGATTGATAACTACAGCTGGAGATTGTGGTCATGGAAATATTATATTATATAGAAGCTTGTCGAGCGCCGACAACGTCATTTGTGGATGCAGGGCTGTGCAGGGCGTTGCAAGGCTTAGCAGCCTCGGATGACGAGAAATAAGCACAGCTGGATGGAGCAGCTGGGCAATTGTTTCGCCCACCATGGTACAGTACATTATCAGTGCTAGTTTTGCAACTTTGAGTATCAATGGAGCTCATTGGCAGCTCACAATGGATGTTTGCTGCGGTGTCCATTCGTGGTCAAAGAGAACATCAAGGCATTGTTCGCGCAGACTAATGTGTTGAGAAAGTCTGTACCACAATTGTACCGAACAACACTTCGTAGTCTGTGGGATTGTTCTTAAAGCGTAATTGATAAAAGGCGCTAATTTTTCTGTCCCAGTACTCCAATATCTGACATCCTGTTGAAGTCAATAAACAACCAACACACTAACAAGAGCAGACCAGGCCAAGCACCAGCTTACACTACGCAGTAGCGGCAACTGTATGTGCCAAATCAAGGTATGAAGGTCATAAAAATACGATCGCCAGAGCCCGCTAACCTGGGGCAGCTGCCGCGCTTCACCTGCTTTCCACAACTGCCGCCTGAGATTCGCCAGAAGATTTGGGGGCTTGTTCCAAATGCCTCGCGACTCATTCGCATCGGGATACCTCCCAACCTACGAGAACTACTATCGTTGTTTGAATACGCTCGACAGGAAGGCGTGGATCCCGAAGTCGACGGACTATTCAACTGGGAACAAATTCGCATCACCCAAAAGGATTTGTTCCCTTATCTGACCAAGGCAGAAACAGTATCGACATGGTCCACGGTAACCTTTTGGCCTTCAAACGCCGTCAATATCGAAGAAGAAGATGAGCTCTCACTCATGCTCACGCGGTTCATAACCCCAACATTGACAGAGAAACCGCATCCGTGGTCTGCGATGCACTATCCTCTTCTGGGCACATGTCGCGAGTCGCGACACGCGGCTATGAGGCAGCTTTTACAGGTGAGCCACCCTCGTTACGGCAATCGCAAGTTTTACATGGATCCAGCTAAAGACATTCTGTGTCTTCAAAGCGACGACGATGTTGATCAGCTTTCCTGGATCGCAAAGCACAGTCTAGGGCAGCTGCAGAGAATTGAGGCGGTCCTGATGACATCCACGATAGTGACCCGTACGATGCAGTGGCCGCCTGCTGATGAGGATATTCATGGCATGCCTACTGGCAACGTTCATCGTTTTCAGCGTCTGGGAGAGCTGAAGGGACTAAAACGGGTTATAGTCGTCATGGAGCACATTCACTATGACACCAACAGCAGCGTCCCGACAGACATGACTGAAGCACAGTATTACGACACAGCGAGGCGTTTCGCGAAGAGGGATTGGTGGTTCTTTGGTCAGTGCAATTTTCAGGTCGAGTATAGAGACTGGCGAGGCCACTTGTACGGAACTTTGACTTCGGGCTTTTTGTAGGTGTCGAGTTTTAGGATCGGAGAGGATATTGGTTTGCAAAAGTGAATCAAGGAACGTGTAAGAACGAGTTGGTAATTTTGTGTTTTGTTTCTGTGTCACTACCGTACTCATAATTGTGTTGCTTGATTAAAGTGATCATGGACGTCGGATCACAGAATGGCGTAACAAGCTGTGGTCCATTGATGGACATGCCAGCAGAGAGGCAGCTTGTAGATTGGGAAATGCAGTCAATACTGGCATCAAAACCGGGACTCAAAGGAATTTGGTAGACTTAGGAACAGCGGGAAAGGTACATGAGGCGAACTAGAGTCCGGTTGCGCCTTTGTTTCTTTGTCAAGTCTACTTCAAATGGCAATGGCCAAACTGAAAGAACAAGTTGGTAACAAACAAGGCGAAAGAACTCCTGAAAGCCAAAGCGTAATACCCACTTGCCCAGCCTTACGAATAAAGAAACAAAGATGAATCGAGAACTGAATGACAATTCAAACCAACGCACTCGTTCAAGTCCGTTGCCAGCTAGAACGCGCCTGTAACTAAGGTGCTTGTGGCGCCTCATCCAGAGATGGCCGAAATGGAAGATAAAAACCTGGTCGTACGCTGTCTAAAAAGCGAATAAGTATCATAACAAACTGAATATCGAAGTAGCCATGTGCTTTTACGACGAAGGTAAGATGCTGGTCTCTGATCGACGAGGTTCTAGTGACCTGACAATGACAGTTGCCTACATTGACAGAACCTTCAAGCAGTTCTCACAGCTGCCCATCGAGATTCGCTATGACATTTGGGACTTGGTCGCATCGGAAATGATACCTGACGCTGGCCGTCTCATCGAAATCCCGTGCGAGGCCGACATGATGGTGGGGGCCAGACTCAGACTCAGGTACGGTGACGACGAGCCTCTGCCAGGAGCAGAAGAATTTCTCGAATCTTACGGACCAGAACTAATGCCTCGCCTGCGAATGAAGTACGAGCTCTCAGACTACAAGAAAGACAGGGTAGACATTTCCAGCTCGGACGTGGAGTCGGATTATCTTTACCGTCATCCTGCAATGCTCGTGTGCCACGAGTCCCGTAAACGTCTCCTCCACAACCTCGTGTACATGCAGCATCCAAACATTCCCACATCGGGGTTCTTGATGCACCCGCCGTCAGACGTGTTGACGCTTGATTGCCTTACAACGGCGGAGCAGCTGCAGCTCATCAAGAAATATTACCCCGAAGAGAAGTTGAGTCAGATACAGGCCATCATTCTAGACGAGAGTGGCTTGTGGCAGCTCTTCATCGATGAGGAAGCAGAGATGCCGTTTCATCTGTCGGATGTGCTTGATATTTTCCAGGGCGTGAAGCTGTTGATTCTTTACTCACACATGGGTTGGTGGCACGAGGATGGGCCCGATGAGCACAAGGACAGGGTGAGGATGATAAAGGGCAGAGATGGAAAGTATGTGGCGTGGTTGAAGGATCGGGGTATCAGTGTAGAGTATCATGATGAGGACGGCACTGTATACGGGATCATTTGAATAGAATGGAAGCAGGGGAAAACATAGACAGGACCAGAAGAGCTTAGGTTAGATGTAGGAGACAGTACTGAAAGTTCAGCAAAAGGTGCGTCGGACTTGGAGTGGTCCGCAGTACTGTGCTGCAGCTTCTCCTCCAAGTGTGTATGAGTTTAGCTTGCAAACACACCCCGTCACTTGCTCCGGGTCTCAAAATATAATAGAATCTACATTGTTTGTACTGTTTTGCAGTAGCTGTCTACCTGGAGCGTCGCAACTGTGAACGACCCCATGGCCTGCTCTTTTCCTGATGCGCCTGTTTCCTGCAAATGTAGTCTAATTTCCGTGTTACATCACAGCATTGAGCTGCAATTGATTGACACGGGCCAATACTCCCAATGCGTGCAAGCCAGAGGTACATAGAAGCTAGGGGCGGCGCAACGCTACAGGATTACTGGTCGGCAGGCAAACCCACACCACTACACACCACCAGTTCGCAGCACACGGCCATTTCACACGCTAAATGATTTCGGTGCGGGATTTCGATGCAGGACGTTGGCAGGCGTAGAATGGTGTTTTTTATTTGATGAAAATCGACGCCGGAATGATGGATATCGTCGTCGTGAATGGTTTGTAGTGGCGCTGAGAGGAGAGGCAAGCGACGAGGCATCACTGGGGATGAAGCGGGGAAACTGGACTTGGCTGGGATGCCATTATTGTTAGTGGGCATGTATAGTTGCTGCGGCGGTGCGCGGTGGAGGTACATGGTTCACTAAAAGTAAACGATCGTGTCTGGGGAAGTGGGAACTATGGAGACGCTGAATGGGTCAGAGGGTCATCAGCTGGGTATGGTAACAGGCGAGCAATAATAAACAGCAACAGGAGAATGAATGTGAGAAGGAAGGGGTGCAAGAGACGGGGGAAATGAAGCTATTCGGAACTGGAGAAAAATACAGACAGACTCGGGAGAAGATGGTGTCTGGAGTGTGCGAGTCTTTAGCTGGTGCTGTGCTGGTGCTGTGCTGGTGCTGTGCTGGTGCCCAAGGATGAGTGGCGGACTGTGTGCCGCATTCGTCGTCACACGCACCAGACACTCAATACAATACATGTACAACGCCATCTCACGCCCTGACTGGTCAACCGCAGGCATGAGCATATCCACCTCGTACTCATGATTGGCGCAGACTTGTCGCAATGCAATCTACCCCGCGCATCATTGCAAGTCCACTCTGTGTCTGGAATACCTGCCGAGCCCCATTTCCCCCAGGTTCTGATACCTGGCCCCATCCCATGCCCTCCTGGACGCTCCCTCTGCTGTTCGTATATATACTTCCGCCACTCCTCTTGCTCTTCCCATCCAAACGTCATCTCTCTTCATCGCTGCCATCAACCTTCGCCTTTCCTTCAACAAACGCTTTAGCAAAGTTCAAGACACTGGCTGTCTGTCCCAATATTCTCTTGATACCCAAATAACGCTTTACACATACCGTACGTCTCCCATCACCCTTCACTGCCCGAACTCATCACCACTAACTTAATCCCTCAGACATCCATCCACCATGCCTCCCCGTATTCCTCGTCTCCCCAAGGCCAAGGCTTCCGAGGTCTTCGTTGTCGGTGCTGCTGGCGTCGGTGTCCTCACCCCCCTCTACATGATCATGCCCGGTGCTGAGGAGCGCATCGCAGCCCAGACCGTCAAGTGGGCTCCCCGCTGGGAGAAGAACATCAGTTACTTCACAAACCCCGCTGCCCGCGCCGCTCAACGCGTTGAGCCTCCTGTCTCCAGGGCCGTTCAACGCATAGACGAGCGTTTGCCTCTCGAGAAGATGACCAAGAAGGTTTCTGCCGGCATCCAGAGCGGCTTCGACCGCTGGGGCCCCAAGCCCTCTTCTTCATAAGCGTTGTACAACTTTACCCTTTGGACTTTTTTCACATGCCTATACGATACGGGAACAACATGCCCGCAGATACATCGTGGTGTTTACTCTTTTTGGCTTCTTCAATAGGCCGGGATATTCGGGAAACTGGTTTTAACGCCCGGCTTTCATCACCTTTTTTTTTTGTATTAGATCTATCGCCGTGTGCGGGTTAGAGTAGACTATCACAAGGATACCAATGAAACAAATCATTAGATCAAAACTGCTGTTCTTGTCGCATGGATGTCGTAAAAGTCGATCCTTTCTCACATGTCGCTGTGGAGTTTAATTCGTACGTGTCTTAGCTAGAGATGCACAACAACGCACAGTTACAAAGTGAGGGTTTAATTGCTCAGTGTCCCCTCGCGTGACGAATCCAGAACGAGGAGGAGCGGCGCTGGTGACACTCATAAAATTCGAAGTCGCGCTTATTTCTTTCGAAGCAAAAAAGTCTTACGTCGTTCCATGCATCAAAGAAGGATCGATCGGATGCGTTATTTGATACCAGAGCATCAGTGGTGCCTCGCACGATTGAATCAACGTTTGTGCAGGGTTTCGGTGCGCCACCGAGAGAGGGGGAAACGCTGTAACCAGCGACCTTTACTTCGCCTATGCTGCAGCAAAGTCTCATAGCGTTTATATTTCAATGACATGACATAATTCATGAGTTTGCGTTCTGTTTTCCTGTTGTGTGCGTTAGATGGAGTTTATTTCCATCCTCATCAACCATGGCGGCAGGCCTGGTCGTCCCTCTCGCTGTCTCCTAATAAAGTACTGCAGCATAGGTGCAGCAACACAAGCCTCCTTTCCCTTCAGATGCTTGTTAAAAGCTTTCCAGAATTCCAGAGAATATCAGACAATTCCCGTTCAGTCTTCTGGGGCCTAAAATCGGAAGGCTTAGCGGCACAGTGCTGTGATCGGCGGCCAGCCAAGATAGCTACAGACGCTCGCTTCAACACCACGAGTTAAGTATAGTAGCTGCGCCGCCCTGGTCTGAATAAGTGTATATACCTCGTTAAAACATGTCCTCATACTCACAAAGCCAATAGTTTTCCTTCTGGCGCCGGCCATGGCTATATGACGCCACGAAAAGACAAACCTTCCTCAGTCGCTGTCGACGACACAAAAGCCACCATTCGGCGTTCCAGCAAAGCCGTATAGTATCAGGTTGTATTGACCATACGAGGACGATTGGAAAGATCAATAAACTACGCGCCAAGTTCCCCAGATTTAGCCACTGGTTCAGCCGAAAGCTAACCTGTCCCTCCCTAGCCCCCAAACGCCAACCCCGCAAATGCAACCCCAGAGTCAAGTTCCATCCAGACGATCACACCTCTGCATCTTGGATGCCATGCGCCTGCCTCGGCATGGCACATCGAACTCCCTTAGCTCGGTGGTGTCCATGTCATGTGCATTGGAGTGTTCAATGGGGCCAAGACGGCTGTTTCTCGATAAAAGAAAGTCAAAACCCCCCCATCTGCTCCCTGTGCTACAATTATACTTTGATCTCTATGTAACGATTTTCAACAGTTTCAATGTCTGACACAAAAGAATCTGTCCCTGCTGAGACTGGCAGCCTCCATCTGGAGCCGTCCAATGCCAGCTATGAGACAGGCGGCAAAAATGAGCCAATGTACCGCCATGATACTATTCGCAGTACCATGGAAGGTGTTGACCATACAGCATACAATAGCGTAAGGATCTGCTAAGCACCAATCTTCTAAATGGGAGTACAAAAAAAAACTTTTTGGAATCAAATACTGACCACTACGGAATCTCGTAGTCTGCTTGGCCATTCCGCATGACACTTCTCGCTTGTTCTATAGCTCTGTGTTCCTCCCAGATCCACCAGCTCCTATACTTGACTTTAGCAACAACCATTGCTCGACAACTCAACGCTGCAGATCTCTCTTTCTGGCTATTGTCGTCACCCATCATTGCCTTTGGAGCTATAGCACCATTTGTGGGTTCCTTTACGGATCTTTTTGGCCGTAAGCCTACATTCATCGCTGGTGTTCTTGTCGCTGTAGTAGGCTGTATTGTGTCCGCAGCGACTCCATCCGCACCCGGTTTCATTGCTGGACAAGCACTTCTTGGAGCAGGCGCTGCCATTGAAGAGCTACTCGCCATTGCAGTGGTTGGTGAGGTCGTGCCTACGGCAAAACGCCCGCTATATGCTGCTCTCGTTCTCTTAGCCATTGTTCCATTTACACCTGGTGCGCTGTATGGCAATCTGATCACCCGCGACAGCTGGAGATGGGTTGGTCTGTTGCTTGGAGTTTGGAATGTGCTCGCACTTGTGCTATTGATTCCCTTTTACCACCCACTTCCACGCGTGAACGGACAAGGGCTGTCACGACGCGAACTCCTCCGTCGCATCGACTTTGTCGGCGGCATCATGATTACCGTTGGAGTCGTTTTCCTCTCCGTAGCCCTCAGCTGGGGTGGAGCTGATTACCCGTGGAACAGTGAACAAGTCATCTCCTTCCTCACCATTGGTCTTGCTCTGCTTGTCGGCTTCGGTTTTTGGCAATGGAAGGGCGCCAAGTATCCTCTGTTTCCCCGAAGAATGGTTTACGCCCCTCGTCCCTTCTTTTGCATGCTTTTTGTGGTCTTCGCCGCCGGTATTTGTTTTGTGCCCCTGACTGCGTTCTGGGCCATCGAGAATATCTCGGTGTATAACACGAACCGGCTCGAGACAGGTATTAACTCCATCCCAATTGGAGCTTGCATCTTGGGCGGGGCGGTCTTGTCGGCCGTTTTGCTTGGGCTGTTTAAGAAACACGTCTCTTTTGTAATGGCAACCTTCTGTGTTATGTTAACAGTCGGTAAGTGATGAGGATTCCGTCAGGGAGTTCAACAGAGACTAACTTGTGTAACAGGCAGCGCATGTCTTACCTTGGCAGATGTAGACAACGTTGGCACAGCTATGGCGCCGGCTACCATAGCCATGATTGGCATTGGAGGTGTCCTCGTGCCAAACCAAGTCATCATTACCGTCATATCGCCAGATGACCTGATTGGTTCCGTCACTGCGCTGACGCTTGCTGTGCGTGCACAGGCGCAGGTAGTTGGCCTCGCCCTCTTCTACAACCAATTGGTCAATCAAGTTACCAAGAACAGCTTCACAGATCTAATAATTCCTGCCGTCCAAATTGGCTGGGTAGATGTGGACGCCATCAAGGCAATGATGACTGCTTTGACCTCCGTGCCTTTCAAAGAGCTGGCGACGATAATTCCTCAGCTGCAAGATCCCAAAGCTTATGAGATCATGCACAAGGCTACTGCTGACGTCTTCTTAAAGAGCTTTCGACACGTATGGTTCATTACTCTGGCTTTTGGTATTCCGGCATGTTTCTGTGCCGCTCTATTGGGTGATTTGAGCGAGTACATGGATCAACACGTCGCTGCACCTCTGATCTGAAATCATAGTTTTGCTCATATATATTAACGAAATGAGTTCTTTTGTGTTTCAATACCCTTTGACACGCGGCGCCGCTGTGGCCCGATACGTATCTAATCTGTAAATAGCTTACATGCGATGACATGTTACTTGCAAAGATGCACATCTGGTTCCGTACTCACGCAGGGCGGATAGTTCGGAGGTTTTGACTGCGTACGGGGCAAAAGCGCTGCACCCTCCAGCGGCCCCGTGAACGGTGAACGGAGTTTAGGGCGGCAGGTAAATGCGGGGAGAATGGGGACAAAGCTGCCAAATTAGGTCAGGTTTTCGTTACAGGCGCTCTCCGTCCGGGCTGGCCAACGGGGACCCCCAACCCTGCTACTGCGGTACAGGCTCCTCCACAGGACCTTTGCAGACCAATGCCCGCTGTCGGCTGTCTTCAACCCACTGTTCCGAGGGTCCCTAACCCACTAGTTTGAACAACAATATAGGCGACTTGCGCACGCCAACGGCGCACCACAGCGCATTTGTCCGCGGGTTTGGGGTCATTTACCACCGTTTCCCCCACAAAATGGCTGAACGACAATGGAGCCTCGTCATCGCTAGTTGGCTATACAGCCTCGGTAGTTTCTGTCCCGGCTGTTTCTCCAAACCTCCCCGCCAATTCCAGTCATCCTCTTCGCTTCTCTCTTACTTCATTATCCGCAACTTTTCACTCCTCTCCTTCTTCCTTCTTCTTTGCTTCTTCCGGCCTTGTCACATAGCTTCCCTTTGTTGCCATCAGAGCAACCCTAGCCGCCGTCATGCCCATCAAGTCCAAATTCGGCAGCATCGAGCTTCCCCAGACAAACATTCTCACTCACCTCTACTCTCGGCCAGATGGCATCAGCGACGCACCCCTCTGGCTCGACTACAAGGATAATTCTAAGTGCCTGTCCACCCGTCAAGCTGTCCAATGGATCAAGAGACTTGGCCTGGGTCTGCAGCGTCAAGGCCTCAAGAGAGGCGATGTCGTTCTCATCTGTTCCACAAACCACATCTTTGTACCAGTGTCTTATCTCGGTATTGTAGGCTCGACATGCATCTTCAGCGGTGCAAATCCAGCATACACGGTTCCAGGTAACGATCCATCTCTTGCCTTCGTTTTGAGACTCGTGCTTACACTCGCCAGAACTGGCTCACCAGCTAGACAACACCTCCGCCAAGCTCATCTTAGCTCATCCCTCCAAGCTCGATGACATTCTGGCCGCCGCATCCAAACTCAACTTCCCCAAGTCCAAGATCTTCCAATTCGATGATCGAGTCCATCCCGTCCGAAGTGGTGTCCAAGACTGGACCACCATGCTCGCTTCTCCCTCAGACGCCGAAAAGTGGTCATGGCCCGAACTATCTCCAGCAGAGGCTACAAAGACCATTGCTACCATCAACTACAGCTCCGGAACTACCGGTCTCCCCAAGGGCGTATGCATCTCTCACGCCAACCTGATTGCCAACGTTGAACAAGGCATCCACACTCGCTACTCTAGCCGAATGCTCAAGGAGGGAGAGAGCATGCCCAAGGAGAATTGGGTGGCCTTCCTCCCGCTATACCACGCCTTTGGGCAAATGTTCACCATCCTCATGGCAACGAGGCTGCACAATACAGTATACGTTATGCCGCAGTTTAACTACGAAGAGTTCTTGCAAACAGTTCAAAAATACAAGATCGACAGTCTGCAGGTTGCGCCACCCATCATTGTCATGCTGTGCAAGAGGCCCGAGACCAAGAAGTACGACTTGTCTAGTCTCAAAACTATTCTTTGTGGTGCCGCACCACTCAAGCCAGAATTGCAGAACGAGTGCCAGAGACGCTTCAACCTTACTATTAGACAAGGTTGGGGTATGACTGAAGTTACCTGCGGCGGGTCGCAGATCCCCGAGGGAACGTCAGATCAGACAGGCGGCGTTGGCTATTTCCACCCCAACGTCGAAGTTAAGCTGCTTGATGACGACGGAAAGGAAGTAGGCGTTGGTGAACCGGGAGAGCTGCTCATCAAGGGCCCCAATGTCTGCTTAGGCTACTGGCGAAATGAGGAAGCTACAAGAAACACCTTTGACAAGGATGGTTTCTTGAAGACAGGAGATGTTGCCGTACATGACGAAGAGGGCAAGTTTTGGATTGTGGATAGAAAGAAGGTATTTGCGCCTCAAAACTATAGTTTACAAACTCGGAAGCTAATAACATACAGGAACTCATTAAAGTGAACGGGCTGCAGGTCGCCCCTGCTGAACTAGAAGCCGTTCTCTTGGAAAACGATCACGTTGCCGACGCTGCATGTGTCGGTATTGAACTGTAAGTCCCTTTCGTCCGTCATTCGACATTAGCATCCCTAACATTTCGCAGCGGCGGCAACGAATGGCCACGCGCCTATGTAGCTCTCCAGGAAACTGCAAAGGGCAAAGTAAGCGCTCAGGATATCCAAGATTGGGTCGCCGCCCGCGTCGCGAAGCACAAACGTCTTGAAGGTGGCGTGTCCCTCGTCGACGAAGTGCCCAAACTGCCCAGCGGCAAGATTGTGCGCAAGCTGATGCGCGAATGGGCAAAGCGCGACGCTGCCGAATTAGAGAAGAATGCCACGGGGGCAGTAGCCAAGGCCAAACTATAGGCCATACATAGTCATACAATCCCAAAAACCACATTTACTCTGTACCCAATGCTTCATGATTTCGCTCCCGCTTCTTCGGCTCGTTTTTCAACACCACTGTTCTTCGTCAGCCTTTCTGCCTCGCCTCTATGCAGGTTGACCTACATCGATCAAATAGATAATAACTCGTGACCAACATGATTGGGATCGCAATCATGCTCGAAACCCACTTCCTCGCCGCCGTATTATATCTTTTCTTATAGTCCTTTGCCGCTTGCTCCTTCGCCTCCCGATCGACCTGCTCGGCTGCCGTGCGTCGTTGACGAGCTACGTCCCGCGCCGCTGCAGCCTGGCGAGCTGCTTGCGGTGTCGGTTTCGAATTCGAGCTCGCGCACCGGTATTGGTGTCGTAATCTCAGTAATTGAGGTGCGCGGCGGAGGAGGAGCGCCATTTTGTTTCGTAGTGAAGATGGTGAGTTTGGCAACATGACTCTTTGGTGGAGATGGAGCTTTTAGGTACAAGGGGTGGGTCATTGCTCAACCGTGATTATGGATTCATACGCCTGATATTCAACTCGATTATTTTCTATTCATTCTTAGGACGTAAATTGCAAACATCCCTTTGTTTTGTTACAGTTACAATGATAAAAATCCCAAACGCCATGAATGTCTGTCAGCCTTTCTGTGCTTGCGTTCGCTACGGTCCTTCAAACTTCTACCACTAATCGTCTTCAGAGTACCGGGGTCCGCTTGCTGCAGGAGTCTCGGGGGGAGCTGCTGGCGTAGGAGCTCCGTAGTACCCGGGAGTAGGCGCACCAGCTGCAGGAGTAGGTGCAGAGTCTGCTCCCCATCCTCCGCTTTGCCAACCAGCCCCTGGTGTCGGTGCGCTGGCTGCGGGCGTTGGTGCAGTGTATGCTCCTGGGGTTGGGGCAGCAAAGGCTCCAGGTGTGGGAGCTCCCAAGTTGGCACCGGGTGTTGGGGCATCGTAGCCGCCGCTGGGGTTGCCCGGTGTGTAGCCCCAAGAGTCGTTTGCGCTGGCCCCTGGTGTTGGCGCAGAGGCTCCCCATGCCGGTGTCTTGGAGCCAGATCCCCAAGTGTCGCCGCCGCCCCAAGCGGGAGTGCGGGAGCCTGCTCCGAATGCGTCGCCTTGAGCTGGCGTTCTGGCACCGGATTGCCAGGCAGGAGTGCGAGAGCCAGATCCATAGGCCGTTCGGCTGCCGTCGTAGGGGTTAACTGTACGGGATCCGTCGGCCCAGGCAGGAGTACGAGATCCAGAGTAATCTTGTGCCTTCCATGCTGGCGTGCGTCCACTTGCAGCGGCGGGAGCTGACATATGTTAGCATAGTAAGTTGGTTTAACAGAGCAATTGGACTTACTTCTTGATCCCCATGCAGGAACACGGTCATTGCCGCCAGCCATTGGCGTCCGTGATCCTCCTTGCCATCCTGGCACTCTATCACCGCCGCCACGGTTTCCACCAGGAGCACCGCGACGGCCGTTGATATCAATTGTTGCGCCGGTAGTCTTGTCCTTGAAACTCAAACACTCACGAGGCACTGTGATAGTTTTGCCTTTTGTGTGCAGTTCCACGCGGGCATGTGTATCTGTCGTATCTTTGACGATACCAAGCAGACCTTTATATGCTCCCTTCTTGACAATGACAGTTTGGTTGATGGCCTTGTCGCGTCCAAAAGTTTTGGCTGGAGCAGGCTTGTTCTCTCCACCGTTCTTGTGAAGCTTCAGCGCTGGGTTCATCGTATCAAGATCAGGTCCTGAAGCTGCAGCATTGACTCGTCCACCTTTGGCAGCAATGGTGTTAACCATGCTGGCTTTGGTAACGAACACACCCGCATTTTCGTTCGAATCGTTGGTATGCAAGAATACATAGGAACGGTGAATGTGAATGATCTTGCCTTGGCGCTGTTGCCCACTGAACTCCTTGACAACATCATCGATGCGAATCTCTGAGCCTTCTCTATCGGCAGCGACGGCAGTTTTTCTCTTGGGCAGCTTGTTTGAAATCTGTGAGGGCATGGTTTGTCTAGTATCGCCAAATTGGTCCAGAACGACCATGGACTCTTTGTCAACCTTAACAACACAGCCCACAGTAGTAGGATCCAGTTGAACCAGGTCGTGCAATGAATATTGGCCGATTGACCCTTGCCCACCGATATCACTAGCTTCTCGCAAATCCTTGCTGAAGACTGTGACTTCGTTGTTGGTGTGATCGGTCAAGAAAGTGACTCGATCTTCCGAGATCTTCACGACTGTTCCTACTTCGTCCTGGAATCTGCTTCCGCCAATAACCTTTACGTGGTCACCAATGCTGAAGCGCTTGCGCAGGCCTTTGATAGGTACTTCAATGGTCTGCCCAGCCAAATCACCTTCAGTAACTGACATAGTGACAATGTCGCCTTGTACGTTTGTTGCTTTTCCGATAACACCTTTTTGTTCGCCAGCATATACCTCAATAATATCGCCCGGCAGGTAATTGACGTTCATGTTGCTATCCTTCAAGCTGGCAGCCAGAGCCTTGAGATCAAGGTTCTCAGTTCCATCTTCTGCGCCAGAGGCAAATCGCGTAACTTCTTCCAATGTGGGATTGACATCAGTCACCACCAGTTGCTGGATCTTGACGTCCCTGACCTGGAAACCATTTTCGAATTCGTCTCCCATGTACTGCCATACGTTCGTTGTCGGGTTTCCTTGGATAAATCGAGGGTGGCGCTTGCGAGCTTCAACTTCGCTAAATAGCCTCTGTGGAGGCTTGGGTCCAGCACCGGGGGCACGCTTCCTTTTGCCATCCGCAGAAGTAGCAAGTGCATCGTCACGCAAGCCATAGTCTAGTCTAGGAATAAACCGAACTCTCGCTTCCAAGCCGTTCTCAGTTACGTCCAAGACTTGGGCAAGATCTCCGCTGTGTTTGAGAGGACGCTTCAAACGAACCCACGCGCCAGGTTCCAAAGTTGGGGTTTTGGTGACACGGAACAGTTCAGGCATGTCTTTGATATCAACGAGCACCATCTTGGTTCGAGGATAAACGTTGAGGAGGCCATCAAGGGCAACAAGAATATCAGTCTGTCTTTGCGCTTCAACGTAGATGAGGCCCTTCATTACAGACTGCGTGCCACCTCGTTCAAAGGCCGCAGTAATTGCAAGCTCATCTTTGGTTCCCATGCGCTCCTCGATGCGCTTCATGATGGAGAAGATGACTTCACGCTCTTTGCCTTCTTTGCATCGTACTGCCCAAATACCAGGGTCGTTGACACTGGGCAGCAAAAGACGCTTTGGGACAACGGCAGATTGACCGAATCCCTTGCCCGAGCGTCGATTACCGTAGCGCTGTCGCAGAATTTCGGCCTGTTTTTCTGCATCCATATTGTCATCCATTTCGCGACGGCGATCGAGTTCACGGTGTCGGCGTTCATCGTCAAGGCGAACTCCAGAGGCGACATCATCAGGATGATCGTTATCGATGAAGTTTTCTATTTCTTCACCGTCGGCCTCTTCTTCTTCATCCTCGTCTTCGTCGACTTCGGCTTCGATATCGAGGAAAGCATTGCGGCGGTCGCGACGGCGCTTTCTGCGATGACCCTGTTGGTTGTCAGTACCACCATTGTCTCCTGGCCTTCTCGAAGGAGCGCCTTCTTAAACGTGCATTGGCTCACCTGTTGCACATCTTCATCCTCATCCTCTTCGTCATCCTCGTCGTCGTCATCTCGAGCCTGCCGTCTGCCGCTGTCTTCTTCTTCCTCTTCCTCTTCCTCATCGTCATCATCATCATCTCTGGCAGCGCGGCGTGGAGGCTCGTCGTCGTCGTCGTCCTCCTCCTCATCGTCGTCGTCGTCAGCTACGCGACGCGGCTTGGCGGGTGACGATGTCTCTTGCTCCTCATCCTCATCATTGGAAGCCTCACGCCTATGCCTGTTGTTGGAGGGCTCATCGTCAGAAATGTCAGCAGGCGCAGGGTTGAAATCATCATCGTCTTCAGAGTCATCGAACCGGGGTCCATCGTTTGACGACATGGCTGCTTTTATGGCGAGTTGAAGCGCGTGACCTCAGAGAATTTAAAATTGCCCGAGGTGTTGCGCTGCAATGGGAAATTTGCAAAGATGATGAAAGGAAGAAGTTTCACAAAGAGACAGCGTGTTGAAGGCGCTACGGAAAGATGATGCTCTGGCGTGCATGGGGGCCCGGTTAATCGTCGGGCAGTGCTGGCGCTCGTTCGGTTGGCAGCTCTCGGTTGGCCTGTGTGACTTACCGAGTACTCCTCACTCATAAGAACAGGCATTTTCTTTTATTTGTTTTAAAGCTGTTAAGGCTAAAATGAGATCAGTCGTCGTTAATAAGTTCACTCCAAGATATGATGATTTATATATATCTGAAGTGCTGCCTCCTCAGAACCAGCCTGACCACATTCTCATCCAAGTCGTAGGCGCCGGCGTCAACTTCGTTGATACGTTATATGTATGAAGCCCTAAGAGCAAAATCTGGTAATAATTTAACAAATATAGGTAAAAGGGAAACATCAGAATAATACCAAATTGGTTCGGCCACCCTTCACGCTAGGCCTTGAGTTCTCCGGTATCATCATCTCCAGCCCCAAAGGCTCGCCTTTCCAACCGGGAGATGCTGTTTTTGGTGATTATGGCGGATCATACACAGAAATGATTTCTTTACCGGCTAATTCACCCTCTATTCGAAGAGTGCCATCGGGCTGGAATGTTGCTGATGCAGCTGGATTGGCGGCGACCTTGCCCGTATCATATGGATCACTTCTAGTCACTGGTCTAAAATCAGGCGAAACAGTCTTGGTACATGCAGCTGCTGGAGGTTTAGGTATCATGGCCGTACAGATCGCTGTGGCTATGGGCTGTAAAGTGATTGGTACAGCTGGCTCTTCTACAAAATGCGACTACGTAAAGAGCTATGGCGCAAATACATGCATCGACTACACTCAAGATATATGGTGGGAGCAGGTGCTCGCTGCAACAGATGGGAAGGGAGTTGACGTGGTCTTTGATCCTGTTGGCTTAGTAGATCGAAGTCTGAAATGTATCGCCCATCGTGGCAGAGTTGTCGTGGTTGGCTTCGCTGGCACAGCAGGGCAAATTGAGAAGATTGCAATGAACAGGCTGCTACTGAAGCAAGTTTCTGTGATTGGATATGTGAGTTATTATCTGTCCGTACGACTAAGATGCGCTGACAAATAATAGCGATATGGCGAGACTCTGCGGAGGTATCCCCACGAGAGAGATCAGCTGTGGGACGGCTTGAATCCGTGGATTGCTTCTGGCGCCATTCGGCCAACAGTATCAAACTACTACAAAGGTCTAGAAAGTGTCCCTCAAGCACTGAATGATATAGCCCAACGAAAAGTTCTGGGCAAAGCTGTTGTCGTTGTATCACCAGAAGGCACCGGCCGGATGTCTAGACTATAAGTAAGACAGACGAAATATCTTCAGCATATGTATAGCAGTATTATGAATGATAAATAAGAGCATGAAACGAATGGAATACTAAATAACTTGTAGCTCTAGAAAGTCAACACGGCTTGCTACCTAGCTTATAGTTAGGGCTTGTGTTGCGGCTACCTAATCACAGGCTCATGACATACTCCATCAGTTTCTTTTCATTTATCAACTCCAGAACTACCAAATGACTTCTAGGAAAATTTGCCTCGTTGCTTCCCGGAATTTTCCATCTCAACGGGCACACGTCGCTATCTTCGTCCCTTCAGCAACTGACCCGAACGGGGGACTTTGATCAATGCAGTGGTGCATCTAGGTCGGGTACAAACTGGAATTCGAACGATATCAATCTCCCGCTCTTCATCATCAATCTTATGCAATAATCTCGATCGGACACATTGATTCGTCCAATATTGTTAACTGTATAGAGAAAGTCACTAAGATCGATTCGACACCAAGAGATGATCTTGAGCGTGTGGCAGCCAGATACCTCCTCAAAAGATCAACCTGAACCTCATGGCGCCCGTTAATGATATATGCTGCTGCTTCAAGAAAGCTAGAATCTCATCCCTAATTGTATTGTCCGCGCCGACCACGAACAAAAGATGTCAAGAATGGACTATGGAGTTCATCCGCCACTTGGTAGCCAAAGGCTTCGTCGAACCAAGCGCCATCGGGTACATTGTCCAGTCAACACACGATCCTCCAACCCATGGAATTCGGCTAGTACAAAACGTTCACATCGATTAAAGGTGTTGGTGCAGCCACACTGCAACAATCTCATGCTATTGAACAAAAAGAAAATGCCATAAATTCTCTACCGCTAAAGTTGTCTCTTTGTCGCCAACAATGCTTCTTATGTGGCTCTCCTATGATAAATTTTCCCAATGCCTTCTTTTTCTCAACTCTCTTCATCCACTCATGCTACCCTCACTCGTCGTACAACAGCTCATACATTCTCATCGATGCTCCAGCGCATGTGGCGCCGGCCACATTGAACATCCTACGCCAGCGAAGTTACCCTGCAACAGTGTGTCTAACTTTGTGGAGCATTCTAGTATCGTGCCGTAGTGCTTCATTCTCCCGATGCCATGATACAAGTCTGATGCTGCGGTTCAATGCCATCATTTCATCTTGCACCATCTCACATCACCCGAGCTCCCCATACTCCGCGTCCAGCGCTTACGCCCAGCCACTCGCCATAGTCATGGCCCTGGAGGTGCGGCGTCCAACCCAAGTTGCCAACTTCATACTCGCATTCCCATGAAGCAACAGGGCTTCTGTAGTTCTCTTGCTGCGGGGTACCATTCATAGAGCCAGAGTTCAGGAGATCCCAGATCAAGACTTGGCAGTCATCGCCACCAGATGCCAATGTTCCTCGCCGGATGGGGGACCACTCCAGACAGTTGATAGAGCCGGCATGACCACGTAGCTCAATCAAGGCTTGGCCAGGCTGTCGTACATCTAGAACTCGAATAATATTGGAGTCTTGAGCGAAGGTTGCAAGCAGATGCGTGTCATGTGGCGAGGTAGCAAGTCGGAGAAGGGGTGGTGGGTTCGACATTGTCTGCTGCGCTTGCGTTGGGCTAGAGCGAGCTGAGTCAACTGTTGCAAATGTTAGTGCAAGATTCACCTAAGCACGGGTTCTCAATCGCTAATATTACCTCTGTCGTCCTTGCCCGTAGGTTCGTAAATAATGGTTGAATGTTCCAAGCTTCGCAAATCAAACATTCGCACACTACCATCTTGACCGCAGCTAACAAAGACGTCGACGCTGTTCGCGCAGAAGCGTACATCATAAACCTCCTTGTCATGTGCAATGAGTTGCGTCTTGGCTGTTAGAGAGGGGATATCCCAGATTGTGCATGTCGTGTCAATGCTTGAAGTAATGATGAGACTGGGAGAAACGGTATTCCAGTCAAGTGATGTGAGGGGTGCAGTATGGTCGGGAGTTTTGGAGTTGGAGAGCAGCGCAAGTGGTGTCAATTTCGTCGTAGCCGTGTCGCGGCCACCGCCTCGAGTAATGGTACTGCTAGGCGTTGCGGGAGTCTCAGCTGGAAGAGACCAGAGTCGCAGATGATCGCCAGAGGTCGCCAGCAAATCAGTGGATTGCTTTTGGGAAGATGGAGGCTCCCACAGCAACCTTGTCACGGGGTATGAATGTGTAGCTTCGGCGACCTTGGTGAATTCGAGCGAGTATTTGGATGAGCCTGGAGTATAGACATCCTGTGGTGTGGGAGCAACATGGCTGTCGAGGATTTGAATCTACACCGACCAGCGAGTTAGCAATTGAGGGACTAAAATTCTCAAATCTTGGGCATTTCAGCTTACGAAGTTGTGGCCATCCTCCAAGTAACTTCCTACAGCCAGTTTGCCAGCGCCATTCCCTTGCGGTCGCCATTTGCACCAATCGAAGGCATAAATGGCCCACGGGGCAAGGTAATTGCTTGGGCCGGGTTGCGCACTGGCTGCATCATAACCAAATCCACCGGGCGAATCCGACATGCTTGAGTCAGCTCTTGGTCGGATGTCAGCCAAGCCCAGCGGCGTGTTGGAAACATTGCGCTGAGAACCCGCAGTGCCATATTTAGACATGTCGGATGGCGAGTTGTATTGAGAAGAAGGACCTCCGCCCGGTGTCGTCGGGGTATATGCGTGATATGAGGAGGACGGAGGAGCATCGTATCCAGCGGCGGGGCTGGAGCGAGAATAGGCGTGGGACATGCTTCCCATGGGCGGCTTTCCCTGCTGTGCCTGATATTCGGACATGGGACTCTGCTGGTGCTGGGGAGGGGGAACAGAGCTGTGAATTGTCGGCAACGTTGGAGCGGTGTTGGAAGACATCACAGGAGGACGCGCCGCCATGCCACCAGGCGACAGGATATCAGGATGTTGCTGCTGCTGGAGTTGATGCTGTTGCTGGTGAGGGAGGGAGGGAGCTTGGTCGAGCTTGATTTGAGGGCCGTAATCGCGGGGCGACATCTGACCATGCGGGTTGATGCCAGACATGTGCAGCTCGTCTTGCGTTGTGGTATACAGACCCGTGGAAGGCTGTGGTCGCGCAGGTGGTGCTTGTTGTGATTGGTTCATGGTGGGCTCTTTGGACTCTGGGCTGGGGGGGCGGGCGGGCGGTTTGGAAAGGCGCTTGCGGTGCTGGGTTGGCGCTCACTGGTGTCAGACTGCGGACCTCACTAAAGTCGTAGCCGTCGAACAGTGCTATGGGGGAGTGGACAGACTGGAATCCGTGGCACAGACGGCCCCCTCTTCGCAGTACGTGGTGGTGAAGCTGGCAAAATGGGGGGAAAGACAAATGAATGTGAGGCCTTGGATTTGCGACGACTGGAATTGGAGATGATGCTAGGGTCAAGATCCTTTTTATTAATGAAAATCGAGGAGGCGCCGTTGGCTGGGGTTCCAAGGCGCTTGTGTGGCATCAGGTACCTGTTTAGCGGCAGTAGCTGCGGAAAGATACATGCTAGAGGCGTGGTTGGCATTTGGGGGTTTTATTTTCACCAAATTGCTTCTGAATAATTCCAGGACAAAAAGCCGATGCATATTGATTGTTGCATATATATGTAACTTATTTTTGTAACTCCGCGCTTCCTTGGGATGGGGAATTGGGGGGATGCAAGATCTCACCATCTATTGAACCTTAACAGGCCCAAGCCACTCCCACACAAGCTCCAGCAAGCTGAGCCCATGACCACATGCCAACCATACCACACCACCACAATCAGACCCCGTGAACACTTGACAATCAACCCCCTCTCTGAAATATCTCAGGAAGGTTAACGATATTCAATACAGCAAGAGCAATGTCATTGCTCTATTAACCCAAACCGAACGTGCCTCTGAATTGTATCGCCGGAGCAGTTACTAGCATCTTCCAGCATGTCATCGCCTCCATCCTTTGGTGAGCGACTGATAGGCTCCCGAATTCGATCACCCATTCGATCCATTCATACATCGCCCAAACGATCGCCGAGTGAATATCAGCTAGATGAGTTAGAGCCTCGACCAGATCACATACAACCCGAACTCGAAGAGCCTCTCCCGCGCCAACGACGGCCGAATATAGAGGAACAGCTATACGATGCGTCTTGGGACTCTTGGAGTAATAAAACGCCCAGTTCTTCGGGCTCACCGTCACAGGCGCGAAGAAAACCGATGTTCCATGGTCCTCCACCACCTATAGCTAGCTCCGTTATGGCTGGTGGTAGGTCCGCTGGCCAGTCACCTATATGGACGAATGGAAGCCGATCGTCGAGAGGCTTAGTCGCTTCATCTCGATCACGGCTAGGGGAGCTTTGGTCTGACCAACAGCGCGACAAGAGCCGCAGCTCGCAGGACTCCGTATGGAGAGGCCTGAGACGTCGCGAGCGCGCTCTTGAGCAAGATATACAGCAACTTCTGGATCTACAAGCTACAGGACTGGTCGCGGGAAGCACTGTTGGCAGTGACATTGATGGGCATAGTGATGCTGGAAGTAGTACACCAACCGGGACCTTTTATTCTACAGCGACTAGCAAGTCACGTATGATCAACTCTCTCCATATCCCAACCAAATCTACACCGGACGGGAATGTGATCCCAGTACGACAGCCCAAGGCAAGCCGTCCCCTTGGCTTGCGCTCCGCGCGTACGGGCTTGCGCAAGACCATGTCTGCACTTGGTGACTTGAAACGGGAAGAAGACGCTCACGTTGATGCCGCATTGTCAGAGCGCAAGCGCGCTCTTGTCCATCTGACCAAGGTCAACAAGAGACTGGTCAGTGTACGGGCAGAATTGCAGTCATTCGAGGGCAGCGAGGAGGAGCCTATGGGCATAGAACTACGTACACTTGGAAGTAAATATGACGAAGTCAGTCAAGAAATCCGGGAACTGGAGGAGAAGCTTGTCGCGAAACGCAACTATCGCCGTTCGCTAAGAGAGAGGATTGGAGATGTCAAGAGTCGAAGAGAAGCTGGCCTCAGCGGATATCGCGGTGCCTTGAAGGATGCAGACACCGAACTTACCTCAATTATGCAACACCCACCTATTCAGCCTATAGACGCAGATATGCTACTTAGAAACGGTACAGAACAACTTGGAGGAGATGCCCCCAGTGGTGTGGAGTTCCTTCGTCTTTTACCAGAACGACGCACCGCGGATATGGCAAAGACATGGTGGGAAAGCGAGATTTCTGCCCTAGAACACCGACGCATTGAGATTGCGAAAGAGAAGCAAGCGTTAGAAGAAGGAAGCATAGTGTGGAATGAGGTCACATCGCTCGTTACCAACTTTGAAGCAAGTCTACGTCAAATCATGAAAGGCACTGCCATAGAAGCTTCGGTCAAGGGCAAAGAGAAGGCTTATTCGCAGGAAGAGTTGATTCGCAATCAACTACCGCAGATGGAGGAAGTGGTTGCAGACCTCGAGAAACATTTGGCACATGCCGAGGATAAAGGATGGAACTTGCTCATTTGTGCGATCGGTGCAGAGCTAGAAGCGTTCCGGGAAGCATTTGACATGCTCAAGGGCCTGGCTGGTGCGAATGATGAAGTCGCCCAGGAGCTTTCGCAGAACACTGAGAGCCAAGAGAATGGGCACGATGGGCAGGACAACGAACCAGATGGAAATGAGAGCGATAATGAAGTTCCAGCGGATTTGCTGGTTTCCAAAGTCGCAGAAGGTGACAGCCAGGATACTGGCATATCACAAGAAGTACCACAAGAACCTGACTTGAAGGACCATGAAGTACAAGAACTATCGAAAGAGTTGGCCAGGGAACATAGTGTGAACGAAGTGCCTCCAGAATTTCTGGCGGAGCACCAATGATTGTATCTCTAGTGATAACCCCATAGCATAGCGATTTTCGATGTCTTAAATACATTCTTCTTACTGTTTCATTATCACGATATGACAAGACGGTGATGCACCATGCTCCTGTCTATCCCGTGCGCGGGTAACCTCGGCAGCGGATGTGCGCAAGGGTGGAGCAACATGACAGCTCGCACGAGGAGCGCAGACAAGCGAAAGGGAGTTTCTGTTACAAAATATATTTTGCAAAAGATAATTGAACCCTACAAAAAAAAAAGAGACATCCCATCGTTCCGCTTTCACATCAAATCCTGAAAAATTCGATTCCAAACGCCAGAGAAGATAAAATTGAATACAAGTTGAGTGGTGCTGTGGTCCGTACGAGATGACGGGACTCTGGTTCGCTTCGCACTGGTGAGCTAAAATAACGCCATCCGTTTGACGATTCGAGAGAAAAGGGTGCAGGTATTCGATAGCGGCCAGTGAGGCGAGATGTACTCGTCCGTATGCGTCAATAGCGTGACGGCATCCCGTTGACGGTGCTGTCGAGAGCATATCATCTCGTGCGCTCGAAGAAACTGCTAGACCCGGCAAATGCTACCGACGCATCCATCACCCATTCACCAACGCCGAGGTACTTGTCGACCCATTTGGAAACCTCCTTATTTTCACCGGCCACTTTGTCTGTCTTGAAGCTATCGCGGTATCGATGTTAGTGGGAGGGGTCGAGCTGAAGCGGCATTCTTCATCGCTACTCACGTCAAACCGGTTGAGCGCTTCATGCCGGCAAGGAAGGCCGACACTGGAGGCTGTTAGTTGCATGATCCAAGCAACTCATTTCGTATAGAAGGCAACTTACAGAGGACAGCATCAAAAGCATAATGCGTCAATCGTCCCACCTTTGACCAGAGTCCAAACGTCAGCAGGTTGAGGAACTACAATGAAGTCTTAGATGAGCTCGATCCATCCAGCATGGGAGTTGGATTTGGCAGACACCAAGAAAACGACAAAGGACGATGCAAGAATGGAGGGGAACGCAGAGCGCAACAGCTACAGCTACAGACACGTGCAAGGGACATGGTCCTGCATCTGCGGGATATCACTCACCACCATGATGATTATCGGGTATTCGAATGCGGAGAAGGTTGAAGTAATATTATTCGGAAATGGATACCGATGACAGGATCGAAAACCGAGACAGATATCGTGCTTTTCGATGGAGCTTGGTTTCGGTGACGCTATTTTGGGGAAGCTCTCAAGGACTAAGCCAGCAGAAACGGGGTTGCGTGGGCAACGTCAGGCGGGCGGTGGCGCACGTGAGAGCTGTTCAGCTGTGCTGAGGCGGCTGCTGGTACTGTTCTGTTTCAGTGGGCTTCAGTGGTCGCAGTGCTCTGGAAGACAATGAATGAGTCAGCAGGGTCCAGTCGCAAAAATCACCCCGAACCCAGCGAGGGACCGCTAGACCCAGAGCGGTGCGAGTGGATGCCACAGGGACGAGCCCCGTTCGGAGACGCTGGCAGGGGACACTGGAATAGAAAAAGAGGATACGAGCGAAGCCCCAGAGATAAGGATTGGATGGGAAAATGATTGGTATCGGACCTTGAACGGCGGCGGTCAAAATTTGGAGAAGGCAGTTTGTTGGGAAAGGGGAGATGTGGTGGACAGCATCAGATTGTCATTGGCCATTCAAGCTGTCCATAATACGCATTATTGCAGTATTACTTGTGTTGGGCTTGAATGGTTTGAAACTAAGCCGAGATCAGGGTCATTGTTTCGCATGTCGAGAAAGAAGTCTTGCTCGACGTGTTTGGTCCTGGCTCTCATCTCGTAAGTAACCGACTCTCTTTACTGTGTCAACCACTTCCAGTTGCAACACGGCAGTTGTTATTGGGTTTATTACCATTGTAACATATCCCCTGCATTGTCAACGTTTCGATGGCCCATCCTATTAGATGAGGGTTATTACTCGATGTTACTCTTTTTTTTCTCTCAAGCCTAATCTCCAAAAGATAAGGACCTCTTTTGGAGAGACCTTTAGCCTTTTACTGGGTCTCCTACAGCTAGCGCCGGTCTTTTTTAGCGCATTTGCACCGAAAAGCCACTGTCTCTTTGCAGGCTACAGGGGGAGCAGGCCAGAAATCGAAGCTAATGGCGGGGCATGGCTCTGCTTGCCAGGCTCCGTCATCGCCAGAGAAAAAAATTATTTCCTGGTAGAGGCGGCGATGTGCGATTGTATGAGAGAAAAAAAAAGAAGGCCCGTTTGCCTCGCTCTCAGACAGATTGGCCTCTTTACTGACCCTATTACTACTGCCCCTGTTAAAGCCAAGAGATTGTGTGTCGTCTTTGCCCAGTTTAGTTGGATTGGTTTGAACTGGCGCTGACTGAACAGGTAGACAAGCTTTCCCACCAACAGCATCACCGCATCTGCATAATACATTATTGTTAGTGCTGCAGCTCAGACAACCAGACCCTGTCTGCCCCCACCAGCCCAGCTCAAACGTGCTACGACAACTGGCTGACCTCCAACAAACAAAACTTGCTTCTCCATCCCTCCTCTTCCTCCTCTTGTGCCTCGTTTATTCTTTTTCCCTCAAACTTCAATTCAGGTCGCTTTTTATTCTAGAGCTTGATCTTCCTTTTGCCCAAGAGACAAACCATTATATCGGCATTTTATTCTCAACCTCCATCATGTCTCATTCTCTCCCCCAAGGAATTAAGCGCCCTCGCTCCATGAGCATCATTGCCTCCGCCACTCAGGAGCACCTCGATGTCGGCGGCGGTAAGCTTGCCTGGCTCGCTGGCCTCGACACTGCTTACACTCCCGAGCACAACTTCCGCCGTACCTCCATCATCTGCACCATTGGCCCCAAGACCAACTCGGTCGAGGCCATCAACACCCTGCGCGATGCTGGTCTTAACGTCGTCCGCATGAACTTTTCTCACGGTTCCTATGAATACCACCAGAGCGTTATTGACAACGCTCGCCAGGCTGTCGCGACTCACCCTGGACGTCCTGTTGCCATTGCTCTCGACACCAAGGGTCCTGAGATCCGTACTGGTAACACTCGAGGCGATGCTGACTTGCCCCTCCCCGCGGGCAAGATCCTCAACATCACCACCGATGAGGCTTACGCCACTGAGTGTGACACCGAGAACATGTAAGTTTCCCTCGTTTTGAAGCTCTCCAACGCTATATCTTTATCATAAAATTATTTCGCATAACGTCTCAACGGCATGAGAAGCTTCAATGGGGCAGTTGGTCCTCTTTTGCCTGTATCGCCGTCAAAGCTAACCCCGCTAAAGGTACGTCGACTACAAGAACATCACCAAGGTGATCCAGCCCGGCCGCATTATCTACGTCGACGACGGTGTGCTTGGTTTCGATGTGCTGAGCATCAAGGACGACAAGACCATCGAGGTCCGCGCACGCAACAATGGATTCATCTCCTCCCGCAAGGGTGTCAACTTGCCCAACACTGACGTCGATCTGCCCGCTCTCTCTGAGAAGGATAAGAACGATCTCCGCTTTGGTGTCAAGAACGGAGTTGACATGATCTTTGCTTCATTCATCCGTCGCGCTCAGGACATCCGAGACATCCGCACCATTCTTGGCGAGGAGGGCAAGCACATCCAGATCATTGCCAAGATTGAGAACCGCCAGGGTCTTAACAACTTCCCCGAGATTTTGGCGGAGACTGACGGTGTCATGGTTGCTCGTGGTGATCTCGGCATTGAGATTCCCGCTGCCGAAGTTTTCGCCGCTCAGAAGAAGATGATCGCCATGTGCAACTTGGCCGGCAAGCCCGTCATCTGCGCCACTCAGATGCTCGAGTCTATGATCAAGAACCCTCGCCCTACCCGCGCCGAGATCAGCGATGTTGGTAACGCTGTAACTGACGGTGCTGATTGCGTCATGTTGTCTGGTGAGACTGCCAAGGGTGCTTACCCCAGAGAGGCCGTTTGGGAGATGCACGCCGCTTCTCTCAAGGCTGAGAACACCATCCCTTACGTATCCCACTTTGAGGAAATGACTAGCCTCGTCAAGCGCCCCGTCAAGACCGTAGAGTCTTGCGCCATGGCCGCCGTTCGTGCCTCTCTCGACTTGGGTGCTGGTGGTATTATTGTGCTGTCCACTTCTGGCGAGTCTGCCCGTCTGCTGTCCAAGTACCGTCCTGTTTGCCCCATCTTCATGGTTACCCGTAACGCCACCGCCTCTCGCTACGCTCACCTGTACCGTGGCGTCTACCCCTTCCTGTTCCCCGAGGCCAAGCCCGATTTCGAAAAAGTCAACTGGCAAGAGGATGTCGATAAACGTATCAAGTGGGCTGTCATGCAGGCTTTAGAGCTCAAGACCTTGACTGTCGGTGATACCGTAGTCGTTGTTCAGGGCTGGAAGGGCGGCATGGGTAACACGAACACTCTGCGTATCGTTCGTGCTGACCCTGAACACCTTGGCATTGGCCAGATGTAAGGAGCTTGTTTAATGAGGATAGGGATGGGAATGGAAAATTATGGCATATGTTTCTCTTGTTCAGTAATATGGGTTGGAGAAGAAATGATAGACTTGAAGCTGGTGCAAGACACCATGAATAAATTGATGACATTCTTCATTTCTTGGCTGCGGCGTAGTATTATCTGCTATGTTACTGATGTGAAGGCTTGACACTAAACTACGAGCATGCAGACCTTTCCTTATGCTCAACTTCTTCAAGTGACGCATGTGCTGAGGGGCTCGAGACTGCGTGTTTTGTACATGTGGTAACACGTCAACTAGCACCATCAATGTGATTGCGCCTTTCCATGTCTTCCAAGACTTAACATAGTGCCAAAGCCCTGCATATCATAGGTAGCATGAAATATTTGTGGTCATCTTCATTTGCAGTCTCGATGGTCGCAACATTGTCCGCAAGAGCTTTCTCAAACAGCTCGTCCCCCGGGCTGCAATAGATAAGATCGTCCAAGCACTCATATACTTCACTGCAGAGCTTCTTGATCGCCAATCTGCCCGCTTTCATCCGTTCATCGATCTCGATAATGCCATCTCGACCTACGACGTAGCCCTGGTCGAGCCATTTACGCGCAAACGGTATGCACACCTCTCGATAGATGCCATTTTTCTTCCATTCATCTGGAGCATGGAGGCGGGATCGTTCTGTCATTGGGGAATTATTCTATTCCCTTGAAGTCGAGAAACATTTCATCTACATATGGCGCGTCGCCAGTAGTGAACAAGTAAGCTTCCAGGCTCTGTGTCGGCTCGGACTCTTCATTGTTGGATTGCGCAGAGAAACGTAGTAAAGGGTATATAGGACCAGCACGAAGTGCAAATTCCAAGCAATCTTATGTTTCTCCCAATGGTGTTTCTTGTATGCGCAGCACCAGTCCGGTCCACCGGTAGTAGTCCAGCGCTTGACACAACTGGACGAATGTCAACATGCAACTTCTCGATTCTCTTTTGCATGCCCGGAAAGCTACGCCAACTCGACATCAGTGCCAAGTTTTCAATCACCATAAGATCCAATACGAAGGGCATATCATCATCGTTGCTGTGTTCCGCACGCTGTCGATCAAGTCTAGGGTTTCCCACTGCATAACGCGATTGGTCGCAAGCAGTGCGTGACCATTAAGGGTATTGTTGTTGGTTTTTAATAACTCGAACAAATGGATCCATAGTATTTGGTAATTGCGGTTGTTGAGCACCTTGAAGACGAGAGGTCATACTAAACATGAAGGCATCGTGACTCACCTGGGCACCTCAGCTTACACGCCAACCTCACGAGAGTTGGCGTCTCCATCACAACCCTGTAATATGTATAGTACTGTGACAAAATTAGTCACTGAATGCTCACCTTGCCGACACCTCTTTTGTGTGAGTGACCAAGTCATTTTGAGAGACACAAGCAGCGAGCGGTAACTCTACGTCATACACAACATGTGACAGCGTCAGAGCCGTATTCCCAAGTCCGCAAGCCCGCTATCTGGTAACTCTGTAGAAAACAGATGGCAATAAAGGCTGTGGAAGGTATTTGTGGAATAGACTGTCGGCTACAGGATACATCGGCGAGGAACAAGAGTCCGTGGTGCCGTCTTGCAATCCGCGTATTGCAATTTGGGCCAATTTCTCAACAATTTGAAAAAGAGTCATGTTATCAATTGTAATTTACAGGTTGCGTAATTGTTTGCGCAGTGTTGACGTATTTTTTAGCGATTTACATGTGAAAGGGGTCTCAAACAACGGACAGTCGGCACAACCAACGGCGTGGTAGGCGATCACAGAAATCGACGATCTAATCTTATCTAGGAAATAAATCAAACGAATGATATTCCCAGGGCATGCATTCAACATGCCACTGCCAAGTTTTCACATGTGAAATGGTCCATCCAACCACGGCAGCACTACGGCCAACCCAAACTCACAAGGTGACATTCACAACTCTATTACTACAGCCTGCTCACAGCACTTTTACTGCGGCATTCCTTGACATCAGGCATTGGCCGATAGACTCGCCAGTATGAGAGTGGGACGATCGGTTGATGGAGGTAGTCTTGTGGAATGAGCGTCTTATCGATTGCTGAAACGTATAATATAGATACTATAGTGTGGATGAACCTTGTTGATGCGTAACAAGTGTGTCCAAACTCAGTAGAGCTACGGCATGGGCATTCAGGAAAGAGTAATAGAGTTCAAAGTCTATTGCGTGAAGATGGCGCAAAGTTATCGCCGAATGGTGCTCCAAATCCGGCAGTGCGTTCACAGTGAACGGACCCCACCCAATCTCTCACTCATTTGCCCGTCGGACTACAGAAAATACCAAGAGCTAAACTCCGCAGGTCCAATGTTACATTAATCATTAACCTTGGCAATGCAAGCAGACCAAATGAAAAGCCAAGAAAAGAAAAGAAAAGTGAATTTGGTTGAAAGATGCATAGTTCGCGTCCTGCAACCGTAGAAGAATTGATTCCATGGCAACAGCGCCAGCCGATGGTCGGACGGAGTGTGTAGGTGTCACGGTCAATCACGACATGCATTACAAACCGCCAGTCAAAAGATCAAAAACAGGGCGCACTATCAATCAATCGAGACGAAACACGACAGCGATGGGTGGAGCAGACATTGCGCCGCAGTCCGCTGACGAATCAATTATGGTGTCTGTCTTACGTTAGCACTTCATTCTAGCGGACAATCTTTGTAAGGCGCGAGCGGCTGTCAAGGTTCACCACGGCTCCACCTTTTAGAGGCACCTGGCCAAGCAGAAAAAAACTTGGCCAATGAATCATAGCCGGCGCCGGCACTGAGACACACCACTGGCAAGCCGGTAATGGACAAACAGGCAGGCACAGGCACCCAAACCAGGAAGCTTGGCCCAGAAACTGAATCTGGCATTTTGAGTCACCGTGAATCTGGCTGCAGCCAGGCACCGGTCACGATTGAATTATCTGGCATCTAGTTAGCAAATGAATTGTTCGAATTTGTTTCATAGACGTTCACGGTGCAATTGAGACAGTTTTGTTATGTATAAATTTTGTTTGTTATTTTTTTTTGTGCAGTTTCTATCAAGACTGAGGCCATGCTCTACCAATTTATGGGAGCGGCCTGCATTGAATTGTAAATCCATGTCTATAATCTGTTTTCCTTCCGTCATCATCGTAGAGTGGTGTACATTGTTGTAGTAGTATAAGAAATATCATAAACGCCATATCGCTTCCTGATGCCTCGAGGGTATCTCGTTGTATTCTGTAAAATGCCAAAAATAAAAAACGCCATGCTATGCTTTCCAAAAAATATCGCTAGTAGATCAAGTGTTGTACAAGAAGGTGCTCCCATTGGTCTAGTATACCATGACTGATGATACTAGATTGTGTTGTCGTTGGGAGTAGAATTCCTCTTCTTGGTACAGTTCTTGCTCAGTTGCCTTGGCTTCCCTGTCGGGAAGGGGCAGAGCGGCATCGGAAGGCGAAGGAGGCATAGACTCGTCCTCGGAGCTGTCAGAGTCGTGGTCAATCAGCTCGGGAGGAGAGTTGGAGTGAGATGGTGTGCGGACGAGCTCGAGCTGAGCAAAGTCCTCCTCGTCGTCGTCGTCGACTTCCATGTCGGCGTCTTGGCGGCGGAGGGTAGCGGGAGTGGCAGTGGGAGTGGCAGGGGTGATCTCGTCCTCGTCGAAATCAGAATCGGAATCAGAGTCAGAAGAAGAATCGTCCTCGAAAGCCTCCTCCTCGATGCGGTCGGCCCATTGGATGTGGCGCTGTTGCTCGACGGTGTTCTTCTTGGAAGCACCGCGGACAGATTGGTTGAACCAGCGTTCTTGCTCGCGCTCAGCCTCGGCGAGCTCAAGCATCAAGGAATCCAAAAGGTTGGCGTGTCCGACAAGCAGGCGAAGATCGTGATCGGGTTGGGCGGCTTCCCGAGAAAGCTTGCCGCGGGCCTTGTGGGCCAAGTAGTATGTTTGCGTGATGGACATGGTCTTCTTGCTGATGGACGATGTGTTGGAAGAAGAGTGAGAAGCAAGTGGGCTTCGTCGTGAATGGATGGGAGTTGGTCGTGCAGTTGCAGCGGTAGACATTGTAGTAGATTTGGGGGGGAGTGTGGTATATATTTTAAATGTGACAATTTAAATTTTTTGGTCTGTTATTGCTCTGGGCTCTGAACGGAGCGGTGGTGAGTCAAGGCGGTATATGGGTCCCGGGTCTCTGTGACAGGGATGCGTGCCGAAGGTGTGATGGGTTGGGCAGATTGGTAATAAAAGCCAGCAAGGTGCTTGAGTAGCAAAAAGTCAAGTCGAGATGTGAAGATGGTGCAGATTGTTGGTGATGAAGATGACTGTTGGAGTATGAAACAAGAGATGGACAAGATGGGAGGGAACGGAATCTTTTTAACAAACGAGGCCCATGCCGGTGTCAAGGTTGTCCTCGTCGTCCTCGCATCGCATCGTTTGTCATGTCCGAGTGCGCCGCCCGCCTAACAACAGGGCGGACTTTGGCAGACCGGGCCCGAATTACGGGCATGGGCTGCGTAGGGAAAACGTGGGTGGAGCCGCTGGCTGTCTTGGTCGCTCTCGCTCGCTGAGCAATACAGGCCGCTCACTAATGAGCCTCCGTGGACATTAGCAATCCCCGCCATGCGCCCATACGCGTACATGATTTCTAAAATCCGAAGCCCTGACGCATGTACCTCTGACCGCTTGCGGTACTTGGCTGGTGGCTGAGACACTACGCTAACGGCCAGTATCTTTTGGCATTTTACTCAGCGGAGAGTACCTCATCGTCCGCCTGTAACTCGGTGGTTCGGACGATGCTTCCCTCGCTTTTTTTTTTTTTTGTCTGCTCCGTCACAGTCACAGTCGCAGTCACTCTCACTCATCGACAGTGAACCCACCACAATTACACCCACCCATAACACCATAACACCATAACGCTGGAATCTTCCAATCGCTTCACTCACACTGTTTCTTGCCTGGCCATCTGACAAACCTACATTTACTGCTTCCCAATCGGGTTACATCTCGACTCCGATTCATAAGCAGCAACACCGCTTAGAAACTCAGCACAACTCTATTTGTCCAAACACAACTCTGACGCCTTTGGCGCTTGTCTTTTTTTTTTTTTTTTTTGCCCGTAAGAGTCATAGCTTAGACATTTGATTCCATTAATGCCAGTCGTGAATTTTATTGCGCCGTCGCATCGTGCACCACTTAGTGCCCTTTTTTTGGTGTTGCTCTCACACTGAAGCTTAATTCCATCCAACCCACCCCCATTATCCCCTAATTCCATTAACACCATTGCTAAGTAATTTCCAATCTCTGGATTTTAATTTTTTAATTTTTCAGTCGTGCCCCCTTTCGCAAGAAATTGCACAGTACCCATGCAAATGATTCTGAAAGCCTAGCACCTAGTAAATAATACCACGGTAAATGACACGCGTATCAAATTTCACTGCCGTCATGGAACCACCAACCTAATTGCGTCTCCTAATTGCGCGTACTGCATGTGAAGGGCGGTGGGTTCAACGGCAACACCATAACGCCCAGCGACACAGCCGCCCAAGACCACGTTTCAAAAACTCAACAATTGCCTGAATAGGTGGTCCGTTCGACGCCAATCTCGCATTCATCGCTCGTTTGCTCTATTGATTCACAGTACGTGTCATCTCCCTGCACCGCCTCCTCCACAAACATCTGCGACTGCGCATCTCACCAGGCATCACCGTATCTCAACACAGGCGTAACCCTCGCATCGAGTCCGAAATCTAAGCCCCTGCCCCTCAGCACAGGCAATAAGGCTGAGCATGAGCCACGGCGTATTTACGCTCTCGTTCGCACGCTCTCCAATTCCGTATTTCGTGCGTATTTCGTCCGCATTTCGTAAGCTGCGCTATCTCGCCAAACTTTGCTCTTTTCGGTTTAGCGTCGGAATTCAGAACCTCCGCCCGCCGCCAACTCCATTCAAACTCTAATTTAATGAAGAAAAAAAAAATTGAAGAAAAATCTTGCCGTTAAGGAAGAAACGAAAAAAATTAATAATTATGCGCTGGAACATTTTTGTCCGCGTTTGACGGGGTTATTGAGCACACTGTGTTTGACCCATTCAATTAGAAAGAAAAGAAAACTCTGAGGCAAGGGTCCATGAGTCAAAGTGGTCGCTCTATGCGGCCTGGTCCAGTCGTCATTCTCACTCATTTGGTGTAGTTGCTAAATCCGCTGTAAATCGCGGAGTTTACTTGCGGCGAATGTCATGGAAGACTCATCGTCGTCCGCATTGATGCCACGGTCGTCAGAGTCATTGCGAAGGGCATTGACATTGATACTCTGTTCGTCGCTAGTTGGCCATTATGGCCGTAATTGAATTCATCATCTCAAGCAAAGGCCTACGTAGCCATCTCGAATCGCTTACACCTCGAATCGCGTCGAGTGTCCCAATTCGGAACTAAAGCGAACATGCTGCGCCGCTTACATGAACACGTCCTCAGCCTCGCATCAACCCTTCTGTCCCAGTAACCTCAGCGACGCATCCAAATCCATTGAGTCGACGACCCACCGAGAACTCGAACGAAAATTCGCAGGGCTGAGGAAGCTTCCATCGATTCAAGGCCCTGTTATTCCACCCGGCTCCGTCTCGCCGGAACAGACCGCCGCGGAATCTTGCACTTTCAGCATGTCAGGTGGACCAGCCATACAAGAAAATAATCCGTTCCCACGCGGCAATGTTTTGGGGGGCTGCATTGTTTGATCGGATATAATACCTGACCAATCCAGCTAGAGCCCATGCAAGGGCAAGTGACGATGGGGCGCGTGATGTGCCTGTTCTGCTGCTTTCCCTGACTTACCCGCTCTATCCGTTGTAACCGTAGGTGGGTTCATCGAGCCTGGCCTGGTGACCCGTGTCGCCTTCGTCGTTAAGGATTGCCGATTCCGATTGTCGGAGACGATGGTGTCAATTGACGTGTTGGCTGGACTAATAATTCAATTGGAAGTCATCGCGGGCATCGGCGTTTGACCTGCGCCGTGATTCTTTGCGACATTTCTGGTGTAATTTGGTGTTGATCAATGCGCTGCAATCGTCCGCGGATTTGATTCGCTGTGTGATTCATGCAAGTGCGTGCCATTGAACGGACATCAACTACCGTCGTTTTGTCTGCAGTAATTGTGTCACGGACATGCTGAATTTGACAATGTGATTGAATTCCATTCGCTATGCTGTGCTATTGTAATCACTGAGCCCGCAGCTTCTTCTTCGTCCTTTTACGCTTGCCGCCCACTTCCTTATCCTCTTCAACCTCCAACAGCGCTTCGCGCTTCTTCTCGCTGACTACCTTCAATGCGTCGCGAATCACTCTTGTCTCTAAATTGACACCCTCCTCCTCCCAAGCTTCCATGTCTCGTCCAACTCGCTTCTCAATGGCCAACACGAGCTCAACATCTCGCTGTCCCACAAACGTGACGGCTTCACCAGAGCGACCAGCACGAGCAGTACGACCAACTCGGTGGATGTAGTCGTCAGGGTCGCGAGGGATGTCATAGTTGATAACGAGGCTAACTTCGGGGATATCCAAACCTCTGGCTGCGACGTCTGTGGCTACCAGGATCCTTGCCGCTGATGCGCGGAACCGAGCCAGGTTGTCAATTCTTTGCCGTTGGGGGAGTTTCGAGTGAAGTGAAGTTACGCGGTGGTCGAGTAGACGGAGGAGGTGGTGTAGGAATTCGGCCGTAGAGGTGCGGTTGCAGAAGAGGATGATGGTCTTATCCGCATTGGTCTCAGTTTGTAGGAATACGTGCAAGTAGTGTTCTTTGTGTGTGACAGGGATTTGTATGTGCTTTTGCGCCAGTGTTGCAGGAATAGCAAGCATCTGCGTATCTACTTCGCATACAAATACCGGCGGCTTTCCAGGTCTCTGTGGCATGTCTTTCAAAGCTCTGACTTCGGGGGTGATGGTAGCTGTGAAAAGTAACGTTTGTCTCTCACTCGCCGGTGGGAGGACAGAGAGACATTCCTCCACATCCGGCAACATGCTACCACGTTCGGCCGCGTGTAGTAGTCGATCAGCTTCATCCAGCACTACGTATCGTACTCTGCGAAGGCCGCAAATCGTATCCTCTCCAGATGTCCTAATATGATCTGCCAATCGTCCCGGAGTCGCAATGACTACATGCGGCCGTTGAGCCAGAGCAAGGGCTTGTGTGCGCTGGTCTGCACCGCCAGTAACTAGTATCGCCTTGAGGCCCTGGGGAGAAGAAATGGCCTTGAACTGTTCGTATATTTGAAGAGCCAACTCGCGTGTGGGCGTGAGAACTACTGCAAAGATTCCAATGGGATCTTGAGCCCACTTCTGCAGGATAGGTACCGCAAAGGCAACCGTCTTACCTGAACCGGTACGGCTTCCACCAATGCAGTCCCTACCCTTGAGGATCTCAGGTATACAGCCCTTTTGAATTCCAGTGGGCCGTTTAATCGCCATGTTGGAGAGAGATTGGACAAGCCACGGGTGCACTTGTAGTGAATCAAATGTGGTGTTGGGATCTATTGGGGCGAGGACGCCAGTCTCGCTGGGTGGTTGAACGACAGCCTTTGCTTGCGGGCTTGTTGTTGCTTTGGATTTGGCGGCATCAGCCTTCTTTTTGACTCGAGAAGGAGCTGCAATAGCAGAGAAGACAGGCTTGAACTCGGCTTGGTCGTCGTCGCTTTCGCTGCCCATGTTTAATTTTTCGTCGTCGGTGACGGAAGTGCGGCGTCTTTTCCGTGAGGAGGCATTGTCGAGGTAATCGGACTCGTCTGAGGAAGTGTTGCTCCCAGAGAGTTTGGTCTCGTCCAAGTCTACAGCCATTTTGCGCAGATGTTTAGGCAATTGTGGTGATGGTGAGTTTTTTCAACTTGTCGACGATAAGATTTCAAAATTTTAGTGGAGATTACCTTCGGGTCGCCGCCGACAATTTGGTGGGGCCGTCAGTGGAGGGGTCCCGGTAACGCCTACGAAGACGGATATGAAATGCTCATTATCACCACTGGCTGCCGCCCTGCACCGGCCATCACGACACAATGCACTAATCAAATGACACCAAGCTGCTAAGTTATTCGCATAATCAACTTGGTCTAGTTGTGAAATGTTGCAATATTGGAAGCATATATAGCTCCAATTGGAAATATTTCCATGACCCAGGATCTACTCTAGGTTAGCCCTCTACATCTCGTTTCGTCATCGTCATCGTTAATGACCACTCGCTGCTTCATGCAATAAAATCTCTGCCACCGAAGAGTCTGAGGGCTTTTATTAATATTTAACATAAACAAAGGGTTTGCAATAATACTGAATTTATTGATAAACAGTGTATCATGATCACTCAAAGGAGCGAGGCCTCGACAAGTTTAGTTGGCAGATTAGAGGATTCGCATGGTCGAGTGGTGTACGTGTGGAAGCATGACGATGCGGTTGCGCTCCCTGCATCATTTTGAATACCGTGCGGCGTCTGAAATAAGAATCGACAACATGATATCTAACTTGTCTCGAAATGCTAGATAAACAGTCGCTTGTCCGTTGCGTCGACAGCTAGAACACGGCCTGAACAATCACCCCAGGCAATCACAGAACCAGCCGTGAAAAGCATTGTAGGTCGGTACTCCGGAGGCAGCCAAAGAAAGGGCATCTGGTCCAAAACCAGCCATTGTGAATCTTTGCTAAGTAACCATCGGGGTAGTTTGGCGACGAATGTTTCTGGACTGGATGCTTGATGGTCAGGTGAGAGTGCTATCCACTCAATCTTGCCAGCATAGTCCTGTAATCTCTGCACGCAGGTACCTGTTGCAATGTCCCAAATACAGACAGGCTCTGCATAACTGTTAGAGCTTGTCGCAAGCCTCTGGTCATCGGGTGAGAATTCTACTGAATGAACTGCTTGACCAAGGGCTTCAAATATCTCCAGAGAATCGCCCGTCAAACCGTCCCATATCCTCACCTCGCCGTCGCCGTGACATGACGCAATTCTATGACCATCATACGAGAACGCTACTGACCGAAAGAGTGACCCTTCGGCGTTGAGAGTCTGGAGACAAGCACCTGATCCAGTATCCCAAATTCTAGCAGTCTTATCAAACGAACCTGATACCAGCTTACGGCTGTCGGGTGAGAATGCCACTGATGCTATCCCTCCACGATGTCCCTCTAGCGTCTTGAGGCAAATTCCCGTCACGGTGTCCCATATCTTCAGCGTGCAATCGCCAGAGCCCGACGCAATCGTTTCACCTGTAGGTGAAAAGGAAACTGAGTATACCACACTGCCGTGACCCTTACATGTATGTATGCAAGTACCTGTGAGTACACTCCAAATCTTGACTGCCATACTTGACGATCCTGATACAATCTTCTGCTGGTCGGCTGACAACCTTATACAGAGTACCAAGTCCTTATGCTTCCCAAGGGATTGCGGATCGGTCTGTGCCATATAGTCCCAAATCTTGATCGTATGATCACTTGAGCCTGAAATCAGGCGTGTATAGTTTGGGCAGAAAGCAAGCGCCGATACTCTACCGCGATGACCTTGAAATATTTGCATGCAAGTGCCAGTTGTGAGATCCCAAGTCTTGACAGTCCCATCATCACAGCCAGACGCAAGAACAAGACCGTCAAGGGAGAAGGCTATTGCGGATATTTCATCGCCATGGGATTGTAGTATTTGCAAACAGGAGCCTGAGATGCGATTCCAGATCCTGATAGTTCTATCAACTGAGCTTGATGCCAGCTTCTTACTATTGTGAGAGAATACTACCTCAGTTACTGTGCCGGAATGACCGCAAAGTATTTGTTGGCAACTTCCATTTTTAAGCCAAATCCTGACAGTACTGTCACATGAAGCTGATGCAAGGCCGTCCCCATTCGGTGAGAAATTTACTGCTTCCACATTACGGCTGTGGCCTTTCAGCGTTTGTTGGCAGGCATTTGCTATACAATCCCATTTCACGACCTCATGACCAACACCTAGTGCAAGATATCGAGTATCGACTGAGAAAGCAGCATGCCGTACATCGCCTTGAATTCCGAGCTGCTGGTAGGTGGCTGTTGTTGTGTCCCAAATCTCTGTAGCTTGCCGAGAGCTAAATACAATCTTTATGCCGTTTTGCGAGAAAGCCATACCAATCGGCCAGCGAGTGGCCGACGAATACCGCGTAGCACGGGGAATAAGTTGGAACGTCTGCAAACAACTACCTGCTGCAATGTCCCAGATTTTGACCTCATGATTGGAGCTTGATACGAGCTTATCGCCATCTTGCGAGAATACTACTGGGAAAATGTGCCCCGTATGACCTTCCAAGGTCTGCAAGCACGCATCCCAATTGAAACTGAGGGGGGAATTAAATGAAAGCCAATCCGGACCGTCCTTGTGAAAAATACGTCGAGTATAACTATTCTTGGGACTGAAAATGAGCGCCGCCGTATAAATCTGTAACGGGGCCGTTTCAACAGCGACTTTAAAATATCGTAAAAAGCGGTCCGCGTCCCTCAGCAAGTTGCTTAGCCCGGGGGCCATTTCAGATTTCTAAGCTGTGGTTAGCAACCGCAGTATACGGAACTCACGATGCAACTTACAATCACGGCTCGCAGTGTCGACACATTCTTCAGACCTTCTGGCACTGCACGAATGAGACTTAGACATTCCAACCAGCAGAGATACTTTTCCCGTATCATAGTATCCACGATGCCTCCATCAGCTAGCTCGTGACCATGTTGTGCATTTGGCTTGGCTTCCTTTAAATGTTCCACCCAAAAAATGCAGGAATATCGAATCGGAACTAGAGGGTCTGGGTTTGGTGGAGATATTTCATCAATTAGTGTGCCAGGATGTTGAATTTGGTAGGGATTCCGTGTTAACATTCTCATAAGAGCTTCTATCGACCTTGAAGAAATATCCCAGTGTTGGTGAGCAATGCCTGACGGAAAGATATGTTGGGCAGCGTCTTGAAGCAAGTATTCTTTGGCAGATTGGTGTATGAAGTAGACAACATCTCCGCGAATGGTCAAAAATGAACCGCACAGTCCAACCACAACTTTCAACTGCTGTTTCCTAAAGTCTTTGGTGGACCTTGCGAGAATCTTAAGTTCTGCTAGATGTAGCGGCTGGTAAGCAAGTGTGGCTATGGCGAGAATTTCCCTGCATTTCTCGCTTGATTTCTCAGTGCTCATTCGCTTCAGCATTCGGTCATACAGGTCATCAAGGCCTGGAGGGAAAGTTCTCAATGTGTCCATCACATCCCACTCGTGTACCTTTGCGAGCTCTGCGCAAACCAAAGCAACCCAGAGGAATGTACCGCTGGAGTTCTCCAAGAGGTAGGTTTTGACCTCAGACTCCGTCCGATCGTTGTATCGTTTTGCCGCTGCTAGCCCTTTCGTCTTCCGCTTTATAAACAACTCAACAGCTTTTGAAATCAACTCTTGATTCAGCTCGAGTTGTAGTTGAAGTCTTTGTTCAGTCCCATGGATTTTCTCTTCTATATCTCTTGAGTTTCGGCTCGAGACAATCCATTTAATTTTGGCAGACGCTCCCAGCTGCACGATCATATCAAGAAGCTCATCGCGACCAGAGATGCACTCATCCAAGGCGTCCACCATAATGACTGTGTCTCTCCAGCTCGAGGACTGAGCCATGTTTTCGAATATGTCCTTCAAACAGACCCAAACATTATTGCCCTGAAAGAGCTTTTGGCCCTGTTTGTCATACTCTGTTTGCAAATAGGGAAGCAGTGATGGCTGGCGTGATACAAGCAGAAAAATTATACCGCGCAATACTGATATTGCGCTATTGAGATTCGAGTCTGTCTCTTGACAGAAAAAATATACTACAGAGTGACCAAGTGAGCCCTGCAGTTCGTCAATAATGCCACACATCAGCATGGTTTTTCCTTTGCCAGGGTCGCCCCTAATCCATAAAAGATTTCTGTTAGGATCGTCAAGGAATTGTAAAAACTGTTCATTTTGGAGAATCCAGTCGTATAAATCTCGAATCAAGCCGCCCTTTGTGTCTTGTAGTCGCTTCTTGTCCATGTGAGGGTCAGTTGCACAGAGATCGCGCAAACATTGGTTGATATGAGGCTTCTCATAGCTGCCAGCGACGGCATCACTACACAGAAGGGATCAGCGGCAATATATACAGAATGGGTGCTCTAGAAGACCTACCGTAAGCCGACTACCTGGTCGAAAACTTGAGACATTCCGTATTGAATATCCTGAACAGCTTCACTGACTGAAATAGGTAAGTAACCAAATTGCTATATATCTGTAGAAAGTACTAACTTGACTGTAGCGTCTTGGCTCGTGGTGTGTCTTGGAGCTGCTTCAAAGGGACGTAATGTAGAAGTTCTTTTGCAAATGCTGCCGCTGTGGCGGAAGCATAGGGATGCCAGCGATCATTCTTGTGTGAATCGGCGTAGTCACAGATGCCTCGAACTACAAGACAAGGAAAACGGTCCATTAATCCAGCAGCTTCCATTTCAACACAAATGCAGTCCGTCCCACCAGCTTCGGCAATTTTGTCCCGAAAAACAGCATCCTTGACCAACGTATTACCTGAAGCAATAATGCCATAGTGTATCTCAGGATCCGTTGTGTCTCGTTGCTCACGCCGAACTTCCTCGGACGAGCTACAACCATGGCAGGACTCACCTCCAAGGTGGATGCACATTGAGGAAAAGAGCCGATCATTTTCAAATCCTTGGTGTACAAACCCAGGCCTCCCTTTCGCCGCGGTTTTCGTTTGTGGTCTAGTCTTCCACATTTCTTCAAGGATTTCGGGTATTCTCGATGGTGCCAACCAGTGCTCCGCTTCCAACGCGCTCAGTGCGTTGAGTAGCACTGGCGGCGGTTTATTCAGCGTGCCTTTAGGCTCCCACTGATCATCCGACTTTGCCTTGCCAAGGTCATACTGAATTACGCCGCCAGTGACTCCGCTGGGTTTGCTCACAGCAACATCGCCGAGCCTGATATCGTGTCCCAGGTGAGGGCGAGCAATCCCGCCTCCAATCCCCACGAGCAACCCTACTTTGATGTCTGGCAAAGACGAGAGGAGATTTAAGGCTGTCGTTGTTGCAGACGTTTGTCCATATACGCCATTGGGCAGTGAGGCTATGACGATATTATGTCTGCCAATTCGACCCCATGAATATGCATTCATGTCAGAAGGGTGCTGTTCGAAGTTCTCAGGTGGCTCGTGGCGATCGTCCAGCATGGCTACCGCGGCGGCGCGCTCTACAGGAAGGGCGGTAATCCATCCTATGGAGTAAGAGTCTGCACTGCTCGTTGACATGGTCAACAATTCGCGCCGCAAACCCTGCCGTAGAGGTCCGTCAAGCAGCTTGGGACACAACTGGTCCGTGGCCAATCGCGAATGTGCACGTCTAGGTGTAGGTAAGCAGCGCAGCTACAGCTATAGCATGGAGGGGTCACCAGCCTCACCCCAAGTTGAAGCAGAACATCCGTGTCACTCGCCTTTGATTTACAGAGCGGTATAGTCAAACATGCCCTACGAGCTTTGCGTTATCGCACGTTACAAGCCGGGTTGAAACGGCAATAAGATGGACTGTCTAGTGCATATATGTAGAAATTATTTCTCAATTTTGACACACCTGTGGATATGTCTTTCCACCATGAATCTTGTAGAATCCTTCAGCAGTACTCTTCGTGAGCTTTTGCTCTGCAATACTGGTTGTTTACTTGCGTACACTAAATCAGGCTAACCAAGCCAAGCTCGGAACCTATTGCTCTCCTTGAATTAAGGAGCGTCACAGGAGGCAACGGCTTAATCATCAGTGTTCCTTCATTTCATCAATGTGACACTTTAATGCGAAATTGAGGAGACAGAATACTGGTCAGGCCATCCATCTTCAGTGGAATGTGATTGGCAGCTGGGGTATGGGAGACACACTATCGCTCGTTGGCAACACGAGATCACCTGCTCCAATTACGCCGACGGCTAGGTGCCGCTCACGAGAACATGGGAGACCGATTCCTAAGAGGCGCACTACGGCAAGGTGTGTCATTGCCTGCAGGAAACGCCCAGGGCTGTCTGGGTTTCAGGCTACAAGACAGCCGCCTTTTTGGACGAATGAAAGGCTGGTGCCAACGAAGGAGCTCTGGAGAAGTGATTGACTTTGTGCCGAGGAATCATGTAGCGAAACCTGACTGGTGATTGATGGGTTGTGGCGCCTGGTTTGAGCGCAACATGAAGTCACCTTACAGCACACTAGAGGCACGCATATTCTCGACAGTGCCGTATAACAGCACAAAGCCGATGGACCCCTGTCGAGTGATATGGGGCCCTGTAGTATTGGGAGCCTGCATGGTGCAAGAGTGGTAGTGTAGCAGTCGATGGTTGGTTGGAGGAGGCAAATTGGCCGGTTGCCTGAGGGAAAAGAGAAATATGATCGACGGTAGCCGTTTGAGGTAAACCGTCTAACCTGGCTGCCTCGGCTTGATGCGCCTGGGAATCCAGGACGGTATGTTGTGTAATGGAGAGGGATATTGCGATCTGAGCGCATGCACGAGTGGTGTTGTGGACGAGCCAAATGTTGCACTGTTTGACTGTACAGCACAACATTTCAGAATAAACCGAACAATAATACTGCACAGTACGGTACCTACCGGTACGGATTTAATGAGAAATAAGCCGGCAGCTGGGAGGTGGCTGAGAGAGACCAGAGGGCGTAGCAAAGAGTCTCATGTTTCAGAGGCATGGAGCCCCCAACAAGGACAACGAATATAGCGCTCATGGTACTTTTTCAACGCACTGTTCCAGACCTTTACAGGGACATTTACATGTACCTTTGTTTCATCCACATCGTTTGGCCTCGGAACACAAACAGGGACAACAAAAGGCCCTCGATTTCGTCACGGTACTGACGGCAACATGTTGTAGGTACGGTACATGCACTTAAAATCATAATTACTTGATACAGGGGAACAAAGAAGCCAGCGCTTATTTCCAACGAAGCAGGCCAATGAAAGCAAGGCAAAGCCAACGCCGAGGCGTTCTGGTGGTCCTGTCCAGTCACCGACGTATAAGCACAGTGGGCTGTGGGGAGTGTGACTGGTGCTGGAATGGAAATTTAGGCGCCCGAACCAGTGCAGCAGCTGGCCATGACACGCTGTAATTGGTCCAAACCCCTACCTGGCCAGTAGCGCCAGCTGCCTGCTGGGTCCGCCCGTGTCCGCCAGTGTCCGCCATAGAGTGCAGCGCATCTCCACCCCCTCTTCAAACCGCCCAATGGCGCCTCCTCCCTCAGGCGGTACATCCGCTCTTGAATCAAGACACTGGACAGGTGCTGTGCGCTGTAGTGGTTGCTTCATCTCACCTCTCACCCGCCACCGCACCACAGACGGCGGGGGAGGACACGCACACACACGCACCCTCGCATGCACAAAGCTAATGCTGCAACTGTCCAGGAGGAGCTGCACAGTCTTGCCCTGACCTGTCTTAGTGAATTGCTAGCTTGCTGGTCCTTGTTAGTGAGGTGCGTTGTCGACCTATTTGCCTCGCCCACCGCCGCCCGTTTCCTCTTCTTTTCTTTTTTTTCCTCGTCTTCGATCAACCCTATCAAAAAAAAAAAATTAGCCTGATCTCAGCCCAATCAATACCAAGACGACCAAAAAAAAAAGCCAAGTCTTCTTCTTCTTCTTCTTTTTTCCTGGTCTTTGTCATTCTCTTTTTGTTCATGCTGCATCGGCCCTTCGTGCATAGACCAAATATCCGACATACTAAGCATCTGCTTTTTGTCGACTAATTAGCGCCGCCCCATTCCCTACGATCCTGAAGCACGACCCATCTATCCATTCCTCTTCTCTTCCCCTCTTGACTGCGACCCTCGCCTGACGCACGCCGTCCAACACACAGTCAATGGTCCTCAAGCTTCACCATCTCCAGCTTCCAAGTCCTGGCCTTTAAAAGCATCCGTCGGCATGGCTGACACTACATCTCAGCAGCCTCAGGGCTCTGATGGCTCTCTACCCGTACGTGAACGATTTACCATCCCCGCATTGTGCCCCATCTCAAACTTGAACCTGTCCCAGCTAACGAAAAGTCTTAACTGCAGCCATCAACTTCTTGTCACAATGTCCAAGCCGTTGCCCCTTCGACACCGGGCTTCGTTCCACAGCTCGCCTCGCCTCCTATGCTTCGACCAGCCATGGCCGGTGGACGCCCTGGTGGTGCGAGAGCCCCAAGACTCGGCCTCGCCATTCCACCCTCTCCCAACGTAAAACCCGTCATGCAACCGGGTCAAGGAAATGCTACACGTCCTCCGCTGCCAGTCATGAGCGTTGCGACTCCCATGGGCAGCCAGGTCGCTCCCTCAGAACAACCTTCGAGATTACAAACATGTGCCCAGCCCGGCCAATCTGCCGGTGGCGGCAGCGAAAGCAGTGCTGCTCATTCAAGATCTGGTAGCTTCGGACCTCTCGACGGCAGAGCTAGTAACCCTACCTCGGCTGGATCCCAGTATTCCGCTCTATCCTTTGCCTCACATTACGGTATCGGTGGCGGCAGACCACAAGGCACGCCTGATCCGGTGTCTGCAGTCGGCTCCATGTATTCTGAGAGGAGCGAAGGAGGTGTTGCCATGGAGAGAGACGGCAGCTTACAAGGACTCGAAGCGTTCGATCAACTGAGCTTGGAAAAGGCGAGGGCAGCAGACGTTGAAGAACTTGATGACGAAGGTTGGAGAATCGCCAGCTTGGAGAAGAGAATCACCGAGCTTGGCAGTCTTGGTGAAGGTGCTGGAGGCGCCGTCACCAGATGTATTTTGAATGGAGGAAAGACTGTGTTTGCATTAAAGGTTTGCTTTCCCTCGAGGTTACTATGATGATACTATGTACTGACACGCCCACTAGGTCATTACTACTAATCCTGACCCAGACGTCAAGAAGCAGATTGTTCGAGAACTGGGTTTCAACAAAGAGTGTGCTTCAGACCATATTTGCCAATACTATGGTGCCTTTGTTGACCCCGCCACTGCTACCATCTCCATTGCCATGGAGTTCTGTGAAGGCGGTTCATTGGATAGCATTTACAAAGAGGTCAAGCGTCTTGGTGGTCGTACCGGTGAAAAAGTTCTTGGAAAGATTGCTGAAGGTGTCCTACAAGGCCTGACCTATCTGCACACCCGCCGTATTATTCACCGCGATATCAAACCTTCCAACATCCTTCTTTGCCGCGACGGAGCGGTGAAGCTGTGCGACTTTGGTGTTTCAGGAGACTTCGGAACCAAAGGTGAAGCCAATACTTTTATCGGCACCAGTTATTACATGGCGCCTGAGCGAATTACTGGTCAGTCATATACCATTACTTCAGATGTCTGGTCCACTGGAGTTACACTGCTCGAAGTTGCACAACATCGTTTCCCGTTCCCAGCGGACGGTACCGAGATGCAGCCTCGTGCCGGACTTATTGATCTGTTGACATACATTGTTCGACAACCCGTACCGAAGCTCAAGGATGAACCAGAAATGGACGTATACTGGAGCGACAACTTCAAATATTTTATCGAGTGCTGGTAAGTTCATGTCGTGAGTTAATCCGACAGAGACGAGTCACTAAACGTTATATAGCTTGGAGAAACAACCAAATCGCCGTGCCAGCCCATGGAAAATGATGGAGCATCCCTGGATGGTAGATATGAAGGCCAAACGTGTAAACATGGTCAAGTATCTGTCCTTTGTCTGGGGCTGGGACGAGAATGGTCCACCAATGCAGTGAGCGTTGCTATTTCATGAGCATTAGATCATTGCCAGCGTGATTTTTATTTCACATTGTACAATTGAAAGAGGCCATGCTGTCTCTGATGATTTGACATTCCAGAGAGATATCTGGGAGCATTTATGACTAGCTCTAAGCCATCTGCAGCAAACATACGGTTGACAACGGGGCAGAGCTTAAAGGCAACAAACAAGAGCTCATCTTAACGATTATGACTAGCGTTGAACCGTTAGCGAGATGAAGGTTCATTGGAGATTTTGAGTCCGCGACTTGCAAAAGGTTATTTGGGATACCACTGGTTGGAGAATATCATATGACGTGTCTTCTCTTTATTATATTTTTCACTTTTTGCTTCACAATTGTTTAGTTTTGCATAGTCTGGTGTCAATTGGAAACGGAGCATTATCAAATAATAATATCTTAGCTTGGGATAGTCTAGCTTATTTTACAAACCAACGCCTAGATTTTTACATGTTGTGCAAGTTCATCATCCTCGATCCCAACTGCTTCGCTCAATTATCGCTCTCGAGCGTATCGCCCATGAGCTCTCTCAGCGTGACTGTCGCGTAGGCACTACGTCCCAATTGGAACTTGACCACAGCAGCAATCTTGGGCGTAAGGTCTGCTTCTTTGCCATTTGGCTCATCGGCATCAAATGTCTCAACCTTGGCCCTCTTTGCTTCACGTCCTTCTTCTTCCTGAGAGGCACGGATACGATCCACGTCAGTAGGATGCATCTGCTCCATGTTGTCGACGTAGGTCTTGAACTCAATGCTGGGCGTGCCGAGGAAACGGTTCATAAGCTTGCGATAACGGCCCGGCAAGCTGAATTCTCTTCGGCGTCTCTGCATATTATGAGGATCTAGACCGTCAAGGGCCATAAGTTCTTCGTAGTATTTACCAATAGCGTTGGCAGGGTACACCACCTCGTAGCCAGGCGTAGGCAGGACGACGTCGTTGATGCTGTAGTGGCCGCTGGACGCCTCTTCTTCTGAGAGTGCTCTAGCGCGGACGGGGGTCTCGTCGTCATCTTCGACGGGGTTGATGATATCGTCGCCGTCTTGGTCTTGACCTGCTATGAGGGGCGTGGCTTCCGTCTCGGCAATAACGAGATCGCCTGCGATGACTTTTTCACCATGTAGGTCCCATCGTTTGCTGGCAGCGTGGTTCCATACGTACGACTGGTAGGCGTGCATGTACATGGAGCGGAGGCCGCGGGTAATGTGTGTGAGAGCACCGACGTAGTCTTGCATGGAACCTGCGCCGCCGCGGGTGAGGTGGCGAAATACGCAGGTTTCTGCGCCAAAGCGGCGCGGCATCAGTTCAATGGCGCGCTTGATGTCACGGCCGGTGCGGAAGAGCATGCATGCATGTTGACGGATAGTCTCGTCTTTCTTGGCAATGTCTTCGGGGAGCTGGCCCTTCTCAGCCTGTTCGGCAATTTCAGGGTCGTAGTCAAGGAGGGAGTTGACGGCTTCTTCGTATTTGTCGGCAAGGATGAGTTTGCCGATGTCGTGAGTACCGATTTGGTGCGTGCCAAAGCGTTGGTGGCCGAAGTAATTGATCCAGCCGTGTTTTGCCATGTGGTCTAGTGCTGCGGAGACGTTCTTTTGGAGCAGAGCGACTTTCTCGTCGATGGTTTGAGTGTTGTCTTGGTCTTGGAGAATCTGGCAGTTTTTAAGGATGATGGCGAATTCGTTGCCGAGGAGTTGACCTAGGTGTATGGGGGTGTCTTTGTACTCGTAGTCACCGGTAACTATTCCCCAAAGCTTACCATTGATGCCAGCTAGGCTTCTTTGGTTGGTGTAGCGAAGGGAGCACCGTTGGGCAGTGGTGGCTCGTCGGTCCTTGGTACCAGCGTAACCGATGCCTTGTGGCTTTGTCCTCAGCATGCGCGCAATCTGGTTTACGGCGTCCATGGTGTCGCGGTTGTCTTTGACGAGAGTGAAGTGCAAGTATTCGCCTGCAGGTTTCTCTTGTGGTCCGCGACCACCACCGCCTCCGCCACGGCCGCGCTTCTTGCCCTTGCGTGGCAGGACAAGTTGTGCTGTGATGGCGCCAGCGTCGTTGGTGGATGTGTCGATTTTGGATTGGAAGATGCGGCGGACTTCTTGGTGTATTGGACCTCGGGCAGATCTGTCTTCGACGGGGTCTGACGTGATGATTTCTGGTTTTTGGCCTGGTGTGACGGATGGGGAGGCTTTGTACATCTCCACGAGTTCCTGGGCGAAGCGTTCACCGACGAGCTTTTTGAGAGCTTCGACATCTTCAGCAGGAACTTCAAGCTTTTCGATAGGTTCTTGCTTTTGCGCGGGCTCAGATTCAGTCTCTTTAGCTTCCGCCTTGGGCTCTGCAGGTTTCTCATGGGGCTGTGGCTTCTCTTCTCCAGTTCCAATTGTACGAAGGTGTAAAATAGAGCCATCCTCGGTGATTTCATTGACTTGGAAATCAGAAAATCTAAACAATTGTGAGTATTATGACCAGTTGTATGAGATGACTTTAGTCTTGAACTCACCTCACTCTCATCTCGCCGGTCCATGAGAAATCAAGAGGAGTCGCACGGGTCGTGATGCCCAAGGTCTTGGCCCGTGAGGCCGAGCCTCGATTGGTGTAAAATGTTTGGTCAGCCATTAGAGCTAATTGTGCTTGTAGCAAGGCCAACCGGTGTTGTTGCTATGAGATGTGAGACTGACTCTGGAGAAAAACTGGTTGGAACGGCGTGGCTCCACTGGTTAGTGCAGCCAAACCGGGGACGTACCCGGTACCGCAAGGTTGGAGTGCTAGAAAGTGGAATAAATAAATCACATAAATCACATAAATCACATAAATGGAATAGGAATCAAAAGGTTTGTAAAACTGTAACTATATAAATAATGACATGATCCATGGTTGAAATGACAATTAAAGTGTTTAAGTTGGTAGTTGTCGCGGCATACTTGACCAAGCAGGAGGAGCGGTTCTGTTGCTCTACAAGAACGGTAACAGCGACCAAGACAGTAAATCATAATAAATATAATTCATTTACTTGGATAATCCTCTCGGCTAACCTTGTCATCCTCGTCGTCAATAAATTAATGGCCCTTCTGCCCCAAACGCACTATCGTTTGCTCCATTCCACGCTTCAGAGACATCGCCTCATGACTTCAGTACCTCCTATGAAGGCAGCGTACCTACACGAAGTTGAAGATTCGGAAGATTCTCTTGGAGACTTCCCCTTCTCTCATGGTGGTAAGGCGGGGCCGTCTTCTAAACACATTTTGTGTGCTGACGCCTCAGACACCTTCCAAGCATTGATAGCAAAAGGCATTGCAGCTTATGTCGATCGATCACAGATCGGCCATATTAATATGCACATGCTACTACATCTTTGTGATGAAGGTCGACTGAATCTGCAACAGCACCGACGACTGGGACCAACAACGTCCGACATCATGAGTCTACTCGGAGCCATGGCCAACGATGAATGCAGAGGCTTGCCAACATTGGAGTTAGACGCAATACGGGACACAAGACTCGACAAGTTATTGGTTGAGATTCAGAAACCCGAGAACAGTTTAATGAGTGCATCACATACAGCTGTCGCTGAAAAGCTGCAACGAAAATGGAGGTCTCGATTCAAGGAAGCCTACTTTGACATGGACCAAGCCCGGTATTTTCATTTGATTAGCAAAGGGTTACTGCGAGATGTCATCTTCAACAAACAAGCAGCCCTCAAGTACAACCTCTGGCAACCAAGGCACAACGAAGCCTTGTCTGAAATGGAGGGGAATCTCCAGTACGAGTCAGGGCAGTAGGTCGTTGTATATGCCTCCAAAATGGAATGTTGCTGACATTGATTCAAGCTAGTGGTTGAACCTGGCTTGTGCAAATCGGGATGGAATCGTCAGCGATACTCGAGAACTTCCTACAAAAGGGAGGTATGGCGTGGCAGCACTGCCACTGTTGACGGGCCAAGAGAAGACTAGCTCATCCAGTGACTGTATTGAATATACTAGAGAAGCACCCTTGGCGGACTCACCTAGTTCCCTTATGTCTCAAGTAGGATCTAGAATTCGTATTCTCAGGGGACATCTACTCAAAAGTCCACTTGCGCCCAGGGCAGGCGTACGGTACGACGGCCTGTAAGCTACATGTTGGTGCATTTAGTGCTAAGCCAAATGACTAACAAATCACAGATATGTGATTCGTCAGTATGGTCATCGATTGAATACCCAGACAGAATTACATCGCATTACACTGTCATTAGAACGGGTCCCTGGGCAGAAGACAATGGATGAAGTCACCAAGATACCTCGACCTTCGCAAGTCGACGACTGGAACTTGTTTGAAAGACACGAAGGTGACATGGTAAAGAAATGGATGGGAACTGAAGCTTTTGGAGACTGGAAGGCTACAAAGGCACAAGGCCACACAGAGCGAACTACATACCGGCGCATGACCAGAGTAGTAAGAGACCTTCACTTGGAGAAGGGTGTAACCGGGATTGAGAGAACTAACTCCATGCGTAAATAGTCTAGAGAAGTCTTAAAACATCAACGCCGTCGAAATATTTTAATGAAAATTTCATGCCACTGTTGATGAAGGGTTGTAGCAATAGTCTAGCGGCGCGAAGCAACTGGCGGGGCATGAAAATTGACCCCGCGATGTTCTCACGAACCAACCATCAACAACATCACTCGACTCCAACAGCACGGAGACGCCATGGGTAAAAATGACAAGAAGGGAGGCGCGAAAGGCGGAGGAAAAGATAAAGGAGGAGAAAAAGACAGTGGCAGCAAAGGGAAGGCCGGTGCCCAGGTCATCAATGTTCGACACATCTTGGTAAGAACTACAGACCATAACGAGAGATATTCGACATGAAGTTGACGCGCCAGCAGTGTGAGAAACATTCGAAGAAAGAGGAGGCTCTAGCGAAACTTTCCGAGGGAGTCAAATTCGATGAAGTAGCTCGGAACTACTCGGAGGACAAGGCACGGCAAGGTGAGTAGCATATGATGGCCGCTTTTGTGACGATGCTCACAAAATCTGTAGGTGGCCAGTTGGGCTGGAAGACGAAGGGAAGCCTTGACCCTGAGTTTGAAGAAGTCGCTTTTGCTCTAGAACCTAGCACGACGAATAATCCCAAGATTGGAGAGGCCAAGACGAGCTTTGGATACCACATCATCATGGTATGTTGGTATCACAGGTTTACATGGGAGACGCTGACATCATCACAGGTTGAAGGACGCAAGTAGCGAAATAGGCAAATAGAATAATCAGTCACATTTTGCAAGTCACTTAGGCAAGGGAGCGAACGTCAGGTTATCCTCTTTTTGCATTCGAATTTTTATCATGAACATTAAGTCCGGACCCATCCATATGCCAAATGAAGCGGCTAGAGTACATACACCGTGATGGCTGTTTTTCGACCAGCGGCTTCACATAAAACAAAAAAGTCCGCACCTCTATACCATTTCAATTTAACGCCAAAGAGAATCCCTTACTCAGCGGTCTGGAAGTAGTTCAGGATGACAGAGCGCTCCTGAGACTCCTCTCCCCAGTCCTTGACGACAACGCAAGAGCAGTTGACGACCTTGCGGGCGTTACCCTCACGGTCAAGAACGCCTGTAAAATTGTTAGCTGAGTCCCCCGGTAATCCATGTCGAGATGTTAAGTGGTACGTACAGAGACCAGCCCACTCGCCGAGCTGCTTGCCGTCCTGGACCTTGATCAAGGGGATCTTGTGCTCGTTGCAGAGAGCGGCGACCAACTTCTTGTAGGCGTCTTCCTCGCAGTTCTCGTTGAGAACGCACATGTGGGCTTGACGGCGGTCGAGGGCCTTGGAAGCCTCACGGAGACCACGGGCAAGACCGTCGTGCATCAGAGCCAGCTTCAAAACACCCTTGAGGGCATCCTGAACGGACATCTGGCCCTTGGGGGCATCGCCGGAAACTTCGACCTCCTCGACAACGTCGGGGGTGTTATTGTCTTCTACGTCCGACTAGTTTGTCATGGTCAGCGCCTATTGCGTCTTTCGCATTATCGTAAAAAAAAGAGTGTCTCTCGGGCCGCCGCGTTGCTGTTCCGTCGTGTATATCTCTCTCTTTGCAATTCGATATTGAACCCCGCCATTATTGGAAATTTAACAACGATCGAAGATGTCTCATCGTACACGAGATATAACGGGCTGCGACGGCCTTCGATAATATCAAGTACTCACCATCTTGATGAATATTTAGTCTTGTCGGGCGATCCTCGAAGATTCTAATTGATGTGTGGGGGGAAAAGGAAGGGAAAAGAGAAAAAGAAGAGTCTTGAGAGTTTGGTGGTTATTTTCCGAGTCGGTCGTGCAGCCCACTATTCTTTTTTCGCTGTTGAGTGCCTTTGGTTGGTGATTTGGCTGGTACCGGGGATTTGCCGGTGCTCTAAGCGACTGGCTGTGCGCTACCCTTAGGGCATTTTGTCGGTGCACGGGCCACCAGGGCACACATCCACTTTTCTTTTTGCACTGGCGGTGGGCGAACCTGGGTATTGGCTAGGTTTTCACGACGGGGCCTCTTTTTTCGCAACTGCAAGTTCAAGTTTTCCTCCGAACCACATCAACTCTTTATCGAGGTATGTATTGACTGAATGTGTGACAGCGATTCGACCCCTCGACGGACGATGCCTCATCATTGTGGCAGGGAAGAGCAATCCTTGGCCATGCCTCCATGAATCCATTTCCGACGATCGACCTATTTCTTTGCCCGGGTTTGAAAGACAACTTTGAAATGAAGAAATGGCGAAGCTCGTGATACACATGGAGGCAATGGTTTTGTGATACGCTTCTTCTCTTCAGCACTGAGCAGCAGAACCCTCGTCGATCGATCCGCTGAGGGCACTCTTCTTGCTCAAGCCATTTCGCAGAGGCTAACGTAGACTTTGGTATATCAGATACCTCATTTCCAGTTCCTCGACTTGAGAATCTCTGCTTTCACAACACCGCCAACATGGTTAGAACTTCCGTCCTCCACGATGCGCTCAACGCCATCAACAACGCCGAGAAGACTGGCAAGCGTCAGGTTTTGATCCGCCCCAGCTCCAAGGTCATCGTCAAGTTCCTCCAGGTCATGCAGCGTCACGGTATGTCAACACCTCTCTTGTCTCTTTCCTTTCGAGGTTGCTTTTGTGAGGAGGAAATACATTCGGTATGATAACTAGGGCGACGGTCTTATTACGCACCACGACTCAGCCCCTATAAGTTACCGATATATTGAAATTTGCGGTTGGCTCAAGGCAACCCCAACGGAGCCTCTCAGCCAGGATGTTTTTTGTTTTTAGTAACAATGTTTTGAGTTATCGCAACAAACCAAACTGACAATTATCTCCCTGCAGGCTACATTGGCGAGTTCGAGGAGGTCGATGACCACCGCTCCGGCAAGATCGTTGTCCAGCTCAACGGCCGTCTCAACAAGACTGGTGTCATCTCTCCCCGCTACAACGTCCGTCTCGCCGAGCTCGAGAAGTGGGTTGTCAAGCTGTTGCCTGCTCGTCAGTTCGGCTACGTCATCCTCACCACCTCTGCCGGTATCATGGACCACGAGGAGGCCCGTAGAAAGCACGTTGCTGGCAAGATCATTGGCTTCTTCTACTAGGCGCTGGCTTAGCAAAAGGGTGTAATGATGTTGTTATGCGACGATGTTAATTCAAAAAAGACTTAAAAGTTGAGGCATTCTCGGCGTTTGGGGCGGGTATTCATGATCGGCCAATACCAGGGCAGCCCATTGATGTAGTTGCAAGATAGCGCTAGCAATGGAATTTATGAGACTTCCCACATATTTTGCCTCTTATGATTTGTCTGGAACGTGAATGTACGCGGTGAATGTGATTTCAGTTTTAACTAGTCAATTAATATCATAATTATTAGGTTCATTCAATGAGGTCGTATGCGCTTTTGGAGAGACTCTGCTGCTGGAAGTCGCGCTGTTGAATGCTGACCTAAGCAGCCGCTGCCATGGCAACCACGCACTTGCGTCCTCGACAAGTAAATACAGCGACCATTAAGGACTTCAGACTCATGAACGGGAATGCAAATTCCCAACGGTTGCTCTAATTTTGGAAACTCGACGATTTACGATATTGAGAATTGAGAACACAGCACCTCATTAATTTCACATCTCATCTTTATTGGTGCCATGCTGGAGTTATTCCTTCGAAGGCGGCCGCATATTCTGGCAATATTCGCCTTCTTCGTAATATGCGCTTTCACACTTTTCCGATTATCACCAGAACAAGCAGGAGCTATTCGATTAACGCCGCAACCGAGACATGACCGAAATTCGCCTCAGCAGCACTCACTATCAAGTACAAACCAGCAAAATCATGAAGAAGTGACACAGGAGGAGCAGGTATCGACACCGCCTGAGCTGCTGGACAGCACAACACATCCCGTTGAGCGCTTGATGGACAAAGCTAGGAAAGAATTCAAGGAGCTGGAATCACGACAGTCAAAGTCCTTGAGAGACGCAGTGAAGGAATATCGCAGGCGCTATGGAATACCGCCGCCCCCTCACTTTGACAAGTGGTTCGAGTTTGCGCAGGCAAATGGAGTGCAGATGGTGGATGAGTTTAATACTATTTACGAAATTATTACGCCTTTCTGGGGACTGAAGCCTAAGACGATTAGGGGCCGGGCAAAGGAAGCTTTGGGATATGATAATGGATTGCTTGGAGTTGCTATTCGGGATCACAAGATCGCATTTGTTGAAAATGGACAGAAGTGGCAGCAGAATGCGACAGTGGGAATGCTGGAGAAATTCTTGCAGTATCTACCTGATATGGACCTGGCATTTAACATGCACGATGAACCTCGAGTAGTGGTACCGCATGACGACTTGTCTAGGCTGGTTCACAAGGCTCGCACAACGAACATGCCTGCGACCAACGCCCACAGCCAACCAGTCAACGATTTTACGGGGAAATCGTCCGAGGCTGGAAGCACAATCCGATTCACAGAGACAAAGCAGACACGCTTCAATAGCATCTTCCGGCAATCCACGTGGTCAAATTCGCGGCTTTCATGCTCACCAGATAGCCCTGCACGAACTCTCGAGGACGACGAAGCGGTGGATGACGTAAAGAAGTACGCCTTGGGCGATGCCGGATTCATCCATAATCAAACAGCCATGACCGACATCTGCATTTCACCATCACTTCGGTCAACGTACGGTTTCTTCGACCGGCCTAACATCTATAAGATCACCCACGACCTGTTCCCAGTCTTCTCCCAATCCAAAATCTCATCCTACAATGATATGATCTACCCGTCACCATGGTACTGGTACGAAAAGGTGACCTATAACCAGACGCGCGATCTGGAATGGGAAAGCAAGCAAGACAGACTTTACTGGCGAGGTTCCACGACAGGCGGCTACAGTCGCAACGGTGGCTGGAGGCGTCAGCACCGCCAACAGCTCGTCGAGAAAATCAATGCCGTTACTGAAACCAAGATCTTCACCAATCAAGGAGATCTGGCTAAGGCACAGTGGAAGTCGAAGGATGTTGCGCGTGGAGAATATCGTGACCTCATCGACGTGCACTTCTCACATGTGGGACAGTGTGATGCCGGTGACTGCGATGCACAGAGGCAATTTTTCAACGTCACGGATCGTGTAGATCTCCAAGACGCATGGGGTTATAAATACCTGCTCGATATGGATGGCAATGCCTTCAGTGGTCGCTTCTATACGTTTCTTCAAAGCCGAAGCCAAATTTTCAAGCAAGCCCTGTTTCGCGAATGGCATGCTGAGTGGCTCAAGCCTTGGCTGCATTATGTGCCGTTAAGCATGCAAGGGAATGACTGGCTGGAGCTGGTTCGTTATTATAGCGATCGAGACAATGGTGCCGAGAAAGCCAAGCAGATGGCGGAAGAGAGTTGTGAATGGGCTGGCAAGGCTTTGAGAAAAGTCGACATGGAAGCTTGGTTCTTCCGTTTACTGCTTGAGTAAGTGTTCCTTCCTCTCTTGTCAAGATGAATACTAATCCTTTCAAGATATGCTCGAGTTATTGACGACCAGCGAGAAATTATTGGATTTGACCCCGCGAGCTCAAGCGCGAAGCTCCCAGCGGCATGATGATGCACAAGTATATACACGAATTAGAGATGGCATTTACACGGCGTTATTATGGAAAAGAATGTCACGGATATTGGGCATGACTTGATTTTGTTAATTTAGTAAAAGTACTAAATTGAATCTATATATTTGACCGTTACTTTTTCTGCTGGAGTCAGAATAGATGTTACAGACTGAATAAGGAAAGGAACGAAATTCATTGACATGCGCCATTCCCGAAACACCACTACAAAACAAATCTCTAGTCCTCATCCTCGTCTCCCTCAGCGTTGTCGTCTTCTGATTGTGATCGCCGTCTACGAGGGGGGCTGTCGTCTCTTTGCTCGGGCTCGTCATCCCCTTCGGCATCTAATTCAACTTGGGGCTCTTCTTCAGGCTCCTGGTCCCATCCGAGTGGGTGCTCCTTGTATCGCTTCATGGCATCGCGCATTTCCTCTGTGGGATCATCGACGGAGACATCCAACTGGTCGACGATTTGCTCCTTCTCGTCCTGGATGCCCACTGTTCGGGCAATGTTTTTCGTTCTTTGAGGGCGGATGGTGGATTTCTGCATGACGGGGTAGTAGTACATGGCCTTTTGGCGCGGCAAGGAGTCGTCGTCGTTGTAGGCGAGCAGGACTTCGTCTTGGTACTTGGATGGGTGGTCGAGTTCGGTTTCTTGTGCAGTCTCGTAGCCTCGGACGCGGTTGAATTGGAAGCATTCGGTGGCTTGATCGGTGTAAAGGGCAGTGTTGTCGTGGTCTGGGTCTTCGACGTCAAACATGCGCTGTAAATTGTTGGAGTCGTTACTGCTACGGCCAAGGTAGTAGTCGTAGTTCATCAGGTTCTGTGGCTTGTTGTTGTTGATGGGATCTCTCTCATATGCAGCCAAGGCAGCTTCGTAGGCAGCTTCTTCGGTTTCTGTCTTGTCGATGGGGCGGAAAAGACCGCTCAACATACGGGTATCGTATTTGTTGCCAGCGGACATGGGGTTGGTGAGGAACTTGATTGTGACATAGGCTCCAGAATCTGGGAAAGCATCCAAGTCCGGCAGAAAAGGCATGGCTTCGACAACCTTGAGGTGCTTCTTTGTCGGGTGCTTGAGTCGCTTGGCATCCTTGAGATCCTGTTCGGCAATGTCGAAGCTGCGGTCGATTTTGCGCTTGATGACTTGGGGCGAATCGGCAACTTGCTCGCCAGCCTTTTGTGCTGGTCGTCGCGCTTTTGCCAGGAGAGCACGGGGGCTGCTGGTCTCGAGTCGCTTCGGTACCATGGAAGAGATGTATTCGGTTCTTCGAAGGAAAGACACATTTGCTTCAGCGACCTTGGGCTTGCCTAGTGCGGCGATCGGTCGAAGAAGGGGTCTGTCGTGGGGGTGAACAGCAGGAGCTTGTACGGGCGCTTGGATAGCTATTATTACGGTTAGATTCCATCTTGGAGCTAAGGGGCTCTTCTCTTAAGAGCAAGGAAGAGATACGTACAACTCTCGTCGCCATCGAAAACACCAGGCATTCCCACCAGGTCCAAGGGCATACCAAGCTCAGCATCAGCCTCGATGTTGAGCGGCTGCTCTCGCGCCAACCGCGAAGCGAAACCAGGATTTGTGTACTGCCCACTAGACAAGCCAGTGTTTGGGATATCGAGAAGCTTAGGAGGATTAGGGGGAGGAGGAAGGGCGTTGGAATATCGGATGCGAGCGATGAAGTCCTGGTGAATCATGCGCTCGCCGGAGCGAGGCGCTGAGGACGACATGGTGATGCGGCGCGGTAGCTATCAATTGATGAGACAAACGGTTTGATGCTAATTGAAGATTCGATGAAGCGAATGATGTTGCAGATGCAAAAGGCGGTTGCGATGAGGTGGATGTGAGTTGAAGCGTGCTGCTGCGCGCGCGTTGTTGGATTAACGAGGTTGGCAGAAAAAACGCCAGAGCGGCGACTGGCCATTTGGCGGGAGAGAAAAGTTAGTGCCAGCGCTGCCATGGTCCAGCCTACCCACCGTCAATGGCCTGGCGTCATGGTGGAAAAAAAAGTTAATAAAATCGGAGGAACAATGTAGACAAATAATCGGCATAATACAAGATTCAGTTTTATTGAATCCGGCTTCATTAAATAAAGGCCCATCTCCAATGGCCGTGGTGATCCTGCTCTAATATCCGTAACAAAACCATCTCCTTTCGCCGACCCAGAGACTTGGTCTCCTGAATGCCAATACACCAACACCTGCATTTTGGTACTTTTACAATTCCATTTATAAGAAAATCCCCGCCACAAATACAAGAATGGTTCCAGCTCCGTTAAGCGCTCATTATCGTGCCAAAATCTAGTCGCTGTTCTTGCGATAGTCCTTCTTGCCGACAGTGAAAGGGACGTAGCGGTACTTAATCATGTGCTGGATCTGCTTGCGCACTGTAGATAGGAAGGTTAGTGTTTGCCAGGCACCGTAGCTTTAGGGGAAAGGACTGACTGGTCAAGACAAAGAGGATAAACCAGTAGAAGACAAGTACGGGCCAGAAGACGGGCACGTTGAAGATGTCGAACCAGGTGCAGACGAAGCTAATGGTAATGGCGCGAGTGGCCCAGTACCAGAACTTGAACTCGGGCAGACGGCGAATGAAGGGCTTGAATTCTTCGTCTGCCTTGGTGGGCAGGGTGCCGATAGATCCATCCTCCATGTCGTTCTCGAGGTCATCGTTGGAGGGGTCGAACTTGGGTTGGAGGAAGGCGAGGAAGAGGTTCAGCAAGTAGATGCCGAGAGCGTATGCGACTGCGATTCAACACATGTTAGCGACAATTTCGGGCTGTCATTTACAAGCGATGCTTTTGCCTACCAATATACCATCCCTGGGCGAACAGGATGCGGAGGAAGAAGAGGAACAAGGCAACGCCGGAACCGACCCAGCGGTACAGCACGAAAGGCGTCGATTGGTCCAACAGAGCTTGGTATTGCTACATTTACATATTAGCCATGGGTTCGCGATCGCAACGGGATATCAGGGACAACGCACTCTCTGGAGGTTAGAGGTGTGGGCAGTGACGGCCGCGAAAGGGGTCTGTTCGGGCTCAGGCGCATCCATGGTGGCTAGTGCAAAGGGGAGAGGTCGAAGGAGAAAAATAGATTAATATGCCTGGCCGAAGAAGAAAGAAGAGATGTTGAATATTAAAAGGATGTACTGGTGGATCGAAATGATACCAAAGAACAAGAAAAACGAGAGACAGAGTCGCAAATCTGGGTCGGGGATGATGGAGATGAAGACACAAGTTGCAAAAATTGAGAGATCGGAAGGGGCTTTCACAACGACGTATCGCGTTGCGTCTACGGTGGGGCGAATTCTTTTTTACTTCGTTGTTCTCTGTTCTGCTGTCCCCTGGCGTCTCCCTCCCTCCCTGCCCCGTCCTGCTGCTCCGCCCTCAGTAGCGTGGAATTAATACTTGTCCGCCCTGTAACCGAACGTGCATTACTGGTACAGAGCCCATTCGCCGCCCAAGCGTCCACTGATTCGCACTGAAAACAGCATCCCCAAGCCTCACGTCACTGTGACTGTCTCTAATTACGCCACGTAGACCAACGTCGCATTTGGCCACCCGCGGTCATGGTGCGCATATCCGAGACTTTGCCGTTGCACTAAACTCAGGAACTGCGCCGTGTTAATTTTCATTAGCGGGTCAAACAGGTCGATCAGTACCTGCACCCTGAATTTTCAAATGCTACAGTGTTGTCCACGCTAAAAATTGCCCCTGTAACTCATGCTGTGTTGCTTCAGATGATGCCACAGACAAGCGAAAGGACGGTAATATCCTGCCATGACACTATTTGGAAAATGCAGATAAAAATGCAGATTAAATGCAGAAAAGTTAGATGATCATAGCACAGCAAATATAATCATAATATGTTAACCTGTAGATGTGTCCGTAGGCTGCTCAAACCCGACAGCCCCTAACCCTTGCAGCCACAGAACCAATTCATCCGCTTTGCTCCTCTTGGCTGCATCGAGAGGCGTCAATTCTTCCCAAGGAGCACATTTATTCACCTCGGCTCCCTTCTCATGTAAATACTGTGCTGTCTCTAATTGACCTCCATGACAAGCATTCCAAAAGGCACAATCTGTGTCAAGTTGAGAAGAATGTGAAGATCCCTCGAAGAAGCTACGAACTCTTTCGATCATCCCAAGAGTAGATGCATCTTGCAGACTGACAGTTGCTCCACGCTCAACCAACCGCTTTGCACAATTCAGTTGAAGAAATGCACGAGCATCAGATAGAGGTGTTTCGTCAATGACACCTCCACCGGCATCAATGTCCGCTCCAGCATCGAGAAGAGCGTCTAGCATGCGGACATCGTCGTTGCTCGCAGCCCAGTGCAATGGCGTCTCGGAGTGAGCTTTGCCAGCGAATTCTGCATTGACATCGGCTCCCGCCTCGAGCAGAATCTGGAGTGTTTTGATATTTTCAGGTAGAAATCCTGGCCAATCCGTCAATATGTGCAAAACAGTCCGCCCTTCCGCTTCCGTTCCCAGGTGCGCCTTGGCCAGCTCTGGGTGGTCCTTGAGAAGTATGGTCAGGGCAGTGGTATCTCCTGACTTTATAGCAGCAGTCAACGCAATTGCCCGAGTATCACTTGTATCGATGAACATGGTGTTAGACAATACTTCAAAAGTTGCAATATTGGTGTTCGCTGAAGGTCGCCGATGATTGTTCAAAGTTCACGGTTACCTTCAGCGGAGCAGCTGAACTCCGTGTAATTCACGTTTCTGCGCCACAGGTCAATTGATTCAACAACACAGCAAATTGTACCTTTGTCATAGCATACAGACATAGTTCAAATGTAATGGAAATTGCACTTGCCAACAAATTTCAATCATTTCCATCTTCCTCACCTGTCTCCTCTTCCTGCTCTTCCTCATAGCTTTCGTCCTCTTCTTCCTCTTCATCTTCGACCACCATGTCGTTGCCAAATGATTTAGCAAATTTGTGGGCTATCTTTCTGTCTTTGATGGCAAAAACAACATGTAAGCCTTCCCAGCCCTCCTTTACAGAGTTTTTACCAGTTTGACTACCAAACAACACTCTTTGCCAGGCTTTGGCAACCTCACCTATGGGGTTTCCATAAGCGCCGCATCCCCAAGCTCCAAAGACAACAGTGTTGATGCTTTTGCGCCTAAGCATTCTCATGACGTTCCGGATTTTGTAGACGATTATTTCTCTATCCTGGCCATTCGCATAAGTGGCAGAATCGCCAGACCCTTCCAAATCAGGCAATCGTAACATCGCAGCAGTGACAACATCCACATAGAATTGATCTTTCCGGGAAAGGTCGCAATACTTCGAGTCCCAAGAGCGGCAGACCAAAACGTCGGGAGTGTATATCCCGCCAATCTCTGGGAGGCGATAGAATTGTTCTTGGAGGGAGGGGTATAGCGTCGTACAACTGCAGAGATGCTCTTCTTGCGACGTCGCTCCAGACAACACGCCACCGCCAGGTCTCAATGGAGAAGCCATGTTGAGAATCGCCACACGATCGCCTCCTTTTGCAAGTGCGTGAGCAGCATGGAGTGTATCTACGACTCGAAGAGTCACGCTCGCAGGCTCTCGGGCCTGTTGATGGGACTGGTATGGTGTTACTATGACTTGTTCTCCTCAATCAGCTTTTTGACATCTGGCAACCGCTTACAGATGGTATTAGATCATCCTGGCTGACTGGAGGCAGTTTGAGGAATAGCTCTGCACTGCCGACCCCAGCCTTTGCTCGTTTATTCGATTTCAGAATTGCAGGTAGAGAAACGTTCAAGAAGCTCTTCGCGTGCTGGGCTCGTTTTGCACGTGAATGCTGATTGGGAGTCTTGAGTTTAATGTTACCCATGTCCGCTCGTGCCAGTCTATGGTCTTTGTCACTGGAAAGTCCCAGTCGTTGTAACCATACTTATACTGGTCCTGGGCGCTTCATTTCCTCCGCAATTGTCATAATTATTAATAGCCAACTCGTGCAAGCGGTATGGGCTGGGCAGACCTCAAGGTGTCGTGGTCATATATACGGAGTCATGGATGACACACTAATGGCTGCATATGAGAGTCACCCGCCTGTTGAGAAGCGTGCACTATGTCCGCCCTTCCGTTCCACTTCCAGCATCAGTACTGTGCTCCCTGTACCCACCAAAAGAGGCCTCTACTGCGAATCACGGCGCTATGCCATTTCCTGTCAGCCAACTCCTACAAGGCCTCGGTACTCCGCACCCGCCTTTTTCATGTGTGGCTTTGCGCAGAACTACTACTCAGAGCGAAGAATTTAGTTGTTGGAGAATGGGTAGGCGTCACAAGGAAATGGATTGGAAATGCGCCAGCACGCTCAGATGAAAAATAAAATGAAAACCTATAGCGATTATTATGCCTTCGAATTATCATCCAAATCGCCTTCCCAGAAAATATAATCATCTCCGCCAACCAATATTATTCGCCTCTTACAATACATCTGCCCAGCTGTCCCGACCTCTATTTTTTTTTGTTGAGAGTTTGACCCCCCGAAGCTCCCGCACCGCCACCCCTGACGTAGACCTGCAAAACAGCGCACACAAGCCACAGCCTGGCACAGAATTTGGGCCACTCCAAGGTTTAGCTTTACCGAAACCTGACCCAGCTCCACGCCAATCCGAACCCGTCCATTTCATCACACCACGACCACTTCGTCATTTTTCTCTCCTGCTTGCTTATCCGTCTTTGCTTTGCTCAACGTACTGTTGAGTTTGTGCAAACGCATAGGATAGTCAACAGACGCATCGACCTGCGACGATCGACAATCGAATCGACTGCGCGCCATCATACTCCAGCGTCCTCGCAATCCCTAGATCAACCACCTAGAGCCAGCTGTCATCGTGACGTCTCACGACAAAACAGCTCTTCACACGCCATGGGAAGGTCAAGGAAAGGGGTTAGATTCCCCCAGAGAAGCAGCAATGAGCACCTCAGCGGATCAGAGGGTCGTCGTTCAAGTTTCAGCGATGTGAGTGAAGACGGTTCGCCTGGAAAGACGTCAGGCGCTTCCCAGTCCAAGCTGGCCCCAGTGGAAGAGGTAGGAGACAAGAGTTTTTCAAAACATGCGACTCTAGATAGGCGCCATTGTCTTTTTCGAAGCTGACGGTTTGCTAACATTGACTGGTTACACAGAAGCCCCCCACTGCCGAAGAACAGAAAGCCGAGTACGAGAAGAAGAAGGCCAATTTCTGGACGCGAACGATCTGGACATTCGTCATGATTTCTGTCTTCTTCGCTGCTCTGTTCATGGGTCACATTTACATGATTGGCCTCGTCACGGCTGTTCAAATCATCTCCTTCAAGGAAGTCATTGCCATTGCCAATGTCCCCAGCCGAGCTCGCTCATTGCGCTCAACCAAGAGCCTGAATTGGTACTGGCTTGCGACAACCATGTACTTCTTGTATGGCGAGAGTGTAATCTACTATTTCAAGCACATTGTGCTCGTCGACAAGGTGCTACTGCCTCTCGCTACCCACCATCGCTTCATCAGTTTCATTCTCTATGTATTTGGTACGTTCTTCAGCCTCAGAAGCATCGAGCTCCATCTAACTACATCTTAGGCTTCGTTTTCTTCGTCGCCTCGCTTCAAGCTGGACACTACAAGTTCCAGTTCACCAACTTTGCTTGGACGCATATGGCCCTCTACCTCATCGTGGTACAGGCTCATTTCGTCATGAACAACATCTTCGAGGGCATGATTTGGTTCTTCCTCCCTGCGGCCCTGGTTATTACCAATGATATCTGGGCCTACATCTGCGGTATTGCTTTCGGACGCACTCAGCTCATCAAACTTTCTCCCAAGAAGACCGTGGAAGGATTCGTTGGCGCCTGGATCATGACTGTCATTTTTGGCGTTCTCCTTTGCAGCATCATGATGCGCTCCAAGTTCTTCATTTGCCCCGTCAATGTAAGCGAGATACCAACTGAAACTCTATTCACAAAACTAATCATGTCTTAGGACCTTGGTGCAAACATCTTCACCGGCCTCCAATGCGACCCCAACCCCGTTTTCCTCCCCAAGACATATATCTTGCCGCAATTCTTCTTCTTGCCTCAGTACAACCCGATTTCTCTAACTTTCGCTCCCATGCAACTCCACGCGCTCGTCCTCGCCTCGTTTGCTTCCCTGATTGCTCCATTCGGCGGTTTCTTTGCTTCCGGACTGAAGAGAAGCTTCAAGATCAAGGACTTTGGTGACTCCATTCCTGGACACGGAGGCATGACCGATCGTATGGACTGCCAGTTCATTATGGGCTTCTTTGCTTATATGTATTACCACACATTCATTGCTGTGTACAAGGCCAGCGTAGGCAATGTACTGGAATTGGCCATTACAAGACTGAGCCCAGGGCAGCAGATTGAGCTCGTCAAGAGCATGTGCCGCTACCTGGGCAACCAAGGCATTGTCCCTGAAGAAGTACGTAACCTTGCTGAAGCAGACAGAAACCGAAGCTAACATATCACAGCTGGCCGCTTGCATCGACCATGCTATGGCATCGCAATGAGTTAAACGGTGAATGGAATCAAGTTGACGTCTTTACTACCTCTTTTGATTTATTCTTTCATTTTATTTTTATCTTTCACTCCTGTCATAATTTTACTCTCTTCTTTTATCGTGAGGCTCGACACATCACGCCAAAAGAATCCCCCTGTACGATTGTCAAATTCACGAGTCTCGCACCAAAAGCGTCATGATACCCTGCGGCGGGACTGCAAACACAGTGCGTGGACACTGCAAGGCAGCCAGGACGCAGCTTAGAGGAGAACCGGCTCACAGGAGTCTCTTCATACTAGGAAATGTAAAAAACCAAGAAATCTTTTTTTTTTTGAAGCCCATACCAAAATTATCATCTATATTGCGTTGCCGAGATTGTGTCTACGTCCTGCTCCCTCCCCTCTGTGTTCATGCTAACCCAAACTCCCTATATTGACCTTGTTGGTCATTCATGGCCAATTCATGGTTATTCAATATCGTAGTGGACTGAACGACCTTAGGGTGCTGATGTCCATTAGTGGCACGCACATGGACAGGGCGCTTCCAACCACCCTCGCGTTCGAAGAGCGGTCCAACGGCCTCACATACACTAATCAAGTGTCTGTCATGGTAACGTGCGGTAATGAGCGACAGACCGATAGGCATGCCATTGGCGCCCTTGAAGCCGGGAATATTAACGACAGGTACGTGTAAACCGGTCCAGATCTTGCAGAAGGCATAGCTACCAGTTGACATTCCAATCGGTGCCTCATCAGTGACGCTTGGTGTCAAGATGGCTGTATACTTGGACATGATGTCGTCAATCTTGGGTCGGAGTGCAGCCATGCCGTCTAGTGCAGCCAGATATTGCCGATGCGTGATGCCTTCTTTGTTTTCGACATAGTCTACAAGGAGAGGTGCAAGGGCAGGCCGATGTGCGCGGTATTCTGGTAAGAAGGTCGATGCGCCTTCGGAAGCGAGCACAGTATTGTACCACTTGGGCAGGTTGTTGAACTCGGCAGGTAGTTCGACGTCTTCGACGATGGCGCCACTAGCCTTTAACAACTCGACGGCGCGGTCGAGTGCCTGGACGGTGCCTTGGCCAGCAGCAGGCCATTGCATGGTTCGAAGGATAGCAAAGCGTGAGCCTTGAAGACCGGTAAAGGTGGAAGGCTCATCGTCACGGAGACCAAAAGCCTCTGAAAGCAAGGCCATATCTTCAACTCCACGAGTGAAGAAGCCGAGGGTATCGTATGTCAAGGAGAAGAATTTCTGGTACTCGCGCGAGATGGCTCCCCACGTGGGTTTGAAACCATAGATACCATTGTATGAAGCCGGACGAACGGTCGAACCGCCAGTCTGGGTACCGAGAGCAACAGGCACTTGGAAGTCTCCCACGGCAGCACCCGAGCCGGCTGACGAACCTCCCGGGGTGCGTGTCAGGTCGTGGGGGTTGCAGGTTCCGGGGCCGGCATCGGTAGCAGCAAATTCAGTAGTGGTGGTCTTGCCGACAAGCAAGGCTCCAGCTTTGCGTAGTACCATGATGGATGCGGCGTCAACCTTTGGGAAGTCATCTTTATAAGCTGGCGAGTTGAATTGCGTGGGCATGTCTAATTGAGTTTATTAGCGGCGGGAAGGACTTGGGGGGACTGCGAGTGAATTTTTTAGTTTGGCGCCTGTACCTTTTGTGTAAATGACGTCCTTTACGGCTATGGCCATGCCGTGCAGAGGACCTCTCTTGTTAATGGGCGTGTCATCGAGGATACGAGCCTGTTCGAGGACATAGTCCTTGTTGAGGTAAATCCATGCCTTGACATCTTGGTCTCTATGGTCGATGCGACGGAGCAAAGACTGCGCATACTCGGTTACAGTCATGTGGCCATCTTGGATGAGAGCCACAGCTTCGGCTCCAGTGAGGAGATATGCATCAGCAGCGGAGGGCACAATAGCAGCGCCCATTTTTGGAGAAACAGAAGGTTTGTGTGCTGTGGAGGAGGGTATAATGTGCACTGGGGGTGGCTTGTGGGAAAGGTTGTGGGTTGGGTATACTGTCAAGGAGTGATGGGGGAGTAAGAAGGAGAAGAGGAAGAAGAGCCTTCTAATAAGGGTGATTAGATGTAAATCCGAAGCAGAGTTGCCAGACGCTAATGAGCATCGCCACTCCACAACAATGGGAGCGTACAGCCGGTGAGTGCTCGTGGACCTCTAATAGCGCCGGGAGCGTGTTTGTTAGCGTGGGTGGGATGGGATTGGATGTAGTGTGTGATGAGCTGGGCCAAACAGAGCCTTTGAAGGTGGCACGAAAAGAGGGTGGGCAAGCGACGCCAGCGGTACAGGTAGTGTTAGTGGCAGAGAAGGGTGTTGGACAAGTTGTTAACTAATCATGGCCATTGGCCAGACCAGACGATGATTAGTCCTTGTGCAACTGTAGGCCGTGTTGCGCAATGATAGGCCCGCGGGTGATGGAAAAGGGAGGACAGGGGCCGTTTCGGCTAAGGTTAGTGTATGTCGTTTGTTACACACACGCCAGAAGAGGTACTTTGGATGGTGAGGATGACGGCGATGGGTACTAGAAGCGGAAGAAGTATGCGTTGTACTACTTTGAACCAGCTGAAGTCGAGATTGTGGGTGTTCAACAGATGGTAAGAGTGTCTGGTTGGGAGGGAAAGTGGCGTGTGAGTGGGTGATGGCCTCTCTGCGTACAGCGATGTGGTGTGCTATTGGCTTGGTGGTGTAGGGGACTTGGTCCGGTTTTAGCGCATGCATGCAAAGCCCTTGGAGGTGCTGCAGTCTCGGGGCTGTCCTTTTGATGCAGTTGCGGTTGCAGGGGTGGTCGATTCGGAGGAGGGAGCGAGTTATTCTTAACATGTTACTCTGCTAGCACCCCTGCAAGTACCCTTGGTGCCCTGTGGGTGCCTTGGTTGTAGTTGGGTGGGTGGGCTGTTTTTGGCTGGGTCGACCAAAATTGCCCTTCTAGGCCAGTGCTGTAGCTCGTTGAGACATGCAGCACATCTGGTACCTAGAGTACCTTCAACGACTGGGGTCACTGGGTCATCCCCCCGAGATGCCCTGAACAATCATTGATGGATGGGGGCCTGGTGGGTGGCAAACCGAGGCTGAATGAGGCGGCACTGTCACGATCCTAAACTTCTCTTAATACAACAAATAATGAGATAAATTTAAAAATCAAAAATGGTCAAATCTTTGTACCAGTACATGTACATTCCCGAAGGAAAAAAAAGGCACACGCACTCACAACACTAGCCTTGTTGTCTCTCCTTTTTCCTTTTTGACCGACTGACCGGTTTCTAGGCTTGGAACCAGCCAGGGGGCAGTGGCCAATGGCAAGGACACGCTCCAGGGCCTACAGGCGATGTGCCCCTCCCTGGTGCATAATGCCGATGGCAAACAAGCCAAGTCAGTCCCAGTAACTCGGATTCGCCATGGTTCTTGGGAGATCTTTTCCCCCTAGTGCACAGGCTGACTTGATGTATGAGTTCCCTCCGACAAGTGGTGGAAGGCCGGGGAGGGGGCGTCCAGAGATGTGCTTGCTATCCTGCTTGTTCTCTTTAGCTATTCAAATCATTCCTTTTTTTTTTTTACTTTCCGTCAAGTAGCTCCTTGGTTTTATTTTCTCCAAATATATCCTGGATGAGAAACCCTTATAATGTGGAGTTTATTAGTCTCCTCGTCTCTCTTTTTTTCGGTTTACTCATTCTAACCCCCCTCCCCAGTTCCTGTGATCCATGTCATAGATTGGAGTGATTGAGACAACAAAACACACAAACCGCCTCCTCTTTTTTTTTTTTTTCTTCTTCTTTCCCCCATGGAGATGGTATGGTGACGGTGTATGCCGACTGCGGGATGATGTACATGCAAGAGGGGACATTGTGCAGTGTTTTGATTCTGATCGAGATTGCGGTGATTCAAAAGCGGAAAGGTAAAACAGAAGAAGAACGGAAGAATCTGATAGAAGAAAAAAAAATTAAGGAATCGATTTAAATGATGCAATGTGACAATATGGCACTGGTGATGCATCATGTCGAAGCTCTCCCTCATCTTCAGTTAAACCTTGTTGCTGCGTGCCATGTCGAGTCAAGCCTTGTTGAGGTAGGTAAACGAAATACATAACGCAGGTAATTTGAACACAGGAGACTACATGTAAACACAGGTGCACATAGCTAGAACGGCATGAGTTGGCTTACCGACAGAGACCAACCCAACTAGTCAGCGACCTGCACCACATCGCACCACTGGGCTGCACGTCTGCTCGTTCAATTCGTCAATTCGTCAATTCGGGTTCCATGTGCGACGCAAGTGGCCGCCGGATAGATAACCTGCCAACTTTGCTCTGTGTACTGCAGGTAGCCTGGCCGTCCTTTTGTCCGTGTATTCTCGGACTGTCAACGCTACATGGACCAGGGACCTCCCATGCATATCACACGCCCTGTATTATTTCAAATCATTCTCGAATTTCTTGTTTCACGTCTATTTCCCACTTCAGCCCCAGAAGAGGATTGTTTGCAACATTGCTGTCACAATTTGCATGTCTTCTATTATGTTTGTTCTCTGGCCGACTGATTCGAGTTCAGCTCCCGTCTTGCGTCTTTTCGCGGGCTGTTTCAACATGGGATGAAACAACTCAGCAATACGACGACACCCATATACATACAATCATACATAATCATACAAACAGACATACATACGAACATACATACATAATCATACGAACATACACACACACAACCATACATGCATGCATGCATACATACAGCCAACACACAGCCAGTCTATTCCACTATATCGCACTGTTGAAATATCAGTACAAAGTCAACATATCTTGCCATGAGTAACGCCGAGAAATCCCCTCCGGGCTGTCACATGTAGAATTATGATTTACGTAGTCATTTAACTCCCATGTCATATCATTTATATTAAAAGCAACATCGTCTTGTCGTCGACCCTTGTCCAGCTGGAATGACTCGAGTCTCTCCCTGTGTGCTCAGAGCTGCCAGCGCCAATGCGATTCGTGTAACAATGACATTACATTGCAGTCGCCGACCCTCTGTTTCTCCCTGCCCTGTAAGCCCCGTCAATCACGCCTCTGGCAGGCTCTGTGGCCCTCGGCTCCAGGCCAAACGACCTCACCCCGCCTTCTGCCTGCTAGCCAACGCCCAATTAGCGTGTATGTTGCTGGTGCCCGCACTGCCGGTGGCCTGGTCAGTGCAGCAGTTACAGCGCATACAGCATTGGCAGATCCTGTATTACTGAAGACCACAGCGCAAACATGCCTAATTAGCTCCTAATTCGGCCGCTAGCCTTTCTCCCCATGCCGCTCTCCGGAGTCGCAATTCCAGCGACCGAGTCTCCACTAATGGGCTCCCAGCCCTTCTCCGACTGGCCAGTCATGACGCCTGCATTCTTCAGCGGTCGCCTAAGAAGAAGCTCAACTTCGAGAGCTCCACGTTAATGCTGGTTGAAAGCTCTACGACGTGACAACGAAGCTATCCGTGATAACGGAATACAACACGTCACAGCCTTAGCGTCGCAATCGAGCCCCAACTGAGTCGCCTTCCCCACGAGCCACAAACCTTTGCACCGCTTGCGCTTGGCCATTGCGTCTCTGCATGAACCTGCAGGTCTGCCTCGTGATTCGTGAGCTTCTTGGCTAGCCTAGCTTCATGCATCCCCTCATCGACCCATAGCGACTCGTCTGCGGCATCAGCCCCGTCACTGCGCTCGCTACCGAGACCCCCGGCGTAAAGAATCAACATCGCTATGAGTGGACGACCCTCGCAACCGCGCGAGGATTCCTCCTCCAGTCAACCTCACCGACCTGCCCAGCCGAGCACCCTTCGTCAGAGCTATACACCGCCCAGTCGCTCTGGAAGTGACGGTAGCAACCATGCCGATGATGCCTCTCCATCCTCGTCACGGCCAGTCGATGGCACGGCCGACGAATCAACTCCCTTAATACAATCCGAATCCTTCACCACGTCTACGGCGCATCCCGGTGCATGCAACCATGGCACATTTAGCCCTCGAGCCACTACACCACCCAACGACTTGTCTCATCTCCTTGATAACTCCGAAGACAGCAATCATTCCGAAGGCCTCTTCTCCCATACCACCGGTAACGATGATTGGAAACAATGGCTCAAGTCACGGATGAAGACCAAGAAGATGGGGCAGAGCAGCGAGATTGCTGAGCGCGCTGGCTTTCGAGATACGCCGTTGATGTACGTTACATGTTGCCATATTGATCGTATGATTCACTTCTGACCGATGACAGGTATCTTTCCTACTATATTCCCTGCCTCATCTGGATCCAACAATACAAGTTCTCATATGTGAAAGGTGACTTGGTCGCTGCCCTCACCATGTCGTCGTTTTATTTGCCCATGGCTCTTTCGTTAGCTGCCAACCTCGCCCATGTACCTCCGATTAATGGCCTCTACGCATTCGTCTTCAACCCGCTCATCTATGCATTCCTGGGATCGTCAGCTCAGATGGTTGTCGGGCCAGAGGCTGCTGGATCCTTGTTAGTCGGATCTGTTGTAAAAGCTAGTTTTGATTCGCGACACCCGGATGATGATGACCCGGTTTTGCATTCTCAAATTGCAGGCGTTGTGGCAGGAATGGCCGGAGCGACAGTGTTGATTGCTGGTTTGGCGAGATTGGGTTTTCTGGACAGTGTGTTGAGTAGGCCGTTCCTCAGAGGCTTTATCAGCGCAATCGGTTTTGTGATTGCCGTCGACCAGACTATTCCCGAACTAGGACTCAGTGAGCTGGCGGACCAGCAGGGCGTCAGTCACGGCAGCAGTGTTGGGAAAATTGCCTTTATCATTGAAAACGTTGGCAAGGCTCATCATTTAACCTTTGCCGTTGCCGCAATCAGCTTTGTGGTTATCATGGTTTGCCGGTAAGTCATTCGTGGCGTTGGACTTGGTCATTTCTAACCTTCAATAGTGAATTGAAACGCCGACTCGAGCCGCGATACCCATCTGTAGTCTTTATCCCGGACCGCTTTCTTATTGTCGTGGCTTCTGCCATCTTGTGTCGCCAGCTTGGATGGGACAAGCATGGCGTCGAGATTCTTGGAAATGTCAAAAGTGCCGGTGGAAGTTTTTCTTTTCGATGGCCGTTTCAACTGTCCCACATGCGGCATATTCGTTCAGCTATGTCAACCTCATTCCTCATTGCGCTGTTGGGATTTTTCGAGTCCTCTGTTGCCGCAAAGAGTCTTGGTGGCAATAGCTCCGTCCAAGGCATGGAGCTTAGTGCGAATAGAGAGATGATTGCCCTCGGCACTGCGAATCTTGTTGGGTCGTGCTTTATGAGCTTGCCTGCTTTTGGTGGATATGGACGCAGCAAGGTGAATAAGACTACTGGTGGAAAGACGCCGATGAGTTCTGTGTTCCTGAGCATGATTGCGGCATTGTCAATTCTGTTTCTTTTGCCGTATTTTTATTATCTACCGGTAAGTCTACTTACAACGTTGTCGCCGCTTATCACTAACAGCCGTAGAAACCCGTTTTGTCCTCTATGATTTCTGTCGTTGCCTGGTCACTGATAGAGGAGGCGCCTCACGACATTTCATTCTTCTTGCGCATCGGGGGCTGGAAAGAACTTGGACTGATGGCGATCATTTTTCTCTCGACCATATTTTATTCTCTTACTCTTGGCATGGCACTTGGCGTTGGCATCTCAATTCTCCTGGTCATCAAGCATAGTACGCGACCTCGAATTCAGATCCTCGGACGTATCCCTGGCACCAATCGATTCGAAAATGCCGAGGCGGAAAGATGCAGCCTTGAATTTGTGGAGGGATGTTTAATTGTCAAGATCCCTGAACCGCTCACCTTTGCCAACACTGGCGAGCTCAAGTCTCGTCTGAGACGCTTGGAGTTATACGGGACAACTGAGGCACATCCAGCATTGCCGCGCATTCGCGGCCAAGAATCGAATCGCAATGTGATTTTCGACATTCATGGCGTCACTTCAATGGATGGCTCTGGCACGCAAGTATTGGAGGAGATTGTGAGGAACTACATTGACCGAGGAGTGAGAGTGTTCTTCACGAGAGGACCCAGTCGTAAAGATCACCCAGTTTGGAAGTTGATGGAAAACAGCGGTATTGTTGACCTCTGTGGAGGAGAGGATAGATTTGTACCTGATGTCGAAGAGGCATTGCGGCGGACAGAGTACGAAGAGAGCGTCTCCGATGCGAGGAGCAGGCCCAGCACGGTGAGTGAAAGTCGATGAATCTAGATAGAGGTGGAAATGCATTAAACTGGAGCGAAGCATTGGACAGCGTTAGAGAATTTACAATGAAATTGTTGCTTGCCATTTACTTCAAGCCTTAGAAACAATCTCATCAAGACGTGCAATTGCTTCCTTAACAACTTTCATGCCGGAGTCGTCATCTTCCAAAAATAACCCCCGTTCGAACAAGTGTGGCTTCCCATCAGCGATGAAGAGATCAACTCTGTCCCCCAACTGCTTCTTCATGTCCTGACTAACATCAAGCTCAACATCGTAGTCCTCGTTTCCATGAAAGATGACGGTTTGCGGCCACTTCTCGCGCCTCGCAGTATCAGACACAGCCCAATCATACCCAGGGTCAGTTTCGTCCAATAACTTGATAAAGGTATTGTTGTATGTGTAGTAATCATACAACAAGCCTCTGTTATCATGGAACTCGTCCTCAGCGGGATTCGCTCCTTTGGGAGCAACAAAGTCCGGGTTCTTAGAGAAGTCGGCCAATAATTTCTCAGGATAGAACTTGCTGATAGAGGTGCTTGGCGTCACGCCAACGATAGGATCCCCGGTGATGAATTCCGCGACCTCAGAGTCCTTGATGGGTTCCGGGGTGAGGAGGGTAGATGAGTTGAAGAATTTGTGACGGAAGGTATTGATTCCTTCGATGGAGAGGAGAGCTACTGGGGGTGGGGTGCAGTGATGCGCAGTCTGGCATGCGAGGAAGAAGCCGCCGCTGGCACCGACTGAGATGACCGGACGAGGCTTGTCCTTTGTGGTGTTCCAGTGGCGGGCGAAATCGTACGCTGCTTTGGCATCTTGAAGGAGGCCCTGGGCGCCGGGCTGGGGGAGGAGACGGGGAGAGGGGCTGATCAAGGGCCATTTACGCTTCAAGGCAGTCTGGGGGTGTCAGTTTGGGATTTACATGGGAAATGGGGTTCATACTTGGACGAGCCATGGTGGCACAGAGTCGCGACCTGAACCAACAAGCCCGCCGGCGTGGAAGAAGAGAATGACGGGGTTGGTTGAGGGTGCGTCGGTGGTGGTGTAAATGTCGCAGTCAAGGGGGATGCCGTGGGTGGCATAGGTTTTGGTTTCTTTTTGCATCTTGATTGATTGATGATTGACCGATGTATGAAGACTAAAGGAGATGTTGAACTGGTTTATATTTACTGTAATCACTGGTTGTGTAGAGCTGCAATTTCCCCTCGAGCTGAAAACGACTTGCCTATTTCGGTCGTGGCTGCAATAGTGAGCGGCTGTGATTTGTTGGGCACAGTTAGTGTAGTGAGATTCACCGTTTTGCACGACCAGTGTAATTGTTAGCCGCAGCTTACATCTTAGTGTTTCAAGGCTATTGGTACAAGATAGCGTTTCTAGGGAGATTAAGTGTCGGTGTTGGTGATTTGGGCCATTCGATGTATTGTAGCATGCGAAGCTCAGCCTCACTTGCCAGGGACCTTTGCTCAAGTGATTTGCAGTATGAGAGGACGAGAGGTTCAGCCGCAGCCTCACTCTGATTGAACTGAGGGGCTTGTTTCCATGACATTATTTCGTCTTTGGCAAAGCAATTTTGATGAAGTACAAGTTGTACAATTTGCCATAAGGTTAACATGTCTCGCCCAACTGGACTTACTGCCACCAAAGGCATCGAATTCTTAACATTCGGTATGCATCAAATACTCTGGGCAGTGGTGAAAGACGCTAATTATACCAGGCACTCCGAATAATCATCCAGTTGCCATCCTACTCGAAGAGCTCAAAAAAGAATATGGACTACAGTACACCTTCCAAACCATCAATCTCCGAGAAAACGTCCAAAAGGACGCCTGGTTCATAGCCATCAACCCCAACGGTAGAGTCCCAGCAATCGTAGACCACGATAATGGGGGTCGCGCGGTCTTTGAAAGCTCTGCCATACTCTCCTATCTCGTGCGCAAGTACGACACCAAGAAACTCTTCACCTTTGATTCGGACTCCGATGAATACACTGACTTGGAGTCGTGGCTCGCCTGGGTGCACGGTAGCGTTAGCCCCATGCAGGGCCAGGCGAACTTGTATGTGTGGTTCTTGCAGGAGAAGATACCTTTTTCAATGCAGAGGTATGTGGGAGAGACGGAGAGGTTGTATGGTGTGTTGGATAAGCGGCTAGAGGAGAGGGAGTATGTCGTTGGCACGGATAAGGGCAAGTATACCATTGTGGACATGGCGTTGGTGAGCTTGGTGAATTTTATTCAGCTCACGACGGTGTCTCTGGATCAGTTTCCTAATGTGAAGCAGTGGTTTGTTCGCTGTTCAGATAGGGAGGGCATTAAGGAAGGGTTTAAGGTGCCTTTTCCGCCGTTCACGACTGCGTTGGGAGAGTTGGCACCAGAGCAGGCTAAGCAGGCCGAGGAGTTGTCTAAGCTTGTGCAGGAGGCGAAAGCTAAGTATGCTTAAATACACTCAGAAAAATTCTATAATTGGTGAATGAAAACGTCTAATTTGGATGAATTGGCGAGGTAAATGAGTCGGAGAAGTTGAAGTCGTGATGATGGTGGTTGTTGGCCACTGTCCACGCAGAATCGGTCAGCCTGCTTGATAGCCACGATAGATCTGAATATTTGATATGACCAGTTTGTAGAATTATGGTATCAATGACAGCAATGAAGTTAATGCTATTCAAAGTATGTATGGCCTACAACTACAATAATTGCCTTATCGCTTCTGCGCCGTGTCGAGGCTAGATATCCCAATACCAACCGAAGCCACGAATATCACATTACCGCAACACGCCTAATCGAATAAATTGTAAGGAATTTATTTTCATTACTTTTGTACACGTAAAAATATGACGCTATAATAATATTTCTTTCCCACGCTGTGGTGAGTCCTGTGTCGTCCACCAACCGCCAATATCACCAAACTCGGTCGGTTACATTTCTCCGACTCATTTACATCGTCAATTCATCCAAATTAAACGTTTTCATTGACCCATACGCTTGCAGCGCCCTGTCCAGTTCCTATACACATTGAGGTGAGAAGCATCTTCTTCTTCGTTCTTCGGAGCTCAGAAAGACCGGTGACAATCTGTCGGGCACCAGTAGCACCAAGAGGGTGGCCCAAGGCGATAGCGCCACCACGAGGGTTCATCTTGGACCAATCAAGGCCCAGCTTGTCACGGCAGTACACAGCCATGGAAGCGAAGGCCTCGTTGACCTCAATAACGTCGAAGTCGGCCAAGGAAAGGTTGTGGATGGAAAGGAGCTTTGGGATAGCGATGCTGGGGCCGATACCCATAATGCGGGGAGCCAGACCGGCAACAGTGTATCCCACGTACTTGGCAAGAATAGGTTGGCCAAGCTTGATGGCAGTGGAACGCTTCATCAAAATGACGGAGGCGGCTGGAATCCTTTGTTAGTTACTGAATACGACAGTTTGCGGGCAATTTCACTTACCTCCGTCAGTGACTTGACTGGCATTACCGCCAGTTGTGGACTCTCCCCATTGAGGGAAAGCAGGACGGACCTTTGCAAGTCCCTCAGCAGTTGTGCCGGGTCGGATACCCTCGTCCTTGGTGACTGTGATCTCCTTCCACTCTCCGTCGGGACCCTTGATCTTGGTGGTAATGGGAACAATCTCGTCATCGAACAAGCCATCATTTTGGGCCTTCTCTGCTCTTTGGAAGCTTTCAGCGGCAAACTTGTCCATCTCCTGGCGCGTAACGTTGAAGTCACGGCTGACGTTCTCACTGGTCCAACCCATGGGCTGCATGCAGTCGGCAGCCTCTTGGCTAGCCTTGAGGACAGTCTCGTCGAAAGGAGCCTCGAGACGGTCGCCAGGAGCAGACATGATCTCAACACCACCAGCAATGCCGACTTGGATCGAGTTGTTGGCAATGGCGTGGGCGATCTCGGCAATGGCCATGAGACCAGATGAGCAGAAACGGTTCACGGCGTAGGCACCAGCGGTGTTGGGGAAACCGGCAGCGAGAGCGGCAGCACGGAGCTTGTAAGCAGTCTTGCCATCGTTGACCTAGGGCTCTTGTTAGCTATTATTTCAAGAATAAAGTCGGCGTGAAAGGTCGTGTATGCAGCCGCAGTTTTACGAGCCGATGAGAAGAACGTACGTTTCCGAAGCAGATATCCTCAACCAGAGCGGGGTCCAGGTTGCTGCGCTCCTTGACCTCCTTCAAAAGAGCATATGTGAGGTATTCGAGGCTGGTGTCCTTGAAGCCACCCTTGCGGGCTTTCGTGAGGGGAGTACGGACAGCAAGTGTGATTACAATATCGTCGGCGTTCTTTGATTGGCTGGAAGCGAGGAAGCGGCTAGTTAGCGAACTGTCGTCACCGTGACGGACGGAGCAGCGGCGAGCACTTACGCATTGCTCAAGGCAGAGCCCGGAGCGAGATGCTTGAGGATAGATCCGATACGTTCAGCAGCCATTGTGTATGTGATGTCTTCTGTTGTTTCCTTGGTTGAGGGAATTGGCAGACTGGTGAGGGGGAAGAGTTTGGAAATCCGGGGGAGAGAGTGTGGAGAGCTATTTCAACTTTCTGGACGCAGCTCTTTATGGCTGCGAAGGGCCCGACCGAAGATGCCGTTTGTAGACTGTGGGGAAGCCGAGGCAGGGCAGGAGCGCAACAGCGGCCTGTCATTCGCCAGCTGACATAATCGGCCGAGGCACGGGGTTTTGGGCAAAACGCCGTTGGCAGTGACGGGAAAGTCGACGGTAATATTGGCGGCAAAATTCACGATGCACCAATTATCGCGGAATAGACTAGAGGCATTTTATGGAGAGCGAAGACAAATCATTGTGACAGTATTTGTGGTGGTGCCTGTCAATGGGGATTAATAAGGGCAAGGCAAGGCAAGTCATTGGGTGTAATAGACAAATCATGCCCTGAATGTTAGATGTCGTGATTACGATGTGATAAGTGACCTGCAGGATGGAGTCAAGTCACATAAGAGGGTGATTAGACCGGATGAAAATTACTTTGAAATGTAACGAAAAATAAGTGGCATTAATCAGTGTGTTATAGGTGACATGAAGACTTTGGGATGGGCTGCTTCATATAGCATTTCGGGGACTGTCGGTCCAACAGCAGCCGTGACATCGTGGAGAAACGTTAAACAATGGCGACCGACATCCCCCGTGGCTTACAGGAACAGGGGCCAAACGCGCAAACCCTAGATGACCTGCGCTGCAAATGGTCTTGTGGTAGCTTCTCACCAAATGCAAATTGCCGAGTAAGAGCTAACACTAGGACGAGGTAGGCAGGCGATTGATGACAGTGATGCATGGGTGCGTTGCAGGATAATGCCTAGATGCAAGGCCAAAAGTACGAGGCTTTCAACTCATTTTCTGAAGATTGTCAAAATATTGACAATTTCCATCGTACGGTTGGCATATTACTATCAGGGGCCGCTATTTTTAGGGACGAGATTAATCAATAAATCCACCGTCAGGCCCATTTAGCGGGTCAATGACAGTGTCGCTCGATCGCCCAATCGAAAATCCGTCACTAAAACTATGTGATTTACAGGCCACGCAGCCCCTGAAGCCGCTACCCTGCGCTAAAATAGCGTCTGCAGATACAGTGGGACACGCCTGAGAAGCCTATCTAGCGTGGCGTAGCATCACATTTTTCCTGTCGTCTCCTTGTTCTAGATCAACTCCCTCTTCGCTCTTTGCATACAGCCTACGACGTTCGTTCCCTCAGGCCCCTCGGCCCTTTTTTGATTGTAACTTGCATCTGTTCATTCGCTATTTCTACATTTTTAATATCTGTCGCTTTATTAATATCATTCGTGCGCGCAAACCGAACCATCCGGCTGACGACTTGCCTTGCGCTCGATACGATACGATTTTGTTCATTCGGATAGACTCGCAATCGCATCAATCAGCACCCCTTTGCCATATCTGCTTCGATAATCACGCATTAAACACTATACAATGGCGATTCTTCAGTTTTCTGCCCTGCTGCTGGCAGGACTTGCCGCCGCCACGAGTTCGAGTAAACGGGGCCTCGTATTCACTCCCAACGCGACGTTCCCCCAAGACAACAAGATTTGGATCAAGGATGGAAGCGACCTTACGTGGTACTACAATTATGGAAGCCGACCGTCGCCTATATATGCCTCTCTGCCTCAAGACAAGTTTGAATTCATTCCCATGATGTGGGGTTTAGGGCCGGATCCCAACGCAACCACCTGGTTAGATGAGGTCAAGGATGTCATCAACCAGGGTACAAAGATCAATCACGCTTTGGCTTTCAACGAACCCGATGCCCCCGGCGACTGGGGAGGCAGTAACATTGATCCGCACCGGGCTGCCATGGCTTGGGTTGCAAACTTTGAGCCGCTCGCCAAAATAGGCATCAAGCTTGGCCTTCCAGCTGTGACTGGTGCTCCCAGTGGGTTTGAGTGGTTAAAGAGCTTTTTAGGCAACTGTTCTCAAATTGTTAGCCAAGATGGACCTAAGAAGAATTGCACTTGGGACTTCGTTCCAGTCCATTGGTACGATAATTTGGGAGGGCTGAAGTCGCACATTAGCGAACGACATGCTGAGTAAGTCATCACTCAAAGCCCCCTCCCTGGCAAATAATAAGGAAATATACTGACGATAACAGATGGCCTGACAAGAAAGTGTGGGTTACAGAGTACGCTCTCGCTCACAACGACCTTGGTCCCACACAAGACTTCTACACCCAGTCGGCGGATTACCTGGACAACCTCGACTACCTTGAGCGATACTCGTACTTTGGTGCATTCCGTGCTGAGAATGCAAACGTTGGTCCCAACGCTGCCTTTCTTAACAACGCTGGCAGCTTGACGGACATTGGTTCTTGGTATCTCGGCTTCGGCTCTACTGGAGTTACGCCTGAGAGTACGAGCATCGCAGCCCTCCTTCAACCACAAGGCACAATAGGACACGTTGTTATTGGAGCAGCAGCTGCTGCCGGTGTTATGATGGGTGTTTTCTAAGTCACTTTGTTGGCATGATGGGATTTGGCGTTTTGGACATGCACAGTCATTATACATATGGGGGGGTTTTTTTTTTGGGATATTTTGGATTTGCCACCAGCATATTATTTATTCGTATTTATACGGTTTAGAAGTATATAACATTTTTTGCTTAATCTGACGCAGCTGCGGCGTACTATACCCTCCTGGCTCGGTTTGTTTCGTGGTGTCGATTGTAGTGACGAAAATCGCGAGCAGGACACTGTGATGGCTGCTGCAGCTAATAGCAGAAAGGGGATGGATCAATTTGGCGCTTGCAGCCCGCAGCGCATGGACTGAAGCAATGCGTGCCTTCGGGACAGTCTGCATCTGAGGAGCAGCGCTCAAATCGGGGGTTTGGCACGGCAAGTGAGAGCCCTGCGGCTGATAGGATGAGGACGACGACAGCGGTGCACTTCATGGCGATAGTAGATATTGTGATGTTATAAATGGAAGAAGAAGATTTGCTTGATTTATTGTTCGATATTCTGATGAAGTTGAACGTGAATATTTATATTTATTAGTCAAGTACCATCTGAGTAATATGGTGATGCTGTTCGTTCAATCTCGTTTACGATTTGGCAAGATTTGCTGCCAAACACCGCTGCGAACCACAAATGAAGCTTCAAAGTTCATTCCGAAATCAGAAACGACCGATGGACGAGAAATTTGGTGCTGATGTAGATTGTAGGTTGGTGAGAGATGGGCATCTGGCTTACATGTACATGTATTACTATGATAATGCTGATCGCTGCAGGTAAGCGCAAATTGCCAAATTGGACTAAATGAAGCGATGCGATACCCGATCGAGACATTCAGTATAGAAGAGAATTGCCCTTGTTTCAGAACTGAAACCAGTCTACGATGATGTAACTTGACTATTGCTGGGAATGTTGGCCAATCGGTTCATTTGGGGTCGTCTACGCAGGAGAGGTATTGATACTACGGCATGTTGAGTTAGCCGATCTACAATCTATTCGTCAGTACTTGCCAATCTGGTGAAATCTAGATTCAATAGCAAGTGTCATTCTTGAAGTATACATCATGCACTGTATTACCTGGACTTGTGAAGGCGTGGCCGAATCGACGCAGCACAACAGGGTAGCAAGCACAGCCCCAGCCTTATCAGCTTGGACCTACACGTGGCGAATGTACGACTGCAGAGGCGATGATACGTTTGAATTTTTGAATGAGGTAGATGACGAGTTCGGAGATTCTAGCTCTGTCAAGTATGATGGCTCGGCCCGTGCTCTTGCTTTGTTCTTGTTGGACGGCCGTGGATGTGGCAGAAACGGAGCGCCGAACATCTGGAGTCGGCGGTGCCGGAGACGGTGGCGCAGCACGATAACTTGTGCTTTGGGGCCGGCGGTGTGGGGCTGGGGAGCACCGGAGTCCACGTGACCTGAGCCAAGAGCTTGGCAGTCATTCCTTTGGTAAGTGCACGCCTCTTGGGTGGTTTACAAATGGTTTGGGGGGAAGAGAATAAATACTATAAAAATACATCTGAGATCAATGACATCATGTAAGTGTATTGTCGATTTTGAATTATTACTTTTCTTTGCGGTTATGTGTCGTTGGTAATTGTAATTTAAAACGGAGTGCCAAGGCCGTGGCGTGGGCAGCGGGATGAACGAGCACTGATAAGCTCAGCTGGCCATTAACCTTAAATTCCGTCCAGCAACCACCACAACTAGGCGTGCATGATGATCCTTGCGCGTGGATGGTGTAGGTGTGGATGGTGCTGGGATCTTGTTCGAATTTTTGTCATTTACATGTTCTTGGCATTGTTCTCTGGTGATTGCGTGTCTTGCCAAGAGTTGTTCGTTCTTGGCCGAATACGAAGAGATTGCAATGATGATTGTTTGTAAAGCTTGACTTTTTTTGGACTTTGAATGCAGGTTATACTGGAACGTGTACGAAACACGGTGCTGAGATATTGACTGCGGTACCAACACGGCAGCCCCAGAAGCTGTTAATGCTGCCCAATAACGCGATGAACACTGCGAACAGTGCCAGCGAAATCGCCAAAGTCTTATGATGTTGTTGGCTGCATTCTGTAATGCCAAGCCATTGCGTGCCAGACTGCAAGCGTTGACTGTTCCAGGCCGGACGACAGGGCTCTTGGCAGAAGGATTATCAAGGTTGCCTGCTCGGCCTACTGCCTCTACAAAGAACAAGTTGATGGATATACCGGGGACGAACTACTAGTGATCTACGGTTCCTCTTGGCACCGTTGAGGTCGAGGTTCTATTCCTTGCAGGTTGACGTCAATGATATAAAATAAAAACGAGACACTGCCCCTGCAGGCAAAACAAATCACGACAGCAGATCATGTCAACCATCTCTGTAGAATTAGTTGTTGGTTTTCGCTCTCCTTCCCCTCCACAGCACATTGCAGCGCACCCGACGCCCGCACTCCACTGTAAAAGGCCCAAAAGGTTATCTTCTGGAAGCCAATGCAGTGGAGCCTGGTCTTGGCCCAGGGCGGGCCAGCAGCGCTGTAGGCCATTCTGACTCGCTAAGAAACAGTGGACGACAGTGGACAACGCCATGTTGCCCACCGCATTGGAGACGCTGCAAACTGTCGCCAAGACTTCGCCTCCACACTCTTTGCTTCCAACATCCCAGTCCGTTGTTTAGACTCATTGTATTTTATTATTCTTATTCTTTATAAATTTAGTTCAGGCAATACTTTGCCTTGCTGCGGAGATGCATGTGGATAGGATGCAATCACTACTCATGGGGGACAATTCTGCCTCAATCGTCTACTTAAAGACCAGATTCCCCCGCATCCGGCAGTTTAGAGTTTTGTTGTTTCGTCAATCATCTTCTCTTGTCAAGGTTTCTTGAATAACTTGGCATTTTACAAAGAAACACAAGAACACAGTCGTTGGATACTTCCTTTCCATCCACAACTCAACTCAACATCTCGTTGCCTGCCGGCTGACTGCCAGAGCACGCAACACACCACTTACACGACATACCTCATCTCGAGCTTCGCTTCCCTACTCCCTCCGTTCTTTCGACTTGATTAATCTCATTGTTTCCAATATTACGGAAAGAGCCTCTTTACTTTGGAACCAGAATCTACAATCGCCAGACTGCAATTTTGCTGCAAATCACCAACCCACGCCCACGTGGCGTAAATCATTCATGCCTCATTTGAAGTCATTCGTCAACCTCAGCCCGCCCTCCGAGCAGCGCAGCGACAGCAACCCTTCTACTTTTACCAAGAACTGCTTTGCCTTGTGTTCACACTCCGATAATGGCTGAATTCCCCAAGCACCCTTTCCTCCTCACCGTCCCGGAGACGGCCGAGGCCCTCCACACAGACCTCGACAAAGGCTTGACCTCCGCCCAGATCGCCGAGCTCTCCCAAAAGTACCCCAAGAATGAGCTCGACATAGGCGAGGGCATTGCCTGGTATAAAATTTTGATGAAGCAGATCCTCAATGCTATGATTATTGTTCTGGCATTTGCAATGGCTCTGAGCTTCGGTATCAAGGACTATATTGAAGGTGGAGTGCTCGCCTTTGTCATCTTCCTCAATGTCGCCATTGGTTTCTGGCAAGAGTACCGTGCTGAAAAGCGCATGGATGCTCTTCGAGCTCTTTCATCGCCTAGTGCCATGGTTCTTCGCGATGGCAAGACCCAAGTTATTTCCAAGTAAGTTTCAAAGTCTCCTATACCAATCAAATCAATTTTAGCTGACTTACATCCCATAGCCCCGACGTCGTTCCCGGCGATATTGTCCTGCTGAAGATGGGTGATACCGTCCCTGCAGACCTTCGAATCTTCGAGGCCATGAACCTCGCTTGCGAGGAAGGGCAACTCACCGGAGAGTCCATCCCCGTCGAGAAGATCTCCGACAACAACATCACTGCCCCCGGTTCTGAGAAGCTCGTCACCTCGGAAGAGGAGATTGGCATTGGTGACCGAGTTAATATGGCATATGCCACCACCGTTGTCCGAAAGGGCAGAGGTCGTGGCATTGTCACTGCTACTGGAATGGTTACAGAGGTTGGTAAGATTGCCGCTTCCACTTCCAAGAAGCAGCGCAAGGCTGGTCGCTCAATGAACTGGCGCAAGTATGGCAAGAGACAGCCCGTTGTTGGTCTGGCTAAGCGAATCTACGATGTTATCGGAAAGTTCCTAGGGTTGACTGAGGGTACCCCTCTTCAGCGAAAGCTGTCCGCCCTTGCTTACATTCTCTTCTTCGTGGCTATCATTCTCGCCATGGTCGTTTTCGGTGTTAACCACTTCAACCTGAGAAATGAAGTCATCATTTACGCTACCTCTCTTGGTATTGCCATCATCCCTGAATCTCTTGTTGCGTAAGTAGAAATCTTCTTTATCTTGTTTAACATAGGATACTAACAGTTTCGCAGTGTTTTGACCATTACCATGGTTGTTGCCGTTACTGTCATGCGCAAGGCCAACGTCGTCGTCCGAGACTTGTCAGCCCTCGAGGCTCTTGGCGGCGTAACCAACATTTGCTCCGACAAGACCGGTACCCTCACTGAAGGCGCCATGATTGTTCGTCAAGTCTGGGTCCCTGGCAAGCACAAGTACACTGTTCATGACTCTCAAAGCCCTAACGACCCTACTAAGGGACGCGTCGCTTACTCTGAGGGTAAGGACGAACCAGAGGCTCCAACTCCCCAGAAGCGCGACTTCGACAAAGAGCGTAGTGCCGCTGTGTTGAAGTTCGACGTTCCCGATGAGAAACTCAAACCCAAGCAAGAACCAGCGCCCAGCGACCAGCCCGTCGAGATGACGGACGAGCTCCGCGCCTTCTTGCTCTCATCTGCCCTTTGCAACCTTGCTACTGTCCGCTTTGACAAAGAAGAGGAGAAGTGGCAGACTACTGGTGAGCCGACCGAAATTGCACTCCAAGTGTTCTCCCACCGCTTCCAATCCGGCAAGAAGACTCTTGAAGGCAATGGCTGGAAGCAGCTTGCCGAGTTCCCTTTCGATAGCTCTATAAAGCGCATGTCTGTCATCTACGACGCCCCTGAAGGCGAATCTGGTTCCATCATTGAGACCTCCAATTCCATGGTATTTACCAAGGGCGCTGTTGAGCGTGTGCTCGATCTCTGCTCCCACATTGGCTGTGGCAATGAGAAGCAACTCGTTACCGATAGTCTTAAGGAGTCCGTTCTCGACCAGATGAACAGTCTTGCCTCTCAGGGCCAACGTGTCTTGGCCGTTGCCTATCGTCCTTGGGACGGCAAGTTCACTGCCAAGCAGTCCTCCTCTGCCGCCGAAGACGAAGAGCTCCGGGGCGAAGTAGAGAAGGATCTAACTCTCCTCGGTCTCGCAGGTATCTACGATCCTCCTCGCCGTGAGACCAAGCCCTCTATTGGAGAGTGTTCTCAGGCAGGCATCAAAGTCCACATGCTCACTGGTGATCACCCCGAGACTGCTAAAGCTATCGCCAAGGAAGTTGGCATCATCCCCAAGAACCTCGGCGTTCTCCCAGATGATGTTGCCAAGTCGATCGTCGTCAAGGCTACCGACTTCGACAAGATGTCCGACCATGAAATCGATTCTCTCGAGGAGCTCCCCCTTGTCATTGCCCGATGTGCCCCCGACACCAAGACTCGCATGATTGAAGCCCTGCGACGCCGCGGCGCCTTCATGGCCATGACTGGTGACGGTGTCAACGACGCTCCCTCTCTATCCCGCGCGGATGTCGGTATTGCCATGGGCTCCGGCTCTGACGTCGCCAAATCCGCCGCCAAAATTGTGCTCACCGACGACAAGTTCAACTCCATTGTCTCTGCTATCCGAGAGGGCCGCCGCATGTTTGACAACATTCAAAAGTTCGTCCTGCATCTGCTCACCTCTAACGTCGGTGAGGTGATTCTCCTGGTTGCCGGTCTGGGATTCGTTGATACTAGTGGTTTCTCCGTATTCCCAGTCTCGCCTCTGCAGATCATCTGGATCAACATGGTTACTTCCTCCTTCCCTGCCTTTGGACTCGGCCGAGAGCAAGCCGCGCAAGACGTCATGCGCAAGCCTCCCCAGGACAAGAAGCGTGGTGTATTTACCAATCAAATCATTGTCGATATGATTGTCTATGGTATTTTGATGGGCGCATGCACCATGTGCACTTTCGTCATCATCATCTACGGCGCCAACAACGGCGACCTTGGCAGGGACTGCAATACACACTACTCTAGCTCTTGCGAAGCTGTTTTCCGCGCTCGTGCTGCCACCTTTGCCGAACTCACCTGGTTGATTCTCGTTTCCGCCTGGGAGTTCAAGAGCCTTCGCCGTTCCATGTTCCGCCTCAACCCCGATGATGACAGCAGCTTCCCCGTCTTCAAGGACCTGTATGGCAACAAGTTTCTGTTCTGGTCCGTCATTCTCGGCGCTCTCTCTGTCTTCCCCGTCGTGTACATTCCCGTCCTCAACCACAAGTTTTTCAAGCACACTGGCATCAAGTGGGAGTGGGCCCTCGTGGTCGGCTTCACTGTTGTCTTCGTGGTTGGCATCGAGACTTGGAAGCTCGTCAAGCGCACATTCCGCATTCTTGAGGATCGCCCTGTGCAACGTGGTGCATGGGGCCAGGGCAGTCCCGATGACCAAGGACCCAAGTTCCGCAAGACATTGTCCGTATCGAGTTTCAAGACGTGGGCTTCGTTCTCAAGGAAGGACACTGAGGGATCCAGATCGGCTGTTTAACATGCAGATGTCTGCGATCAAGCAAAGAAATACCATAAAACTCAAGAAGTTATTTGAAGGCACTATTTACAATTACCATATAGATAGATGGAAAAGCAAACTCGGGAGGAATAGCTTCTGCTGGTGTAATAGTATTGGGAATTTCTTGTTTTTATTGCTACTTGATAGCCAATAATCTAGTTTCAACCTCTCAATCAACGCCTCTTGCAGCTTGTGCATGCCAGTTCTAACTCTCCATCGCGTGAATACCACGCCTTCAAAACTCCAGTAAATCGCTCAATCCGTTTTCTCTACCACGTGCCACGGTGTTTGTAAATCATCTCCATTCGTTCAGCTTGATTAAGCCTACTCGTCGGCCAGGTTGTAGATTTTTTGGATGTCGGCGAGCATGCCCTTGAAATCAATCTCCAAGTCCTTGACCAGACCATCCTTGAAGCCAAACACCCATCCGTGGACAGTGGGGAACTGGTTCTTCTTGTAGCTCTGCTGGACAGCGGCCGTCTTGACGACGTTGCGGACCTGCTCGACAACGCTCAACTCGACCAATCTGTTGTATCTAGCCTCCTCTTCGGTAATGGCATCCAGCTCCTTCTCGTGCAATCTGTACACATCTCGAATGTTTCTTAACCAAGGGTTCAGCAGACCCAAATCCTTGGGCGTCATGGCAGCCTTGACACCACCACAGCCATAGTGGCCACAGACAATAATGTGCTTGACGCCCAAGTGGCGCACAGCATAGTTGATGACGCTCATGACATTGAGATCGGTATTGACCACCAAGTTGGCAATGTTGCGTGTGACGAAGGCCTCTCCGGGCTCGAGGCCAAGGATCTGCTCGGCGGGGATGCGAGAATCACTGCATCCGATCCAGAGGTACTCGGGGGACTGGCCTGCATTGAGGCGGGTGAAGAACTCGGGGTCCTTGGCGGCCTTTTCGGAAGCCCATTGCTTGTTGTAGTCGAGGAGACGAGCGGCGAACTGATCGTTGTCGGGCATCTTGTTGGAGTTGGAGGATGAGGACGATGAGGAGCAGAAGCGGATTGCGGCGGCTTTGGATAAGGTAGCAGGGCGGAGAGTAGAAGACGTTGCGACGACGTTTCGAAGCGGTCGGATGTATGATCGAGCTTGGAGCATGAGGGTGAGGGGAACTGAGGATGGCAATGAGATGTGGTGCGGGGGATATCGGGAGTCAGGTTAGGTAAGGGAATATTTTTTTTGTTGAGGATAGGCGTTATCGATGCCGAGCGTGGTTGCAATGCTTCGATATTTTTGGTTTATTAGTGTATGATTGGGCGCTTGAAGAGGAGCGCGCTAACAGCCGGAATTGACAGGGCCATTTTCGGCTTTGTTGGAGGGGGACCCCGCTGTAAGGACTGCTGCGTTTGGTGCCTCAGTCACTGTGTGTGCTGGACCGGCGGGTTAGTGCGCTGAAGAGGCCTGACGCCAGTGGGCAACATTAATCAATAGTGGGCTAATTTGAGGGTTGTCTGGGCATGCCACACTTACTTACACGCTGTTGTAAAAATGACGCAATTTCTAGTTATAACATAATAATACTTATATGTGACAGGCTTGAATTGACGCTGAATGAATTTTGTTGTTGATGTCTCTGCCTCATTTAACAAGCTCAACCACATCGGACGACGGTGGTTCAATGTAGAGCGGCATTGGCGGCCACGAGCTTTTACAGTACCTGTCAACGCCCTTGCATATGGATACCAAACTGGTGATATCAATTGTACATTAAAGAAAATACGCTAAGATATTGCTTACAACGTTTAGCAGAAGCCAAATCCGCTTCTGAAGCCAAGGCACAGCGTGTCGTAGCCACCACACCATCGTCACATACTTCAACAGCATCCACGGCAAAGCCCATCAAGTAAATTAATTGTTCTTGAAAGGCTTACCTATTAGACATCACCTTCACTGTTCAAACACAATCCTTCACTTGAATTCAATGCAAAATGCAATGTCCGGCGAATATGCTCCGGCAGATGCGTCATATTAGGCTTAGCTGGGTACCCAGGCCGAGAGAGATGCCTCCGATTGGCCACTAGTTGAGCCGTCGACCCTGATGTTCTTGTTTTAGCGCATCAACCCACTGTTTGGAAGACCCTTTGCCGCCTGAGCTGTTCCTCTTTACCCCCAGTGCACGCTCTGTGCAGCCTGAATTGAGAATCCCAGCGCCCCCGCCACAGTGCATTTTCAGGGTCCAGTGCCATCCCCTACACAATGCCTTTGGCTAATTTGGTCACCCACATCCTTCTATTCGTCCACTTTTCGATGTTCTTTAAACGTCATTTTATCGAATTCTTGCATGGGATTCTTCAACTTTTCTTCCTTTTCCAATTCTCTTTTCACATCTTGCGTTTTGGTTTTCGCATATATTCTACCCTGCGCCTTGTCCTTGTAGGGAGTACACGACCCAACACATATCGCCGCATCACCCCCAAACCGCGATTATTGAGCTGCGACTCATCAGCGGTCCGACTGTCGGACTCCATCGCTTTTCATGCTCTGATCGGCTCATGAACGATCCCGGTAGTCGCCGCCCTATCGCGCAGACCAGGACGTCGCCGCGTGACAACGCCAGCTGGTCGCAGAACGATGGGCAGCAGCGCCTTGATCGTCGTGCCGCTGCGCCGGCCTACAATCGACCAGATGTCTCTCGGCTGCTCGCTGGCGAGAGCCTGCAATCCGTATGTATCTTTTTCACCGGCAGAGAAAACTGTTTTTCAAATTATAATGCTCAAGCACTTACATGATATAGGTCCGGTGCACCACGCAGGAGCTCAACCGCTACAAAGAGGTAGCCGGCGGTCCGTCTCGGGTGCCAGTCTCGGTCGAAGCACAACATGCGTTTGAACAGTACCAAGCAAGGAAGAAAGAATTGTCGGATGTCCATCAACAGAAGAAGCAGAAGCAGAAGCAAGCAGACGAAGAGACATGGAGGCGTCGCTCTTCAGAAGTATCGTCACGTCGCAGACTATCGCCCAGGCGAGGCAAGGTATGTCTGCCTTAAACACCACTTGACATTCATCACGGTGACTAATACATGCATCAACTATAGATAAAAAACGATCAAATAGCATGCCATTCTTGCCACCGGATTAACAGTCCGGAATGGCGCGATGGACCCGACGGACCAGGCACACTCTGCAATGTTTGCGGCCTGGTATACGCAAAGCGAGAGGTTCACCGCCGTGAACTCGAGAGATGGAAGGAAAATGCTCCATGAGACAGCCGCCGCTAACGTTATTACGAAAAAGCATTGGCGTTGGGATTAATGATTTGCATTGTGTTTTGTTTAGAGGATACCTAGGATGTTTTTGCGCTGCTTTCTTGGTTTATTTCAACTTCGTATCAGCGATTTAGCACTATGTAAAACGCAGTATCGTGCTTTAGGATTAACTTCTAATATAGAGTCTTTTAGGACTAATTAATTGTGTATAATAATTTTGGCCTGAAGCTGAGTTTATGTAGGGTAGTGTGAATGCAGCCTGCGCCGTTGAAGCGACGCGGTTCATTGTGGCCACCACGGGTCTCTTCCCCGCAATCAGATCTGGCGGGGCGATGAATTCGCTCGCTTGCGAGAGTAAACGTCGCTACCAGAGACAATCATGAAGTAAAGCCTTATTTTCTTGTTCCTATTTTCTTGTTTCTTTTTTCATATAGCGTTATACTTGAATGTTATGCGAATCGCTTCAAAACATCAGTGTCTCCCTGGGTGGCGAATTGTCGACGAGGTCACGTAGTGCCGCCCTTAAACTCTACTTTGACACCCTCTCAGTGACGCCATGGTGATGATGGTGTGTTTTCGACTATTATACTTCTAAACCGGGGATTTATCGCTTCTGTAGCGGTCTACAATACACCGGCGTCCCTTTTATCATCAGTAATGTCGATGCTTCACCGTTCTCGAGCATTCGGTACATACCTCAACGGCTCTTCAACAAATGCATCTCGTCTGACGCCTCGAATATGCATCAGTGCCCATCAGAGCCACTCATACAGCAAGAAGAGCGAGAAGCGGGGAGAGTCTAAAACTTCGACTGCACCTCAATCAACCAGCAAAGTCAGGTAAGGCATTCCTCGATTCACGCTCTACAAAGCTATTGTGCTAATTATGGGCTTACAGCAAGGACCTCCATAAGCAAAATGAAAGACTACAGCGAGATGAAATCATTAAGCAAAAGGCAGAGGAGAAATCTCCTGGAAATGATGAGAAGAAGGCTATCCCAACCACTGGTTTGAAATCAGGGCCTTCTGGGTCGGATGGCAAATGATCTTTAGGCCAGGCAGAGATTCTTTTCGCATATTCACCGCAATTATCATCCTCATATAGCTTACCCTAAGAACTATAGCCCAATTGAGGCTGAATATCAAGAACCATTGGTCTTGCTTCAGCCCTTTTGTACAATGTTTCGCGGAACATGTCACAAGTTCGTCCATGCTAATGTCGCACATATTTACTACGACTTTGCACTCATCTTCAGAGCTCGCTCCCCTCAACACCGAGCTATCTCGTGAATGACGTACGGACCGTTCGGCGTTGCATCGCATACAATACCTGGCGAACAGCCTCTTTGCTAGCCCAAAATAGGCTTCCCCAGCGTGGTGCATCCTTTTAGCACCACAGCGCAACACCCCTGCACTTTCGGGTTAATCTCACGACGAGCTGGTGGCAATCACGCTAAAACCGTCGCGGGCGCATCAATGGGGGCCGAACGCTATATTGCATCGCTAAACAAGAAATCCGGGGTATATAACTGTATATAGTTTCTAGCCTTCCCTCCTTCTTTTGATTCGGTTTGTAAAGCCATTGCTGGCAAACACGTCCACTCACAAGCTATCATGTCCGTCTCAATTGCCCAGCTGTCGTTTGAGCACCACCGCGTGCCATTTGGCATCGGAGAGTCCAAGCCCAGGATCTCTTGGCGTTTTGGCGGCGATGCATCAAATTGGATGCAGACTAGCTACGATTTGCAAATTCAGAAGAATGGTGCCGGGTCCGCTCACAGCTCGGCTTTCTCCAAGACATCGTCAGACTCTCTGTATGTGCCTTGGCCAGCCAACCCGCTGGGCTCAATGGAGAGCGTGAGAGTGCGGGCCAGGGCTCATGGATCCAAGCAGTCGTCTACTCCTTGGTCTGATTGGGTCACTGTTGAGACTGGCCTTCTGAAAAATGAGGACTGGTCTGGCGCAGTGCCTATTGCTGCTGTTAGGGACTATGATGTGAACGCCCCTAAGAGACCAATCTATTTCCGAAAGGATTTTGCTGTCGGCGACGAAATCAAATCTGCTCGTCTATATATCACAGCTTTGGGCCTATATGAGGCAGAAATCAATGGTCATCGTGTTGGTGACGCTGTACTCGCTCCTGGCTGGCAATCGTTCAATTATCGACACGTCTATGACACCTACGATGTTACTGAACTAGTCAAGAGAGGTGACAATGCCATCGGCATTACTGTTGGAGAGGGGTGGTTCTCTGGCAGAATCGCTTTTGACGGGAGGAACTGGTGGGGAAATAATGTTGGCGCATTGTCGCTTCTCCGAGTCACGACCAAGAGCGGTAAGACAATCACTCTTCCGACAGACAAGACGTGGAAAGCGAGCACTGGCCCTGTGGTTTCGTCAGAGATCTACGACGGCGAGACTTATGACTCAAGGCTCGAAGCTTCTATCAAAGGTTGGTCGAGCTCCTCATTCAACAGCACTTCCTGGCTCGATGTAAGTGAGCTTCCGCCTGTAAAGGGCGCTCTTGTTTCTCCAGACGGGCCACCAGTTCGAAAACTGGAGGAACGAAAGATCGAGAAGATTTTCAAGTCTCCATCTGGAAAAACCATCATCGACTTTGGACAGAACCTTGTCGGATGGCTGAATCTTAGAGTTGAAGGCCCTAAGGGCACCAACATTACCATGCACCACGCTGAGGTGCTTGAGAATGGAGAGCTGGCTTTGAGGCCACTACGATCTGCCAAGGCCACAGACACTCTCATTCTTCACGGTAATGGCCCTCAAACCTGGGAGCCTCGATTTACTTTCCACGGCTTCCGGTATGCCCAAATTGACGGCTGGCCGGCGGAGACTCCCTTGGACGAGAACTCAGTCAAGGCCATTGTGGTGCACAGTGACCTGGAGAAGACGGGCTCATTCGAATGTTCACATGCTCTACTAAATAAATTCCACTCCAACGTCGAATGGTCAATGAAAGGAAACTTCTTGTCCATTTCCACAGACTGCCCTCAACGTGATGAGCGTCTGGGTTGGACCGGTGATGCTCACGCTTTTGGTCCTACAGCCAATTTCCTATACAACACTGCTGGTTTCTGGAGAGGCTGGCACAGAGACATGTGGTCTGAGATACAAAGACGAGGATCCAATATAGTACCCTTTTTCGTCCCAACTGTTCCTCCAGACAGCAACGACCCCGGCGCCGCCGTCTGGTCCGATGTCTCCGTAGCTGGGCCCTGGAACCTCTTCCAATTCTATGGAGACAAGGGTATGCTCAGCGAGCAAGCACCCCAAGGTCGAGCATGGATCGACAAAGGACTCCCCCGCAATGAACAACGTCTCTGGGACAGAAACAGCTTCCAATTTGGAGACTGGCTCGATCCAAAAGCACCCCCCGAACAAGCCGACGCGGCTACGACCGCGAAACATCTTGTGGCCGATGCTTACCTCGTTCGAATGACTGAACTACTTGCCAACGTGTCTGACATTCTAGCTGATTCCACGGCTGCCACCGAATACCGCAAGCAGCACGACAGCCTTCGGAAAGAATTCCAAAAGGCATGGATAATAGACGGACAAATGGCCAACCGCACACAGACTGCTTACGCTCTTGCCCTTGAATTCGGTCTCATCACTGACAAGGACCAACTTGCCGCAGCCGCAAAAACGCTAAAGGACATTGTCGCTGAGAATGATTACCTAGTCGGCACAGGTTTTGCGGGCACACCTGCTTTGGGACCAGCTCTACGCGGAATCGGCGCCACTGACGCCTTTTACAGCATGCTGTTACAAACAAAGGTGCCGTCTTGGCTGTACCAGGTTGTCATGAACGGCACCACCACGTGGGAGAGATGGGACAGCATGGAGCCCGATGGTACAGTCAACACAGGGAGTATGACAAGCTTCAACCACTACGCCTTTGGGGCTGTCGCTGATTGGATCCATGCCACCATTGGTGGATTATCCCCCGCCGAGCCCGGGTGGAAGAAAATCAACGTCGAGCCAATTCCCGGAGGCGGCATCACAAACGCAGACACGACGTTTGTCAGCCCATACGGTAAAGTCAGGGCGAAATGGGCAGTCTCTGGAGACAAGCTGAAGTTGCAGCTATGGGTGCCCCCGAACTCTGCCGCGTCGGTAAAGCTTCCAAACGGCGATAAGCGTACAGAGGTAGGGTCTGGTTATCACGAGTTTGCGGATTGAATTGATATCTCCGCGGCATTGGTCGCATCCAACCAATCTATTTAGTGGTTCCTAGTCAAGCAACTCAACCTAAAAGCAGATGGTGCCTCGGATGACAACATTATGGCGCGCAGATGGCTTGCTTCTTGGTGTATATGTAACATCGTCATCCACAATAGAATGCTTACTTACCTTGTATTTCCTAAAATGAACGAGTTTCTACATCTAATCCCTGCTTCGATCGGCACAAGAGTTTCACAAGATGCCGTCAGTGCCGGCAACGTGTAAATCGAAGTTTCCGCCGTGGGACGGGGCGTATGTCCGCCACCCGTGTGCGAGAACATCGCGGAGTTGCGCTATTTCAAAATTTTACCGATGGATACTCCTCTGTCGGCTTAAGGTTACTACTTAAGACTAGAGGCAGCCAGTTTTGGCCTCTGATCGTGTTCTCGTTTGTGCAAGCGTTTCCGGTCGTCGCATGCGTGGTGGCTGACCTTCAGCCGCAAACTAATGTACCATAGTCACAACAAAGGCAGCCAACCAGTCATTAATGTTCTGAAAGCTGAACAAGCCGTTGTGGAAACTGTTAGGTACTCGCAATCTAGGGAGCAAGTCGTGTTCATCTTACGAATTGGCAGAGTACGCGATCTGTTCTTGTACTGGATGGGAGGCTTCTACATTCCTGTTTGGGTTGATCGACATCGAATCAGCCACGGTTCGGATGCTGTGTCGCAGTGTAGGCAACGGGCCTCCGAGGTCACTCAGGAAACGTTTCTTCTTGCAGATGGTGCACGAGAAGAAGCCGGCCGTGTCGTGATACTATCCCTGTAAGCACCAATTCAACTTTGAGTATTACACCCGCGGAGATGCCCGAATTCGACTATTGAAGCAAGCTACGACAACTTCACAGCACTTCCATCAATCTCATTAGAGTACATATACTTAGATTTATGCATTTTGCCTCACGTACCAATGCTAACGAGAAGGCGTTTGGGCCAACCCGGTGGTTGCTATTGGCACATCCGATAGATATGACTACGCCATAAACGACGATTCCCGATGCCCTCGTGGTGCTGCGTGAGGATGGGCTCCTATCGGTCGTCAGTGGCGTTTTGTGTGCAGTGATTATGATTAACCTAAGGAACATGCAGCCGAGCAATGATAGGGTCAGGGGAGTCGTCGTAAAATGATGGTCATATCCATGGTAACATTCATCTCTCGATTGACTAGGAGCATCCACCTTATCGAATACAAACTAATGTACAAATTGACAGTATTGTCCAATCAACAATCAACGTTTTTTTCTCTCGCGATCCGGTATATCTCCTGCGTTATCGGTAGCACATCAGACGACTTGATGGGCAGTCGATGAGTGCCATTCCACTCGATTATTGTTGACGTGCTCGGATCACAATAGTTCAAAGCCAGCTGACGGTGCAGGTGCAGCCCTTCGTCCTGGAGACCATGAACATGAAGAGTCGGAATTCGCAAGATGTGTGGAGATGGACATGTAGCTTGAAAGGATGCGGCGCTGTTATGGCTTGGACGTGATAGAGCAGGATTCACACTCTGTTGACTGAGGCTGACGAGGGGTGCACGCCCAGCCATCAGAACACCAAACTGATAGTCATTCCCTGTGCCCTTCAAGTTTTTCTCCTCCCGTAGCTGTTGATCGTAAAGCAGGCTTGCGGCTATCTTAGCGCCCTGACTGAACCCGAGCAATCCAACCCATGGGCCCAATCCTTCGTCTTCTAACTTGCACCGCTCCAGGCTCTGATGAATGAGCTGAATGATGGTCTCATCTCTCAGACTGGGTTGTCCAGGACGCCACCTCAACCAGCACCGAAATGGCCCCCCGTCTCCGTACACCTCAGCTATCCCCGGCCCGGCCTCGCTCAGAAATGGCCCGTCAGCAAAGACAAGGCGGAAGTCCGGTAGGTTTCGTATCAGTGCTCGACACTGAGCCTTGAAAATGGCGCCGGTGACGCCTCCTCCATGTAAGCATAGAATTCGTGGCCTGGTGTCGTCATGATTCCCTGAAGAAGTCGAACATCCTGACGGAGCAGAGAGCGCCGCCGCTGAGGCAGTCATAGTGAATGGTGGTAGTGTTGATGCTTGCACACTCTGCAGATCGACAGCGCAGAGGAGCGAAATGACGCTTGACACACAGAGCGAGCTGCTTTTTTTTTTTTTTTTTTTTTTTGATTAAGAGAAGAAGTGTCCGATCGCTGGCTTTACAAGATGAAGTCGATTGAATGGTGATGCAGACGTGGGACTCAGAAGGAAAATCGGCGTTAACTGGCAATTATCTAGCGACACCGCATGCTTATTATAATTCATTTTAAAGAATTGTGTATTCCGGCGCATTGCAAAGCAGGCCACAACTTCATGTGGTTCAGCCATGGCCCGATGAAGCTGAATATGATAAGCCCAATTCTAGCCAGTAAGAGGTATAACAGCCCCCAACACTCCACAGCAAACATGGGTTCAACGTGTGCTGTCCTTGCATGGTAATGAGTGGCCTCTGCATGAGTGGCCTCTGCTAGCTTGGGTTGTTTCGGCTATCATGGGCCGCGGGCACGATTCTCGTTCAACAGACTGTGCTGGCGGCCGCCGAGCTGGCGGGAATAGATGGATTGGCTTGACACTGTCTATCAGCTTCCTCCCGCTCGCTCGCAACATGCCATGACAAGGATAAGGTCCAATTCGGAGTCCGATGGGTGGGGCGCAGGGATGTATCGCCGGCTTACAGCATTGCGTGCCCAATCATGACAAAGGGACGAAACCGTTGCCGAAGGTTACCAATGCCGAAGCAGGCAATGTGGACGGAGTATGTAATCCCACAGCGGCATTGGCAATAACTATGACCAACCTGTTGCCATTAGAATGCTCTGCCGTGCGGTCTTTCTGCAACTCGTTGATCCTAAAACGAACCACTAGTTGGCAATTTGCGCCGTAAGCCCTTATTTCGCAGCCAATGTGTTCTGTTCCTTGACACTAAAAGCGGATGTGGCGTTCCTGTGGTTTGCAAAGTCCAGATTGACATGGGGGCAGAACGTGGTAAGAAACGATCATGGAAGAATGACATGGTAGTGGTGGCTTTAAGCATAGGGTGACAGCCGACAGGACTGGATAAGCAGAGACTATTAAATATGGTGCTGCAGAGTTAAAAGAAGCTTGATTTTTATTCTCTTACCACAATGGTACCCCATGCGAGCTAGTTACGGTGGGCAAGCGGAGCAAGGAGGGTAGCATAGCATGCAACGCAGGGAACATTGAGAAGAAAGAAGAGAAGGCCAAGAGATGGGATGATCCGGCACCTGCAAGAAATCATCAACACGTGTCTAACTAAAGAAGGAAATGCAAGGTAGTTAGTTACATTAATGGAGGGATCCTCGTATGCCGCTGAGTAATCGCAAACTTCCAACGAATGGCTGCAGCACCTTTGGCCAGCGTGCAAGGGTCCTTCGTCGTAAGAGCCAAAAGCATATACGACGGGTTGGAAAAAATAAAGAAAGGGTAGCAAGCGTGTCCCGCGAGCGGTGGCAGTCGCTCGCTTTCATTAACTACGGTGCACCACTGGCCGGCGAGCAACCCGATCTACCAACTTGGAGGGGGCGTGTTTTTGTGATGGCAGTTCTCAGTGTCTCTTCCGTCGGCAAATGCGACTGTTGTTACATCAAATCCCCGCAGAATTGGAACGGAAGCGTTCCCTTTGAGGTAACAGCCAAAACCACGCTGGTAAGGATATTGAGCTTTGGAGAATATGGTACCACCACATGCCAGCCTTGTTGAACGGCTTTTCTTTTCCTTTCTCCTAGCCACGGCCGTTGCCTGAACATAGGTGCGAGTAAGAGTGGATGTCTTCTTTTTGTTCCGTTGCATTGCGCTGGAGTCTCGACATCTTTGGTCTTGATAATGGTATGATCAAAACACGCCATTAGCGCAATAATCACACAAAGGGGTCTTAAACAAAGGTCGGTTTTTATTTTATTCTCCGGCAAAGTGTTTCGCACTGCTTGCTCAATGAGCCGTCAGGGCGCATTGTCCTTGGAGCAGGGTTCAATCAGCAACGCTCAAAGTTCCAGCCTGTTCTCGGTGTGCATATATGGTTTCCTTTCTGGATGCCTTCGGTTTTACAAAGCACACCCCTTCCCAGTGGCTGGTGGTTCCCTACTGTAGCCTTTGGAATCTACTTCACCTACTGGTCAGACGGAGTCGAATGTTGGTCCGACGACAATTTTAGCTTTGTCCAGGGCCAATTCCTTCAGCCTCTTACGCTGTCCGGGGTGCTAAGACGTGGAGGGAGAAGCATAATGTCAAATACATGTAATAACAGTAAGGGACAAATGAGTTTGACCACGGTAGCGGGACTCGGTGCTCTCTCAGACATCTCTACCATCCCTCTGTGCTCAGCTTAGTGGGTTTTAATTGGGGTACCATTGCGCCGCTGCTAGAGCGGCCAAGACGTACATGGAGGGGGTGCAGGGTTCAACACAAATCTTGGTGTGCCGCCGCTAAAGACTTGGCTGGAAGCGCCCTGGGTAGATTGGGTGTTTGGTACCGGAGGCGTGTGAAACAGAATCGTCTTGCTATGGCCACTCGATCCTCTGGGTTATTTTACTTGGTACACCCACTTGGCCCCCATTTGCCTTTAAAGCACACCACCGTCCCCTCCCCCCCGTCCATATATACATTGATGTTCGTCTTGTTTTCGGATTTTGAATAGCCTTCGTTTCTTCAACTTCCATACATACTTCCTTACACCATACCCCTTCCAACTACTACCTAACTTACATCGGCCCTTACCTCTTCCGCTCTAAGACACAGGCACACGCACACAGCCTCAGCAAGGAGAAATGCCAGCTGCAATGACACCCGAGTCTGTTGACGGGCTTGGACTTGCGCCCAGTCCTCCCTGTACTTCCAACAATGACAGCACCGGTCAACAGTCACCTCCTGCAGGAGACTCTGATGCAACTGCTGAGACAGACCAAAAAACCAAGAAGAGGATTCAAAATCGAGTCGCTCAAAGGACATACCGTAAGTGTTTATTTATCACAACGACACTGCCAAGTAAAGCAATGAGAACCAGTTACCAACACAAGCTGTCACAGGCAATCGCATGAAGCAAAGAGTTCAAGATTTAGAGCAGCAGTTGTGTGAAATGCGAGCAAGACAACAACAAGCCCAGTATGCTTATCCCTCAGAATATGCTCCTGTCATGAACACAGACGGATCAGTTTGCATGCCACCTCCTGGCGGGCTTGCTGGTGTTTCTTCGATATGGCAACCCAACCCTACCACACCTAGACACCCCAGCATGGCTGGAAACGAGATGTGGCCAGCCATGGGCCATGACCAGCGACCACCTCAAGATATGATGGGTTTTCCCGCTGCATTCATGCCCCCCGGCTTCTCCCAGCAACAACCTTTCAACAACGCCTCCTCCATGTCACCTCTCAATCTTCCTACATCAACAATCGACCAATTACCTCAGTCTATGCCTCCTCCCGATATGGATGCACAACCGATTTCACCAATGCACAAACTGGATGACAAATCCATGCTCTTCAAGATGGGTGTCCACGGCCAGAGTGAGTTCGCTCTTTAGTTACTCGGATCAAATTACAAGTTTCTAACCTTCACTTTCAGTCCCACAAACAGATGGGCCAGAAGAAGATAACGCAGCTTGGGCACAAAGTCCCTACATGATGTCACCTGGAAGCTCTAGAATGGGCACAATACCGCCATCTAGCCGCGGAGTGTCACACTCACCATGGGGCTCCATGGCAACAGCTACAGACATGTCAGACGATGGCATACCAGGAGCCAACAACACTATTGAAGAGCGCTTTGAATACGTCCTCGATTGTGCCCGCAAAGTGGGTTTCGAAACATTCGATTGTATGGCCGCTCAGTACTACGCCTCCAACTTTGACCAGTCAACTTCCCTGGCCATGGATCAACGTGTAAGCCGCAACCGCCACTTGCCTGCCATGCTGGCCGATTTGAGACAAAACTCCAATAACTGGAGCGTCTGGGAGCGTCGGGGCTACCAAGACGAGACACTCAAAGCAGCCGAAGAGATATGTGCACAGGAGTGCCGTGACTTTAGAGCCGGCGCGGACCCCGTGACGCTAGCCACGGTGCAACAGAAAGTAAGTCTAAATTTTGTCCGATGCAACCACCCACGGCTTCATTTATGCTAACCATGCCTGTTTCACCGCCACAGCTGCCAAATATATGGGCCCTCCTCACTGGATTGGCCAGCGGCACACCACTTCAAAGGCAAGGTGAACGCACCGCCTTGGTATACAACAGTATCAAGCAGCTGTGCGTCCTTGGAGACTCCATGACGCATCCTGGCGAGACCAACTAGATTTGGGAGGTGTTACATGTAAGTACTTGGCTGGCAAATTTAACAACGATGGCACCTAACTAACACCTCTGCCAGTGTTGAATTACTACCACAACCAGTATTGTTATCTTTTCATGTCTCAACACACAGCCATGCAAAAAAGCAAGAGTGTCGGTGTTTTTTCTTAGACGGCTTTTTTTTATTTGCTTCATATTTGCTTCGGCCTCATGTTTGCTGTTTTGAATGCACGGCGTTTAACAAAGGGTTTTTGTCAGCTAAGGTACAGTCGCCCCAAAAAGCTGGGGTGTGGGCTTGGGTATCATGACGCGCAGGATTTCTTGGCTTTTCTAGTTTGCGTTTGTTCCTTGATTTTGCGTTAGGCCACTATTAGAAGTACAATCTTACTATGAGATGTTCTATTTTGCGACTATTCGCAGTCATTCTTCCGATAACCCAGGGTTCCGAAGACTTGACACGCAAGTGACGAAACTAAATTGCAACATCAGCTCATCATGGCCTGACAAGTCTCGATGGTTGAGTTACATCAAGCCGGCGGCCGTTAAGACCCTCTTCGGAGCGACTACGGTGCAACAGAAGGGAGAAACCGGGGTCGAGTTGAACGAGGATGGGATGAAAAGTATGCGTAGGCGAGGAGCTACATCGGCCTCGCATCGCTCACAGAATCCGTACGGATACCGCAGTGTATGCGAGAACAAAGCTTAAGACGAGACTTGCTGCAAAGTAACGCTGACAGCGTCTTACTTTGATCCTTCGATTGGGTGAAGCAATGTAGGAGGGGGGGGCGTGTGTAAGTGCAGCTCCATTGTAATGAAGCCCAGTAGTCGGAAGGAATGACGGAATGCAGAACAACAAGTAAGAGGCTCACAACGAAACATTATTGGTTGGCTGGAAACGACGGCCCTTTCGACATCAGCAAGCCACAAGGACGCATGAACCCAATTCGATGTGGCTCCCGAGTTCCGCTATTTACTCTTATTGATCTACAGTCATCTTGGCACTCAGACGCAGCAACAGAAGAGACACGGGCATTCTACGTCAGGAGACTGTCTGTACTCCAGTCCTGCTCCGTGGCATACAGAGGCGTCGATCTACCCAGAGCAAGCCGATATGGCGTTTCGACCGTCTCATACGGGGATCATCTGTGCTAATGCAGATTGCCAGTCTAGGCATCAACGCGCCGACAAACCCTTAACCAGGAAGAGATCGTCCAGAGTCAAAGTCTACAAGTGGCCGTAGCCGGTTCTTCTTCGTTTATTATTACTTGACTTCGAATATTTGCAGATGTCGGCACAGGGGGGCGTGAGGATGGGGTCCGGATATCTAGTTGATATACAGGGTTCTATCCAGGTACTACAAGGGCATGTTTGAGGGTACCATCCATGTGCTATGCTCAGGCCATTTAGGAAGCTCGTAGGGGTACAAACGATCCATGTCGCACCTACGATGCTCGTGGTGTGTCCGGGTTGTTTGCGAGCCACGCGTTCCAAATAACTCACCGACTGCACGTCCGACGACTTGGTTTTAGGCCCTGTCCTGCACCCAAGAGTCCCTGCGCAAGTTTGTATTTACGGTTATCTTCTGGCACGTCCTAGTAGACGCAAAAGTGATCCGCTGTGGTACATTGGGGATTTGCTTCGCCCTGCTGCTTGGCTTTGGGACCGACCCCGCGTATTTTCTCACAGATGGGACCCGAGACCAAATGTCACCGACCTAGAAGGGGCAAGATTCTCGATGACTTTTCGGGGCAATGACCAGTCCAAGCTTTGCACTGCTATGGGCTAGTGACGTTGATACCTCAATAAGCTTGGTCGCAAAGCAAAGGGCCTAATACCAGCAGCTCGCCAAAAACAAAACGGGAAGCTAGCCACTTTCATGTCCCTCACTGACAGGCTTACCTCATATTAGAATGGTTAATTCTCTGCCTGCTGCAGGAGAATGACTCTCAGTGCATCAGCCAGAAGTAAGGCAATTAATTGGTGGAAACTTACTCGCAGGCCCCCATGGACTAGAGGCAGTGGCGAGGGTGAAAACGGGCCACCAACGATGCCGGACAGTCTTGTCGACCTGGCAAGAAAAAGCCTCGATCAACTTCCCGCCTCTTGGCACCAGAGATAGAAGACCAAAAGCCGCACCAAAGTTGCCTATGAAGATATGAAAAGCCGGAGCAGCCAAGCGCATCAGCTCCATTCCGACCGCACATGCAGCGGAGTGGCACCGAACCCGGCACCCAGTTTAACTGCAACGTTTCTCCTCCAACTTTGTTTTTGCTGGGTATCATACCCTAGTGTAGACCACTATCTTGTGCAGTACCCTTGTGTTCTGTTCATGCAGGCTGGAACAGACGTCGACCGTTTCGTCTCCTCCGTCCCATACCTCTGGCCACTTTTGTTGCTAGGACCCATTGCGTGGGCTAATGGTGCGTCAATTGCCTCACAGCTGAGGGTTAGGTTGCCCAAAGATTGCCTTTATCTCTAACCACCACATTCCACCAGTAGGAGACCAGTGCTGCCTTTGCTACATGTACTCGTCAGATCCTATTCCACCTCCCCCCGGTCCAGGAAGGGTCAGCGCCATTTCCCGATGGCGATTAGGAACGCCGACCGAACGACCCACACAGCCAACCCGGAAGGCCGCCGCCAAGATGCTGGCGTTGGGCCAAGATCAGCACTGGACCAGGATGCGATTGGGCTATTGGGGAGCCTTTGGGGGCACCCATGCCGCCAGCTGTGGTACTAAGTGGAAACAAAGCATGATACACAGAGTCAAGAGTCTTGGAAATTGGGCACGTACCAGAATGGGCTCTGGCCGACACACAACAAGAGACTCGAGAGCCTCACTAACTCCAATTCCCCATCACGACCCCGCACACCCCATCCTCTAATAAGCTTCTTCTTGTCTCTCTTGGACATGGGGAGGCAAGAAAGCCAAGCTTTGCGCAGCCACACTGCCTCTAACCTTATTTTGCAAAAGATGCAGCCAGCTAATCAAACCGGTTATGGATGGTACTTTGTGTTTCCGGTGAGGCGTCTACGTTTTGGCTGCGCAACAAACACCCCTGACCACACGAGCACGTTGTCGACCACTGTGCTATACATTAACTGCTCGTGCAGCGCAGTGATAGTGCTGACGTGGTGGCGCACACTAACAAAAGAGACTTTGTGACTTTGGAGGCCGTAGCGATAAATGGCTTGGCTAAGTCAAGATACGTTTACGGGTCCGAAAGCCGCCCTCAGATAGGTGATCGTCAGCTTTTCTAATAATAACAGACAATGAAAAAAAATAACAAGAGGCTTAAAAACGTGTTGGTGTTTACAAGCCTCAGAATGGTGCAAGCAGTCGGTGCACATGTACCCGCACAGTAAGCGTAAATAAGCATGGCCAAGCGCGTTATCTAACGAAACCTTAGCAGCTGTACGAGGTATTGCCTAATGCAGTAGCACAGATTATGCTTGATAGATAGTTTCAACCCCCCTACAGGCTTATGTGTCCCAGTTCCACGTGTGTCTGAGTAACGAGAGAATCGGCCAGCTAGCGGGGAGAGCGAAACAGGCGTGTCTATAGCACAGCGTGACATATGGAAGATCTGTGGCTCGATGCATTGAAAGCCGCCGCCTCTTTGTAACTTAGGCGGAGGGGCAGTTTGTTGCTCTGCATACGAGCTTGTCGAAGACTCCAAGAAAGAGACAGGGATGGAGGGGGGGTGTGTGTTGGCACTGGCTGTTATTTCCTTTGCCTCTTTGGGCCTATCACGGCTAGGGGTCACAAAATAGATAAGTGCTCTAGCCAAGTGTCTTGTTCCCGATCCAAACTGCATGGCGACTTGATGGCTCATCGAAGCATGCCAGAAGATGACTAAAGGGGAAATGTAACAAAGTGGGAATTATGTTAATGATTTCGCAGGAACTTTTGAGTTTTGATACGGGACAGTACGGAATCGCACGACGCAAAAGTTATAGCCGACGGTATTTTGTTTCCAACATGGCCATGCTGAACGATTGGACCGAATGACAGCTATGTCGGAACATGGCCGTAAACATCGTCTGTCTCTCAGCGTCAGTGTTGTAATATTGATAGATCCCCCTTCTGCGTGGTCGGTCTGGTGGTGTGTATGAGCTGATTTATCACGAGATTGAGCAAATCCCCCATGATTGCGCCTAGGCCAAGGCCCGGCCAAGACGTTGCAAGGGCCACTTTTTATAGTTATCTCGGAATCTGAAAAGAAAGGAAGGACGAACGAACGTAGCAGGACGAGTCCAAGCAACGGGGAAGAGTCGTCGTCATCCCACCGATACTCTGAGCTTTGTGGTTCCCACCATTGTGGAGGACCAGTACACAACTATTACACATAGGATATGTGGGAACACCTCGCACAGTGTGCCCAGTGCAATATGTAGCATGTCTTGTATGTGCCATGCCATGTATGCACAGCGCCGCCCTTGGCTTGCGTCTACCGCCGCCACCTGTGTGCTTGGGGGCCATGTTCCGCCAAATAAACTTCACCAGAACGCTGAGCCGCTAATGAGACACTTGGACACCCAAAATTCCTTCACTAATTGTACCCTCACTATAATGGAGTATTCTGGAGCTGTGAATGCTTGCTCCACTCGATCCGATACAGTTTTTCACCTACTCGAGATGAAGTATACGGGTCGGTCCGCTAAAAGACAAACAACTTAAACCTTAAACAATAAACCTACCGATTCATATTTCATATTATAAACTCTCTATTCTTCGCTTCCAGAGAGGCAGAGCCATGTATACTTTACTCATGTCGATGCTAGATAAGTGTTCAAGAGTCGCTCAAAATCAAAGGAAACCACACTGTTTGAGAAAATATTATAGCCATTGTCATACATATGCTCATTCCTATATGCAGGCTACTCCCATACCAGTATTAACTAATCCAAGCTCTTTATTTACCTAGTTCCCATATCCCCAGTATACGCCTATCCCCTCCCTTCGAACCTCTCCCAATGGAAAAAAAAAGAAGCCGACACTAAAAGCAGAATAAAAATAAAACAATGTGATAAAAAAGAAAGCCGAACCCGAACAGAAATTTCAAAATGAAGAGAGAGAGAGAGAAAATTGAAGAAAACAACAGAAAGAAAAGCTAGCCGCCCAAGACCAATGAGGGTATCAATGCTTTGTCGAAATCAGGAAACAATTCAGCAGTATGCATCCAACAAATTCAAAGCTCAGAGGCTCTTCCATGCGTATCGTTTGTATTTTTACTTTCCCTAGTGCTTGCTTCGCCTAGATGCTGCCAATGACGGAAATGCTATTTCTCTTTCATCCATCATTGCCGCTCAATGAGTTCACCAGCGGTTGCAGCAGGCACGGCGCCCAGCGCATGACCTTTGCTTCCCCTTGTCTGTCTTCACGTCACTAAGCCGTTCCAAATAATGGAATCAACAAGCATGAGCGCCATCTCCATTGACAACACAAAAGACAGCTCTGCGTTGTCCGCCAGTTGGCATCGCGACCTTGATATCGTCGCCAAGGGCACTCATGACTTGCAGCTCTTGTGCATCTTGGTGGTTAGTGGCAGTGGGGGAGGGGCGCGACAGTGGGAATTTAGTGGCCGTGGCAGGTCACTGGCCCCCTAAAGCTCCCACCTGACACACCCCACACAACCACTAAAGCCCCCCAACTACCCCCATCCGCCACTGCCAGCGGCACTCAACCGCACGCGACGTCGCTTGGGCGGCGCTCATTGGTCTGCATGTATCAGATGCCATCGACGACCACATCATGCTCTTTGGGCACCATCGCCATATCCCGGCGTGCTATAAACAGGCGCTGCGCCGTGCGTATGGTGCGCCGTCAAACTTGGGTATGCCTCTGGATATGTCGCAGCAGTCGAATCCCATCGTGGTGGAGTCGCTGTCGAGGGATGATGGCTAACGGGCGTGTGCAGTCCGCTATGGCCATAGCTCCCACTAGATACTGTACGAGTATCATATGTTGTAACGGCAGGGAGAGGGTTGGTGTTGATGCGCATCGATGGTGGTTGGTTGGGGCTTGTGTTCCTCATGTTTGGGCTCATCCCACGACCTGGAGCCGGGGCGTATGGAGCCGTCGTATAAGGCGTCCAGCCAGCCTGTGATCCGGAAAGGGATCGTGGTGATGGGATAGCGTCATGGTGGACACCGGAAGCAACCGAGTACTGGCCTTGCATCTCTCCATGGTGAGATCCAATCCCAGATTGCGATGGCATACCGTGGCCTGGAGGAGTTGGAAGGGTGGCATAAGGCGCAGAGTTGATAGGGGGGACCATGTTGGCCGCTGGCACAGTGCTGCTGGGGCTTGCGCTGTACTTGCTGATAATCTTCTTCAGTGCTGGCTCAAGAATCTTCCAAGGGAACACCTTGACATCCTTCTCGATGTTTCTGGGTTTGGGGTTGGGGAAACCCATGATGAGTTTGAAGAACTCCTCGCTGTCCGGCTTGGACTTGGAGACTGTAAATGGGTGGAATCCTTCCAGATTGCGGCGGATGCGGTTCTTCTCTTCCACACTGAAGCGGTTTGGCGAGGCCACGAGCTGCTCTAGCAGTTGAATTGTATCAACTGATGTGACATAGCACTCATTCTTTTCAGCCCACCAAATGCAGGAAACGCAGATGGAGTTGGGAGGGCGTTCATTGACTGGCACAGGGCGAAATGTAGCTGTCAGAGTCGAACCTGTCTGCGTCTTGCGGAACAAGACGATACGGCGTCTGTTCTCCCATTCCTCTTGAGTCCAGCTCTCCGCCATAGTATCGAGCTTGCCGCTAATCTTTAGTATAGCCTTGTTTGAGAATAAGGAAACATGGTAAGGGCTGTTGCCGGCCGAACCATTGGAGATGGTGCTTGTTCTAATGAGCTGAGGTGTTGCTCCGCTGCTGCCACCAGATGATGGCATGGGAAGAGGTGTGAGGCTAGATCGTCCAGTCACCGCGTCTAAGCTGCCGGAGCTTCTACCGGTGCTACCAACGTGAGGCCCAAAGCCTGCCCATCCAGGGATAGACCGGCGTTGGCCGTAATGCGGCTCTGCAAAACTGCTGCTTCTGTATGCTGTAATCATGTCGTTGTTTGCTTGTGGAAATGGATTTGAGAATTGTGCTTGCTGTGCTGATGGATAATCGTATGTATTTGTAGTCGTATCCGGTGTAAGTTGAGGCTCGCCGCTGGTTTTAGGAGAGGTTCCCGGCTGATCCAGTTGTGTGGCAGGTGCCGGAGCGTCATGCTTAGAAGCTTTACCTGTCCGCGTGATGTCTTCTGCAGACCCGTCCAGGTACTGAAAAGACCCTGCAACCGCTCGCGAGATCTCTTCTCCTGTTGGGCCTTCGATAATCAATGACAAAGGCACGTTGCTACCGGTGCAGCCCGTGACTAAGAGCTGTGGTGCATCTGCGCTGCACGAGTATACAAACCCTGTCGTGTCCTGGTTATCTCTGGTGACGTCTGTCATTGGACATTTCTCTGATCCAAAGAACAAGGAGAGATACTGGGACATCGCGAAAATATCGTATTGCAAGGATACCTTCAAATAAACTTTCGTTCCAAAGGTGCCCGACGATGGATGGCACGACAGGACAGTCGGGCCAGTAGGCATATACTGCGCTACAGCATTGTTCGAGGCAAACGATTGCTGATTGAGTTGCGCGAACTTGTCCGCGCCAGGACCAGGGAACGCTTGCGTTTGGTATTGGTCATATGCTGCGTCTTGGTATCGTGTTGGATCGTACCCTAATGGTTACATCCGTTAGCAACACTCACTAATGTTGCAAACTCTGCGGTTGAGAGAGGGAGATGGCGTCGATAGAATATTCACCGCGTCGTGTTATCTTCTCAGTCGATATCGCTGTGGTACATACCTTGCAAAGAAGGCAAGGATGCCTTTGTGTATGCAGCCATGCTGAAAGTTCTAGGAGCTGACTGACTGCTCGAGTCTTTACTATTCAGAGCCTGTTGCAAGTCTTTGGAGTTCAAAAACGATAGATCAGAAGCTTGGTTTAAGCTGCCGCTTTGAGTGACAGCTGTGCTTCCAACTTGATACTGTTGCTGCAGTCGCTGTTAGTCTCTAGTGTTCAGGAGGCTTGGGGGACTCTGTGCGAGTCAGTGCTAAAAGAAGGAGATGTGATAGGGAAGAGACGGGTAGATGAGATATGAACTGGACCGTTGAGAAGGGTCATGTAAAGTTCAGAGAATAAGACAGATGAGCCAAAATATCCGGGAGTTAGATTTACCTCAAACAGTTTGCAAGACGTGTTCTGGAACTCGACAATCGACATCAAGTTGCAAGAAAAGGGATGAGATGTTGAAACGAGAAAGTATTGTTCTCAGAAGACGCGAGCAAAGAACAGATCACGGTAGTGTCTTGGGAAAATGAAAGAGCGGCTGGGGTTCTGATGTATAAACCAAGGTCTCAAAGAGAGGTCTTAACAGCAGCGGATCAGTCAAGTTGAGAGGGGCTTGACTGGTCTCCGAGGACTTGGGCGTCGGAGATTTGATATGCGACAGTTCGAGTGGCTAAACCTGGGATCCAGTGCCTTTCCCTCCAGATCGCACAAGCTTGTTTATGATGCCGCACTAGTTTCTCCTGCCCTCTTGCGAAGGGGGGGCTGGGTGAGACAAGTGATGGGTCCCGAGAAGGCTTCCGTGAGAAAGAGGTGAGATCCTGGCGCAACGATTACTCCGATCCTGAGCAGAAACAGCAGCATTCCAAGAGAAGGAGCTCGATTATGGGTCTTCTTCGTTGGCGCTCTTGTTTGGCAAGTGATGTTGCTCAAAGAGGCGAAGCGCTGTCTGAAATGGTCGAGGGGTGGCACAAAGAGAGAGAATTGCGGTCTCTTGGGCGGACGAATTGCCGACTGCGCGACTCGGGAACTGAAGTAGGCGCCTTGAAGTACTCAATAATAAAAGTACAATGTGTTTTGGTACAAAGACCCAAATTATATGTGAGGTTCAAGAAAAAGAGCAGACTGCTTAGGATCATTCTGGGTCAGCATTCGTTTTTATTCGCGTAGTTGCTCGCTCCGTATGCAAAGCCACCCTCCAAAGCTTGAAAGTGGCATCTGCACGTGGAAAGGGACTAATGGAATGGAAATTACAACTTACATATCAGAGATTGGCGCAATGTTAGATGCAGCAACAGCGAAATGCCAAAAGTAGACGTCCTTGCTTGAAACCAGTGGGGGCAAAAAAGCTGGAAGCTGCATGTACCCAAGCTGGCTCGAAGGGAGGGAAATGAAGTTTAGCCTTCTCTGTAAGTTAGTCTACTGCGATGGCTGTTTGAAGGCACAATAGCCAAAGGAGATATTGAAGCAAGTGATGCACAGACGGTTTGCGCTGTGTAGAGGGAGATGAATAATAAAAGGGAAAAAGCAATGGGATGGGGAGCTTCTCGTCTAATCCCAGCAGGCACGGTCTGGCAGAGATTGTCTCGGGCCCCGCTGCGGGTGTCAGAGAAAGCAAAAAAAAAAAAAAAAAAAAAAAAAAAAAAAGAGAGAGGTTTTGGAGGCACGAGGAAGCGTTGCTTTTTGCGGAATGTTTGGCGCGAGTGAAAGGTGTGAAGCGTGGTCCTTCGAGGTGTGTCGCGAGTTGTAGACAGGACTAGCTACCCGGACGAGACAAGAGGTTCACCTTGCCCAGATATTTAGCCCAAAGCCCCTATGTTTATAGATGGTATATGAAAGAGTGATGAAAGTTGGCTACACCAAGGGATATAAATCGCTAAGCATTGACCCTAGAAAGAAAACCCAAGGACTTGGGGCCCAGGGGGTGGGAGGGCCCAGACAGTCTTGAGCGGGATACCACTGTGGGCGTAGACCCTGGTAGCAACTTTTGGGCTTGTCAGGAAGGGTCATCAAATCGAGGCACGGCAATCCCAGATGCAGTAGTACGTACACAGTACATGTGCAGTAATGACTGAGCAAGACACAATCCCTGTGGAAGTTTTGCTGCGGGAATGCGTGGGCTTGACTGGGGAGACATAGTGCAAAGGAGAAGTGCCTCTGAGCAACGGCTCCCCCAGTCGATGCCGTTGAGATGCGAGATTCCCACAGCTTGCCTGGGTGGGAAAACTGCAAGGATAGTGGGTGACAGGAGACGCCAACCAGGGTCTGCAGGTAGAGCCTAACCGGGATAGGATAAGGCGCAAAGGGAGAGATGGTGTGGGTACGAGGCTTGGTGGGTTTGCGAGAGGACAAGGGCATATTGGGAGGGAGGGGAGATTTGTGATTGCGAAAACACTCTGCCGTAGGTGGCTCAACATGTCAAGCTTGATGGGGGCAGCTTGTCCCGAGTCCGAGGTATCGTAGAGCATGGTGTTCTCGACAAAGTGCAAGCATATGGACAACATTTCGCGTGCTGACTTGTCACAGACAGAATAAATGCATAATAGACTTGACTCATAGACGTCAAATAGTAAAAATAACAAAAGGGAAATCCGCGTCAACTCACACAATAGCAGGATGAGGGAACTTTGGGGGCAGAGGCTGCTAATACCAACTGTGCGCCGCAATCACCACTAACTAATTTTAAAGATCAGCATAATTTGCAACTTTCAAGCATGCAGTTCGCGCCGTCACTGACGTCTTTTCTAACTTGGAAAATTAGCGCCAGCATTCGAGATGGTGTGACCAAACATTAAATTTGTCTTTAATCGAGAAAAGTGTTACGGCAGCAGCCGAAATGTCGGGTTGTCCAGAGGCATGAGAGAAGACAAGACCACCCGCACGCACACGCACACGCACACGCACACGCACACGCAAACGCGACGTGACTTGCAGTATCCAACCTGTCCGTCCGTTACGTGATAGTGGTGCACCGTACGGTGGGCGGTAGCAGCGCGCAGCGACCAAACGTCAAGCTCATCAAAAAGCTTGGGGCCCCTGGCTGGCACGGTCAGTCCCGAGTGGACAGAAACAGGCCAGACGGGCTCTAGCGGCGGGTCACCGGCAGTGGACCTTTTCACACCCCGGCTTGGGGCAGATCAGCGCACCACTCCACTGCCCGTGACAGGAGAGTTAACAGGTGGTCAGGGCAGTCGGGCTGGGGGAGGTAAGTGCTGGTGCTGGAAGGGAGCGTCTAGCTGGACCAAAGGCATCTCCCGCCACCGTTCGGTGTGGGGTTTTGCTCAAGGTGACCTGATAAATGAACGGTGATTGGGGAACCAGGCCTGCTGGGCTGGGCATGTCATTTGTCCACCACAGGACAGGATGCATGAGATGGGATTTGGAAGGATTTGTCAAGATGGCAACGCCAATCTGGAACAATTACTATCGTTGCTCCAGAGAAATGGGCTTGACGAAGCCTCGACATGACAAGGGCCACTTGTTTGCCCCATCTCCAGGACGTGTTAGCGCCTTTTAAATTCTCTCTTTTTTAACCCAAAAGCCAAGGGAGGTAGAATTGTGGAAATAAGTGTAGGCATTGTCGGCAATAATGAAATGAACAGACAGTCTTTCATTCTCTCATCGGCTCCAGGCAAGAAAAGTGAGCGGGTACCAGGGGACCAGCGGCATGCAGGTAATAAGCCCGCAAAAGCAAAGAAAGGCGTGAGCTTACTTGATAGAGCACCCTGCGGGTAACGAATTAAACAGTATGCTTCTCGGTGAGATACCCTCGCCACAGTTGAGGTCTGGGTTTGGTTTGCTGGGCGAAGATTCAGCTGCAAGCCTTCAGACGGGTGCTGCTTGAAACTGCAGTCGAACCAAGTACCGGCGATCGGGCAGAGCCAAAGCTGACCAGGGTGGTCAGCCACCAAGCGCAATGCGATACGACGGAGGCTGCGTGTGATGAAATAATCAGAGATCAGCAGACCTCAGGGAGCCACACGCTCTGTAGCTCTGCCTTCAATGAATTTTGCCGCTCTAGTGACGGGACAATTGATACCTGGTGTGATCATTTCAAATTAGCCTTTTTTTTTTCCTCTGTAGCCGATTAATAGCTCTTTGATATTGTTATGTCAGTGCTAAAGGTGCTCAATATTGCTTGGCACTAATCCACGGTCCAGCTGGTATCGTCCTCGACAATAGCCAAGTACTACAGGGTTGTAGATCTCTTTTTGTTTTCTCATTGAATTTTTTCTTGGATAAAATGAGTGTCCTAAGATAACTTAGACAGCAACAGCAGGAATAGCGGAAATGCCTCTCCAGAAGCTGTTGGTTGCTGATGGGTCCAGGCTCTCGTGGAGGCGTCGGTACCAGCGACATCCGTCCTGCATGCTGTGCAAGAGAGTAGCCTTAATCTGCCTTTGCCAGTGGCTGGCGTTTGCTCTCAACAGCTGCATCCCACCCTGTAGGCTTGATGACAACATCGCGCAGCATGGGAATGAACGAGGATCAACGCAAAAGCTGTGGAGTGGCAAAAGGGTGTTGAGGTGATGCGATGGGCTCCTAATTTTCCATGGCTTTCGGATACATACCAAACATAAATTTGATCGAGAATTGATCGATATCTTGTTTATTCGGATTGGACTATCTCCAGATGAGATTTTTGATAACCTAGTAGCATGTAACTGCCAACAAGCGTCAGCTATTGGTTGACAGAATGCAAGCAGCTGCAAGGCATCGTAGACCCAGCTGCCTAAGGCATGTCTCACCCACCCATGCAGGATTTTTCTGGTTTGTGCTTTCTTTTCCTTGCTTGTCACTCACCTCCCGTTTCCACCAGGTCTCGATTTGCTGACAGGCCAGGACGTACGGGCTTTAGCCCGAGTGGTCAATCTGTGCTGTGACTAACAGAAATCACCGCCGCCACACTGTCGTGAGGGCCCGATACAGATTAGGTGCCTGTGTAGGTCTCAAGAACAGTGCAGACGAGCTGCTCGTTTGGGAAACACTCGTTGGTCGAGTTCAGTGTCTCGCATGTGTGAGTCTAGTCGACGTCGATTCCATTTTTCATCCAATGATATGGCACGCGTCGCCGCCTCGAATGGGCATGATACATATCTTATAATCACTGAACAATTTGCGTATAGGAACTCCGGTTGCGATGCAGGGCCCTGGAAGCCAATACCCCATTCGGCGTCACTCTCGATTGTGTACCCGAGCAATTATTACACAGAGCCGTATCCCTCCTCCAGACCTCCCGTCTAAGGCACACCAAATTCGCCATCCTCTGCAGCTCTATACTGCACCACGCCGCTACTGCTCAAGCACTACCACTAGTAGGGCGTACGCTAGTCTCGACGGACGCTAAAAAAGTCAGGTGGGGCACAAAAGAAGATCGGTACTTGAAGCTCGCCGCCCAGCAAAGGAATCCACCAAAAGCCGTCTTCGCCAGGGGGCCTTGTACGCTACCCAGGCCGCCAATGGCCGCTGACTAGCTGCTGTTGCGTGACTGTTTCCGGAGGCAGGGGGAGGCTAAACTAGGCCACAGCATCCGAATCGAGCTGATGCCCGCCGCTGCTCTGTTGCAAACCTGCAGAGCCTCGAGGCTACACAAAGCTTGCCAGTAAACCACAAACAGCTCGTTAATTGGTGCAAGCAGACGTGCTTCCCATCAAAGAGGGGCGACACGCCTGGCTTGCAGTGAGCCTGCTGCGCTCTGGCGACGCCAGCCATGGCGATTTCCAGCAAAGAATGACGAACCAGGTGTCACAGATATGTATTTGCCCACCGTTACTGGCCCTTGGCTGATATGCTGCACTGGCTATCAGGTGACATGTCAACTATACCATAGGCCACATTTCCTCGCCCAGTGACAACCCCCAGCGCCACTTCGCCTGGCGGGAGCTCAAAAGACTGCCAGAAAAGGCTCCAGGCAGCCCGCTAACTAGCAAAATGGGGGTCACAGCTTCTGGTCAGCATCAAGCAACAACAAGGGCGGCCTGGGCTTCTTCTGTATTTTTCAAATTACAACAAGCCACAACTACTTGTTATGGAGCAAGGTAGCACTTGTCGGCGACTGGGCCCCGTTCTGTTGGATGATCTAGACAGGGTCAACTGGGGCCTACATTCACCTGATAACATGAATTTTAAGAAACGAAAGAAAGGTCGCTTTAAAATAACGATCTTCTAGCGCATAGTTGGCCAAATTCGAGAATTCAGTTGGGGCTTGCAGTCGCGCGAATCGTTGGAGCTGCAGTGATGCAATTTGTTGTGGCGCCACTCGTTAATGAGCACCCACCTCACCTTAACCGCTTTGACGGTGCTTCAGCTGCAGGGAGATGGCAAGACGCATGAACAGGTGCCAACGCACTCAGAGTTGCTTTGACTCAGGGACGGACCAGATATAATTACACTGCAGTGTCCGGGAAATGAGGAACGTCCAAATGGGTATGAGAAGACACGACACTGCGCGGTTCCTGTCTGGGCGATATTGCAATGACAACAATTGGCAGCTGTCGTTGTTGTTTTATTTGTTGTTTGTCTAGAACTTCAGACTGGATAGGGTCGCGTTCGTGTCTGATGTCTGGGCCTGGCGTGGATTTGCCCAAACCCCCAAGAGACGGCTAGCCCACGCGAGAGCTCCATCGACCGAATGTTTGCTCCCATTGATTTTCGCCAGTTGTCTCAATGATTCATCCGAACTTTCACCAACCTGGCAACTAATACCACCTTGCCGTGTAAAGTCCAGCTGAAGCGACCATGCCATGTTACTGCTCCGAACGTACGAGTCAACCAGGCGCTTGGGTTACCACGACAGCTGAACAAATGCATAGCGCTGCCCGAAAAATATAGCAACTAAAAATAAATCCTATTGCTACCGTCGTACCAGTTTGCTAACCATCAGTTAACCTGCTCGCAGTTCTTGCCTGATCCATGCATCAACACCGTGGCGGCGCCGTTACTTGACAATACAGGCGATGCCGCACTGTTCATCATGTTACCTGGTCATTGCATCTTAGCAACACAAGCATATTTCCTTACAGACACCTGTGACTGTTGGCTATATTTAGAGCGCCAGCTATTTTGGTTGGTAGGCTTGGACTATTGGTCTCGTTTCTCGGAGGACTGTTGCTCATCAGGACTTCTGCTGCAACCTCATCCGCCCAATTAGGCTATGTATTCCCTTCAGCGTTCCATGCCCTTTTGTAGCTGGTGCGATGCGATGCGCAGCGCCATGTCAGCCGAATTGTAATAAAAAGAAATGCATAACAAGTGATAGTTGTGTATGATGATCCCTTTAGAGCGACCGAGAACAGTCAAGCCTGCATCGTTCATGGCTGTTTCTGTACGCGAGAGAAGCTTTGGTAACGCAAAAGCTGCATCTACCCGGGAGGGTTCGTGCTTGATCGTTTTCCAGCTCGATGCCTCGATTATGCACCTCAATTCTAATGTAACTCCGATGGTACATGGATTTTGCTTTGTTCTTTTACGAAGAATGCCTGCTATTGTGGATATTCGGTACCTCGCTGACAACTAATAAGCCTCTGGGGTTGGAATAGTCTCAATCACTGACATGCACCAGTGAACGGAGATGTGGTGCCTGCGTTGCAGGGTTAGCTCACTAAACAGTGTCCGGAACTACTCGTAAGTAAAAAAACCAACTACACTTTAATGCAAGTGGCGAATTCACGCTCATCGCGCCAAGTCCTAGGGCCGGCAACAGGCTGGTGAGCCTGCATTCACGGGCTATCCCATACTGGATGGGTAGCATGTACCAAACTGCTGGGTTAATTGATGCTATCGGCGATGGCCAATGGAAAACGGTAGAAGGCAGCCTGCTTCAAGAAAAACGAGTGCTCTCGTTCGGCGATGAGCAAAACGCCAGCTCAACGCGAAAAACTCGGTGATCAGGGGTGCCAAACTGCTTGAGGTGGCACAGCACCAGGCAGACATGTTGCACAAGTGCCGGTGTTTAGATGGAACCAAACCCTTGTTTTCGGAGGCGCCACTGCCCCGGAACGCTGGTTCGCGTATTACCTGACCGAAGGCCCTGCTTAAGTTTAGTTGGCAATGGCGTTATTGGAAAGGACAAATGCGACCAGGGTGGTGGATGCTGACAGTTTGCGAGGCTGTGGCTTGGTACCAATTCATTACTGTGGACATAGATAGAGGCCGCAGTAAGCGAGGCTTTCCCAAGAAAAACACAGGTAGAGGAGTTTGCTTGACGCACGGTGCGGTTCGTATTATTGTCAATTACAGGCTGCATGAGGCTATCCTAAGCAAAGCGAAAGCTCTGTTGGCAGTGCCACTTTACGCATTTTTTTTTTTTTTAATTTCTTGAACTTGCAGCCAACTCGAACCATCCATGGATGCTCATTCGTCGTAGAGTTGTTCTCTCACCTGAAAAGCTACCAGGGTGCTCTGTTGAATCATTCACATCTTTGACCTCATTGATAGCCCTACCAATCACACGCCATATTAGCAGACCCCACATATGAAGGAAGGCCCGAAAAGTAAAGGACCATCGCCGGGGGGGTTCCGCGACGACTTCTAAGCAAACAACGCCTCTTTTTGCGAATGTGCTATGATTGGGCGCAATAGCCTGGATGCCTGCCCTGCAACCTATAGTTGAATGCCATTCATCAAATCTCCAGGCGACGACTACCGAGAAATGACGGGGCCCTATTTGGACCGACCAGGGGAAAGACCGGCAATACCCTGTCAGGAGGGGTCTGGGTGACTGACGTACAACGGTGAGGATGCATGATATGCAGGCTTGACAGGTCGGCTAGGTAGCCGACAATAATTACTCACAAATACTTACAATATATCAAGCAGGGGGAAGCTGATTCCAAAACGGAAAGCCGACGAGATTATTCGTTGGGGATAAGGAAAGTAATCAAAGGGCACTACCGATGCGATCTACAATACTTCACCCTTGGATGCAGGATTATTGGCCAAGTATTATTACAGAACTCAATTCCGTTTGTGGTGATCATGGCACAGTAAAACTACACATCAATATCTAACTAGTACAGGCTCTCGCTCGCTGTTATGGATTTCTTGCAGCTTGTTTCAAGGCTAGTGAGACAGAGTAAAAACAGCAACAGCTTTTCTGCTGTCTAAGATTTTGTTCAAAACACGGTGATGGAAGATATAAATACATAAAACTGTTTATCATCTGGCACGTAACGGCATCTGTTTTTGATTTGGTGAGATTTGTCTTGTGCTATTTTTGCCTTAAACGTGGTGATTAAGAATAGGAATCATTAAAGTTCGTCAACACCCAGAAGTTGCTTGACAATTCAACTACGACAGCAGCAACGCAATGGTAGCCTCAGGCAAATCAGGAGAGAGAGCACGGGGACGTTCGTCCTTACCGTCCGGTCTCCCTTCGCGCATTCCAGCCGCTTCATCTTTCCCCTCATTGTATCCTTTCTTTTCCCACAGGAAAATTCTCCGACCCTCAAGCCATGTATGTACCAAGAACGTAAACCCTTGGCTTTGGCCCTCCTGGCCCGATCGAGAACACTGTATAGCCCGAAAATGCTAGGGCACATGTTTCGTCTCGACAAATTTCTTCGGCGACAGTGGATTCAGAAGTGAGACACCATAGATACATGGACACTTTGGGCGGCCACGGCAGCCAAGGAGGTCATGAGCGCCATGTCTCTTCGCCTGGAATGCGTACTTGTCTCACCAGTCCACCGCAACCTTCTCACCATTTGGGAATACCCGCTCCCCGGTTGGGAAAGGCGATGTCGAGCACAGACTCGTTATCCCGATTTCGTTCTGACCCCTTCTCGTCCGACTGTCTTGTCTCTCCTCTAGTTGTGGAATCGAACCTATCCTTGCTCTGTCGAGACCCGACACTTTGGCACACAGCCACGATCACGTTGATCAACATGGCAGTCACTTTGGAAAAAGGGTAAACACGCTCTCCCATCACAGGGCATAGTGGTATGACGATGGTCACTCTCACAGCATCGGATAATACCTCAAGATCGCCGTCACTTCTCACGCGCATTCCATCTTGGCCCTTGAGCATCCCGTGGAACCCCCCTCGTATACGGGTTGGCTACCCTTCTAATAGCAGCATGATGCATATGAACCGGAAGGATGGGCAATGGGTCCGAAAGCCACGGTGCCCGACCACTTGCTTTTTGGCTTCACACCCTCTCTATTCACGCAGAGGGCGCCCAAAGTCCCGAAAGAGCGGGTTACGTTGCCTCTTTTGCCTGGTCCATGTCATGCATTACCTCCTTCACGACTCGATTGGCACCCAAAAACCCCTCAATGGGGACCGTGTCACGGATCCATTGAGGGTCATGGTCGATGGCATAGGTGAGACACCGCCAGAACAAGGCGCGAACCAAGTACTGAAGGTGAAGCTCATCAGTGCAGTAAGCCTCCACCAGCCGTCTTCCCTCACCGAACCAGATCAATCCAATAACTGCACCGGCATACTCGGCTGGACGCCAGTACAGGGTTATGTCGATGATAGTGGGAAGTTCCCCCTCGCCGGAGAAGAGCACGTTTCCAGTCAAGTCTGCGTGGATAAGCTGTTCCGCCGATGCTATCGGTAGCTCCCGCTTCATCTGTTTCAGTTCTCCTAGCGGGGATGCCAGATGTGCCAGTATTTTGTGATTAATACCAGGAACCTGGTTCACGTCCATCTCGCCCCAGGTTACACGGTCAGCCTGACTCCAGCGGTTGGTTCTTTTGCCAATGAAGGCTGGGGGCTGACTGGAAATTGAGCTCAAGTCGTCATGAAGCGCCTTGCAAATGCGGAGGATATCCCCAAAGTGATTCTTTGGCCCCTCCTTGCCGTTAATGTATTGGAAGGCCGTCCAGCCACTGTGGATGTACCTGCCAGAATTCTTAACCACAGCAATCGGACGTGGCAAACGATACAATGACGCCGATGACATTTTGCTCAACAGTAAAGTCACCATTTCTGCCACTTCTTGTGATTCGTCATCGTCATCAGCCCGCTTTAACACCGCTTCGTCCGCCTTGAAACATCGGCCTTCTCCTCCGGACAAGTGGCTGGCTGGCCCTGAAAGCCCAAATGCTTGCAAAACACCATCAGACGGTCGGTCTAGGTCCATTATTAAATTCCGATTCAATATGAGGACAGCAAAAGAAACAAATGTTTGATGTCTGAACAGTTGCTTGGTTTGCTGTGTAGTGTAGCTTGTTGGCGTGATGACATCAAAGACGCGCTGAAGGCGGGTAGTGACTCATTCGGCAACCAACATCACCAACACCTCGCCGTATTTTGTAAGCCAAAAATACTAGAACAACTACTTGATAATTATTTGTTATCCAACCTTTAACACACATGGCACACGTTCATACCGCTTGGTTTGAAGAGAATGGTTTTACGACTATCTACAACTCTCTACAGCTTTCACACCAACTGTGGCGATGTAGCGTCTATTGATGGCTAACACAACTGCAACTCAAAGCTAAACTTGGTCTCCCTACACTTGACCATCAAATCTGGTCGGACTCCAGGTCCGCACGCCGCGGTTCCAACTCCGGACACCTCGGCGTCCAACCTCAACAGCGTGGCATCATCTTCCACTAGATCTGGGGGGTGCTGCGCCTTTTGAATAGTGCTGGCGCTATGGTGACTAGTTGCAAAGCTGAAGTTCTGCGCGTCAATGTCCTCTGCCACCCGACGCATATGCAGCTTAGATGTACTGGAGCCAAGTGTGACCCAGCGAGTGTCCTCACGATTTCCGTTCTCTTGGGGGACGTCGTAGGGTGTTTGAAGGTCGGACACTGACTTGACGTTCCAGACTCCGACTCTCTGAGAAGACTTTTTGTCCGGATAGCTTTCGCCTGGGCCGCGACCGTACCAGTTGACTGCTTGGAAGGACTTCGGGAGTCGTAAGTTTAAGCCGATTCGGGGCAGGTGTTCTGGGATTGGGCCTGTAGGTGTAAGGTGGGTGTCCAGACGAAGTGAGCTTCCTGCGGTGAATGTGTAGGTTATCTCGCATTTCCAACCCCAAGCTAGGACTGGGGGCGTGATAAACGTCTCGGCATGGATGACTATTTTATCCTTTTGAGTAGAGTCTATGCGAAGAGATCGCAGCTGGGAAGTGAGCTGGTCTACTGCGAAGCGGTGCCAGTATGGTAACGATTGTGGGACATCATTGTCAGTTCCGGGTCTCCAAAATGATGGAGTAATTGCTGCACTAGTAACTGGGTCTGGAATGAGTAAATCGCCATTGCTGGAGGACCATCTCTTCAGGGAACCTCTCGCTCTATCGAATATGGCGGAGGAGGTTTCAGAGGATAGGGAAATCTCGGACTTCCCGCAGGATACTTTGACTTGGCCGGAGCTAGTAACTACCACAGGTGAAGCGGATGGGTGTGTTGCGATTTGGTGTTGGAACCAAGCGACCTCATGTCCCTTCGTAGCCCAGAGTGTGTCCTCCCGAGTGGAGATTGAAATGGTGAGATGAACGTCCTTGTCATGCTTGGCAAACCGTGACAGATAATCGGGAAGCTCCAAGCTGGCACTCTGCTGAGGTCCAATTTGAGGCAGCCCAACCTCCCCTGAGGCGATGATCTTGGCTCCGATGCCGATTTCCTGAACGTTATACGATGCAGATAGCAGACTCAGATCAGCAAAGTCGAATAAATTTTGCACAATCACCTTCTCGTTTTCGATGCTGAACCTGAGGGGTTGGATGACCTTTTTGTACTCAAGAAGACCATGTGTTGGCTCATGTTTGCTGTTCAGAAGCCCATCCATTACGAATGTTCCATCATTTGGGACGTCGCCAAAGTCACCGCCGTATGCATAGTAACCCTTGTCTTCTTTCCACAGTCCATGGTTCGCCCATTCCCAAATGAAGCCTCCTTGGAGACGAGGATGCTCTCGGAATACCTCCTCGTAGTCATCCAGAAGACCGGGGCCGTTGCCCATGGCATGTGCGTACTCGCACAAGATGATGGGTTTCTCGAATTTGCCATCCTTGACGCCCGTTTCTTTGGCGTGACGGACTAGCCGTTCAGGAGACGGGTACATGTAGCTATACATGTCCGCAGTCTCGGCTTGTGCGTCGCCTTCGTAGTGTATGGGGCGACCAGGGTCAATTTTCTTGACATAGTCAAACATGAGTTTGAAGTTTTGGCCGTAGAAGGCTTCATTGCCAAAGCTCCAAATAATGATCGAAGCGTGGTTTTTATCACGCTGCACAAGAGACTTCATGCGGTCGAGATAGGCAGCTTCCCAGGATGGATTGTCTGTTGTAAACTTGGCAGCTTTGCCAAATACCAGCTTCTTTCTCTGGTCATAGTCCATCTCTTCTGGAACGTCCATGGGTCGTGCGACAGCGTCGTAAAACCCATGGCATTCCAGGTCTGCTTCACCTATGACCCAGAGACCGAGCTCATCGCAGAGGTCGAGAACTCGTGGGTCAGGCGGCTGATGGGATAGACGTAAGGCATTGATGTTGTGTTGCTTCATTATCAACAGATCTCTCTTGGCGAACTCAATTGGAACTGCTCGCCCAAACAACGGGTGATGCTCATGGCGGTTGACTCCGCGCAGTCTGATGGGTACACCGTTGACTTTAAGGAGGCCGTCGGCTATTTTGACCTCGCGGAAACCGATTCTCTGAGAAACTTTGTGCGAGTATCCAGACTTGGTTGTGAGGACGATTTCTGCCGAGTAGAGGTATGGAGTTTCAGCCGTCCATTTGGTGGGTTTGGCCACAGGAAGCTCGATGCTGATGTTCTGTTGGCCGGCAGTTACATGTTGCTCTGCACTGGCTACACTATTTCCACCATTATGGCCAAGCTCATATAGTGTCACTTGAATGTCAGCGTCTGCATTTGCTATGTAGTGCACTTCAGCGTGCAAGACGGCATCGCTGTAGGTACTGTCGAAGCTAGTTTTTAGGAACCAGTCTTCCGTCCTATTCTGGCTTGGAACCGAAATAAGATGAACATCTCGAAATATTCCTGGAAGTAGTTAGTATCGTATTTAAAAGATTGGGTACAGACCCTGGATGATTCAAGCCGTGCTTACCAGAGAGCCACCATTGGTCTTGATCCTCAATGTAAGTACCGTCAGACCATTGGTATACCTTGACGAAGACTTCATTGTTGCCTTGGCGATTCAATACATTTGTTACATCGAACTCTGACGGGTTCCTGGAACCTTGCGCATATCCAATCAAGACACCATTTACCCAGACGTGGTATGCGCTGTCAACTCCGTCAAAGCGGAGACGCAGTTGGGAGGACGTTGGCCAATCCGCTGGGACGGTAAACTTTCTCCTGTATGTACCGGTGGGGTTTTCTGTTGGGACATGTGGCGGGCATACAGGGATAGGATATTGCACATTGGTGTACCATGGGTGGCCGTGGCCTTGTAGTTGCCAGTGACCCGGGACAGCCAACTTGCCCCATGCCACGAACTCAGACTCATCAGCGGCTGGAGATTCCAGTGGCGTCGGGGCCATGTGAAAGTCCCATGAGCCATTGAGGAGGATAGATGTATCCGGGATATGATATGAGCGAGCAGGTAGACAGTTGCGCCTGAAGACTGCTTCATTACAGTAGTCGTCGATGCCGTCATGTTGTTGAAGGGGAAGACCTGGTGCTGTCATGGCCATGTTGTCACCCATGCTTGTTGTTGAAGGGTTGTTTTCGTCTTATAGAAAGAATAAAGTTGAAAAGTATTGCACTGAAGCGAAGTCGAATTGAAACTTTGGACGACTTATTGTTCAGCAAATGTTGACACACACCTTGTCCGGGGCAACTCGGGCCGAGGACGATGCAAGAAGGGAACTACTGGATAAATGCAGAGAAATTTGGATAAAAAGAACAATTGAGATAGAGAGGCTCTTGCCGACGATGAATTTAAACTTGATGCTTATTGACGATGCGCTCCAATCACCAGCCAGACTCGTTAGATGTTGATCAGCTTCAAGGCGGGGAAGCCATTCAGCGTCGGGGCTGCCGGAGCCGAGCTCCTGTTGTCCCACGCGCCAAAAGCCCCCAGTGGGGTCGACAGCGGCCGTTCAGTGGACTCATTCACTGAAGCCCAGGGCAGCTCAGGCCGTTTCAGTGGTCGAGCCCCAGAGCATTAATTTACTCTCCAAAATACCCCAAACGCAGACCACGGCGAGACCCTGCACGATCACCTTCCACCAAGCGGGGAAACAGTCCGTCCACCCGTTTATGCATCGAATGGGGTTGCATAAATCGAGTCTAGATCGTTGAGAGTGCGGAGGTCCTCGATCCTTCGACTTCAGCTTCGGCTGGCTCCCTCGCTCAGAGGTGGCGCGCTGCTTCCTCTATAAAGACGCTACTGCACGACCTCTTGGTTTTTCTCTGCTGTCCCCCAATTGCCGTCCTTGTTGGACTGCTTCGCTTTCTCTTCAATTCATCGACGCGTTGGCCTGAGCATCATGAGTCTGTCAAAAGGTAGTCAAGAAATGGTCCATCATCACGATGAGACGCAGGATAACGATGTCGGCATCGCCGTCCAGCTTGCTCACGATGTCGATCAAGAGAGGCCGTCGCCTTGGACCTTGAGCATGTCCCGCCTGTATGCTGTTCTTGGTGTCGCTTATCTCTGTGGATGTCTGGTATGCCATAACAGACTTTTCTAATTGCATTGAAGCGCCGTACTGACACATATTCCAGAACGGATACGACGGCTCCCTGATGGGTGGTCTCAATGGCATGAACTCCTATCTAGACTACTTCCACACGTTAGTTAGCCATCGAATCATACAATTTGCCGCTGTCATACTAACAGATGCTGCAGTAAAAGTGATGGCTCTGGAACAGGTCTCGTCTTTGCCATGTACAACATCGGTTCCGTCGCCGCTGTATTTTTCACCGGCCCCGTCAACGACCTCTTCGGCAGACGCTGGGGCATGTTTGTCGGCGCCTTTATGGTAATTGTCGGCACTTGTGTGCAGGCGCCATCAATTAGCAAAGGTCAATTCCTTGGCGGCCGTTTCATACTCGGATTTGGCGTCAGCTTCTGCTCCGTGTCTGCGCCATGCTACGTTAGCGAGTTGGCGCATCCATCATGGCGCGGCACTTTGACAGGTCTGTATAACTGCACATGGTACATTGGTAGCATCATCGCCAGTTGGGTTGTCTACGGATGTAGCTTCTCAGAGTCTACTTCCATGTGGCGAATTCCAATCTGGTGTCAGATGATCACTTCTGGAATCATTGTCTTAGCTGTTTTCTGGCTGCCAGAATCACCTCGATGGCTCATGGCTCAAGACAGACATGCAGATGCCGTCAAAGTGTTGGCCAAATATCATGGCGAAGGATCCGAATCACACCCGATAGTCAAGCTGCAGCTCGAGGAAATGTCAAGTCAAATTTCAGCAGAGGCATCTGACAAGAAATGGTGGGATTACCACGAACTCTGGAACACACACAGCGCCCGCCGCCGCCTGATCTGTGTCATTGGCATGGCATGTTTTGGACAAATTAGCGGCAACAGTCTCAGCTCGTACTACCTGGCTCCCATGCTGCACCAAGCTGGTATCACAAACCAGCACACCATCCTCGCCCTCAACGGCATTAACCCCGTGTTGTCACTTATGGGAGCTGTTCTAGGAGCGCGAATGACTGATGTCATAGGACGTCGCCCACTACTTCTGTACTCGATTGTCTTCGCCTCGTGCTGTTTCGCAATCATCACCGGTACGAGCAAACTGTCTTTAGAGAACCCAGACAATCATTCAGCGGCCAATGCTACTGTAGCGTTTATTTTCATCTTTGGTATTGTTTTCTCTTTTGGTTGGACACCTCTTCAGTCCATGTACATTGCAGAAACTCTTCCCACGGCTACTCGTGCAAAGGGTACCGCCATTGGTAACTTTGCTAGTGCTGCTGCTTCGACGGTCATTCAGTATAGCAGTGGACCGGCGTTTGAGAAGATCGGCTACCACTTCTACTTGGTGTTCGTATTCTGGGATTTGTTTGAGGCAGTTTTCATGTACTTCCTCTTCCCCGAAACCAAGGACAGAACGCTTGAGGAACTTGCAGAGGTGTTTGAAGCACCGAATCCTGTGAAGAAGAGTCTGGAGAAGCGCAGTGCGCAGACAGTCGTCAACACGCTCAGAGCCAATGAGCGAGGCAAGGTGGTCGAGCACGTGTAGGGAACATTATGCAGAATTGGATTCCCCCCCGTTTATAAGCTAGATTGATGTTTGCTTATTTGTTTGAGCGAGCCTATTTCGGTCTGATTTCAGTTTAGTAAGAATAATTTGGATTTAAGTTAATTTTGGAAGATGAGATACGAAACTCAATGCAGTATCATTGTATGTTGCGATTGTAACAAGAGAGCCTCCTCAGACCACGAATTTTCACCTGAATAACTAACCGAATATCCCTTTATCAACTCTTCGAACTTTATAGTCTGCAACAACAAGTGCTCAAAGGTCAAGCCCCCTCGTACTCCATCTGCGCAACTGCGCACCGAAGAACCAGAGCAGAATAGGACTCAACAGCGCCAACACTAACGTGACAAACGCCAGCAGGCTATTTCCCCATCCCAAACTCAATGCGTCGTACATCTTGGGCGCAAATAAGGGAAAGCTAAAACCGCACATGGTACGCATGAATGCGCCGACGGCAGCCGCACTGGCCGCGTACCTAGCACTGTAGGCGTCCACCACATACGCCTGCACACTCTGAAAGGCGATGATGAGTCCGATGGCAAGTATTACGCAGCCAATATTGGGTACAATCCAATGTACCTTGGCTTGCGCGGACCAGCCATATATGAAGAGGCCTATTGGGCAGAGGATGCCGCCGAGAAGCATCGGTGGGACTCTCCATTCCGGGACCCCTTCTTCTACGCCGTGTGCTACTTTAAGTCTGGCGTAAAGCTGTGGAATATTTGATTAGCAGATGAATTGTGGAATTGAAACCGACAATTTACCTTATCCATCAGAGGATGGCTTATTTGTAATCCGATGAGGAACCCGATGCAAAGCGACAAGTAGTTCAAACTTGCGATGCCCTTTTCCATCTTATAAATACCGGACCATACACGAGGGAATGTAGAAAGCCTAGCAGACGACAATATTAGTTCATGAAGAGCTGTAGTTGCCAGCAGATCAGTTGTACTTACACAAGGTACATGATACCATACAAGTATGCCCGAAATATAGACGGCGCTTGGACGGCTGGGTGTGTAAACATCATGACGAAGGGGAGAATCAGCCTTCTTCTCACGATGCCTCCAAAAGTCTTATCTGGCTGATCGTATGGCGTTAGGTACACCTCCCCAGTGGCCTTGGCCAATTTCTTAGCCTTGTCAGCGAGAATCTTCGGAGCGTACGTCTCTTTCAAAAAGAAGAACGCCGTTACTTGAACCACAACGTCAAAAATGGACGTCGCCCAGAAGATCCAATGCCAAGTGGTGTTCATGGAAATGTATGCGCCAACTATTGGTGCAACAGTTGGCCCGATAAAAGTGAGCATACCGTAGATGGCCTGGCCTTTACCGCGCTCCTCCTTGCTCCAGCAGTCTGCCAGCACTCCATTGCAGAGCTGTACCATGGGACATACGAATCAGCTACGTACTACTTTGGTAAGTGAGTATAAACGTACCGCTTGAGGAGCGCTTCCTCCAATGCCACTGAGGAAACGAAAAGCAAGCAATTGGTTCCGTGACGTGGCGAAGCCGCAGGCAGTGTTGAATGCTAAATATATCAAGTTGGCGTACTGCAGCACATGCACGCGACCGTAGATCTCAGACAGTGGCGCAAGGACGAAAGGGCCTTGGGCATAGCCGAGAAGGAAAATGGACATGACCAAGGCCTGCATAAAACCAGGACCAATGTGAAGATCATGTCCTATGCTGTCAAGAGCTGGAGTGACCATGGTAGAAGAAAAGGGTGAGATGAAGGTAAAGCAGGAGACGAGAATAGTGGCCGTCCATTTCCTCCCCCACGACCAATTCATGGGATTCTCAGGGTCACTTGGGCCATCCCAATTGATTTGTTTCGGGGTTGCGACGTCCGATGTCGGTGTGTCTGATTCAAATGCATCCTCAGCGCTAGACTGCGACACCAGTCCAGGCATTGTGGCCTTCTCTGTGTCGTGTGACAAAGTGTGCATTGTGAAGGAATAGCTGGAATATGGCCACCTTTAACTGTGTTGCTATCTTCTTTGTTAGAACGAAGGGAAGACGAGATCGACCGAGGACTATTTACGTCGATGACGGGGACGTACTTGTGGAACGACGTCAATCCGGCACATAATTATGTCTCAGATGAGGATATCCTCAATGATGTAATTCGCACTCCAGCGCCGCCGAAGTCTTGGATATTTCAGCCCTTTTGATAGTGACGGGCCAGGATGACCGGCACTTTTGCTCTGGCATGCAAGAATATACCAATTTTGCGGTCAGAGGCCACTGTTCGTGCTAAAAAGTTGATGCTACTGCGAATGAAGAAGGTCAACAGCCGAGCGCCAAGCTGGAGGCCTATTGCTAGACAGGGATGCGTGCTCGCAGAAAGGCTAGGAGACGAAACCCTGAATAGTGAGTGGTAATGATCAACATACTCCGCGTGTTCATTGCGGCGGTGTAGTGCGTCGTAGCAGTGCTACCGAAAGAATCTCACTACGTGGATAGCATCTCCGATGATTTAACGTCGCAATGACTTGGGCCTAGATGCACCCGCAGATTAGGTTTAGATGCTATTGAGTCCCAATGAGTAATAAACCTAAAAACTTAAAATTAGTCGGGCTAAATATAGCAAAAAGCGGACTTGTTGCTGATCTATTACGACGCGCGCATGGCTTGGCTGCTTGGCCAAGCGGAGCTTTCCCACCAACGATAACCGATGGCATGGCGATGCTCACCGGCAAGGCGGGTGGCTGACGATTTAGCTTGCTTTCACATCTGGTTATTCGTCACGCGACACTGGGACTTTCTGATTGTGGTTGCAGACTTGTATGCCCACTGTTCTGGTACAGGGTTTCCTCATTTAGGAGCGGGAGTGGCTCCCTGTCTCGGGCTGCCGGCAGATTGCTCCCTGGTTGACGTCGTTGTTGTCCAAACAAGGCCTGCATGTAGCAGGAATCATGTAGTAGTTGTATCACTGTATCCATAAGTATGCCGCATCCCACCTGCGCGTCGTTGCATGTAACAATCAATTCAAACTGCCTTGCGAAGTGCATTACCTTCCGATTTGTAAATCTTTGTCGCCAATTTCTTGTCCTATATTACACCAACATATACTCTTGTCATTTACAATGCATCAACCAATGCGCATACTTGTTGCCCCCTGCGGTTTCAAGGAGAGCCTATGTCCTGAGGATGTAGCAGACTGCATTGAAGCTGGAATAAGAAACGCTGTAGGAGATATTCCAACTTTTATTCGAAAGGTACCCGTCCACGATGGGGGCGAAGGGTTCTGTAAGTCTTTCGTGGCGTCCCACGCTGGATATCTGCGTGAATTGGAAGTCATGGGCCCGATAAGACAACCAGTCATGGCGCATTATGGCACTGTTAACGTTAAGGGAGGCCCTAAAACGGGCGTTCTCGATATGGCCTCAGCTGCTGGGCTTTCACTGGTCCCAAAGCATCACCGCAACCCTACACTAACAACCACATATGGTGTAGGACAGCTCATCTCCGCGGCTTTAGAAGATGGTTGCGAGAGAATTATCATTGGCTGTGGCGATTCTGGCACATCAGACGGCGGTGCCGGGATGCTTCAAGCTCTCGGCGCGCAGCTCCTTGATGCCCAACACAACGAGCTACCTTTAGCCGCTGGAGGTGGCAGCTTGGCTGACTTGAAGAGCATCAATCTCGCCAATCTCCATCACAGACTGCAATCTTGCGCAAAAGGTAAGTCACATCAGTACTGAATGAATTTCAAAGTTGGTCCGTTTTACTAATCAATGTTGTAGGAGACAAGGTAACAATAGAGGCTGTGTGCAATATTGAAAACATCTTATGCGGCGAGCGTGGCGTCGCTCGTGTCTACGGTCCTCAGAAGGGTGCCACGCCTTCCCAAGTCGAAATATTATCCAAGGCAATGGATTCGCTCGCGAAAGCAGCGAAACCGATACTGGGTATGGACATCTCTACAGTACCAGGAGCCGGAGCCTCGGGCGGCCTAGGTGCTGGGCTGATGCTCATCAATGCTGCACTGAGACCACGCGTAGCTGCCATTGATGACTATTTTCATCTCCAGAAGGAATTCAACAATCAGTGGGATATAGTTTTCACTGCTGAAGGCAGCCTGGATTGGCAGTCTGCAAAGGGCAAGATGACGGTCGAGATCGCCAAGCGCGCTCAGCAAAGCGGCTGCTCTCAAGTCATCGCCCTTGCTGGTACGATCCGCGATGGCGCTGAGTCTGTCTATGCCGAGGGTATTGCTGCATTCACTAGCATCATCGACTCTCCTCTTAGCCTGGAAGATGCCATAGAACAGACGCCGATGCTGCTCACCAATTCGGCAGAGAGGACCATGCGGATGCTCCTGGTGGGCTTGTCAATGCGATTCCGACCTTTCCAGGTTGAAACTACGCCTACTTTTTTATTGCCTAGAGTGGAGTCGCAGGCAACGAAAGCAGAGATTGGAGTTATGCCGTTGGCTGCTTGACACGCAGAGAGAAGACACAAAATGGTTACTGGATGATCGGACTAGGACTATGGCCAGTCGCTTTTGATGCTACATTCAAACAAGCAAATGAAAACAATTGTATGATCTAGTCGCTGCGTTGCGCGTGCCATTTGTGCAAGATTCATGTGTGTAGGACATCCACATCGGCCAACGGTAATGTATACGCATATAGAGAGCGTGTTATACCCCACGAGAGTTAAAGTATGGCGAACTACAACAATCAATTCGCATGCTCCTGTTGTTAGGCAGCCTCTTTACCTTTGCAGCAGGCCCATCACACAGTCAGTCTGTGGCCTCTGTCATCATTTAGTGCATTGTTAGCGCTCTAATAACATTATTTTCCGTCTTGTCTCGGCGGCTGCAACCCCATATCAGCCCAACCCTTGCCGCCGCTAGTGACACGCTTGGTCCACCGCTCCTCCGCGCGCGACAGTATAATGTCTCCTCCTCGTCTCGGTCCGGTTCGGATCGAGGACTCTTTGCTCCCCCAAAACCCTAACCAAGCTTGAGTCCTTGAACTATGGAGGACGACCCCCGCCGGGACAACCCGAGGAAACGGCTGCGGACGTCGCATGCGGTATGCATAAATTGATTGACGGCTTGCATTGCTTGATAGCCAGCCCCAGCCCTTGTTACCCGTTGCGCGACCATTGCCCTCTGTTTGATGCTCATCTCCATCGTCGCTCCAGTCCCACGTAGCACTGCACCTTACTAACGATGCGCTTTGTTATGTAGTGTGACATTTGTCGCAGTCGCAAGATACGGTAAGTCCTGTTGAGTGTCGTCATTCTAGCAATGGCTATTTACTGACTTTCGTACCGTAGGTGCGATGGAAACACGCCGTGTAGTACGTGTCAATCATCGGAGCAAGAGTGTACCTATGGAGCTGAGGCAAACCCGTAAGTGATCAACTTCAATGCCTTTGCGTAGCAGCCAGAAACTCAATTGATATTTGCCAGACGCGGCAAAGGCGACCTCGTCCTCGATGGAGTGCGCCGAATTGAGAAAATTCTCGAAGGCCTCAGCCCCATGCTGGTAAGCATTCACATGCACTGGCCTCTAAACACCTTCTCAACTGCTAACAACGTACAAAGCAATCCGCGGCTGCAGCATACTCTGGAACAAAGCCTGCGCTGCCTTCACCACAGGCGCCAACGTCAATTACCTCACCATCCTCCTCATCCATCGCGGAGACAGCATGGAAGAGCACGCCGCGCAACGCTTCAAGTCTCCGCGAGACCCGCATGACAGAATCCAACGGCCTGGACAATGCAGTCTTGGATTCCATGCACACATCCACCACTGAATCTGTCCTACAATGGCCGCACTTTGACCAATTCCCTTCATTGAAAGCGGATTATATCCCCATCTTCCACTTGGAGCAGTCTAGGCACGCGTTGGCGGTCGCCCCCTCTCCAGTATACCCTTACGTGACGCGAGACGACGTCGCGTCCATACTCGACTCATTCCAGCACAATGTCAACTTCTGGTATCCAACGCTTTCACAGAGTCAAATCAAGAGAATATCCGAATCGCTAAGCGGAGGCGCTCCGACAGATGACTCGATTGACTCATGCTTGGCCATGTTGGTAATGGCTCTCGGCTGCGCCAGTCAAGTCACTTCAAGGCTCAACACAGAAACCCCTCTCGCGACCGAGGATAGACGTCAACGACAGTCCAGGCGGACAATCGGCGACATATTCTTCGAAGGCGCACTGAAGCGACTGCACGTAGCCAATTTAATTGTCAACTCCACCTCAGCACAGTGTCTCTTCTTCGTAGCGTAAGTTTGACATCTCTCTGCAGCGCTGACATGGCTAACTGTAACCCTCAGTCTCTACTTCGCATTTTTATGCCGTCCTCTCCAAGCATGGGAACACATCTCTGCAGCAGCCACCAAATGCCTCATGCTCCTCTCCTACTCATCAGGACCCGGCTCACAGGAAGACCAAGAGCGCACCCGCCGCGTCTTCTGGTCATGCTACATCCTCGAAAGGTATTTACACCCGCTGTCCTCTCCCGATCCACACTAACATCCCAGTGACTACGTCGCCGAGCTCTCTGCCTGTCCCGTCTCCGGCATCGCACGCGTTGAATCCTCCGTCCCCCTCCCAGGAACTTACTACGCCCACGAATCATCATCAGCAGCGGAACAGTCATCCCTCTACTTCCTAGCCTGCATCAGCATGCGGCGCCTCCTCAACCGCGTCCACCAACTTCTCTACGCAAAAGATACCGGCGCGGCTCTCAACCCCTCTCGCTTCCCTTCCATTGTGGCCGAGCTACAGCACCAACTCGAGGACTGGCGAGAGGTCCTTCCTCCCGCATTCTCATTCACGGTGGATACGTCGCCTACATCCAACGCGGCGGCGGGCTTTCTCAGGCAGCGATATCTCACCTGCCGCAGTGTCATTTATAGACCATATCTTACGTGGCTGCTGAGCGGGGTGGATGATTCAACGAATGGACGTGCTGGATTCAGTCCTAATGCGCCTAGTCAGGAAGTACTGCGTAATTGCAAGTCATGTCTGGACGCGTGCTTGATGCATATCCTCAATCTTCGCGGATTTTCTCACACAGTGCTTGTTGATACATGGATCTGCTCACTGTCGTACGTTTTTTACCATACCTAAGCTTCTGCTTTGCCTCGTGCTAACACATCACAGAATGGCTGGAGCGATGCTCGTCTTACTTGCCGCTTGCAAAGTGCCACCGCTCAGGAACCTATTGGGTCCCCAAGTCCTCGCTGCTGGCGACCATCTCAAGCAACTGCTACATAGCTGGCAGCAACTCTCTGGGGGACCAAGCTCCCCAAGCGTCAACCAGAGTATTCGCATGATTGACGCCGCCGACCACTTCATCAAAGACTTATATTCTCGCTCAGACAGATACGATGATGGCATGACGTGGAGACGAATCGAATTGTAAATAAATGAAATCTAGTATATCAATGTCATATATCATTCCGCTAGCACGCTAAATACACTATATCTACCTGGGCATATATACAACAGCCCATAAGTCTATCCAAGAAGAAAACACGTCACCTCATCTCCCCTTTTTACTTTTAAAATCCCTTCATCTCTTCAATGTTCACCTCGGCCATTGGATCAGGTTGATTCTCTCGGAATACATCCAGCGACGCCAGCTGCCAGTAGCCGTGACCGCCCCGGCGAATAATCTCTCCAGCCTGCTGGAAGAAAGAGTCGACGCGCAGAGCTACAGGTCGAAGGAGCAGTTTACCAATGTAGTACTCCGTTGCTGTCAGACGTTGCAAAGACACATGGAATGTGAGGAGTAAGTCGTGCGCGATTTTAATGTCATGGTCGTTTGCTGCGACGATGAAGAGGTAAATGAGGAAGTTGCCGCACAGAATGAGCTGAGAACGCGCCACTACATGTCACGTCAGTGGAGTCAATGAGGTGTGTAATAACAGGGAACTTACATCGTCCCCAGAAACCTTGGAGATCCCCATCTGTAACGGTGTCCATGAAAGCAACAAAAGCCTCCATTTCTTGTACCGCATATGGGAACCAGTTTCTCAAGCTGGAGTTTGGATCCGCTCTCGCTTCCTTGGTGGCGGGAAACATGAGCGCTCGGTAGAGGAGTACTTGGGCGGCAAAGTATGAGAGATGGAGAGGGCCTGTGGTTACAATTAGTTGATCCGAGTTTTGCAGTTGAACATTCAGCACATACAGTTATTGTGGATGATGGGGAAGCCATTTTCTCGTTTGGTGCTCAGGCATTGCGGTAGCAAGCTTGACCAATGCTTCAGCCGCTGCCGCAAGTCATGAAGTAATACCGTGTTGGCCGGCTCGTTGCCATTTGGCCATTTAGCAGATGGGTTTACGAGGCTAGTTGGGCGGTTAGTAGATAGCTTATGCACCACGAGGCAAAGCCAACTTACAACTTGGTATCGATGATTTCTCGCACCATCCGCGTGATGTTGATGGTTTCCACGAACCGAGCCCCGACAGATACTTGGAACGAGAAGCTTTCTGGGTCTACCATAAACTGCAAGTCTTCAGGAACATCTTCGTCGAATCGCATATCCTCAATGTCGAGAGGAGTAGTGTTGAAAGAGCAGGAGCTAATATGAGGGGGGTTTCCGTGACAGATGGATGTCCAGCAATCAGCTGCATAGATAGCCCACCACAGCTTTGTGCGCAACTTCTTCTCCCAGGGCTCAATGGACCAGTTACTGCAATCTTTGTGCAACCCGCTCATTTGTGCACAAGAGACAGCTTGAGCCGACAGGATCCATATGCTGGGCGTCTCGACAGTGTCCGTCCAAGGGGGCGCCATGTGTAACAATAGTAAGGATGCTTGCAGGTTGGCTAGGTTAGGGTTCTCAAGCTCGGCTCTCAGAGACGACTGAGCTCGAGTGTGTAACTCATGTTGCTCAAATGGACAGGGTATCGTAAGCGATGGGTCTCTGGTCCAAAACACGCACGCTAATGCATAAAGAGCACCTCTCAAAGATGCGGGAATCTTGTCTCTCGCAGTGGCATAAAGACGCAGAAACCGACCCTTTGAAACAATGGGATACGTCGGATGGACATATTTGAAGTATAGGCGTACCAAGTTTGGCCCATAGGGATATATGATGTTTTCAATCTGTTCTGATGCTTCTCTCTTTGGCCGCATAGTGTATTCAGGGACCTCGTTTTCGAGCAACAGAAAGTGAACTGGAGGGTCGTTTGGTTGGTGACTTCCAGGATATACTTGTAGATAATCAGCGTCAATCTCGTCGATCTCGCTGACGATCATGTATCGAAAAGAATCCAAGATGTGAGTATCCTGTTCGGCAGTCGCGCCCATGGCATTCGCCGTCTTGTTAACGTTGTCCTCCAAGGTGTGGACACGACCGGGGCCATTAAGTGGCCACACTCCCATGCCCTCAATGGTACCCTTAGTGTAAGTCGTGACCGTGTGAGAGGAGACGCTGCCCCCGGGCGGGATGGACGTAGATAGCGAGCGGGACTGTTGAGGTGACACGCCCTGGGGGCTCTCATTCTTGATTGGCGTATAATTTGTCGATGGCAAGGAAACAGGGCTTATGACAGATCCCGGTTCCCCGTAGAGATCCGCTGGCATAGTATCAAGTGCATCTGGTGGAGAGCTATACGGGGGTTGAGAGCCTTGGCTAGCATTGGAGGCACCAGCTTCGTCTTCTCCAATGGCACCCGACGATATGCATTCTATTCCCCGACTCTTACAGAAACGACCTGCATCATGCAAGTTAGCGTAGTACTATGCAAGGTAAGATGTCGGCCAAGGTGTGACTGCGTCTCATCTAATCAAGCGACAATGTCGGCAAAGAAAGGAAGGAAGGAAGGAAAGCATGCGGTGAAGTGAAGGAGGACCAGCCCGACAGGGCAAGGCAAGAAGACCGAAAGAAATCAATAGAGCGACGATGGTCACACAGTGAACGGCGAATAGGGCAATCAGGATTGGGTCAGGATTGGGAGAGGAACAAGACCACAGAGCAGAAAGGATATGTCGGTCACTTACATGGCGGCCTATCAGTAATGACGCAGGCGGTCTTGCGCTTCCTGCAAGCATCGCATGGTCTGTTCTTGCGACTGCGGCGCTCTCTAGCTTGGCCGAAGCTGCTCTGGATGGTAAACTTACGACGCCTGGCAGCATTGGACGACTGGTCCGACGGGTCTCCTCCGGCGGCATCCATGGATCAACCCTGGTTCCCCGGGCAGAGACGCGCACCTTGACCGTAGCTACGGACAAGACGGGACAAGATAGGTCAGGCGAGGCGGGCTGGCTGGCGGTGCCGTGGAGCGAGAGATGGGTGGAGGGGGAAAGGGAAGGGCAACTCCAGCGCGGTTTACCGGCGCTCGGTCAATCAGCAGCCAGCCAGAGACAAGATCAAGGCAAAGCAAGATTGTGTGTGGCCTTGTCCGTAGTCCCGGGTTGGTGGGTGGATTTGGCTCCTATGTCTGTCGGCAAACCCGCAAGCGAAAAAAGAAAGAAAGACGTTTTGGCGACGAGAGGATAGGCGTTAGCACGATTGGGCTGGGGGCGGGCGTTTGCGCGTTTGGGAAATGGTGAAAAAAGTTGGCCGAGGGGAGGGAAATAAAGGGCGGGGAAGGCGTTGAAGGAGAGAGACGGGCGGGATGAGAATTAGAGACCACTATCTGCAAGACAGGGCCACACTAAACAAGCACACCATAATTACCCAGCGACAGTGTGAACAGCGAGAGTCAGCGTTGTTTGAGACGCCGTGTGGGGTTCGGCTGCAGGTTTTGATTCATTTTGATTGGCCAGAGCGCAAAGTCCTGAAACTTCCCCTCGCCAGCGCACAGTGCAATACAGAGCACGGCAGAAGCACCAAATCCTCATTAGATAAGGTAATAATAAGATAAATCATTATTACAGTAATTATCTTAGGTTCATACGTATGCCACCATCACCACTGAATAGCTCTGTACAACTATCGTCGTAAAAAAAAAAAAAAGAAAAAAAATCGTACCGTTCCCTCATAGCCCTGGCTAAATTACCACAGTACTGACTGGGTACATGTCTCCATCATCTCCCACTAAACACATTCCATGCACAGTAGATCCTCAATAGGCGAATTAATCCTCATCATCGCTCTACTCGTCATGCCACTGAGTGTCATCCCATGTGGATCGCCTAATCGTCCAAGATCTCCTGATTTTCCTGATCTCTTAGCCGTAGATGCTGTTCGCCTAATCCGCGCTAGCCCAATCATCTTACTGCAGTACTAGCACTCATTTTGGCTCGCTAATTCGCGATGCTCTAGCCATTTCCTAGCCTGGCCGCCCCTCCTAGCTGTCAGTATCAGCCTGTCAACATCTTCAAAGTCTCAGCAGTCTTCCATATGCCAGAGTTTCATCTTCCTTCGGCCAACTAAAGCCTCATTGTCAAAATCTACACTTAGGGCTTAGCAGCCTGGGCGAATGATGATCAAACTGGCCGATGCTGCACGCCAGGTCGCCGACCACCTCGCCCAAGTAGCATTACGTGGCTCGCTACGTTGGCGTCCCATCAAGGGACGCATCCGAGTGGGCGTCGTGATGCAGGGTCATGCTTGCATCGTCAACTACTACATGTCTTGCAAAGTTGGCCGTTCATTTCCAATTGGTTGCCGCCAGGCTGCGGCTGGCGTCAGCCAATGGTGATTTCGCCGATGATCAGCTTACACATGAGCGCGAATAAAATGTAACGCAATTGCCTGCTCATCATTAAATATCGTTACGCAGTAGTTACAATGCAAAAGCAAATTCGAATGGTATATGCATGATTCGTTCCGAATCCGAACAAAAGATTCCTCTCCCCTACACCTTATCGGCTACCTTCATCACTGCCTAGCGGTCCACCGTGGTGCTTCTCGAAATGCTTGGGCGTGGCATAACTGACATCTGCGCCCACCATCTGTACGCCGTCGTACATGTCCGTCTCCCATCGCTCGGTAAAGTGTGATTGCACTTCAGCTGCGGTTCGGCCGTCGTTTACGAAGCTATCGATTTCCTTGACAGGGACGAGGCGGTGCAGAGCTGTGTAGACAGCAGCGCTCACCAGGAATCCGTACAAGTAGCTCATGTAGTAGAGTTCGATCGCACCATCGGAGACCTTGACTGTCGTGTTCACGGTAGCAATGAATCCGGGTAAGCAGGGAGCAACGCCGATCACCCACTATATAAAGTTAGCTTGGATGCAGCTCGACACGAGTGGACTTCTTCAGTATACTCACAGCGATAGGTGCTCGCCAGTTCACACCGCCGTTATACCAGTAAATGCTCGAAGCATTACCGCGGTACAAACTATCAATATCCAACTTGCGCTTATTGATGATCCAATAGTTGGCAACCATTAGACCTGTCATTGGCGCCAAGAAGACACCATACCCAGATACCACCGACAAGAAGGTTGTGGCAGTGCCGACTAACCGCCAAGGGTTGACGATTGGGCTGAGAATTGCGGTGATATAAGCGCCTCGGCGAATGTTGATGTATCGAGGGAACACAGATGCAAGGTCGATTCCGCCGGCCAAGGCATTGCCGGGAATATTGTCTCCCAGCTGCGACAGGCACAGGGCGAGTCCACCGAAGAAAACAGCAGCGCGAGTTCCCGCTGTAGGATCCATCTCCAGCAAGCGAGTGAGAATAGTTGGTGGGTTCCATTCGGGACCGCCAAGTCGTTGTTGAGTCGCGGCAACGACCAAAATGCCAAAGATCGACGATACGATGGCGTAGAATGGGAAAGGAATAGCCTGTCCCCATAGAGCATGGCGGGGTGTGCGTGCAAGACGGGTATAGTCATTATTGTTGAGTAGTCCCGCTGCAATGGCGCCTACTGTGGAAATAATGCCGTAGACCATCAACCACGCTGTGCTAGTGGGACCTCCAGTGGCAGGAATTGTGGTCTGTAAACTGATGGTATCACCAAATCCTCCTGGCCCCATTGTGGCCAGTGCCCAGATGAGGAAAGAGAGGAAGAAGATGATGGCGCCAGCGCTGGTAACTTGAAGGAACCACTGTAGTCGATGTGGCCGAATATAAATGAATGGCAGGCTGATGACGAAAAAGACAATGTATGCTACGAACTGCGCAGTCGTCATAGCCGTGTCCGTTGGCATATGGTTCGGGATGTGTTGTTCCAGGCGTGTGTCCCATGAAAGTAAAATCAAGTAGAAACACTGCCCACCTACCCAAGATTGGAAGCCGTACCTGCGCAAGTCAGTACATATCAAAACGAGGCACATTAAAGGTTACAAACCAGACTATGAAACATTAGCCATAAGTTTTCACAACGAATCATGGAGAACATACCGATGGAAAGAAAGATCCTGTTCCAAATGGCAAACTGCGACCCCCACATACCCCAGGCCGCGCGACTAAGAATAGGAAATCCAACTGCATCATATAATTAGATTGAGTTCTTGGTGCGCTCTCTGTTGTGTATTCTTGTGCTTACCATGATAGTGAGCGCCAGCCATTGAGTTAAGAATAAGAACGATACAGGCAATCGCATTTCCCAAGATGATGCCTGCAATTGTGTCAGCTGGTATTTCAAGAAAGATCTTCGTTGCGAGCGGCCATACAAATGATTGCTTGCCAATAGGTAAGTCCCAATGGAATCAAGGCACTTCCAGAAAGAAAAGTAGAAATATTGCAATTAATTAACAGCCCTAGTGTATGTTAGAAGGTTTGTTTCATCACAGATGGGCGGCCGCAACAGCGGGCGGACATACAGATGTTGTGGAAGGATCGATATCCCCATGTTCGACGGGCGGATTCGATTGGTCGCACATCGTCGTTCTAATTGAGTGGCAATTAGCAGATAACCCGGAAAGATAGGAGGCATGTAGATAATCACTCACAATCCATTGCGAGACGTATGGCAAGCGCGCACGATTGACCAAGCCAGCGATACCCATGATGAAGTCGTGGTGACGGCTTAGCTGTCACTAGCGAGCCGGTGGTTACAGTTCAAATAACTGTTCGGTGCGCGATCGCTGCACTATATCGTTCGTTTCGACAGTGTCGCAACGAATTCAGCCACAATTCAAAGGACTTTGGACTTGTTCGTGGACTGCGCAACAAGATTGACAGACGAAACCCAATCGCAAGATGTCGAGGGGAGAAGGATCACTTTTGGGATCGATTGAAGAAAGCGGGCAGTGGATCCCTCGCAGCACTGGAACGAAGGAAATAGAGGGGCCAGGACCCATACCCACGCTGTCGTGGACACCGAGACAGCCAGTAAGCTGGCTGGAGCTAAGCAGTTTAGCCCCCAAGCTAGCACTAAAGGAAGCCAAGTCACCCCCTGATGGAACGCCCAGCACACTGCAGACACAGAATACCACTGTTCCATCAACCTTCTAGTACGACTTTGCCCCCCTAAATGGTGCGCTGGCTCCGGCACTTGGGAGGTTGAATCCCCCCACTGGCGATTTTGGCGTTGAACACAGCCATTATGTAATTAATCATGAGTCTTGCAGGATGCATTGCTTCCTTTTTTTTTTGTTTCCTGCGTGCTCGTCATTGCTAAATTATGGGTATTTTCCCAAACATTGCTACTTGCACATCAATATAAAAATACATTGTGGATAATCGCGCATTACGGTTGAAGTCGGCGGATGCTCTAATTTCAGCCGTGGCTACGACAAGCGACACGACCTGAGGGAATATTGAACGACGCAGGAGGGCACAAGGACCAGAAAGTAATTTTAATTGGCAACCTCGTTCACGGCCACGCATGACACCCATATTAACTCAACAAGGGCTGCTAAGAGGCCGCACTATCCGTCTTACATACCCCATTGTTTCATGTAAGCAGCCTCGTGGCCACGGACCAGAGAAACACCAAGCCATCATTAGTAACCTTGGCATGCATAACATGCGACTTAGTAGTGTCTAGATTTAATGCTAGGCCAGGCTTGTTATCTGGTCCGAAATTCAGAATAGGGTTCGGTTTCGACGACTGTTATATGCTCTAGTTACAGTCACATCCGATGTTACAGCGGTTCCAGATCGATTCGATCATTTGGTCGCATATTTGATTCAAGAGAAAGCTAAAATTTCTAATAGCTAAAATACTCCCATCAATTTAGTAAGCGTTCTCCTTCTTGCGGATGTCGAAGACCTTGAGGGCCTCCTCAGCGGCCTTGAGTCCAGACAAAACCATGGCACCGAAAGTAGGTCCTGGAGAATTAATTAGTACAAAATGAAAAAAAAAATCGGATGGAAAATCACCAGTGGCAACATACCCATGCGGTTAGCTCCGTCAACCTCAGACAGCTCCATGCCACCGACGATAAGGCCAGGAACGATCTCACGGGTGTTCTTGACGATAGCGTCCTCGGCATTGTTCATGTCCAGACCACGCATGCCACCGAGCTTCTCGATGCGTTGCATGCTCACAAGACGCTTGACGCAGAAAGCGCCCATGGGGCCGTCATGACCAGTGGTGGACACAATCAAGGGAGCGTTGATGGTGTTGGGGTCCATGCAAGACTGGTCGTCATGGTGCATAGTCACAAGGGTCCAGTTGGTGACGACACCAGCAATGCGGACGCCGTCCTCGCCGTTCTGGGCAGGACGGGTGATGAGGTCCTCAACGCAAGTGGCGTTGAAGAGCTTCACGTTGGGCAGCTGAAGCACCTTGGACATGATGGTCGAGGTGAACAGGGCAGCGTGCTTGACAACGACGTAGTTGCCCTCATCCTCGTATGGGACACCAATCTCATCGAGGAAGGCATCAGCAGGCTTGCGCATGATCATGGCAGAGAAGAGCTGGCCACCGAGCCAAGCACCACCTCCGGGAGAAACAGAGGCTTCGATGATGGCAATTTTGAGGTCGGGGCGCTTCTTGCCCAGAACGTAGGCAGTGCTAAGACCGCAAGAACCGGCACCGATAATGACAATGTCAGACTCGGCGTAGGTGTCGAGGTCCTGGAAGTAGCGCTTGGTCATGGCGCGAGAGACCTGCGACTCGCGAATGGGAGCAAAGCTGAAGTTGTCCCATTGGCCAATCATGTCGTCGAGGGTGACCTTGGAGCGGCCACCAGTGACAGGAGGGATGCTGCCGACAGCAAAGTTGGAGGCCTTGTTGACGCTGATCTCAGCGGATCGGGTAGGGGGCGAGATGGCAACGGGGGGGATCATGATGGATCTGTTGAGGTTAGAAGGTCAGGTCGGCAAGCGTAGGGAGGAGGCATGATCCTTTCGCTGGTGTTATCCAGATCAAGTTCAGGGCCGTATAATCTCAGCCCAATCTCCTCTCCAGCATCTGAATCCATGAGTGCCTTTGGCCGTCGGACCATCACTGGAGGAAGAGGTGGGCACCGGCTCATGCTTTGAACATTACCTGATAGATCAACAAGACATCTGGATATACCGCCGAAAGACGCCATGGTGGCCATCGGGGTCAAGTACCGATTGAAAGCCTTGGCAGTTGTTAGACACTTTTCCCGTTTTACATGATGTTACGACTCAGGTGATGTAGAAGACAAACTTTAAACTTTAGTAAAAGTGGTAGGTATTTGTATTGATGATGATTTTCGATAATGAATAGTTGGTAGAAGAGGAAGAAAAGAGGAAAAACCAGGCCCTGGCCCGAACCAACAGGAAGGCAGCCTTTTATAATCCCTCATATATGGAGCACGCAGGTGTTTTTATCAATCATATCGCTTCTGTATGGAGAGAATGGGGATCCTCCATTGGTCTGGATCCCCAGATATGGGCACCTCCCCTCCGCTACCGGGATTATCCGCCAATGGCCGGCATTACGCGCCGTTTAAACCCCTCAAATTCTGGATCTACATCTCAACAATTTGTAAATTGTTTGCAAATGAATAGCCGGCATGGACTTATATGGGTGTGATACGATAAGGTGGGATGGTGGGCAGAACAGACCAATGGATGTGAAGATGACGCAGCCACCAATCAATTCAATGACGCCGCTATGCTGAAATGCTACACACTGGTACGTCTGTGGACCTCGAAACTTTTGGCCAAATCAAAATTTAAGCGGCGACTTCTTTGACTGTCTGCACGAATCGCTCTGGGTCATGAGCAAATCTGCCCAAGAATAGCCCGTCAAGACCAGACTTGAGCTTCTCGAATAGGCCAGGTCCAGCGCTGCCTCCGTACACAACCCTCGTCACGCCCTTTCTGTTCTTGACACTGTCCAAGTTTCTCAAGCCGTCCACCACGGCGAGAACGTGGTCTACGCCAGCAGGCTCTGCTGCGCCAATTGCCCACACAGGCTCATATGCCAGGACCACCTCCGCTCCGTCGTCTAATCCGGCAATGACAGAGTCGACCTGGACCTGGCACTCGTCAACTGCAACCTTGACATCGCCCTTGGTCTTCTCACCAATGCACACGAGAGGAATCAGTCCGTTTCTGCTAACCGCTGCGGCCTTCTTGGCCACAACGTCGTCCGTTTCGCCAAATAGTCTTCGGCGCTCTGCGTGACCGACCGCCGCAATGCGGGCTCCGGCATCTTTAAGAACCTGCGGTGAAACCTCGCCAGTGAATGCTCCATTGTCTTCCCAGTGACTGTCCTGTGCGCCAGTCCAAATGGGCACTGGGCTAGATGATAGCTGAGACACTGTAGTAGGGATGGCGATGAAGTCGGGGAGAATGAAAATGTCGACGTTGGACAGCGACTCGGCAGGGACAGAGGCGAGCTGTGACACGACGGCGTCTGTGTATTGTTTTGTCTTGGAGAGTGAAAAGTACATTTTGGTCGAGAGACCGACGAGTCTTCGATTGGACGGCATGATGGGCAATTGATCAACTTTCCTGAGTTCTGTCAATTCTTCTGATGATGCAAGGCTGATTGGAAACAACAGGACCAACCAAAGACTTGAAATCAAAATCAAAATCAAAACAACAGCCACAGAATTGGCACAGTTCTCGACCCTGACCTGAGCAGATCTGGGAGCTTACTGCTTTTGGCATTCCGAGCTGTTCGTCTCCGATTCGGAAGCGCAGTTACAGGGCACGGTCGCCACGCTAGGGAGCCTGAGCCCGCTGTAGTGACCTCCAGCGCCCCTCTAACGAAACCTGTACCCCTCCATAGCCCTCCGTAGCCGCCTCCTTGGCCTGTGTCTGCCCCTCCAGACCCCTCCAAGCTCACTGAAGAGCTCCAACAGTCTGTCGCTGCATCAGCAGCTCAGTTGTGACATTTGGTGAGAGCACACAACACCGTCACCGTGAACGTCACGTAAAGTTATCCCAACTGTCATCTCCAAAAAGGGAATGATTATCCAGCGAGGTGTATTACGACAGTCGCATGTTGTAGCCCTCACAGTTCTCTATGTTGATTATTAGAAGCCAATCTCTTGCATGCTAATCTATGTCTATGTTCAATACAAATCATTCTTTTTTCATAACTAGAATCGAAGCCAATTAAACTTCCAGCTTCTCAATCTCAGCCACCTTAGCAGCACTGGCGCTCTTAGTATCAAACTCGTAGCCCAACCATTCCTTGGCCAATCGTCGCGCCAACTCAAGTCCTACAACTCGCTCGCCCATGCACAGAACCTGAGCATTGTTGCTCAACACGCTACGCTCAACACTGAAGCTGTCGTGAGCCGTAACAGCACGAACACCTTTGATCTTGTTGGCGGTGATGGCAACACCGAGACCAGTTCCGCAGATGAGAAGGGCTCGGTCGACCTTGCCGTCGGCGACGAGCTGGGCGGCGGCAGCGGCGCGGATGGGGTAGGCAGTCTTGTCGCTGGCTTCGCCGGAGCCAACGTCAACGACCTCAGTTACGCGGGGGTCTGATTCGAAGTCCTTCTTGATGGTATTCTTGTAGCTGACACCGGCTTCCTGGGGCGAGAATTAGCTCTGGCTTGAAGGCTGTGCTTGTCTGGAGGTGATCACTTACATCGCAGCCCATAGCAATCTTCCACGTAGGAGCCATTGTGTTTGTAATTGTTGATTGGAGATACGATGCAATGGCGGTGAAGTATAAGATGAAAGTAGCAATAATAAAACAAAATCAAGTTCAGAAAATACAGAATGCACAGTTGAAAGATTCAAGAATGCCCTGGTCTAGAATCCGACCGCGGCGTCTGCAATCAAGTTGACCACTTATTACTCTCCACCAACCCCAAAAATATATGATCACGCTGAACTCATACAAGACCCTGTTCCTCTCTAACCCCAGCTAATATTTTTCTAATTTCTTTCACTACACCCCCAGGCGGGGTGTCGGGTCGATGTCCGCGTGCAACCAAAGAATCTTTAAAAGTGGCGAGCTTCCCAATGGCGTCGGGTTTCCGCTTTGGGACATCCGATCGACAGTTGTGGTGCGCAACCACAGCCAACGACGTGGAGAACCTTGACACAATGGCTACATCATACATGGGCAATACCCCAAAGGCAGGGATGAGGGTGCTTGGATGAGCTCTCTCCGAAGCCGGTACTCGTGTTCGTCTCGTTCTAGAGCTGGAGAGACCCAATCTGTGCTTGAAGTAGGCAATTGGCTCGGTGCAATGGATATACACCCAGGGTATTCGCATCCACGAAATCTTGTTTAAGGGTCTTCCCCTCACCTGTTGTAGCTTTCTCCCATTCTTTCGTCTTTCTTTTCCATTCTGTAATACCTTTTCTGTAGCCTGTGTTTATTCGTTTTGCATTACAGGTCCCAGCTCTTGTGCCACATTCACAATGTCTAAGCGACACCTCTTCGACTCCCCAGACGGCCTCGTAAACAAGGCTCTGAAAGGCATCATTCGATACAACCCCAACTTGAGCCTTGACGAAGCCAATCGCGTCGTCTTTGATTCTACCTATGACAAGTCCAAGGTTTCGTTGATCAGTGGAGGTGGCTCTGGTCACGAACCCGCATGGAGCGGATATGTAGGCGAAAACATGTTGGCAGCCGCTGTCCAGGGAGACATCTTCGCCAGCCCTAGCACCAAGCAGATTGTTGCCGGTGTTGAGAGCGTCGCAAGTGATGCTGGAACTATCCTCGTTGTTACAAACTACACTGGCGATTGCCTACACTTCGGTCTGGCTGCCGAGAAGGCCAACGCAGCTGGTCATAAGTGTAAGATGATCATTTGCGGTGATGATGTGTCGGTTGGTAAGAAGGGAAGCCTTGTTGGGCGCAGAGGTCTAGCTGGTCAAATTGGCGTACTCAAGGTTATGGGCGGTGCCGCTGGCGCTGGCGGCTCACTCGACGATGTTTACGACCTTGGAGTCGCTTTCTCTCAGCAAATTGTGTCCATTGCCGCCACACTGGACCACTGCCACGTTCCCGGTCGCACAGAGCATGGCATGCTCAACGAAGACGAAATCGAACTCGGCACCGGACCTCACAACGAGCCCGGATACAAGAAGCTTTCCCCCGTTCCCACCCCACAGCAGCTCGTTGAGTCGATATTGAAACACTGCCTCGACGAGAACGACCCCGAGCGAGGATATGTCAAGTTCAACCCCGGCGATGAGACCATTTTGCTCGTCAGCAACTTTGGCGGTATGTCTCAGCTCGAGATGGGCGCCTTGGTCGATGAGCTCTTGGAACAGCTCGAGCGCAATTGGAAGATTGAGCCAGTCCGTGTCGTAGCTGGCTGCCTCGAGACATCTCTTAACGCTCCTGCCTTCTCCGTTTCAGTTGTCAACGCTACTGCTGCCACCAAGAACTGCAAATACTCAATTGAAGACATCAAGTCATTCTTTGACGTCAAGACCAACACATACTGGGAAGCCGTCTCTGGAGCTCAAACCAGCCGCAGAACCCGCCAGCAACAGCTCGTTCAAGCACCCAAGGAACCCCCCAAGAAGGTCGACGACGCGCGCGATCTCAAGACAGACCCTGCCTTGTTGGAGAAGGCTCTCCGCAAAGCCTGCGACGACCTTATCAAAGCCGAACCAGATCTTACTAAGTGGGACACCATTATGGGTGATGGCGACTGCGGAGAAACCCTCAAGACCGGCGCCACATCACTCCTCACAGCCCTCGACTCCGGCCTAGCCAAGAGCGGATCCATCGTCGCAGTCCTCCATGAGCTGGAGGACATTGTCGAAAGCAAGATGGGTGGCACACTCGGTGGCATTCTCGGCATTTTCTTCGTCGCCCTGCGCGCCGCCGTTGAGAAGAACATTGAGCTCGCCTCATCTCAGGGTCCCGTGGCCCTCTGGGGCAAGGCGCTCGGTATTGCTCTTGAGAACCTGCGCCGCTATACCCCCGCCAAGGTTGGCGACCGCACCGTCATGGACACGCTTATCCCCTTTGCAGACACTATGAGCAAGTCTGGATTCGACGCTGGCGTCAAGGCCGCGGAGCACGGCGCCGAGTCTACAAAGACGCTGACACCACGCCTGGGTCGTGCTACTTACGTCGGGGCCGGCAGTGAGGGTAAGGCACTGCCTCCTGATCCTGGTGCCTGGGGCGCCAAGGTTGTCATTGCTGGTCTGAAGAGCGGACTTCAGGGCTAATGTAGTGATGGGCTTTTATAATGAAAATGAAAATTGTAGGCGGGTTGTGAAGCATAATTTTACCAATCAGAAATAATACAAATTGACACTTACACCGTTGATTCATTTAGTGACACAAACATATGGACAAGGCTCTATTACAATCCACTTATTCGAATTGGTATCATTGGTTTCAAAGACTAATCGCTATCATCCAACTTCTTCACATCGACCTTCTGAGGGGGAAACTTCAGGCCTCTCTTCCCATCATCCGGCTCTGCGCCAGGTCCCCAACCGCCAACGCCTCCAGCGGCGGCACTTCCAACAAAGCCATTTGCATTGCCCATACCCAGTTTTCCAGCGAGTTGATTCTTGCCAACGCCGGCAGTATTGTCTTTGTAGACTTCGAATTGCTGGCGGGACATGCCAGTGTACTTTTGGAGATCTTCGTCGCTGATGGGGGCGCTCTTCTTGCGGTCCTTGAAGCTCTGCCAGACGGACTTCTTTTCTTTGGTGTCGCCCATTTTGCGCGGTAGGAATTTTATTTGATTTTTTAAGGTTATTTTATGATGTATTATGTATGTATGTTTGCTTGAATGTGTGAGCTGACCATGTGGCTAAGACAGCAATACTTATACAAAGACCCCTACTAATCCAACAATTCAGCCTCGCGGAAGCCTGCAGGGCGTTGTGCGCTATAACTGCAGCAATCGGCCCGCTACGTCACTCATCTCAGCCGCTCAATATGATTTATCTTTCGGCAGGGCACAAATAGTGTTAGACTAGACAGAACTCAAGGAGGCGCAGCCGAACGCCCCGTTTAGACTCTGACCCCATTGGATGGGATTCTTTCGAGAAGACTGAACGAATGAATTTCTAAGCGTGATTAGCTTTACAAGGGATTCCGCACTCTTTCCGCACGTGCCCCATATGATCCTTTGTAAATAGTCTATTGAGTCTAAATTACACTGCCCCCGCGCCGCTAAAGGATGGCATTTTTTCCACCTTACGAATTTCCTTGCGGGTGACAGAGTGGCGCTAAGCTCTCTTTCTGCGTCTAAGCGTGAGGAGCCAGACCAATGCTGTTGTTTCCACCGTTGAAAGCCACAAACTGCGACTTGAAGAGGATGTCTCCGTACACACCGAGACCGCCCTGCGTGGTGGCCTGCAGACCACCGAAGCACTCCTGCTGGTTAACAGGGGCAAAGTTGAGGTCGGCACCGTTGATGCGGGCCATGTACTGACCACCAATGTCGAGGTCGAGATCAGGCAGCTTGGCATTGCAAGGAACAGTGACACCACCAGCCTGCTTGTTGTTCTGAGCACCCTGGACCTGGGAGTAGTAGCCTTGAACGATGGAGGGATCGGCGAGGATGAGAGTGGTACCAGTGTCGGCAATGGCCTGGCCACCCTTGGCACCAGCCTGGGGTTGACCACCATCGACGGCGAAGCTCTCACTGCTGAACTGCCAGAAACCTTGGCTGTTGTCGATGGGGACCCAGGCCATTTGGCCCTGGAACTTGGCGTTGTCAATGACACCGAATTCGTAGGATCCGGCAGCACCCTTGCGGAGGTCAGCAGTGAAGACGGGTTCCTGGAGAGACGGCATGACGTTGTCGAAGAAGGTCTTTGCCTTCTGGGGCTTGACAGTGTTGATGGAAGAGAAGGCCAGTCCCAAAAGACCGTCGTTGTTCTGGTCCTTGACGAAGGAGTCGGAGACATTGGTGGCAAGTTCAACAGCCTGCTTGTCGAAAGAGGCACCGCCAAGGTCGACAACGTCAGTGCCGACGTTACCTGAGGCACCGGAGCCGTCACCGTAGGAGATGTCGAAGGTAGCACCGTTCATGGGTGCAAAGGTTTGACTCTTGGTGAAGTCGTAGGTGCTGTGGCCGGCAGTGATATCGTTACCGAGCTGCTTGTTGAATACCCAAAGGTCGCTGGATCCAGTATCGAAATCGAGGGTCAATGTCTGTCCACCAATCTTGACGGGAGACAAGAACTCGGTATCGTTGGGTTCGGGGTCGTTTTCGACCTCTCCGGTCTGACCACCGGCTTGACCACCACCACCTGTCTGGTTGCCCTGGTCGGGGGCACCAACAACGACAGGTTGAGGGTTGCCGTTGCCGTTGCCGTTGCCGTTGTTGACTCCATTGCCATTACCGTTGCCGTTGTTGACTCCATTGCCATTACCGTTGCCGTTGTTGACTCCATTGCCATTTCCGTCATTGATTCCATTACCATTGCCATTGCCGTTAGCATTGCCATTAGCATTGGCGCCAGCGTTGGCATTGGCATTGCCGTTGCCGTTAGCATTGCCATTAGCATTGGCGCCAGCGTTGGCATTGGCATTGCCGTTGCCGCCACCATTTCTGTTTCCTCCTCTGCGCTTAGATCCGGAGTGGAAGATGGCGGGATGGCGGTTTCTGCGGCGGGCAAGCTTGACTTCAGCTTGGGCCTCCATGGCAGAGGAAAGATCCTCAGGCATGGTCATGCCAAACTTGCGGTAGGCCTTGGCAAGTGCTTGGGGTCCATTCTTGCCAGTGAACTTTTCGTTGGCGACTCGTGGGACCTTGAAGGATCGCTTCTGCACGGCCGGTGCAGGCGAGGCGGCAACCAGGGCCAACAAGAATGTGACGACGTAAACTCGCACCAACATGATGCCAGTATATAAATGAAAAAAAAGAAAGAGTAGGTACAAGGGAAACAAATATAGATGAGAAGGGTGGAATGAGAAAGAAGAAAAAAAAGGCGCACCAGGCGACTTGACAATGAACAATGCGGGAATCAACCACAACGGGCCAAGAAAAGAATGCCAAGACAAAGAGCTTGTATATATAGATTTGGACGAATAAAACGAGTGAACCAAGAAATCAATATCCAACGTTAGACCAGACTAAGCAATGCGACACGCATCACCGATCTGCTGTTTTGCTTCAAGTCTGCAACACGGCTAGCACGGAGGGGGGATTCCTTCGCTTCCTTTTTATCCCTCCGGTCCAACACGTTGCCGCCCACGGCTGAGCATTATTTTGCTTTGGGCCATCAGGACGGGCGCCAGCTTGAAATTGCGGTGCTGCTCCCCAGGAAGATGGCGCCGTCGTCGCGGGCGGTTAATGCGTGGGCGCGAATGGTTCGACGGTGAAACGCTGTGGGCGCCAGGACAGTTTCACGGGGAGCTAACAGCCAGTCGATGGGGTGGTTTCAAGCCCGCCGGGACTGGCAACGACGGCGATGTCGTTTTGGTTTGGATTGCAGTTGCGGGAGCCAATCAAAATACCGCAGGGCATTTTTTATTTTATTTTATTTTGGTGCGATGCATGGGATATATTTCTCCAAGTTGAGATGGGGAATGGCCGGCTCTGTGGTTGTGGACGGCGGCGACGAGGGGCGACGTTTTGATTTCGAGGCTGTTCATGTTTGGATCGCTTTCCTTCAATCATTTCATGTGCGTAATCTCCGTGGAGCTCGGATAAAATGATTCCAATTCCAGTTCCATCTGTATTTGTATTTGTTCTATTTTTATTGCTGTGTTTTGTCCCTCGGCTTCATGCTGGTCCGGGATGCCCGATCTGCCGTGCCCGCGGGAGCCCACGTTGCTTCAGCATGAATCCATGACAAGAAGTATTGGCAACACGCAAGACATTTAATGCGAGTGAAAAAAAAATAAAAAAAAAATACCCAGATCCAACAGGATCGAGGCATATAGCCCCGAATATTAATGCCATATACAAAGCCTTTTCAACACTAGGAGCCCGTAGGTAAAGCAGGGGGGGTATAAAGGGCTTGACTTCCTACTCTGGAGTGTCCATGCTGCATGTCGCTGAATATCGCCTTTTATATTTTAGCGTTCATCTGGCTGTGCAGCCCATGTCCTGTTCGGAATTGATCCTCTGTTGACATGAATATTGTTTAATTTGCTGGACTGGATTTTTATTGAATTTTACTTTTCACTTTTTCCGAGCCTAAAGTAGCTGTCAACTTTCAACAAGGTGTATTTATTCCAAGAGATATTACTACTGCTGGTTTACAGCCTCTGGTTGACAGCTTCCAAGTATATCAGCTATGGCTTCGTCAATGGTTAGCCGAGGAACCCAGCCGAGTTCATCGCATGTCTTTGCAATGTTTGGCACCCGATGCTCCATATCCTGGTATCCCACCCCATAGTAATCCTCAGCAGCGCACGGAACCATCTTGACTTTTGAGCTTTGCCATTTGAGACCTGGTGTCAGTGACGCCGCGTGTATCATTTTGCCCGCCAGTTCTGCGATAGAAATGACATTGTCTGGATTGCCAATGTTGTAGATTTTGCCACTTGAAACCTTCTTGTCATTATGCAAGATCTTCATTACCGCCGCAGTGCCGTCGTCAATGTGAAGAAACGACCTTTTCTGAGTTCCACCATTAACAAGAGTGAGGTTCTCGCCACGAAGAATATGGCCGAGGAATTGTGTCGTGACGCGCGAACTTCCCGGGTCTGCTTTTTCTAGCGAATCCAGACCTGGTCCAACCCAATTAAACGGACGAATTATGGTAAAATCTAGCCCTTTATCGCCGTAAGCAAATATTATTCTTTCCAGCAACTGTTTGCAGGACGAGTAGATCCATCGCGGTTTGTTGACGGGCCCGCAAACCAGCTCCGATGTTTCCGTGTCAAATTCTTCGTCATGGCACATCCCATAAACCTCTGAAGTGGAAGGAAAGACGAGTCGTTTATTGTATTCTGCCGCAAGGCGGATCACCCCGAGATTTGCCTCAAAAGCGATTTCAAAAACCTCCAGCGGCGCCTTGACATATGTTGAGGGTGTCGCTATTCCCACCAGTGGTACAACGACGTCACAATCTTTTATCGTTTTGTCTATCCATTCTTTTCTGTCTCTGACATCGCCTTGACAGAAATCAAGACGCCCATTGTAGGCAGGGTCGCTGAGAAAAGAAGCTATACGGTGCTCAGCATTATCAATTCCGGAGACATGCCAGTTGGTCGATTCCAGGATGTTGCGTAGTAGATGATGTCCAATGAAACCGTTGATTCCGAGTATAAATACTCTTTTAGAAGGAATGTCCACTGGATTGTTTGATTCATCTTCTGCTAGAAGCCTCTCTAGTGCCCTTGGAGCCACAGGTTGTCCATCTTCGAGTAGCTCTTGAATGGCAATGCAGCTTCCATGTCCGCAGATGCCAAACACTTCGTCGTTGACAACGACAAGGCCAGTGTTAGAATCCTGGAATCTTCTCTTTGACGGCGAAGCGGCGCCTACGACGAACTTTCGTCCTCGAACAACGGTCCAAGCTCCAGGATAAGGAGGCGCGACAGCGCGGTGGAGGTTGTAAACATCTTGCGCACACTTGGACCAATCAATGAGACCGTCCTCAGGTGTTCGGCGCCCAAAGTAGCTGCCTTGCGATATGTCGTTTGGCAAGTACTTCGCATTGCCAGAAATTAAATCAGGAAGAATGTTCCAAAGCGTGAGCTCCGCAGCAGGTGACAACTTTCCAAAAACATCATGCGCTGTCTCGTCAGGGAGAATTGGCACTCTGGTCTGGGCAACAATGCGGCCAGCGTCGGGCTTTTGAACCATTTCGTGCAAAGTGACCCCAGTTTCCTCCTCTCCAAAGAGTATGGCCCAGTTCACCGGGGCTCGTCCTCTGTACTTTGGAAGCAGCGAGCCATGCATATTGAAGGCGCCTATTTTGGCCACTTGGAGTACGTTTTTGGGCAGTAAGAATCGATAATAAAAACTAAAGATGAAGGATGGTTGTATCTCCTGAATGCGATGAAGTAAATCCTCACCCTTTGCATCGGAGGGGGTAATGAAAAGAATGGCATGCTTCCTGCAGACATCGGCTACACTGCCGAACCAGATGTTTTCCGATGCATCATCAGCATGTGTCACTACAAGAGGAACATGAATTCCTCGAGCAAGAAGTACCTCAAGACACCGGACGCCGACGTCGTGGTATGCAAAGACAACGGCGGTAATGCGAGCGCTGTTCAATTCGTGTTTGAAGCCCGAACCCATGCTTTAAAGCCTTCGGAATAATGTGCCACAAGTTTAGTTGAAATATAAGAGTACAGGAAAGTTGGTTGGAATTGGTCAATGTATTTTCTATTTATATACAGGCTAATAGATGTCACGTTCCGATCTCCGAATTTGATCAGATATCCCGCGACGAGCGGCAATGGCTACACTCATTTGCTCAGTTTTCGGCCCGTAACTGTTATATAAAAAGTAATTATTGTATACGGAGTACGTGGGTCGCTGTTCCATTGGCTATGCGAGGAATGTCTCGGTAAGCTGCAGTGAGGACCCTGGCCAGCTGAAGAGCAAGACACCAGCCTCCAGAAGTCGCTGTCTTTCTGTGTCGACGTCGACATGCGATATTTTGTATACGGACCTGCTTACGCCGCAGAATTTTGGTAAATACAGTTTTTCTTTTGCAAGTTTTTCAACACAATACACTGTCCGGAAGCAGGATGGCGGAAACCTTTATGCCTTTCTCCAAGCCTGAGCTCTCTAAAGAAGCTATTGAGGCCGCTACCAGCGTCTTACGCTCGGGCTGGCTTACCAACGGCCCCTTCGTTCATAAATTCGAAAACGCTTTGTCGGAGTACTTTGGTGGTCGACCTACATGCACATTCAATTCTGGAACGAGTAGTCTGGAAGTTGGGCTGCGGGTATCGAAGGTTGGAAAGGGCGACGAAGTTATCACCACGCCAATATCATGGGTCGCTACTGGAAACGTCGTCTTGAGTGTAGGCGCCACTCCTGTCTTTGTTGATGTTGACTTTGAAACAAGAAATCTCAACCTTGAATTAGTCGAGCAGGCCATTACGCCACGTACAAAGGCTATAATACCTGTGCATCTGGCTGGCCGACCGGTGGATATGGAAAGACTATACAGCCTTGCGCAGAAATACAACTTGCGCGTCATTGAAGATGCAGCCCAGGCTATCGGCGCGACGTGGAAGGGAAAGCGTATAGGTTCGTTTGGTGACATTGTCTCGTTCAGCTTTCAGGCGACGAAAAATATTACGACGGGCGAAGGCGGCTGTCTTGTCCTGAATGATGAGGCGGAGGCGAAGCTTGCGGACAAGATTCGTCTGCAGGGAGTAACGCGATCAGGGTACGAGATGGAAGTGGACATTCTGGGAGGCAAGCATAATATGACTGATATTGCGGCTGCCATTGGTTGTTGTGAGCTTCAGAGGTTAGACGACATCTCAGCAAAGCGGCGACTTCTGGCAGAGACATACTTCCAGGCATTCGGTCCTCATTTCGAACAAGAAACACGGTCTAGACTGCCACTACCTGGCACCGAATGCTTCGGGACCAACTGGCATATGTTCCAATTAATGTTGCCTGATGGTGTTTCGCGGCCTGCTTTTCAGAAAACCATGACCGAGCAGCACCAGATTGGAACTGGATGCCACTACCCAGCAATGCATCTGTTTAGGCTTTACAGAGATCTAGGTTTCAAAGACGGTGACTTTCCTATTGCTGAGCGCGTTGGCCGCTCGATCGTCACATTGCCTCTCTTTGCATCCATGTCGGAACATGATGTGTGGCGGGTTGTGGCTGCTGTAAAGGGCGTTCTTCGACAGCTACTAGGGCACGAATCATGATGTCTAAAATTACGTATCTGTTCCAATAATAGCACAGAATGGAGGAAGACGAGTGTAAACGTTGGAGGTACAAGTGTAGATAATAATGCGCTGTTGGGCTTTTATTCACCTTCCCATTACAGTAATATTCGAGCCGTAATGCCACCCCAGATCTCTCTAAATTAGCCAAACCATGCAAGCGACCGATACAAACCAGACTAAAGAAGAGAAAAAACGAAAGTATCCCATAATTTCCATGGGGAAACGGCTGTTTGGGCGGGTGTTCTAGCACTACCGAGCAGGCACATCGGTACCTCGGCTTCGATCTATAATGTTAAGCGTCCCCGCAAGTACACCAAGGGCCATACATAGCCTGTGTACATCCACACAACTTAGTAGAACTTATTGTTTTAATGACTATTCAATTCCAGTACGGCTACTTGTTTTCTTGTGAATCAGACTCGAAACCAACATACGCCCGAAACCATGTCCAGCCACACGGCAGCAATAGCCCTAGCCAACCAGCTACATCAACCTCCTCCGCCAGGATCGCCTCACGGAGTTCCAATTGTTGGGACTGAGACGCCAGGACGGTCAGCCATTTACAGGCACTGGGCATTCCGCGATAGACCTCTACTAGCCAGCCTTGATCCGTCTGTAAAGACTCTGCATGATCTCTTCGAATCCTCCGCCAAAGAGTTCCCCCAGCGGCCATGTCTTGGTGCCCGTCGTTGGTTACCAGATTCCAAGTCATGGGAGAACAAGTTTCGATGGATGACTTACGAAGAGGTGGCTCGACGGCGCCACCACTTCGGTGCTGGTTTGGCTGAGATACGACAACGCTTGGGACTTGATGCGTCACAGTCTGGCGTTGCGCTGTGGTCGCAGAACCGCCCCGAATGGCAGATTATTGGTAATTATTGCTACCTTCGTTAGACGGGCTCGTTGCGGAGGCTAATACAATTACAGATCTCGGTTGCATGTCCCAAGGACTCTACACTGTTTCTCTGTACGAAACCCTAGGCCCAGATACAACAGAGTTTATCATGAAACATGCCGAACTGTCCACCGTGGCCTGCTCGCTGCCTCATGTGGCAACGCTCTTGAGTCTTGCATCACGACTACCTCTCTTGAAGTTGATTGTTGTTTTGGACTCTCTAGATCAGGGCGAGCAAGATGGTAGCACTAAGAGCTCGATTTTGAACGAATTGGCTTCTCAGAGCGGCATCACTATCTGGTCTCTGGACCAAGTTGAGAAGCTTGGTGCTGAACTGGGCCACCCCATGCGTCCGGTCAAGCCTTCCGATCTCTACACAATCAACTACACATCTGGTACCACTGGCGAGCCAAAAGGTGTTCTATTAACCCACGCCTGTGCACTAGCTTCCAACTGCACCACTGTAATCACCAACCCGGGGAAGATGGACGATGTTGGGCTTTCATATTTGCCCCTCGCGCACATGCTGCAGCGTCTTGTCGAACATGCTGGATTTGCCGCTGGTGCTAGCTTTGGGTATTTTCGAGGAGATCTTGCACTCTTACCAGAAGACATCAAGCTTCTACAGCCAACCACTTTCGCCTCAGTCCCACGACTCTTCAATCGCTTTGCTTCCGCTATCCGCGCCTCCACCGTCGATGCGGATGGAATTAAAGGAGCCCTGTCTAGGAGTGCCATGGATGCCAAGCTCGCCTCGCTTCAACTACCAATTGGTCAGGCAACTTGCCACCATTGGCTATATGATAGAATTTGGACACCGAAGATCAGGGCTGCACTTGGGTTCGGTCGTTTGCGAGTGCTCGCAAGCGGCAGCGCGCCTCTAGATCCGCAAGCACAGCACACTTTAGCGGCTGCACTCGCCGTTCCTTTCCTTCAAGGATACGGCATGACTGAAACATCTGGACTTGTGGCTGCCCAGTTGGAAGGCGACTTTTCCACCGGCAATGTCGGTCCCCCGATGCCGTGCGCGGAGATGTGTCTAGAGTCTATTCCAGAACTGGAGTACTATGTCACGGACAAGCCATTCCCACGTGGCGAGCTCCTTGTTCGTGGGCCGGCAATCTTTGCAGGCTATCTCAAAAACGACGAGGAAAATAGCAAAGCATTGGGGTCGGACGGTTGGCTGCATACAGGTGATGTCGCCAGTATTGATGAACTGGGACGAATTAGCATCATTGATCGCAAGAAGAACATTGTCAAATTATCCCAAGGCGAATACGTTGCTCCAGAACAGATCGAAAACGTCTACGCAACCAACACTCCACTCATTGCGATGGCTTTTGTGCATGGTGATAGCACGAAGTCGAGTCTCGTTGGAATATTTGACATGAACCCCGAGACATTCACGCCTTTTGCGAACAATATCTTACGCAAGAAGGTAGATGCAGCCGACCTCGAGGCTGTTGGTCAATTGGCGGCACATCCCCATGTCAAGCGAGAGTTTTTGAAGATTCTCGACAAGATCGGGAAGGATAATGGATTTGCAGGCTTCCAGCGTGTGAGAAATGTTCTTCTGAGGGTGGCGCCGTTTACGGTGGAAAATGGTCTTCTCACTCCAACGTAAGTGCTGACCTTTGACAGCAATTGAACTCTGATCTCGGGACTTTTACCCGCTAACCGATACTTACAATACAGTCTCAAATTGAAGAGGGCGCAGGCGGCGAAGGCATTTCAGCAAGATATAGAGCGATTGTATGCTGAAGTGGATGAATCTTCGACGGGGCGACTGAAGCTCTGATGTATGGGAATTTCCGCCTTGTAGAGGAATTTGCGTCAAGTTGGAGTATATCTCGATGTGTCGAAGCAAGAGATCATCGTACTAACGTCTGTTAAGGGTTTGTTTTTAATAATCTTGTCAAATCAATGCAAACCTGCTTTCTTGAGCAGCATGAGCATCACAGAGTGGATGTAGCTGGGTGTTCGGCTGATGGTCCCTCCGTACAATACAGCACATCTTCAAAAAAGCATGAAAATATTGCATGTTCAGACAGACAATGGTTCAAAATGTAGATGGTAGGTACTCTTTCATTTAGCATTACATTACTTCATTATGTCCCAATTACAGCAAAGAGTGATAATTGAATAACGCTTCCTCTTTAAACAAACAAACTTGAGTTCTCCTTCTAGACCTGTTGAGTCTCTGGCGTACCAGCCGCATGGTCGGTTGTAGGACGTCTACCCTGGGGGCTGAAGAGGGGCTTGCCTTCCTTGCGATGCTTGGCAACGGCCTTGAGGATCATTCCAAAGGTGATAACGTGGAGAACGCTACAGAATAAGGTTAGCGACGGCTTTTGAGTTTGAGAGGCAATGGGAGGACGTACAAGGCAAGGGCGCTCATGGCAATGATGGCAATGACGACATTGGTGTACAGAATATCATTGTACTTGTGATTGGCATAGAGAGCGGCGAGGGAGGAGAATGTGGCAGCCCAGAATGCAAGGATGAGCAGCTCAGTGATGATGATGGCGGCATAGTTGTAGATGAAGGGCAGGGCGTGGACAGAGATGAGATAGTAGCCCAGGATGGCGAGGTCGAATGCGGACTGATGAATATTAATTAGCAATGAATGGATTCGGAGACGGCGTGCTTCAAAAGTGACAGAGGCACAGCTAACGGATGTTGCACTTACAGCAAAGACAGACAATCGCACTGAAGGATAGTCGTTAAAGGAAATGGTGTACGCTGTGAGAACAAGGAGAGCCAAGGCGAGGATAGTCTGAATGTAACGAAGAACGTAGTCGGAGAATGAGACCTCGACAACGTGAGCGTAATTGCGCCAATGCGCCATGGTTGCTAATTGATACTTTTGGTTTTTTTGTTGGTGATGTATTGAAATGCGACGCGAATGAAGCTGACGAGTCGATGCGCGCGTGATGAGGATCGCAATTCAACGGATTGTTTACTACCAAGCACAGCTACAACAGGATGAATGAGGAGCAAAACGCAACGGGAAAAGTTTGCGCGAGCAAATGAGACTAATATAAAGCTTGCGGGATGTCTGGAAGCTACGGCGGGATGGGGTAAAGCTGCTTTCGTGCTTGGTAGCCGAGGCAGGCAGCTCTCCGCAGTTTGAGTTACCCACTCACCGCGGTGACAGAAGAGATGGAGGGTTCATGTACTTGGTCATGTTAGACTAGCTGTTGGGTTATTTTGTCAAGTTGTATCCACCAGCACAGACAGGTTGTCCGAAAAGAGAAAGGCTTATCTGCTGATCGCTATTAGCGTCATCAACAGAGCTTTCTATCCGGCAATTATGACGCCAGTGGCCTGCTGCTTTTCAATATTGATTTTGTGATATATTGTCTTGCCGTCGAGCGGGGGGACCGGCTTTGTCCGAGGCCACAATGGAAGCATAGAACAAGGTGACGTTTTCTTATTAACGGCTTTGTTATTGTTGACAGCCTACATGAACGGAAGCAAGTTTGCTCGGCAGAAGAGAGCCCATGTCTTAATGAAATGATGTACTCACCGAGACCGGGTTCCGCTTTCTTCCTCAGACCAGACCCTGTCCACCATGGCAACCAGGCCTTGCCTTCATTCACATGCAATGTATACATTGAGCACCACTTTGTCAGCCCTGCGAGATTGCAATCACCACCCTTATTTGGGAGAAGCGATTGCACATTGAGGCGAATACACGTGATAGCTTGTGAGTATTCGGCAGAAATATTTTATGACGACGCGGCGCCGTCACCAAACCTTACATGCAATGCGGCTGCTCCGTGGTTAAATGCTAAAAAAGTCTTTCAATGCATGCAGATCGAGATCCAGAAATGCGTAATTGTAAGCGATGTGTATTTTTGCAGTCTCTCGGAACAGTGTGAAATCAGATCTCTTCTTCCGCCATGTGCGAAACGAATAGCGACATGTCTGGCACCAGAAAGCATTTCATGGGATTCATTTTTAACATTGAATATGATTCACAACATCTATCGTGCCATGCGCTCTGTCATTCCATTTCATTCATTTACAACATCGCCCGAACTCAAAAGGCTAATTTATTATTAAAAAAAAAAAAAATAATAATAAAAAATAAAAAATAAAAAAAAATAAAAAAAAATGCCGTTGGAGCACACAGTATTATCGTTGACGCGACCGGTCGCACCATCATGGCCGTCCTTACACCCATGTGGAAGCCGCTCAGCAAGTCGAGAAAATCCAATCTGCAAATTCATTGCCATCGGCCAGAGTAAAATCACCTTTGTGCGATACATCTGAATTTGGCTCTCATACTTTAGTTCCAGCTTTGACACTGCAGCGGTCGCAAACGTGCCGCTGTTCCCAATCTGGTTTCCGTTTCGCATTCGGCCATCTGCCCCGAGATCGAGAAAGATGCAGCTCATTTGGGCCTGCAGCCAGTGAACTCGGGGTAAATGATGCAGGGGGAATGAATATCGTACCGTATGCCGCATGGAGACTTTTTGCGGCAAGGAATGCTCCATTGATGCTGCGGCGTCTCGCATGCTGATTTCCAGTTATAAACAAGGTTTGCCAATATTTACGCCCTCCCAGAAGCAGGAACAAAGAGGCGCATACAGTTTCAATGCCCGTTGGAGTCTACGGTGTCAGCAAAGCTTATGGTTGAGATGCGCCCACTGAAGAGGCGTCTACTCGGCAAACAGAGCCTACGGATTCAGCTAGGTGCTTTCTCTTATCATTCGTGCTTTTTGGTGAAGAACCAAGGCCACAAATTGCAAGCAAACGTTCGAGACCGTCAAGATCCGTTATCATGGCTGGCTGGCGGGCGGGCTTGGCTGCTTATTGATGAATACCGAGTCACTTCCGGGCTGCTAACACCATTTGAATCAGCATGCTTCTATTCGCGTACCATCATTGCCTGTAAATACGTTATGCCTGACAAATTGTTCCTTAGCCAGTATGCTAAACGCTTGCCACTTGCGCAGATTCACAAACTACCTATCGATGCCTAAAGTCCTCGTGTGTAAGGTGTCTGTAGACTGTGCCATGCTTACGTTCAACATGTGGACCATTTGTTGTTGGCACGTCCGGAACACGGCCTGCTGTCAAAATACCTGCTGTCAAAATAATAATGTTTTGCAGGGCCTTGCCAGAATACGGCGGTGCTGTGTCGCCCCCCCCCTTCGCCAAGTTCGGTCAGCCCAATCCAAATATGACGATACAAATCTGCTATTGATGGTAACCAAGTATTGCTAAAGTGTGAATTTGTCTCTTTACGTTGAATGGAGCCGTGCTGCCGCGAAGGTAGACGAGGGTCGCGGATGCAGTTCCGGATAAGAGGTGCCGATCATGGAATGCGCCTCGAAGTTGCCAAGGAAGCGTCTGGCTCGGATTCATTCTTCGCTATTTGAGCATAAGAAGACGCTGTTTCCGTGACATTTAAGAATTAGAAAATCAGCTCATCAATAAGATCTCGTGTTAGAATTCTCCGTTGTTCAGTTGCAAGATGCTCTTCTCTATTCTCACTCTTGCAACAGTTATTGCGGCTGGTCCTGTCGCCAGAAGCGGCCTAGACCCCGCAGACTTCCAAAGGGAAATACTCGCTGCCTCTAACTGGTATCGCGAGCAACATTCAGCAAACGACTTCAATTGGGACAGCAATGTTGCTGCTTCCGCCCAGGGCTGGGCAGACAAGTGCAGCTTCAACCATGAGGTATGTAAACACTATTCACTACATTGCAAGGCAGCCAAGTTAACAATTCACAAGTCTCAAAGCAAGTATGGCGAGAACATTGCCGCCGGTACATTCAGCTCTTGGGGCGAAGTCGTCAACCTCTGGGGTAAAGAGCGTAAAGACTACGACTGGAACAATCCCGGCTTCTCAAGCGCTACAGGACACTTCACACAGCTCGTTTGGAAGGCAACAAGCTCTCTCGGCTGCGGTTACAAGGAATGTCCCGGAAACGGCATCATCATTGTGTGTCGCTTCAGTCCTCCCGGCAACATCTTTGGTGACAACAACAGATATTTCAAGGAGAATGTTGGCAAACAAGTCACAGGCACAATTACAGACCTTTACCGGGGATAATGGATTGTGTAGCAGTGAAACTCAGGCGTTTGGGGGGGAACTGGAGTCTAGACGTGGCTTTGGAATGCATGTAAATATATTGGATACCCTGACATAAAACAAGAAAAACAATGAAGCTGCAAAACAAGTGAATGTCTCACTCTTTGTAATCTCCTTTCCGTACCCGCTCACAAATCTTTTGGACAATGTCGGCACCCTTCACATAGTCGCTTTCATCCAAATAGATCTGAGCACTCAACCGGATCCAGTATCTGTCGCCGATGAAAAAAACTGGCAGCAAGATATTGTGCTCTTGGTACATGATCTTCTTCATCCATTGAAATGCCTTGCTTGCATACTCTCTAGGTATGACAGTGTCACCTTCTCTTCCGGCTTTTTCAACCCAAATAGGCAGCGCTACATTTCCCATGGCACATTGAGTCAATGTACCTTCTTTGTTATCGAGGTATTCCGTTCCAAGGATGTCAGCAACCTTCTTGATACCTCTCTTGTTCAAGTCTTGGATGTAATCCAAGATCCTGTCTTCTCCGCCGCAGAAATCCCGTCGCCATTCAATGGCATCCTTGACAGCATAGTAAGCTGAATTATCTCTTGAGCCGACAAATCCGAAGTTGTTCAGAAACGCGCTCTTGCCAGTCTCCGGCAGCGGAGATGCAAGCCGTTTCGCCGAACTGGAGACATATCCGTGACTAGTAGCGAGCGTGGAGGGCAGCAAGTGCTGGTTCCTAACCGGTACACAGAATACGGCGCATCCTCGCGGTGTAAAGAGCCACTTGTGGCAATTTGACAAGAAAAAGTCCGGGTCGTGCTTCTGAAGATCCAGCTTCACCATACCAATACCCTGCGCTCCATCCACCAGACTCTGGATCCCCAGCTCCTTACATGCAGCCGTCATCTTCTCCCACGGGAATTTTACGCCGGGTCGAGAAGATACCACATCATACATAGCCAGACGAGGCCGCTTCCCTTGCTGTTTCACTTCTTCGACGGCATCACGAAACTTTTGGATAATCTCGTCATCTTCAACGGGGTATGTAAGCGGGATTCCCTTGGCAGACAGTCTTTGGGGGCCAAAGTAGTCGACAAGGTAATCGATAGCATTGATGCATGCTTCGTAAGTGGTGCTAAAGTAAAGAATGACATCCTTGCCATCCTCCGCCCATTTCAAGTTGCGCAACACAGTGTTGGCGCCATCAGTTGCATTGCCCACGAAAGTGACTGTTTCAGCCGGAGCATTGAGGATCTTGGCGACAGCTTCGCGAGATTCGTCCAAGGCGTGGATATATTCGTAGAGGATGAAGGCATCGGGCCGGGCCTCAGCCTTATCTTGATACTCGCGTTGCTTAGCATATATCTCTTTGGGGAGACTTCCGAATGATCCTAGTTACCGTTAGCGCTCTGATTGGCTATATACATCTATTTCGGGGGGGGGGGTATTAAATACCATGATTGAGATTCAGCCAGTCATTATCAAACGGGAAAAGACTTTTCAACTCGCTGCCGAATTGAAGCGGCTTCTTCATGACTGGCACGGTACGTGTTTCGCCGTTGATCGTCATGACTGTCATCCAGCTGCAACGTTGCAAGTTTATGCAATTATAAATGATACTGGGAAACCAAAATACAGCAGATACATTGTTCAAATAAGGTCCGAAATTGTACCAAACTCTCTTCCGGTCGTCGGACGGCCCCACGATCCACTCATACAGTTCCATCAACGCTAATACTGCAACTTGACTCACAGCATGTCATTGGCGCCCTTCTACTAGTTCCAGATAACCATCGAGACAAGCTCATTTTGGTTGGCAATATTGGAGAAGGGGCTTTTCGGGGCTGATTTGTAGCTAATGCGACTCACAAGGATGGCTTATACCGTCGATACCCGCCTCCTCCCGATGTTTAGAACCTGTACACGCAAGATATCCAACTTGGATAAAACATGATGCATATGATATTGAAAATGCAGTATATGTAACTATGAATGGTATAGGGTGCCTCAGCTTGTTCCCACCACCCATGCCGTCGATGCTCATGACTCCAAGTAACACCCAACGCCGACACCGCAACACTAAATACAACCATTGCTGAAAAAGTGACTCTAGTCTGTTCTAACACCGTGATCCAATCAAGTCAAAACGCCCCCTCGCATGCAATGCTTCTATCTGGCACAACTCCAACTTGAACCCCAGCGCTTTAGATCGCCCGATGTAGTGCGCGAATTGCGTCCTCTAAGTCGTCCACTGTTTATGTCCCTCATGTCAGGCATAGGAGGCTGTTGAACTGTCATTCTGTTTCTCAGCTTGTAATCGCTGACAACTTGCGATGGGCCAGGATGCAGAGGTGGCAGTCCACCTGGAATCCTAGTCGTGTTGGTTGACTGACCAGGACAGGCAGCATGGAGGGCCCGCGATCTGTTCATGGCTGGTGTTGATCGTAGGTTCACCGACAACGATGCAAGCGGTCCTGATGGAGGACTAGTTGGCTCCATTGGTTGTGGCCTGCCATAAGGGAATGGTTGGCCCGTTGGCCGTAATGGTGGAAGTTGGTAAGCTCGGTCTTGGAACGACACGGGGCTGTCTAATGCTCGTTTCCTTCCGCTGGAAGGCAGGGCGACCTCTTCACCGTCGATAGTTTTGCGTTTGCGGCGTCGTGGGTTCGCCTTCACCGAAGCAATTATAGAGTTCTCATCCAGCTCAGTATTCACAACCGGTATAGGTTGCTCGTTTTCTTTGGATGCACGTCCATGGTTGGGGTTCAGTGTTGAGGACTGCGGTTTCGTCTTCTCCAACGCTCCAGGTGCAGACTTGCGAGGCCCCTTAGTCTTTGGTCGCGCAGGTTTAGGCTTTGTGCTTTGCGCCCCGTCAATCGACTTGTCGTCAGTAGTATTCTCCTCTGTTGAGGGAAGAGCCAGTGGCGGCGCAGAAATAGTCGCCCGTCTATCTGGTACCTGTCTACCACTGATACGATGAAGTTCCTTCAAGATCTTTGTTGTGTGGTATGCTCCAGTGACTTTAGTATCTCGCAGCGCGACTGGGTTCGCTGCCGGTGGTCGTGGCTTTTTGGGCTCAGGGTCTTTCCAAAGCTTGGGTATACGTTCCTGCAAATCTGTGACCCAGGCATCACAATCCCATTGGACCCAGTAGTCGATAATCTCTCCCCAAGAGCTCTCAGACGGTTTTGTAAAGTTAACAAAGACAACCTTGCCGCCTTTACTATGCACAGTCTTGGCAAATTCCCGGACCATAATCTTGAGTCCATGAACACGTAAACTCGTACCCAGAATAAGCAGCATGTCTGGGTAAAGTGAGAGATCATGTGTGATGATTGGGCTGATGAGATGCGCGTTGGGGTGCTCCTCGCCATAAAGCACAATATCGGGTCTCAGCTTACCAACACCCAGTGCTCGTTTGCCTCGCTCTTCACGCGCGGCTGTTGCGCCAGCACAATGAGGGCATTCAGGCTGCTGACCTGACAGAGTCTCCAGCTCTCTGTCATCATCTTCCCATGAGCATACGCGCCCGCATAGGAAACATCTTAGCAGCTCGAGCGACCCATGTAAAAACACGCACTCAACTCCAGATCTTGATGCTTCTCGTTTTAACGTTTGCTTTGGCTGACCAGAGGGCTCACCTTCGGTTTGCGGTGTCTCAGTCCCATCTGAAGAGGATACTTGGCTGGCGTCAGGACCAGTTTCGTTCGACATATCTGAAGATGGAGGCGTCTTGTTGTCGTTGCCGCTAACTTCTTCAACCATCTTACTTAATTGACTTGTATTAGCTGTCGAACGTCGCGAAAACCGAGCCTTCAGCCCGGGGCCATCTGACAATGATGTCGATAGGCCAACTTTTTCTTCGATCTGGTCAATGTTTTGCGTATAACATCGCACCAATTTACCGCGATCTCTTAGATGGCTGATAAACTTGTGTGATCCAGTTGGTTCGGCCTCTTTAATCTTCTGACGCATTGATGTCGCAAATGTGTAGAAAACCGAAGTACGCAACGGGTCAGACCAGATTTGCGCGTCAAAGAGGTCGCGGCCCTTCATGTTAGGCAGCTTCCCACTCATTGAGTTCTGTGACGACGCGAAGGACGGCTGAGAAGGAGGTGTGTCATCAGTTTCGGAAGCCGATGTGCTGTCGCGTTGGCTGAATTCGGAATCTGAGAGAGGATCGGGCACGAATGGATCGAAGAGGGTTGGCGGAGGCGAAGAAAGCGGCGACGAGCTCAGAGGGAATACAGCGCCAGCGAGGTGTGGGTGCGAGAATCGGAACGAAGATGGAGGTACAATTAGCTCGTCGGGAGGCGGTGAAGACAGTGGTGAAGTCAATTGAACAATAGAGAGTGGCAATCGTCTTCGGGGAGTGGTGAAGACGTTGGCAGCCGACTCCGTTGGCTCTTGTTTTGGTTCCGGCTGCGACGCGGGAAGCTCAGGTTCTTCGTCCTCCACGAGTTTGACCTTGCCATCCTCGTCATCTTCAAGCTCCGAATTGATGTCCTGCAAGGTTTTTCGTCTCTTGCTCTTGTGATTTTCTAAGTTCTCGCCCTCAGGCTGATGAACATCATACTCGTCCGTCGCGTCATTCGATTTCCGGGATCCATTTATGGCCGCCGCGTCGTACTGGGCCTGAATGAGGGAATACAGGCCGTTTTCAGATCGGAAATCCTATATTCATAACAAATCGGTCAGCCGCGTCACCAACACCAAGCTCCTGCCAGCCTCTCCCAACACTTACCGGAATTCCTGAATTGGTACTGATTCCAGCTCCAGTAACAACTACAATCTTTCTTGACTTCAGGAGAGAATCTGCCACTGCTTGAAGAAGCTCCGCAGCGCCGGATTCAACGTGTGTTGTAGGCATCGTGCCGAGCTTGACTGCTAACCAACCGTCGCGTCACCAAACAAAACAAACACCAGATTCAACGTGAACGGCGCAAATTGCCTGGTGAAAGGAACCCAATTTCCTTTCCCGCTTAAAAAAACAAAAACCTGATTTACCAGCACTGTATTTCCATCGTATGGAGGTCGTGTTGGCGTTTGTTGACTTTCGAGTCTCGATATCGCGAAGGTCTTACAACCGCGTTCTGGGAGGACGGTGAGTGGAAAGTTGGAGAAAAATACTTGCAATAATCGGAATAAAACAAATTCTCGGAAACCCGTTTCCAATCAGACTGTCAATGGCGCAAAATAAATCCAATATCGTCAAAACCGTGGCCCGGAGGTTGTTTGGACGCGGCGGAGAGCAACTGTGGGAGCAGCGAATGTTGATGTCGCGCCACAGCGGGCCGCTGTTGTTGTCGTTCTGGAGGGTTTAGCGTTGCCAAATCCAGCTGCTTAGGCGGGGCTAGTTGCTCTTTAGTGGCTCTCTAGTGACCTCGTGGTGAACTGGAGGCGGCAGGGGTGTCCCCTAACTCTGCAGGGATCGGCCACTAACCTGCTGTGGCTCCCCGCTAAAACGAGGTACCGCATAAACACAGCAAAGCAACAAGCAGAGCCACAAACAAAAGATCACAACTCTCCTGCAAGTCTACCTGCGCTATTCTTATAAGAAATTTTAGTTGACTAATAATAGTGTCTATTACAGTAATGAGACGGTCTAGAATATAGAGGCGCTCACAATGTCTACTTATTAATCGTCTAAAGCGAGCGTCGTTGCGATGACGCCATCATTCAGTTATCCGTCTCAGTCTAAAACGCCATGAACGCATCAAGTAGCTTCTGGAAGTCGTTGGGAACACCGTTACCAGTGATGGCATCCCATCCCTTGGCTGCCGTCCATCCACCTGGTTGCTTCCCATCAAAAATACATGATTCACTCTCGCCCACAGTGATGTCTTGGAGAATGCCACGGACCTGCTCCGAGTACAAATGGCCATTGATCCATCCAAGAGGCTTCTTGCCTGCGCGTAGTCTCGCATCGTTGATTAACACAAACATGGATGCCAGCACCGGTGTGCTGGCACTTGTGCCTCCAATTCCACGAAATTGGCCCTGGTGAGAGATGGCAAAACTAGTTCCAACCACGGCAATATCAGGTATGGCTCGCATCTTGGCATCATAATAGCCACTCAGATGGCCTTTGAGTTCTGCGACGTAGTCGTTGACGGGACCGTCTTGCCATGACTCTCGCGGGAAGTACTGTGAAAACCCACCAGTGCTAAAGGTTGCTCCAGATGGTGGCTCCGCGACGTTCGTGGTGGCGCCAACTGAGGTGACGTACGGGCATGTAGCTGGGAACGTCGCCATTGTCACCTTCTTTCCGGTGCCATCGTTGGTCATGCAAGTTGAGTTGTGAGCTCCTCTAGCTCCACCGTCTCCAGATCCGCCAAAGATGGTGACGCCGCGTCCGGTAAGCATTCCAAACATATTGCAGACTCTCTGCGCATATGGGAAAGGCACCGTTGTTTCGTCGTCAGCGTAAGAAAGAGACACGACATGGGGGAGCTGGTCATTTGGCTTGTCCAGAAGGTACTGTAAGAAGTCAAGGTAGGGTTCGTTCTGGGACTGATCCTCTGGCAGAGGTTTACCAGAAGCGTCAAGCTGGTCACCACGGCCGCCAGCCGAGTAGAAAGTTACCTTTGATGGAAACCCGAGCGCCATGCCATATTGGACATCGAGAGCTGCTTCAATGCCAGACATTTGGAGATCCTGTGGGTTTTGTCCACCGTTGAGAAGCTCGGTAGAGAAGTTGTATCCGGCAGAGAAGACGGACGGCGCGTACTTTTGCAGAAACTTGTCTGCGTCAGCGTGGTTGGCATACTGGTCCAAAAAGCCTGCGATGGCAAATCTGGCGTTGGACTTGCCGCCAGGGGCCTTGTAGTTGATTTTATAAAGCTGCTTGATGCAATCGGGTGTCACACTGCTGGCGCATGCGGCACCATCACGGGCTTCCAGATCGGATTCGGGTAAAGAATATGGGATTCCCAGCTCATGTTTAGGCAACATGAAGTTGGTGATGGGATGAACAAAGCTGATGACATTCTCTAAATCATCTGGAATATGGTACTCCGTTGTTCGAAGGACTGGTGCCTGGCCCGGGAAGACATAATGCTGAAGCTGGGTGTCAAGCAAAGTCTGTGTGGCACCAATTGTTGAGTATACATCAATCCAGTCACCTCGGGTTTCCGTCTTCCTAATTCCATTATCTGCTAGCCAGCGCAGAACTGCACCAACATCGCCAGGGGCTGCCTCGCTGAGTTTTTTTGTGTCGGCCAGTGTCAAACGGGTAGCAGTTCCGGACATGACCTTTTCCTTGAGCGTGTGCATTTGAGGTTGGCGCAGCGCGATGGAGAATTTGATAGGATGCTTGGGGTCTACCGCATCGTTGAGCTTAGTCCAACCATTCGGTACAACCACTGTCTTCTCAACGGCGATGGCACTGGCGGCCAACGGCGCGAAGATGGCCGCCGCTAAGACCAAAGTTGATGTGATGGGGTTAATCATGGTTACGCCAAATGTAAATGGCATGAATCGAACCGTCAAGAAATAAGATCTGCTGTGGATTGGGACGGCTTGGGGTTTTATTCGACCAACTTCTTCAGACAATAATAAAAAGGCGACCCTTGACGCCCCCTTTTTGGCGTGGGTTGTTGCTGCCCTTTCTATTCAGATCGGCACATCCAGACACTGAGACATGGAGAGGAGCACGCCAAATGATTATACTGTTAGATAGTACCACCGCAGGTACACATGAATCACTACGAAACGGCGTGAAGGCGCGTGATATTCTCCACATTGCTATAGTTTCTGCGCCCTTGGAGAGCTAACATTACATTTCAGCGGAATGATGTTGGAAGACGATCCATGCTGCGCGTTGTCGCGGTGTTGTGAGTGGTCACTGTCCGTACAGTCCGCGACCAGACAAAGGGAAGCCTGCGGCTGTGTCCAGGTACTGCCCTGCCAAGGCTCGCCCTACTGCGCAAATCCATGTTCTGGTAGTACTGTACCACAAGGATGCGAGTATTGATTGCTCAGTGCTCTGGGAGAGATCACGCCAGTGATGGAGCCTGCAGCAACGCTACTGCATGAAGCTACTGCGAAGGTATGCAATTTTGTGACGAGAGAAATCAGAAGTTGGCTAGAGTAGCTTCATTGACACACAATTATCGACCAGATCAGTTTGATGTACCGTATTGTTCTTTGTCTGTGTGGTGTGCCGTGGTATTCTTGATTGGCTGTGCATGTATATGGCACTTTGTGTAAACTTGTTTGGCCGATGGTCTTCATGTAGGAGCCATAGTTGGCCTGTATTTTTGGTTTTCCTTTTTCTGTTCCAAAGGGACATTGAGTGTGTTGGGGGGGGGGGGGGGGGGGGGGCACCTTTATTAGTAGTGAATTGTATGCAAGACATGTCCAAGAGAGGAAGAATTATGTAGATGACCATCAACGACAGTGAATGGCGAAACATTGTCTCTCTTGGACATCTGGGCGAGTTTAGTACCAAGGCGCAGCCAAAAAAAATTAACTTTTTTTAAAAAAAAAAAAAGAAAAAGAAAAAAAATTGGGGCCCGTTTTCTTTTGCAGTTATTCCATCAATGTGATTTTGCCAAAGACAAGTGAACACGCAGCAAAGCATAATCCCAGTACCCTCTCTGCTTAACCGAGGACAAACATGGGATTTGACTTGTTGTGCTGGGTGAGAGAATTTTTGCAACTGTGATCCCTGCTAGGCGTTTTTAGCCTCTGTCTTGGGCGCTGTTCTGGCCCGCTCAGCCCCTCAACCCAATTTTACAGCAGCTGCCAGCGCACTCGAGGTGTCCATGTGCTCCTAGCTAGAGCCGCCGCGGCCCCTCCCACAGCGCATTACAGCGCATTGCTCCCTGTAAACTACTGCGTCTTCAAACCCCCAACACTTCCCACTGTTCGCTTTCCCTCTCTTCTTCTTCTGCTTCTTCTTCTTCTCCTTCTCCTTCTTCTTCTTCTTCTTCTTCTTCTTCTTCTTCTTCTTCTTCTTCTTCTTCTTCTTCTTCTTCTTCTTCTTCTTCTTCTTCTTCTTCTTCTTCTTCATCCATTATCGCCGTCGCCGTCATCATCACCATCTGAATTTCTCTCTCCTCGCCAATACAGTAAACCATCAATATACTTGCCACAAAAAGATCCATGGCAGCCGGACTTTGCGACCTTCTAGCCCCGAGACGCCAATCACCAAAACCCGCTTTTCATCATGCGAGGTACTCTCTGCGTCTGTCCAACGACGTCACGAAGATGCACCACCAAGCATCCACACACTCCACCGCTAAAAGCCATCAGCCAGTCAAGCTTCAGATCTGCCGCAATTTTTGGAAGCCACACCTTAGTATAGCAATGTTTGATTGGCACATTCTGGCCATGATGCTGAGATTTTTTTAACCATTTTTTCTTCCTGCCACGCTAGCCGACACCGACCTTCTTTATCCACCACCAATTCAGTCGCTGCAAGTCCCCGAGGGCCCGGAAAGTCTCCATGTTTGTCGTATGTGTCTTTGTGGGACCTGTTACGCTGGTTACCCTCCCACGACACCTGTCCCAGTGGTATTTCACTTGCTGGAAACACACCACGATCCTACTAGCGGCACATCGCCGTTTCTTCCACCCAATGATCAAACGAGCAAAAATCCTCTCCCTCTCCACCCCGACGAGCCGGCCACTCACTGTCCCAGTCATGTGAAGCCTTTTTGGCAAGCCTGCAGGCCGCCAGTGCATGCTACTGAGGCGGGTCCCAGGTTTCGCAGGACCTTGGATGAGCAAATCATGAGTCCTTGATGCATGCCGATGTTCCGTAGGGCCTCAACATCAATGCCAGCTCTCACACGAATGAAATGATTGGACCCTTTTGCGGGGTAGTGGATGAGACGCCAGAGATTTCTCCGGTGTTTAAAAGGGCTTCTCTTGTCTCTATCCGCCCCCAGCTTCGTAGAACCTCACTCGAATCTTATTTTGTCTATTTGACTTTCCTCAGTACCGCACCAAGAGAGGCACCCCTACGGAGCCTCACCCTATTAAGCCGCAATCATGACAGGTTCATGTAATCTCAATGTCTACCATGGCCCAGACTCCGTGAAGCAGTATTTCGATCCTGAATGCCAACCTCCGCTGCCTTTGGTAGAGATACCAGACTGTCTGAACCCCATGCGTGCCGATGGGGTGCGTATTTACGCCAAGATGATGTCGATGCATCCTGCCACGAATATCAAGGTTATTCCAGGTCAGTAGCAATCGTTTAGGGACTTTGAACACGTCAGCTGCGAATATGGGTGCTGACCATAATGCGTAGCTATGAATCTGCTCGAAAATGGCATTGAACCTGGCAAGACTAAGACTGTGGTGGAGAGCAGCTCAGGATCTACAGTCATCTCAATGGCCATGGTTGCACGGGCTTTTCACGGCATTGATGATGTCCACGCCTACCTCAGTAACAAGACGAGTCAGACGAAACTTCGCCTGATGCAATTTTTCGGTCTCGATGTGTGAGTAGCTCAGTGAAACGGCGTGAAAGGACTACGGAATTAACGGTTTTAGCACCTTGTTTGGTGGTCCTGCTCAGCCCACACCTATCGACGAGAGAGGCGGTATTCGTGCCGCTGCACGCAAGGCTCAAGAGTCAGAGTCTGTCTGCAGCCCCAACCAATACCAAAATGATGATGTAAGCTTCAAATTGGCCTCGGAATTTCAATCTTGGGGATTTGTACTCACAAGGCATCGCAGAACTGGAAAGGACATGTCCGTTGGACTGGGCCGCAAATTCATAAGCAGTTGCCTGACATCAATGTGATTGCCGCCTCTATGGGTACATCGGGAACCATGACTGGACTTGGAACCTATTTCAAGGGCGCAAAGCCAGACGTTTACCGCATCGCGTATGATCCAATACTCCTGCGTGGAAATCTCGATGAGTTTTACTAACCTTCTTCTTCAGTGTCTGCACGAATGCTGGTGACAGAGTCCCAGGCCCTCGCGAATTCTCCTTAATGGAGGAAGTCCAGTTTCCTTACAAGTCATCCATTGACGCTATGGAGGAAGTTGGTTCAACAGACTCTTACTCCCTATCTCTGGATCTCACCCGCCAAGGAATTGTATGTGGTCCTTCTTCTGGATTTACTCTGAAGGGTCTGCTCCAGGGCCTTCAAAAGCGCAAGCAGCAAGGAACTTTGTCTGAACTTGCTGGACCGAGTGGCGAGATTAAGTGTGTCTTTATGTGCTCCGATCTCCCTTACCAGTATCTGAACGAGTATTTCGATAAACTTGGACCTGAGAAGTTCAAGCCCCTCCACAACGAGGTAAGCCTGTTTGGTCAGTTAAGCAGCATGTTTATCATACTAATTCATTGTTCGTAGCGTCTTCGCAATGTAGATTTGTACAGATATGACGATGCCTGGGAGCTTGAAGCCATGAAAGCCATCAACGCCTTCTACAAGATCCAGCAGCTTCCATCAGAGGAAAGCGCACAATCCGTCGTCGCCGGTGGACCAAGCAGCATCGACAAAATTCTCCAAGCCAAGCCTGACACTCAAATTCTTGATTTTCGTTGCTCTTCCGACTTTGACGCCTTCCACCTCCCCAACTCCGTCAACATCCCTCTAGACGCTCTCAAGGATGGTGCTGCGGCCGGCAGCCCATTTGCACACCCCGTGGACGACTGCACTATGCTAGAAGCTGTCTGGCGTGAACTAGAGAGTCTCTTCAACGTCAAGGACATCAACGGCAACCGAAACGCGAGCGCCGAGGCCCTCATGGCCGTATTCCGTGGCAAACACATCCTCACCCTCTGCTACGATGGCGACACTGCTCGCGTTGCCAACAGCGTCCTTCGTGCCAAGGGCGTCCAATCCGACAGCGTCTACGGCGGTTACGGAGCATTGGCCAAGGTCCGTCTCCCTACTTCCGACGCAGCTCTTCTCCCAACACCCATCGTGTCTCTCGAGACAGTCGAAGTCTAACCACTTTGAACATATTAAAACTCATTTTTTTGCGTGTTTTTCTTTCTTTTCGAGATCATCTACCAAGAACGCAGATGGCGTGAGGGTAGAGATACTCAGTTTTTAGGAATTTTCTTTTTTGCTATTTCAAGGGGCCATCACATCCCGTCGAGCAGTGGGCGTCAGGGATTGATGAGGACACAGAATCATTTTTCAAATATATGTTACACGTCTTGACGACTCTTATGAGACTTTTCTATACAATACATGGGGGGGCAGTAAGGGAACCGGGATGTGCAGTAGGCGTCTTTGAGGTTTTTCCCAACAAAAGGTTTTTGGACTTTCTAGAACGAACGTGACGCAGGAGGGCTCAACATCCTTATGTGGCGTAATGTTCGTCTCATGTTTCAATTCGGAGGTGCAGTGGGCGTCCGGGGTTGAAAATGTAGAAATCACCACGCGGCCTCTGCTAGGTTTCAACAACGGCAGACTTGTGGCCGTTTGTTTCGCTTTGCAGCTTAGTTCTTTTTATATCGGTCATCAGAATACATCACACGGCCCGAACAAACTTCGTTGGCTCAGTATTGTGAGAAGCTTGTACATCAATGATGACTTCGAGATTGTTTACTTGTCGTTTCTAGGAATAATCCGACATATCCCCAATCAAAACAAATGTCCGTCTCTTTCCATTGTATGTCCCATCATCTGGTTCACTCTCCAAAAGTGTCAAAAATGCCAACCCAAATTCCGTGAATGCAAGCCCAAAATATGCCCCGTTTACAAATGTCATGTAACTGATAAATGCTGTAGATGGTAACCAATCTACAGCGTTTCCAAGAAAGAAGGAAATAAGTATAAAAAACAAGGGGTATATATACCGAAAATTGATGTCCAAAAAGTCCAACCAAATCTATATATCCATGAAGATCCAAAAACGCTAATGCGCATGTGAGAAAAGAAGTGAAATATGGCAAAGACGAACTCAGTATTATCCTCGCGTGCAAACCCAGATGCGATCAAACTCCAAGGGGGCGCGTAACAGCATTTACTCGCGCAGGTAACTGAATCTCTTCATCATCTGAGCTGTCAGCAGCAGCGCGGTCGAGAAGTCTCTCAATATCCTCGTCGCGCAATGTTTGCCGCGTCCTACCTCCCCCCATACCGATGCCACTAGGTAATGAAAGGGCGCCTCTCGTATGACCACTAACTCCATTGGCTCGCCGTTTCGGTGTCCACTTGCCAGGAGATAGATGCATCTGTTGTGGTGAATCAAGCTCCATGGGTGAGTGCGGCGGTGGCATGGCAGGAGACTTATCAAACCCAACCCTCTTGGATGGATATGCAGGTCGGCCGCCAGGTAATATCCGTCGAGGTCCATTTGGCAAAGCATGTCGTCCACCAAATCTTCCAATCCCTTCATGCTGTGGTCCTGGTGACGCTGATGGTGAGAAGGTGTGTTTCACATTTGTTGAGTTGCCAGGACTACTCATGAATAGTAGTGTTTCAATGGCATCTTGTTCTCTCACATTTTGATGCGGAGAATAAAGCATCGCATCAGTGGGGCGAGTAGGTTGTGAAGAAGAGTGAGTTTCACCGGAATCCGTGTGTAATGAACGGCGGTGTTGATGTGAGGAAGCAGTCGCGGAGTGGGAGGTAAGTAAAGTGGGAGGCTGACGAGGGTTATGATTGCGGCGCGAATTCGGTTTTGAGTGAGGGATGGAGGTGGCTGGCTGGATTGGTGCAGGAGGTGCAAGCATAGGTTTGCTGGAAGCAGCCTGCGGTGAATTCGACTGGCGGTGTTCAGTTATTGGATCAACTGCGAAGTGTACTTGGGCTGGCGGCGTTGCAGGCAAGTTTGGACTAGCAGAGGACCCCTGGCGTCTGTAAATAGTTGACGAGCTAGAGGTAGGAGAGGCAGCATGGGACGCCAATGACTCTACTTCCTGCAAAGATCGTGTTTGCCATCCATTGTTAACCTTGACCATGGCATATGCCAGTCGAGTCTTCAGATCAGCCGACATCTATGAGTCCGTGTTAGTATACTGAACGATCTTCCTTTTAGGATAACTTAAGTTCAACATACCTCTCCAATGTGGCTTCCGGTGGTGGATGCCATGCTGATAGCACTGACACTTCTTGAATGGCCTTTAACTGGGCTCGTCCTTCCATTCATCTTCTTGACAACCCCATCGGCGGTGCGTTTTCGAGAGGCATTGACAGTCTCTGCATCAGTCTTGTCTTGAGCAGTTGCCAGTGCAGACAATTTCTGTAGCTGTCCATTCACATTGCCCCCACCACTTGATATTCCCTGTGAATTTTTCGAGGAACCACTCGCCACATTGGATTCTTGCGAGTTGGGTATGGTTTGCGGAAGGCTAGCATTGTTATCGGGCGCAAGCCCCGCTACATCATTCGAATCCTGCATAACGCTGTCATTGTCGTTCAGTGCAGAAGATGCGATATTAGAGGATGTCTGTGTATTCGCAGAAGAGGCTGGTGGTGGCGTGGCCGGGACCGTGAACTCGCCGTCGCGTCTGGTCGAAGACGAAGACGACGGCGTCTGGCCATTCGGCATGTCGTGTAGATGCTGTTGTTGCGACATGGGGTGCGTGTATGTCGGTGCAACCCCACCGCTCAATAATCAAGGGCGTCAAACCCGAGGTAGTTGTTGGTATTAAGAACTACAATGCCTCTGTTCCGAGTTCTACGGTGGCTTGCAGGTGTGTGGTCGTTCGGTCGTTCGGTCGTCCGGTCGCTGATTCTGCGGTGTGCAATAGACTGCAGGCGGTTACGGCAGATAAAATTCGTCCCATAAATACAAATGTGCAAAATGCGCGTCCCGGCTCGAGTCGTCTTGAAGATGTGTTCTCGTGAAGAAGCAAGGAAGCCTGGGATTGTTCTGGGTGTAGTCTGCTGACTCTGGTTCTGGATCTGGCGCTGTCGGGTTACGCGGTTCCTTCAGTGGCAGGCGCGACGGACAGACGCTTGCGGGAACCTTTTGGCAAGACCCGCCATTAGGCCATCGCGTGACAGCGGGGCTACCTGCCAGTGTATGGGGACCGTGCAGTAACTATAGGTACCTGCGACGTACAGGCTTAGTATTTGCTTTGGCTTTGGTGTTTACACTTCACTCTAACAAAAGCCACAGCACGCTTTCTTTCCCCGTTAAGATGCATGGGAAAAAGCCTCACTGTCTCAATTGGCTCCGTTAATTGGTATTGCATAGTTAACTTTAGAATTGGAGTCTGTTCTACACAGACGTTTCGGTCGGAGACAGCGCAGCCACTGCAGTGAACAACAGTTCGCTGCATGCCCACTTATAATCCCAGTCACCCGCTGTGAAGTGACCATATCCTCAAATGCGATGAAATATTCCCCAACGGACATGTGGCATGGAATTGATTGCATACTTATCAGTGGTGTGAGCTTTATGGCTCAATTGTGAACAGTAAAAATTCATATTCCAGGCTGCATATGCAGTGCGCCATAGCAACTTGATACCTGCAAAATGGCGGCTGCTGAATCGCGACGCGAGTAATGAAATACACAATTCATAAATAACACAAGTGCCTTTTATCCGGACAAACTAGTGCCAGCAATCATGGAACAGCATCCTGCTCGCAGGTCATGTTTTTGCTTTTATTGATAATTCTACTAGGTCAAGGGCACCGAGCTATATCCTTCCTTGCGCGGCAAAAACAACGACTCTAGGGTAATTCAACTAATTCCGAGACTCAACCTAACTGCAGACGCCTTCGTTGTATGCAAATGCCTAAATATATATCATAAATCGTTAACCAATCTCCATGCATCTGGTCTTATAATTCAGGGGTCCAATCCCAAGAACCGGCTGTGAACAATGTCCGCGCCATCTTATCCGCATACAATGCGCCCTCATACCGCAAGCGGTGATCATTGGCCACAGCTCTAGTAAATACAAACTTTGTATTCTTCTTTTCCTCATCATGGTCAGTGAACCCCTGCTTTACCCACGACACTCTGTCTCGCTGGCGTTTCCAGTCTGCATGTGGAATGGATATGACGTTGGAGGATAGCATTGCGCGCAGGTAGTCCAGAATGGGCTCAAGTCGAATGCGTAAGCCGCAATTCGTGTGATGTTTGTCGATCTGATAGTTTGGACACTGTCTCAGCATCGACAATAATTCCTCAATATCTAAGCGAGATGCGTCGGGAATGGCGTCCAGCGATGCAGCGCTATAATCCAGGAGAAACAGAAGGTTTTTGGATACAAGAAACTGAATCATCTGTCCAAGCTGGAAAGAGTCGCAGGCAGCGCTTGAATCGTATCCTAGCTTACACTGTCTCGTACGTGACGAATATAAAGCAATAAAATGCCGCTGAACAGATGAGATTGTGTTCAAAATGCACTCTCGACGAAAAACAAGCTCGTCTGTCACGTAGTTAGCTAAGAGGCCCTGTAGTTGGCACATGTTCGCAAGTTATCATACCTTCTAAGCCATCTGGAAGATTCCACCACGATGCTGTAGTATCGGAGCTAGCATCATGATACGCATTCCAGAGTCGAGATCCTCGAGTGATTAGCTCTCTTGTGGCTTGGTGCAGACGCATGGGCTGACCAAGGAGCCATGCAACAAGTACTTTCTGCCTTATAATCTGCTCTGTATCCGTGTTCCGCCCTCGCTCATCCATCAACGGCTTGGAGCTTGTCAGCGGCCACTTGAATTTCAAGTCTGTGCTGAGGGACCGAGATACAATGCTGGAGCAGTCGAATCTATCGGAGATGATAGCGACTGTGGTGACATATGGCATGGAAATTTTGGTAGCTTTCGGAGGAAGCTGGTGCATGATTCTCAGCATGTCTTCGAATGCCACCTCTCTTCCCGCAGACTTGGTTGCTTCGTCGTCATCTGTGATACTGATCCAAGGCAGGTCACCCGGCCCAGCTTCCCCAGGGTCTATTTTCATCGCTCTGAGTTTCTCATGAATGTGAGATATGAGCTTTGCCTCACTAAACTGCGGGTTCGATAACAGATTTGAGAAGTATTTGGATTGCGTCTTCAGGGTCTCGAGGCGTACTCTAAACGCGGCTCGAACCTTGGGGCTCGTCGATGCTACAGGTCCAGCTTGTGGCTTGGTCTTTCGTGCAGCAGCAGCAGCTTCACTGCGACTCTTTTTTAAAGTGTCTCTGGAAGTCTCAAATGTCACGTCAAGGATGATGTCGCCCTTGTCTGATACGTCCACGACGGCATTGCCCCTTGCCTTTGCGCTCTCTGATGAGTCGCCATCGGTGGAAGCATCTGTGGTTGAGTCACCCATCCTTCAAATCGAGCCCGTTGAGAAGCTGTGGATGAATTCCACATGTCCACGACGCGTCTGAGCTTGATTTCATAAGGCAGATGGAAGCATTGAATTTTCGCCACGCAGTGTCGAACAGACGAGTTTGCCTGTGCCTGTGCCTGTGGTTGCACGGTCGGTGTCAGAACACAGCGCTTGCTGCACCCACTGATAGCCACTGTGGAAAATCTGCTGCCACACATGTTACAGCGTTGCACTATGCGCAGCCAATAGTGCCAGGACAGCGCTAGCCCAGCACACGCTACCCACCGCTTACCCACGGCATCCACTGAAATCTTGGCTCATGCTCCCCTGACGGCGCCAGACTTGTGCCCCCACGTCATCGCCTATTTTTGGTGCAACTCCGCTGAACTGTTGCGATTTTGGGAAGCCTTCTCCAGTCTCTGCTTCAATTTTTCTTGTCCTCCTACCCATCGCCGCCAAAGCTCCCCGACAAGCTCTGTGCACAGCAGTGACCTGATATATACCGTCTTTATCCTCGCCATTCACTCTTTTGTTGACCTTTGCTCCCATACAAGCTGCCTGCCGTTCCTTTGAGCCGTCTCTTGACCTGATTTCTGTTGGGACGCTTCCCCGCACAGAGCAATTGGTTGTCTCAACATCGCGCATTCGTCCTCATTTCTCAGTCAACTTGCTTCAGGTTCATAGCGCATCATGTGCGAGTGATATAAATATCATAACTTGACTTCCTAGAGCACCATCACTGCATCGCCATGGCATCTCTAGCACACAAAGCATGCCGAATGCCCGGGAGATCAGTTCGACAATTATCCAACGAATGCGCTTCCCTGGCGTCTCTATACCTTGTACCAGCCTTTTCACGAAATGTAACGACAAATGCGAATGAGTTCAACGATTCGAAGCAACTTGACCCATCATTAACAGACAATGGCTTGTCTCGGCGGCAGGGTGACCAAGCTCCGTCCGCTCCGAACTCTCAACAGTCTCACCAAATAAGCACTCCGCAAAAACGAAGCTTCCACACATATTTCGTCACACATCTGCCATCATCTTCTATGCATCCTGATTCACGACCAGCCGCTGGCCCTGGACACAAGCTCCCACGAGATGCATCAACACCGCACAAGCTAGAAGCTGGATCCAGCCCTGCAGTACGACTTCCTAACATGCCCAGCCGAGACCTCACCGTTGTGAGAATACCGCTGAGGAGGGCTAAACATCACTTTGGATCTGCTAGTATGCGTGGTAGCCGACCATACAATGAGGACGCCGACCAAGCGGGAGTAATCGATCTACCAGCCTTCGCCAAGAGGGCACCAATGAGCGTACGGCAGAAGCCGGGAGAGCCTACATCCGCGGATAATTCACTTGGTGACCCGCAGACGTTCTATTTCGCAGTTTTTGATGGACATGGTGGAACACAATGCTCACAGTTCTTGCGTGACGAATTGCATGGGTACATCGAAGAGGCTGCTGCTGAGTTCGGCCTCCAAAGCAGTTTACGGAAGAAAAAGCCAGGCCGAGAAGCTGCAGAAGACTCAGATGAACCATCAATATCGACACAAGAAGCACTTGATCAACTTCGCATGGCGAAGCCGGGAGATATGTCAGGCAACAAGTCCTCCCCGCGCTTCGAAGAAGGCTTCAGGAATGCGCCAATTCACGATAGAACTCTACAAAGCGAGCTCGCGGTCCCTGCCAAGGTACAAGATTACGCCAAAGCCATCAAGCTGGAAAGAGATCTGGTGGACGAATATGCAGATACTATTGGTGGTTATTTCCGCCGCTTCAATCCAGACCACTTTGGCCTCGCTGATGAAGGCCCAGAGAGCGCCGTAGTTTCGTACGAGAGTGCGCTTACTTATAGTTTCCTACGAGCAGATCTCGACTTCGTATCTGCTCAAGCGCGCAAAACGGACCCGGACGATTTGCGCGCCAGTGATACCCCATTGAACGATGACGAAATCCTCGGCGCGCCACATGCGACGCCATCTGGACATGGTATCGGCGGTACTACACGCTTTAAGGGCGGCTCGACAGCATCCATCGTGTTAATATCAACTCCTACACCCACACCGTTCTGGCATCCCGCTGCCCAGTCTACCCTTCTTGTAGCACACGTTGGAGACAGCAGAGTGATCATGTGCGACACAGCAACCGGCCTCCCTCAAGCTCTGACCTCAGATCACCATCCCAGCACCCCAACAGAAAGCAGAAGACTCCGACGCTATGCGCCTGCAGGCTCCATGGTGACGGGCGACAGTTTTGGCGAAGAGCGCATTGCCGGTCTAGCCAACAGCCGCGCGTTCGGCGACATCAAAAGCAAGCGCATTGGCGTCTCAGCTGAACCAGAAATCACCAGAGTCGAACTCGGCCCAGCCCAGTACTCATTCCTTGTCCTCATGAGTGACGGAGTATCCGGCACGCTAAGTGATCAAGAGATTGTGGATGTCATTAAAGAATCCAAGACGCCTGAAGAAGGAGCTCGCAAGGTAGTAGAATATGCTACCGAAGTCTCCGACGACGGCGACAACGCGACATGCCAGGTTGTGCGCCTTGGAGGTTGGGAACGCAGATCAGAAGGCGGCGTAGGAAGTATGGGCACAAAGGAGTTCCGAGACGCAAGGAGAGCAGAAGCACAAGATCCACGCCGAGGCAAACGGTGAGAGTGCGCGCGAGAGGCATTCTTCCTGGATAGTGTTCTGCATAAGGGATTGCGCAACGTTTCATCATAATTTATGTTTTATCTTTTCCTTTTGTCAATTTTTTTGTAAGAACTGCAGCAAGCGATTGACTGCTTTGCATTAGCATGCATTGGGGGAAATGGGAGACCTGGACCAATTCGAAATGCGAAGTCTACTACGACAACCGCGTATCAATACCCCGACATTATGTCACGATTATTAGCACAAATAGATTTTGCGGTTAAGAAAATTAAATCAACATGGTTTCATTTTAATTAAAAGGCTCATACACACCACTATTCCTTCCATTTTTACCCGCATGATCGGGAATCCTACATAATCAATCATTTGACGCCGTCACCTCATCTACACAACGCCTCGTCAACTTGTCGCTCATACAATCTAATCCCCACTGTTGCCGAGTCTTAATAGCGGTTCTGGCCAGGGTAGTTGTTCCAGCCTGGAGGCTGTCCGGTAGGAGGTCCCTCTTGGTAAGGAGGGTATTGCTGAGGAGGGGGAGGGCCGCCGCCCCATTGACCAGGAGGACCGGGAGGAGGTGGTCCACCATATCCAGGACCTCCATAGCCCTGAGGTGGAGGAGGAGGACCGCCGCCCCATTGTCCTCCAGGGGGTCCTTGAGAGGGAGGGCCACCGTATCCGGGGCCAGGTCCGTATCCAGGAGGAGGGCCGCCATAGCCTTGAGGGGGTCCCTGGGGAGGACCTTGAGAAGGAGGAGGCTGGTTATATCCTCCCTGGTAGTAACCGGGCTGAGGCGTTGAGCCGTTGTAGCCGCCCGATGGAGGACCTTGGTAAGGGCCGCTTTGGTCATAGTTGTAACCTTGCTCCTGAGGGCGGCCGGATGGAGGTGCAGGAGATACAGAAGTGTAGTTGGCAGAGGCGTCGCCGTCGTTACCTTGCATGGAGTTCAAATCTCTGGTTTGCACCTGGGACCACAGAGATCCTGACACCTTGCCATGTCCGAGCTGCAGGCCCTCGAAAGCGCTACCGCACGAGTGACCTCCCACAGATCTGTTGCCACTGCCGCCAGACTGGCTGAGAACGTGATTCTTGCCTTTCTTGACCGATTCAGAAGAGAGGACGTGATCAAGTTCGTGGCGGCGAGGATGTTCGTCAGCCCACATACGGACTGTCTTGAACATGTCGCGCTGGATTTCGATGCTTTCGTCGCGCAGAGCGGGATGGTGAAAAGCGCGCAAGATGTCGCTCATAACCTCGTCGATGGGGACGTTAGGGTTGTCCCAAGCAAATAAGATACGACTATTCATGTTAATTATGTGAAATAACACTTGGTTTGGAAGTAGAACTTACGGTGTAACGTATTGAAGGATGGTGGAAGCGACACGACCAGCACAAGAGTTCAAGACGTTGGTGAAATGATCCTTGGAGAGCATAGAGTGAGTAGGGTCAGTGCAACGGGGCTGCTCCCAAGGCTCCAATTGAGACTTGGAACTAGCAGTAATGATACCAGACGAACCGTCCTTGAGCACCTTAGAAACCTGGTTGATGATGGGGCGAATAAAGGGAGCCAGGAGACCCAGAATGAAAGCAGTTAGGGTCTCACTGATGTGCTCGAGCAGCTTCTCGAGGCCGGGAATCTTGGCAATTCCTCTGCTGATAGCCTTGACGATCTTGTCACGAAATTCGAGGATGGGGTAAATCTGTCCAGCAACCTTGACGGGATCAAAGTTGGGGCTCATACCAGGAATAACGTTTTGGTTATCACCTGCGGCCCTGCTGCGAGTTTGGTGATTCTCCCGCTCCTGGGCTTGAGACATGTTCTGGAGGTCTCTAGCCTGAGCAGCAAAGCTGCTTCCCTCACCGGGGAGCTTGGAAAGCAGCGATGCAAAATCAGTTGAACCAGTACCATCGAATAGACCACGGTCGGTAGACCCGCCGATGTTGCCTCTGTTGGCTTCAGCGTTCTTCAACGCCACATCGACCTCATCGACTTCAGACTGGGTGAAATGATCATTCGCTTCTCCGATGACGGAGTGCAAGAAGTCGACAGCACCAAATGTCCCTGTAACAATGGGGTAAACAGTCTTGCCGCGGATGTGAATCTCTGCCTGTGTACCACAGTGAGGGAATACGTTGCGGTAGCCCAGCTCTCTCAATGCGAGTTCGCAATAATTACTGTGAGCACCAAAGTCTTCCATGCAGTGTAGGGCTTGACCCAAACAACGCAAAGCTTCGCAAAGGTTTTCATCTTTGCCTTTTCCAGATGCACCGTGGGTGTAGAGACGCCCAAAGTGAATGCTCCTGGCAAAGCTGTAACGAAGGTAGCCCGCACTGGTTGCCCACCGTCCAGTCTCATTCGCAATATAGTTCTTCATGCCGGTTCGCATGTCAATCTCGGTCTCGACTGGTTCAACAGGGCCTCGCAAACGGGGATCGAACTTTCGGGCATCCAAACCGTCCGCATATCCAAGCGGGTTGTCAATGTGTTCTTCCGGTCGGTAGCAGCCAAGTCGCTCTTCAGTGACCTCGAATTCCTCGGTAGCATATCCAAAAGCCATGAATGACAGAACCCAGACCTAATGAAAATTAGCATTTGAACTTTGCAGAGCACCAGAAATCTCATACAAGAATACGGATTGTAGGCGCGTTGACACCCTTCAAGCTACCAACATCGACAGCTTGGGAGTAATCACGGAGCCAGTTGCCAAAGTACGTTCGTTTGATAAGCATGGAAGTCCACTTCTTGCCGTGCAAGAAAGCAATGCTCTGAAGCATATCCTCGATGTCTATGTTTTGTTAATTGGTTGCCTCGAGCAAGGCCGCCAGCATTGAAGCTTACCTCCATGACGCCAATTGTGACCTTCGACCTGGGCGGAGTGTCAATTTCATGCGTGCCACTCTCGATAGAATATCTGACGTACCTGAGCGATTGAGGGAATGTTACCAGCTCCGAATGCCTCTGCTCGTCCTACCATGAGAGCCAAGCAGAGGCCGAGGATCAAGATCCAGCTACCCCGCGGCAAGGCAAATGACGCCATCGTGCGTGTCAAGTAAGGGGTTGACTAGAATATGAGAATAGATGCGAAGATTGCTAGCAGGAGGATTTATAGAAAAAATCTTGCTTCGCCTGCAGTCGCGTCTGACTAAAGATTAGACTTGCAAGATATAGTTTTGAACAAGCTCGTGGGCGGTTTGATGCACAAAAGGTGGGGGAGGGGAAACATTTTGGGAGTGACTGCACCCTTGACTGGTGTGGCGCTGAAGTGCGTGGCTCTTCGGCGGCCGCCCATCGTGGCTGGTGCAGCTGAGGTGAAATATGCCTGCTTGTCAGTGAAGGCGCCATATTCTTGTACTTTAGACCGGGGAATTGGCTGAAAAAAAAAAAAAAAAAAAAAAAAAGGCTTTAAGAGTCAATCTAGAGATTATGAATGGGTAGAATTTTATTTAAAAAGTTTATTTATTTACAGCTGGTTTAACGTTACAACGTAAACAAAGCAGTGTGGCTTCGAGGACACCCTTCACAGCCCTACTGATGTCGGCGACATGCGTCATCAGCAGTTCAAGATAACAACTAGTCGTTTCTAAATTTTAGCATTTATTTATCGTCCAGATTTAAAGTATGATACGAAGAATCCCATGAGGTTTGTTCTTTATTTATGCCTTATTTATGCTCTGTGTGAAAGCGGTGCTTGATCATGTAGCGTTCAGTGTTAACGTCGTCAATAGTAGACTGGACCTAAATGATTTCTGCACGATATCCTTGGTTTAATTCAACTATAAATCTTACAGACGAACTGCTCCGTATGCGTCTGACATCGTATGATTGTTTCCCGTTAGTAAATCACTGACAGTCCCGGACCTGCTGCACTTGGCTCGTATTTCCTCACATTGGCCAATGAAAGGACCCCATTCCCAAGTGTGGGCCCCTCACAGGCGATGTCTTAGGAGCCTTAGGAGCACAGTGAAAAGTAACGCCACTGCCTCTGCTCGGCTTCCGCAAATTAGGGGGCCTACGGCCGCTAAGAATGGGGCCGGCGTTCCGTCCCATCAGAACCAGGAGATGAAAAAAAAAGTTCACTTTTGCATCCTACACGGCCTCTCTCTTCTCCTACCTGTCTGATCATTTCTTTAAACCGGCTGCATATTTTTTCCCTCAGTTTCACACATCCCCTGTGTATTGCTTAAATCGGGAGCGTCTCCGTCGCAACCCTTGAACGCCCTAACTGTTGCTGCGCTGCATCGACCAAGTTTAGCCACAACCGAGGGATCTCGTCTCATCCGAAATGCCTTCTCGAAATCTACCCACGTTCTCGCGCGCCGAGGTCGAGTCTCACAACTCCGAGTCTTCCTGCTATGTCACTATCGGCACCAAGGTCTACGATGTGACCGATTTCATCGACGATCATCCCGGTGGCGGAAGCCTCATTATGGACTATGCAGGAAAGGATATTGAAGACATCTTGAAGGATGATGCTTCTCACGAACATTCCGAGGCTGCCTACGAGGTTCTGGACGACTCTATCGTTGGATTCCTCGTTGAGAAGGGTGGTCTCGAAAATGGCACGGCTCATACGAATGGCGATGCGACAACGTATGTACACCCCAGAACAGGAATGTCCTGCGAGGAGGACTTAAGCAAGGACACGGATGCGAACACAGATTACAAGAAGCACAAATTCTTGGATCTCAGCAAGCCACTGTTCCTCCAAGTTTGGCGTGGTGGATTCAGCAAGGACTTTTATCTTGACCAAGTTCATCGTCCTCGCCATTATAAGGGCGGTGAATCTGCACCACTCTTTGGAAACTTCCTTGAACCTCTCACCAAGACTCCTTGGTGGTTGGTTCCTACTATGTGGCTTCCTTGTGTGGCCTACGGCCTCTATGTTGCGTCGGAGGGCTTGGGCAGTAGCCTGGAAACTGGCGCCTATTGGCTTTTCGGATTGTTCCTCTGGAGCTTCATTGAATACTGCATGCACAGATTCCTATTCCATCTTGACCAGTAAGTTTATGTTCTATATCTTGTGTTAGATCTAATACTAACGGTACACAGGTGGCTTCCTGACAACCGCGTCGGTATCACTGCACACTTTTTACTCCACGGTATTCACCACTACTTGCCCATGGACAAGTACAGACTAGTGATGCCTCCAACTCTGTTTGTGGTCCTGGCCACCCCATTCTGGAAGTTGGCGCACTTCGTTTTTGCCTACAACTGGTATGTCGGCACTGCCGTATACTGTGGTGGCATCTTCGGATACATCTGCTACGACTTGACGCATTATTTCCTGCACCACGAGAATCTGCCACTGTGGTACAAGCAGCTCAAGAAGTACCATCTTCAGCACCACTTCTTGGATTACGAACTTGGCTTTGGCGTCACTAGCAAGTTCTGGGATACCGTCTTCGGCACTGAACTTCAGCCACCTATTAAAGTCAAATAAAGACGTCACATAATGCTTATGAGCAATTCTCTTCTTTCAGTTCTGTTGGCAGCTACGCAAGCACCTCTTGGCTGAATCCCTTTGATTATAGTATATTTGTAGGAGTCTCGAAACACTTTTATATTGGAGGCAAACATCGTGGACAGGGTTCCAACGCGGGTGGTTTGTTTCCGGCCACACATAATAATTCTTAATATATCCTCACATCTCTCAATAACACGAAACACAGACACGTGAAAGAAGTATCAGTGCAACAATAGAATTAAGGTTTTCCCACAAGGACTGTAACAGAATCACCCTGCTGTCACAAAGTGTTGTACAACAATGATGTCCTGCTAGGCAGTGTCGCACGTGACACCTAATTGGGCGTCGATGTGGAGTTCATTCAGACTTTGACAGCCACCATTGCCAGCAGCGAAACATCTGCAATCCATACTTCATCTTTAAATAAAGACCTGTCGTTTTCTGACTTGGATTTTCCCTTTTCAAATTAACAGACACATAGGACAACATGGCTAGCCTGGACGTGGAAGCCCTGCTTGACGCTACGGCGAAGAGCGTCGACGAACAAAATTCCAAGTCGCCTGCGGATGCTGGTCGACGAGATAGAGACTCTGATCGAGAGCGTGTGCGCGATGGTAGCCGTGATCGTGACCGCGACCGTGACCGCGACTCAGACCGACGACGTCGCGACCGTAGCCCGGCTCATCGCAGCCGCCGCGCCACCCCAGATGACGGCACGCCACGAAGCGACAGCGGCAGCTACAAGAGTAGGCGGAGAAGTAGAAGCCGTGATGATGACAGACGACACTCACGCCGCAGCAGAGACGGCGACTATTACCGAGGCGGACGTGGACACTCTCGCTCACGATCCCGCTCGCCACACCGGTCTCGCCGGGATGACCGCGACCGAAGAGATCGCCGCGATAGACAGGGCCATGATAATGGACGTGGCCGAGACGACGACCGACCTGACAAACGCGAACCGCTCACAGAGGACGAAAGGGACAGAAGAACGGTTTTCGTTCAACAACTGGCAGCCCGCCTGCGTACCCGTGAGCTGAAAGCGTTTTTCGAAAAAGTTGGACCAGTTACAGAGGCACAGATTGTCAAGGATCGCATCAGCCAAAGATCCAAGGGGTAAGCTGTTTTTCTCACCAATATTATAAAATTACATATGCTAACTGGTTGCAGAGTCGGATACGTTGAATTCAAAGAAGAAGAGTCAGTTGCACAGGCTCTTCAACTCACCGGCCAAAAACTCCTAGGTATCCCCGTCATCGTCCAAGTCACCGAGGCCGAGAAGAACCGACAAGCTCGCACCACTGAGTCCAGCGGCGGCCACCCCAACCATGTTCCGTTCCATCGCCTATACGTCGGCAACATCCACTTCAACGTGACGGAACAAGACCTTCAAGCCGTCTTTGAGCCCTTTGGAGAGCTGGAGTTTGTACAGCTTCAACGAGATGAGAGCGGACGCAGCCGTGGATATGGCTTTGTTCAGTGAGTCTTCATCTCAGAAACAGATGTCTTGTCACGCAATGCTAACCTGTGAATTAGATTTCGAGACGCAACTGAGGCTCGTGAAGCCCTAGAGAAGATGAACGGTTTCGATCTTGCTGGTCGACCAATCCGAGTGGGACTCGGAAATGATAAGTTTACCCCCGACAGTAACGCCCATATTCCCCAGAAGAACTCCAACAGAGAAGGAAACTTCCAAGGCTCCTCTTTCTCAGGCTCTGGCGGACGTGGTGGCCAGTCATCCAACTTCGATCGAGCTGGCGGCAGAGACAATGAGAAGGCAGGCGGTTCTGGCGCGCTTGACGACACCGATGTTGCTGGAGTAAACTTTAACAACTATAGCCGCGATGCATTGATGAGAAAACTTGCACGAACCGACGAATCCGCCACGAACGGCGCCGACGAACGACAAGTCCTCAAGCCCAAGACAGAGAGTAAGCCATTGCCCGTCAATGTTAACATGGCTAGCCGATGTGTTGTGTTGCACAACATGTTCAACCCCGATGAGTAAGTTGACCCAATAAATGGCAATGATCATACCGGTACTAACAACCGTCATAGAGAGGAAGGAGATAACTGGGCCAAGGAACTTGAGGACGACGTGCGTGAAGAAGCCGAGAACAAATATGGTCACGTCGTCCATATCTCGGTTGACCCCAACTCCAACGGTGACATCTATCTCAAGTTCGATAAGGTCCAAGGCGGAGAGAATGCCATCAAAGGTCTTAACGGCCGATACTTTGGCGGCCGCATGATCGATGCAGCTCCTGTTGTTGATGCGGTCTATAGCAGTTTGTTCTCTCGCACCAGAGCAATTTGAAGCTAATCCATACCCTCATGGACGATTTTGCTCTAGGATGCCGCGACAACGGCGCAATTGATGTTACCAGACATCAGTGGCTACGACTGGCTACATCTATCCGCTCATGGGTATAGTGACCACTATAACCAACACCACTCCCCCCCTGCAGCCTTACACTGGCTGGCTCACCGTGTGCAGATTTTCCCTTTTAATATTTTTATCGTTTTCCATCGCGCGCGTCTCGGCTCTTTTTTTTAACATCGACTTGCAAATTTGGTTTGGGAATTGGCGTTTACGCTCTTCTATGAGCTGGATTTTCACCGACGTTCTGCTGCGAGAGAAAACAACTACAACTTGGGTTTGCATTCGTCTCCTCGATTGTCCCTAACTGATGTTTGTACCTTAGGACGACCACTTCTGGCTTTTTGTCTTGATAAACGAGAGCAAGAATGAACGTTTTCTCCCCCAGTAGACCCAGTAGAGTAGTTTTGGATGACATCTGTTCAATATACTGTTATTTAATCCATCGTGTTCCGAAGTGACATGTATCCAACTGTGACCTGCGGACAGCTCATGTATGCCTTCTGCCTAATGGCTTGATTCTTTTTCTCCCATGTCCAGTTGTAACCAGCTGCCAAGTAGGCTGCGAGTGAATAAACTCCCCATGTGGGAGTATGCTTCCAACGTGGCGGCCGAGTAGCCAAGTGAGCTATCTTGCTCTCACTTTCAACTCAGATTGCAGAAGCCCCCTTTCTAGGCGTTTGCCACCTCTATTTATTCCCTCGGATTCTCTCCAGCCTTGATTTTCCTTTTTCATCATATCGCGATATCATTATCCTGCTACAGTGTTGTGGTGTACTGCGTTGGTGAATTCAAGTGTACAAGGGTAAGTGTACCTTGCCCTCCGTGCCTGTGATGCATTCACTTCACGTAACGTTTTTGTTACTAACAGTTACTGATAATTCAAAGGCGAAAAACATCTTGGTGACTCGCACAATTCTACTTGACGGCGCATCTGCGCCTAGACGCAACCCGCCACACGTCGTTGACGATCATGACCGACGGCAACATTGCGTCGTCCAGAGCAGCGAATAGTGTTGCCGAGTCCAATTGTTCCTCCACGGGTGCTGTTGACATTGGAAACACAAACGAAATCATGTTGGGCGTCGACTTCTTCACGCCTTTGACTGGCCAAGCCAGAGCTGAGCGAGTTAAGCAAATGTCCAACAAGCATGTAAGCGACACCATTTCTCCATGTCATTGCAATTTTGACATCAGCTAACTAGCATCAACAGCCTGCCTTTAATAAATCTCGCCAGTCGCAAGAGATCCTCGTTAAGATCCAGCAGTCGCTTCGGCGGATGCCAGGCGTCTCTGCCAACGAATCTGCAGAAATCATCGAGCAGCTACAGCAGGTTGGCCAAATCATCAGCCAGGAGACGAGTGCTCTGGTGGATGCGTTGATGAAAACGCAGCTGGACCAGGAAGACACGGAGAAGTCTGTCGCGAGGATGAGCCTTGACAATAACCTGGTCAAGGCTGAGAAGGACGATCTTGCACAGAAGGCGAATGATCTAAAGAGCGATCTCAAAGCAGAGACACTGAAGCGACAAGAGGCTGAGGCCGAGGTTAAGAAGGTCATGGACGATTTGTATAATTTGACAAAGGACTTTCGGGCTTTGAGGGAAAAGTCGGGCAAGGGTGAAGGATCTCCTGATAGGGAGGGCATGGTCAAGGTAAGTACTTGATGATGACGTGGGAAGTATGATGCTGTGCTGATAGTTTGCAAAGGTTGTTGAAGAGACAATCAAGCTATTGGAGGACCAGGTCAACAATAGGCGTTCGCTTTGGCTCATGAAACATTCCGATCCTCAATCTGTCGCTAAAGCTATTGAGACTCTCGCAGACTCTGTTTCTGACAACCATGCTGCTCACCGGTCCCTGATGGCTTTGAAGCCAACCCTGAACAGGCATGAAGAACGGTCTGACTCTGGCGATATCTCTCGCATGATCAACGAGTTTCCTGCCCCACGACGTCACGGCTCTGTTTTTCAACCTACCCACCGGCCACAGAGCACTGCTCCTCCTAAGATGGGTCAATTCCATAGCCGACCTCCTTCTACTGCACCCAATTGCCGCCGTTATGCAAGTGGTTGGGGCGGAGGCGGAAATTCTGGCTACATTCACAACAGACAGTCGTCCTCTGTCGCGTCCATGTCTTCCACGTTGTCTTTTGGCAGGAATTCTGGCAGGAAAGCTCTTCCGTCTGGGTCTCGATATAGCCCTTGTGGTGGTGAGAATTCTTGGAACTATGACGACCGATCTGGTAGTGCCTATGGTCGTGGCGGCAAGGATTATTATCCTCACACGCCCACTGCACAAAGTCGTAACAGCCACTACGGCAGAAATCAGGAAAATGCACCTCCATCTTCTGGATCTGAGTATGCCTTGATACGAAGCTCTTCAGTTGGGCCTCTGATTCACATGAGCGAACAGTTCGTCTCCAACTGGCACGAAAGCATCATGGAGTTCTACGCTACCACTCGACAGTTTGTTGAGCGTCATGCTATGCCTCCTAGTGAATCCCTTGCTCAAGTCGTCAACCCGACGGCATTGTGGCCCATTCTGCTCGCGACGTATTATCCGCTCTCCGAATCCGAGGCAGGCTCCTACCTCGACTTCCATCTCCGCAGCGAGAGCTCCAAGTCGTGTCTCATGACGCGCGTCATCATCGACTACATTGTCAATCGTGTCTGGGTTCCCGCTGCATGGGCTGGCTCTGACAGCAACTCCACCTATGCCCTCATTGACCTGGAGCGAGAACTTGAAAAGATGCACGGCAAGCCTTCTGCGTTGCGTCAGCCACTTCTGGACAGACAAGCTGCCGTTGTAGAGGAGATCATCCAGCACGAACAGGATGGATCCTTCTTCCGCGGTAAAGTGGATGAAATCACCCGCACTTTGATCAGCAATCTACAGCCGCTGATTGACAAACGCAGCACCCCTGCTGAAGCATTCAACGACATGGAGCAGATCGCCGAGCAGGCATGGGAGTTGTCGTCCAAGATCATGACCAGCCGATTGACATTCGACTTTCGTTTCCCCGAGATTGGAAGTCGCTTCTCTTCGCAGAGCATGTTGCCTATTTGGCCTCAGATGGATCCCATGGAGCTCCAGGCTAAGCACTGGAGAGTGGCACTGGTGACCACGCCGGTCATCACCTGTCGCAACGACACTGGTGCCAACATTTCTGCCCATTCTGTCGCGCTGGCGGACGTTTTCTGTATGCAGTGAGAGAAGAATAAAGAGATACTGTACTTGCACTTTGTGGCCTATGGTAGGCGTATTTGAGCGAACGGCATTCTTCATTTTCTCATGGGGATGTTTGCTGGGTGGTTAGGACGATTGCGTGCTTTGCTGGATATGACGAATCAATGGGCCACTAGATAGGTGCCTGGGAGAGTTGCAATCGAAAAGTATGAAGGGAAACCGACAAAAGGACACGGACAAGCATGGGAATCAAGGGAATATGACAGTCATTGAATTAAAGTACTGAATTGATCATAGCGACCAACTGTGCGTCTTCGAAAGTGCATTCGTGAATAGCTCGTGTTCGCATCACATGCTAAACTGGACCGCCTAAGAAGAGCTGGTGGACTTCTTGAACCTGTGGTGATGTTAGAACGGTTGTAGGAGAAGTGAGAAGGGATGTATACTTGTTGACAACACGCTCAATGCCGTCCAGACCCATGCGCAGCACGTCCATTCTAGGACCGTATGACAAACGGACAAAGTGATGGCAAGGACTGTCGAACAAATCACGACGGCGAGAGGGGTTGAGATCGAAGAAGATGCCAGGGACGACAATGACCTTCTCCTCGAGACAGGCCTGGAAGAAGTTGAGACCGTCGGAGATGGCCTCGGGAAGGCCCTCGAGATTGAGCCACCTGACGATGTTAGTAGCTTGTCAGTTAAGAGGATTTAGTGACCTACAGGTAAAAGGTGGAATCGGGAACGTATTTGATGACGAAGCCCATCTCGCGAAGTCTCTTGACGACAAAATCGCGCTTGTCCTGTAGGGTGTTAATGTGGTTCTGGGTTTGTGCAGGCGAGACGTACGCGGAAGTGAGTCTGGAGGTGAATCATTTCGTTCTTGACGAGCTCAGGCTCCAAGAAGGGGATGGCGGCGTCTTGGAAGGGATGCGCGGCACCACCATCGAGGTACTAGAGTTGTTAGCTTGGTAGAGGAGGGGTCAGGAGATATACGTACAGAACCGCAAGAGCCGATACTTTGGGATTGTTAGCCAGTGTTCCAAGTTTGTAGTGCATTAGTACTTACGCAGCGATATATTCTATATGAAAAATTAGTGAGTTGTAGGCAGTAAAGTGAATACGCTGTACATACCTTTGGGACCAATGATCCACGCAATTCTCCAACCAGGAAGTCTGAAGCGCTTAGTGAGACCATCAATAATGAGGACATCATCCTCATCAACGTCTTCCACATTCTCAGCAGCAGAGATAGTAGTGCCATCACAGTTGCTAGTGTAGTTGTAGCCAGAGTAGAACTCATCGCTGATGAAAGTAGCACGACCACGGCAAATGTCCTGAATCTCAGCAAGCTCAGGGTTGGCAACGACACGACCAGTGGGATTGCGAGGGTTCGACGTCAAAATGACCGAAGTACCACGAGCAATTTCCTCAGCAATCTTGTCAGGGTGGATATGGTAGCCATCCTCCTCGTTGAGAGGCACAGGGATGGCAGCAAAGTTTCTGAATAGAGACAACATCTCGTTGTAAGCGGTATAGTCGGGCAAGAAAAACGACAAGTACGCAGTTCCCAACACGGCAGCGATGCGGATCAACCCAGCACGACCACCGGGAACGATAGCGACGTTCTCCCAGGTATACTGGCTCTCCTTGCCCTTGCGGTGCATCTCGTTGTAGAGCTTGGCAACAGCCTCACGGAGGGGTTTGATACCGGCGGTGGGGGCGTATTCTCTTGCCTCCATAGAAATTTCAATCTTGTCGGGGCGCTTGAAGCATCCCTTGATGTCGTCCTCTACCTCGGGAGCACCCTGGCCCAGGTTGGCCCAGGCATCCTGGTTCTCAAAGTAACCAAACTCGGCGGCTCTTTCAGTGCACCAGACAACACCAGTGGAGGCGCGGCTGGCGTCCAGACCGGCATGGGGCAAGTGACCCTCGTGAGCATTACGGAACTGACGATGGACCTTTGATTGAACCTCTGCAGAGGGTTGTTAGAATATCAATATGAAGGCTTGGCATTGAGTTTCGATAAGGCAACTGCAACCTAGCAGATCTGGGGAAAAGTGGGGTGGAGAGACCAAAAATGGCAGGGTAAGAGCGACTTGTCTTGTCCCAAACGGAAGGAGCTCGACTTGGGACGAAGTGCGAGGACGAGTCTTGACCATAAGGAGTGCAGGTAAAGACAGAGAGTAAACTGGTGGAAAAACTGACCGTTGGTTCCTGGGTCGGCATTGGAGAAGCGGCGAGCAATAGGTCTAGGAACGCCAGTGTGGCGGTTCATAGAGAACTTGCGGTTGTCGAAAGACATGGTGACGATGTTGGTCAGGCGGCGCTTGCTAGTAAGTGGAGGGCTTTCAAATGCGAATGAAGATGTGTAAAATGAGAGATACTGAGACGCAAGATTTCTAGAGCTTAGCCTAGAAAGAGTTGACGGCAAAAAAGAAATAAAAAGAGGTCCAAGATGCAGTGAGAAACAAGATGGGGAAGACCAACAATAGGTAGGTGCCTGAAGGAAGAGGCGGGGAGGGGGAGGGGCAAGGTGCTCCAGGCGCGGGATATATTTTCCTCAATAGCAGGGGCATTGTTTAGGCGGCGCCGGGGAATTGAGGTGAATTGAAGTGAAGTGATGCCTATTAGACGGTGAAGTGAGCAGAGCAGACGGCGCCACTTAATTGGGTCCAAAACACGACATCAAGGCAATGACGAACGACAGAGAAGGATACCATTTATCGAATAAATCATTAAATAAATGTCCTTGGTTGAACTCCTAATTTTCATCTTGTTCTCAATTACTGTATGTTTATTTATGTTTCCGCTTCGTCCTGTCCTTGATTCACGAGAGGACCCCCTGTTGGAGGCCGCGTAGTGACCGTCCAAACGGATGGCCGGCACCAGCTGCGTGGCCCAAGCAGCATGCAGCTAACCACACGCCTGTAGCCCCCCTTATAACAGCCCACTAACACAGCGCAACACAGCTCTTGCAGCGCTCCTGCTGTAAGACAGGCCATCGTTTATATCCTGGATATTTACAGCATAGGATATGCGGTCTGCATCTTTTCTGCGCATATCTCTCTGCAGCACGGTTGCCCCCCCTCATCCATCGGGCTGCTCCCGGACCAGACAACACGTCCCATCTCATGCAGTCATCAAAAAGCTGCAGCAATCTCTTTGTTCCTCAATGTCGGTGTGCAAGCCCAATGCCCGTCGCTTCTGCATGTCATTGAATCATCACAGCCTAATTGCTCTGTCCTCTCTCCGTTGCCCTCATGTGACCTAAACACTTCATATGTAGTAAAATACCTCTAAATCAGACATTAATTAAAACACCGACCCCTGCCCATCTCCAACTATACTGATTCATGTCGTGCACCTCCCACAACCCCCCCCCCCCCAAAGTCTTGGCGACGGTACCCCACTAACACACACTGCACCACCTACACCACACCACGTCTACTCAATCCTTTTCTCCAAAACCTCCTCCAAATTTCTTCACTTACTCTACGTCATTCCTCACACCACCCTGTTCCACCCCTACTCTACATATTCACCGACTACATCTCGCAATGCTCGCTCGAAGACTCCTCTCCCTTCCGCTTCGACAATCTTTTGCTCTCGCCCGCCGCTACAAGTCCGATTCCCCCCCAGATAAAGGTCTCCCCGCCCCGGGTCAAGGCACCCCCATCTCCCTCGACGTCAGTGGTGACGGCTCCACGGCGAAGCTATCCGCCATGGGACCCCTCGTTGTTAATGTCGACGGTACAGTTTCACGAATCACCAATTGGGCCGAGATGACGGACGCCGAACGCGAAACTACTTTTCGAATGGTCGGCAAGCGGAATCAACAACGTCTAGACACTCTCAAAAAGGCAAAGGAAGCCAAGGAGGCAGCTGGCAATCAAGCCAACTCTTCCAAGCCATGAGGCGGCGACATACAATTTCCGAGACGAAACAACATCTACTCTTGTATTATTACTGTTACAATTATTGTCATCATCATATCAGCAGGCACAGGCGTAATTCTACGTATCAAAAGGCACAACAATGTGTGTGAGCAACACAGTGGAAATCTTCCACATGCTCGTACTCTATTCAAACACTTCGGTCTATCTTGTAACGACTACGGTCATCAGTATATATATAATAGACACGTGCATAACCAAGAAACCACATGTGTGAAAGTTGCAACAGAAGAGAGCAACAAAAAAAAGCGAGAAACGTAAAAGCAAAAGAGACTACTGCCAACTTGTATCAAGTTGTCCCACAGCTAGTCAAACCCCAGTCGCCAACGGCTCGACTGGCCCCTGATTGTATTTTCACCCCAAGATCATCAAACGCCAAATCCAAAAAAAAAAAAGAATTATCCGCCCAGTGGCTAGATTAACAAAAGGAAGAATTCAAAGCACAAGCAAACACCGCTATCTCCCTTGAGGGAGACGCTCTCATCTAAATCGTTCGCGCACTGGATGCCCCCGCATCGCGACTAAGTCACCGGTCCTCAGTCTTGCTAGAGGCGCCGGTACTTGATTCAGGCTTGAGCTTGATGCTGGCTTGCTTGGTGAACTCCTTCCACAGAGCAGAGATGTCCTCGTTGCCCTCGTTCTTCTCGACCAAGAGGTTCTTCAGCCACTTGTTTTCAGTCTCGAGCTGGGAGACCTTGGCCTCGAGAGAGTTGACCTTGTCAGTCATCTCCTTGGCGGACTTCTCAAGAGCTTGCTCACGCTGCTTCTTCTTGATACGGAAGCGAGCACTGGCAGCAGTGTTGCGTCTGCGCTTGTCCTCCTCGGCAGCGACACGAGAGACATCCTCGAAGTTCACGGACTGCGCTGGGGGGGCAGGCATGGCATCGCTCTTGCGCTTGTCGCCAGCGCGGGGAGCACCAGCGTGGTACTGGGCGTGCGCATGGGGGATTTGAGGCGCAGCATGGCTAGGCTGGAGAGGCTGGTAGTTGTGGTTGGCATCGGCGTAGTTGTTCATCTGGGGCGCAGTATAACCATTATTGAACTCGGGAAAGTTGAATTCGTCTGCGACGAGAGCCAGTCAGTATAAGGCACAGAATAGAGGTTCACAGTGAGCCGTGGGGCATGACAGGCCAATCTAGGGGTGGTGTAAGAGGAAAGAGGGGGGAGTGAGATAAACAGGAAAGTTGACAGATGCCGTGATGGTATACCAGTCGTCTAACGCCTGCTATTCCTCATCTGCTACCCGCAAGCGGGACGCCTGTTGTGGCGGACCCCGATATGGGGCGCGATGCAAATCACGAGTTATTGCACCATCGACATTTGTAAGCCCACAATCAGGTGGCCCCACTTCCAGTGCAGCACGGCAATGGTTCGCCATGCAAGCCTGCACGAGAAAAGGGAAATGGTAGCAGGCAATCAAATGGTGTAATGAGCGGGGTTCAGGAGTGTGTAGTGGAAGTATGATGATTTGGCGGCTCAAAGCGCTTTCAAAAGGTCTCGAGGGTGTAAAGCCGTTGTGAGACGGGCCTCCACCGGTCGAGCACGCAACTTTGAAATTGCCCAATCATCCCCGCCATATGTGCGTACAACGCACAATGTAGCGTGAAGCGGGAAAGACAAATGTGATGAAATGTGACAAGCGTAGCATTGGATAACTTACTCTGCATGAAGTCCAAGTTGGGCATGTCTCCAATGACGGAGGCTGCGGCGCTCACATCGCCGGATGGAGATGACTGCGCAGCATCGGCCTCAGGTTTGGCGGGGTGAGCCTGGAAATCGGTGTTCTGGCCAGAGTCGAAATCGAAAAACTGAGTGTTTGTAAAGAGAGCAAGGTCGGCATCGATGTTGAAGTTCTCCTCGTTGTTGTCTTGAGGGCTGATTGCATCGAGCTCGCGCAGGTATTGGGACACGTTGGGTCCGTGACGACCGCTGTAAGTCGACATTTTGTGAGGCGATAGATTCGAATCCTGGGGGGAATCGATTGTGAACGGATTGTCCAACTGTCTGTTGATGGTATATGATAAAAAGACCGGTTGGCTGTCGAGTGTTAAATGGATCAAAGGATTTGTTCCAGATACTGTCGAGGCGGGGTGCGGAAGAAACGAAAATAATGATTTTCGCAGCTGTCGCAATGGTGTTCCAGTCGTCTAACCGTCTATTCTGTGGCAGTACAGAGGCAGTTTCGTGGTGGTCGTATCAGTAACGAGTGATGGTGTTGATGATGAATGGTTGACGAAAGGATGGTAAGGTTTCGCGGGGGGCCAACTGGCTTGTGAGTCTTTTGCGGACTTTTTCCCGGCGGCGCAGAGGAGCCAGGCGTTCCGACTCAAAGCCGAGGGCTCTGAGCGCGGCAGTGTTGTGCTTAGCAATCCAATCAGGGCACCCCGCTTTAACGAAAAAGAGCCTGAAGCCATCAGGTTAGGGGACCTGCAGGCAGCCAATAGTGGTCCGCCGCGGTGCCCGCGCTGCACCGCCGCCAATCAGATTCAGCTGCAGTTCCTTATCTCTGGAGGCAGGTTTTACTGAAATGACATTTGGTGTCAGCCTTAATGACGGCTGCATTCTGTCTCTCCCCCAAGGGTCCAGAACCAATCAGCACACATATCCTTGTCAGCTCTGTAGCGCTGAACGCTCATGTGGTCAAAACAATGTGCTGCTCCTCTTGGCCTCGAGCCATTTCTATGTGAAATTGAGACCGAAAATCTTGGGTGATCTGGCTGAAGTCATTAAACTTATTTTTATTTTTTTTGCTTTTCCCCCCCTAGCAAAGCGGTTTACTTTGCATTAAATTATAGTTCGCAATTGTAAAAGACGCGCCATGTAGCATCTACGATAACACTAATATTATTATCTAAGCGAGTACCAATATCTCCGATCACATGACCGGTGGCATCAAACTGTAAATTTGCTTAGTCATTTTCCGACGGGCTCACTCTTGCCAAACGCGTGTTGGTGGGCTGTCTGCGCGTTCAGTGACCACCACCCTTGGCTTAACAAGCTTTAGCGGGGCAACTGTTCGATGTGTTTACTTTAGCTTGACGACCTTCGAAAGATTATTTGCACTGCGCCAGTCAATACTGAGAAAACTCCATGTTCATTTGAAACTGCAACCTGTCACAATCGAGCATGCTCGCATCGTCATGCCTCGCTTCTCAATACCAACCACGGCAAGGTTGCCCTCATCGCTACGCGTTGAGCCTTCCAACCCAGCCGTCGTCAAAAGCTTAAGCAGATTATCGAGAGAGACTCTCATCTCACTGGCATTGGACTGGCTCAGTGATAGTTCAATTTCTAACGCTATCCCTTACTTGGACCGCCGAGGACCAGAGGAGGCCGAAGAAGAAGACCCTGATGACTTATATCCGCCCTATCGATCAGTGCTAGAACTGCAAGAGCACTATACGGACCTGCAGGATCAAAAGGGTGCCAAGCGAGATGTTGTCAGCCGCATTCTCGAAGGCGATTGGCGACATGGCCTCACCTTGTATCAATTGGCCATGGTGGATTTCGCATACATGGATGAGCACCCAACTTCACAGAAATGGACTGCCTACAAGATATTACCATTGCAGCAGCCAACACAGGGCAACGAAGATGAGACGCTCAAGGTGGACGAAGAGAGCTTAAAAGTGCCGCGATTTCATCCCTCAACATTTCTTCAAAACCTCCAAGATCAGGTTCTGCCGGACGTCAAGGCGCATTACCATTTTTACCGCTCTGCGGAGTATCCCGTTCTTTTGCTGCGCATATTCGTCATCGACTCTCCTTACAATAGTCAATTGGCGCTCTCTGGGGTCGATAGCACCGGGACAGCTACTAATTTTAACTCGTCTCGCACGCTGTATCTTGCATTCCCAGACGGATCACCAGCTCTTTACATCTCGAAGTCACAAGCCATCGGTACATCGACATCAGCAGAGTCGCGAAGTTTGCAAAGTCTCATCTTGAAGGGCGTTCCCAAGGCTCTCTCACGCCCCCGAGAGCGCTATACATTGAAATCAACAAATTTGACGAGCAGAAACCTCGGTGCTTTACTCGATAAGAAGGGACCGGGGCGTACTAACGCGGCTGGCGGTGGATGGAGCATATATGCCGATGAGAAGAATAAAAAGTCGCCCCTCGACACAGTCCTACCTACGCCACCGCTATCGCGAGACTCATCTAACACCGAGAATGATCGAAAAAGAAGTCGACCAATAAGCAAGGAACAATACGAGTCCAAAAAAGCGCGACGACTCGCTAAGGCGCGCTTTGGCAATTCGGCTATCATGACAGACGATAAAGGAGTGGAGCGAGTAGATGTTCTCATCCAGGATCCTTTCCCTTCTATAACCGCTGCCCAAGTAGCTGATGAAGATGACGAGGACCACGGCCCAGTGGCCCGTGGCCGGGGCAGACGAAGTGCTGTACAAGACGCGTTGCGCGAAGCTACAGAAGACGATGGCCACGACCCAATGGAACAGCAAAACTCCACCAGATGGATACCAACTGTGCGCATAACGTTCCAAGGTACACATGTTTTTGCTGGGATACGACAGCTCGTGGAAGCGGGGATTGTGGACGGTGAGCGGATGCCAGGTTGGATGACGGGCGAAGAAGGCGTTACAACTGGCGTTGTCCGGCATGGGAGGATCCGTGGTCATAAAGGTTCGGGACTATGATAAAGCACATTCAGGGAGCGCGGAGTTTTGTTTTGCCTTTTGTATATTACTGGGACTCGCCATTTCGTACTCTATTTTTTGGAATAATGATACCCCATGATGCAACGCCTCTAAATCTTTTTATATGTCTATTATGAATCTTTCAGTTCAAATACATTCACAGTGTTGTTCCAAGCAGCTTCGCAAACTTCCTCTACTGGGACGCCCTTGATTGCGGCAATAATCTTAGCCACACGCTCAATGCTGCAAGGCTCGTTACGACCCTTAATCATGACCCCTTCTTCCCATTTCTCTTTTTTCACTATCTTGTACCGCGCCGGTACTTCGGGCTCTTTCTTTTGGTTCTTCTTCCCTTGCTTTTGTGACTTTGCTTTTGCTTCGGTTGGTACGGGCTCTCCATTCGGTGTCTTCGGTTCGGGAGAGGCCTTCTTTTCTATCAAATAATTCCAACCAGCATGGCTGGGTCGGACTTCACACCAAGGACCATCTGTCTCGATCATCAGCCTGTCTAAGTGAACAGCCTTAACAACGGTGCAATTGTCTTCCGTTTTGAAACTGCAGCCATTGATACCAATATGTAGTCCGAGCTCCATAAGCTCCTCCATCTCTTCGATAGTCCCAGTAAAGCTGTGCACCACTCCACCCGTTTGGAGTTTCTCCAGCTTGTCGCCAAACGCTTCCTTTAATAACCGTACAAAGTCACCATGAGCGGCTCTTGAATGTAGGAAAAGTGGTAATTGTGGTTCCAATGCAGCAGCTACCTTGAGCTGTGCAGCGAATGAGTGCAGTTGAACGTTCTTGTTGCAATAATGAAGGCGGTCGTAGTCAAGTCCAAATTCTCCAAAAGCAACGAGATGTGGGTTTCCAGATGATCTAGCTTCCGCCAGCAGGTTGGTGAGTTCAGTAATGATCTCGCCTGATTTCTTCGGGTCAGGAATTTGCTCCTCTGAAACTGGTGCCGTTGGATCGGGGTCGCATGGAGTAGAACTGCCGCTGTCATGAGCTGGTCCTTGGGCACTGAAAATTGCGCTGCTGCATGGGTGAATGCCAGCAGTCCCAAATACGGTGCCAGGGAATTGCTCAGCCAACTTGAGAGCTTCGCGGGAACTGGTGAAATCTGACCCCGTCACCATAAGCTTCGTGCAGCCAACTTCTTTGGCTCTTTGGATTACACCATTGAGGTCATCTGGATGGCGGCGTGTGCCATGGTACACTCCTCTGAAGATAGGGTCTGCAAGATTAATTCCAATCTGTATATGAAAGCTAAATCAGACGTTTTTCTCCTTATGTTAAGTGAGCTTTATCTCGCTTCTAAGGAGCAGCACTTACGTCAATATAACGTGGACTGTAAGTTGGCTTGTCCGGCGATGCGCTGGTAGCTTCTGAGGCCATCGTTCTCGCAATCAAAATATTTGCTGGAAATCGAACTGAAAAGGAACGTGATAGACTTTGCCCTGGCAACCGATTAAATATCATTGGGTTGGAAACTTAAAATATATACAATTTGCCTGCAAGTGAGTCACCTCAGACTGACACTAAGAATGCAAACACTGGCCTACAGCCTTTTGCCTGGCATTGCCATGTTCGGAGGCCCGAACGGACCGCCATTTACCAGGGAGACGCTGCACGTGACTCCGCGCCGCTGAAAAATCACGGTTAGCAGGCAAGGCAGGCATGCACTTAAAGCACGGCCCCCAGTGGCAAAGCCTCGAGGTACCGCCAGTAACTTGCCCATTGAGCTGCAGAAACGGTTGTAAATAGCTGTTTAAAAATAAAAGAAGGACGCCAGTAAAAACTCTTGATCGCTTATTGAATTCTAAATTAAACATATAACCATTAATAGCGCCCAATCAAGCCCTTATTCAGGGTTGTCGGACACAGGCTCGGCGTGGGGCCAATTTGGCAGAAGTCACTTTACACGCTTTGTCATTGTTGTCGCGCTAAAAGTTGGCGTCGCGCGTGCTCGAGGACGCGCTCTGGAATAAGAACCTCGTCCCACCATCACTTTCACGCATCTTCTTTCTTTACATTCTGCATAATCACCCGCAGCAACAGTGGCCCAATTTCTTCAAACGGTCCCTTAAGCTCAGTCTATATCTAGCAGCTGCTTGTATCCTGGTTGATACGCGCAGAAGCAAGAGCTGTGAGCAAAAGTTTGCACTTCCAATCGCCTTTCTAGCTTGTCGTCTTCATTGACGGACACATCCACGTCGCCATCATGTACGTGAAGAAGAGAGGTACGTAACGTCATCACCATCAATCCTTGAGATCTCCCTGCTCACATTTCATCAGATGGACGCCAAGAGCGCGTTCAATTCGACAAGATCACTGCCCGTGTCTCCAGACTGTGTTACGGTCTCGACACGGAGCACGTTGATCCCGTCGCCATCACCCAGAAGGTCATATCTGGTGTCTACGGTGGTGTAACTACTATTCAGTTGGATGACTTGGTAAGTAAACCCTCTATTCATCTCAGCGACGTAAACTAATGGCGTTTTCAGGCCGCCGAGACGGCCGCCTACATGACCGTCACCCACCCTGACTATGCCATCCTCGCCGCCCGTATCGCTGTCTCCAACCTCCACAAGCAGACCAAGAAGCAATGGTCTGCCGTCATCAGTGACCTTTACCACTATGTCAACCCCAAGAACCAACGTGCTTCGCCCATGATCTCCAAGGAGACTTATGAGTGCGTTATGAAGCACAAGGAAGAGCTCGACTCTGCCATTGTGTACGACCGAGACTTCAACTACCAATACTTTGGTTTCAAGACCCTTGAGCGATCATATCTCCTCAAACTTGACGGTAAGATCGTCGAGCGTCCGCAGCACATGATTATGCGTGTCGCTGTCGGCATTTGGGGTGACAACATCGAGCGTGTCATTGAGACCTACAACCTCATGTCTGGCAAGTTCTTCACCCACGCTTCCCCCACACTCTTCAACGCTGGTACCCCTCAATGTCAGCTTTCCTCTTGCTTCCTCGTGGACATGAAGGAGGACAGCATTGACGGTATCTACGACACCCTCAAAACCTGTGCCATGATCTCCAAGATGGCTGGTGGTATTGGTCTCAACGTCCACCGTATTCGTGCCACTGGCTCTTACATTGCTGGTACCAACGGTACTTCCAACGGTGTCATTCCCATGCTTCGTGTCTTCAACAACACTGCCAGATATGTTGACCAGGGTGGCAACAAGCGCCCGGGTGCCTTTGCCATCTACTTGGAACCTTGGCACGCTGATGTGTTTGAGTTCTTGGATCTTCGCAAGAACCACGGCAAGGAAGAAGTCCGTGCCCGTGATTTGTTCTTGGCTCTGTGGATTCCTGATCTCTTCATGAAGCGTGTTGAGAAGAACGGCGACTGGACCCTCATGTGCCCCAACGAGTGCCCTGGTCTTGCTGACTGCTACGGCGAGGAATTCGAGGCTCTGTACGAGAAGTACGAGAGCGAGGGCCGTGGCCGCAAGACCATGAAGGCTCAGAAGCTCTGGTACTCCATCTTGGAGGCCCAGACTGAGACTGGCAACCCCTTCATGCTGTACAAGGATGCTTGCAACCGCAAGAGCAACCAGAAGAACCTTGGTACCATTCGCAGCTCCAACTTGTGCACCGAGATTGTCGAGTACTCTGCTCCTGATGAGGTCGCTGTCTGCAACCTTGCCTCTCTGGCACTACCCGCCTTCGTTGATTACAACGAGTCCCGTTATGACTTCCAGAAGCTCCACGAGGTCACTCAGGTCGTTGTTCGCAACTTGAACAAGATCATTGATGTCAACCACTACCCTGTGCAAGAGGCTCGTAACAGCAACATGCGCCATCGTCCTATCGGTGTTGGTGTTCAGGGTCTTGCTGATGCTTTCCTTGCCCTCCGCTTGCCTTTCGAGTCCCCCGAGGCTCGTGAGCTCAACAAGCAGATCTTTGAGACCATCTACCATGCTGCCTTGACGGCTTCTGTCCAACTGGCCAAGGAGGAAGGTCCTTACTCTACCTTCAAGGGTTCCCCCGCTTCCGAGGGTATTCTCCAATTCGACATGTGGGATGTTAAGCCCTCTGACCTTTGGGAGTGGGACAACCTCAAGCAGGATATCATCCAACACGGTATCCGTAACAGTTTGCTCCTCGCCCCCATGCCTACTGCCAGTACTTCGCAGATTCTTGGCAACAACGAGTGCTTCGAGCCATACACATCCAACATCTACCAGCGACGTGTATTGGCTGGTGAGTTCCAGGTTGTCAACCCTTGGTTGCTCAAGGACTTGGTCGACATGGGCTTGTGGTCTGATGCCATGAAGAACCGCATCATTTCCGAGAACGGCTCCATCCAGAACATCCCCAACATTCCCGATGAGACCAAGCTCCTGTACAAAACCGTTTGGGAAATCTCCCAGCGTCATGTCGTACAGATGTCTGCTGACCGTGGTGCCTTCATTGATCAGTCCCAGTCCCTTAACATTCACATGAAAGATCCCACTATGGGCAAGATCACCAGCATGCACTTCACTGGCTGGAAGCTTGGTCTTAAGACTGGCATGTACTACCTCCGTACTCAGGCTGCCGCTGCTCCTATTCAGTTCACTGTCGACCAACAGGCCCTGAAGGTTGTGGATGCCACGACAGCCCGAGAGCGCCTGCCCAAGAAGCGTGCTCCCCCTGCCGGCACCAGCTTTATGTCATCTCCCGCAACCTCCACCCGTACTGCTTCTATCAAGAGAGAGGAAACTGGCAACTCTGTCAGCTCGAACGGCATCCCTACACCCAGCACCACTCCTCCTCCCGCGCTGACTGAGCCCTCTAAGCCCCGTCCCATTGCCTCCCCCAGCAAGCCTGCCACCATGAAGGCAGACGCTGATGAGGGTGACAGCCCTAGAGTTCTCGCTGCCGAACCTTCTGAGAAGGTTCCAGACGATGAGCTGGGCAACAAGCAGAACGAGGACAAGGATTCTGACAACGAGGAGCGCGAGCGCGACATCTACTCAGAAGCCGTCCTTGCCTGTAAGTATATACCAACCAATTGGAGCTCGACGAAACAAGTAACTAATATCTTTGCAGGCAGCATTGAAAATCCCGAGTCCTGCGTGATGTGCAGCGGTTAGATTTAGCATTTACACTTAGACGAATGTATGATAGCTCGATCAGTTTGAGCAAATGATGGCATGGCTTCACAAGCACGGAATGGAAGAAACTATTTGAAGGATGATTGGAATGGTTTGCCACTGTTATGTTTTTTATTTCATGTTTTGCTTTTGGCTCGGTAGTTATATTTGCGTACAAGCTCTTTGTTTTCTGTATAGTTGCGAGTGCATGGCCAGGATTGGATTATACTTGGTTCGGTACTGCGCATTATGTTTCTTCATAGGCTACGATAGCTGGTCAATCAATAATGGTCTTGAAATGGTCTTGTAGCTGCTGGTGATTGATATTCTTTTGACCGCAGCCAAGCAGGCAGATGGGACATGGACCGGTGACTGGTGAGATGTACGGTATTCACACGGTCCAGAATTTGAGCTCTTAAGACACTGTAGTATCACGGAGCAATTTCGTCTCGTCTTGCAAGATTGAAACTGATCTTTTTTGCGGCTGAATCTTAAACCCGCTTCCGTCTTGTCTCGCCGCACGGCATGGCCGATCAGACACTGCTCCTGTCCGGGAGGATCAGCCACAATTTATTTGACATTTCATATACATTTACAGCGGGTGAAGGGGACTCTGGCCGATTGGGGTAATAGGAAGAGCTCGCTGAGACATGCCACTGGAAGACACAAGAAGAGCTGGTTGTGCGTGGGACCCGTAGTGCCAGCCACAAAAGATACAGCCATACGAACCAAAGATGTTAGGTTGGTGGACGAGGCTGGTACGTCTACATAGTGGTGGTGTGGATGGGCATGAAGGATTCGAGGGTAGAGCACAGAGTCATGGTGCAGGGAAAGAGAGTTTGGGTGTGGGTATGATAGATGGCGTGGTGGTGATCTGCAAGCTGTGGTGAGAGTTGGAAGATGAGGGGTGGCATTCTGTTTCCGGCTTCGGCCAAGATCATGGTGCGGAACAATGAGATGAAATTTTGTTTTAAACTTTCTTGTCACCAGCGAGCTAAAGAAGTTGAGGGTTTGCAATTGAGGTTCACGATGCCTTGGAAGAGATGAGGGTTTCTTGTTTAGCTCGGATGGCTGGACCGAGATGACGATTGTTGCAAGGCTGTGTGACATCAATGACGGTGCCAAGGAGAGGTGAATTGTCCCGGTTTATGCGAGGATACTGTAGAATGTGACTTGGATAGGACATGCAGAATTGGAAAGTATAAAAAAAAGAAAAAAGGAAAAAGAAAAAGAAAAAGAAAGAAAAAAAGGGAAATGTCAAAATAGACTGGTTGGGCTGGTTGGCTGGATGGACGGATGAATGGGATCAAGGTGGTGGCGGGAGGGTTGCAAGTTGGTGAGTGAGTTGAGTTCAGTGGCTGCAGCACCGCCACAGCAGTCAAGCTGGACACAGCATGAAGTCCCAAAGCGGAATTATTTGGAAAACTTGGAGAGTTGGGTAGAAGAGTTGGGAAGATCGGAACCAGGATGAGGTGCAGCCAGCCTCAGCCAAGCCTATTTGGATTTGCAGCGGGGCGGAGGATGGATAATAATTGGAGATGGATAAGGATGGCGCTCTGGACTCGACCCATCCAGGCCCTGTCCAGCTGGAACATGCTAACGCAATTAATTTCTGGACCTTGGACCTTGGATGGTGTCCGTCGCACACGGTACGAGGCAGAGCACCAGTGACGAAATTGGAGCTCGGAAATCTACGGTCGCGGTTGTCCAGTCTTGAATCGTGGCGCAGGAAACACTATGACGATGTAGATGATGTTGTTTCTGCAGCCAGATCCAACTTTTGCAATTGAATGCCGAGATGCCATGGTCATGTACAGTACAGAAACATCTTCAAAGCCGTAGACACAATGATTTGCATTTCGGCATCGGCATTGCTTTTGTTTTGTTCGTCGTCAGCCGCGCCATGAGAAAGCCCTTGATCCGCGTAAGCAAAGAATAGTCGCCGCGAGTAATCATCACCACCAAAAAGGAAATATCCATTGTCTGTTGTCTTATCACAATGAGTCGGTGAGAAAGTCCCCATGTCTCAACCGACCCCAACACGGCTGTTTAAAATATTGATTCATCAATCACAGTGGCAAAGTTTTTCCCACTGCCACTTCCATGGGGCCCTTGTCCTACTATACATGTACTCCAAAGGTTGCCCATGACTTCACCCACCAGATGGTTGGATGGCCCCGAAGTATCGTGGCCCCACGAGAGCTGTTTGTACAGGACCCATGCATGGCGCTGAGCACCGAGTATTGGGAAAGCTGCAGCTAGCCTTAGCCTATCACAGTCGCTGTGTGAACCACCTACTCAACCAAGACCCCTGGCTGGCGATCTTGGCTGACACAACCACACCTCTTGCTCTCCCACCACACAATCGACAGCACACTTGAGTAGCCTTGGGGCTGGTACTGTACAAAGGCCCAGCCTGCCAATTATTCACTGTTAGCAGGCTGGCAGGATCGGGCTGCCATCCAGCTCGACGTAGCTTTCCCCTCTTTTCGTGGCAGCTAATGCTGTTCAAAGCCCGGGCAACAAGTTAGAAATCCATCGTAACCTTCCCATGGGCTTAATTGGTCGGTAAAGCGCATACCCTCCTCGGTTTAGGGTTGGAATAAGGAGATGCACCGATACTCCGCTGCGTAAAAACTAGCGCTCACAGAACCGCAGAGTCAATTAGACGACGGGTCGATGAACCACGCGAGAGAACCTAATGCTAATTCGCTCTTGGCCGATGTAATTTCGATAATGGACCAATCCATTTGTTTTCATCATCTAGCAGCCACTTAGCTCGGTTACGGGCTCCAGCGCTATGGGTTTTGTGGCTGCCGATCCTTATTATTGTCCCGAGGGGGGGGGGGGGGTTGTTTTTGGTCTAGCTTGGACGCCTTTGGGGGAACACCAGGACCAAGCTCGCTGAGAGCTCACTTTGGCTTGACCACGGTGCTCCAGCAAGCGAACCGACAGCTTGGGTGACCAGAAGCCGTCATTGACCAGGGGGGACGAGCCCGGTACTGTACCATTTAGGTACATGCATGTATGGGGATGGATCTAGGTCGATAGCCACGTCAAAGAAGGGATGGACAAGTCATTGACATGGCAACAGATGCGATACCCCGGTAAGCTTTTCTCTGGGATACTGGCGGCTTCCATCTTTGCTGTTCAGATCGGGCTCCTCGGGCTCTTCCTCTTGTCATGAGAACAGGTAGTAGCAGACTAGATGCAGTTCTTATTTTCTGGTCCTTTGGAGCGACGAGACTTTCCACTTGCAACGCTATGTAGCACTGGGGCAAGCTAAAGCATCATAGTAATTTCTATCCGTCTCCGCCCTGCATCCAGTGAGGACGAAGAGCAGCGCAAGGAAGAAGTGTGGCGCACTGGTGTTGGTAAGGAAGCGGCGCGCCTGGTGCGACTGTTGCGGCAGTACATAGTATGGTTTTTTGGCTGTATAGTACAGTGCATGTAGCAGTCTCTGCGGTCATTGATTGGCGGGAGGGGGGATACATGTCATCTTACTGGTTGCTTCTCCCTGTGTTCCAGTATCGCATGTTCGGTGCCGTCATTTCAATTCCTGGCTTGGCCGACGCGTCTAATCGCACAGTGCGGTGTGGTGTATGCCATGTCTTGGACTGTGCCGGTTTAAAATTTCAAGGTTCTCCATTGTCATTGACAGAGATGAAATCTTGTCAACATTGACTGACGAATAATATATATTAGGGAATGAAAAAACAAAAGACAGAGCGAGCATTCGGTATTGATCAACTGCTAGTACAGTAAGTACATTGTCATGAACTGCAGTACAGCACAGTTACTTGCCTGTCAGCCCACTTTACAGTGCGATGGTGCTGTGCTAGCAGGCGAGCTAGCGGCAGAGCTCATTTTAATTGCGGCGACGCGAAAACCTTGTGGTCCACTGGGGACTTTTTTTTTTTAGGGGCTTTTGGGTTCTTTAGAGGGGACAATCAGTGAACAGAGGTCCGGTTTCAGGCTCGTGGGCATCAGTCGAGCCGAGAGCGTCTAATGGACAGGCACGTCCCATGTAGAAAAAAGAGGTTTGATTATAATTCACAAATTCACGCTTGATTTGGTCATGATTAATGGAACGCGTAATTTTTTTACTTGGTCGGTAATACAGAAAAACGGCAGCGACACAGGCTAGCATGGACGAGACTGGCGCACCGTCAAGCCACTACCAATTTTAGGGCCAGGCACAGTGCATCTGGTCAGGCAGCGAGTGCTCAGTGGTGTTGTGGAAGACGGTGACGCACTAGCTTGTGAGTAAAAGTGCTAGTCTTCTCAGCTGTGTCTGCTGGGCAGCTGCAGCTGCAGCGCAGACTTTTACAGCATGGAGGCTCTGTGGCTGCAATTGTGCTGCAGGGAAGGGGACTTCGGTGCAGCAATTACATTACACTGCATGTACCGTTTCCTGCGCGTCACTGGCCTTGGCTTTGAAATTTTATTCTGGTTTGTTATTTTACATTGGTATTATTTTAGCGGCATGACTACTGGTATTATCATTTTAATTTTCTGATTCTCGCTTCCCCACCCATTCCAGCTGCCCATGCATCGTCCCTACGCCACCTCCAGAGGCAGCCTGGTCGAAATTACATCAGGGGCCACACTAAATCGTACTCTCCCAGAGACATGCTAAACCCGATCAAGACGACCATCACAGTGGAGATGCCTGGGTCCCTAGTCCGGTACATGCCATGCCCCAATCTTGCCCAAAGCTCTGGCAGCCAACACCAGCAAAACAAGCCCCAGTGACGACAATATTCCAAGTATCTCCATGTACCTCTAGCACACTGCGCAGTACACCACTAGCCACACCGCACCGCACAGCTACAGTGCGGCTGCTCGCGTAGTGCGGCCAAACAAGCTGCGCTCTGGCAACCTGCAAGTGACCAACCCAGTACCTTGAACCTTGCCAAGATCCAATTGGGGCACCTCTGCACTCTGGCACCTGGTCAATCAAGTTAGCGCCTTTTTCCCACCCTGCCGTTTGCCGTTTTGCTCGTCTTCCTTTTTCCTGTCCAGGTTGGTTTGTCGTTCCCACCTCCTCTGCTCTCGTCTCCCCCCGATGCATTGCTACGTTAGACTAGTATAATAGATCTGCTTCCACCCACCTTCTTGTCTCTGCTCCTTTTTCCCTTTTCTCTCCTTCTCCAGCACAAAGCCTCACACATCGTCTCTTCACACAAGTGTAACATCTTCCGTGTCCGTGTTCCCATCTTTAATACTCAGGTATGTATATACACAACACAGCAACGCAGCACAGCACGATTGCATGGCAGTCATCAGTACACCAACCAGGTGAACTCGTCGTCTCCTCACCTCTGCTTGTTTGCCCTTTCTACCCACTGCTGCACCGCAGCGTGCCAATCACATCTGGACTGCCTCCCAAGACATGGACCAGCAACTCCACCCTCCTGTGGTGACGATGACCCGGATGGAGCCAATTGGTGAATCACCATGATTTCTACCACTCTCGAAGTTGCCTTGTCCAACATTCGCCAAGGCAATTGCTCGGTATCTCTCCCAATCTGTGTGCAGCCGACCCTGGAACGACGACAAACTCGATCCCAGGCCGTTGTACACGTGTTGGAGGCCACGCATTGAGAGTGTTCAGATCATGGTGTCACCTGGCGACCAGCCGTCTCAATCAGACATGCACCTGCCACTGAGAGAGCTCGCCTTTCCGCACAGTTCCTCGCCCCTTCTTGATTATTCCCTTTTAAACAACACCACCCTTCTCGTCCTCATCAGCTTCTCGAGCTTTTTCTTCACACTCGCCGCACCGCAACCGCAGCAGCAAGCAAGCAGCTTTCGCTAACAATCATTTGATTCTTCAGATCTCTATTCCGGTCTTAAACAAACCCCAACCGTCAAAATGAAGACTTCTGTTATCGCTCTCAGCGCTCTCGCTGCTGTCGCCTCTGCCCAGGACCTCGGCAGCCTGCCCCAGTGCGCTGTAAGTTTTGAACCATCTCTCATCTGTCGGTGACAGCAGACTAACATGTACCCAGCAAACTTGCGCCAACAACATGCAGGCCGCCTCCAAGGCCCAGGAGCTCAAGTGTGGTGACAAGGATTTGTCCTGCCTGTGCAAGAGCAACGACTTCGTCTACGGCTTCCGTGACTGTGCCAAGGCCATCTGCGATGCTGACGGCGTCACCAAGATCCTCACCTACGTTACTTCCATCTGCAAGGCTGCTGGTGTTACCGTTAACCCTGGCGGCGGCAATGGCGGTAACGGTGGCAACAACGGTGGTAACGGTGGCAACAACGGTGGTAACGGTGGTAACGGTGGTTCCACTGGTGGCAGCGGCGGTAACGGTGGCAGCGTGAGTATTTCCTCTCAGACAAGTAAAGTGATGTCCATACTAACCATCGCACAGGGTTCCGTGACCACCCTCTACACCACCAAGTCTGCTGACGGCAAGGCTGTCACCACTGAGCCTGTTGCTACTAGCACCATCGGTGCCGGTGGCTCTGGCGGCAACGGTGGCAACGGCTCTCAGTCTGGCTCTCAGTCTGGCTCTCAGTCTGGCTCTGGCGGTGCTGGCGGCGACAAGACTGAGTCTGGTGCTGGCGGCTCCGGCTCTCCTACCCCCACTCCTACCGAGAGCGGCTCTGGCTCCGAGTCGACTGGCACTGGCGGTGCTGGTGGCGACAAGACCTCTGGCGGCTCTGGCGGTGCTGGTGGTGACAAGACCTCTGGCGGCTCTGGCGGCGCTGGTGGTGACAAGACCTCCGGCGGCTCTGGCGGCGCTGGCGAGACCTCTGGTGGCTCCGGTGGTGCTGGTGCCTCTTCTTCCTCTTCTGCCCTCGCTGGTCAGGCTACCGCCCAGGCTGGTCTCTTGGCCGCTGCCGGTCTTGCTGCCCTCCTCCTGTAAATGGGTATTTGATACCTTTTACACTTTTTGATCTTCGCGTTGCACATGTTTGATACATAATACCCGCCTGTACAATGCTGCTACTTCACCCCCAAGTCAGTTTGATTGCGCCTGTTCCAGCAGTGGAAAGGCTGTATATGAGGATTTGAATTTGGACGTGCGAGGTGGTGGATGGTTTCGTGTCAGGGTTTTTGACAATTGTCACATTTTAATATCGGTTCCTGCTTAATGAGCCATGATGGTATGGAAACTGGAAACGGGAAATAGCTTCTACGCTAGAATATATGAAATACTACTCTTTAGAGAAATTGCCTGGTTCTTTGATGTGACGTGATATCTGCATGTACGTCTCGTTGTGTTGTTGGCTGATGCAGGCGTGATGATGTTGTTCTGGTGTAAGCGAGGTGAGCGACCACTTGCACCAAATGAGCCAGTCTTTGTCGCTCAACTTGAGGCCTACAGATTTGAATTGATTGAGTTGCAGATTGTATACGGTGCATTTACTATTTCACATTGCATGTTGAGAGTTTTATGTTTCGATCATGAATAATTGATTGCTTGACTTAACTAACATCCTAAAAATACAAGGCATATATATATAATTGGAGGAACAGACAAACCCCATTCCTCCCAATTTCTAAAAGATTGATGTTTGGTGTTTCATGTTTCCACTAACATGCTTTTCATTCACATGAGGTTATCCCAATTTCATTTTTGTCGTTAAATAAAGTACTTTAGTGCTTCATGCGCTTTCCAATCTCGCTTTCCCAGTTCTCGGCACGTTCAAAGCCATTAGAGAAGGTTTGGAAATCATAGAGAGCCTGGTAGACGCCTTCCTTTGAGTTGAGGACAAAGGGACCGTATTGGACGACTTCCTGGTCGAGTGGAGTGCCTGCAATGATGACGAGGCGGGTATCCTGCTTAGCTTCTGGGTCGGTCTCAATGTGCACCTCATCGCCGTCCTGCTCGAAGACGACATTGTTAAACTGCTCGACCTTTGTGCGGGAAGCACCTTGGCCGTAGTAGGCTTCGCCTTCAAGGATGTAGGAGAAGGCGTTCCAGCCCTTGGGGATGGGCTGGGTGACTTTGGCGCCGGGGCGGAGGGCAATGTCCAGGATCCAGACGGGGGTGTATGCTAGGTCTTTGACGGAGTCGATGCCGTGGCTTTGGCCGGAGATGACTTTGATGGTGACTTTGCCGTCGTCGGCTTCGACCTTGGGGATCTCGGAGGCGCGGAGATCTCGGTAGCGTGGCTCGCAGGCTTTGAGGTTCTCGGGGAGGTCTACCCAGAGTTGAAGACCGACGTTGGCGCTTCCATCGGGATTCATGTGGGGCATTTCTGCATGAACAATGCCTTTTCCAGCTGTCATGAACTGAAGATCTCCTGCATTCAACGTTCCTTTGTTTCCTGCAAAGTCTTCATGATCAACTCCTCCTTGGAGAAGATATGTGATGGTCTCTTGTCCGCGATGTGGACTGGTTGGTTGTGTTAGCGCTAGTTCAGAGAGAAAAAAAGTGGGCAGCGAGCGCAGGGGAGAAAAGAATGGTTGCGGGAAAACTTACTGATCGGGGAAACCAGCTCCAGGCTTGATGTTGAAGTGGTCGAGCATCAGGAAAGGCGAAAAGTTGCGAAGGCTGGCCGTGCCAATGGAGCGACGGACGCGGGCGCCTTGGCCCTCGGCCTGCTCAACAGCGAGGAAGACCTTGCGGATGGCTCGTTGGACAGACATCTGTGTAGAGGTAATTGTGTTACTGTTGTTGCTCTGGTTGCTGTTGATACTGGGCTTCAAGAACCTTTTGCTTGTTCTTGGCTCTGTTCCAGGCGCCGAGAAAGGCGTTCTCGTGTAAGAGGTTAAAGGTAGGTAAGTTGATGGAAGGTCTGAGGGCTGTGAATTCCTGAGACGAAAAGAGGTAGATGCCTACAATGGCAACGAAGATGGTGAGGAAGAGAGCTGCTGTTTTTTCTCCACTGGAGACTGCAGCGGCTGTGTCTGTAGCTGTGTCTTGTGCAGGTGTCGACTGCTTTGGTGAAGGTGCAGGCGATGGTTGCTTTTGCTGTTGTGGCTGTTGTTTGGTTTGTTTCCGAGAAGACATGAGACCTGGGACCTTGGAAGATGAGGGAGTATTAAATAGTTGATGGCCTGGGACGGATGGAAATCTTGAGAAAGATTTCGTGGCGTGATCGAACGACGGTGGAAGAGAGGAGCAGCAAGAGTCAATTTGAGCTAAGCAAGCTTGTGTAAGGTGCTTATGAAACCAAATGAGGAAACGCTAGAGAACAGGGTAGCTTCAGCTCTGTGATGGATGGGTGTGGTTTGGTATGCTGAGGAACTGCTGTGTAAGTCAACGGTAAGCAATTGTGAAGAAAGGGAAAAGAGGGGAAAGGACGTTTGGTGGGTGGGGGGGGGAGGATGGGCAGCTCTACGGAGTACAGTAATCAGTCAAGCCGCTGTCTGCAGCGAGACAATACAGTGAGTGGGCAGTGGGCGCTGACTGAATCATTACACAATAAATTGGACTTGCGCCGCGCGTTAGTCAATTTTACATCAGCAGCAGGGTAGGCTGTGGTGATGGACATGATTGGTTGGTTTGTGATCGGCTAGACCGAATTGGGATGGACTAGCGAGGAAAGAGCCACTGGAAAGTTCTCTTGTGTGTTATGGAAGGAACAGAGGCTCCTCTTTTTGGTTGGTTGGCTAGTCTACATGGCATGTTATCTGCTTTGGGGCCATCACAGTCATTGCCGTCAATTGCGGAAATTGACATAGCGCCCCAAATCAAAGCTTAATTGACGAGTAAAGAAAGACACAAACTACCGGTACAGTGTTGGTTGATTATACGGTGGTATCTACCATCAAGTGTCTTCCCAAGACCGACCCCAAGTGTCTCTGGCACTGGAACTTGCGTGACTGGTCATGGTCGTGCTCCTGCGACCGCGATATCTATATCGCAGCGTCGCAAATGCGCTTCCCTCACGGTCACGGTCACGGTCACGGTCCCCAGCACCGTCAACTCCATTTGCATGCACCATTCCTTGCTCCAGCCACGTCTTGGAGGTGATACCCCTCGTCACTGCCTCCCACTTGTACCCGTACAGGTATGCCAACCCCAAGATGGAGAGTGTTATGGGCAACGCAATCGCCCAATACACCCGCGAGGTCTGTGCCATGTCACGAACATCGACAGTATTCATGCCAAAAAAGCTGGTGACAAAGGATCTACAACAAGAACAAGGTCAATAACCCCTCGATATTGGAAAGCATGAACCACAGAGCTATACTCACAGGGGTAAGAAGAACAGTGTCACCAATGTAAAGACTCGAATAGCCTTGCCATGTCCTTCGTCTAGCACCTCGATGCTCTCAATCACCCTCTCCCGCAAGTCACCCATCCAATAGAGCATGGCGTGCAACTCGTCCCTCTCACGTAGCCTGTCATTCTTGGATTTCGCCAGCGCTGCAAATTCCAGGGGGAACCTCGCTGTCCTCTCTCGGTCTGTGACCGGAAAGGATAGCGGATCTGTGACACGAACCGTATTTTCCAGGCAGTGGAGCTGTATAGAGCAAATCCTGTTGATCGCTTTGAGCTCATCCTCCAGGGCGCGGATGGCGAGAAACGCTTGCCGCTGAGGGTCTAAGCTGGCGCTGAAATCTAGCCCACGCGCATGTTCGGTGTAGAGCGCCAGCAGATCCAGCGATGTCACTTGAATGCTCGACCCTTGATTTGGCATCCCTGAACCTTTATCATTCTCGTCCAGGTTATCCGTCCATGTTACAACTCTTCGTCTCGTTCCTCGACGAAGCTCTCCGCCGACCTTGGCTAATGCCCGTGGTATTTGAGAGGATCCCGTCCCAAAACGGTAAACGCCTGTCTGCACATTGGATATCACTCTCCCAATAATGTATTCCGGGCCTACAGCGCCGAGCCTGACAGATTTATTGTCCTCTGCCACGATGCTGACTATCAAGTCCTCTCTGGATCGCTCCAGGTAATTCGTAAGTTTCTCGAAGATAGCGTGGCACTCTTTTTTGGCCCTGAATGAGCGTCTGTTCCGCGAATTTCTGACCCCGTGTTCTCTGAACGTGAGGACGACTGCATGCGCCTGGACAGCAAATAGAGCCATGATGCTCTCAAAAGACAGCAAAAGATTGACTGGTAAGGCTGGTATCTCGGATAGTTGCGTGCTGTTGTTTCCGTCCGATCTATCGGGCCTTTCTACGACAGGTCCAGGACTTGCGATAAAAAAGTGAAGCTCTCGAAAAAGTTCTAAAATTCGCTTTAGATCTTCTCTAAATGCTTGCAGATCAGCAAACAGCTCATCAAAAACGATACTCCTCTCGGGGGTCTTGGTATGCTGAAGCCAGACAGTGCAGGGATCTTCATGAGCCCTGTTTGGAATTTTGTGTGCTTCCGCAATGATATTGCCTGCGTGTAAGTGATTCAAGGCACCAAGAAGGCTGTATTCTGTCTTGTCATTGCAAGCCTGACACTTTTCTACAGCCGCGCCCTCGACATGCTTCTGGCAGGAGCCTCTTATTCTCCAGGACTGGTCGCCCTCCGAAGTAGACATCCGTGCAGCGAATCGGAGGTGCTAAGGAACAGGTATTATTAGTAAGAGCATTCGAAACATGATACCATGCACTATGCGCAAGTTCACTCACCCTGAACAATGTGTCCAGTCTACCCCAAAACCGGTCTAAGACATTCCTCATATCTGGTTGCTGAGCAGCCTCTTTCAGCGGCACGAATAGACTGAGTATTGCTTGAGACTGAGCAAATATATCAATGATAGTTTCATTTGCCAGCTCGATAGTGTTGGTGTCCCAATCATCCCCCAGCTCTGGGGCAACTGGTGCACTACTATCACTCTGGCTGCCCAAGGTCGGTGACGCCCCATCCGTGTGTATCTTAGATAGCTCGAAAGGAATATCGTCGTCCATTGGCCTATCAACTGTCGGTAGTTGGTCCGTGGATGTATCGATTGGCGTCCCCATCAGAACCTCGTGCCGATTGCGTAGACCATCCATAGTGCACTGGTATCCGGACTTGTAAACTTTGCCATACTGCATGTCCTCTTTCAAGGAGTTGTCGATCTTCCGAAGCAGTCGAATCATGGTGCTAAAGTTTCCTTCTTTACCCATTCCGTTCTCATTGCCTTTTGTGGCTCGCCAAATGAGAAATGGCGTGATTTGATACTCTACGCTCTTCGGTGCCTCTTGCGTACTCGTCTTGTCTTCTGTTGACGGCTGTGCTGGTGCTGCCACTCTTTGTGCCTTTCTTCCGGTCGGATCTGTCTTCACGGGCTCCTTTGTCTCAGGGCGCCGAGTTTGGTATTCGTACTTCTTCTTACTGTTAGACAAGGATTTGGGGCGACCCAGGCGCGCAGTTGCAGCCCCGTGGTTTACAGGGCGAGTCCATTGGGCAGCAGCAGACCTTTGCGTCGATTTCTGTATAGTTTCATTCTCACGGTCAGACGAGCTTAGCTGAGACATCTTGGTAGTTCTAATCTTCACCGAGCGGTTAATAATTAGCTTTTGCATCCACGGTTTGAGTGGTGGCTTGTTATCATCTGGCTTGTTTTGCGGTAGTGTTGCGTTGGCATGTCTACATCAGGTTGTTAGTATTCGTTCCTAAGCATTTAATTGAAGCACATCAAACTGTCTCCTCGTTTAAGTCTTCTCTCTCAACCTTCCCCTTTTTCTTTTTGTTCTTTTTATTTGTATTTGTATTTGTTTTATAACTTACCGCGTAATGGTGGTTCTCAGCACGGTCCGGGGTAATGTCTTTGACTGGATTTTAGACTCGGATGGAAACTCACTCCCGACTGGGTGAAGCTCTTCAGCAGTGCGGCCAAGTAATGTGTGCTCTTGGGAATGTCCAATATCTTCGTCATGCGAGGATATCGTAGGCCCAGTATAGAGTTGTAAAGCCCCCGCTGTGCCCGCTCGGCTATCGTCTGAGTTGAGGCTCTCTGCACTGCTGTCCTGCTTGCTCCTGCCCCGGTTCCTGCTTCCGCTCCTAGATGCGGGACGGATGTGGTCTCCTACAGGCACAACAGCCGTTGCAGGATGATAGCGCGGATAATTTGTTGCCACCTCATTGGTAGTCACCCACTGTGTCTGACGTACGCCGAGGTGTATGTCGGCGAGACTAGCAGATGCCTCCTCTAAAAGCCTGGCCCAGAGCTCCGAAGATACTTTAGAACCTCCTGGCTTGTCCACGAAGACATCAAACTCTTCCAAGCCTGTAAGGCTCGTGATATGAGCACAGAGTTTCTGTAGAACTGAGATTAGCCTTCCACAGGCGCCACTCGGGCTGGAGATTGAAAACCTACAGCGAAGCTGATATTGTGCTTGACATACGAGTAGTACTCCTTCGAATAGACATCAGTTATTCTCACAGTAACTAGTGGGGTCGCACTTTTATTATCAAGCATTATGTTACTTTTGCAAATTGCCGGTAAGGGCAACTCACCCCAGGTGATCAAAACCTCTGCAGTACGAATGTTTGGTGAGCAAAGTGAGAAACAGGGAGAGGCGTATTGAAACACGTACCAGGCCCAATCAGCAGACTTCGCATCCATCCAACGTGAAGACGTTCTTTGCCAAGCCATTTTTGTGTTTCGGGCAGCACTTGTGTCTTGTTTCTGTGTTCTCCCACTTTATATCCGTATTGAGAGCTAAGCAAGGTCTGCATGACATCATTGCTGCCTTGTCTATTCGTCTTCTCCCGAAATGCAAGGTAGGGAGTGGAAATAAACGTTACACTATCTCGTTCATCCGCCCAATCAGACTCATTGTCGGACCGGGCGACGGCCGTGCTTGCCCGCCTACGACTGGTAGTGTGCGACATGTCTGCGTTGGATGGCGACACACTGCCCAAGAGGCCAAGTGCAAGAGTTTGATAACGTCTGTTGATCAGTGGGCAGCGAATAATAAGGCTCTACTCTAAGTTAGTAAGTCCGTCGATTAATCGATAACGAGACGCTATTTCTGGGGTACGTCTTCAAACCTTTATCGCATTAATGACATCCAAACTGTGTTGAACATGCCTATCAGAGTCTATTAGATATATCCCTTGCTGCCAATAATGTTCATTCTCAGAGCAATGTTAGTCACTCACAGCCAGTATACCTGACGTTGCGAACCCGCTGTCTTATCGAGGGCATCCTTTTGGCAGTAAAGCGTTACTGCGCTCTTGCCTCCATCAACCGTGAAGCTCTCCGCTGCATTGATCACAACAAGCTCAGTGTCAATGCCGTCTTCGAAATTGGCGTGCTGTTGATGCCAAGCCCGGAGCATGCTACGAGCAATATAGCGCTGCGGACTGGTGTTGGCCGTGCTATCCGTTTTACTCGGCAAGGCGATCGTTTCTACGAGATCAGTGGCATTATCATTTGGGTCGGCAGAAACGGGTGATTCGTAAGTGTGAGGTCGCCATGGTTCCTGTATCCGTCCACCATTGCCAACTGGGTGTATTGGGTAGCCATAGTCGCCAGTAGCAGGAGGATACTGCTGTGGATAGACACCGTGCTCGTTATCGTTCCGAAAATAACCCCCAGGACCATGGTGGACGGAATCCGCAAACGAGCTCTGAATATAAGAGTTCGGCGGAGCATACGATATTGGAGCATAAGGATTTGCAGCAGATGACATTGGTGCATAAGGATTCGTACCAGACGACATTGGTGCGTAAGGATTCGTAGCAGATGACATGGGAGCATAAGGATTTGTAGCAGATGACGTTGGTGCATAAGGATTCGTCCCAAATGACATTGGAGCATAAGGATTGTAAGTAGACGAGTTCGGATCATAAGTGTTGTAAATAGTCGACATTGGAGCATAGGGGTTCGCACCAGTCGAGTTCGGATCTTATCGCTTCGGCGGAACAAATGATGTTGGCTGATCATATGAAGTCGGGGCGAACGGATTCTGAGCGTATAGGGTCTGGGCATAGTATGGTTGTGTTTTGACAGGTCTTGATAGATGGTTATAGCCCGGGGGCGGCACAGGAGGGCCATCTTGAATAAAGTCGTCTTCATCCTCCCCAAGATAAGAGTCGCTCACCGAGTAGTGAGTCTCGCTTTCCAACTCGTCACGTCTGCGGCTGTAGCTCTTGGCGGAACCAGGTGCATTTATACGCACGATCCTGGGTGAGCGCCTCAAGTCAGGCTCATCATCGATGTCATCTTCCACTGTAGCTTGCAGAGGTACACGGGCATGATCTGTGGATTGTCGCCGACTCCTAAACTTTACTTTAATTTGGCTGGGACGAGAGTCCTCACCGCTGCGACCGTGTCCAGAAACAGGTGGTATTGGGGTACTCTGGTCCGAAGGAAACTCGTGGTAAGGCCGGTCTTGTCTTGTTTCCCAACTTGCGAATTCCCTCTCAGCCTTATCACCTTTGACTTCATGCTCTTCAGCTTCATTGCTTTCCGCCTCACGGTCCTCAACCTCACGACCTTCCGACAGATAGCTGTCAACAGACGGCACACTGGAAATACTGTTAGACCCGTCAGCACCCGTCCCTGCGCAGTGTATGTGAGCCGACTGAAGAACGGCATCGCAAACACTACCAGTCACATCTTCTTCGTCGTAGTCGCTCATATTATAAATTGACGGCCCGTGTTGTAGGAGCAGAATAACTTAGGGAAAATGGGCCTCAGCGACCTCTTTCCAAAGTGAGGCGGCATCCTAGATACCAGGGGCTGCGCTGACATGCCGCGTTGCTGCAACCACCCACAGCCAGCGTCAATCCACGCATTTAGTTAGAGTCTTGCGCATCGCATGTTGACTGGCACTCAACATGTGTGACAAAGCTGCTTGAAGCCGCCAAGTCATGACGATAGTTGACGAAATTGATAAACCCCAGCCTGGCGTTGTGGTCGTGAGGCGAAAGCAATTGACATTGTCAACATGCTAGCCAATCCAGATCAATACTTCTCAACCACCATCAATCATGTAATCCATTGACAAAACAAGTCTACAAATATACTCTAGTGATCGAACACTCACGCTTAGAAAAGACTCGGGGAATTTTCGCAATGATGTGCAGCTTTCCGAGCAGCATGTGCATCTACTGCACGCCAAGGCCAATTAGCGACCAAGCTTGGCATATCCATCCCTCGCTTCTGACGTCAAAGTCCGACGCAGGCGAACGAAAATAAACTAAACCCTCCCCCCGCCCAACAGAAGTTAAAAACAATCTGTGGAGTCTATTGATCAGAGGCAAAGGAAAAACGTTGTCACATGCTTCCATCACAAGAACGTGAGGCGGGGGGTGGGGGGTTCAACTCGACTCAAAAAAAATTACACGACGGCATCATCCAACAATCACATGTGAATATCCTAGTCAGGTCAGCTCGAAATTTACATTCAAGTCATAGAACACGTCACAGGTCATAGTATCAAGAGAAAGACTCAATGGCTCAATAAGATAGCAAAGTAAATAATTCTTTTCAGTTCAAATAAGAAATCTATTAAAAGTTCAAACTGGTATTGTCGCTTTTTATGCGTCATCCAAGTCGTCGCTGTATCCCCATGCCATGCCATGACATGACATGACACGATTGACAAGATACAATAAAATGCACTGCAAATCGAGTACAGAAAATTCCACCAACATCAAATGTTCGATGCTAAACAACCCAAGGTATAGTTCCACCGCCCAACGTATCTGAGCAGTCTCGATTCGCGCAAGACGTCACATCAAAAAAGAAGTCGAGTTCCCAACGCCATTTTCCCAAAATCACAACAAGAGCTAGTGAGGTACAAGAAGTGTTCACAGGTAATAATCAAACGCAGGTGTTATGACAAAGCATTTACTGGTTGATCTTCTCCTTGGCAACCTGGGTGGCCTCAGCCTTCTTGGTGGTCAAGAAGGTACTGACCCAGCCCAAGGTCTCGTTGCTAACGACGAGGGCAGTGGCGACAGCAGCCTTGCCCTGACCAACAAGGCCGGCCTGCTCCTGCTTCTTGGCTTCGGTGCTGTAGACCTGGAAGACGTGGTCACGGCCCTCAACACCCTTGTTGTAGGGGAAGAAGATCAGGCTCTTGGTATCATTGTACAGCTCGGAGGTGGGCTTCTTGACGATGGGGAAGCGGGCATCGATGTGGTCGAGCGTCTTGTCGCCAATCGAGTCGACACGCTCAACGTAGGGCGAAACGTACTGGTAAGGCTTGGCGAGGTAGGGGAGGACGGGGGCAGCGAAGGTCTGGTAGGCAGAGTCACCGAGCTTGATGGAGCGCTGGGCGTAACCGTTGCTCTTGACGGTGCTGACGCTGTCGTGGATCAGAGGGTAGTTGAGGAGATGCTCGAGGAAAGCAGAGTAGTGAGCAGGGCTGGCGACATCGCCGTTGACTTGAGGGACAGCCATTGGGAGAGAGTTGGGTGGTTGTGTTTGTTGTTGGAGAAGGATGAAAGAGAGAATAGTCGAGTTGGGACTTTGGCAGACTAAAGTGTGGTTGGATGGGAAATATAAAAGTGAGGATGGAAAGAACAAAGATGAAAGCGCCACTGAAGAAGCGTATGGGAGGAATTTAAGTCTTTTAACCCAAGCGAGATGCACAGAAATACGTAACTGGCAGAGGGAGAATTTGATATGAGTGGCCAAGAGCCTGCACGCATGTGATAGTGGCGCACCCATCAACCTCAACCATGGAAGGAACAGCCCGCAGCGCAAGAGTGGGGCGTTTAGGGATCCTGCGGAAGGTACGTCCCTAAGCCTACTGTGGCTCCCTGCCGTGGTGGATGGTCGCCCCTTCCCAGCGAGAATGGTTGACCCTGGTGGACCGATCAAGGCTCCTGATTGGCCAATGAGTCGATACACCATACCTGGACCTGTTTGCGTGGTGCTAATTTTGAGTTCTTTTTTTTTTTAGTTCGTTTTTTATTGCCTACTCAGACACACAGCGCAGGCGCATACACTTTTTGGCATGTGAAATCCCTCGCCCTCCCACGGCCAACCCAAATATTAGTCACAGCCAGGAGCTCGTCTGCGCATGCAAACTTTTTGATAAAGCCCGGTTGTTCTCGATGGACAATTTCATGGCCCACTCCTGATACCGTTGTTTTCCTGCAAGTGGTGAATTGTTGCCCCCCTCCATGAGCATGTGGCGGCAGGAAAAGAGGTGATGAAATGCAAGCACATGGCTTGCTACGGCTGAATACAACAACAACAACGCAACACAGACAAAACCTGCCTGCACCGCGCTGTTGCTTGGTTGAACCTGCAGCCTGGTGTCAGCTAAGGTACGCAAGAATGATGGAATATCTCCCCGCTGCTTGCATCAACGACCAATTGCTACCCACCAAGGTTGTCGCCATTGGGCAAAGTCTTGTCAAGCCACGTCAAGTCAAGGCCAGTGTATCAGCAGCGTGGGCTATCTAGCTATCTGTCTATTGAACCCATGCAGAAGATAGCGAGCCGTGAGCGGGGTCTGTGTGAGTTTTTTTCTGGATTTGCGGATCAGCAGCCATGTTCAACGGTCTGCAAGCAAGCCGATCGTTCCCCTATCATCCGATGTCTTAATACCATAGGCACATTTGGTAGTGCAGTGCTGTATCCGGTCTTTATTGATTCAACCCTGTCCACAGAAATGCACGCATTCCAATCTGAACCCGCATTCAAGCATGCGGTTTAACCGTTGCATCCACCGTATAAGCAAGTCCAATGTAGAACAATATAAAACATGCATTTGCCTCTACTGCAAATGACATGCCGATGGTAAGCACGGTCTGAGACGAGGGCGGCTGTCAAATAACAGAAGACACAATCACAAGATAGTAATCTCTCACCGTTGCCGAGCGCCGGTAGCAGTCAATTCTCACCGTCTCGATACCAAATTAGTCAATGCCGCAAGATAGTGATCATGTCACGAAAAGCAACCGGATGCTGTGCAAATTACGCAGCGGCATTTGAGCTGGACGAGCTAAACTCTACTTGCCTCGATCCATTCCATGTTGGGATTGACATGACACAAAGGTCCAACTGGAGCTTCAGCCGAACCAAGGGGACCCTTGGAGATTTGCCAGCTGCTCGGTTATTCCTTGCCTAGATCGGCATGCCTCTTGCGGTCACGTCAGATATCCCAGAGTTATGAATGACATGCCCCAGATGCGATGGCGGCCGAGAGACGGAAGCTAGCACTATTCCACTTTCATTATGCACATCCATTTTAGACGTGGAGACGCTGTCGCGTTTCATTCATACATGAACATTACAGACACAGCAGACGAAATACGAAAAGTCCATGCAGGTTGTATGCAATACGTTCGTGGCCAACCGGTGGGAGTCCAATCACAGCCAATTCTTTGACAAAGAGGCGGCGCGACTTGGCAATTCGCCGCTCTTGTCTCTTTTCTCAGCTACAGGAACCATGATACGCCGTAAAATTACTTCCCTCTCAAATCTCCGATAGATTACAGCCTGCATATATGATATTGGCTGTTTCGACCTCGGACACGCTCGTGTCACTGAGACAGACCACTACAAAGAAAAGAAAGAAAAACGAAAGCAAGCCGCCCGAATTTTTCCTAGCCATCACTCGAGCGAGGCTTGTGCCTACCGCGGACCAGTTTCCGATGGCTGACTAGACGATTCATGGCCTTAAAAAAGCGTACCTTGAGCTGGTGTCTGCTCCGCCTGGCACATCCTTTCACATGTCAAATGTCAGCTCGTGTGCGATGCGATGCACGTCAAACCCCAACGGAAAATACTGAACAGTGATGCAAGGGTATGCTCAAAATTTCAAATTTTTAGGCTTGGCTTCACTTGATTTTTATCATTTTAAATCACCATCGTTAGATCGCAAACTCTCCGTGTCTTGTCAGCTCACACAGCTAAACTTTTCGGGCTCGGCCGATAACACATGCTTCGGAGTGGTGGACTTTTACTGTCCGATTGCAACACTCCTGAATCCTTACATTGACGCCAGTTGCCATGTAGCAATTCCTCCCACTCCAGCTGTAGTAATGTGCAGCCTGCCTACCCCGCCAAGGGTCTCTCTGCCCGCATTTTCATGTGCCTTGCCTTGTTGGCATGGCTGAAAGTTCACGGAGGCGCTTGCATCAGGTGTGAGCGGATCATCTTGTCTCCAATTGACACTTGTAACTCGTCAATTTAGTTGAATCGCTCTTTTTGTTGAGTTGGCACGATCGTCTAGTCTTCCACACCATCTTTCGCGCCACAGTCCATCTAGAGAGGCTAGTCCCGGCAGCTCGGTTGGAACCATTGTAGGCCCTTCGGCTGTTGAGTACAACCCTAAATTCGGTGTTGAATTCAGAGTGCCTCGGATATGTCGTCGCTCTGCTCGCTTGTTGTTGAGCCTACCAAGGTGCGTGCTCTGGTTACATCTTGGAGATAACCGTTTCTGCAATGAACATGTCGCATTGCATCAAACCGGTCAAAGCTTGTCTCCATTTTACTCCATCGCTATGCAATGGATCTTAGGATACTTTGATAACGTGTTCGAGCATATATGATCCTCTGTCACGCTTATCGGATCAACCAAAGGTGTGTTACATGCGCCGGCGACGTGGCAACTCTGCTGCGCATTCCGTATTATGGGCTTGATATAATAGGTGTGATATCGTTCTGCTATGTATGCACTCCGGTGTATAGTCTTGGGTCACCCTACTCTCTTACGACAGCATCCCTCTGTTCACATCATATGGCCAATATTTTAAGTCGCCATCCTTTAACAGTCCAGCGAACTAGAGTTCCTTTACGTCCCACCCCGTAATCAAGAATTACGCGTATATTCCCAGAGCTTACTTCTTCTTGAGTTTTAAGCTGCCAGAATCTAAAAGGGCAGCTGGCCCCGGGGGAATGAATCTCCATTTGGACATGTAAAACCGTTGCAACGCAAAGTTGTCACTCTGACTCCACCCTCCAATGAGATCCAAGAGAATTGCTATTTTGAGCTTCATCATTTTACATGCGCTTCCAAATGACTTGGCCACCATGGCGAGTTCTTTCTCGTTAAAACGGTGTGGTTTATGATTTCTCATTCTCCTAGTAACCATGGCTGTGGTTACACTGACTTGTGTTGACAGCGCTTGCCGACAGCGATAATGGCATATACTCCAACTATTGGCGAAGCAATATACGAGACAAAATATCTATTTCAATTTAATGGAATTTATTTTATTCTTATCTTGTGACTCGTTTGAGTCTGCACATGTGATTTTGTTGATGAGGTGAGTCGCCATGACAGTCACGACAGCACTACCCTGCAGCTAGGTGCACTCTTCAAGGCTCGACAACCTACATCAACATCCTCAATGTTGTATGTGCGAGCAAGTCAGGTACGGTTATATGTAACACTATCCACGGTTATTCTATCATTAATACACTGTCACTGCGTCGTGAATTTGAAATGACGTTGTCACTTGCCACTAGCCATTTGACAGCAATGTGCGTCCCAAGAGAGATGATTTAGACACCATCGACTTCGCAAACAAACCCTACTCCTGTAAATATTTCAACTGGGCTAACTTCCTATGTTTTGTTCGCCAGGCCAGATGCACAAGAGACTTCACTGCAGAGTCGCATTAATGTAATCCGTTGGTCGTGCGTAGGCATCGTGAGGGCACATTCGCTCATGCACAAAGGTCCTGGCGCTCTCATTTGGCCAACGCACCGCAGCGTTCACTGGCTCCTTCGCAACTTCATTATGAGCTAAAGGCACGCTGATGCTGAGACATTTCATCATCCAGGGGGCCCCGATTAACAAAACGACGAAAAATAAAAAAAGAAAAGGTCGGAGAGACAGTACGTCGGCGGTGAACACCAAGACGAGAGACAACGCTGGCAAGGGAGAAGCAACAGGCAGAGATGAATCATGAATTACACGTGGGAAATTATTGCGGGATCCTACATCTCGAACGGTAACACGGTGCAAACAGCTTGATGAAGTTGTTCCCGATGTCGCAAAGCTTAATGTTTGCGCCGCTACAAAACATGACTGTACATGAGGGGGCGACACTTGAGGCGACAAATAAAATACCCAAGCAAAGCGCCGCGGAACAATACACAATGAAGAATTGGCCAGGGGCGAGATCGTCTTGATTCTCAATTACCGGCAGATATTATATGATCGTCGCGGAATCAAGTGAAATCGACGAACAGACTATCTCTGACGAACATCACGGCCCAATGAGTCTGTGGCGCCAATGACAGAAGGAAAATGCGACTCATAACAAAAAGAAAAGAAAAAGAGAAACAAAGAGGTACATTGCGTGAGAAACAGAGTCCCGTTTGCCATCGAGCTTGCATTGGCAAGCTGAATTACACAATTCAATCATGGGCCACATCTTCACACAGAAAATAGGTTTGCTCGAACCACTAACATCCATTCCCCCAGACCCATGATTGCCCAGCTAATCTGCTAGTCAGTCGACCGATTGAGGACAAACAATAGCATTGTTGCTGAGCAGTGGATATTATCTGGAGACCATGATGGCGAGATAAGTTTTTGGCTGGACGGCAATGAAACGCGCCGTCCCGCCCTCCAAAGTAAACTGGACTTGTACGGATGAAAGCACGAAGGAAAAACTCTGTTTGTTTGACGGCCCCAGTGGAGAATGACTGCCTCTGAATGGGGATTCCAGTCTTTACGGCCCTGCGCTATCGGTTCTTGGTCAGGAACAGCGCCAACGAATGACCAAAGACCCCTGTCCAGGGGCATAGGGATACAGGGGTAATGGACGGCGTCCGTTTCTCTCGTGTCTTTGGCACGCGTGCGCGTGGATGCTCTGGAACCACCCGAGGAGGGGCCTTTTCTCTCCTTCGTTCATGGAGATGAATGTCTTGCGATCCTATAGGGTGGGTTATGCAGAAGTCCAATGCATTCGCCCGGACAAGGCTTTACTGGGCAATACAGAATGTGACCTATCGAGCGATTCGGCGATATTTGACATGTCTAAGCCTTCAACATTTGATAGGCTAGACCGAACTGAACAAGGCAGCGGTTTTGAGCCCTGGATGGTAATAATAAGACAGGGCTCTGGGTGCGACCTCAACGCTGAAGCACTTGACGCGCTATTTGACGCCATTAACGGACAAATATTTAGTGCACAAGGTGGGTGAAGTGGACTGACCATAAGCAATGATTGTGAGGAATACGTACCAGTATTCTGTAGGCTCCAGTGTACAGTGATGAATTTTTGGTTTCATTATTCCTCGGCTTGGGTGCCGGATAAATGGTCGAGATGGTGTAGAGAAGCGCTGGGCTGGTGCTCAAGTCGGCGTTGAAACAAAGCAAACGCCTGCCTGTCGCTTCCCTCCTTCATCACCAAACGCGACGCCACAGCGAAACAGGGTCTCGCCAAAATGAATTGGCCTTTGTCGATTGTGATCATATTAAATGAAATCAATCATCATCGAACGACGCAGTGTACATGCTTTCATTAAAAAACAAAAAACAAAAACAGTGCAGCTTGTCCTCCGCAATCACGCTAATTAGTGCACATCATCGCACTATGGCCCTCGCTCAATCTCGGTTTGCTCTGTCCCATCACCAGGCTAGTCTCGTCAAATCAATCACATCTCCGCAATCGTGCAGCAGTGTATGCAAAGAACACCTCTGGCGAACAATCTTTGACGACTGACGCACAGCAAGACTCTGTGCATGAAGGTTGCCCCTCGTCATGGCTTGATTCAATGCGCCGTTCCTCCTCTCCCCCAGCCATCTCTGTCTCTGCCGCCGAGCAACTCGTCTCAACAAGAGACCTACGCTAGAGTCGCCCTTGCGTCATGTACGGCGGCTTTGCTTTTTCTCCCCTCTTCTCGTGCTGTTTTGAGAGTGTACGAGACACGCCCCCAAACCGTTGAGTGATGACAAACATCCAGTTATGCTCTTTTTGGCTCACCAGCCCTCGCTAACGTGGTCTCATTCGAGCTTGTCAACCGAGACATAGTTGTCCTTCGTAGGAAATAGACAGAGTGACTGGTACCCACAACCAAGGAACAGATAATGCCTGCGTCTCAGTGTGGATTGGATTGGCTGCCGTGGGGAGCAAATTTGTATCCTGGTAAGGGGCCCCTGCGCGAGGGCTATCTTGGCTAGCTCACAGAAGCAAAGTGCAGACCTTCACCCAACCACAGTGACTTGTGGCTCGACATGGTGGTTTGCGCAACAAGCCCACCAGGGGTTCTGAAACGCCCTCTTGGTACTGGGCACTTTCGCATCGTAGACGTCCTCCACACCATGCTCAAGTAGCCAATACCTGCGCGCATGGACACAAACACTCCACCATTTACTACTGGTGGGTGGCCCAAGCTACAGGATGCCCCCCCTGGAAAGGCCTGCACCGGATCATCCGCCGCGCTGTGAAGCTCCCCTGTTCCTTTGGCTGCAGCTAGGCTCAAGTGCCTTTCTTTCTTGCGGTACCTGCTCTGGTTGTCTTCATCTTTCCCCCCAGGCCCAAAATGCGCTAGGTCGTCCTCTTTATCCCAGCCCCTGCCCAACAGCTTTTCCCACACTCTTCTTCCCTTTTCCCTTTCTTTTCCGTCCCACGAGGCATTGCGCTGCTGTCAAATGGCCCGTTGAGTGCCATTTCTGTCTGCGTTGTCCTTGCCCACCGTCATTTCGAGAGAATTGTCGACTTTTCATTCTCGATTTTGAGAGTCTTTGTGTGAGCAATCATGCCTCCTTCTCTCAACGCCCACTCCTCCTTCACCCGGCCCCGTACTGGGGACCGCGAGGGCCGACCCATCACTCGCGACCAAGGCGGCGACAGCATGTTGATTCCAAGCCGAACATCGTCCCTTCATTCTCGCATTACCCAACCGATCCCTTCGTCTCTCAATGCCAAACCTCAGCAGCGCACCCCCAAGACCCTTACTCATGCGTATATGGTGTGCGGTGTTGGACGTGAGCCTTCGCAGTGGGTGAAGGCTCCCGCTCCAGCTCAGGGAAAAATTGGACACATGAAGGGAGCCGTTGGTCAGTTCTGGTTGCCAGAAATTTTGGGTAGCAGTCCTCGCTTGGAGCAGGATAATGAAATTGCTCGTGCTCTTCATGCGGCTATGAGAGTGAGTAAATCTGGGTTCCAATTTATATATGGTCTCTTAGGGGACCTGACATCCCCTACATTGATACTAATCATTTGACAGGCTTGCTTCCCTCACGATGTTGAAATTTGCACAGGCAGAAACCAGCCTCATTGTGTTCACCACGCTTTCGTGCTTCAGCAAGATTCTTCGCAGACTCTCTACGGTATCTGCTTGCGAGTCTGGTCTCGTGCTGATGAGAAGCGTGCCGAGACCATTCGCGACTTGAGAAAGCGCACCGAGCCCGACTTTTACGACAACCCCGATGAGACGTATTGGATCCCTTACTGCTTGTCTTTCCTTTCTCGCTACCCTCTTTACAACTTGCTAGGCGATTACTTGCGAGGCATGTGGATTCACTGGAACAAGGCAACCAACCTGTTCCACGCCGAGGAAGTCTCGCGCATCCTCAGCTTCCCTGCCCCGAGACTCAACGATTTGGTTCGCATTGATATGAAGGATTATGCTCTGTGCTACCAGTTCCCCTCCTCACCGACTGGTTTCCAGAACTTTGCCATGTGGCCTCTGTTCACTTGTTTGTCCATTCCCAACATCGTTGGTGTCATTGAGGCAGCTATTTCGCCTACTCGCCGCGTCATCTTCGTCAGTCACTACCCAGCCATGTTGACTATGGCTGCCGAAGCCGTTCGATACTGTGTTCGTGTCTACGAGTGGAGTGGTCTTTACGTTCCTGTTGTCCATGCTCGCCACGCTCATGAGCTGGTTCAGGAACCTGGACCATACATTTTGGGTGTCACCGCCGAGTGCCGCTCTCTCTTTACTGCTCCCAATGATGCTCTTATTGTTGACCTTGACCGAAACTTTGTTCTTACGTCTAGCCCTCCCACCGCACTCAACGTCGGTCAACGAAACAAGTTCGTCAGCCGATTGACGCAAGCCCTTAATGGGGATGTTACTCCCTCTGGAGTTCCCCAGCACCTTCGATCTGCGTATGGTGGTGGTAAGCTCGTCCCTGCTGGACAAATTATTGTCATGCGTGGTGAGGTTGAGTCCGTTCAGGACCCCAATTGGTGGAACCAGGATGCTGTCATGTCTGTCATGGATCACGTCTGCGAGAAGATGAGCCGCAACACTGGTATCAAGGCCGTCTTCGGCGGATCTGTCAAGAAGCCTCTCATGACCAAGGTTTCCATGAGGCACCTCAACGAAATTGTCAGAGAGCGCAACCAGTACTCTCGCGACGCGCTTGAGGCATGGCAGGACTTTATCAATCTCAAGGGTCGCATGGATACTGAGCTTAACAAGGTTAACAAGCGCAACAACTACCTTGTTGAGGAGTTGGAGAGCTGGAAGCAGCAATTCCTCAAGTTCCAGGCCTTTGCTGAGCAACTCACCAAGGAGACACAGGATCTCAAGATCAAGATTGAGAACCACAAGAGAGAGAACCGCCGCCTTGGAGGTCTCCTCGACCAACACAAGGACGACAATGCCCGCATGTCCACCCGCCTTAGCGGCACCGAGAAGCAGCGTGATGATGCCCTGGAGGCTCTGGTTCTGCAACAGGAGATTGCTGAGGAGCTTGAGCGCGAGCGCAAGAAGAACAAGAAGGAGCTCTCTCAGCTTCAGCACACGAACACCACTATGATGCGCCAGCGTGACGAAGCCCGCCGTGTTGTCCTTCATTTGCGCTCATTGATTGGTGGACAGAGCCACCACATGGAGCATCTCATCCAAACCCTGACCAAGCCAGACGAGTTCATCCGCGAGATCGAGGAAGGCTATGGTTTAGAAGAACCCGAGGAGGTGGCATCGGAAGACGACAAGTCATCAACTAGCACCGCTGAGCAAAAATTGAAGGCTTCGCAGAATCACAAGCGCCTGTCTGCCGCCAGCTTTGCTGATGTCGCTGACCGTCACCTCAGGGACAAGACTGACGCCATTGCCCACATCGTCCGTAACATTGCAGACCAATGCCAAGCTGCGGTTGAGAGCCTCCAGCTGGCTCAGGATGCGGAACTGCGCTCCAGCCGCCGCAACAGCAACCTTTCTGCTGGCCAGAGCGATGATGGCCAGTCCACCGCCACCTCTGATATTGGCGAGGACCACCGTCGCAGCTCCCGCAGAACCTCTAGCATCCCTCCTACTCCGGATCTGATCCCCAACCGAAGCAGCACAGCCATGTCATTCTTCTCAACGGCCACGACCCCCGAGCGCTCCAGTCAACAATACTTGAACAGAGACGATATCCCCACGAAGATTGTCGAGGATGAGGAGGAGGACGACTACGAGCAGCGTAGCGACATCGGCGCCTCTAACGAACATGGTGTTGTCGCCAAGCACTCTGAGTCCCTCCTTCACCGTCCCTCTGGCGCTAGAATCAGCGCTCTTGGTGGAAGCCGCTAAGTGGTTCTCTGCTAAGAGTATTTTTACGTTTTTCTTCTATTGCCATTGTGTTTGACCAATGATTTTGAGAACCAAGGCATGCACTTTATATCCCTGCTAGCTTTTTTTCTTGTATGAGATTGTTTCTTCTTCAAGCTCTTCTTTGTTGTCTCTTTTTTTGGTTTTTTTTTGTTTGGATTATCTCGTGGAGGGTGATTTTTACCTGTTGACTGGCGTTTACTATTCAATCCTTTTGCAAAAGCCTATTTCCTTACGTTAGAAGGGTGGAAGCCTGGCAAGCTGATGTAGTTAGCTACCTTGACTGATTGTTAGCTTCTATCCTGTCAATTGATATATTGCAATCTCCCTCGTGGGAGGATTGAGTGGATCATTGTACACTATCCTGTGGTGCTATCTGTGATGTGACTGTGAGACTGGTGATGTTTTAGCTCCGCAGTAAGACGTTGAACCTCGGAAGCTACTTCTCCCAATCTAAAATTAACGAGGTAATTTCTTTGCTATTTTGAACTTGTCAGCGGCAGACGCTGAAAGGGACCAGACCGAGGTCGATGTTGGTGGCGCTGATAAGATTAGGCAGTTAGTAGCGAGGGCTCCATTAAAAAGTTGCGAAACGGACCTCAAGCGCCATCACTCTCTCTCCTTCTGAACCCATCTTCCTCCTCAATCAACCACGCCATGGCCGACCCCATGCTCACGTCGCTGTGCGCAATCTGCCACGTATCGACCCCTAAATACAAATGCCCGCGCTGCGGCATGCGCACCTGCTCGCTCGGCTGCATCAAGAAACACAAGTCCTGGGCCGAATGCAGCGGCGAACGCGATCCGACCACCTATATCCCCAAGTCGAAGCTACGAACGGCCGCCGGCGTCGACCACGATTACAATTTCCTGCATGGCATTGAGCTATCGCTGGAGCGGAAAGAGAAGCTCGTCGTGGGCGAGAAGTCCCTTGTGCAGGAGGAGGAGCTGCGGCCGTTGACAGTGCAAGAAGTGCGCTGGAAGACGGGCAGGGATGGCAGGAAGAGAAAAATGTTGGTGACGAGGGTGTTAAGAGAGGCTAAGGGGAGGGTGTTTGAGCGGTTTTTGGCGCAGAAACTCAAGAAGTATAATGTTACGGTTATGTGTGCGCCGTTGGGTATGTCGCGGCAGAAAGAGAATAAGACGACGCTGAATAGGAAGACGGGGAGGATCAATTGGCAGGTGGAGTGGATGCGCACGACGAATAAAGCGACTGAGCCGGTGCGCTGCTTGTCGAAAGTCATGGATGATGTTTCACTGTATCAGGCGTATAGGGCGTTGTTGGAGGAAGAACAGCATCGCCAAACAGGTGTGCCGTTGAAGCTGGGAGGTCATGTTGCTGCAACTTCGTCAAGGTGGAGTCCGGCAGCAAGTTGTATGCAAGACCCTTACAGCTCAATTTGGTTCCTCAGTGATGGCCCGGCGGTTAGTATCTGGCCGGAGGAGAGCAAGGAGCAGTTTCGATTTTACTTGGCCAAACCGCAAACGCGCTCTGATTTGCCTACGACCTTGACGTTATTGAATGCCGAGGATTGCTTTAGAGATATTCTCACGGATACGAGAGTGCTTGAGTTTCCTACAGTCTACGTATTCCCCAAGGACCAGGACGTACCTGAGGGTTTCGTGCTGGGACCGAAAGATATAGTGCCTATGCAAGGAACGAAGCGTAAGGAAGGACCCCCAGGAAAGAAAGATAACCGGTTCACAAAGAAGAGGAAGCATGGCAAAGACAAAGAGGAGGGTGAAGTTGGCAACTCGGATGACGGAGACAGCCAAGATGAGGGAGATGATGGTGGTGCCAAGGGGACCACAATGGGGCTGGAAGCTGGAGAAGTGATTGCTGAGCAAAGCTTGGGCGAGGAAGATGACGATGACGATGATGAGACGAGTAGCTCTGGGTCTGATTCTGAGTCGGAGTGAAAGCAATGAGAGAAGTGCTTATATCACATAGCGTGGCGTTGCATTTGGTTTGGATGTATATTTATCATGAACCTGTAGATTGAGTATTATTTACTACCATTTTTCCCCCCTGTGTGCATTTAATTGATCAGTTAAACTTTGTTTGCCCTCTGTATTGTAGGCAAGGATTGATGCGCGCTCGATGACGCATGTGGATTTCCTCCATCTACACCCCGTCCTTCCACGTCTGACTTTTTTCTTCTTCTTCATTTTTCACATCACCGGCCTCAGTGCAGCAAGGGGAAATCCGAGAAATAGGATTTCTGATAACTGGATTTTAAGGGTTTTTTTTTTGGCTGCCCCTGCTGCCCATTGCAGCCCTCCAAAACGTACCGCCACAACCATGTCATGATGACACAAACCGAAGATAGATCTCAACATAAACGAACTGGTGACTATAAGCCTTTTGCCCACGATCCGTCGCTACAATTGGATGGTGCCACTGGTTCCATTAACTACTTTCACTCCACTGCAAGTCGATATGAAGTCAGCCCTTTGAGCACACTCTTTGTCGCCTCCAACCCTTCAGACGATGGCGCCGAGCTTGCAGAGTTTTCTTCTCCGCGAGATAACGAGGCGTCACGCCAGACATCTTTGGATGACTACGATGTTTCATATCTATGGCGTCCACGAGATAACAGAAAGGGACGCCATGCCCTGCTGCTTCGTCGAGGACCAAACAATGACGATACGCAAGATGTTTACGAGTTCATAGAGTGCACCAACTCACCAGCGGCGATTCTACACGGGTTGCGAGTAATGGCAACTATATTTCCCTACTGGGATATCTCGTGGCTATTGGCGATCATGTTTACACTGGGGTCGTTGCTGTGGATTGCAAACGGGTGTCTCGTCTTTCTGCCACTCAACGATGGCAAGCTAAAAGAGTCAAAGCATGCCAGTACATGGAGTGCATTTGCAGCTTCGACTGTTTATTTGTTAGCTAGCATACTACTCATGCTGGAGGCCACTAACGCTTATAAAAGCGGGTGCTTTGGTTGGATCATCGAGCGTGATGCTGGCGCACCGTTGTCACAGACAAGAGCCCGACCAGGAAACTGCCACCACCGCCACCATCTTCAGTTTCAAGGCGGCCAGCCACTCGATCGGCAGGCTTCCCGAAACGAAAATGAAACGCTCGACAAAAACGAACACGATATCCACTCGCATCATTGGGAATGGTGGCCAACATGGAGAGATTTGCGATCGCATTACTTGTATGAGCTCGGGTTTATAGCTTGCGGTGTGCAGCTCGTCTCAGTTACAATTTTCTGGCTTGCCAAATTTGTAGCAATCCCAGAAGTGTCTTCACATCTCTCAGTTGCAGCCATGGATGGGGCGTATTGGGCGCCGGAGATGCTGGCATGTATAGGCTTCATAGCTTCATGTTGTCTGATTATGATCGAAACGCAGTCTCGTTGGTATATACCCGCTGTGGCAGTCCTAGGCTGGCATGTGGGATTCTGGAAACTCATAGGGTCTATTGGGTTTATGGTGTCAGCAGCGCTGGGCCCGTTGAGTCAACAGAATTACCCTCAGGCGCAGTATCATTCGAATCTTGCCTCCTTTTGGGCTAGTTGGGCACTTTTGGTAGGAAGCTTGGTGCAGTGGTATGAGAGCTTGGATAAAAATCCGGTAGTTAGAGAGGGAAACTATGCTCTTTCGGAGTATAATGAGCGGTGGTTCGAGGATACTGATGCTGTGATGGATGATGACAAGGACATTAATAGCCAGCCTTAGCTGTCACTTTTAATGAGAGACTTTCTTCATTCAGCATAAACTAGAATTGATCTATATATCTTCAATCGTCAAGCCGTACGAAAGAGATGATGCCATTAAAAGCTTCGGACGCAGGCGCTAACGTGATCTCCATGGCTCTAACTCTTGCCTGAAACATTGCTAACAAAGCTAGTGGCCAGGACTTGGTCAAATTAAGGAGCGTAACGTTGGACGTACGCAATCCAATAATCTCCAGAAACAGGAGTCCTTGTGGACGGCTTTTGAAAAGGGCCATGTCTCATCAGCAAGGCATTGCATCAATTACGCATAATCGAAGAACATTTGGCAGAATTGCACCCGCCCCGGACTCCCCCCTCACGGTCATTTTGGACATGGAACCTTGCACTCTTCCAGGGCAACATTTTCAGCATCACCAGAGAATTCATAGTCACTGGGGTGCCATGGCATCCCTCAGCCACTTGCTGTTGTAAAAATGATAGTATTACATGGTTAGGCTGCTGAACTCCTACCACGAGCCTCCTACAAGACAAAAGATAAGACTGCCGTCGAAAAGTCAAGGCAATGCTGTCCTTTACTGTGCGCCACCACCTTGGCCAACATTATCACCTTTCTTGATTCCCTGACTCTGTCCACCGCTGGCGTTCATGCCCTCCAACCCGGCACCTTTCTCGTTTATGCCCTCGGGAAGCGGCGCTGTCTTGTCTGATCGATCTACCTTTGAGGTCTGGAAGGAGCGAGTCAGTATTTATTCAATTGTACCGTGGCTCTGGAAGCGTCAAAACTAACATCGTCTGTGCCGTGAATAATGGGTTGGCCGGCCTTCTCAAAAGGCCCGTTGTGGGATGATCCGTCTCCGTTGCGAGGCATGGTTGATATCGTTTGAAATTGATTTTCCGGAATGGATAGGAATTTTAAGAGCAATGGTTTGCGATTAAAAAAAAGCTATGGCGACGGACCTTTGCAGTTTTTTATATTTACTTTATTTTCTTTGAATGGAAACTGGGTGACATCATCTATGACATCTTCCCGACGGGGTCCATCCGTTTGTCTCCACGACGAGTCGCCCTTTTCAGTTTGAGCATGGCTTATTTTTCTGGGTATCGAATTAAACTCTCTCAAGAGATCTGCAGAGTCACCTTGTGCACAGCTCTCGGCGACGGATCTTTGGCCAAACATCTGATCGCCACTTGGGTCTATCTGCCTGAAAGGATAAACTTCTTCATCATCATCTCGGCGTTTTCAATTGACATGAAAGTCTTGGCGCCTGGTTTCATGCCAGATATTAAACTGATTCCTTGGTCATGATCCAGAATGGCTGAGATCCGTACCGTCGTCCGCTCTCCGTCTTGAACAATATACAGCTCTTGATTGGTGTCCAAGACGGCCTGCATCATGAACTTGGCAGCAAATGCCTCTTCATCGTCCCAATCCACTACTGTCAGCGTGCGCTCCAGCAGTTTGCGATAATGTGTGCGCGCAACGCCATATCTCTTCACCATCAAATAAGACACTCCAAGGGACGCTAGCGCGGCCAAAGCCTCCGGATGCCTCTTGCCCAACGTCTGGTCACACACGGCGCTGGCTATAGAAGCAAACGTGTGAGCGGGTTCTGTGATGTTGCGAATCTGCAGTATTTCGGCAAATTGACTCAGCGTTCGTCGCGTGTCTGGATGTGTAGGCCCAAGCAGGCGCTGCCTGTCCGCCAGAAGCATGGAGATCAAGTCTTGCGCAGTGCCGGTCCTCGGTCCCGTCATTTGCTGTACGGCGATCTCATCTCTGCTTTTGAGACCAACGGGGTCGGGGATTTCCCAGACACTCTGGTCCAGCCGTTGTAGCCAAGATCTCCTTAGCCCGTGACATAGCGCTGGTTCTGCCACGGAGCGATTAGGCGAAAGCCTGCACTTGGTTCCCGAACCTGGAACCTCGACAACCTCGAATACCTGTGTTTTCCATTGGTTGTCCTGTTCTTGAACAAACTTGTCCGCTTTCAGTAGCGAGATGGTAAAGGTGATAGTGTCTGCATCTAGGTCGGGGTGACTCTGGATCTCTTGGAAAATTTCGAGAGCTTCTGCATACCGATGTTGCTTGTGTAAGTTTGTTGCGAGGGCGCCTTTCAAGAAAGCATCGTCTTTGTTATCCGCGAGCCAGTCTCTGTAAATGGCCTCTGCAATTTTGTAATCCCCTTCACGCTCGTACTCTTGTGCATGCTCTCCTTTTCCATGTTCATCAAAGCTTAAACTAACTTTCTTCCGTGCTGTTGCCAACCTCGTCTCGTAGTCGGAGGGGATGGTAACCCGTGCAACTGATTCTGGCACTCCGTCATCGAAAGGAAGCGGACTGAATTGGTATGTCTTATCGACAGTCTTTAGCAGACCTCGCTCCTTGTCAATTTCTATCCCAGACTCCATGTCTTTGCATACTCGGACTCTAGAGTCATCAATGACATTGAGAATTCTCCGCCGGGAAGATATGCAAGGGATTGAGCTACGAAGCGCAATCAATATCTCCAGCCAAGTGGCTACAAGCTGGTAGTCGTCGCCATTGGTACATGCGTACCCATATTCGACAAGACTGTCTCGGACGCTGTCCCCTTCCATTTGAAATATGTGCTTCTTGAAGGTGTCAATGCAAGGAAGCCCTATTGCCTGAGATCGACTAAAGAAGAAGGCAGCCACCTCGAACAGAACCCAAAGGCGTGGCCGAAACTTGGGCAAATGCGCCAAAAACGCACAATCGCGTACAAGTCTAGGAATAGTTGCAAGAATGCGGGTAAAGTACTTTGACTCGGCGGCTGTACGTTTCCCCTGTGGTAGACAGGTCCAATCTACCCAAATATAATGATTACTGTCCATAAACCTGCCTCGAAATAGCTTCTTCAACTCTTCCAAGCCTGCGCCGTTCGGATCTGAGTGAGATGCCCAGTAGTGACTAACGAATGCACAATCTTTCGGGTTCACAAAGCCTTCCTGAACAGGCAAGAGGACGTATCTCTTCAGACGCGTCGGGTTCCATTGCGGGAATCCGCTTTGATTCTGGAAATCTTGTCGAAGCTGAAAGAACCAAACTGGGTAATCTTGTGCAACGAGTAGGTCTTCCATGGAGCTCAGGCTTTGCAAGAATTTGATGTAGCCGTTGACAAACAGACCTGCTTCGCCTTCCTCTTCTCTTTTATGCTGCACTATCTCAACACTTCTAGCGATCAACGCGGCAAAAGAATTGTCGTTCTTGATTTCTTGACTGGGTACGCCAAGGCCGGTTTCCTCCATATTGGAGAAACGTGGTGGAATAACGTGGAGTGTGTCAAGAGTTCCAAGTCGCAAGTGCATCGTATACAACGACTCATGGTCCAAACTAGTCATGATTTGGGTATTTGGCTCAAGCATCATGTCTCTCATTGTGAGCATTTTGCTATTCGGAAATACCTGATCCGGCACTGTCAAACCACTCGCCTGCAGCAACGTCGACATCGTTTTGCGGCCGGGTGGCCATAATCTTTCCATCAATCTCACGTCGTTGGCGATTGACAAACTCAGTTTATCTGCTAGTTCATACGTGGCTTTGCTCTTCCGGAAAGCGCCCTGAAAAGCTTTCAAAGCATCTTCCTGCCTGCCTAAAACCCTGTATAGATGACCGATCTCGACGGATAGCAGTAATGCTTGTCGGCTATTGGGTCCAAAAGCCTTGGCACATCGACTCTGTTGATCCGATAGTTGTTTGAGACATTCTTCGTATCTTCCAAGATTGCAAAGCTCCTCGCACACAGCGTCGAGCACAGCAATGGTGTCAACGTGGTAACGCCCAAGAAGCGTCTCGCATACGGAAAGCATTTGCTGAAACGTTTCGAGGGCCATTTGTACCTTCCGATCGCCATGAAGAGCTACTCCAACAAGAAACATGCTCTCGAGAGTTGTTGCATCCTCTCCACCAAGCTCCGTCTTATGCCGCTCCAAGCGCTCCTGGGCCACCTTCAGCGCCTTATCAAATTCCCTATCTCTGATTAACCTACAGACTTCAGTATTTGAAGCTCGTTCTGTTAGGTCATGTATAGTTCCTTTTGTCACAGTATCCACAGCACATTCCGTTAGGTTGTTGGAGGAGCCGGCGTGGGCATGACCAACACTGCCGTTGTAAGAACTGGTGCGCCTTATTTTTGATGGTTTGCATCCCATTTTGGGCAAAGAATTTGCACATGGTCCTCGTGATAGAAGTTGAAATATCGTGAAAGCAAAAAAATCAATCTCGATGCTATATATATAGCAGACCACAGATGCAAGTGAGGCTGTGAACCAGGTCAAGCTGAAAGGAAGTGAGGGGCAAGCTCACCTTGCTTTTTATATTTACTGAACACGACGGTTTCATTGCCAAGGGAGCCTTTTTCGCCTCGGGAAGAATTTGCTTTTGTGAGCTAAACATCGGAATGAATTGGCGGCCGATGTATAGATGGGCTACCACCATATCTCTCCCAGCCACCTATCCGACTGAGAAGAGGGTCGTGACATCAATTGAAACGCGCGGTTTGCTATGAAGTCAAAATGCCAAACGGTATCAGAAGTTGAAAGTAGCTACTCTGACAATATAAGTTGCAGTATAATATACAGACAGTGTGACGGGCATCTGTCTTTTATTGTCAGCCTTGGAGCATCTATCGAGTTAAATAAAACCCAGCTAATTATTTGCTACATTTTTTTTTCACTGGCTAATAATTGTATATAATTTTGTTCCCGACGATTACGAGCATGTCAGGATCAGCTACATACTCAAGTCGACAGCAGTACATATGGAGCAGTGGGGTCCAATTCAGGGACGCAACACAACACAACACAACGCTGCGCAGCCCCCAACCTCAAACGTCGTGTCTTGAAACAATTGACCACGACTTCCACCGCGCAACACCACATCGAATCCCTCAGACAACGCCGACCAGCCCAGTCTGGAGATCTATCCTATCCGCCCCTCCACCAACATGGTATGATCTGATAGCGCTGGCCGCACAATGGATGACGCACCGGCGCCCAAGCTGTCAGAGCTGCTCCGGCACGCCGACGATCTAGACAAGATTCCCTCGCTGAGGCAAGAGTTTGCGCGCAAAAAGGGCGCCATCGACGGGCAGCTGCGAAATGGCTTGCGCGAGCAGCTGGAGCGCACCCAGTCCGGCATGACGGGCCTGACGGACGGCCAACGAAGCGTCCAGATGATCAAGGACGAAATGATGAACATTGACCGACTGTGTTCCGAGTCACAGACCATGATTAAAGACTTTGCCAGCATCAACCTGGTGTCACAAGCACATCGAAATTTTGTCGCCGTCGAAACTATGCGCCGCAACCTCGAGACCTTCAACGACCGACTCAGCCTGGTCGAGAAGATGCTGGCCGAGGACGACCAAGACAACGAAAACATGCCTAACCTATTACCGTGTCATTACGAACTGACGCAACTACGCAATATACGAGATGATGCAATGGAACAAATTCTACGCGCTGAAGACGAGAGCTTGCAATCGACGCTCGAAGACTACTTTGCACGACTGGACGAAGTCATCGATTGGTTTGATGAACACGTCGGTATTCTCGCCATGAACCTCATCAACCTTGTCGTCAACGACAACAACGGTCTTGTTGTACGCTTCGCCGTCGTCATGGAGGCGGAAGAAAAGAGCGACCAACGTGTTATTGCGCTGCAAGAGGCCCTCAAGGACCACAAGGAGATGGCCACTCGTTTCCAGGGCATCACAGACGGAGCCAAGAAAGTTCGCGGCTACAAGGACAAATTCATGCAAGCAATCAAACTGAGCGCAGAGCAACAATTCGAAGAAGCTCGCGAAGCGTTCCTCGACGACCCCAAGAAACTCGAAAAGATTATGAAGTGGTACTTCAACGACCTCAACGCAGTCAAAATCGGCATGACGCCCTTGACGCCGAGACGCTGGCAAATAAGTAAGACATACGCCGACATATACCATCAACTGATGCATGACTTCCTCGTCGGCATGGTCGATGATCCCGAGGGAAGCTCAGCGCACACTCTCGAAATCATCAGCTTTCCCGACAAGTACTACAAGAAAATGGGCAAGATGGGCTTCCTGCAAGAGAATCTCGTCCCGCACGTCATTGACAACCGTGAAACGGAACTGGTCCGTGACTTCCGCCAGCTCATCATCAAGTTCCTCGACGAATGGATCGAGCGTATCTTTGCTCAAGAACGCCGCGACTTCTCCGAGCGCAACGTCGAAGGCTCCAACCTCGATCAAGACGAATACGGCTACTTCCGCACCAAGAACCTCACAGCCCTGTGGCGCATGCTTCGCGAGCAAGTCGATGCCGCCATCAACTCCCAGCGTGCTGATGTCGTTGAAGGTGTCATCGACACCATGTTCATCCGTCTGCGCACGCGGCAGCAAAACTGGCAGCAGATGCTCGAAGACGAATGCATCCGCTTTGAAACCGCCAAAGTTCCCGAGCTCGAAGGCTTCCAAGCGCTACAAGATTGGCTCGTAGCGACCGCTAACGATCAAATTGCCTGCATCGACGATGGCGAAGACGACAGCCGTCTGGGCTATCTCTCAAGCTTCCGGCAAAAGTTCGAACCGCATGTCACGCCGCAGTATCTCGAGCGCATCGAACAGGAAATGGCCTCCCTTCGTGACGGCTACGTCGACTTCAGTACCTGGTGCATCAACAAGTTTGCCCAGCTTGTCTTCGCCGTCGACTTCAAGACCGTTATGCCCGACTTCTTCACTCAGCGCTGGTACTCATCCACCGTGATGAAGCAAATCGTCGTCACGCTCGAAGAATATGTCAGCGACTACAAGTCTGTTCTTCACCACTCCCTCGTCGACATCTACATTGAAATCTTTGCCGATGAGCTACTTGCTCGCTACTTATCCTCCGTGCGCAACAAGGGCGCCAAGTTCCGTCGCTCAGACCCCTTTCGCGACAAGCTCTTCAACGACATCGCCACCGCCTTTGACTACTTCAGTTCCTTGCCCAACGCCGACGTCGGATCCTCCATCAAGCAGACGTGGCGCGCCACAGAGCCTTTCCTTGGCCTATTGTCTGCCGACAAAGCTGCTGTGCCGGACGAGTTTGCCGTGTTCAAAGAGAATTACTGGGATTTGCAAATGAGCTGGGTAGAGGCTGTGTTGCGCTCTCGCGACGACTTTGAGCGCAGCATGCTCAACGCCGTCAAAGCCCGAGCTGCACAGGTCGACGTAGTCCGTGGTCCTGAAACGATCATGGGCAAGGTCAAATAAGAATGGGTTTGACGAGATGAGTTTCTTTTATGGCTTTTCATGTTTTACAATGGGGAGTTTTTGTCGTGTGATTTTCAGAGTACATAGCAATGCCAATGATTATTAGTTCACTCCAAACCCAATTCTGTCACACAGTATTGCATCAAAGCAATCACTTTCATCTTGAATTAGGCTTCTAAACGATAGGATTACATACAAGGAAATCAGGATTAAGAATAGAATGAATGACACCAACGTATAAGAAAGACCTGAAAACGAAACAAGGCAAAAGAAAAAGAGAAAAAAGGGAATGACACAGCCGCCCTTGAACAAAAGAGAACAAAAGGCATCAACTATTTGTTCTCATCTATGACTGGTTGGCAAGGTGGTTCGCAGCCTGGCGAAGGGTTAGACAACATTGTCTTGTCGGTTTATGAATGATAAGCACTTACCCTCTCCAAATCATAATCGTACTTCTCCAACGCCGAGAGAGCATCGGCACGAGCATATCCCATACCAGTCAAGTTCTTCAGGATGGGATCGTCGTGTTCGCCTTTATCAGTAAGAGCACGCCCCGGCCCAGATGGACGAGACTCCTCAGTACCAGGCTTTGCAGCGTCGGCAGTGGCTCCTTGGGAAGGCACGGGGTCAGATGAGTCTAACCCGGCGAAGATGGCGTCCCAGTCGTGGGACTCTGACGCCTTGGGCTGCTCGGTACCTGCCGAAGGGTTAACAAAGTCGAAGCTACTCTCGTTGCCGAAAGTTGTACCATCGCTCTTTGTTTGGCTCGCGGGAGGGCTGCTGTCGAAAACGTTGTTGTAATCATCCAGACCGGAACGGGAGATGTTGGCGAAATCTTCATCGGCAGAGCCTTCTTTGGCGTCTTCTAGTCCCTCAAAGTCATCATCCAGGTCATCAAAGCCTCCCTTGTTTGCATCCTTTGACGCAGCAGCTGCGCCAAAAATGTCATCGGCAGTCTCGGCAGTCTCAGCATCGGCTTGCTTGTTCGTCACTGTAGCTGGCGAGCTAGCATCCTCGGGTCTATATACCTGTTAGCATATGTTTGCAACAGTTGACACTGTTGCAGTCTTACTCTTTAGTGGCTTCTTCGCTCTCTTTTTCTACAGCAGCTGGAGTTTCAGGCTCAGCGACTTCACCCGTCTGCTCGGGCTCCTTTTCAGCAGTCTCCTTTCCCTTATCTTGCTGAGCTCCGGCAGCGAAGTCGTCATCAAAGCCATTTTCATCAGTCTCTGAGTCAGATTCATCATCGTTATCAAACTCATTGATGGGAGGGAACTCAGAATCAAAGGCTGATTTCGGTTTGGAGCCTGTCGCACTGTTCTCAGAACCTTGTCTCGACTTTGAAAAGTCAGCGAAAGCTGTATCAAAGTCCGATTTAGCTTGGGCCAAATCGTCCTTCTTAAATGGGCTCACGGCATTCTCAATGCTAGTTGTAGAATCGTTGGCGTTAGCGGTACCAACAAGAGCAGCAGCTCCTGCTGCTCCTGCGGCACCAAGGGCTCCGATATTAACAGCGGACGGCGCCAATGAGCCAGGCGCTCCCTTCTGAGCAGTCTCGGTAGGTTCGGTGGCTGAATCACCTACAGAGCCTCCAGCTCGGGAGCCAGGGGGCGAAACCTGACGCGATGATGTGATTGAAGCCGCAGGCTCAGGGAAAGGGAGGAAGCTGGAGCTAATCTGTCTTGACTCGGGAGGTGGAGGGGGTTGGTCGGCTCGCAGAGTAGCCTGGCGACTGACAGTAGGGGTAGATCCAGGAGTATTATAAGATCCAGTACTCGCGGTTGATGCACCAGTGGTCTGTGGCTTGAAAGGCGCAGGGACAGGCTGAGAGCCACTGCTACCGAAGACATCATCGACTGATTGATTTGATGCGTTCTTGGACTGTGGTGCAGCGAAAACTCCCATGATGTCTGTGCTTTGAGTTCGCTTGAAGAATGGGTTGTTACCGCTAGCGGTGGAGAGGGCAGGACTGGCCATACGGTTTGGCGTCGACACCGGGGAGGTAGCATCACGGCTCAGATCCTCAGCGGCAGCCCCGGATTGAAGACCCTCCGCCTCGGTTTTCAGCTTATCTCTTTCACCCTCAGTAGTCAGGAGCTGCTTCTTGTTGATGGCAACTAAGCCTTTCTGCTGACGCCCATCTGACTTCAACTTTTCGATTTGAGGCTTCAGCTGGGCAATCTCAGCATTGGCAACTCTAATGCGCTCCCGCAAACTGGTGTTCTCCTGTTGGTCAGACTGAAGCGCGGTAGATAGCTGCTGGGTCTGCTGTCGAAGGTCTCCAACTGTGCCCTCCAGCGTCATACATTCTCCTTGCAGCTTCTGGGTTTCGTTACGGGACTTTTTGAGCTGCTCTTCCAAGTTGCGGGTATTTTTGGCTTCTTTTTCGTACAACTGACGAAGCTGGGCGAGACGCTGCTCGAAGTTTTGCTTCTGGGAGCTCGCTTGGTTAAGTTCGGTCTGGGTCGTCGTCCTCTTGGCTTGCACATTTTGCATCTCCTTGGATAGTGAGCCAATTTGGTTGGAGAGATTTGCCAGCTCAGTGCTTTCACCAGTAATTTTCTTGCTAGCTTCAGGATCATGATCTGCGAGCAAGTCATCGGATCCAGATTGCTGCGTAGAACCCCCAGTGGCTGATTCTGGCCCAGTAGCCAAGCCTCTGCCAAATGAGGATGTAGGGATGAATGGCTTAAAGCTGCTGCCCGCGGTAGCAGATCGGACTGGTGATGTTGGTGTGCCTCCAGCGAAAGGATCGCCAGCAGATCCGCCGGTCGACATGGTTGTCTGTGCCGGCGCTGGCGGAGCTGGACTGTTCGACGAAGACTCCAGGCCAAACAAGTCATCCAAGGCCGATTTGGGCTGCGGTGGCGGCACAGTCATAGGGGGGGGAGCGAAAACCGCAGCAGCTGGCTGGCGTTGCTGTTGAGTACGCATGCTCGGCGGAATCAGGTTTGCAGGCAGTGTGCTGGGCAGAGGACCAGATGTTCCTCCGCGCTGTTGACGGATGAGGTACATGGCGACTGCAAATTCATCCTTGGACAATTGACCGGTAGAGTCGACATCAGCCAAGTCCCATACTTGAGCGAGAGAGTCCTCAGGCAAGCCGGAGCGGCTGAAGAAAGGCACAGCTTCCTCGCCAGTGATGTATCCCTTGTTGGCCTTGTCCAAATCAGCGTAAAGCTGGTCAAACTTTACCTTGTCTGCAGGAGTGACAGCCCAGGCGTTGGGACCTCCTCGGCCCAGAGGACTGCCGGTTCGGTTTTGAGGCGTACCACTGAGCTGTCGGGGAAGAGGAGGAATGGCTGATCTTGGTGATTGCGGTGCTCTGCCAGCCGCAGCTTCGTATAGCCCAGAGGGAAGAACGTTGGGCAGTCCACGCAGCACACCAGCCTTCATGGAAGTCAACAAGTGCATAGAGATGATGAACTCGGTTTGCGTGAGCGCACCACGCTCTTCGGTATCGGCTAAACTCCAGATACGACCAAGGGTCTCGTTTGGCAAGCCTGACTTGTCAAAGATCTGACGTGCCTGATCACCTGGAAGCAGAGTGTTTTGAAGAGGCTGACGTTCAAAGAGTCCGGCATATTGTGTGACCTTGTCCTGCGTCAGGGGAGGAATTCGGATAGGTCCTCCAGTCGCTTGGGCTTGAATTGGACCTGGCGAGCTGACCTGGGCTGGTGTGATGCCATCGAAACGTGGGAGCGGCGCCCTTTGGAGAGCAAGTTCGACCGTAGGCTTTCGTCCATTCTGCGCATGTCCAATGAGTCGCAGGACGACGCCAAAGCCAGCAGGGGTCAGAAAGCCTCTGTTTTCTTTATCTGCGATTTGCCAAATCTGTTGAAGGCGCGCCGTTAGTCCGCGTCGAGAATTTCGATACAATTACTGAATGCAACATACCTCTCCCAATGTAGCCGAGTCTAGACGTGTTTTCTCGAAGAAGGTGACGGCGACTTCGCCGGTGACAACGCCAACGCCATCGGTGTCAGCCTGTTGAAAGAGCTGGCCGTACAGGCGCTTCTCCTCGGGGGCGAGGTTGAGGTTCGGAGCAGCTGCTGCACGAGGAATGAGTACTTGCTAGATGGATTTCGGAAGTATCGCAAAGTGTACGTACCAGAACTAGGTCCGCTGTCCGCAGACATTGTCGCTGTGTCGTGAACCGTTGGAGGCTGGTCTCGGGGGTGGGGGTGGTGTCTCGTTGGGCGAGAAAAAAGAGCTTGCGTCGGGGCTCAGCTCAGGGATAGACGATGCGGATTGCTATCGGAAGCTTAGGAAAGTGTCTTGCAGAAGCGGCAGAGGCAATGCGCCATGCAAGTTGATCGACGCTGAGTCCAAACTGTGACGGGTTTGGGAGGTGAACAACAAGAGATGGATGGCTTGCGTATCATTGGAATCGTCACCGAAGCGCTACAGGAGGCTGGAGCGCGTTAGTGTGGCGCAGGCATACTGCCTGTGGCTGAAGCTACCGAGCTGCTTCAAACTACAGGGCAGTGGCACGACAAAGTCATTTAATCATTACAGTCAGTATTTATTTCTTGTCTCCTGTTACTTGCGGAATAATTATTTTGTGACCCTACAGCTATTTATTGATAATTAAAGTAATTAAAATAATTAAAATAATTAAAATAGATTAACATGGGAGATGAAAAGCAGCCACTGTATTGAAATCCCATGGGTGATCCCATAGGTGCATCTCGCACTGATTAAAATGTACTGTGGTCATCATCCTAGTGACAACGCAAAAGAAAGAGTTTATTAATGCATATATTCCAAATACCCTACGAAAGGTTGCATTCGGAGCAAAAGGCCGAATCACAAATACAAATACAAATACAAATCAGAGCCAAACTCTCCGAACCTGCCGCTTCCTCCCCCAGGCGCTAATTCGTCCGTGAATAATAATCGTCAAAGAATGATTAATCAGCACCACGGTCGGCAATCGGAACATGGCGAACCTTGAGGTCGAAGCAAAACACCGTTCGGCCACTCCATACAGAATAATTCCATTTTTGTTGCATTAGCTTCCCAAGTCCAAAAGACGTCATCCTCGCTTCCCCACCAACTTTGTTTTTCACTCTCCTCCTCCCGACCATATAATACCCCCAAGCCGCCGTCTCACTAGAGATTCAACTCGCCTTTGCGTCATTTGAGTCTGTTCCTTCCATGCAACCATTCGCTCGCCTCGCCCGCACCTCTATAGCTTCAGCTTCAGCTTCTGCCCCGCTAAGAATAGCCTCATTCTCAAGACATCTGTCCACAACAACCCCCGCCATGGCTCCCACGGTTAAGGAAACCGACTACCTCGTCCTCGGCGGCGGTAGCGGTGGATTGGCCTCTGCTCGCATGGCTAGCTCCAAGTTCGGAGCCAAGGCCATTGTTGTCGAGGCCAAGCGCCTAGGAGGAACTTGTGTCAACGTTGGGTAGGTTTACACAACTCTTCCTCAACCAATTCCAACGCATGCGCTAACAAATTCATCTAGTTGTGTTCCCAAGAAAGTCACCTTCAATGCCGCTGCCATTGCCGAGGCCATCCACGAGTCCAAGTCTTATGGCTTCTCCGTCGAACAGACTGCCCCCTTCGACTGGACATCATTCAAGAACAAGCGTGATGCTTACATCAAGCGACTCAATGGAATCTATGAGAAGAACCTCGGTAACGACAAGGTCGAGTACCTCCATGGCTGGGGTAAGCTCTTGTCCAAGAACCAAGCTGAGGTGACTCTCGACGACGGAACCACGGTTCTCGTCAACGCCAAGAAGATCCTTGTTGCCGTTGGTGGAAACCCTAGTGCTCCTCCCGCGATCCCTGGCGCCGAGTTGGGTATCAACTCTGACGGCTTTTTCGACATCGACAAGCAGCCCAAGAAGGTCGCCATTGTCGGTGCTGGTTACATTGCCGTCGAATTTGCCGGCATGTTCAACGCCCTCGGCACAGAGACTCACCTCTTCATCCGCAACAACACTTTCCTCCGCAGCTTTGACCCCATCATCCAAGAATCCGTCACCAAGGAATACGAGCGTCTGGGCGTCAACTTGCACAAGCAGAGCCAAGCTACCAAGGTCGAGAAGGACGCCAACGGCAAGCTCTCCGTCACATACAAGGACGCAAGCGGCAACGAGACCACACTGACAGACGTCGACCACCTCATCTGGGCTGTTGGTCGCACACCTGCGACTCACGGCATTGGTCTGGAGGAAGCTGGCGTCAAGCTCAACGACAAGGGCCACGTCGTTGTCGATGAGTACCAGAACACCAGCGTCGACAACATCTTCGCTCTCGGCGACGTCAGCGGCGAGGTCGAATTGACCCCAGTCGCCATTGCCGCTGGCCGTCGTCTGTCTCATCGTCTGTTTGGCGGTGCTCAGTTCTCCACACTCAAGCTGGACTACAGCAACATCCCCTCTGTTGTTTTCGCCCATCCCGAGGTTGGCAGCATCGGCTTGACCGAGCCCCAAGCCATTGAGAAGTACGGCAAGGACAACATCAAGGTATACAAGACCAGCTTCACTGCCATGTACTACGCCATGATGGAGCCCGACCAGAAGGGTCCTACCAACTACAAGCTCATTACCACCGGCCCTGAGGAGAAGGTCGTTGGTCTGCACATTATGGGTATCGGCAGCGGCGAGATGCTGCAAGGTTTCGGTGTCGCTATCAAGATGGGTGCCACCAAGGCTGACTTTGACAGCTGTGTTGCCATTCACCCCACGAGTGCGGAGGAGTTGGTTACTTTGAAATAGATGTACTAGTTTATACAAGATACTAATGATTGAATATATAAAAAAAGAGTTATATCAATGCTCGCATCTAATCATGCCATTTAACAAATATCGTTTGACTCTCACCACACCTTGATCCCTCAGCAAGCTTCGTAAATCCCATAGAGCCGTACAACTTTGAACCATCCGGCGAAGCAATGAGCCAGACATCTTGCTCATTCTTTCTAGCAATATCAACACCCCACTGCGCCAGCATCTTGCCAATACCCTTCCTTCGCTGATTCGCATCAACGCAAATCACAGTCATTGCTATCGAGGTCAGTGAACATCCCAGCTGTTCAATTACGAATAACTCACTCCACATGTCATCTGTGTTCCTGCCATGCAAGGACTGCTGAACTTCAGGACTCTTAATAAGTTTCTCGATCTCCTCGTTCGCCGCTTTCATAGCCTCTATGCCCAGATAAGTCGGCAGGTTTCGCCTTGGTTTCTCTTCGCCGTTGGTAAGCTTCTCCTTGGAATCATTCTGCTCATCTCCAGCCCGCTTCTCCTTTGGAGCTATCCACATTGCAAAACCAACTACGTTCTCCTCCGCTCGGGGGGACCTCTCCACCGCAGCGAGGAGGTGCACTCCCGGTTTGGTGAGCATGGGGGTCATGGAACGCAGAAACCATTCTACCTGGTCACCGGTGCCTGGTTTGATACGTCGGGATTCCGGGTATATGGCCTGGTTGAACGGTGAGTTACCGAATGATGCGGCGTTGAGTTCGGCCAATAGAGGCAGTTCGCTCTCTTGCGCTGGACGGAGGTATAACCACGACATGTTGCTATGCCGTATCTGATGGGCAATTGCGAATAGAAATTCGAGTGGAAGAAGATGTGAGTTTGCTTGCAAGGCAGCAGCAGTTTAAACCAAGCGCAGCTTCGCTAGGCGAATGTCGCCGGGGCCGCGTAAGGCTACAGCATAATGATGGTGTTTTCGGTACAGGCACCCGAACATGTGTCTACAGAGATTGTTCTTATATGAATACACAGATGTTATTCTAGTTAACATAAACATGCCGTGAATATGGCCTTGATGTCAACCAACATGATAGGCATCCTCAGCATGAGCCCCAGTGCCGCCCCCAAGGCTACACAACCGCAGGGACAAGACTGGGAGCCGTTAAACGACGTGAACGATGTGAATTCTACAGCCTGACAGGCACCGTAATTGACAATCTACACACCCTACAGCTTCCAACAGGCACCAAATTACTCGCACAAGCCCCGACTCTAATTTGTCCATCGTCCGACCAAAGGCAACTAGCTGCGTCTTAACTCTGTTCTCAGCACACACAACACAGCTGAACCATCGAACCATCTTCACGACGTCCGAAACACTACTCTCCCCTCTATCCAACGCAAGGAGTCACCACCAATTCATGCACGCAAGTCGATTCTGCACCTCCCAACTCCAACCGTTTCCCCCATCCTGCACGACTTGCATATCCATGCCGTGTAGTGTGCACTAAAACCACCTGCAGCCTCCTCACGCCCAAAAGAGACCGCCATTCTGTCAAAAATGACAGAAAAAGGTACCACGCAAGTAGAAAAACGGCTTTGTCCACACCCCTGCAGCCACAGCGCCCGCCCACAAATAAACCTTCAAGGGGCCGGGCAAATTAGTGACAATATATTGAGGCCTGCAAGGTGGGCTGCCCAAAGAAAAACCCAGCTCCGTCACCTATGCGGAGGTGGCTTGCTGCGCCGCCACTGTTGCCAAAGACATGCGTTGCGCAATTCGTTACGTCTATTGGCCATGAGGCACCCATTGTTATGTCCTCATTGGGATACATCGTTGCCAATTCTGGCATTCTTTGCCACTCACCAGAGAACCCTTCTGGCCCGCTGAAGAAGTAATTTTTGAGATTGAACCCATGCGGCCACACAGCCCAATTGTATTGGCTGCCACACACTTACAAGTCCACTGACCAATCAGATGCAATATCTAGCCAGCGACAGAAATGGCATCTGACGAGAAAGAACCACTCCCCTCCTTTTCAGCATCTAATTCCTCTTTCTACTTTAGCATATTATTGTAGTATGGCCGAATGGAATGTGCCGGACTCGCCGCTAGGGCTGGCTCATCAGCCTGTTAGTTTGCGGGCGCAACGAATGGTTTGCATGATCAACGACCCAGAAGTTTGGGTAGTAAAGGCAGCCTTCTTTTCCGTGTAATTCTGTGTTACTGCAGAGACACATCGTCGACTGACAGCAAGGGTTTGGTGCCACATATCTCATTCCTGCTGTCAAATCCCATCTGCCGGGTTACACAAGGCGTTTAGCAAAGCACACATACTCTGCATGTTGTCATGCATATGATATGGCCAGTGTGTACTTGCAGTAAATACACGGCTGGAAGGATTTTTGACGTGCCCAAGTTTACGGGCAATGCAAGGCTTGCATTCGCTACCAGTCATGTTTAGCAGTTTCAGGTAATGCGATCCTCCTTGTCCGTTCAGAATTGCAACATGGCCGCGACTGCACTGCAATTTTAGCCTGCGGTGGTCTGTCATCGCGATCGCTGCTTCAGTCGCTGCCTTGGGGGTTCGTCACATGTAATGGCGCAGCCATCCACCTCGTTCCAATATGAGGTGTCATCGGACAAGGGCAGATGTGCAAGGTGTCAACTCAAAATGTTGGACTATTGTGCTCCGTAGAATCACAAGCTTTTGATGTGGTTCGTACTTGATTTTCTATTTCGGACAAATGCGAGACAAAAAGGACAACTCACATCCATGGAACCAAACAAACCACCATGTCTCCCCCGTCAGCACAGCTACTGCAGTAGTCGTTCGCACATGCATCATCCGCAAAGGGCCGTTTACAAGTACAGTCTTGCGCAGCTCTTCTGCCCATGGTGTACTGTAACCATCGGCCGGACCAAACCGATCGGTGCGGTACAACTCCAAAATTTCGCCCGCGTCAACCTGGACATGGTCTGTGTAAGTGCAACGTCTCTTCTTACCGTCGCACTGCGCTGCACCGTAAATTTGATTCAAGGTAAGCTAATGTTTCCCCCCCTCGAATCGGCAAGCCGTTCGGGCCTTTACGCAGGGGTTCCTTTGTCGGACTCGCCCGTGATCACTGCTGGCTCTCACCTCGGCCGGGAAGCACATACCACCCCCTTGGCCTTGGCTGTCTGTTCACGATGAAGTGCAGCAGGGTGCTTGGGTTACTGCGTCCACCGAGGCTGCAGTCCATTACAGCACAAAATTGTTTTGATCAGAGATTCCACTGTGGGTTGGAAGGTGTCCATCAACTAAATCAAGACGTTGCTCCGAGACTGCGATCGGACTTGTAATGTGCCGCTCTGCTGTACCATGCAAAGCATTGGCATCATAGACCAGTCCTTGTTGGTGTCTGTTTCATTTAATTGCCTTTTGTCACAAATTATCCACAACGGCTCGGAGTGCCAATTCTGGCTGGGCATCCATTGAATCTATCACATCAGACTACCTTCCAAGTTGTAACAATTAGCAAACTCGTCACAGCCACTGGCTTAACTCTACATAAACATTGCCGTCCTGAGCCACCGGATTTCTTCGGTGTGCTGTGCTGGACTTTGCAAGCATTCTCACACCTCGAGGTCTCAGCACGATTCAAAATCCCTCGCCGTGTCGCCCGATTCGTGGCATTCCGAATCTATTCGCAAATGAGTGTCGCCCACGAGCGCAGGGGGTTGGACTTCGTATTTTCTTTTATTAGACCATCAACAAGCACTGATACATGTACAAGTCACCACCAGGACGTCATTGCTGGCTGGGGTTCGATATTGTCCGCCCGCGACCTTTGCTCTTCTAGGTCAAGTGGCCCCAGTTTCAACCCGCGATCCGGCCCTGACTGCAAGGCACAAATTGGGGCAGTTGGAATATTACTCTGCAAGGGCTTCAAATTGAGACTCGACGGCAGCTAATTATACATCATATTAGCTGCGTGCAACCCAATTACCTCATCTCAATATGCTTCCGTTTAGTCGGCAGAGCCCAGTGCCTGTCGATTTAAGTTCATGGAGCACGGAGAATTGACGCCCCTGTCAACTCGGGCAAGCTTCAAGCCGAACCGGGAGTGGCCTTCTGTGTGCCTCCAGCGTAGGTTCGCATTCCCTCCAGCCACCGTTAGAAGATGACTTGCGTTGGTCGGCAAGGTCGGAAAGTGGCATAACCACCAGAGCGTAATCTTCAATTCCACCAAGAATCTAAAAGTGCGCCATTCACTGCGTCAAGGGCTCGTGGCTTCGTCAGCTGGTAACTCTGTTCTATCTCAAAGTAGTCGTAATAATCAGCCATCCGAGCCTGCCAAGCTACAGTGGCGTGTTGGGCCGGCTCATGCGCCCGTTGCGCTCCAGGTCTCACAATTGCCATGCTTCGCCAAAGACGGCGGGCTGACTGTTAAAGAGGGCCTGTGGTGCCCCTGTCAAATAATAAAAATACACTGCACTGGCTCCAGAGATTCAGCTCAAGGCCTGTAAGCGACGCCATCAGCGACGAGGATGTGTCCTTAGTGCTATACACGTATAATCCTCTGATTGCCAACGTTGTGGGCTGCAGGCACCACACAGAGGTCTGAGCGACCTACCAGCCTGTCGGAGCCTCGTAGGCGACTCATGCTGGCGAACAGCCGCTAGCCTCTTCAGCTGTGGCAGCAGGGTCGAAAAAAATAGACATAAAGTATCACGAGTTTAAGGCTGCTCAATAGTCAGTCATCCAACTTCGGAAGAGTGTAAATGAGCCGTGGCAAGACCCATGTGCCCCTTAGCTTCATGACGATTTTATAGTCGTCTCCCAATCAGCAATCACTACGCAATTGCTGAATTGGACAGCAATGGAAGAGCAGATGTGATACATTACCTGCAGCAGCAGAAGCTTGCGATCTGCAATAGAGAACTGACTTTGACGTGCGCTCCTCTTTGACGTCTTGCTATGGCCGCATCAGCAGCCACAACTTCCAATTAAGGGCGAGCCTTAAAAAATTGGAGGACAACTGAAAAGCCACGGCAGCTCTCATTAGAGCCTGTCAAACGCATCAATTCTTACTCTGACATGGCGTTGCTCATCCCATCTGTCTGGGAGGGCGACAGTTGAATGCGCCGTAGCCGATCGGCCAATCTCTGGTCAGTGCGCCTATATGTATGCCCTGTAAGCTGTCTCGTTCGGACATTTTTGCAGGCCGAGCCAGCCCTCTGCGCGCCAGTAAACCACCTACCAAACAATTCACAGCAATGACGCCTCCACAGCCTGGACAGTCAGCATGTCTTCCTTTGCTGATCGGTTTTGGAGAGCCAAGTGGGGGAAGAACTGGATATGCGGGAGGAGTTCAGGAGGTCGGCGAGCTGAATTGCGAATTTGTTTCACTGGTTTGATGGCTGGAGATCAATTGCCAACGGCTCTCGACACAGACGCTGCACCCCATGCCATGTTGAGGTGCAATTGCTACAGAGGCGACGATCGCAAATTGGCCGTCGCTTAACCAAATGAGCCAAAATGAGGGGACGAGTCGCAGAGACAAGGTGTCGACAGGGTTAGGTGCTGCAAGCATCGTGAATGGCTCGACTTGAGATGAGCGAAAGCGCCACCAACGTTTACACTTTTCTTCTTTGAGCATCTCAACGTCTCGCCCACCCCCAGACCACAGCCCGCGCATGGGTACCAGTATAACCTGGATGGATATCATGCCACTACGCAATTGGTCCATCCCCTGCCATGCACTTGTGTCTTTAGCCAGGGGTGGATCCTCCCTGCCGCTGTGTCTCGTTGAGCCCAATAGATTGAAGGAAGTTCTAGCCGCCATTCTGTACAGTGTGGTCTCACACACCTGCTGCAATGCTTGCTTTTTGTGCCCTCGTTTTCTTTGACAGCATGGTTAGGTCAACGTCTTTGCTTGCTTTTTCCCTTCTTTCCCTTTCTTAGCTCAAGGCCGGTGATGGATGTTTTGCATAGCGCGTAATAATGCTTGCATTTTTGGCACCCATCTTCTCGGCTCCCCCATAGTTGCCCGGCTGTTTGCTGACGCCAGGTACATGATGGCTTGCGTTTCGTCCCAGTCCATATGCAGCACAGTGTGCCTGTAATGATTTCCTGGGATTACCCCATACATGGCGTCGTGGCTTTAGCTATAGCATTGAATTTGGAACCAGACGTGGCGGCAAGGTGCCTGCATCTTGCGGGGTTGGACCCTGGACAGTTCTCAAAAAGCTGAAATATGACAAAATTACAAGACCTTGGGGTGAAATTCAACATTTGCTCCAGGTTCAGTCAGGGTTTGTTTAGGATCATCTGCCGCTCCACGCCATGAACTATGGACGGCACTTGGGAGAAGGGGGAGCCACGACTCATGTGTAGATATGCACAATCCTGTAAAGAAATATGGCATTGTGTGCTCCAGAGGCGAAGAATAAAAAAAACGGGCATGCGTTAGCCAAGTACCCGAGCATGCCGGGAGCATGTATAGTATCCAAAAAGCAAATAATTACGTGGAGAGGGTGAGCAAAGCAGCACGGGTGATCCACTTGCCATGCGAATATGGTCCTCGCTGTGATGAAAGAAAAAGCAAAATGATTATGTCCGTTGAGAGTATCCGCCCCCGTTGACAAGAAGAGTTGGGTCTGGCAACTGCCGCCCAGTATTCGTAGTCCGCCTCGTCCAGGAACTTGATAACGGAGCTTGCCACGATACAGCAGCAGAGTTTGATCGGCTAACCATCCAAGCCAGCCCCCACGCCGTCGCTTCATTCCCTAGGTGCATCATCGTGGGTCGTAGATGCTGTACTATGCTTGACGAAGTGACAAGCTACTTGTTACGAACATGCCGTAGCACACAGGCAAAACAGGAGCCCAGGGTTGTCAGGTGGCTAGGGCCAATTCAATGTTGCCATGCGGGAGATGGGCCTCAAGGTGGAGTTGGGCTGTCGACGGAGGTTCGCGATTCGTGGTTTGCGAGAGGTGCTTGGCTTGGGGGGTGGTGCAGAGCCCAAATTTCCCCAGACATTAAAGGACGCTAACCAAGATGGAGGCATCCACCACACACACGGGTGGACCCGTTGTGTCCGTCCATGGCCAATGACAGGCTCATTGTCGTCGGCAGAGCCAGAACAAGACTTGGACCAAGCGAGGGTAACAGGCAGATCCAAGGGATGATCGTCGTGAGTTTGCTGGATTGCAACAAGGGTTTCGCAAGCCTCCTTGGAGATTGCTGCCACCTGTGCTGGACGTCCAATTTAGCCTGCAAGGATACAAAATGCGAGCTATCAATGTACAATATGTGCCTTCGTTCAGGCTCCTATGCATGGAGTAGATGCCACGGCGGTTGTTTATTTTAGTCCGGGGTGGTTGTTATGGGCGGGTTGAGACAGTCATTCACAAACACATGGACTCTTTGCTTTTCTCTTGTTTTCTTTTTTCGTCGTTCGGCTGGAAAGCCAAGGACCTGTCAACGGCGCCGAAACAGATCCTGGTCGCCGTGTGAGTGAGTGTGTGTGTGTGTCCCAGTCGCAATAACAGAATGTCTAATGATAACCTCGACCAGCCACAATATTTGGTCTCGATAAAGTAGCGTGGTATACCTATATCTGTTCGAAACCTAAGACATTGCTGCATACGTCGGCATGGGCTCCATTCAGACGTTAATAACCCACCCATGGCGACATTCTGCTCCGTGCTCCATTATTGACGCAATTATCGATCCTTAGCCTCCGCTTTACTGTAACAAAATTCTATAACTGCCTGTGTATTAGGTAGCGAGGGCTGGGCATGCACAGGCTTATTGCCTCCAATAATGAGCCATTCCATATCGAGCTTGCTGCAGGTAGTAGTACGCGACCATTAGCGTCACACTACAGTGTGGGTATTGCCAGCATCGTGAGGTTCTTGTTAATGATGCAAAACCAAAAGAAGGATAGCGATGAAAAAAATCGAGCAAAGAAAATTAAGGGTTTGTGCAGTCAACGTACGGCAAAAGACTGTACGTACCTGACCGAGCCTACGATGTCCCATGCGACGCTGCATTCCACGGCAGAGACAAACGTTGCTACTATGTTTAGCGATGGTCAGGTATGCATCTCCTGTTATTTCTAGACAGATACTGTTCAGACATCAGAGCGAGACATCAACGGACATGTCCCAAAGTGATAATAAAAAAACATGACGAGGATATTGGGGTTCAAGTGCGATATCACAACCCTTGCTACAACCATGTAACATAGCCATCGTCGAGGTAGAGACATAGGAAGCGAGTGGCATGTTCTATATTTCGGAGGCTCCGTCACCCAAACAAAAGACGACGATTTGCTAGTAGCTAGGTGCCGAGATGCTTATTCTGTTAATCCCAGCACGGAGTATTCCTGCTACTGGCTAGTACCATGCAATACATGCAAAATGCAGATCCGCATCAGTGTAGCATTGTACGCTGCACAGTGACGAAAGATAGAGTACCCAGCTCGCCTGATCGCCATGGCACATGTCGCCTATCACCCAAATTTCGGTGGGCTGGTACATCAGTTGGGGCTAGGTAGGGGAGGACAGTGAATTGTGTTCGTAGAGTGTAACTGCAGCAGCCTCAAGCGACGGGCAAGGGTGGTCTGGGTTGGTGGACAGGCATTCAGAGACAAAACAACCGCTGCAACCGCACGAGGGCATTGGTGGGCATATCGCAGACACATGATGAGACTAGTGAAAAAATTATGGGAAAAAAATTATATGAAGCCCGGGCCTTGTTGTTTATTGTGCATACACCCCCCTCGAACGCTACGGCCAGCACTGCTAATTCATGTACAAACGGGGACTGGCCCAGTGCCTCAGGCCTCTGCCAAGCGCTGCAGGATTTGCATTCCAAGAGCCTAAAAAAAGGGTGGGCTTGTCTTGCATGGGCGAGCATTTGCCAGTGTGCCTGACTGGAGTACGGCTGTTATCCCCTTTTCCAGGCTAGCTGCACCTCAGAACGCCTCTGGCTACCTCTGGACGCTGGAAAAGCAGACACACCACCAACGGGCGCCATTTCAACAGCGCCATTTTTCCGCTGGGCACATGCAGCCAAAAAGCCACAGAGGCGAATAATACAACAGACTACTAGGTGTTTACGGGGTGCAACCAAGGTACTTGGTGGCACGAACTGGACTGCGACCCTTAAATTTTTTTCTGGCTTGCGTATGATTTTTTATTTTTTTTTCGTAGATGTAGCAACGCCTCCTTTTTGTGTGTGTTGATGGGCAATAGTACTGTGAAATGAAAAATCTGGTTAAATGTATTTTGCCTTCTGCCTTGATTTCATTAGAGTTCAATCTCGTTAGTCTAGAGGCGGGAGAGGCTTGCTGGCACGAGACCTGACAATAACGCCAGTGCTGGTAAAGTTTACTGGTGGCTCTTGGTCTAGCCTCAGGCGAACTGCTACCAGTGCCATTTACAAGCCCACTGCTAAGTGCTCCCAACCCCAAAGTGGTGCTGGAACAAAGAGTCATTCCACAACTAGCAGCTACGACAACAGAAGCTCTCCGTCGCCGATGTCGGTTAGCCATTCGTCAGTCTCCTCCAACGGCCGCAATTAGACTAAACAGCTCCATTCAAGGGAATTGCGATATGATGGAGGAGAATTGTACAGGCTCCATCTTGAGTCACCTCAGTGTGGTCCGTGGTGGTGAAAGCAAGAGGTGAATGGAGAAGAAGAGGCCAGAGAGGATTGTGTGCTTGTCGCCTGCAATGATGCATGCCCCAGTGTCCAGCTGGGACCAGTTTGCAAAAAAAAAAAAAAAAAAAAAAAAAAAAAATCGTTCGCTGACTGCGCTGTAACGACAGTGATACTGTGCTGTACTGGCCCAGTAAAAAAAATTCTTAACAGCTGTCTGAATGAACAGGTAACCCCCTGAGCGTTTAATTTTTGGGGGCCTAATAACAGTGTACATTCTACCGTCCATCCTTGCTACATTTGCTACATAGCAGAAAAGAAAAAAAATGTGCCTGATGAATTTTCCTCCCCATGTCCATCATTTCAACACATCACTAACCCTTTCAGTACCAACCCAAACAGCCCCAGAAAAATTTTATGCAACGCTGTGTGAAGTCGCAAAGAGGGAGCAAAAAGAAAGCAAACTGGGGCCAGCTTCGCACCCGGCGATCAAGTGTCCACCCCCAGGGAACTCAGTGGATGAGATGGGCTCCACTCTGGGCGCTAAAGCTGCAGCTACAGACCATGGGTTGCGCACTCATTCAGGCCCCATCTTTTTCCGCCTTCACACTTTTTTTTTCTCCTTCCCACCCCCCTTGTCACAGCGCCCATGCTCCACTCTTCGCTTTTTTTCTTGCTGTGGTGCTCTGCTGCGGTGGTGTGTGGTGTGACGCTGCCTCCGACCTCCGTAACCTTTCTTGGGGCCTGCGGGGCGCTAGTGTCTTGCACGCCTGAGGAGGTCATCCCACACTGCACTGGGGACGCCTGTCACTGCTACCACCACCACCACCACCACTCACTCCTCCAAACTCATATACATACTTAGGCAGCCCACGACCCTCTTCTTTTCTTTCCTTCCCACTCCATCCATCACTTCTTCCCACATTTGTTCCAACTCTTCCAATCTCTTCTTCTCTTGTTGAACTCTTCTCTTCTACTTCAATCACCTTTCAACAACGAAACAATCATTCACCTTGCTATGCCAACGCTCTTCTAAAGTGTTGCACTGTCCTACCTCGCTGCTCCCGAGCCTTTCGAGAGCACGCTCTCCTGCGACTAGCACTGCACAACTACAAACTTCTTTGTTCGATATATTTCGACTCTTTTTCTCCTCATCCTAGACCCAATCCTCCTGGGTCTTTGTTCACTCATCCTCTCTTCTAATCTTCACAACTCACTTCTACAACCACCCTCATCACCATGACTTTCGATCTCTGGACCCACCAATACTGCCTCGCCTGTGACAAGCAAGTCCAGGTCGATGGTGCCGCCTACTGCTCAGAGGCTTGCAGACTGGCCGAGTTTGAAAAGACTTCGGCTTCCTCTTCGCAAGCACCCTCACCGGGATTGATGGCTCCCACCCGAGCCTCTTCTGCTAGACCTAGCCAATCTCGATTCTACCTGTCACCCGCCTACGACTTCAGCAACGCACAACCGTACGGCACGACACCAGCTCGCAAGTCTCTCTTTGAGTACTACACCAAGCCTGCCGTACCTACCCAATCTGTTCCCGCACGCCAGCTCACCCCATCGAGTTCTCACAGCAGCCTGTGCTCCATGCAGAGCACCTCGTCTGCTGGCGACGTCTCAGACAAGGCCAAGAAAGAGCTTCACGCGTACGCCGTTTCTTTCGAACAGGTACGAATGCAGCGCCGACGATCTTATTAAGAACATCGATATCGATGATTGGAACAACATCGACCACCACTTCATTCATCCCAGGATGACTATCCACCCACCACACTCAACCTTTACACCATCTACACCTCAATCACACACCACTTCTTCGGATCAATTATTTGTATCAAAGACTAGCATTGTACGGAGTACTGCATATCGATTACACCAAAAAATATCTGTCCTAATATGTTATATTTCCTTTGTTATGGATGGATGGCGCGACGTTTGGAGTAGGGCAGCAATCACTTGTTAGCCCTTGACTCGACAAGTTTGGAGTTTTTTTTTTTTCTCTTTTATTTTTACATTTGTTTCTCGGGATTCATGTTCTGGCGCAGGAGCTAGATTGGCCTTTGTATTACACGACGGATTTTTTTGGAGTTGGCAAATTGTTGTTTTATGCAGCATAGCATTATACCTTGTTTTCTCCTTGGGAAAGCCAATGAGCGTTATCATTTTGTTATTTTTTGGCTAGAGGTATCATGATGGAATTTGGAACGGCGAAAGCCGCGAACAGGGACGAGATTTATGAGACAGCAGAGAATGACGGCGCAGGGCATTTTGTATGGATTATTAGGAAGGCAACGGCAAATGACCGTTAGGACTAGGAGGTAGATAGCTAGACACCGAGTTTGAATCAAAAGTCAAATCTGTCTAACTCAACCTTTTTTGCCCATGACTGCAACGCTGACTTGGCTGTTATTGTACCTTGATATGCTGTGCAAGCATTGACACGGAGCTTGCCAAGTGCGTGCATGATATGCGGATGTTTTTGGTAACGAGTATGGCAAGTTGTACAAAGCACCCTATTTTTTTTTTGTGCGTGTTGTTTTTAGTTGACTTGGAGTAGAAGGTTTGTGTGTACTACGAGACACGACATTCATTTAGTTGGAGCTAGGGAGTGCATTGGATGTGAGTACAAGGTCGAAGCAGCGTAGTACACGATTGGGTCTCGGCTGCAGGTGGCTCGAAAAGTCAATGAGTGAGAATCATAAAAGGCAAGGCAATTTCTTTTTTTGGTATTGTGTTTCGTCCAAAGTGAATTTTTTTTCCATTTGTTTGGGTTGTGCTTTATCCCTTTTCATGGGCTGTTTCGGGTTGGTCTTTCTATGACGCTGTTTTGGTATGACTTTAATATCGCTTCATGGCCCATACAGTAATTAACGTGCCTGCAGTGACGGAACGTGCACGTTTTAGACGGGGCGGCCAGTACTAAAGCCTTTGGTATCCGGGCTTTGCCGCTGGAAGAGCTGCTGGCACTTGGTTGCCTAGTGTGGCCCTAGTGTAGGTACCAGGCACAGGTAATGCAGAGTTTTTGACGGAAGCCGCTAAAGGACACCAAAAAAAAAAAGTTACTTTGTTGTAGCGTTGGTGTTGGTGCTAGTAACGCTTAAACCGGCTAGATATGAAAAATAAAATAAAATGAAAAATAAAATAAAATGAAAAATGAAAAAATGAAAAATGAAAAATGAAAAATGTTTTCTACTCTCGTTTATGGATAGGAAGAGTCTACAAAGGGGGTTAGGGGTATGGTTCGGCTTAAGGAATTATGATGAATCCCTTTTCTTTTTTGTGATCCGTTTGGATAAGTTCTGCTGGTAAAGGGCCGTTAGTGTTGAGCCGGACTTTGTTGGCGTTAGCGGTGATGGCCGGTGGCTTGGGTTGGCGTGTGGCTTTGGCAGATGCGGACTTGTAGCAAATTGAACGACGCCAAACGTCAAACTAAACATGTTTGTGACCCCCGTGTAATGGAGCAGCTAGCAAAGGAAAGGAAAGGCTATCCCCGTGAAAAGGTAGCTTCAAAAGCGGTAGTGGATAGAGGTCCGCAGACGATGTGGTCCTGGGGTAGGGGTTACGGAGTAGAGTTTTGTTGGTGGATATAGAGTCAATGACGTTTACGGATGTTCCGAGTGAAGTGTTTTTTTTTGTTTTTTTTTTTCCTTTGAGCAAGGTTGTTTAGAGTTGGTCGGCTGTGTAGTGGTACCACCCAATGCGTCAGATATCGGTCCTGTTTGTATAATACTGCGCAGTATAGCATGGAACGGAGAAAATGTGCCAGCAGTCACAGCCCATTATTATTACGGGGTGCATGAAGAGGAAAAACGGTTCGATATTCGCTGTGTTGGCTTTGTTCACTGGCCGAGGCAGTCCGCGTAAGCAACGGACATGCAACTCGATACAGGACTGCAGTAAACATACGGGAGATCAGCGTGTGCATCAACTACCAAAGGGCCCCTGTCGAGCAATGCAGCGGCCATCATTCTAGCGTCAAAAAAAAAATGTTACGACGTGGCAAGGGGGGGCTAATTGGACGCACAGGGCAAGGTCAATTTTAGCTGGGTGAGTTAGTGGTACTGCGGACGAAAAAAAAAAATCTTCTGGGGTGTGTGTAGTTGAGTTGAATTAGATCGATCGGCCTGAGATGACCTGAGATCCAATTGGAACCACATGGAATTGCGGCTGGGTTTACCAGGCTCGGAGAGTTTACAGCGCCCTGTACGAGCCCTGTAGCTAGTGCTGTGAAAATGAAAATTTTCCATGGCGATGCGTGTACTTGTAGCTGGTGCTCATCTTCGATTGCTGTCTCGGCCTAAGCTGAGTTTGATGGTTTTAATTCACACGCCCCTCCATTCTCGCTCCTTTTTACATTTTGGGTACATGTATGGAGAACGTGGGTGTAGATTGTAAAATGTCTGTAATGTAGTTTGATTTGAGTGGGAAATTGAGGCACGTTGTTGTTGCGAGACAAAGGGAGTTCATTGGGTGACGCTTAGCGCTGTCTGGGGCTGGCATACGCTGCACTACAGAGTTCATCGCAGTGTGTGAAAAATTTTCAATGGCTGTTAGTGTTAGTGTCAGTGCCTGTGCCTGTGTGTTGCCCTGTAACAAGGAATGCTATGTGACATTAGGACAGCAATTTTTAAAGTTGAATTTACTGCAGTACGGCCGAATGCAACATGCAATGATACGATGCCTTCCAACGTTTCCAGAAAAAAAAAATCAGTTCAATCAAAGTCTAAAGTAAACCAAAATTAACTTTAGACGTCAGCCCAACCAGCAAAGGTTGACGACGCCAGAGCCTAACAGTGAAACAAAATGGGTGATGTGCTGACGGTGGCAGTTGGGCTGCTCGGAAAGTCGAACCACCACCTTGGGCACTGCCTGGAAGGCTTACACTATCACGCGGTCCCAGTATAGCGTCAAGGTTGATTCTGCCTGTTGTACATGTGTGCTTTGAGCTGGACTGTGCTGCTTTGGTGGAGTGAATGCAAAACGCAGTGCCGTGTTTTGTTTCAGGCTCGCTGGTGAGGGCCACTGTAACAAAGTGAACCACTGCATGAACCACTAAAAGGATGAATTGAACCAGGTAGGAACCACTGTAGGGAGCCGCTCATCCACTGTAGGGGCAAGAGATTGGATTCTCGTCTGGTCTGTGCTGTAAACTTGTATGCTATATTCCTCTTTCAATTCACTATTCACACATAAAATGTATTTCTTGCTCGGCTCCCTCGGGTAATTATTTTTATTTTTATTTTTTATTTTGGTCTTCCCGGTCAAAAACGACGGAAAAGGCACAAAAAGGGAATGACAGCTAGGTGCACACCCAGGCTCAGACCCTGTAATGTCAAGGTAAGCCGGGCCACTAGTAATACCCGCCCGGCCCAATCCGAACTCTCTCCCGTAACTTACCCTGGCTTCCCTCTGCCAATCATCCGTCCGTTCCATGCGCACGACGGTTACTGTAGCCCTCGATTGACATCAAGGGCAATTTCTTTACAGGTGTGTGCGCTGCCTCAAAGACTGCTAACAAGGGTCAGGGCCAATTGCTACAAGACCAAGTGTCACACTCCGCCAATGCGGCTTTTCAATTTGCGCAATTCACACTGCACAAGTAGTAATTACACTTCTCTGCTGCATTGGAGTCTACTGCAAAGCCAAGCTGCTAAGAATAGACGGCAAAAAGCCAAGGTCAGTTCATGTTGTCCTTGTAGGTCCGGCGCCGTGTAGGTGTGCATCGCATCATGTACGGGCTTTTTGTAACTCGGGAGAGGCAATTGTCTCCCAACCCGACATGCAAATCATCAAATAAAACGCTCATAATGGATGTAACTCCATCAAGCCCAGATGCAGCAGATGCAGCAGGTGCTTGCGCCAAATACCAGCAACTACAGTACATGCAACCTTGACCTTCAAAAGGCCCTGCAGCCACATACAACATAAAGTCAAGACAATCACTGTACACACGTTACAGTACATCACTGCAGGATATGTGTATTTCATTACGCGCCCAACTTGTCCAAGTTACAGGCCATCCTGCAAGTGTCAGGTTGCTAGCGCCCTGTCAAAGAGCCCTTGTCACAGTAGCATCCCTTCCAATCACGATTGCATTGACAAGGGTCTCTTGACCTGTCCAATCAGCCCCAACGATTGTCTTCTTTTCCACTCAGTGTCCCTGGTTCATTTTGAAAACTTTTGTACTCTGTACAATTCCCAAGATGAAAGTGAATTTGATTCACAGCTGCGCATGCCAACTCAATCATTGGTCTGTGCCCTTGAATCCTTACCGTTTGCTCCCTTCTTTGTCTGCATGGCCTAGACCACGACGCCATCTTTTGTCCTTGGTCTGAACACGCCCCCAACTTGTCCATGTATTTTCATTTTCATTATTATTATTATTATTTTAATTCCGGAGCGCCTCCGGACTTCAATGTTGCCGACCACCAAGGTGTTTGTGCAATTTGTGCACGCTATTAAACAACAACTAGCTTAGCGCCTGCTCATCGTGAAATCTTGTTGCGTTCCTCCATGTCAGGTCCAGACCCCTATTCAAGGGTATCGTTCACTTTTGCTTCTACCTTTTCCTTCTGTGGCTTTCACTAGCTTCGTTCGGGACTCTCCAGTTTCCGAGGTGCACTCAGCTGCGTAGGAATTCTGCCACGTTGCGAGTGTCTCACCATATCGTCCTGGGTAACACTCGCTCGATAGCTTCATGTCGTATTGATCGGCTTCTGAATGGCAGATCGATGTAGTGGATGGCAAAAAAGATGAAAATGTCTCTATGAAGGCTCAATCGAAACGGCGGTTGCTATAGTTGGCTTAGGTCCAGGTTGTATTTGTCAATGGGTTGATTTTGTCTCGGATTGTCATCGTTTTGGTGCCGCTCGGAGAGCCACGACTGATCATACCTGTTGATGAAAGGTATGATGGCGTCTGTCATGCAGGTTTTCCTTCACGCTGTATATTAGTGTTGGGTCTACTCTTGTTCTAGTGCCATACCGCGCAAGTGATTTTTCCATTCTTATCTAGTCGTAGCTTGATACTCTTCGCAAATACTGAAGTTGCCGCTCTATTCCGCAACCTGGCTCGATGATGACCTACAGGGTATGTATTTACCATGAACATTTATTGTATGTTGCCGTTCGCTACTTTGGCCATGGTCAACGTGACATTTGTATATATGGACGTTATTGTCAAAAAGCTAAGGAGCTTGCTGTATATCATTCAACGGAGTGTATTTACTAGGTAACTAGATAAAGATTTACACTAAATCTAACCTTGCTTGTACACATGAATTGATGGTACTTGAATAGTTCCAAGCGAACAACAACCCGTGACACTTTTACCGTGATCACTCTGAAGAACCCACCAATCCTATCTCGTACTTTCCCATCTAGTTGGATTGTTCATAATATCCACCACAGTAAATAGTCCAAGTGCCAGGGTGAGGAGAAGTAACCTTACCGGAAACATCTGGCTGGCCCGTTGGAGTGACATCGTCGTATGGGAAAGCGTAGCCCTTGCCATCAGTCTCAAGGTAGTGAACATACTTGGCATACATGTGGGTTCGGTTGTTTTGGAAGTTGCCATAGTAATGGGACGCATCCAGGCTAGGCTGAACGTTGCCTCCGTCGAGAAGTAGCGTAAGACGGTTGAAGGCAGCGCAGATTCTGGGAACAAGGACCTTGTTTTGGTCACTGCCTGCGTTGGCAAAAGGACCGCTGTTGCAGCCCCAAATGTCTGCAGTGGATGGTTTAGCGTAACTCAGACCTCCATCACAGTTCAATTGGTCCCCAGAGACTTGGCAGTTGACCTGGCCGACACCACTGGCTCCCTGGCCATCGATGGTCAAGGGAGTTGAGGAGTAGTGGTTCCAGACGTCATCGATATAAGTACGGAAGTAGTCACCAAACAGATCCTGCCGCAAGTTAGGAGAAACTGTTCGGATCCAATGCTCAGATGTGTTGGTGACAACAGAGAGCTGGTCCCATGGGAAGCCATCTATGAGCGCGGCAATCGCCATGTCGTATCCGACCACCCTTCCACTACTGATAGACTTTACCAACTGGTCACCAGTACCATCAGTCACAGTAAGCAGCATACCGGCAGCAAGACCGACAAAGTCAACGTAGCTGACGTTGGCATAAATACTTCCATCAGCTCCATAAGTAAACTCAACAAAGCCCCAAGAAGTGGCAGCATTGGGGTCTGAGAGACTGGTAGGATCGGGCTGGACAAGGCTGTCTTGACCGCCATGATTGACCATGAAGAACTAGAGCTTGTTGGTGGAAAAGTAAACTCTGCCAGACTTGATGGCAGTAGGAAGGGTCATAGATGTGATATCGTGAAACTCTCCCAATGGGATGGCAGCATCGGCGTTGAGGGGAACAGGAGTAGACGAACCGCCAGAGCTGGGATAAATGATGCTACCACCGGCGTCAACAAAGATCAGTCGGTTCTGATCATCTGTGCCAGTAATGTAGGCAAAAGCTGGTCCGTCAAGAGTGCCGATGATGTTCTTGAGATCAACCCTCAGTCCAGCCTGGGCACTCTTGCCACGGAACGCCCCAGAAGGAACCACAGTGGTCCTGGCAGCGTGATAAGTTCCATTGAGAGTACTGTACTTGCTAATGACAATGTTCTCAATGCCACCAGCTGTGGCAACGGAGGGGTGACCGAGAGACTTGGGAGTGTTGGCAGAGACAGCAGCTGAGCACACACCCAGCAGTGATGCAAAGGTGAGAAGATAACGCATGTTGAGGAAGTTTCGAAGTTCTTTTGAGTTGAAAGATTGAGAAGAATACTATGGAACTATTGGCTGAGTGGCCTGGGGTGAAGAGCTACATCAAATTCGAGGGATATGAGACTACTTTTATACTTCGATTCTACGCTTGGGATGGGGTCTGGAGTTAGTCCTCAACCTGTTAACTCCGCTTCGGCTGAAATAAAAACCTGAACAAGGCTATATATTCTCAAAAATTGTTTCCATGTCTGCTTATGCTCCAAGGTTTGGTTGAGGGCAAGTGCCAGACTGACAGCTGAGAGGATATGGTTTCTCGACGTTGCACACGTTCTACCTTCTAGTTTGGAGAACAAATTGCCGTCGTTTTCATTTAATACCAACAGCTATCTGCTTGAACAATTGCTGAATATGTAAAAGGTTTCTTTGTTAATTGAATGCTGTGCCAGCACCAAGGAAGTGACGTCGAACGATTACTTCGTACCTCTGGCCAACCTGGGATTCTGTGGCTGGCAATACTCCCAACATTCCATTTTGGGTTTAATTTTGAACTAAATTAGTACACTTTTGATAATTCAAGCAAAAACAAGGCGGTATTCGCAAACGGCCTCTGCCTAGATGGGACATAGCCGGCGAACACCCGGACGACCACACCATGTCTGCGTCGATCTACCATATCGCTCGCGATCGTCAGGATATTAAGTTACCGCTTTCTTGCGCGAAATTAAGGAATCCCCCCTTCTTCGCCCTGTAGAGCGGTGACAGCCAAGAACGTCGGCGGCACGCTAAAGCCGTGCTGACCACATACGACTGGCAGGCGTCACTCGGGTTTAGTTGTAACTTGGAAGGTATTTTCGGTAATATCATTAGACTATTGGACAACCGGATTAAAGCCACAACATGACCGCATTGAAACATTTGTACAAAGTGGTTTCGCCTTCTGTCTGTATGAGTGGTTGATGGGAGAACATTGTCAGGGTCCGCTGATCATCACATAGACAACACCTGCAGTGAGAGGTATAATCGATTGGCGTTATAAATCTGGTTCCCGGGGATGAACAATGTCAATTCGTTGCGTAGATCCGGGGGATACCGTCAGCCTCTGGGCAATTACCCAGAACAGCGGCTTCCCTTCCCCATCTCTACGCCAGCCTGGTTTTCAATTCTTCAGTCGTTTAAGAGGCTAAGCTCGAGTAGCTGAACGCTCACATAGAAGGTATTGGGTGCAATATGATGTCATTGAAGGTTAAATCGCATCCTTCTAGAGCTGTATATGGTGCGCAAGTACGCAACCAGAGTCGCAATCATCGGTGTCGCCAAGGTTGGTGTTCGTATGCTGCGTAGAAACTTGAATAAGGTGCCAAGAGTGCATAGGAAGATGTTCTAGACCGTCGAATGATCTTGAGAACTGATCTCAAGTGACAGAGTTCAGGGCCGAATAAAATTGGCAAGTCTCATGACAGTGAAGTTGGTAGAGTAACTTGACAAAGGGAGATGCGGAGGGCATGAGCTGTGTCCGAATTAGTACTAACAGCAACACATGCGTTAATAACAGCTTTCTTCAAGACACATGAAAGGCCACTATTGACTTCCTTATTGTAATCTCGGACCTTGGATGACTCGGACCACAAGCATAAGCCCCCATGGGGAAGGGCTTACATGTGCCCTTCTTAGCCCGCCACGCCCCGTACAAGGCGGCAAGGATCAAAATCTTGACTGAGGTGTCGATTTCGCTTGGAATAAATTAATTGCGCTGGCTCGAGATCAGGCCATTTTGATAAACACTCGTGAGATTTACCAAATGTATTGCCAAAATGCCGTGCTGTTTCATTAGAATGCCCTTTGAAGATGAAGCATCCAGCATGTGAACTGTAGCCTAGGCGTCTACCATGTATATTACACGGCTTATAAGTCATCATATGATGTGACGCCAACAATACGCGTTCCTTGATTTGACCTAGAAAAAGAAGTCATAAGAACTTCTAGAAAGATAATAATAACAAAATATATCGTGATGTTTTGCCCGATGTTTCTGGACCTGCACATTCCACTCGTTCGCTGTACCTTGTAGCTGGTGACTGCCGGCCACCACCTGTCGACCAGCTGTCAGCCAGAGCACGTCCAATCCAACATTTATTTGCATTTCGAGCATCTTTGTCTCTCTTTCCTTTCTTCTGTGTTCTCATGGATCATCACGAATGGCCTTTTGAAGTATTCTTCACCCTCCCACCCTGCTCAGCATTTTCATAGTCTTGTGGCATCTTTCAGAAATTTGCATCACTATAGCTCGTCAACGAAGACAAGGCTGCGGCTTTAATGACACGATGGCTTCACCAGACCAATGCCGGTCGCCTAACAGCAAGAGGAGCCGCTCAGTGTACATAGTAGAGTCACCAGGCGGGACCTTTCATGAGACGAGTCCAACAAAGGTGCATTCCTCCATTGTAACAACACACGTGGAGGTGCCAGTCAAGCCGGAATCAAAACATATTTCCGAAAACCTTCCGACTGCGACACAAGAATCTAAAAAGCTTTCCGTTCAGGATGCTCTTATCATGGGAGTTTCACAGGGTTTGGCGAGGAACGCAAATCATGCCTCATTCCCTCGAGCCTCCAACCCGAATCCGAATCCATCTAGTGCGAAGCTGGCACACGCACCCGCAATCAGCTCGAACGTAGCCGAAATGCAAAAACACATCGACATCAAATGCAATATGCACCCTAACTTATACCGATATGCACATGATGTGGACTTGACTTGTGGCGAGATGCCCGATATGATCTTCGATGATGCCCTACCCGGACCGATAGGGCCTCGCCGCCGGCGTGTGCCTGATGAACGACGTCGAGTTAACGAACATCAATACTATGGGGCGTTTAATACGTAAGGGCGCTATCATGAATTATCCTGCCGAGACTTGACTGACCAAACCCAGACACCTTGCCAGCTACAGACTCCATGGAGCCATGGGAGTATTCAATTCATGTCGCTTCTCGCCGTGTCCGAATGAAAATAGAAACGATATGCATATCATGGATCCAGAACTGCCCATGTCAGCGGTAGATGGGCAGTCACCTCCGCCTACACCGGTAGGACTGCGATCATGTCTAGAAGACGCTTCGCGAAAGAATGGTTACAGGCAACTTGAGATTGGGTCCTTGAAATTTAAACGCTTTTTGCTTGAAAAAGAAATCGCGGCGGCAGAAGAGCTCACACCTGACCCCCCAAAAGGGCCAAGCGGCGATATGCGCGGAACAGTTCAAGACGAAATGTACATCGATTCGAGTATAGGAAATATCACCATGTGTGAAACTGCCATGTAAGTTGGAGACAGGCTACTCTACGGAGCCGTCGATGCTGACAACATCGCCCTAGCCAGCAGGCCGGCACGACCAGAACCTGGACATGGTTCAAGATAGACAAACCTTTTTTCTTACTTAAAGGGACTATGCCATCGGAAATTGGAACAACGCCGCCCTCGTGGGCCATCTTTGCTGTGCCCAAAACTCAGCTAGAAAAGTTGGACAAGGCATAGGAGCCGCCATCAACTACCAGCAATAATAACATGCTTCAGCGGTCCAAAAGCACCATGGATAGCACTACAAGCAAACGCAGCGGCTCTCCTAAACTAGGGAATTTTGAAAATCTTCAATTGAAGCCACACAGGAACACCCACAGCCGTCAACTCGAATTTACGTTGAGACTGAGCAGGGATGGAATACCCAGTTTTGCTTGTGGAAGCAAACCTCCAGTAATCACACGTCGAGGCATACCAATCGATTTACCTTGGTTAAATTCCGTGCCCAGTCTAGATGTGCTGAAACAATTTAACACACAAGGGACGGAAGAGGAGATTGAAGAGTTCTGGTGGTCAGAGGCGAGGAGGTTAGCATACAGAGATCGTGAGAAATGGTCACGTATCCAGGATGCGATGGCAGAGATGCGATGCTTCATCGAAGTTAAAGCAGAGCCGGGGGCTCAATGGGTTCAAGTTGACCCTGTGCCAGAAGCTAAAAAGGCTTCGGCACCTGGAAGTTCTCAAGCTTCTCAAGCTATATCAGTGAAGGACAAACAACAGGGTAATGCTGGCAAAGTCACGGGCAGGAGGACGAGATCCAGTCTTCGCAATGAATTTGCCATAGAATGAATGCTTATGCCAACATAGGCAAACTGCCGTGTGTTGTGGGGGAGAAGAATAATGATTGTACAGTTATGGCAGGTTGTGGCATGCTGTTGATATGATTCAGCAAAAGGCGTTGGTGGGCAGTTAATTCTGCGTATTGTTTCGCGAATGGTTTTTTTCCCCTTCATATTAATTCAGCTAAAATTCACTGAATTATTCCGCTGTTTATTTTTAATCACCTTTAACTGTTTTACCTTTTCTTTAATTTCGTTGGGATGTTGAATACAATATCGGTCAGATGTAATGAAGCTGGAGCTTTGGCAACCTCAAGCACAGCTCCATTTATTAGACCAGCAGCGGGCCAATAGAAAGGTGGACGCTGGAGTACCCCAACAGCCCTTGGTGGTGAAGGTGCAGGCAGACGGTACTTCTTTGGGGGGCGATAATGTATGTGAATTTGTGTGCAGCGTAAGTCACTGCAGCAAGCGTGTGTGTGCGAGTGTGGGAGTGGGTAATATTTTTTTTGGCCCAGGACCTAACCAGGCTAACGCAGACCGCGAGAGACCAGCATGGAAAGCAACAGATCCATTCCGCCCCTCCAAATCTTCTTCCTCTGCTCAAAAACCATCCAGCAAGCTCCTGGCCAGTCGCAAATCTCCCTTTCCCAGTTGCTGTCTTGGCTGTCAAGCTCCATCAACACAAAACTTGTTTATTCAAGCATTTCAAGTTCACTTAGCAGGTTTATTTTTCCAACTCGCCCACCATGCAGGCCCCTGTAGTGGTCATGAGTACGTCCCCCAATTCTCGAACCCCCCGCCGTTGCCTATCTCGAGTTAGCCTGGAGCTTCCATGACAACGACCACGCCCTATTTCACTGCTAACTATGCTTCTTCAATCTTATAGACACCAATGCTGGTGAGAGACAGACCGGTAGAAAGGCCCAGATGTCCAACATCGCCGCCGCCAAAACGTATGCCGCCCCTCCATGCACACCGCCAACGGACGCCCGTCGATTTCCTTCCATCTAGCAGACCGGTACTGACATCAGTGTGTGATATAGCGTCGCCGACATCATTCGATCCTGTCTTGGCCCCAAGGCCATGTTGAAGATGCTTCTCGACCCCATGGGCGGTATTGTCTTGACCAACGACGGCCATGCCATTCTCCGAGAGATCGAAGTTTCACACCCTGCCGCGAAGAGCATGATTGAGCTCAGCAGAACGCAAGACGAGGAAGTCGGTGATGGTACCACTACCGTTATCATTCTGGGTATGAATAAAAAACTACCTTTGTTTCCTTACAATCATCGATGCATTAAGCTAACTAGTTTACAGCTGGTGAAATGCTTGCCCAGTCCCTTCCCCAGCTCGAGCGCAATATCCATCCCGTTATCATCATCTCCGCCTTCAAGCGAGCCCTGCAAGACGCTCTCGAAATCATCGACGAGGTTTCCCTGCCCATCGACGTCAACGACGACAAGGCCATGCAGCAGCTGATTTCCTCCTCTATCGGTACCAAGTTCGTTTCCCGCTGGATGGATCAGATGTGTGGCCTTGCTCTGCAGGCTGTTCGTACCGTCACCTGGGAGGCCGGCAACGGCAAGACTGAGGTCGATATCAAGCGCTACGCTCGTGTTGAGAAGGTTCCCGGAGGTGAGATCGAAGACAGCAAGGTCTTGGACGGTGTCATGCTCAACAAGGATATCACACATCCCAAGATGCGCAGGCGCATCGAGAACCCTCGCATTGTCCTGTTGGATTGCCCCTTGGAGTACAAAAAGGGAGAGTCTCAGACCAACATTGAGATCTCCAAGGAGGAGGACTGGAACCGCATCTTGCAGATCGAAGAGGAGCAGGTCAAATCCATGTGCGAGGCCATTATCTCCGTTAAGCCTGACCTTGTCATCACTGAGAAGGGTGTTTCAGACCTTGCTCAGCACTACTTTATGAAGGCCAACATCACAGCCCTCCGCCGCGTAAGAAAGACCGACAACAACAGAATTGCCCGCGCCACTGGTGCCACCATTATCAACAGAGTCGAGGACATCCAGGATTCCGACGTTGGAACGAAATGCGGCCTGTTCGAGATCGAGAAGATTGGTGACGAATATTTCACCTTCCTTACAAAATGCGAGGACCCCAAGGCTTGCACCGTCTTGTTGCGTGGCCCCTCCAAGGATGTGCTCAACGAGATTGAGCGCAACCTTCAGGACGCCATGGGTGTTGCCCGTAACGTCATGTTCCACCCCCGTCTCTCTCCGGGTGGTGGTGCCACTGAGATGGCCGTATCTGTCAGACTCAGCCAGAAGGCCAAGGGTATCGAGGGCGTACAACAATGGCCATACAAGGCTGTTGCCGATGCCATGGAAGTCATCCCCAGAACCCTTGTCCAGAACGCCGGTAAGAGCCCTGTCCGCGTGTTGACGGATCTTCGCGCCAAGCACGCCGAGGGTAAGAGCTCTTGGGGTGTCAATGGTGACACCGGTGCCATTGCCGACATGCATGAGTATGGCGTTTGGGAGCCCGAAGCTATCAAGCTTCAAAGTATCAAGACCGCTATCGAGGTATGTTGGCGAATATATTTTCTACTAAACGAGCGTCCACTAACAGTTGTCAGGCTGCTTGCTTGTTGCTGAGAGTCGACGATATCTGCAGTGCCAAGAAGGCCCAACAGGTTGGAGGCGGCGGTGGTGGCGAAGAGTAAAGCCAAAATCGAAGATGAAACTGAAAATCGAAAAGGGTCACCATGGTAATGGATAATGTCATATGAGAGATCACGCCGAGGTGGATGAAATATCGCATGTACGAAGACTTGTGAGGAACATAAAATTACATAGGCGCCTGGAAATTGGAGGAGAGAAGAGATGAAAGATTTAGAGCAATCGAGTTTTCCCACAAACGGAAAAGGCAGGATGAAAAATATTAGAAGGAATTTATTCTATTATACCAGACCCGTTTTGGTCCGTATGGGTATCACTGTATGTACAAGATACAACGAGGGAATGACTGCCCAATCCACTGTGTATTATTTTAAGCTCCAGCCGGCAGTCTAGTCATCGTCGTGAATGACCAATCCCACTGGTTCTGCAGCTTTACCAGACGACGCTTCTTGGCCGTTTCCATCGTTTTGTTTTTGCTCGTGCGGTCGCTCGTCTGCGTCGTTCCGTTCTGTGTTTCCATTTTGCGCCTTGGGCACGCCAGCATTTGGTGGTCCTCCTGTCTTGCCCTTCTTCGACTTCCTCGCCTTCATCTTCTCTCTCCTTTCCCTGTTCTTCTTTGTGCGTTCCTCGTCCCTGCGTTCCCTTTCGGCCTTCTCCTTGTCGAAATTGACCTGGTCCTGTTCGCGACGCACTTGCTCGTCCATCTCCCTCAGGCGCTCGTACTCGCGCCGCCTCGCGGCCTTGTAGACGTGGAACTCGCCTGAGCCGGCGCCGGAGCTGGATCCCTGGACATGGGTGACGATTTCGGGGGGAGCGCCGAGACGAGAGGCGACGGCGGTAGAGGGGATGCGGATGTCTTGGTCGGGACGGGCGAAGAGGGCGTCGACGGAGGCGGCTTGGGCTGATACGGGGGTGAGAGCACGCTTCTTGGTCGCGCGGTTGGAGCGCGGATCGGCGGAGGTTGGGATGGATTCGGGGCCTTCGCCGGACATGGTTGTGGTTTGGGGGATGGTGTGTTGTGTTGGAGATGAAGTTTTTTGGAGGTTTGTCTCGCGCGTTGGGAGTTGTGGTGGGGGCGGAGCAAGGCTGTGAGGTGAGGTGAGATGAGATGGACGGCGTACAGTGGCGGAAATGAGGAACTGGGTAAATGATAGTCAGAGATGGGATTTATTTGAAGCAGAATATAATTGAGGACTGAGAATTGAGAATCAATCAAGAATTGTTTGGGGCTTTATTTGGGCGAGTGCGTTTGATCTGTGGCACAGTTGGGATAAGGCATCCACCAACGCTAAAGGTGCATTCCAACATACCATCAACTTCGTGATTGAGTACATCTTGCGTGGGGGATGGTGGGGTAAAGTTGACTGCAGGAGAATTGGAGTCGACACTTGTGTGTGCTGTTTTTGATAGTTTTCATAAGGAGCAAGGTTGGTGTTAATATATTCAGAGTAACCGTTGTTGGCCTACGGGGAAAGTCTGCCTGTTCGACAAACCGAAACCGCCATGAAGGCGTTAGTTGCTTCTGCACTGTTGATGTTAGTCAGTGGTATCATAGCCAACCTAACTGAGAAGTTGAAGAGTAAAGATGCTCTGTCCAAGTATCGGGCTGACAACGCAGATCGATGTCGGATACACTGCTATCAGCCGTTAACTGAAGAGGCGTTTTTTCACGATATACTGCGGCGAGTACCACTTCAAGATATTTAAGTGCAATGGAAAATACAATTGGATAATTCAGGATTAGGTACGTGATGATGTTGACATGTTTAGAGTCTTTGTATATGCGAAACTACCCTGAGAGGACTGCTGTGATTGGAAATGGAGCTATCTTATGTACGGGCAAAGGCTTCAATCATATACAGATATTTGAGAATATTCCGTCATTTTAAAGCATTTCACTATATTTTTATTCCATCTGAAGAAAAGACAAAAGGGAACTTGGGTGCTATTGAGATAGGGCGGATTGGTAATGCTACGTAAAGGCGCTAACAATGCTTAACAATGCCCGGGCCATGTTTCGCCACCGTGTTTTGTAGTGGCAGCAACCTTTATTATAGCGGCAGTCGTGGTACCTTTTAGTACCTTTTAGCGGGGGTGGGCCATAAATGCAGGGCCTATAGTCCCTTAATCATAGTTGTCACTGTAACTGTCACTGTTACACCGCACCACTAACGCAAAGCCCCTCCAAACCATCAAGGCCCAACACCGCCCCTCATCCACCAAAAAGTTGCTGGTCATCACTTCTCGGTGTCAAACCTTAACCTTGTATCCCTCCCCATGACACGCCTCCTTGTGGCTTGACTTCACAAACCCAACACTGCTCTACTTTCCCTCCAAACACCTCAGTTCTCTTCCTACCCCCCCTAACATTCCCTCTCTTGTCTACAACAGCTTTCCCTCAAGCACCCGACCCAACGCCATTAGCCCGACCCGAGGTCGGAACCAACCATGGCAAAACCTAGATTGATCATTCTCATCCGCCACGCCCAATCAGAAGGAAATAGTAAAGTTTTCCCACTTCGCTCTTATACATATCCAAAAACAAATTCTAACCGTCGTAACCCTCAGAGAATCGCGAGATCCACCAAACGACCCCGGACCACAGGGTAAAGCTCACCCCAGATGGCAGAGAACAAGCGCTGGACGCTGGCCGTCGCCTACGCAAGCTCCTCCGCCCCGATGATACCCTCCATTTCTTCACCTCACCATACCGCCGTACTCGAGAAACCACCGAAGGCATTCTCGCCACCTTGACGTCCGACGACCCCGAACCATCTCCCTTCCGCCGGTCCAACATCAAGGTGTATGAAGAACCTCGCCTACGGGAACAAGACTTTGGAAACTTTCAACCATGTAGCGCTGAGATGGAACGCATGTGGCAAGAGAGAGCAGACTATGGTCACTTCTTCTACCGCATACCCAACGGCGAGAGTGCCGCTGATGCTTACGACCGGGTTAGCGGCTTCAACGAGAGCTTATGGCGACAATTCGGCGAAGACGACTTTGCTAGCGTCTGCGTCCTCGTCACTCACGGACTGATGTCGAGGGTGTTCCTGATGAAGTGGTACCATTTCACCGTCGAGTACTTTGAAGACTTGCGCAATGTCGACCACTGCGAGTTCCTCATTATGCGCAAGCAAGATAATGGCAAGTTTCTCCTCGAAACCAAACTGCGGACATGGTCAGAGCTCCGTAGGGAGCGAGCTCTAGCCGCCAAAGACAGAGAAGAAGCATCTTCGCCAATCTCAAAGGACGACGTGAAGCTCCAGCGGAACAAGACGTTTGTCGTGCAGCGACGGTGGGGCGGCTGTCCCAACGGGTGCAATCACACAAATCACTACAAGAAACGGCATGATCTCGAGGCACTGAGGCAGAGAGAAATCGAACGAGAAGCCGCCTCTACTCTCGCAGGAGAAGATGGCTACAGCACGTCGCCGGTGAATAGAAAGCAACGGCCCCGTGTCTCAGCTAGCTCCGACGACGATGAGCGCGAAGGCGACAATGATGACAAGCCACCCTCTCGATCACTCCATAAAGCGGACCATCGCAGCAAACCCAGCATCTCCATCACCAAAACCGAAGCAATCCTCTCGTCTGCCGAAGGCACGCCTTCCTACCTAGCAGGCGTCCCACATCTACACCTTGGCCGCGACTTTGGCGGCACCTACTCCGGCCACACATCAGCAGCCGGCAGTGACACAGACGCATCCGAAGATGAACGCAGTCGTCGCCACCGCGTAGCATCCCTAAATGCCCGTCTCCGCGCCGAACCAGATTCCAAAGCCGGCTCTGGCCCACACATCCGCAACTACAGCGTCAGCAGCACAGGCAGCAACACTATCCCTGGTCCAGGGCCGTTTGCGAACCGTCTCGGTGACGCTCCGCCATTCAGTGACTCTGGAATCGACGAGGATGAGGTACTTGATGAATCAAGGAAGGGGGGGAAAAGCTCCAAGACCACAGCTGTCTTCACCACGGCAGCTACAGAGGAAGAGGAAGACGCCCTCGATAACTATGTTGATCCTGAACTGGATGCTGCTGAAGCAGAAGACCGCAGTATCCAAGGAAGTGTCTATTAGCAGAAATCCACCAAATACCATAGAGCGAGCATTGACCATAGCGAAAATACACACAACACATCTGCATTCACAACTTGATTCACCCATATTGAATTATATAATTTTTATTGTAATCTTTTTGATAACTTCTGTACTCCGCTCTAAATCTATATTCTCTCAAACCAGTCTAACAAAACAGGGATAACAATGTCAAGCCCAAAAAGCAATCAAGCAAACAAACACAAACAAGTCAAGACGATTTCACCGTCACTAGTTATATCTACCCAATACTCCACCGCGCAAAGGCCATGCTGCGTAAATAAAACAAAAACAAAGATAAAAAACAAACAAAAACAGTACGCACAGGACAAGAACAGCTCCCCACAAGCATAATACAACATTCCATCCCATGGTAGAGGGACATGGCATGATTTTTCTTTCAAACTTGTCCTGTGAATTGTCAAGTTCTTGCCTCAACTTAATCTCAGGATGGTATGGGTTCTGTTAGGCATCAAAAGTATTGAGCCATCGCCTTGCTAAGGCTAATAAAGTCCACAGGCTTCGTGACGTAGTCGCTGAATCCGGCCGCCGCACACTTCTCCGTCATGGTCGTCATGACATTAGCTGACAAGGCGAGAATGGGTATCCTTGGCAGTCCTGCTGCTCGCTCCCAATCGCGAATCTCTTTGCATGTTGCGAATCCATCCTTGCGCGGCATTTGAATGTCGCACAGAATCATGGAGTAGTAGTCGTGCGACCTAGCGAAGACGGTTTCGGTGCACGCTACTCCATCTTCGGCAATCTCGACATCGACTCCAATCTTTTCAAGAAACTTGGTGAGCACCTTTTGGTTGATCTTGTTGTCCTCAACAATTAGCACCTTGAGTCCTCGGTTGCCCATGCGCTTCACCAAAGCCTGTGAGCTCGCTTTTTGATTTTCAAGCATCTGCTGGGCACTTGATCTGTTCAGATCTGTGCTGAGATCGCGAATCTTGTCAGGATCGAAGATGACTGCGAACCGGGATGGTTTGACTGGCTTGTAGATGAACGTAACTGTGTTTTTGGACAACATCTTCTCGTACTTGGTGCCTGTGGCGAGCTTCAAGACGCCTTGGCGCTGCACCGAGTCCGACAGCACTAGAATCATCGTCTTGTCCATATTTTGGGTCTTCGTGATCTCATCCATTAGGTCAATGATCGCTTCAGCTGATCCCAGGTTGATCACAATATGAGTGAAGCTGATTGGATCGTCTCCACCGATGAATCGCTCTGATTCCTCTTTCGTGCCGATAGCCGTGATTTGATGTGGTACCTCCTTTGGCAGCGTCATTTCAATGTGCTGTACCGTTGCATCGCGACTATGTCGCTGGGGACATACAACAAGGATGTTATATATCGGAGGTGGTGTCATGCTGGTGGTGGCAAATGGTCCAGCGTGATCGAGACGTCTTCCTGGTGAGCCCATACCTGACGGCATTTCCAGCTTCATTTGACTAAGATCTTGTCCACTTGCCTTTGCTGCCTCGCCGAATCGAGCTAATTCGGTGCCAACACCTGCATCGGAAGGTTTGCGTTGGATTGCACTAGTCGGTGATTTGGTCGAGGCTGCAGTCGTGGCCGCTCGTGGTGCGAGAGTAGTTGCTGAAGTCTTTGCATGCGTGGCTGACATAGGCGGTGAGCCTTTTGCACCATCGGATGAATCTTGTCTCGAGAGTATGGATATTGTAGATCCTGGGCTTTGGGGAAAGACTGGTTGATCCTCTGAAGTGGGCAGGCTGAAAAGGGCTGTGAAGGTGAAGGTAGAGCCCTTCCCGAGAACTGCAGTGCCTTCCATCTTTCCTCCATGGAGTTCTACGAGCTGGCGAGAAATGACTAGACCAAGGCCACTGCCTCCGTGCTGCCGTGTGCTGCTACCATCAATTTGACTAAACGGCTTGAAAATAAGCTCTGCCTCAGCCTCTGAGAATCCACGACCTGTATCGGTGATGGAGAACTCGAGCATAATTTCGTTGTCGCCTGTACGCCCATCATCGGCACTGAAGACCTTGCAGTGGCTAAATACCTCCCCCTGCTCGGTAAATTTGATGGCATTGCCAATGACGTTGAGGAGCACTTGGCGAATGCGAACTTTGTCACCTTTCACCCACGCAGGAACGTCAGCCTCTACCAAGTAGTTCAGCTCTAGGCCCTTTGCAATTGCCATTGTGGACACCAATTCGTTGACATCTTCGATGAGCGATCGCGTATGGAACCACTCGTACTTGAGTTTCATCATTCCCGCATCGGCTTTAGACAAGTCAAGGATGTCATTGATAATCATGATCAAACTATTGGCGCTGGTGTGAATGGTATTGGTGTAGTCTCGCTGTTCCTCGTCGAGAAGCGTATCTTGCAAGAAGCTCACCATGCCAGAAATTCCAATCAGAGGAGTTCTGATCTCGTGGGACATGTTGCTCAAGAAGCGACCCTTCGATTCCATAGCTTCTTTGAGTTTAGCCTCAAGCAGCTTGTGGTCGTTGATATCCGTTGCAGATCCAAAATATGAGCTGGCACCGCGTCCAAAATCAATGGTATCAATTTCAACACAGCGAATTAAATGCCAACGATATTCTCCTTCCTTGGATCGCAGTCGCACCTCGCTGGTGTACGAAAGACGACCGCTGCTGTCTTTGGTGATTCTGACAATACCCTTCTTCGCCAGAGCGATGAGGTCTGGTGGCGCTTGATCCAGAGATGGAGAGCGACGAGGGCTGTCTTCAAACTGGACATGACGGAAGCCCTTCTCCCCGACGCTGGAGCCTTTTGAAAAAATGCTCGGTGAAAGGGTCGCGTCGTTTTCAGCGTCGCGTTCCGATGGAGAATGGCGCCGTCGTCCTTTTGGGATTCGACATTTGGCTAGGTCTTCTGGATGGACAAAGTCCAAAAATCCGAGACCCAGAGCATCTTCAAAGCCCTGGCCAGTGTACGAGAGCCACTGCTCATTGGCGAATGTGATGCCATCATCCTCAGTGGCTGTGAATATGATTTGAGGGATGAGATTAGCTAGGAGTCTATGCTTCGCTTCCGAAGCTTCGATCTCCTCTTGCCGGGCGGCCTTCAGCTCTGCAATGTGCTGGTCGTGAATATCCATGTATGATCCAAGGAACTGCACAATGACGCCTCTCTTGTCCCTAGAGCCCACTGCTCTGGCATAGAACCATCTGTATTTTCCATCAAATCTCTTGATGCGAACCGACCGGGAGAATTGCTCTCCTGTTCGCAATGAGTGGCCCCAGTCTCTAAGATAGTCATCTCTATCATCAGGATGGATACTTCCCCATGGATCCTCAACCAGACTGGCTACATTTAGCCCGCGATAAGAGAGAAATCTACTGTTGACCCATACAATCTCACCAGTCTGAGGAAGAGCAACGAACACGTGAGCCGGCAAAGTATCAAGTATTAACGTTTGAAGGCGATCAGTCGGTGGTGGAAAATCTCCAACAGAGCTGGTCATTGATATGCTTCGAGCGGGGCCCGAAGTAAGGGGAGTCGGAAGTGGCCTACTGAGCAAGGCAGAGCTTGATGGGAGTGACTGGAATGTAGTTGCAAAATCGGCTCCGTAACTATGCAGTCGTGTGTGCTTTTGATGCGTTTGCTTTGAAGGATCCGCCCTCTGATGTTCTGTTTGTGGGTGCTCTGGAGACTTCTCCAAGGTTTTGCTAAGAAATTCATCTATGCGCTCTGAGGGAATATCATATGCTCCCTTGAGTGAATTCTGGTCTCTGCTAGACAGGCTCGCGGAATCTTCAGAGGTACGTGGTCGGCTCTCGGCACCGTCCTCCCCAGGCTTTGTAGCCGAAGATCGAGAGTTCCACCTCTCTGCATCCTTAGTAAGGGTCTTCGTTCTGGGGAATCCAGGACTGAGTCCTTCTTGGCGTCGAGAAGAGGACGACGTGTGTTTGCTACTGAAATAGCCACCGCTGCCTTGAGATCCTGCGGCAGGGCTAGCAGCTGGGCGACTTCCAATTATCTGACCTAGAGATCCTTGCTCCCAACCAGGCGTAACGATTGGTGAGCCAGTGGCACTCTTGGAAACCACCGAATATTCGCTAGGACTCGTCATGCTGCCGGCGATAGAATGCAGAGCCGCAATGTCACTGGCTATTACCCCGGAATCCAGCGAACGTCCATACGGGGCGACGGCACCAAATCCTGTGGTTTCAGGTCGTCGTCGTTGAATGCCGGCCAATTCAGTCTCCAAATTAGTGTATTGACGGCACAAGGAGAACGAGGTTGCCATGTGGGGGGCCAGGCGCTCGAGAGAATGACGCAGTGTGGATGGATACGGTATAACTGGACTCAAGATGGACAATATGGCGACTGGTGCCGGCTTATCTTTCTTTGTTGCCTCAGGGGGGCTTCGATCACCGTTGGAAGCATATTCCTTTTGGATGACATCCGCGGCACCTAGTTTTGAAGATCGTGACTGCTTCGAAAGCAGCACATGATGCAAGGGAATGTGCAACACGGTCCATGAGTTCTCTAGGCCAAGAGCTTCAGGTGGTTGTATTTGCGTATAATCAGTAGGGTCAGAGTCGGGGTTGAACGATGTCTCGTCAACCATGGCATCGGTGAAGAATGGATTCTCTTTGGGGTCGGGGCGAACAGCGGGAGATGGAGCAGGCGATTGGGACCAAGGAGAAGGAGCCGACTGCTCATATTCTTCATATCGCGGTGTAACCGGCCGAGCTTCCGAGTCATCGTCGTCATTGGCCGATGCTAATGTTTTGGCAGCATCGCTGAGCTGCGACTTGCCGCGAGAGGGTGTGTTGGCCGGGAGCATAGAAGAGAGGCTGGAACTTGATTCAGACCTTTGTACCTTGGCCCTCCTCGGCCCGTCTGCACCATGTGGAGGCTCTGTCCTGGGAAGGTAAGGATAAGTTCTGGTCAAAGCTACGGCTTTGCCTCTTTCCAAAACCCTCATGACGCCTGAGTGGTCAATTAGCGGGTCCGCTTCGTAATCCAGCGCCTGTAGGACAGGGAGAACCATTCCCTGGCCTCCGTATCGAGCAAGGAAAGGCATTTCCCAGCTTGGGACGTTGTTCTGTTCCTCCTCCACTGCATCATGTTCCTTGAGATTACTTTGTTCCAATGGCTGGCGGTTGGATGATACTTCGACCAAAGGAACGTTGGCTCGAGCGTGCTCGCTTCTATCGACATTGGTAGGGCGTCGCAGTAGAGGTGGTGCACCATCTCGTCGCTTTTTGTTGTCCTCGTACGTAGTGAAGGAGTGTCGGGTCGGTAAACCAGGTCGTTTGGCAGCATGATGTTGGACTTCTGGTAGCTGAAACCCAAGGTCGTCGGGCGAGGTGAAAGACTCATTTCCGTCGGCATCGCTGCTCTGCACAATGCTACTTACAGTTTCAGCTTTGGTGATGTAGGCTAAGCTCAAATCGTCCTGCTGCCTCTCGTTATATGTAGCCTTTTGTCCCCATGGCACATTCTCAATGTCTGTAGTATCAGCGGGCACAGCAAGCGTCACACGTTCGGCTTTGTAGATGTCTCGCATGATTTGCACGACAGTGTTCCACCATGCCTCCAAACCGGGCTCGGCTGCGAGCAACAGAGAAAGCTGGTATAAGTCTGGTGTGGGTGTTTCAAAGCTATCCGCTCGCGATATTCCGGGAGGGTTGAAGGCGAAGGTCGAGGCCGGGGTGGAGGATTCAGAGTTGACGCTGTCAAAGGTGCCACGAGATTCCGGGGGCATAGTTACTGGGAATCGTGGTGTTGGGGACGACAAGCCATGAGATTGCTGTAGATGTGAGGGCAGCCCGTGACCAGATCCCTTGGACATTCTAGGGAAAGGATAGGAAGGGGTGCTTGCGACAGGACCCGGTGTGAAGCCGCCTCTAACAGTATTGCCGGACTCTGTTGAAGATGTGGTGGGATTCGATGTCCATGGGGGTGAAAAGGTGACGATTTCCTCGGGGATGGGTGAGACTCGCGCTTTATCAGAGGGTAGATTGAGCAAGCCTCTAGCTTGCAATTCACGTCGTTCGAGGTCGCGGGCAAGCCTTTCTCTATAGTCATTCAACTGTTGCTGGGAAGTGGATGTGGATGGAGGAGTTTCGAAGGTGGCGTTTGCCTGCCCAGCAGCGTCATCGTTTTTATTTCCGCGCGATTGCAACGTCCGAGATGCCGGTAGCCCTGTGGCTACCTCGGGAGCCGCAGGCGAGGGATAGGAAGACCGTCGTGAAGGCATATCTTGACGGCGAGGTTGATAGTCATTGGATGGGTCTGAAGCGGTTACCGGTCCATGTCGAGGATTAGGGGATGTCGACAATGGAGAATGCGTGTTGATATGACGTCGGGTGGCTACCAAACGAGGTTGACGCGCCGGCAAGCTTGTTGGATTGGGGGATGTTGGGGTTGGCGTTTGGGGCGAGGCTCTTTGATCACCGGATTGCATGCCTCATCAAGAGCGGTAGTAACAGAGCCAAGAACAGTAGGAGGACAAGGTTTCTAGTGACGGTGTGGTCGATTTCGATCTAACGGTATTGGGAGCATTCATGCAACGGCAGGATGCAACATTCGACTCGGCTGGGCGCAATACGAAGAAAAACGGCTACGGGAGCAAGGGCGGGAGCGGATTGTCGCGTAGAGAGGAGAGAAGGATGACGCTTCTGAATTACAAAACGGCTGTGCGCGCGGGAAGAAGCAGGCGACGAAACGAGTAAAAGGCGAGCTTAAGAGTTAGGCTCCGTGTACGTAGAAAGATATCGACGCCCTGGTTGGACGTGAAAAAGGCTTGAACGTGGGCGAGGAATGGCAGGCGAGAGAGTATGGGAAATAGAAAAGGGAGATTTGGTATATGACGGGAGCAAGATTGAGGATGACGGCGATGCGCCTCCTAACCAAAGCAGCCAGAGCGAATGGAGCAAACGGGGCAGAGCTGGAACAGAGGGAGCGGCGGCAGAGACAGAAGGATCGGTGTGCGGGTTTTAGCGCAGTTCAGTTGAGTTCAGTGCAGCGGCCAGCGGCATAATGGTTGGGACGGTGGGGACTTTTTCGGGGTGCACGTCACAGCACAGCACAGCACAGCACAGCACAGCACAGCACAGCACAGCGCGCTACAGTGCAGCAAAGCACCTAGTTCCATCCACTAAGACACTGAAAAAGAGAGTGGAAAGGAGAGAGAGAGAGAGAGAGAGAGGGCGAATTCGTATTTTTTACAGGGCAGTGCAAGAGCAAACTCTAGTCTAGTCTAGTCTAAAATTATTTTTACCTTTTTAAATTGTCCCCATGTCGTGTCTTGCCACCCGCAGTTGTACAGAAATTCGTTTTCCAATTTTGATGCCAAGCAATGTACAGTACGAGGCGACAGGCGGATAGCTGCAAGGCTCTTCTGGCGCAACAGCTGCCGCTTAAGCTTGGGGCTTGGCTCGGAGGGCTTTGGGGGCCACTGCAGGTTTGCATGCACTGCGCTGCTGCACTGGGTATTAGCGCACAAGACTGCTGGACGGCTTCGCGCGGCCGGGGCTGAACTATGACGTAGCTCCTTGTCGTCTCATCCGCCCAAGCTCCTCCGTCTGCTGCGTAGGAATAAATGGACGCAATTTAAATAAATTCTACGAGTCAGCAAACCGTTTAAAATGGTGATGATTGCACTATTCAATTATACTACATGTACATGCCCTGTGCCCCCGTTGGTCAACGCTTTTTTTTTTCTTTCTTCCTCTCCATCTCTCGGCCAGGCACAAATTAGCCTCTGATGTCATCCCACTCGACAGTCCCTCGGCCACTGTCAATATCATCACTGCAATTACAGCAGCTCCACCAGCTAATCAATATGTCAGATCGCCGATGACACTGCAGACGCTCTTCTCCGTACCTATAGTACAATAAAACATGCAATAGACTAATGCCTCCCAATAAGCTGGTTCCCCTACCACATATGCATCCAAATTACGCTCCGTTGTCCCATCCACCCAACAATCCAAACTGGGCTTAAACTAAAAGACGCATCTGACCCCCGAAACATGCAATTCTCCGTTTCGCCATGTCATCCGCCCAACCCCAAACCAAAACACCCCAACTATAATGCCACAAAGCCAAAGTACCATCTTCCCCCCCCCCCAAAAAAATACCACAGATCTATAATAGATTGCATAATCACCTCAATGTGGCTTCAGCAATAACAGATCCCTCTATACTCGTTCGACCGCTTTTTCTGCCACCCTTCCGCTTTCGACCACACCACCGTCGCCTCCATGGCCTCGTGATGCACCCTCCATCTCTATCCGACGTCACCTTTCCCAGCGCCTACGCATAACCCTCACCTTTCTTAACCATTCCTCTTCCAACTCGCAGCCACCCATCATTTTGTTGGCCCCAGCCTTCTATATCGCAGCCTCGGCCAACCTGACGACTGCCCACCGTGCTACCGCCGCGCAGTAGCATGCACTATTGAACGACCCAAAGCCAAATATGTCCAGCGTGCACCACCATGTAACACCGCACCTGGACCTTTTGCAACGGGCATGAGAGTCGACTCTCATGATCGCCATGCAGCCTTCAACCCCACGCTTGCGAGACCGTTTCACAGATCTGTAAAGCTACGTCATATCGTGGAGCTGTTCCCCCCTATACGAGGACCCTTATTAGTGTTAGTGTTGATGCCGTGACACTGTCCTGTGGCTTCCACACCTCTTCATATGTTGAAGAGCAACCGAAAAAAAAGAAATCCTCGTAAATGTCTCAATGAGTTTATTGGTTCCGATAACATAAATGCTCCATAAACTCCATAATTCCCGAGGTTCTGTACATGTTGATGTATCAGACTCCAAAAAGGTCGCAGGCTGGTTCCTTCATCTCACACCCAAAACTTTTGTGCCATTCCTTGGAATTCTTCAATGGCACCCACGTCCTCATATTCATGGGAGCGTGTGCGTCGCTCTGTGCCCTCTCTTCACTCAAGCTCTGTTCTTCGACACTGCAGAATGGCATGGATCGTAGAATCCAGAACAGCTGATCCGGTGTAAACATCTCCAACCCAGTCAGCCTCTCATTATGAGACCCTTGGTTTGCTTTCCATGCTCTGTAGGCAACCTCCGCGCCGTACGAATCAGCAATAGCCTCTCCAAGGACAAGTCCACCCTTAATATTCTCATGACTAGGGCCACCTTTTGCACCTTCATAGACCCGCTTGAAGCATTTTGCCCTAGAAGTATAGCTCTTCACATCATCTTTGCCCCATCCATGCGTCCCGAGCACTCCGTCCGCACCAAAGTTTCTGCCCTGGTCGTCCAGCGCATGGGTGAGCTCGTGACCTGCAATGGAGCCGAACGCTGCGTAATTAGCCACTGAGGGCAGGCTGGTGTCGAAAATGGGAGACTGCAAGATGGCTGCTGGTAGTGTTACACTGTTGTCCTGTAGTGAATACAGCGCGTTAACAGTGGAGGCTAGTATGTACCATGGCTTGGTCTGAAGCGGTTTGCCTAGCTTCTCCCAAGCCTTCTTGAGATGCCACTTTTGCATGTGGAAGAAATAGTCGGCATAGTCCCCCTCACTGTTATTAAAACCCGCGCCATCATAATGTTTCTTCAGCAGGATGGGATCCAAGATATCGGGATTCTACAGCTTGTCAGCCTTTGAGGTACCAAAAAAAAAAAAAAAGAAAACGTTTCGATCCACGCACTTGTCCTTTGAAACCTACTTGATCCACGATGTTGGCTGCTTTGGACAACATCGCACTATGGGCAGCTGTTGAGAGCCAAGTTGTGTTGTTCAGCATCCCAATGTACGCCTTTTTGACATGACCAAGGATTTCCTTTGCGACTGTCTTCACAGTTTTTGGGAAATGTTGTTGCACATAGAGTAAATCCAAAATGTCCGGGAAATGCCTCTTCACTCTGTTCAAACAGATCATCTCGTCTGGCAACTCAGCCTCCTACCACACAAATTAGCAACATGGTCTACTTGGCACCCATTTGCACCTACTCGGCCTTCGTTTTCTCTGACAAACTTCTTCCAGTCTTGCAGCCAGGGCGCATTCCACAGTGACTGAGTCTGAATGAAAACTTTCCAAAACATGTACGCAAGGTTGGCGGCAGCGGTGGTAGAGCCCAACAACTTATCAATGTCCAGAAGTACCTCTGGGAGTATGAGTTCCACCATGCTCATGTTATACCCGCTGGGTACAGGATGTGCTTCCAAAAGCTTTTGCATTGGCATATAAGTGAAATAATCCTTCAGTTTGTGGATAGGCACTTGCATCACTTTTCCGGGCGCCTTTTTATTATCAGCACATGCTCGTCATGATTTGGTTGCTCGCATAATATGTCTTACCTGTAAGTTCTTGTATTCTTCCGTGGTCGGAAGCATCAGCGACAGGCGGCTTTCATACCACATAACAAATCCTGCGTTGAATCCAGGTCGACGCTTAAGACTTTCTGGCGCTACATGTGAGATGAAGTCTTCCACCAAGCTCTGGTATCGACCGGCCTTTTTTAATTCCTTGTTATGATAGTATTTAGGGGGCATTCCTAATGTAAGTTCAGGCGTAATTGCAATGATCGTCTGGTTCTTTACAGGGTCAGCTGCTATCTCTTTATGCTCATCTTGCCGTGCTGAAACTTACTAGGTTCAACAACGATTTGGCTGGGCCAAACGAAACAAATGTGTTAAGGTCTCGCATACTCATGCGCATCAAGGCTTGTTCTACCACTAGATCCATCCCCCGAGTTTCTTTCCTTGAAGTGTGCAGACTTTCGGCACTGAGACTGAGATTGTCGGTTTTATTGAGTTCAAAAATAGTCTCGTACAGCTTGATCAAGGAAGAACCATCATTCTTCTGGGATTTGAGGTCATCTTTGCAGGACTCGTAGTAGGTTTTAACGAGAACAAAGTTCTCTGCCTCGGCTTTGGCTTCGTCCACATTCTGAGCATAGATTTTTGGTTCCTTCGACGAGAGGATATCGCGTAGAATGATGTTCACACCTTCGCTAACCTTAGAAAACACGCTGCTTTGTCGCTGATTGGCAGGGACTTGATTTCGTTGCCTGTAACCTCCGCACACGACTACGGAACGAAGTCATTATTTGCACAGTAGAAGGTCGATGCCGAGTGACTTACGCTGATCCCAATTCTCACAAGCGTTGATTTTGGTGTAATTCGGTGCCAGTGATTGCAGCAGTTGCGCAGAGAGACTTTGACATGCTGGCGTGGTGCAGATGCTAGATCCGTTCACGGCAGCCATGGTCGGTTTTGTCTACATATTTGTTCCTTCAGAATCCTGTCCTCAGGAAGATGGACATGAGGAGTATATATTTCCAAACACTAACTTTTCCATGGCATGTCAAAGTTTAAATACACATGAGATTCGAGAAGGCAATGGGATCGTGAAGATGTGGATTTGAATTCGAAACAAAGTTAAAACGCCTCTCAAAAAGCCATGGCTGGTTTCTGCCAAAAAAAAAAAAAAAAAAAAAAAAAAAAAAAACCTAAATACTCAATACAAGGTCCATAGCAATTACTGTCCTTTAGTCGCCACGGGCGGCCCTGAACACAAACTTGTGCTTCTGTATGCGGGGGAACACGCCGGCCACAATGAAAACCGACATGACGACTGGGGCCCAAAGCGGTAGCTTGAGCACGTTCTGCGCGTATTCAGTCTTGGCAGAACTTGAGACGGTAGCCAAAAGCAAAAGAAGCACTACATATCCACTGGCGCGGTGATATTTCCAGACAGCCAAAGCCTTGGTCTTGCCGCCATAGAGGGCTGGGGTTGCCCACATGGTGAAGCCGACCAGGTATTGCAGCGCCAGGACAATCAGGGTGATGACACCTAGGTACGCGTGAACTGAGTGGAAATGCTCGCCATGACTCTTGAACTTGTTATATTCGATGAATGTGGTGCCGGTGATGAGAAACAAAAGCGCAATCAGGTTGAGGGAACCATGGATGCGTTGCCCAATGCGCTTCTGCTCGGCAGTGTGAGTGGGCTGCAAGCTTAAAATCGATTGAACAAGAGTTAAAACACCGACAGACTGAGCAAGCGGATGTCCAGAAAATAGAATGAGCGGCTTGGTGAGCACACTAGCCCAGATGATTAGGGTCAGCAGAACGACGGCGAGCTCAGCAATGAAGCCGGTGCCTGATACGGGGTGTTAGTCGGTCATCACGTCTGTCATGTTGCTGCGGATTGTGTAAATTAGTCACCTATAGTGAGGTTATGAAGGTACGGGTGGCCTTCTCCCTGGGCAGCATCGCCGGGTCTGCCGAGCAAAGGTTCGGTGACTGATGGTTCGTCGATGAGCTGTCGCTCGGGAATGCCAGTAGCACTAGCCATGATGATGGATATGGTGTTGAACAATCACTTGGATGCGAGTTCCTGAAAGTTACTTTTCTGCGATTCAAGCTTGCTATTTGGCCCGGAGCAACTTCAACTTGTCAGTTGCAAGAGTCGCGGCTTTGAGGGGTTGGATGATGCTCGACCAAAAAGTGACGTGACGGACGTGACGTGGATCGACGGCGCAATGATGGAAGCGGGGATCTGCCGTAGTGAACCCCAGAGACCTACAGGCTGGTCTGGGCCACAGCAGCCACTAAGATTCGCTGCTTATCAACCTCAGCAGCACTAGTACAGTACAGGTTAAGTCGCCACTGTATGCCCGCTGAACGCCACTGAGGCTTCAGCTCCAGGGCACTGCATGCACTGGAAATGGGCTGCAGGCTTAAGCGGGGGACAAATTAGGAAGATAAGGTGCTGGATGAATAAAGAAAGGCCCAAATAAATGCCTAAAAAATTTCAAGGCAGTTGAGCAAGTTTTTTATGTCTCATACAATAATCCTCATTTCATTTTGGGATAGCGCTCTGAAGAAAACATGCTGTTTCTTAAATTCTGTTGTGTTCCAAAGGTTCCAATTATTGTGTCACTACCAGGCGTGTCTCATCATGCACCCATATCACGTCAACAGATGCCCAATCTGGTAATGCACATTCGCTTCAAAGCCACAGTCATTTAAAGAATTCGATTTACTAGGTTCGCAGCGCCTTACTCAGCAATTCTATAATTCATTGTTGGCCGGCAACAAGCAAGCAGCGGATATGATACGGCAGCACGTGCAACATTTCCCGTACAGGATACACCACTATTATAATTATTGTCCGCAGCGTCTCTGTCTGATGCGGCCATACTCGCCTTGTGCAGTATTCGATAACCCCATCAGGCCTGGATATTCATCGAAATATGGCGGATAACTTTAAAGGTGTTTCCTATAAACTACCACGGCGTCCGGCCGATGTAAGGCCTTCGGAGGTGGCCGGTCCCCACCAACCGCCCACCACGTCTCTTGGCTGCCCAGCGAGATATAAATGCCTTGACGCCCGCTCTCAACCTCTTGCAACAAAGTATTAGAATTAGAGCTGTAGATTCAACTACAACAAATCCTCAAGAACTAAACCACTCATCAACTCTTTAAACCTCTTTACTTTCAATCTCATTAAACCATGTCTTCCTTCATAGACGAGATCGAGTACAAGCTCGACAATGTCAAGACCACCACCGTCGCTCCTGGCGACATTGACAGCACCTTCCGCTCAACCAGCATCGGTATGGTTATCATTGTCTCGGTTGGAAAATGAAGTAACAGTCACTAACAACCTCATTCCAGACCTTGTATCGGCCACATTAGGCGGTAAGATTCTTGCTTTCTCAGATCAGTGGTTCGCTGAAGCATCCAACCTCCTGACGCCTACCCCTCCTGTCCACTACCCCGGCAAGATGGTATTCACAGGTGCGTGGTACGACGGATGGGAGACGAGAAGACACAACTCTGAATCATTTGACTGGGTCGTCATCCGCCTAGGAGTCGCCTCAGGAACCGTAGAGGGCATCGAGGTCGACACGGCCTTCTTCACCGGCAACTACGCCCCCGCCATCTCCGTAGAAGGCTGCTTCAGCGACAATGATGAAGAAGTCGTGTCATGGCAAGGCTCCCGCGGCAAATGGGAGCCCATCCTCGGCATCCAGGAGTGTGGTTCCTCTCAGCGCTTCGCCTGGAAGCTGAGTTCGCCCACCAACAAGCAGTACACTCACGTGCGCCTCAACATGTACCCCGACGGTGGTATCGCCAGATTCAGACTTTTCGGCCACGCTGTCCCCGTCTTCCCCGAGGACAAGAATGCCGTCTTCGATCTCGCCGCGGCTCAAAACGGTGGTGTCGCCATTTCTTGCAGCGACCAGCACTTTGGAACCAAGGACAACCTCCTCCTTCCTGGACGAGGCAAGGACATGGGAGACGGCTGGGAGACTGCGCGCTCTCGTGGCAACGACCATGTGGACTGGACTATTATCAAGCTAGGTGCTCCTGGTCACGTTGAGAAGTTTGTGGTTGACACAGCTCATTTCCGAGGCAACTTTCCTCAAAAGATTGCCATCCAGGCTCTGCAATGGAGTGGCGACTCGCAGCCCTCGGACAAGGAGGCGGGCTGGAAGGAGGTCGTCGCTCCTAGCAAGACCAGTGCTGACAAGGAACATGACTTTGCCTCTTCTGACAAGGAAAGCGTCTTTACTCATGTGAAACTCATCATGATTCCCGACGGAGGTGTCAAGCGCATCCGAGCCTTTGGCCGCCGAGCGGTGTGATTTGCATATGTTGAAGTGATTCTGCCTGCCAGCTAACCATTTTCATGACACACAGCTTTGAAAGGGAAAGCCTTTGATTTGAAAGTTTTTCCACCCTTTTTTCAACATTTCTTTTGTTTCTTTATAATGAGGAAAAGTATGGGATGAATGAATAGATGACATATTACTCTGAGGAGCTGTAACAAAATGACAGTCAGACATAGACATATATACCACAGCTTTAACAATATTATTTATACGCTAAAATCACCCGTCAAAAGGCTCCAGGCCGAGGAAAATGTAAACGAACATTGAAATAAATATAATCCATCTTACCCCAGTCCAAATTGTTTGTTTATTTGCTACAAATAGTGCTGGTGGCATGAACATAAAGTGCACGGACCAGGTCTGTTTATTTGGGCGACGCAACAACTTGTGCCGCAATTAATAAATAGCCTCCACGCCAGAATGACACCGACTCTCGGTACTGTGTCCACCACCAATCTCAACACCCTCACACGACAGCTCGAATCCGCCATAGCCATCTGCCACGCCGCCTGCAGATGCTGACTGGATTCTCTACAGCATTGGAAAGCACTTGAGCACAGCCAGGACTAACCTGAGCACCGATTTTCGACGCCTGTGTAGCTATCCCATGACGACGGCAGTCCGGCGCTGCCCCTCCCTCCAACATGGACCTCGGGGCCTCGAATGGCGAAGATGGCGAAAACAAGCCTCGCCCCATGCCAACTGATTTGCCTACCTCTCTCGACGATCGCCGGCACCGTCCCAACGAATACACCATGCCCGAGACCGAGATGTACGATGGGTGGCAAGGTTGGTTGCATTTGCTTTCCCCCACCACCATAATACACCACATACTAATGCCAGCCAAAAAGGCCAGTCTCAGTTTCTCTCAACTCCAGCGATAGCCAAGCCTCTCAACTTTGGAAACCTATCCTTGAACGATGCAGAATATGGCGACGACGTCACAAAGGCTCCCAAGGACAATGATGCCCGCCTGATGGAGATGCTCGCCGCCCAGGCAGCAGCTCATCAAGCCGGTCAGGGTGTAGAAGACGAAAATGCGATTGCCGAGGACGCAAAGCTCTCTGATGATGAGAAGAAAGACACGCTACAAAAGGCTCTGAATATGGCTGCCAGCAACGGAGATGTCGCCAAGGTTCGAAACCTCTTGGAAGGAAAATCAAAAGAATACATCGATGTCAACATGGCTGATGAGGACGGTACTCCGCCTCTCATATATGCCAGCTGCTTTGTAAGCTACTCATTGACTGAAACCCTTTGGAGTGTTTTCTTACAGAATATAGGGTCACGAAAGTGTCGTAAAGGCCCTCATCGATGCCGGCGTCGACGTCAACAAGCAAGATCAAAACCAATGGAGTGCACTTATGTGGGCAATGACGAATCGGCATAAGGGCATCGCAAAGCTGTTATTAGACAACAATGCATCGTCTGATCAAAAGACCTCGTCTGGCCGTACAGCTTTCGATTTCGTCCCTCCCGACAGCGATATGTCGTTCTATCTGCACGACAACGGCTATAATATTGGAAGCGCTGGCATGGGGGACGATTGGTACAGCCCAGGATTTTCTCAAGACCGATTTGAAGAGGAAATTGCCGAGAATGAAATGCGACGCAGACTTATGATGGAGAGTGCTCGAGATCTCGAAGTCGACTTGGGCAATGTTGGTATGGATGATACGCCTGAGGTACGTCATACAGAAGTGATTTCGTTGTAGTGATTTTGTCCGCTAATTTTCAACAGCCTGTCGATGAATTCGAAGAGGAGCAGCAAGAGTTCGATTGGAGCCGTTGTCTACACGACCAGATGTTCGTGTTCCAAGAACACGAACTCGATCACATTTTAGACATTATCATCACGAAAATGACTCCTCAAAGATCGCCGACACAAAAGCCTGTTCCCGCCAACATGATCTTTCTTAGTGCACGATACGCACACTACCATGCAAGCCCCGAACTCTTGGAACGACTATTGGTAACTGCTATGGACCTGATTAATGATGTCGTCGAGCGGTTCCAATGGGATATGACGATACTCGCATTTTGGATCTCCAACGCCACCTTGTTATTACATTACTTGAAGAAGGATGCGGGTTTGGTGGAAGCTACGGTAGAGTTTCAGGCTCAGTTGGCAGAGCTGATCAACGAAATCTTCATTCTTATTGTCCGCGACGCCGAAAGACGTTTGGATAAAGTTCTGGACCCCGCTATGCTGGATCATGAAACTATTCCTGGCTTCGAGGACATCACCTTCCAAAACGAGTGGAAGCTGTTCAAACGAAAAACGACTGTTAAGCAAGAGCCCTTGGAGAAGCGATATCGCCCACCATCACCGAAGCAGCGAGCAAAGCCCGCGCCACGAAATGTGACATCTCTGCTGTCCTCGACTCTCTTTGTCCTGGACCTGTACGACATTCATTCAGTCATTACCACGCAGATTGTGAGCCAATTAATTTACTGGATCGGTGCGGAGCTTTTCAACAGAATTATGTCGAACCGCAAGTACCTGGCACGCACAAAGGCGATGCAAATTCGAATGAACATCTCGCTTTTAGAGGAATGGGCGCGCTCCAACAATCGTCAGGCTGAGCATTATGAGGGTGGTGAGACAAAATCGACTGGCGAAACGACAGCAGATGCCAGTCGTCGACATCTAGCACCAAGCATCCAACTGCTTCAATGGCTTCAGTGCTTCTCATCACTAGCCGAAGACGACTTGGAGGCCCTTGTCGGCACTCTGCAACAACTGAAGAGATTGACTCCGCAACAGCTCATCCACACTGCCGCACACTACCGGCCAGAGGTTGGGGAGAAGAAGTTGCCCAAGAGCGCGCTGAAATACTTGCTCGCCATCCAGAAAGAGGCTGCGCTGAAGCGTGACCGCCGTAAGAGCAGAGCCAACTCACCGCTGCCACCGTCAGGACAAGAAAGCGAGCCGTCAACGCCAGTTCGACCAAAGTCCAACGCAAACGGTCTAGAAACGCCCGGCAGCACGCAGAGCACACCAAACACGAAAGGAGACGACGATTCTGACGAAGGAGATGACGCTCCAGAGAACCTGCTAATGGACCCAGCGCTGATGCTGCCATTTACGCTACCTTCGGTGACCGACATGCTTGTATCTTACGGCGCTGGTTTCGGCGGAGTGAACCGGGAGCGGGAGCGCAAGTACATACCGACAGTGCCACCGGAGTTCCTGGAGAAGCTGGAAGTGAGCGGTGCGCGAAAGGATCCAATTTACGAAGAGAGGGACTGGGAAAATGAAGACGTATGAAAATGCATGAGGAAGTATAGCCAAATCAAATCAAAGGATGACATTCAAGTTGAGGTGATTGCAGCATTGTGACGAGGGGATTCGTGCGACAGTAACAGCGTGTGTAATTTAGGACACAGGCACCGACCTTATTCTGGTCAGGTTTGCCAAGACCGCTGCGGCAAGCCAGTAATACAGATTGGGCCAATGTAGACAATGTACAGGATTGTAGCTGTGGCCCAGAAGGGCAAAGAGGGTCTAGAATTAGGCACAGGGTGTTGCTGAATCAAGAGTCATACAGGCCCAGAAGGGAAAACGTAAGCATGTGCTCGATGTGTCAATAGTGCCTGAACGGAGAGTAGGCGGTGGAGACGGCCCATCGGGCCTTGTTGGGTAGACGGTGTAACCAATTGCCGTGGTGCGGTGACGGTGAGCCGAACGAGAGAGGTTTTTTTGGGGGGGTTCCATTTATTCCAAAATAAAAAATAGAATAAAAGTTAATGCTGTTGTTAATTGATTGTGGTGTTGTATATTCGGTAGTGATGGATTTTTGGATGGGCTGTAAACCCGACCCTACCCTACACTGTGCAGCAGTTAGATTTTCACTCGCAGGAATGTGACTTGGGCCTGATTCCAAACGATAAATAGAAAAAAGTAAAACCGTTGACGAGAGTTTGCAAAGAAGTTCGGGTGTGGCGTCAGAGTTATGGCTACAAGCGTGGCATGAACGCACTTTGTGCCTTTGGACCAAAGTTGCCCGACGGACAATACTGGGGAATTGACTGAAGCAAGAAAACGGGTTGATAGTCATGATTGATTTTGCAGCCGAATTCACAAGACATTCAAAACGATTAATGCGCCACGTCATGGCTGATGCATGTGCTTTCTCCGAGTATCGCAGTCGTGGACGGTGAAAAATTCGCGTCGCGTAAGGAGCTTTCTTGCTTGTGGCGCACACACGCCACATCCATGTAAAATAGAATACATGTTGCTGCAGAAGCACAAAGAAAGCGACTTACTAGTGGGTAGCGACGATTTGTACCAAATCAAGAAGTGTGGTAGTTGTCCAATCGTTGGTTTGTGATAGGCTGCCTGGCCACCCTCCATGAAAATGGAAGCGCAATCGAGAACAGTCCTTTCGTAAACTTGTTTACTTTTGGGCATAATGCGACTAATCAGGGCGAAACCAAATACAGCGCATAATACGGGCAGCGACGAATCGGTGAGAAACAAAACAACAATTGTTCAAAATGGACTCACCAAGGGAGGGCTGCCACACCAAGACAGGTTTTTTGTTTCCTCACACGGCACCGAGATGGGCATCCAGATTTTCAACCTCGTCAACACGCCTGCTTACGTCCTAGTCCGATGCTTATTGGGCGGTACCTTGCATAGCGCAGAGACAGATGCAACCACACCATGCCCAATCTAGGGTGCCAGCGCATCCATGTAGCAAGCCCCTTGTGCCTATTCGGGCACGCCATTGCCCTCCTGTCTCTGCGAAATGCCCAGTGCGTCCAATAGGGCTTCAGCCTGTTGCTTTTTCTCGCAGTCCTGTACAGTAAGATGTACATGGGCAGGAGCTCTTGGCTGTGCGCTTCTTTGGCCTAGCCAGGGTTAAGGTGAGATTGTGCCTGGCTTGCAGCACAGATGCTCCGCCGGACCGGATTCCGCGCCATCGCAGTGAGTGATTATTATTCAAGTCTCTTTGCTTATTTTGCTTGTGCCCGCATGTGCCCTCGATTTGAGCCCGACAGAGCCGGTGGCCCAATAGTCAAGGACTAAGCAAAAACTGAAATGAGAAAATGCACACCGTTAGTAGAGCATAAAGTGGGGGACGACGGGTAGTTGGGCGCCATATCACCGGTAAGAGTTTTTCTTTGGTCCTGTAATGGTTACGCTATCGGCTCAAGAAGAGTGCTACACCGGTCGTTGTGCTGTGCTGTATAAATTTACTACAAGGCAGGAAAGACCATGGTTGGCGGATACATGCTGGAGTCGATCCATGGCCTAGAATGTTCTTGGTGGACGGCTACACACCATCTTCTCCACTGAATACACATGCGATGGGTCGTGCCGTGAGCAGCAGCAAGAAGAAATACTACCATGTACAGTACTGTTTGCGCTGTGGTGTCAAATGTGTGAGGTACCAGTAGAATACATGACCAACTAGCGTTACCAGCGGTGTGGATGTGGCTTGGCGTGGCTATTGGAAGACAGTAGCCAATTCACAATAGAGAAGACGCTGTAACTGGACCTTCAGCTGGTGTAAGTCACAACGAAGAAGAGAAACAAGATATCAGCTAGCTACACCAACACAACTTTGTCACATTTTGCTTGATGGTATCACATTGTGACATCGGCTGAATTCACTCCCTAGATTAGTCGGACGGCAACGACAAAGACAACAACAACAGAGATGGTGTGTACAGCTTGGTTGTGTGTGTGTGTGTGTGTGTGTGTGAGTGCAAGTGAGCACCTGAAAATTTAGTGACTATTTTAGTGCGTGTGGCAACCTGAAAGAGACAACGAGAGAGAGAGAGAGAGTGTGTGTGTGAGACCCAAGACAAACTGAAGGGAGTACATGTAGTTCTCGCACAGCAGTAGCGGTAAGCGTTGTACCCTGGTTTAGTGACTTGTGCGCTGTGCAGAGTTGTACCTGAGCTAACGGAGTCCACTAAAAAACTCTTTGTTGGCGGGATGTTGTCACAGCACTAAAACCAGACCAGGGTGGGGGAGGACGGCGCAGGAAGGTCATAGGTAAGTAGCTATTTGGTGGAGGGATGCGCTATGGGTACAGCTGCTGGTACCTCGATTTTTGCTTCTTTTGGAAAGGGCAACGACGCCAGTGACCGGTACCTTGCTTGTCTCTCTTTTGCGGCTACCCACACCTCCGACAAGTGCAAGTGTGCCTGCCCAATGCTGACCCAGCAGCCCTGATGTCAACGACTCGCACCTGCCGTTGTGTTTAATTGAATGGCCCAAGCCGAGGTGGCCAGCGGGCAGCGGTCCGGCAGTACTGTACCCACGTATCCATGCACTGGGAAAGAACGGTAGTGACGAGGGCCCTGGCCAGTCAGAGTACAGTACAGGACTTGTACAAGAAGACTCAAGTGCTGTAGAGCGAGGTGCGTCCCGACGGCCTGGACCAGCTGGAGCACATCTGACGGGGAAATCTTGAATCACTTTTCTTTTTCGCCTTTCTTTTTCTCTAGTTCCCTCCCACCTTCGCTTCACTTCTTCCCATCCTTCATCGCTTTCTTTTACGATACCCCCTTGCTTCGTTCATTCGACCTTCTTCCAACTGTCCTGTTCCTGTCTTTATCTGTTCACGATTCCCCTCTTCGTTGCTTCGTTCCCTACAACGGCCTTGCAGGTGAAATATTCCCGCGCCATCTCCAACCCACCTTGGCACTAGCACCTTTCCGCTCACTTACATTGGTACTTCACGCTACACCACGTCCACGCCACACAATCTTCTCGCAGCGATTCACAGCAAACGCGCGCACCCCAACTTCTTGATTTGTGAAAGCCAACTACGCGATTTGGTGTTAGCTGCTTTCTTATAGGCTGGATCCTTGGCGCCTCACCTGAACCTTTGTTAGATTGGCACTCTTCATCTCCAACATCATTGGACGCTCAACCGTTGTCTAATCTGATCAAACGGACTTTGCAATTCCCAAAAACATTCGCTGGACAGTTATTTCACTCATTATCCTGTTTGCGCACTAGCGACCTTTGTGGGCTTCTGTCTTTGTCCTAACATTGCGAAGTTGTACGCGCTTTGCTACAACTCTCACACCACAACACCACAACAACTTCAACACAAGCTTCAACTACCATGGTCTCAAGATTATTTGGTTCGGTGCGGCAAAGCAAATCGCCTGTCGCGACGAAACACCAGACCCGCGATGATACACACCTTGTATCTCTGCGCTATGAGAAGACCACACAAGCGGAACCGCCAATCCCCATGACCCCACGATCACCCTCGACACGATCACCCTCGATTCGCAGTGGCCTTCGTCGATCTCCCTCATGCGCAACTTCAATCTGTTCAGCAAACTCTTACAGCCCGGTGGTTGTTACTCCACCTAATGGCTCGTTACCTCTGGTTGCTCCTCCGGTTGAGCAGCACCCAGCATTGCGCCGATCTGTATCGCATAGTAAATTGGCTTTGCAAAAGAGGAAGAGAGATTCTGGACATGCACCTACCCCAGCGTCCTTGGCTTCTCCAGTCATTCTCGAAGAATCTTTTGAGGACGAGGAGCTGCCTCCTTACTCCGACAAAGATAGCGACATCGCCATGACAGATACTAAACCAAAACAAACCGAACACCGTGTATACAATGCAAGCGATTTGCAACACATTGAACAAGACTTTCTCACAAATCAAACACCACCGCGGCCTTCTACTGTTGGAGGAGAGTGGCCGGCAATCAGTTCTCGTCCTACTTCACCACCACCACCCTCTCGGCCATTCGTTTTCAGCTCTCCTACCTCTGAACCAGTCTCATCGCCACCATCTCCCGCAAAATCACCTTCACCAAAGAAATTGGTCAAGAGACGCCCTACCTTTAAGTCGTTCTGGGGTAGCTCGCGCAAGTTGGAATCAACTTCTACCGATTCTTTGCCGCGACCGCCAACCAAGCGGCTTGACCGCGGGCCACCGCTGCTACAGCCACTGGAACTACCTTCCCTGTCTATCATTTTACCTCCTTATGTCAAATAGAGTAGCATATGAAATGAATTAACAAGCAATGAGCTTCATCATGGTAATGCACGGTGAAATCCGATAACTAATTTTGGACTAATCGCATAGTGCATGACAGTGATACAGATGTCCGTGAAATGAAACGAATAAGTGGTGTCGGGTGGGATACTGGCGTGAGATTCGATAGTGGATTGCCAATGAAGATATTCGGTTTATCTAATATAAACATTGGTAGCAGTATAAGGTTGAAGAATTGCCAAGATGTTGAATGCAGGCATAGTTGGGTTGGTGGTGCGATTGGCCGGGTTAGCGCCAGAATGAGAAAACGTATGTACCAGGGTGTTTGTACTAATACGGATTCAAGCAATACCGTTACTAATGACATTTATTATTTTTACTTTTGTTCAGAACCTTATTAGGCAGCCTTGCTGCATTTAAACTGCCGCGGTCGTATTGCAACTTAGACTTTGGGTGCGGGGCGCCTCCCCCAGCCTCCACCAACCCATGACATTACCCATGCTCATGCCCATGTCCGTACGTTATAGTCTAGTGCGATACGGGGCTCAAGCTAGCCAAACTGTCCTCCAACTCCTACTCCGAGACCTCCTGAAATCACGTCGGACAACGATGCCGAGTACTCCCGACCTGGGCATCGACATTCCCACCGAAAAACTCGTCGAGGATGACTTCATTTCCAATTTGAATTTCTCCAATCGCGGCAGCCTCATGTTTGGAAAGGAGGGCGAGATGGGCGTCGATGGCGCCGTCCTGGAGAAGCAGCTTAGCGACCGCGGTAGCGCGACGCCCACACAGTCGTCGCTAGCGAGAACCGAATCCAACCTGACTGTGCAGAATGAAAAGAGTGACGACAGTCGCCTCACGCCCGTTGTGTCTTCTAGGTCTTTCTCGTCGCCTACACCTGACATTCGCGTTCTCACACCCGACACGGAGATGGAATCTCAAAAGGTTAGATCGCTGTATGAGAATGGTGATGGGATCAGTTGGGATGGCAATAGTGCACGACACTCGTATTGCGAGCGATTGGAGCCCACGTCAGAGGTCGACGACGATGTACCGTATGTTGAGCTTGCCGACTGCCGCGCATTGGATAACTCACTGACTTGTTGTAGGAAAAGCGCTGCGCATCTTAATCCCGAAGCGCCCTCGTCGACACAACGATCCGAAAGCTCCCTATCACAATATCAAGACACAATTAAGCGCGAAACAGAATTGGCCGGCGGGTTGGAGGATTGGGAGGACGTCGATGGTGCGCTCGTAGACCGATACGGCTTTATTACGATGCCGCGACACGGTTCACGGCTACATACGCCCACCGAGATGAAGTCAGCTCAATATTCGCCGAGGAGGAGGAACGTATTGCACAAACGAGACCCAATGGGATTCCAGAGCGGCCCGATTGCTAGGCGGATGCCGAGTCGCAAAGTTTCAGCCAGGTCATTAAACACACAAAATTCAGAAATGTCGACGGTATCATTCCGATCTTCGAGATCAGTTATTCGCCAAGCTGGCAATTTACTACCTTACAACCGGAATCGAAGATGGATGGACGAAGCAGGAGACATGCTTACCGTGTCTCCCAACCTCCAAGACGCGGTGGAGGAGGCTCGAGTGGAGAAGATATCGGAAGCACTTAAAAGAAAGGAGTGGGAGCGATCTGAAAAATGGCGGAAAATGGCCAAGGTTATACGTAAGGGGGACCAGGGCCACGGCATGGAGTTTGAATTCGACACCAAGAACCCAAAACTAGTTGAGCGAACATGGAAAGGCATCCCGGACCGCTGGCGCGGAGCAGCGTGGTGGTCATTTCTCGACGTATCAGCCCAGGAACGACAGGGTTCTCCCACAACCGACTCAATCATAACCGACTTCCGTCGATTACAAGAACGCGGCTCACCAGACGACGTGCAAATAGACTTGGACGTTCCCCGCACCATCAGCCGACACATCATGTTCCGAAAGCGCTACCGCGGTGGCCAACGACTCTTATTCCGCGTCTTACACGCACTATCCCTCTACTTCCCCGAAACAGGCTACGTACAAGGCATGGCATCCCTAGCGGCCACACTCCTCTGCTACTTTGACGAAGAGAAATGCTTCGTCATGCTCGTCCGCATGTGGCAACTCCGTGGCCTAGAACGCCTCTACGAACCGGGCTTCGAAGGCCTCATGCTGGCCCTCCGCGAGTTCGAGTCCAAATGGCTCAACGCCGACGTCGCCAACAGACTCACCACCCTCGGTGTAGACCCCACCGCCTACGGCACCCGGTGGTACCTCACGCTCTTCAACCTCTCCATCCCCTTCCCCGCCCAGCTGCGCGTCTGGGACGTCTTCCTGCTCCTCGGCGATAGCGCAACCGGCATGTTGTTACCCGCTGCCGCTGCCGCAGGCCCAATCCTCAAACCGGGCTCATCAGCAACAAACGCCACAACGCCAACTGCCAAAAGCGGCTTAGACGTGCTTCATGCAGCCAGCGCAGCAGTCATCGAAGCCTTGAGGGAGGTACTCCTCGACTCCGACTTTGAAAACGCCATGAAGGCGTTGACGTCGTGGATCCCCATCAAGGACGAAGATTTGCTCATGAAGGTCACCAAGGCCGAGTGGAAGACGCAGCAGAACAAGAAGCGGGGATAGATGTACCGTCTTGGCTGTGCTGTTGCATGATCCCGCCTCACTTTGTTACATGTTTTCTCGATACCCATTGTTTCCAGCGGCATACAATATTGCTTATACAGTCAAACCCTTCTTCTTCTCTGCATCTCGCATGGTTTTCTTTTGTTACCATCTCATCCCGTCACGTTACTGCATCACGCACCTTGATCCTGTTTCTCACTTCGACGAATAAATGAACTATGTCTGGGAACGCATGGCCTTTGTCTTTCATTTTCGTTTAGTATGCTTAGTATGACACCTTTTGTCAGGTTATTTATTGGGACGAGCTACGGATTAGAATCGGAGCTATGGACAGGATGTTTCTTCATTACCCCCTTTTTTTTTTCCCTTCACATCGGTTTTTTATTTATTTATATATGTGAAGAGACAGATTACAGCGAGATACCCACTTCATAATATAATCTTTTTGTCTATTACAATCAATTCATTGCTGCATCTTCACTTGGCTTCGAAAGCACTTCACGTCTTGTATGTTGTTAATTGGACCGTTCGTCGGTGGTCAAATATATTCTCCCTCCATCTGACCTCGTCTAATAAATACAAAGAGTTGAAAACAATATGCACCGTTACCCATTTATATTCCCAGAAAGATGAAATCCAAAACGAGCAAAAATCAAACAAACAGAAAAGGGTGGGATCCAACATGGATCCACGGCACTGCTAAATAAGAAAGCCGGATATGCTCTCCCAACACTTCTTGAGACAAAAGAAACAAACATCATGAGATGCGTTCCGTCGTGGGCTGTCATGTTCATTATCGTGATCTGCACCTAATAAATGGCAAGTCCTCCCCAGGCGCTAGAAAAATGTCCAAATAAAATCCGTACAACAATTCCAGGTGACATAGGAAATAGATAACATGAGATGGCGTTAAAGGAACGTTGTTGGTTCTTCTCATCAAATATACAAGATTCATCTTGATGACTCAATTTCAACAAGGCCGACTGTTGTCGACCAACAATGTAGCAGATCCTCGACTATAGATGAATACGGCAGTTTTCCGATTGTGTAATATGCCTCACCCGTCCAGTGCTTCTGCCTTTCTGATACGACTGACTGGAGAAGGCGGTTTCGGATGATGGTGATAGGGGTCGTCTGCGTTGCGTCGGGATGATGAAGCACCCGGCGGACCGTAGGGTTCTTGGGACAGTCGATTACTGCGGTCCCTTTCCCTCGCAAAGTGAAATGACACGGGAGGTTTACGATCTTCTGCGGCGTCTCGGTCTCGTGATGATACAGATGAGTTATCGTGCAGCGGAGTGCCAGGGCGATGCCTGGGGCCTTGGTACCACGATACGTCACTCTTATGTCGCTTGTGGCTCTTATGCCCCGTGCCAGCTTGGGAGTGAGCGTCGACGTGGATGAAGGACGGCGGAGATCGTGATCGATGGACGCTAGATGCGCGGCTCGGCTGGTGTGGCTCTCCGCCGACAGCCTTTCGCTTGCGTTGTGATTCTGCTAAAATGGCACGGTCGTGTTAGCTCAAAAGGACCCGCGCTTTCGTTTATTTTTGGACGAACCAGACGGAGTTGCAGGTCGGTTTGAGCCACCGCCGGCCTGTGACGCAGGAGGCTGCCAATGATGGAAGTATATCGACGGATTAGAGTCCTGCTGTGAAGAATACGATGCAGTTGAGCGATGAGTCTGGTATGGGGGTGCTGCAGCAGATGGTGCGCCGCCATAGCTCGATTGCTGATTGCTGCCGATGGCCGGTCCTGGTCCTTGTCCAGGAACACCAGACACTGTTTGCCCTCGTGCGCGGGTTGGTGACTCTCCGTATGGTGTATACGGCGCTGCACTTCCTTGCGAAGGTCCGACGGGAGGGTATTGCCCAGAGTGCAGTGGCGGTGGCTGTACTGCAGCATCACGCTGAGGTTCTACGGATGCCTGCCTCTGGGGAGGCATGAGCTGTGGTTGGTGAGAGGTAACTGGCATTAGCTGCTGCGCCCATTCTAAGGCAGCCTGTGGAAGGTTTCCTCCTCCCATGCCCGCAAAGACCAGAGGGACCATGGGCGGGGGAATACCACCCGTTAATGAAGCTCTCAAAATGTCCATTTCGATCTTTCGCTGCTCAAGACGAAGTGTTTCCTGTCTTGTCTTCTCCTCCTCTTGTTTTGTCTTCTCCTCCTCGGCCTTTGCTTGGAGCCAGGTGCGCATGGAATCGTCCGAGCTCTGCCAGTGTTGAGGAGGCGGCGGTAGCGTTGCGCTGGAGCTACTCCAAGAATCATGATGATGATGGCTTGGCGGTCCCATATGCTGCTGTTGCTGCTGGGCGTGCTGATGATGCGGGGGAGGGTGAGGAGGCGGCGGCGGCTGTTGCTGTTGCTGTTGTGGCAGTGGTGCCGGAGCAGACGGGGCTTGTTGAGGTGGAAGAGTCATGGCAGCCGGCGGAGGCAGACCACGATGGGGAGCCGACATGCTACTCGTGGTATGGCCGTGCCTTGCCTTCGTAGCTGCAGGCGAAGAGCTGTGTTTTGGCCAGCTTATTGGAGGGAAAGGTTCGTGAAAACGTGGAGGTGTCGGCAAGTCATGGATGATGCTATGTGTGCTTGGCTTTTCCTGTATGGTGGTGAGCATTATTGCTGTAAAACACAGTTTAGAGGACCAAACGTGAAGTAGAGAGACGTGCTATGAAAAAACAAAGGGGCTTAATGAATAGGTCAAGGAAGGCATGATGGCAATGGACAAGGCAAGGATGGTTGTTAGGGAATGAAAGCACAGAAATGGCAAAAACAGAACATGCAAAGAAGAGGTAGCAAAAACGCTAGCCAACGGGCAAAAGCCAAAGAAAACAATACGTGATAGTGAAGCGTGTGGTGTAAGTATATAACATTGGGCGGAGCAAACACTTACGAGCTGGATATGACGGCCAGCACAAGGACGGCAACAGACCGGTGGATCGAGTGGTGTGCGTTTTGGAATGTAGTAATGGACCAAGCCGATCTCATCTAGGCATTGCTGTGCTATTATTTGTCTGATCGGTGGCAAGGAAGGATACCTGAAACGAAGAGGAGCACCGTGCTAGGTTGTCTGGGTTGAGCCAACCGTGGTGCGGCGGACAAGCCAATGGTGCCAAGGACAGCAAGTGTATTTGAAGAGTGTTGTCACTGGGAGACGAGCTTCCCAGAGAGGCAAAGCCGGATCTTGACGGTTTCCTACTTGGTTTAGGAGTAAGAACTGTGAAGAGTGACTGGCTCGTGCTCTCCAGGGAGTAAGATGGAGGCAGACTGTGTGCTCCAGGGTTGCCAATGGAAACAACTCGAGAAGAGTCCAAGGAGTCTGGAGAACAGATACCAAAGGTGATTTTGACTGTGGTATTACAGATAATAGAGCCAAGTATATTGGCGTGAAGGGACAAAGGAGAAAGTTAAAAGGTCGACAGTATCCGGAAAGGCGGTTGAGTTGAGTTAAGAAACAGGACAGCCGTTGTTGGACAAATGAAAAAAAAAGAGGCGTGATATCGTAAGCCCAATCCTCTAACAAATGGGAGTTAGAGGGACGATGAACACCAGGAATTGACTGAAGCAGCAAAAGCCTGCAAATGAGAGAGAATGTTTCGTGACTCGTCAGTCTGTGTGAGGTAGCTGGCCAAGCCAGGCTAGACAACAATATGCACCGCAACAGGAACGAAAAGCCAACGAAAGTTCAAATCCTGAGTGCGAACCAAGGCTGGTCACTGAAGACCAAGAAAAAGAGAGAGAGAGAGGGAAAGGAAGAGAGTTGGGGGGAAAACGTCAATGAGGCATGTGCAATGTGGTGCTGTGACTGAACTGGGGGAGAGAGGGGGAAGAATTACTGGGGCAAACAAGGTTAGGAGGGGGTGTCAATCCAAAGAAACCATCGCTAGGTGAAGGGGTTACGGTGAGTCTTAACAATAATAACACACACAAGAAGATACAAGGTGAGCAAATGCAAACTTGCAAAGTACAATAAATTAAAATAGAAGTGAAGGGGTAGGGGGCAGTGTTGGGGGAAAGGATTGTGCTAGAGCAAAGGGAGGGGAAGGAGGAGTGAGAAAGGTGAGGTAGAGGAGAAAAAAAAAACAGTTGGAAGAGAAAGGAGCAGGAACAAGACGGAACACAAAGAAAACAAAAAAAAAAGAGGGATGAATTAAGAGGAGGTGGTGTGCATATGGATGGAGTGGTGTGTGTGGGAGACGCAGCGGGACAAGGCCTGAACAAGGAAAAAAAAAACAATAAAAAAATAAGACTGCGTCGATAATCAAGAACTCTCGCTCCAAAGACACACTGAAGATCCATGTATAAAAAGTAAATAGCATGTTGCAGGTGTGTTAATAGGTGAGCGTGTCTGGGTCGGTCAGTGGTCAGCGGCCCTGTCAGTGGCCTAGCTGACCTGAACAAGGCCCTGTCAGTGGCAGCGTACCAGTGGCTTTTCAGCAACGGACCGCTGTAGCGAACTGGGGTTTGGTGGATGCAGTGAATTTACAGTCCTGCTTGTGCGTTACAGGCACTGCGCAGCAATGGCTCCGTAGAACGACATGGAATACGAAAGGGCCACCCCTCCCATCTCCGCTGCTCCCCTTCCGAGGCCTGCCATTTTGTTATTGGGTATTATCATTGGGTTTGATTATTTAGTGTTTATTATGAATTTACTTCCCAGGTTTGGATAGGCCTCTTGCAGCGCCAACGGACGCTAAACTGGAATCAGAGAAGAGCCATATTACAAAAGCAGGATCATGCAAGTGCTCAGAACGGAGGAGGCTGGTAGCTGCAGTCGCAGCTGCAGTAATCACGCACCAGACTATCACTCCTGAATATTGCTGGTTATCTATCACTGTCTACATCCGGCCGAGCTCATATGAATATGCGAATACAAAACGTGCTTGTATACCCCTGCCATTTTAACAGGACAATGTTGCCCAACTGTAATTTTTGGTTCTTTTCAAATTGTAGAAGCATTTTCCCGTCTTGGGTTAGACCTTAGGAGAGTGTTGTGGCCAACCCAGGTCCAGTCAAGAAAGAGGCCCGCTGAGCGGATGGGGGCTTTAGTGGGTTCAGGCGGTGGTGTGGTGCGCCATAGTGTGCCATAGTGTGCCCTGGTATGCCATGGTGCGGTTTGGGTGGCGTCAGAGGGGCAGTTTAGGGGCGTTTGAGGGATCCAGAAGCTACCCAAAACGGCACTAGAGGGGTGTGTGCGTCAGTTCATCGGCCCCAACGGGAGTCTGGCTGGGATCTGGATAACTGAGGAGCTGATAGTCTAAAAAGCTGTAAACGACTTATGCGCGTATAAAATACAAAACGACACAGAAGACAGTCTCGATACACAGCTGCGGAGTCATTTTTGTTATTCAATTAGATTCCATCGCCAACGTTCACGTATATGTATATACATACATGGCAGTGGTTTCACAATGTATAAAGTCGGGCAAATACAACGACCTAACTTGGCCCTGGCCCCTTCCTCAATGTGCCGACCAGCTGTGACGAACCGTCCTCACATCGCACCTTCGCTCGTTGACACTCAGAAAGCAAAGAGCAACCCGCCCACCTTTGCTCTTCTCCATGCCAATCACTCTATTTTGTTACTACTCTTCATCTTGGACCTATCATTCCCCCTCATTTTTCCAATTCTGTGTCCTACCGTCGCACAATATGCGCACCTCACGCACAGCAGTAGCTGCAAAATGTATCACCACGCATCGCATCGCATCGTATCTTGCCCCGTTCACCATGGCAAAACGTGGCCTTGTCATTTCCACCACCGCGCCATCCCTTTCTAACAGTTGCTCTGTCCGTCCCGCATGGTTTCAGTGCCACGATCTCTTTGTCTCTCTCTCCAGGTAATGAATAATTCAAGACAAGACAGTATTCCCACCCCTCTCCTCTCCTCTCCTCTCGCCAAATCCCTGGCCAGTCGTAATGTCTCGGATCCATAGTCTATTTTCGTCCAACCTTTTGGCCGCCCCTCCTCTTTTGGCTTCCCCTCTGCTCCTAAAACCCCAATTCTTCCCCACTGGTTACGATCAACGGAAAGGACACCAAGATGGAAAAGGTAAATGCCCCATGTATACAACCCTGCCCTTAGCACGCTCTGTGTTTCAAACCTGATCCAGTTCGACCCTCCTATTGCCAAACTAGACGCATCACGGTTTAGCCTGTTAGCCTACTGCTCCCCCCAAAACCTGCTTGTAGCCCGTATTCCGCTGCGCTAAATCATCCACTGGTCCAACCTCAACAAACAGGCCCATTCCTTGGCTCTGGTGCTTTCTGAAGAACGACAAATGTGCCGCTCATAGCAATCGTCCGCCCATCCATCACAGGCAGTGGTTCGTCCCTTCCTGTGCTAGCCATAGACAGTTTTAGCCACTTCTTACCTGGACAAATTAGCATTGCACGCAGTCCTCGTCTGGTCAGACAAGCAGTGCTCCTATCAGACACCATGCTGTTGCCCCGCCTCGATTGACGCCCGCCACTTCTGAAGTGGAAATCTGCCACAGAGCCCTGGCTGTGTGGCCGAGACTCCAGCATCCAGCACACTGTGGGTGCAATACATTTAGCCTGCAACATGTGCAGGTGCATTCTGTCAGTAGTGCTCACACGCGTCTCCAAATGCATCTGCATCTGCAGCTGCTAACAACGCAGATCCAACACCGTTACTACGCTCCTGTCCTCAGGAGCAACCACATTGCGTGAGCTCGTGCGGCAATGCTGCACAAACCCCACCTTCAGAGAACATCCCAGAGCCATGCACGCAATAACACGGCATGTATTAACACGACAACTGCTGTGGCGTACACTCGCAGTTTCAAGACGTGTAGATTCTCGAAATTGGTGTATACTAAAAACACCAGCCTCCGTTACTTGTTCCCATGCATGATGAATGCTTCATGTCAAATGCAGGCCGTCGACGTCACTGGACTAGAGCCTCCACGCCACTTCCCAATCAAGCCTACTTAGGGTCAACACAACAAGATTCGGAAGAAACAGGACTAGTCAAGTTTTCATTGGAGTATTTACAGCTATTGGTCGGCAGTGCTCGGCAACTACTCGCTAATAGACCAAAGAGCCAAGCCGCACTGCACTGGCTTAGGTGCCATCTAAACCCTTAACATGCCAGCTACTTTATGGTCCTTTTTTTTTTTTTTTTTTTTTTTGGCAGCATTGCTACCTCTATTGAGATATTGCCCTTGAAGCGGGCAAGGCAGCTCCATTTCTTTTTCTGCTTGTTGTCCATATGTTAGATGCAGCGGTCAATTACGAAATGGCCCATGGTATGCTGAAAACTAGGCCTAAATCGAGACAAGGTCAGAAACTTGTGATTCATTGGTGCATCACGCATGGCTTCGGTGAGTCGGCTGTCGCCCAATTAATTGCCTAGCAAGCCGGGGGTCTCGTCCACTAGCTCCTTCTGTCCAGCCTATCTGGTGTCAACTGAGCACATTCAGACACAACTTCCGATGCAACGCTGACGATGCACACGCATCAGCAAATCCGGACCCCATCCCGTGAGGATTTGCTGCGACGACTGGGATATCTGGCAAATACCAGGTCAAAATACGTACGGTAGTCTGAAGAAACAAGCCTCTCTTGGAGGCACACCCTGCGTAGCTGGAAACCTTATCGTTGCTAATGTCTCACCTGTACACATTGCATTTTGCCTTGGCTGTGCTTCAGTGCTGTGGCAGCGAAGCACATCAAGTAGTGTGCCGTCGCGACAGCTGCCGTATTAGTGGTTCATGTACCATGCTGTTGGTACCCATATTGTCTCTCATTAGACGATGCACTGTTTCCTGTACCCTTCCGAACCAAATAGTCAAGGGAACCAAACCACACAAAAAAGCATGTAGCAATGCATAACCAAAGCCGTGAATCCGAGTACAAATGGCACGGGAGGAACGCACGACGTTTGGGGGTGCCTATTCTCGTTCCGTACCACGTCGCACCAACCCACGGGGCGCCCCGGTTCTGTACATGTTATTAAGGAGAGTTGAGCTTGAGCCCTGGCAGTGAACACCATTGATTCATGTAGCAATTGTGGATGTATCTTTCGCGCCGTCGTCTTCTGCGACTTGGCGGTCCAAGATGCCGAACCTTGGCCAATTAAACCTGTTCACTTGCCGCTACCTTGGCCTGCTGCCAGGACAAAGGTTGCAGTGGTCGGTTGCTATTTCTATTATCCAATGCATTTGCAACTCTTGAGTCAGAGACGGCCACTACCCTGTCCAATATGAAATGCAAGCAAAGTACATGATAGCCTCCAGTTGTGCCTCCGTCAAAGTCCGGCCTAGCTCTCAACCACTCAGAGAGAAGAGTCTACTTTAGTTACAATGATATGCTTGCCAAGATGCATTTTTATTTATCACAATAGTAACTGAGCCTGTTTTGTTTTAAATCGCAACTAATATTCCACTGCCTCTACATAAACCAAAAGAAGAACAAATCGCCCAACTCTCCAGCATACATCAAAAAGGTAAATATTTTGTCCCAATGAGATGGACAAGGTGTATGATGTCCACGCCTTTTTCATAAAATGTTATATAACTTATATTGAAACAAAAAACAAGGCTCAGCCAGGTGTATCAAAAACGCCAACATATTTCCCAGTGTATCGTTCGTCATGACGTGAATTTCCCATAACGGGTATAAAAGAAAATAAAAACATTTGGATCGGTTTTACACTCCTTCGCTTTGCTTCTCGTCCGACTACTTGGTATAATACGAACGAGATTAAAAGTTTATATCAAGAACTTCCATTCTCTTTTGACTCTGCTCCATCGATTAGATTCTGCGAGCTGTTTGCGACACTTGGTTTCCGCGTATGGCTCTTCTTCGTCAGAAATGTCTTAGTTTTCCCTGGAACGTCGTTGATGATCGTGTCATCGGAGCTACCTCGTTGGTCGCCATTGGCATCGCTGTTTCCCCGAGCTTTGGTCAACTTCCTCTGTTGACGCTTCTGGGCCGGCATCGCTGACTCTTGGCTGTTCACGCCACCTATAGTGGGTTTGTTGTTGTCAGGAGGAACCACATTCTGTGCAGAAGAGGAAGAACCGTCTTGCGCCATTTTAGGTCGAAGAGGCATCGAAGGTGGCGGGGCTTGCGATTCATCGATAGAAAACGCCGGACTGTCCGAAGCATGGTAGCCTTCTGAGTTGAGCGGCTGGTTAAAGACTGCCCCCTCCCCCATTGGGTCCATTGCAGATTGCGTTGTCGGGAACCTTGACTCTGTATTGGTAGGGTTGGATACCGGAGATGTGACTTCAAGGCTGCTTCGCTTACCATGCTCCTCCCCAGATGCGTCGGGAGAAATATAAGCGTCCAGTTTCTTTCGTAACACCTCGGAGCGAACAGGTTTGGCCAGATAGTCATTCATACCAGCCGCTAGACACTTTTCTCTGTCACCCTGAATGGCAGAAGCCGTCATGGCAATCACGAGCGTTTTTCGAACCGCCTCCACCGGATCTTTGCGAATAAGCTTTGTTGCCTCGTACCCATCCAGGACAGGCATCATAACATCCATGAGGACGATATGGTATGGGTTGCCTTCTTTCGCCTTCTCTCTCAGGCCTTCGACAGCTTTTTTGCCGTTTTCATATGCGTCTACATTGGCATACCCAAGGCGTTGCACGTATTGTATAGCAATTTTCTGATTGATGGGATTATCTTCCGCAATACAGATACGTATCTGTTCTCGGGGAATCTGCGAGAGATCTACAAAGGTATGCAAAGGTTGTCTCCGCTCCAATGGGGACGTCACAACTGAGTAACGGTCAATTGTGGGCGACTTCGCCTGCGCGTCGCCAGCAGACACATCTGCATCAGCCTTCTCAAATGACACAGTGAACCAGGCGGTTGTGCCTGCGTTCTCTTCACTCTCCAGCCGGATTTTGCCTTTCATCATAGTTTCGATCAACGACTTGCAGATACTGAGGCCCAGACCGCTACCGCCATACTTTCTTGCAGTGCTAGCGTCAGCTTGACTGAAGGGTTGGAAAAGCTTGGCTAGCTGTTGAGGTGGAATTCCGATGCCAGTGTCCTTCACCCAGAAGGTCAGCGTCGCCTTCTTCTCTGTTTCGGTATCCAAACGGGCCCCGATGGTAATTGAACCTGTGTCGGTGAACTTCAGACTGTTGCCAATCAGGTTACCAAGAACCTGATGCAGGCGAATAGGGTCGCCGAACATCAATACAGATGGTAGCTTGATGTCATGTACAATCTTGACATTCTTCTTGGAAGTCTTCTCTCGGTTGCTATAGGAAACGGCACGAACCACTTCTCGTACTAGCTCCTCGGGGTTAAACGCAATCATGTGCAGCTTCATCTTGTCGGCCTCCATCTTGGAGAAGTCGAGGATATCGTTGATGACAGTCAGCAGCAAATCGGCAGATACGCGAATCGAGTCTGCCATTTCAGTCTGCTCCTTGTTGAGTGCACTGTCACGTAACAGTTCAGAATTTCCAATGACACCATTCAATGGCGTTCGCAACTCATGAGAGACGTTAGCAAGGAATATTGCCTTTGCCTTCGCCGCTTCTTCAGCAAGTTTGACGTTGCGCTTCGCCTCGGCTTCTGCACTTTTCGCTTTCGCTTCAGACTCGATGGCATTGGCCAAGGACTGTTTCTGGACAGAAACCATAGATCTATTTTCAGCGGAAACTTTTTCAATTCGTTTCATTGACAGGGCGTTTGAGTAACTGATGGCGATTTGATTGACAAGAAGCTGCAACACCATAACGTTGCGGTCCGTGAAGGAACGTGGCTCCCCTTCCATGTACAAAACGCCAAAGAGCGTTTTGTTGCCATGTGTAATTGGTATGGCAATGATAGACTTGCCAAGAGGGTTGCGTTTGAACCAAGCATCGCTGATGTTGCTGGAGCGCTCGTCCGTCAGAACGTCAGGAATGAAAACAGACTCAATAAAACGCGTGCAGTACAGCACAACATTGTCGGCAACCAGCGAAGTTCCTTCCAGGGGTAATCCGGGCTGATGAGCCGATGCGCCGTTGTCCGGGTCACCACTAGCTGCGATGCACCATTCTTCTGTAGCACCGTCTTCCGCGTCAGGGTCTTGTATAATCATGGCTGCTAGGGTGGCATTGCCGCCACATGTCTTCAAAATAACATCGCACATGGTCTTAAGCAATTCATCTACTTGGAGAACAGATGAAATGACTTGCGAGGACTCCAAAATTGCGTGGAGGTCAATCATGTCGAGCGTAGGCAGGCTCGGCCAGTTTTGAGTGGGCATGGAGCCTCTCCAAGCGCCGATGCGCTCTCCTCTAAGTTCTGTAGTCGTATTCGAGGTTACTTGAGTCAACTCTTCACCATCCTCCCCATCTGCTTGTCTATAGTGAGCAGGTGTCGCATCGGCAACAAAATCAGTTTGAATTCCCACTTCGGCAGTCTGGTGACTTCTTGTTGGTCCATGCAACAGCAGGCTATGTTCAGCTTCGATGGAGCTTGCGATGCCAGTAGCCGCGAGCTGTCTGAAAAGGCCAACCGCTTCAAACAATGCAGATCGAGCAGATCGTCTCGCCTTACGTCGAAGGAAAAATCCGGCCATGAGATAATTGCCAAGAGCCTCTTCAAAAAAGAAATAGTGCTCAGTTGCATGGTCAAGTGCTTCTTCGTAGCCTTGTACAGCCTCACCGTGTGAGAGAGATAGCTCGGCCATTTGCGCTTGCAATAGTCGCGCCCAGCACAAGTAATTGATGTCAGAGACTTGAGCCCAGTCCAAAGTCATGTCCACAAAGAGTCTGAGTTGTGCCAAGACGTCTTGGGTCTCCTCAGTGAAGTCTTGTGATTGTGATCGAGGATCTTGCATCAGTCGCAAAAGTAATCCAGCTCGAGAAAGACCATAAAACAGGAGCACCAACCTGCTATTTCTCGACGCCCAAAGATTAGCGAGCTGCTCATAACAATTCCTTCCGACCTCCACGGCTCTTTCATAGTGACCAAATAGGAAGAGGATGACCAGCTCAAGGCTTTCGTAGAAGAGGGCCGACGTGTTACTATCAAGTATGCCCGTCATAAGCCAAGTTTTATATTGCGCACCGTTGTGTTGGTGGTCAGTCATCACACCTAAGGGATCATCGGTTTGTGTTTTGCCCTGGAGTGCGCGACAAGCCTGCTTCACAGCTATCAACATTGCGCCACCTCTAGAATCAGAGTGCCAATTTGGGATTTCTTCGCATGCGTATTGGCAGTAACTTTCAAGGTCTGCCAAGTTTTCACTTGCGAGGAATTTTGCTTGTGCGGCCAGCCCATAACTAAGAATTGTTTCCAGCCGGTCACCACCAACAGAGGCCAGCTCAATTGCATCCTCCATCTGAGATACGGTCAAGCCCAGAGAGCAGTGGATATGGCCAATTGATGATGCGTGTAGCATTTGTCCACGGGCCATGCAAAACGCATCTCTTCCTTCGTACAGCAGGTCTTGCGAAATTGTACCCATTTCAACAGCAAAATGCGCCATTGAAAATCGACACAATCCAATGATTCCGATGTGCAGGAATGCCATGACAGACTGGGGAAAAGCACCATTTGCAAAGTGCAAGTCGAGTATCAGCAATGTGAGTTGATAATATTGTAAGCAATCAGTCCACCAAGCTGCGCTCATAGCCTCTGAGATGACTGCGCCAATGGACGCGACCTCAGGATCAGTACACTTCGGCCCACTAACAAGCGCAGACCGTTCCATCGCTTGAATTTTCGCAGATAGCTCGTAAAACTTCTTGTCACATACTTCATATGTGACGTTGTCATCCACTTTGGCGCCAAGAGCGGCCAGACACTCTTTCAGAGATATCAGAGCCGCGAGTGAATTCCCATTTTGTGCAAAAATACGTGACTGTAGAATGTACGCCGGCGCCTTATCAACGGCTGTCTTTGCATTCAAGAAAATGGTTGTTAATAGATCATTGGCGGCTGAAAGCTGGCCCATAAACAGGTAACACTCGGCGGCACGGAAGTACAGCTGTATTGTCTCATCATAAGACACATCTTCGCAATCCTCTGACCAAGGATCGTCCTGCAGGAGTGTCAGTGCCGCTGTGTGATATGCTGCTGCTGTTGGTCGAGCTCCGTTTTCAGTCGCTGCTTGAGCACAATCTCCCAACAGCTTGCGGAAGCCTCTTCGATGTGGCAATCGCTGTTTGATAAGAGCCTTGGATTTCGTAATATGAGACGCTGTGGTATCCATCTGCCTCGCTTCAACGGAGTAATATTTGAGAAGGGTCTGAGAGATGATGAAGTGCATCTTCTCCGCATTGCACTCTTTCAAGTCTGCTGATGCGTGAATGTATCGGTCGTGTGCAAACCGGAACCGATCGTCATTCTCGCTTTGGACGATGATATAGGCTTGCAGCGCAGCTTGCAAGCCAACTATCACGTCGGCTTCGGTGTATTTGCGTTGAGCGGGCTCTGGGGAGCAATTTGTGTTCTCATCGGTATAATCAAATTCACCACCCATAAGTCGGCCAATGAGTTCGAGCGAGAAGGTGTTCCCTAGAAGAGCAGCCCAAGCCAAGAAGGCACGCGCGGAATCTGGCAACTCACCAAGACGGCGAGTAACGAAGTCAGTGCCGAGGACGTCCGAGTCGTCATCTCCCCGAAACTGTTCAAAAAGCTTGTCCAAGTCGTATTGCCACTGGCTAGATCGATAGTCGTAGTAGATGCTTCGCTTTCGATGGCAAGCACTCAGCATCTCACGTATATAGAATGGATTACCAGCAGATTTGGACTGGATCACGAGTGCCAGAGACAAAACTTCATCTCGTGGTCGGCGCAACGTAACAGAAACATATTCAACTATATCATCTTCGCAGAGCGGTGCTATCGAAATGCGAGTGATGACAGGTCTCACATTTCCTGGTAATTCCTCCATATCTGGCGGGCAAATGATCCGTTGCATTTTCTCAGGAGATAGTTCGTCGGGTCGGTAGGTCAGGATCATGACCATCTTCAGTCTTGCAGCAATAATTTGAGAGATGAGGTCTAACGACTCGTCATCCGCGAAGTGCATGTCTTCCAGACAGAAGCAAATAAACTTGTGATGGGTGAACATGCGCAGGACGTCCAGGAGAGTGTTAACAAAGCGCATTGTCTTAGTGGAAGCACCGGCACGAAGGAAATCGTGTGTCTGTTTTGACGCTTTGGTTTTGGTTGAGTTCTTGGATGAGGGAGCAGGAGAGATGCCAGGCGAAGAACCACGGCGCTTGCCAGCCGCTCTTCCGATGCTTGAGACTGGTGAATTTTGCGATAGAGAAATGGAACGTGCTATCCCAGACTCGGTTGGAAATCCAAGAAGAAACTCTGGTAGCCCGAGAACCTTGTGAAGCATTGGCCACACAGGACGGACGTACTGCTTCAGCCCCTGATGGAATGGCGTCTCAGTATCTCTCTCGCCCCATACCTGTTTAAAAAGTGAGGAGAGTAGCTTGATAATGGGCCCAAAGGCGACTCTCCTGGCAGTATCGAACTTTGCCGTGGCACAGTACCCTCGCCTTCTTATATCTGGCAGAACAGACTGCACCAAAATGCTCTTGCCCAAGCCCCCAGCACCCTCTAGCGTGACGATTTCGCAGTGCCCACGTCGACGATATTTGACAGTGCCCAATTGTCTCGACAGGATTGATGCACCGGAGTCGACTGTGCCGCTGTTCCTATTGTTGTTATAACTATCTGCTCCAACACTGTCAATCGTGCTAGAATTCTCTGCAGAGACAGACTGGTGTCGCTCCCATCGCCTAGTGATGCGAGGGATGGGTACCGTTCCACTGGAATGTGTAGAGGATATAGTTTCTGACCCTGTTTGGTTATCGGATATCGTCGAATGGAATGAATTTGCTGTACGCTGCTTCGGTTCGGCACCTGCGCCATGTGTAAACGAACCGCTTCGTCGGGTCGTTGCCTCGACAGAGCTGGCGCCACCCTCGCTTGATCCATCCTCGAAAATGACCATTTCAGCATGTGAGGACGTGCTGTCGGAGAAAGTTTGGGTGTTCTGGGTACGGTTCAGAGCATGGCTTCTACCAACGCGTTCAATGACTCTTATCAGTTCTTTTTTCTCCTTCTCCCGGCCTATCATTGATGTTGGCAGCATGAAGAAGGATGACACATCTTTGCTTCCGATACTCCAATCTTTCAGTCCAGCCAGGTCTCCATCACCAAGAAATTTTTGGACTGCTAACAGATCATGTCGCAAGCCGCTCGCAGAGTGATAGCGATCAGTCACATTCTTGGCGGTGCACTTTTGAATGATGCGACCAATAGCATCTGGGACATCGATGCGCAATGAAGTAACGTTTGGTATCCTTCTTCCGAGCACGCCTTGGACAATATCAAAGGCGTTGTCACCACTGAAGGCAGGCTGTTGAGTGAGGAGCATCCAAAAGAGCACTCCCAATGAGTATATGTCGGTTCGAGAATCTGGCTCGGCAGGCATTCGACCAGTCTGCTCTGGGCTGATATAAAGCAGTTTGTTCTTGACACCAAGCTCTCTCGACAAAGCAGACCATCCCGTGCTGGTAAGGCCATGCTCGAAGGATCTTGTGCCGGAGCCAAAGGACATGATCCTGACTTTTTTGTCTTGGGCATTGAAGTGAAACGCGTCGCCTCGGATTTCTCCATGGATCATCCCACGCCCATGGTGCAGCATTTCTAGACACTGCGATGCACCAATAGCGAAATCCAAAAACCGTTGTAGATCAATTGGGGGTCGCATGTTCCATTGAGAAGGTCGGAAGGCTTGGTAAATGTCTCCAGCTTTGCGGGCTCTGTAGAATGCAGGGCCCATATCGAGATAGTCGAAGAGGCTGTTATGACCGGGATCCTGGTATATGGCAACAACAATGAGTCCACGATCTCCAGCAGAAGGACTGAGGCGAATCAAGTCTAGAGGCTTTACAATATGGTTGCCATTGGGGTCGGCACTTCCTGTTACTGCTTTGGCAATGTGGAAAGCGCGCTCTTCTCGTGTAACATGGAAGGATACTCGCGCAACGACAGGTTCTTCGATGTACCCGAGTTCGTTGGATCTTGTGGAGAGGCTGGACGAGTGATGAGGCAACGGAGAAGGCAGCGGTTCGCCATCGTGGCTGTTACTCGGCGTGTGTCTGCCATGATCGGATGTGGAGGTACCTCGTGCCTTAGTTACAGATCCGGGACTCGAGGTGTTCTGTGATGATGTCGTAGCCGGCACAGAGGGAGATACGAGTCGTGTGCCGAAGACATGCCTATTGAAGAGAAGCACCGCCTGTTAGAAACCTGGAGACTAAATAATCAGAAATCACAGAGGAAAACGTACCAGAAGTCGTAGGTGGAATGGAAAGGCGTATGAGACTCATCCCATGTATAGCCAGCAATCTGGCGAAGTCGATCGTACAGTCGAGGCGGCGGCGGAGGTGGAGGTTCGAGGAGGTCTTCGGGTACAAAAGATACGCCGTCCATGATTGATGAAGTTTCAAAGTAGCAGCAGCTTCAAGCGCGCTAGAGCAACAGAAATCATGAAATGTGAAGCAAGGACCAGGCTAGCTGCCAGCTGGAGGCGGTGATGGACAGCTCCCTGTGCTATCTCCCTCCGTCGCTGCAGCTGTGTTGTGAAAAAGCAAGAAGCCCAATGTGCATTCAAGTAAACGGTCTATTGCACTGTCCGCCAGTCATAGCACCCATGGTCGAAGTCGTCTTGTTGTTGGAAAATATCGAGGTGGGTGATTTAGGTTTTGATTGGGGAAGACGGAAGGAAATGTCGATATGGTCCAGAGCAAGCAGTTTGTGGAACGAAACAAAGCGCAGGAGTGAACAAACAAGTGTCGTCTTAAAAAAAAAAAGGAGGGATACTTTGTTTCGTATGCGCACCAGCAGTGATACTTTCACCTGTCTTGAAATGCAACGAGATTGACTAGACAGGTCGCAAGGCGAAGCACCAAAAGCGAGACGTCGTCGAAGGTGGGCAGCATCGGCCGATCGTCACCGTTCTGCTGAGTCAGGAAAAAATAGCCAGTGACTGACCAGACCTGTGGGCGCTGGTGGTGCTTCTGTAATTTCAGCAAAAGTGCCACTGTACTGCCAAATAACGGGGTTTTGGCGCTGTGGCCCCTTCTGTAAAGCATGTTTGACAGCACGCAAACAAGGCGCCCAAGACGGCCCAAAACCACACAAGCTCCACGCTAAGGAGCCGCAAGTAGTGGGCTGCTACTGCTCTAGTGGGGGCATTCCAGGCTCTAGAAACTTTAGTTTAGCCTGACCTACAATAATAGCTAATTCATCACACCTCACGTTGTCCAATATTTTTTCTGAGTAATACATATATAAATGCACGTATCTGATGATGTTATTTGCTGGAGTACAAAATACTGCCAGTTCTAAACTCTATCCTAATTAATTCAATCCTACTACCTTCTCGCACTTCGCGCCTGTCAATTCCTCTATAGCAATAACCTTCAGTGGTGTGGTCCCACAGCAGCCACTTCTCATTTCCGGCTTCTTCAACCTGTCCTCTGGCGATTCATTGCACCAATCGTCAGTAAGGACGCCCATTGTTCTAGATTCAAGACCCCCGAACCCAAACAAGGATGAATTATAAAGTCTCTCATATCATACCCGCTCGGATCCATCATTCCACGCCGCCACATTGTCGCCATATCACGCTTCGTATGAGCAGCATACTTTGTTAAGCGAGAAAATTCTATTATATGTCTATCATAACGAAGGCCATGCCTCTTACTGAGCATGGCCTTTTTCTTCTATCATCAGCGAAAGCTGGCTATGAGATCTTGCTCTCTTGGTTGATAACCTTCTGGTCTCATGTTGCTCTTGGTATATGTTGGCGCAACCCTTGCCAGCAAAAGTAAAACAAAGCATCTTCTTCGCTGTGAAACCCTAATGAAACTTGTAGTTCCTTCGAAATACTGAAAATTACACGTTGCCTTCTATAAATATCTTCCTTTTATTTTGTCATCCTTCACTTGTACAAGCTCCCTGGCACAGGCCTTATCAATTAAGCACCGTTGACCTTGGAGCCAGTGCGCTTGTGGGTAGGCAGCTCCTTGGTCTGGTTGGAACCAGAGTAGTTGAAGCTCTGGGCAAGGCGACGCTCAGTGTTCTTGCGAGTGTTGACAAAGTCAGGGTAGTTGAGGGTAAGCTCAACATGTCCATTGCAGATGGCATCAGCAGCCTCGACACCCAACATGAAAGAGTGGTCCTGGTTGCCGACCTCGTATCTCCAGCTACCGAAGCGGCCACGGGAGTAGATGTCCATGTCCTGGAGCTTGGGCAGGAGCTCGGTCAGGACGCCCTCACGCTCCAAAGTGGGAGTGGGGTATCCGTGGTCGAACTTGCGGTGGTAGGTAGAGATGATCTCATCCTCGGCTCTGATCAAGTCGGTGTTGATGAGACCCTTAATACAGTCCTTGAGGAGGTTCTCCTCATCAACAGGCTTCATGGTGGATTGAGAAACCTCCAACATGACAGACCAGTAAGGACCCTCCTTAGGCTCAGAAGATGGGGCGGGGCTGCCGTTGGCAAGGTACTGGGTGGGCAACTTGACCTCCTTCTGGGGCTGGTTGTAGGGGGAGTAGTTGGAGAAGATGGTGGCACGGTAGAAGGGGCAGTTGTCCTCGGGGAAGTACAACCAGCACTTGTCTCCGATGCGCTCGGGGCGGACACCGCGCAGACCAACACCAATGACGTGGGTGCTGGAGTAGAAGAGACCCTTGGAGAGCTTGACGAGCTCCTGGTTGCCCATCTTCTCGGCCAGGTGGTCAACGGCCATGGTGTTGATCAGCTTATTGTAGCCAACAGTGGAACCATCAGCGAAGCTGACAATCTTCTTCTCAGCATCGATCTTGGTGACTTCACCCTGCTTGTTGAAACGCTTCTTTTCCTTGGGGAGGGTCTCGGCAACGGCAATCCAGATACCACCGGTACCATCGCGGGCAGGGAAGCGGAAGGTAGCGTTGGGGCCCCAGTTACCGGCAACCTTGTCCAAGATGACGTTCTTGGTGACAAGCTTGACATCAGGAGCGGCGACACGCTCACCGAGCCATTGGCATTGCATCTGGCATGGAGGTTAGACTTGGTGCTTGGTGGTTTGATCATGGAGCTTGGATGTGGCTTACCTTGGTGGTGGGAACAGCCCAGACCTTGAAGTTGTAGGGACGCATGAACATGTCAGCGATACCGGAACCGGTCATGCGCATGATCCATTCGTCAAAGTTTTGGGGCTTGGTGTTGGAGACACGAGCCTCGAGAGCAGCGTCAATCATGCCGTCGATGGCCTTGACCTGGTCATCCTTGGGAAGCATGGAGACGTTGTTCTGGAAGGGATAGGGAACCCAGAGGTTCTTGTAGCGGACGTAGGAGATACGCTGGTGAGTGAACCAGTCATCGTCCTTGGGGAGAGCCTCATCGATGCAGTCGTCGAAGTACTTGTAGTGGGAGAAGATGACGTGGCCACCGACATCGTAGAGCTAGTGAAGCTGCGGTTAGCCGTTTGTTGCGATTGCGATTGATTGGGAGAGAACTCACGAAACCCTCGGGGGTGACATCAGTACTGGCGAGACCACCAGCACGCTCAGCGGAATCGACAATCAGCCATGAGGGGCCGTTCTGCAAACGAGTGTTGTCAGTATTGGTATTCTTCGTCCGATGCGGTGAGTAGCGGGGGGAGGAAGTCGACTACGCACGATCTGGTTTAAACGCTTGGCGGCACCGAGACCAGTAGGTCCCATACCAATGACGAGGACGTCAACTTGACTGTAGCAGAGCAATTGTTGTTAGCTTCATAGTCTGGAGGTGAGGATCGTGGCCAAGTGGCGGAACGCGACTCGAGAGCGGCACTGAACAGATAAGAACGTACGTATCAGCACCCATTGTGGAGGGTTAAGCAAGGAAAAGAGCTTGAAAGGGTATTGTAGTCGAAAAGATGAAAGAAAGAGGAATCTCTGGTATTAAGAAGAGGACTCCTTGGGACGACAAAAAGCAAACAAGCTGCGCAAAAAGTAGAGGTTGGTTGGTGTGGAAGAGGGAAAAAGAAAAGGGACAGAGATGATGTCGAGACGGGTTTGATGAAGTATGCTCAGCGAGGCCCCCAAACGTCTTTAGCGCAGAGCAGAAAGTGGGTTTGTGTTATTTTTTTTTTCTCCTCCTGCTTGGTTGGCTGACTTGGTTCCCCAGGAGAACTTTTTGACTCTGTGACTACTAGTGTACAGTACAATTAAAATAAAAAGGAGTTGGGATGGAGGGGCTAAAATTACTTCCACTGGTATGGGAGGGAGCGGAGGGGCGGATTGGGGGGGTTCGTGCATGGGACCAGCGCCTCCCATTGGCTGACCTGGACAGCGGAATACCAACAATTGGCAGAGGCTGTCACAATGTGGTGACACGGTACCCGGCCGCACTGGTACTGTATCTGTACAATGGCCAAGCCTGCTACTTTTTACTGGTGGCCTGGTAGTCGTTGCCACCCGTCAACAGCCATCAACAGCAATCTTCCCCTGGGACTGCACACTGCTGCAGGGTGCGGGCGCCGAAAAGCTTGGCCTTTTTAGCGGCATCGCTGACTACACCACCACTGTAGCCTTGTCTGTCTGTTTAGGAGAGTTGACAGAAGGATTGAAGAAATTGCTGCAACACAACTACTTTATTTTCTTCTGCTTTGTCTATTGTTATCTTCTTTTTCGTGTTGTCTTTTTTCCTTCTTCACCATGCTGCAATTTGAAACCCAATACAAGTTTCTCCTCGTCATCTGAGACCAACTACGCCGGACATCAAAATGTGACCTGCCCATGGACGGAGCACTTTTGCACGGCACGTCTATCAGCAATACTAATTCCAGTGCTAATAACACCTCACCTACCCCGTACATTACCTGGAGTCTCCCCCTGAACAGGCCGGCGCAAAGGGCGGCGCCCCTGAGCATCGAACAAGGCACTGGTGGGTCTCCTGGTCCGCGTCGCCTAATGGCGCAAGAGATTCGCCCCAAAAGGGATATCAATGTAATTTCCAAGTGAAATGAACTGAGCTGCTCAGCAACGTTACAAGAACCCCAAGCAAATAAATCCAGTCACAAAATAAGGCGAATATGTATTGAGCGCCATGTTGCTGGCTTCATTTATTCTGCGCCGATTCTTGCGCCCCTTTCCTAGCAAGTTGACTCGTATCTTGCACAGCGAGATCTCACAGATCTGTACAGGCGGCTAGGCGAACATGCAGGTACCACGGGCACTAGCTGCGCAACCTAAAGTCGACAGCTGAATCACAACAACAAAGCACAAAACCGCATAGCACCAGTTTCGGCAACCGATGCCGTCGCTAATTGCCTGTCAAATATGACAATTTCACACGTGCCATTTGCTCGTCATCTCCCACTCAAACCACCACTACATGTCTCTCGATAACGCAGCCTCCTTCATCTCCTGTGTATCTTATGTACAGCACTCCACGCTTGTGGAACACAGCGCCAATTCCACGCCATGGCTGCCCGGGAGAACCACGCGAGGCTTACTTCTACTCTAGATTGTTTGGGCAATAAGCTACATCACTATCCGTACATACATGTGGGAAAACACCCTTGTCGAGAGGGAAATACCCAAACAAGGTTCTGATGTGCAGATTGCTGTGCATCTCCCGTCCATTAACAGATACGCCATGGACACATGATTACAATATTAACTACCTGCCCAATACAATGGCAGTAGTCCGAACGGTATTGGCAAAATTGGCACTATTGCCGACCGCATACCCAAAAGCTGCCCAATTTTGCCTTGTTCCACGTAATTTGAATGACCGGCCCCGTTGTTTGATCAGCGTACTGTCCCAATTCTCTATCAGAGGGGACAAGACAAAAGGACAAAGGTGCGGTTCCTTTGCCTCACCGCGCCCTGATCCCTGAACAAGATGTGCAGTACGGCACTGTGCTACAGCACATATGTCCCCTTTGCAGCACTTGACTGGAAATATTGCATGTCATTCGCTACATTGGCGAAAGTTACGGTACCAGGTGACGGGACATGCTGGTCGCTTCGTCCCTGGTCCCGGGGAATTGATTGGCTACCCTGATTGGTCCCGTGGCCACTGGCATGCTACTGAAACTGGTAAGAGATCGTAGATACGACAGATCCAGCTGTGCTACTGACGACACGCTTGGTTGTCTGGCTCTGGCGGTCGGCGATCTCATCTCACTCATCCTGCGGCGTACGGCATAACTCTTTAAATTCGGGCGTTGTTGCAATCTGACAAGGACAGCATTGGCCGCACCAGTCCCTCGAAGCAGCGAACTAATAGCCAGTTGCTATTCTTACGGTGATCCCAAGGGCCTTTTGTGGCTTCATTACTAGTCCACCGTTTCTGAAACCTGCAGATCTCGAGTATGGGCCGGCAATGTCAGCAATCCATTGGCGCCAGAGTATTACCATCTCCAGTAAAGTTTGTTACAGCGCCATTGCTTGTTGCTTGTCACGGCAATGATGATACAAGTGCTCCATAACTTTTTAAAAGCATGTACGTGCAAACCCGGACCATAGAAATGACGAGAAGCAAAACCACCAGCAATGTCGATCACTGGAACCGGATGTGGGAACCCGTTCGTCACACTGGGTCCCTTTGGCATGGAAGTTAGTCCTGCGCATCGCCGATGACGATAAGAAACTGACTCTGTCGCAAGAAAAAGCAGCAGCGGGGGTCAACGATAGATTAAAAAAAGAAATTTTGCAAATTTTCTTGTGTCATGATTATCGCGGAAGGGAATTTCAGTGGTATTTTCCTCATCTATTTGGTGCCCCAAGGTGAGGAGTGTACCTCCTCGCGTGCACAATGTGCTCCCACTCGACTACAGGGGTTGTCCGTGCATGTACTGAACGCAGAGATTGCCTCTTGCCCGGCACGGGGCAAGAGAACGAAAGGAGGAGTTGGGCAAGGGGAGCAAAATTAAGCATTTTTACAGAGGAGAAGACACGAGGAACTACGGAGCATCTGGACAAAAGCCAAGGCTAAAGCCAAGTCTGTAACGCAGGGCCGTTGACGATACAATCCGATGAAACAATGCAATGCCAAGCCTTTCTTATTTTTATTTTTAACTTTTGCCTTTTCTAGAGCGTAGAAGCCACGATGACAGTGGACTGGCCTAAAGCAGAAAAGGGATGACGGCCAAGGGTGAGTGGCTGGTCGGTCCACTGCATTATTCATTCACGGTTCATATGCGGTGGTGATTTGCAAACAGTTTGCAAACTTTGTGTCGAGTAATTGTATGATGTGTCCATAGTGACTTTGAGAAAGAGCCTTGTGACGGGTGTTCTATCTCTGGAATGATGAATTCGTCTCAATGGACGGTCGCACGGTTTGCCTAATTGGCACGAGTCGAGTTCAGTCGCGTACAGCTCTAACAAAATATAGTGGCAAAGACAGCATGATTGACCACCAAACGGCTGCATTCTTGTTGCGCTTCTGCGCAGTTCAATTGCCTCTCTACTGTCTCCCGAGGCATTAGATCGGCATGCTTCAAACATAAAGGGGAGGGTTTCATCCGGTAGAAGAGGATAACACGGTAATGTGCAGTGATGCATTCCAGCGGCTGTAGGCGCGAATCCCATTGACCAGTACATACAAGTAGTTTAATCTACAGAAACTTGTCATGTAATCTATCGTGTATCTGGAAGTTTGCTGCCGGCCTATTGCCGTTTGACGGAGCAACGGCAACTCAAACTGTCAGGTTTTACCTGGTTTTGTTTTTTTGTTTTGCTTGGATTGATTGCGCAACCAATTCAGTTTGAAGTCACGCATTTGTGCATTGTAGTGTCTGATACATTGACGCAGTTACAAGTGTCTTCGCTTGAAAGGCCAAATACCATCGCCAAATGATATTATAATTCATCATGTTGACAAGATAGAATGGAATTGGCGACTTCTAGACAATCAGCTGTGTCGAAGCTCACTACTGCACCGCACTAGCAATACTATGCTTTTCTTTTTTTTCTTTCGTTAATTCCCTTGGGTCAATTGGCTGCTTTGCGGATGCCACGCCCGCAGGTAGAGGTGAATGATTCGCCAGAATGATTACGGGCTTTACAGGCACAAATGCGCTGATAACACACTGGGTCTTACCACTGTGCCACCCCTGTCAGTCAAGCTTCAGTGGCGGGCCGGTAGCGTTGATCAGCGGCGTTGTTTTACGCGTCAGGGGTGGCAGAGAGGAGCTAGGAGGAGAGAGAGGGGGGCGGCAATGTCCACCACACTTGTGCAGAAGGGAAATTAATTACTCGCTGCCAGCTTTTTTTTCATTCCCACTAATTTCTTTTATTTTTATTTAATTTTTCTCTTAGTGCGCTTGCCTGGAGAGATTGTCGGTCCTTGCACAGCCCCCAGGGTACTCCTTGGGCTACGCGCAATCCATCTCATTCCCATTCTGGTTCAGGCGGGTCCCCCCCCTAACCAATCCTAACCACTGCTAAGCCATCTCCCTGTAGCGGTCCCGCTTCACCCTATTCCCGCCTAGCTTAACCGTCCATTGACGACATTATTTTCCTTGTTCAGCACTCTCCTGGTCCTATTTTGTTAGGGGAGCACGCCTGTATTGCCAGCTCTGGCGTAACAATTTTTTATTGGAATTTTTTACTGGATTTATGTGTCTGCAGCACTTTTCTTCCTCATCTCCCACCCGCCCACCTTTTTCTCATCCTGCCCATCTCACGCCCCCTCCATTCCACTACGCAACACTCTTCCCAGTGCTTGATTGTAACATTAAACACTTCTTCTTCACCAACATTCAAAAAGGCATCTTTTTGTTTTTTTCTCCGACTCCTTCACTTCGCCATCTTCTTCCTTTAGAAGTGTCTATTTGTCCTCCATCGCAAGGCAAATAGTTGTTCTTTTCTCCATCTATCCAACCCACCAATTCATACAGTGGTCGTCTCTCCTTTTTTTAGACTTTTTTTTTTTAACCCATCAGGACTCTCTGTTCTTTTTTTAAACTCTTGGCCTCGTCCATCCACTCGCTTCAGCACAAGCAACTTCTCTTCTATTCGCAAAAGATTTTCTATTCGCACATCCTTCAAAATGTCTACTGAGGAAAAGACTCGCGTCTCTGGCGACGCTCCTCGCCAGTCGTCACCAATTCTCCCCGTCTCCAACCCAGTCGACAAGCCTCAACCTGCCGCTGCACCCATTCACCCGGCCGTCTACATTATGTGAGTTTGCGCGCGCATCCCATCCTCCAACGGCGCCTCGCTAACAGCTTATCCCAGCGCATGGATTGGTTTCAGTTCCTCCGTCATTCTCTTCAACAAGTGGTTGTTGGATACCCTCAAGTTCAGTACGTAGCTTACGCATAGTGAATGTGGCGTCATTTGTGGTCGACACCTCCTGACGCCGCAACGACCTTTTTCTTTTTTTTGTACGACGAGGAGAAAGCTAACCAAATTGACAGGATACCCCGTTATCCTCACCACCTACCACTTGACATTCGCGACGGTCGTCACCCAGGCTATGGCACGATGGACTACAATGCTTGATGGCCGCAAGTCGGTCAAGATGACTGGCCGCGTCTACCTGCGTGCCGTTGTTCCTATCGGTGTCTTCTTCAGCTTGAGTTTGATCTGCGGTAACTTGACCTACCTCTACCTCTCTGTCGCTTTCATCCAGATGCTCAAGGCAACCACCCCCGTCGCTGTCTTGCTGGCTTCTTGGTCTCTGGGTGTCTCCGCCCCCAACATGAAGCAGTTCCTCAACGTCTCTGCTATTGTTGTTGGTGTCATCATTGCCTCTATTGGCGAGATTGACTTCGTCGTCATTGGTGTCTTGCTCCAGCTTGCCGGTGTCATGTTTGAGGCTCTTCGTCTTACCATGGTCCAGCGCCTGCTCAGCTCTCCCGACTTGAAGATGGACCCTCTCGTCTCTCTCTACTACTTCGCCCCTATCTGCGCTGTCATGAACGGTGTTGTCGCTCTCATCTGGGAAGTCCCCAAGGCCAGCATGGCCGATGTCTACAACGTCGGTCTCTTCACCTTCTTCCTCAACGGTCTCTGCGCTTTCATGCTCAACGTCTCCGTCGTCTTCTTGGTACGTTTTAGACTTCTGTTCAAAATTTCGCTGCATTATGCTAACCTAAACCAACACAGATTGGCAAGACCTCTGCTGTCGTCCTTACTCTTTGCGGTGTTCTGAAGGATATTATGCTCGTCGGAGCTTCCATGATGATCTGGGGTACCCATGTCACTCCTCTACAGTTCTTCGGATACTCCATTGCTCTCGGTGGTATGGTCTACTACAAGCTCGGCTACGACCAGATCAAGGGCTACGCTGGTGAGGCCTCTCGCCAATGGGCCGAGTTCGGTGCTCGCAAGCCTGCGCTGCGCAAGATCACTCTCTTCGTCGGCACCTTCTTCTTCTTGGCTATCGTCTTCACCGGCTTGGCTCCCACTTATGCCCCTGCCTACGATCCTTCCAAGGCCATGGCCTTTGGCAAGACTGATGCCAACTAAGGGCAATGAACAAAATCGCAATTGAGGATATTACGTACAAAGTATCTTCATTGCAAGATGACTAGCAAAATTAATCTTCATCAGATGGCATACAGGCGTTTGGTTTAAGCGATAGAACGGGCTGTCGAAAGGGTGTTGTCATGTTTTGCAACTATTTCGATTGTGGCCAAATCAAGCTCGACGTATTTTTAAGTCAGCTTGTGTCTTTTTTTTTTATTCTTGTCTTTTTCTTTTATTAATTTGGAGACTTTGTTTCGAGAACTGAGGGGGGATGGTCTGGGAGAGGTTTTGATATGAGGAAAAGGATCTTTTTGTTAAAAACACTGGATGTATAATTAGCACCACAGAAGTTCATCTTTTTTTGCAGCGCTGAGCGCAAAGGGTTGAGCTTCGTTCTCAACCCATGAGTTGCATTACGAATAAAATAGACAAAAAATTCAAGCAAACATATAGAACCAGCCTGTCACCTGTGATGTTGGATGGCGTTGGTTTGCCTGACATTAGTAAACTTGAGTTCTTGTCGCTTCAAATCTTTGCTGTTCCCGTTGTCGCTGGTGGCAGTGGTTGAGAGACTGCAATCAACGCACATGTTCGGAACTGTTCACTGTGGAAATAGAAGACCGCGATGATTGGTAAGGTTGTGAATTTTGTATTTGAGTTTTTAAAAAATGAACCAATTTCATACTAAGCCCATTAAAAAAAAAACCCTCATGGTCCATGAAAAAATGCCATTCATGCATCCTCTTTACATCCCGCCAACTCCCTTTAACCGATAAACAATCTAAAAGCCTGTAAATTGTTAGTGCGTGTTTGATGATGGGGTAAAAACACCAGGAAAGATCTGGTGTGTTGCATTGTGAGATATCGTGGGACGTACGCAGAGGGGTGAAGAACCATCGGTTCTTGCCGCTGGTGTAACGCTCCTCAAGAACCTTCTTGACCGTCTTCTTGGCGTCCTCACGCTGGCTGACCTCCTTGAAGGTCTCGCCGGTGATGGCACCCTTGAGGCCCTCGAGCTCGAGCGTGTAACGGGTGGGCATCAAGTGGTTGTAGTTGATGACCTTGATGAAGGGCTTGACCTTGGAGCGCTTCTCCTGGCGGGCCTTGGACATGCGGCGGGTGATCTTGGAAGGGTAGCGCTCGATGCCGGCGACGACGGCGTGGCCGAAGGGGTGAGGCTTGTTGCCGTTGTCAACGGGCTGGATGATGACAACCTGGAGAAGTCAGTTTTTCTGTTCGTTGTCTTGCTATGTATTGTGTAGTTCCACGTCAATTGAATTGAAGCAGTAGTCGAGGTCCAAGTCAGAGTCAAAAGGGGGGTCCTGTAATTGTGCATTCCAAGTATGATCGTCCGTTGCTGCTCGTGTCGTGTCCGTCTAGATGTTGAATATTGAAAACTTCAATGGTGAACCTCGAATATCGAATCTTCAAATGTTGGAAAAGACATGACCGAATCAGATGTAACCCAACAAACTGCCACTCAATTCGTAAATTCATAATTCGGTCGTAAACGGCATCGTAGCTTCGCAGACGGACAATCTTTTCGTTGCACCAGTATCCCTTTTCGACTTGACCCTGACTTCAACCTTGACTTCCACGTCCACTTCGACATCGACATGCTGCACGCTGCATAATAATCCGTACCTTCTTGCCGGCATAGCGGCCTCGGGTGATGATGGCGACACGGCCGACCTTGAGGAACTTCATTTTATCCTACGGTGTGGTGGTCGGATTTCTATGATTCGAGGAGGGGGGGTATAGAGAAATTCGTCGGACGTCGTGAAGAGTGAGCCGAGATTTTGGGTGTATTTTTTCCTGTTTGTGGGTTGACAAATTTGGGGCAAGCGAGTGAGTGCGGCACGTGCATTGTCACGTGGCCTTCTCCCGCCAGAAAATTTCCCTCTCAACCCCCCAACTTGTGTCTACGCATTTGCTCTGAGCGTTGTATGTGCTTAGTCATTTTTCATCGATCCACTTTCAAGTTCCAACGCTTGGAGATGCTCATAGCTCAGACGCAGCATTAACACCTGTACTCCTGTCAACGTACACCATGCCTGCGCCGACATACATCATTTCAAGGGCTACTGACCCCATATTCGCCATCTTCATTGGCTTCTCTGCCGCCGCGCTGCGCATCAACCGCGAAGAAAAGGCTAAGGGCAGGACGGGCAGCCAGATCATCGACGATGGATTAAGGTAGGTTCACAACAATATAGTAGACGAGCACGATTGGGAGAGACGTGACTCAATTTGCAGCGCTAATATTCATGTGCACGCGTAGGCGCATCGGTCTATCCAAGAAATCCCAATAACCGAACGCGATACCTATATCTATATATGTTTCCCGAGATACCCAAAACGCCTCATTATGTACCAATATCCTTAATATGTACGGCTATGCCAGTTTATGCAGACAATACTATTTCAATGAATTAAACTCTGTCCAATTTTGGATTTAGGTGCTGTATGCAGGACCGTATTCCTTCTTCATAGCCTCGCGAACAATTTGTCCGCACAGCTTGGCTGTAGGGTTGACGCTGACTGCGAGGCCCTTGGCGACTTCGTTTCCGTATCGTCCGCCGAGGGCAAGGTCGTGTGAAGCAGCCTCCTCAAAGTTGAAACGCTTCCATCGCGACTCGCGACGGCTGTCATCCATGTCGAGGGAGCGGTCTTGCATCAACTTGGAGGTCTTGAGGTAGATGGCCGCTCGTTGCGTGTGAGCCAGAGACAACGTCTTGGCAGCGGTGGGAGACATGGAAGAGCGGAAAGATTCGGGCGTCAACAGGGAGATGGAGGTGTCGAGGTCCTTAAGTGCCGTGGCAGCAGCCTGGATTTTTTCATCCTGGTCGGGCTGTGTGATGAGAGGCATGGGCATGCCAGTCGTGTAGTTGAGCAGCATAGCGTCGCCGTATAGCCTGCGCATGATCTGGGCGCGGTTGTTGCGAGCGCTAGCATATTTGGGGTAGTCGGCAATGAGAGCGTCCAACTGAGCAATGCAGTCCTTGTAGCTGGCGATGGCAACATCGTCGGCGTCTTCGGACTCAGGCTTGCTCAGCTTGGTCTCTAGTTGCTGGATAGAAAGAATGATTGTGCGCTCTCGCTGGGAGACCTTGTCGTACTCGTCGGCGTCTGTGATTTGGGGGTCGCGGGGGAGGCGCTCGTCGAGGACAAGGTTGGATGCGGGGTTGGATTCAGGGTCTCGCATCTTTTCAAGGACGTTGACGTCTCGAGTGCTGAGGTCGATTGAAGCCATTGCGGATGTGGTTGCAGTGCAGTTATCAGGATAAAAGTTTAAGCAAAATAGAAAAGAATTGTGCCGTTGCGATTGCGAGCCTAGTTGTTGATGCAAGGAGGGGTAGACAATAAAAATATCTTGAAGAAGAAAAGAGTCGCAAGTCTCGGTTCGGTACAAAGTGAGGTAGAGTGCGGGATAGTCCGCAGTGGGTAACTGGAACAACGGGTATAAATGCCCTTGGTGGTGATGGGTAAGTGTATTCCCAGAGTGATAAAAATAAAGCCGTTGCCACCGAGTAACCAATGCGCTGTGTGTCGTAATTAAGAAAATGCGTGACGCTGATGGAATGCGTTTGCCTGGTTCGGCTCAAGCCAGTAGAGTAGAACTGGCGGGGAGATTTGCAAGCCGACGGTCTAGCAGAGAGACACTCTAGGCGGGCAAGGGCGGCTTATGGCGGCCACAGGGCAGAGAGTGCCGACACGACGGAGCGATTCCGCACGGCGGGAGATGCGGAGGATCCGGCGATGTGGGAAAGGACGGCGACCCGCACCTGCCGGACCCCCAAACAGGTAGTCTGCTCTTGCCCAACTAAAGGTTTTGTCAAGTGTACGTGATGAATGGTGATTGGGGTTTTTTTGTTTTGACGTTATTTCGTCTTTACTTCGTGGGTGTGTCAGTTGAGTGCCAAATGTCGATCGACGTAGCTATGGCATTCTACTACCCTGGAAATTTGATCATTTCAATTTAACTCCTAGGACAAGGATGGCCCCCTGTTTCCACGACATCCCTTTCCTGGGAAACCAAATAATATTGATAATAAAATGATAATAAAATACAACAAAAACGTAAACCATATACGAGCTGACGACGCAAAAAGGGTTCATCTATTTCCAATCAACCAAAAAAATAATACCCATTGCAGCCATGGTCAACCAAAAAAATAAAAATAAAAATAAAAAAGTTCCTGCTGTCGTCATACCGACTGCAGCCGCTGTGCATACCAACGGCCGCCTCTCACTAACAAAAACACACTCGGCCTAGAGCGCTCAGGCTGTGCGGCCCATTTCCGGCCTGTCACTCTCGGGATAATTTGGTCCAACTAGACAGCCCTGTTGAGATTTCCTGACCATTGTCTGGGACACCATTTGTTGGTGCCATTCTCATATATTAGACTAACTCTGTTCTCCCACACAGCTTTTACACCTTTCATCCATCCCATCCCATATACTCCAAGTCTCCTTCACCCTCATCTACACATATACACATACCCAAAATGGCTCCCTCTGCTATTTCTCCCGTGCAGCGCCCCCAAAATGGCACTGCCAACGGCACCCCAGACACCACTTTCGCCATCCAGCCCCCCGCCAACTTCACAGGTTACGACCACGTAACGTGGTGGGTAGGCAATGCCAAGCAGGCCGCCGCATACTACACCCAGCTCTTCGACTTCAAGGTCGAGGCATACCGTGGTCTGGAGACCGGCAGCCGCTTCTTCACCTCGTACGTCGTCTCTAACAACGACGTCCGCTTCGTCTTCACTTCCCCCATCCGTTCCGCCAAGTATCTCCCTGAGGATGAGTCCATCACTCCCGAGGAGAAGATCCTCCTCGAGCAAATGCACGCTCACCAGGAACGCCACGGTGACGCCGTCAAGGACGTCGCCTTTGAGGTAGACAACGTCGAAGCCGTCTACAACCGCGCCATCGCCGATGGTGACTCCATCTCCGTGCAGCCCCCCAAGACCATCATCGACGAGCAGCAGGGCTCCGTCACCACCGCCGTCATCCAGACCTACGGCGACACCACTCACACTCTCATCAACCGCTCAAATTTCACCGGACACTTCTTCCCCGGCTTCCGCGCCGGCAAGGCCACCACCTCCAACGTTACTATGCCTACTGTCCCTCTTGCCCGCATCGACCACTGCGTCGGTAACCAGGGCTGGAACGAGATGACCGAGGCTTGCGCTTTCTACGAGAAGTGCCTGGACTTCCACCGCTTCTGGTCCGTCGACGACAACCAAATCTCCACCGAGTTCTCTGCTCTCAGCTCCATCGTCATGGCTTCTCCCAACAACCTCGTCAAGATGCCCATCAACGAGCCCGCTCCCGGAAAGAAGAAGTCCCAGATTGAGGAGTACGTCATCTTCAACTCCGGCCCTGGAGTCCAGCACATCGCCCTCCTGACCAAGGACATCATCACCTCTGTATCTGCCCTGCGCTCCCGTGGCGTCGAGTTCATTAACGTTCCCTCTTCGTACTACGACACCATCCGCCACCGCCTCAAGACTGAGAAGCGCAACTGGGAACTCAAGGAGGACCTCGACACCATCCAGAAGCTCAACATCCTCATCGACTATGACGAGGGAGGCTACCTCCTCCAGCTCTTCACCAAGCCCCTCATGGACCGCCCTACCGTCTTCATTGAGATTATCCAGCGCAACGAGTTCGAGGGCTTCGGTGCCGGTAACTTCAAGAGTCTGTTCGAGGCTATTGAGCGTGAACAGGCTGAGCGTGGCAACTTGTAAGACAACCTCTGTGTGTTGAGTTGTCTAGGGTGAAAAAGTTGCATTTTCTTTATATCGAATTTCCTTTGTCCTCTACACGAAGCATGAGTTATCAGCAACGGTTTAATTGTTCTTATTGGCTAGTTTTTGTATTTCATTCATGAGACCACGGCGATGATGATCCCGTCGTTGGCTATTTGCTCTTTAGTTTATATTGGTTTTGAGGCATCATCTCTCACCTCTTTGGGTTTCTTGTTCATACATTACATGGGAAGCAGCTGGTCTCCATATGAGATTTGCCTAGCTTTTCATCAAACTAAAAAAGAATTGACAACAAATTTGAAACAAAACATTGCGTATGCATGTATTTGACGTACTGTGAATATTTAACAATGAAGTGACCGTTAAGTGAGGTTTCCCAAATGTGTGGAATACGTCGCCAATGTAGAAGGTGATTTCCCTTTATGCAGTGAGTCGCAGCTCGACAGTGTAGTGCCACTTTCATCGGCTTCCCACAGCCCGAATCTATGACCTAAAGGATGGGGCGGTATCAGCCCACGAAGTCGACCAGCATAGCACTGCTACATTTACATGTCGTTATCTGAATACATCTAGAGCTTGGCCTGTTCATCCGGTCTCAGCGTTCTCAAAGGAGGGCCACCTCTACTGCCATCGCCTGTCATAGAGCCTTCCTGAGAGCCTTCCGGAACCTTGAACCGCCATTTGCGGCGCAGTTCCTGTGACGCCTTGTTCTCATATACATCTGCAATGTAACGGCCCAGGACAGGCATGAACTTGAAAGAGCTTTATCGTAAAATTCGTATTAGTGTAGAATCAACAGAACGACGCGAAGAATGTGATGATGACTTACTGTCCAGCGCCTCCAGTAGCAAGGAAAAGTCCGTCAAGTAGCGGGTGTCTGTCCACGATGAAGTCGCCTTCAGGCGTGTCAGAATACCAACACATACGCTTTGTAAACCAGGGGCGGTCAGCAAATTGAGGCACCAGTTGGCGCAGTCCATCCCGAAGGCCATCCGCTCCATCATCTGGTAACCAACCTGACGCCGCATTGTTCCTGTCGAGCATTGGGGAGGAGACAACCCGGCTCTCTCCTTCTACTGGCACAGATGTCGCAAAGCCGTACCCATGGCGAACGACTTTGAGGAGATTTCGTCTACTGTGGTTCTTTGGGTACGGTGGAAAGACAAACAGGCCGGTACTCCAGTTCTGAATAACCGGCATGCCCTCCAAAGAACGGCATTCCTCATCACTTAGCTCCACGAAGCCGACAGACTGACCGGAAGCTGTAGTGGCGTGGCTCATTGGCAGAATACGGTTAGTCCACGCTCCTGTAGACAGTATCACTTGCGAGGCGATTACAGGCCCTCCCTGGGCAACATTGACTCCCACAACCTTACTATTTTGGGTGCGAAGTGATGTGACTCTTCCACGGGGCCCGGTGAGAAAGCTGACACCAGCCTGGCTGCACTCTTGGGCCAGTTGACGGACAGCAGCCTCTGCATCTGCCCAACCGTCTTCGGGATTGATGTAAGCGACAACACCATCCATGTTAGCCGGGAAGTTCCTATACATCCTCTTCAAAGCAATAGCATCAGTAAGCTCGGCCTTGGTATCGCCAAACTTATTGTTCATCTCCTGGGTCTTCTCAAAGTACGTCATGTTCCCTGTTTTATCCGCCAACATGGCGAAGCCCGAGGGATAGAAGTGGTTTTTGTATCTCGAGTTCCACTCTATGAGGGCTTCCCTCGCCATCTTTGCGTATAGTTCGTCCCCATATTCAACACGGATGATCCTTGAAATGTCCACACTGCTACCATCTGGAACAGGGGCTTGGTAGCGATCCAACACAGTAATGTCGGTATAGCCGCGACTGTTCAACTCCAGTGCGGTCGAGAGGCCGAATATGCCGGCTCCGACGATAAGAATGGAATCATCCTTGTTGCGGTTGGGTGGGGATAGCATCCTGGGCCGAGAGTTATACAGGAAATGAACAAGACTTTGCAAGTGGAAGTTAGAGGATCGTACCTCAGCGCCTGAAATATCAGAGACAGTTGCACGCGTTCTCAGATTCGTCTGCACCTGTGAATTGTATACTTGTTCAACCACTTGACGTGTCTCCATACAACATGAATCAGCCGATCGATCACTCGATACCTTCACGTGACACTTGGTACCTCTGTGGCACCTACGGAAAAGATTAATATATATCAAGGCCCAGGTTAGTCTCAGGAACATATTAATTGCGGCCGATAACGGAAGTTGTCGGTGTGAATCAACAGGAAAGGAGCAATTTAGAAGTAAGTACTGATGTTATGCCCTACTTTCCGCCTACAATCCAAGTAAGCTATTTTCATGTAAGAAACCAGAAAAAACCGAGTATAAGTTAGCTGTCTCTATAGTTATCCTATAGTATTTGGCAAACATTGTCTAATAAATAGCTATCATTAGTGGCTGAGAGATGCCTTCGTCAGAATATGGGGTTGTAAAGTTGCTGAGGTTGGCAAAACAGGCCTCATCTGTTTGGATGCGGATAATGGTGACTTTGATGACGGCTCGGATATTTCTGATGACAACGGTATACTTGTTACTTGTTGGTATTCATTATATTGAAAAGGCGCTCCTGCAATTGGGGCCATCTGTATTTGATATTGAATATATATTTGTCAAAAGAAAAAAGAAATCGCCTCATCTGACGCCTGGTATGCTGTTTTGTTCTAGCCTGTAATCCTTCCTTCACGTCTTTGTCACTTCGTATCCATGTCCAAGGGAACAACGCCACCCTGTTAAATTTGAAACCGCCCGCTTCTACTTTTACAATCAGTCCACCATCATGGCATTTCCATTGGTATGGCCATTCATCCCTTCTTCCATCAGGGGTTCATGCTGCACATTACTTTGGCATCCAGGACAGTTGTGAATCACCTCGTGGGCAAACACATCGCAATCAATGCAGAAGTGATTGCCACACACTTCGCAGGCGTATCTGGAGCTTTCGCTCACGCCCTTCGCCTTGGAGTTACGCCCTGAATCATCGTCGTCCTTTTGCTTCTCTGCCGCCGCTGCTTTGGCTCCTTTGGCAGCGTCTGGGAATGGACATTGGCATGAAAAGCAGGCAGATGACTTCTCTGCCTCTTTCCATGACACTTCGACCCAGTTGCGTAAAGGAAACAGGTGATGGTATGAACGAGCCAAATGCGTGGACAAAATCAATGTGAGTCCGCACGATGGACACTCCGTAGGTAGTCGACAGACCCTTGAGCCGCATCTTGTGCACAGGTAGCCCTCCCTAAAGGGTTTATTGTGACAGGCACAGTAGCTCGTTGTCCCGGACGGCGCAAGAGTACGTGATGGGAATCCCATCATCAGCAGGCTGGCCATGCTTTGCTCTTGTGTGCTTGTCACTGGCGGTGTCGTAGATGCCAACAACAGCTCCTTGAAGTGGACTTCATCCATTGCCACATTGTACTGAGACTCGTCGCCTCCGTTCGTTCTCGAGCATAATTCGGCACAGATAGCAACCTGCGCGGACAATCCTACAATCGATACCCGTATTCGATCCGTTATTAAACTGTTGATCGTTTCATGAATGTCTCCAGGGTCGCTCGATAGCAATGCGCCGTAAACGATGAGCACTTCTCGTGTACCGTGGGATGGTGCGTGACTGTTACAATTAGACTCATCCTCTCTTCAAGAAGTACAACAATGCACCAGCCAAACTTACAACAGTGCTCCTCGACACATCTCTAGCGCATTCTGCAAACTCGGGCTGCCCTGCGTATCTTGGTTTTCCAGCTCCTTCAAGCGTTCCAAATGTTCTGCTGGATTGCCACTGAGATCGCTCACGCGCACCGCAACTCCATCGCGCATGCCAATGATACCCAGCTGTGAAATAGGGTTCTGCTCGAAGTACTCCTTCACAAACGCCGCCGCAAAGCTCAGCGTCAGCCTGTACCGCGTCGGTAACAGATCCTTCTCCGCCATGGCAAACGACATGTCCAGTACCAAGATCAAATGCCGTATTATACCTCGCTGGAGCGGCGTCGTATCCTTCATCAGGCGGCGTCGCTTTTCTGCCTCGAGCAGCGACAGGTTCAGCACGCCGTCCTGGTCCTCCTCGGGCAGACCAGTCTCCCATGTTCGCTTCGATTGTTCCCACGCCTGTGCAGCATTTCTATTCTTTTTCTTCTTGCGCGATCGAGAGCTCTTTCCCCCTCGCGAAGGCCGTTCGTCTTGCTCTTGTGGTTCTTCGTCCGACAGATTATGATCCATGAGGTCGTCGTCTGACATGTCGCCAGCGACGAATTCGTCGTCTGAGCCCGCCATGGTGACTATCTAGATGGGCCAATCCGCTCGAGCTGCAAGGACTGGTTCGTGGTGGCGGTGGTGGGTGGTGGTTTGCAGCTTAGCAATGGTCGATGTTGATGCAGAGTGCACGTTCAGCAAAATGTGGAACAGCAGCAACACTATGACGAGGCTACGCAGCACTCCCGCAGCCTCGCAAGCCCTCCATCAACCAACTACTGGCAGACCGTTGATTAATTACATATGTCGCCTGCTGCTTCTAGTCTCTCGTTTGATGTTTACTACATTTCACAGTCCAGCCATCACTGCTTTAAATCTGGTATATAGTATATTTAATGAATCTGTCTAGCAACGAAGTCGCCAGCAGCATCCTTTCATCTGCATAGACATTAAACGCTTCGCCGGGGTATACTACAGACATCTTTGTCCTAAATCCATACAAGCTGTCGGCCAGATCTAGCATCCAGCTTACCATCCATAAAAAGATAGACAAACCGTCCGAAACAATGAGTCTCCTCTTGGACATTGTAATAAATGTTCCATGTCGCATAAGCTCCTGACTCACATGCAAATCTCGTAATTCTCCCAATACCCAAACAATTAAATTGAACAACGAAGGAGCCAGGTCACTCTTAGCCACATCGACGGCACTCAGAACGACCCTGCACTGTAATGCTCTTGCTTCGTTTTCGTTGTATTAAGTTGCATCCACATCATAACGTTCCCGTAAACTCCTGCTTCGTCTCGATCGTCATCCTCTCGAGGGGCATGAGGCGTGAAAAAAAAAAATTGAAAAAAAAATTGTAACAAAAATGATAAAAAGAAAAAAGAAAACAGTTGCTACCCATCAACGCCGGTACACCGCGAGATACAAGCACAATGATACCAAGCTGGGGTTAAGAGTAGCTTGGGTCGACAGGCATGGGCCAGTCATCTTCCGTGATGCTGGACCAGAATGTCCAAACAGCAACGACAGAGAGTAGCGTGAATAGTGTTTCGAACAGGGCGCCGTCGATCTTGCCGCTGGTACCATCGCAAATGTATTTGCTGATGATGTAGTTGAAAATTTGACCAATGGCGAAAAGGAGGGCTGCTGCGACCAGGTAGAGCATAGGGCGGGTCTCTCCCAGGACACGGAGAACTAAGATGGTCTCGAGGACGAAGAAGGCGACCAGGAAGATGAGAGGAACCAGCTGGTACAGGACATAGAGGGCGGTGTGTCGGTTGGGCAGGTCGTAGCTTGAGTTCCAATAGTTGGTCCAGTGTAATCCTGTGTCGAGGCCAATGTAGCCCGTTCCAATCAGTAGAGCAGCAGCAGATACCAAGACAAGACCGAGAGAAGCCGGGGTTCCGTCGTCGAGAAGCTGGTAGCCAACTACCGCGTTAAGCATCAAAATCCATGTCGTAGCAGTAATTAGTCCAATGTGGACTGCACTGAAAGCCTGTGATACGGGATTAGAGTAGGCATTGCATTTCCATAACGCCATTCACTTACAATTCGAGCCTTCTCATTGAGGGGGAATACTCCTACAGAGAAGATCTCGCAGATGCTGATAAGAATGTATCCAATGAGGAAAAACTGCATCTCCCTGTAAATTACCATGTTAGATGTACTCAAGTCAAGGGTTTTAATGCGACTAACCTTCGACCAACAGCAGCCTTCTTTCTGTCTGACTTGAGCAACAGGAAAATTGCTGTTACGATTGCGGCGCCGCAGAGAAGAATAGATCCCAAGTTACCCAGGTGTCGGCCATGGCTGAGAGAGATACCCGTCAATTGACAACCACCCCATGGTCCTTGCTGAGTGTGACTGGGTGATATTAACTATTGCTTGATGTTAGCAACCTGGCCAATAGAGGCATCCGACCGTATAACAAAGTCGTTATGGACATACATTGCAGATGGGCAAGGTTGAGTCCTTGCAAAAGTCCTAAAGATAGACAGGTCAGTATTGGGTTGCCCGTATTTACATTGTTGACAGTGTTTACACACATTGAATTTTCCAAAGTCCGTGCTGCCCATAGTGACTAAAATTGGTCTGGTCCGATCACAAAGCTAATAACAATGCCAGCGGGCCAGAAAAATGTTGCAGTCGGACGTCGAATGGATCCACGTCGCGACGGCCAGAAGTTGCTTGTTGACAAGTCGGTGAGTAGCTAGGGTGGTTGGTTACAAGCTGGCTGTCCGACGATATCCCTCCCAATCGGCTGCCAAAAATATATCGATACGTCGATTGGCGGCAGACGAGCAAAATTGGCACTGTTTTTAAGTGACTGGCAGTCTGTTGGTGGTGAGGCGACGTCGAGTTGGGTTATTTGCGACGGATGACAAGAGCGTCTCGACGGGGCTGATGGCGATGTTTTGAAAAGGGTTGAGTTGAAGGTATCGCAACGACGATGAGAAATTCGAGTTGAAACGGACGGCAGGACGGGAGGATGAGACTGCAAAGACTGCAAAACTTGGCAGCAAGCAAAGGAACAAGCCCGTGAGGAGAGGAGTGGGCGGTAATTTGGTTTGGAGGTGGGAAGGAGAAGAGAGGATTTCAGTGTCTGGGACGCAGGGCGGCGCCACTGATGGGCAATAATTAAAAGGAAAGGCAGGTACGACCAGCAAAGGAAGGGCCGGGGTTGGAAGACAGGCCTGGCCACCAAACCACGCCAGACCAGGAAGGAAGCAGGGCATTGCGCAGTGCTGACTGGCCAGGGTGGAGCCGCCATCGAGGCTAGGTGCCCCAGCAACAGAGGCGATTGGTCGCTGCTGTAATTACGACCCTCCCAATGCGCCTGGGCAATGTGGGGAGCCGACAGATTGCAGTGCACCATTTAGTGATTATTGCGTTTTCCAGTTGCATTACCACTGACGAATTATTATTTTATTTCTTTTTTCGTTCTCATCAGAGAAACTACTGGTGTCTATCCGCTCCATCGTGTCGATTTTTATGCCGAGACACACATATCAGATTCATTTGGTTCTTTACCAAGTCTCTGATCCAGTACTGCCCTGTACCATAGAGTCCCATGGCCTGTACACGTAGCTCTATGCGCTGTACATTCTCCCAAAACTTGGCTGGGCCTGCGCCACCAGTGGCCAAGTAACCTTTCTCTTGTGCCCAAGAATAGATACCATGGCACGGTATACTTTCTTATACTGCGGCGGAATACCTAATACCGGTACCTAACTTCATGTAGATGTAGAGCAGGCAGCGTTATGCCTGGAGTTGGCGATATCCCAGCCAACCAGCATTGCAGCATTTGCCGAGCTGTAGCCACATTGCACAACCTGTCTTGGATTTCTTGGTTTGTCACATACACAGATCTTGTGCGATGGGTCTCTTTGTATTTATGCCGCGACATGCAATGCCAATACTGTCATTTGCTAGCAGTCTACTAGTAATAAGCACCCTACTGCGCATGTACAGTGATGCGCTTGCATAATTGAAAACCTTACATTTTTGCTTCTATTTTCTGCATCAGAAAGCATCCCTTGGGCTGACATGACTGAGGAGGCTGAATGTAGTGCAGGTACATTGAGTGCCATGCCATGCACTAAGCTACGCTAAACTGACACAAAGCGAGGCTGGAATGGATAAGCCAATGGCATTAGACATGACATTTGCGCACAAGTTGCAACCGATTTGTACCTTTCAAGGTTTTAGGGCACTCTCATTGGAATATTTCGATTTTTCGCACTTACTGTAATGCAGTCATGATAAGAGTCTAATTTAACCGCGCATGGACACGGGCACAAAGTTTCTTGCTTTGCTTGGGAACTAGGCCGCAAAACATGCTGGACGACCATATTTTAAAATTAGAGCGGAGCCGGCATCTGTGTGGCGCAAATTGGCCCTTCCGCTGCCCCTGGCTAGTGCCATTTTGGTGCCATTTGGTGTATTTGGTCCGCTGGTGCCACAAACCATGCGACGCGGTACTACGACAAGACCAATGACTTCATCGCTAGAGCACTCCGGTACTGTACTAAGTAATAACTGGTAGTAGACATCTTGGCAGTCTTCAAGAGACACAGTATCCCTATAATTAAATTTAAAAAAAAAAAAAAACATGCAATAACTTCTAATCTCTCGCAGATGTCTCTTTTTTTTTTTTGGTACTTTTGTACTTTTGTGTAAGTGCATTGAATAAATTCTCAGTCATGTCCCTCGCCGACCTTGCAGCTCCTCGAGGATCCTCGGGTTTCTGGTCCGTTTCAGCCTCGACCAGCTAGCGAAACCTCATTGCAGGATCGACCTGTCACAAATAAATGTTTCAAAATTCACAATATTCTGATTTCACATGACGGACAACCCATTTGACAGCAGTTTTGTCTACGTAGATTATGTCTCTCCCGTGTCGTGGTCCCAGACCATGTATCTTATGTCAGAGAGAGTGTCTCTGAGCCCGAGTCAGATGCGTCAACGGTGAAGAAACCAGAGTGAGAGGTGACTCTTGTTCATTTACAGGTGCTATCACATCTAGGTGCAATTGCTTGGGCTCAGTACGCTCGGCACATCTACGAGCAGTCAAGTAGATATGTACAAATTGTGTCATGTCGAACTACAGGGTAGTTTATTTTCACTAGCCAATCTTTACATTGATATTGTCACAAAATTTGGATTAATGTTCCCTCGAATATAAATGTTGCACCAACTGGGTATGTTGAACATAACTAACGAAGCAATGTACTAGGATGAAAGGCATGTTTGGGTGTGGTATAGTTGCTGCATGTCTACCCAACACTAACACCAAAGAAAGCACAGCAATTGAAATTCAGTTAGACCTCCGGTAGCAAAGACAAACAGAGTTCGAGGGGAAGGTAAGTGGCCGAAACATAGTACCATCAGCTTATTTTTAACCAAATCTCGTTGCTGTAAGTGGGATGAAAGCATTTGAAAATGGGCATAACCGTCATAAACAAAATAACCCATCGCTAATCACTTCAAGATCTCACCCGCTATTTTACAACGGCCGCCTCGGATATATGTGGGCTATGCCCAGGCCGCGAGTGATATCATTGCTCCCGCAAAAATACGACTCTTCGGGTCCTTAGGGTACAGTACATCAGTGGCCTTTCGAGTGGCAAGGCCACTAAACCTCAAGGTTGGACTGCTGTGGACCGCTGAACCAGGTGAGATGCAAAAGAGTGGAGCACCGTCTTAGGCGGTGTCTTGAGTGTTGAGTGTGCTGAAGCTGAACTATTGTCCGCTGAAAAAGACCAAAGCTGCACGTTGCAGACCGAAGATCACTGAAAAATTGACATTGATGTTAGTAGCCCAAACCACTGGAGCTACAAACAGGGGTCCATCCACTGTGGCAATTGAGCAACGCGTGCTAAGGACTCGCTGAATGCTCCCCGCCGTGTATGTAGCTGCAGCCCCTGAATCGAGCACCGCCGATAACGAGCGCCAATTGCCTCCTGTACGGATAAGGAACAAGATAATATGACGCTCATCTTACCCAAGCCAGAGCATAACCCGTCCAACAGCATTTGAGTTTCTGTCCTTTCATCAATCAACCATCTCACCCATCGTCAGTCGTTTTCACCATCTCCAGGGTCATTGTCCATAATTATTCTCTCCTTTACTCCACGATAGCCTTTCTGCAACTCCCCACAGATCTAGACAACAGCGTTGCAATTCCTCCACCCCACGTTGGATTTACTACTGATAGTTCAGACTATCGTCTATTCGGGGGCTTTTTTTTTGGAGGGTGACATATTCCCAAATCAACTGAAGAGAAGACAGCTGCATTATCACGGTACTCACAAGCGAATGCAACTGTCAACTTTGTGTGCATAATTGTTCGCCTGTCTTGATCATATTTCAGCGACACTACCCCCGAAACCATTGTCCGGGCAGCATCATAGTGCGTCGCTACTGCAAGGACAAAAGGAAAATCCAGAGGAAATCCACTTGAGGATTATCGAACCAACGCTAGACACAGAGACAAGCCGTCGGATGACCAGGCTACTTGTGAACGCACATCGCCCTGCCCTTGCCCAGTACCCCCGCTATCGCTAGGTCATCTGGCGTTTGCACTCGGCTCACCACCACACTGAAGCCTACAGGCGGCGTCATTCACGAAGCCTTCCGGCCCCATCCGCCAAAAAAAAAAAAACCGAGTGTCGTTTTGGGCGAACACCAGACCCATATTGGCTCCGCATGACACCGTCACCATCGGGCATCCGCTTCTGACCTCTTTCATCCGCTTCAACAACCCGAGTCCTTGATTAGGTAGAGTTGCAGGTGGGCGCTGCTGCATCAGCCCCCATATCCATCAAAATTCCTCCTCAACAAGGCACCCGTGTTCCTTCCAACATTCCTCTCCGGACCATTCCCTCTCGCACCAGCTCAGACAACAACGCTACTTCTGCATCTCCATTGTCTGCCAACTCGCATCACGGAAACCCTGCTCGCCGGCCATCATTTGGTTCCGAGTCATCCTGGACCGACACGGGTGACATAGGCGAGCAGCTCGACGACGACGACCCGGTCCGCCTACAACTTCCCGACAACGTCGAAGAGGAACTCCTTGCCGGCGTCTCGGGGCGACAACGTCGTCAAAAGAAAGTCCGCATCTACGAACCTTCCCCGAAGCGACACGATCGTTCTCTGTCCCAACCCCGCACCATTGACAAAGAAGCCATCCAAATCCCCAATATTCGACCACCGCGACCATCCGCGGGCCAACGGGTCGTTGGATTCATCATGGCTGGACCATCCGGGGCCGTCCACGGCCTCACCGGCAAGGCATTATTGTGCGTGACACGCTGCCCTTCATCACGATTGGCTGTGATTTAAACGTAATGACCAATGCTAACTGTTACCAGGTATTTTACAAGTATATTTGTATCGCTAGGTGTATTTCTTTTCGGATATGACCAAGGTGTTATGTCGGGCATCATTACGTACGGCTACCCCATTCCCATCGTCGCCATAGACTGTAACTAACGCCGCTTGCAAAGCGGCCCATATTTTATAGACTATTTCGACCACCCCTCAAAGGCCCATGTGGGAACCATGGTTGCCATTCTGGAGATTGGTGCCTTCATTTCCTCTCTGATAGTTGGTCGCGTGGGCGATATCATTGGCCGCCGACGAACCATTCTCTACGGATCTTGCATTTTCTTCGTTGGTGGATTGCTTCAGACGCTAGCTACCTCCATGACCATGATGATGTTTGGCCGCATCATTGCTGGTTTTGGAGTTGGTATGCTGTCCACTATTGTGCCAGTCTACCAATCGGAGATTTCGCCGCCACACAACCGAGGCAAGTTGGCTTGCATCGAGTTTTCTGGTAACATTATTGGTTACACCACATCGGTATGGGTTGACTACGGCTGTGGTTATATTGAGAGTGATATGTCGTGGCGCATCCCTCTTTTCATGCAGTGCATCATGGGAGCCTTGCTGGGTCTTGGAAGCCTGATTATCGTGGAGTCTCCCAGGTAAGGACATTAAGATGGTACCTCTCGACCGTTTACTTTCGCTGACTAACACGTTTTAGATGGCTGCTCGACAACGATCATGACGAAGAAGGAATGGTTGTCATTGCGAACCTCTATGGTGGTGGCGATATTCACGACCAGAATGCTCGGGAGGAATACAAGGAAATCAAGATGAACGTCCTTCTCCAACGCCAAGAAGGCGAGCGTTCGTACAGCGACATGTTCCGTCGGTACCGCTACCGAGTTCTCATTGCCATGTCGGCGCAAGCGCTAGCCCAACTCAACGGCATTAATGTCATATCTTACTACGCCCCATACGTTTTTGAGTCAGCTGGATGGCATGGTCATGACGCTGTGCTCATGACTGGGTTGAACGGAATCACCTACTTCCTGTCTACAATCCCACCATGGTACCTAGTTGATCGATGGGGCAGACGGCCCATTCTGCTCTCTGGAGCTGTTGCCATGGCGATCTCGCTTTCTCTCATCTCATACTTTATCTACTTGGATGTCAAATGGACCCCGCGCATGGTCGTTGTATTCGTCATGATATACAACGCTGCATTTGGATACTCCTGGGGACCCATTCCATGGCTTTATCCGCCTGAGATTTTGCCTCTCAGCATCCGATCCAAGGGCGCCAGTCTGTCCACGGCTACAAACTGGGCATTCAACTGGCTAGTTGGTGAGATGACTCCCATTCTACAAGAATGGATCAAATGGAGGTTGTATCTTCTCCATGCATTTTCCTGCGTTGTCAGTTTCGTAATTGGTAAGCCCAATTAGCCTGCACTCTAACTACTTAACCTTTACTAACATTACCACAGTATACTTTCTGTATCCAGAAACTTGCGGTGTACGCTTAGAAGAGATGGACTCACTCTTTGGCGACGCCAGCACCATCATGGGCACACCATCCATCCACGATGAAGCTGGATCCCTTATGCGAGGCGGATCACCTATAGGCTCAGCCCGCGGAGGACAACCGGGTGGCATCCCGGGTCTGTCTCTGGGCGCTGCCTTGGATGACGATGACGACAATAAGTCCCAACTTCAAACTAGCGGAGGTGAGGACCGAAGCGTTGGCGGCTGGCTGTCTAGAGTGGTTGGACGAGGACGAGGCAGCAGCCAGAGCAGTGGCCAAGGGCGCTATACTCCTATTGGACAAGAAGAAGAAGGCAACAGACATGACGGCTGAGGAAGCAAAGCATTCAACATGAGATTGAGGTACGTGAATAGAGAGAAAAGGCTGCACAGCTTCCTTTTTAGACTGGTATGAGGGCAAAGACGTGGATTGGCGGTGGAATTAGAATCATGAGCCGTATGCAGAGCGCTAAGCGGCCTGGATGGCAGTCTGTGTCCATGACTGTCGGCGTTTTTGCAAATTGGGGGTTTGAATACATACGCATGTTAAACAGTAATATTCCAACTTGATCGTCGGGGTTTCACGATTAACAAAACTATTTTCTATCGTCCTCATTGCTGTTACTTGTGAAGCTTCAAGCCGTAGACGAAGTGGAAGTGGCCCGTGCGTTGTACCAACCATGACATCGTTAGCTCAGGGTCTCATGAAATATTCCACCTTCACCAGCGGCTGCATCTCCAGCGCAGCAAACCATGATGCAGGCTAATTCGGACATAACACACGCCTATCGGCACCTATACCGCGGCCTATTAAAAGCAGTACAATATTCTTCGCCAGCCCGCTACGTGGCTCGCGACCAGCTACGCGCCGCATTCAGAGAACACCCCTCTACCACAGGCTTAGACGCCGAGGCAGTGAAGAGAACGAAATGGTTCTTGGATGCTGCGGCGAAGGAGAGGGGGATGGAGCATAGGATTTTGAAGAATTTGATTCAAGTGCGGTTGTGGGAGTGGAGGGGGGCGAGGAAATGGAAGAAGCATCTGCATGAGGCTAAGTCCAAGTGAGTACTCTGTCTGACGGCTAAGATGGGATGCTAACTGTGTAGGTCGCATTTAACGGATGTGAAGGGCGGTGCATCGAAGCATTATGAAATGACTGTTGCGATGCTCAATAAAAGTATGGGATTATGTCTGAGATGAAGAGCATGGCTTGTATTATGTTGTATATCAGAGGCGTTGGGAGTACTTGTTTGGGATTGAGATTTAGATTCGTAACTATTTCATCTATTTGAGCGGTTGCTCTTGCTATTGTACATGACATTGTGCCATTGAATTAAACCAAACGCCTTTTTTTGTTGAAATGCATTACAAGATTATGTACAGTGTAGCCGATTTAGTCGGATGCAGAAGAAACATCGATACCAATCTCTTCGAGCAGAAGGTCGTCCATCTTGGAGTTATCTCTGGCATAGACCCAGGCTCCGTGACCGCCTCCTTCCTTCTCGCCCTGGCCGTCACCAACAGTACACCAATCGTATCGCTTGGGACCGGACGTAGGAGACGATAGCCAGATTTGCTTGTTCGGAGGTTGCTTGTTGATGACGTAGATGCGGTTACCGGGGAGGGTGAGGGTCATGACTCCAGACTGGGACAGTTAGTGTGATACTCAAGCGATTGAGGACGGGTGTCGTACGGAGAACTCAACGTCCAGATCCTCCCTTGTCTCTTGTAGATCTTCAAATTTTGTAAGGACAGTCTCGAGGTATTCGTCCGCTAGCTCGTGGTACTCTGACTCAGAGAGCTCCGCGATGGCGAAGCTGCCGTGGGAGCTAGCGGCCTTGCTGGGGCCATCGGTGGGCATGACGCCGAGGCGAGGCGCGCATATTGAGAATTCGCGAATGGACGGCAGTGAGGGCTTTGGTAGTCTGGAGATGTAGCTTGGCCGGATGGCTCGTGAGCTTTGGAGGGTCCGAGAGACCAGTCGAGAGGTCTTTGTGAAGGCTCGTTGCGACATGTTGATGGGGCGCAGGGGTGGATGATAATTTTGGGATGAAGTCGTCGGTAGGTGGGATTATTGGTGATTTTTGTAGACCATGGCAGGGCTTGGTGGTTGCACAATGCGAAAGAGGTTTTGACTGAGCTCGCCATTGGAGGTTCAGCGGAGAGCTTTGGCAACAGGCTGTAGTGGAGTTGGCCCGAGCGTCACTTCGTCATTTGGTGCACAATGGGCCATTCAACCCCCCACCCGTTCATGATTTATTACCATCATTTGTATTATGCTTCTTGGTTCAAGTTTGTCCGTAGAGCGCTGAAGCTATCTATGACATGAATGGCGTCCTTGCGGTGGATTTTCAAATAGGCGCGAATGGCGGGGAGTTCGTACTGTGTCCGCAAGACAACCCACCATCGTCTTCCGTGGATGTGCGAATACCAGATATAGAACAGTGCAAGGGCAACAGGATCCCTCTGCTCGATAGCTAGCTGCAAAGGCCGTGGAATGCAGTCAATTACCGCAAAGATGCGGTAGAATGGTAATTTGTCGGATTGGGCCTCAAGCAGCGGCGACAATGCATGCGCGAAGCTCCAATAGATATTGTTGTCTGGCGAAGAGTCTTGATCGATCCCGCACAGCTCCGCTAGGGCTTCTGGTATTCCATCTGCGCCTTTCTCTGGAAGTTGTTGACGGCACGTGGAACTGCTCGCAAACGTCTTGGACAGGAAGTGGAAGACGCTCGTGGACCTCATCGGGTCAACGATTGCCCATAGGGCCATGCCGCTTTCCTTCAGCCGCAGCCATTGCAAATCTGATCCGTCTGTTGTCTTGAGTGGCCAAGCTTCCTTGTAAGAGGATGCGTCAACTGCGGCGAATGAGAGCGTGGTCAACAGGATGGCTGTGGCCCAAATGGCATCTTTGTGGGCTTCATCTATTGGCCGTCTAAGCCATGTACTGAATAGTGAAGTACCTTGGAAAGCGTGGTAGGCTTCTCGTCCTGAAAGGCGATGAGGAGACTCGGAAGCTAGATTATGGCTGTGGGCGGCTGTGATTGCAAGGACTGCGTGCATCAAAGCAGGACACTTAAAGAGTCAGTCACTGTTCCCAGAACAACATGATATGCGGATGAAGATTTGGCGACATCAGTATCACAGGCATTACGCACGACTCACAGTGAATGAATCGGCAAGCAACTTGCCCTCATAAACATCCACAAACTCTTCGCCTCCTAATGAGAGTATAGTGTGATGTCGGAATCTATTAAACAGCTCCTGATCTTGTATATCAAGACTGAAAGAAACCGTGCCATTGGCTATCCAGACTGCGTTGCTAACCGCAGGGCGCAATGGAGCCAGCTTCATTAAACGTGGTTTTGACCGCTTTGAGGCTTCGTGCTGATGCATGGGCTGGAGATCAGCTGTGTTGGCTACAAAGTTGCAACGAACCCCATATACACTGCATCGCTTACACTGGGGTCTAGTCTCGTCGCACTAGAGCGGCATTCAGTTCAAACATTCATCTATGGGTAGTGTGAGACCAACCTTGACTTTGCGTAGTTTGCAATTTCGACAGCCGTATCTGGACAGACGTCGCTTCATTGTCTCCGAGACGCAGGTCAGGACGTGCACCAGTGTTTATTATTGGAGGCAACGATTAATTGTGAAGCCATCAAACATAGACACCGAATCAGGTTCAGAATTTGCCTGCCATGTAAGTTGTTTGTACCCTTTACACTGCGTCACCATTCGTTGCTGCTGCCACACCCTAATGCAGCGGAGTCTCTTATCTCCGATAACCCCGGACGCTGCCGCAGCCTGCTGCTGTTTGACTTCCCTGGTTCGGAGTCCACGCCATATTATTGGTTGACTGATAGTAAAATTGACCAGGGATAAGAATCCTACTGAAATGGTGGCTTCTCTACCAATGTAAGCCATGTGCAGCCACATACCCATCCTGGCCAAGGCTGAACCCTATGAAAAGATCTTCTGACCTCGATTCAGCACTTACCTTCATCTCGGACTCGAAATGATCTCATTGGTTGAATATAACCAGCTTCGTCATGTTGAAACCTGATGTAGGTGCTTTTGTAGATTCAAAATGCCTATAAATAGTGATGAGTGTCTACCAACATGAAGTCCATTAGTGCGAGTCTTCGTCTCCTCCTCAAGTAAACAGCACTCATCCACCATGGTCTCTCTATCAACAGTCACCGCGTCCAATGCACGTCTCTCCACTACATTGTCAAAGTACACTGCCGTCTTCGTAGGCGGCACTTCTGGCATTGGAAAAGAAACTGCCCGAGCACTAGTCGCCTCAGGCACGAAATGCAAAATCTACGTTGTGGGAAGGCCATCTGCACGAAGTGCGACGAATGATTTCATCAATGATTTACGACTCATAAACCGCGCTGCAGAAGTAATCTGGACCGAGGCAGAGGTATCACTCCTCCAAGATGTGAAGAGGGTCTGCAACGAAATTCGCAGCAAAGAAACCAGCATCGATCTTCTCTTCATGACTTGCGGATACGCTCCTTTCGGTCAGCGTATTGAAACAGCTGAAGGATTGGAAGTGACACAGAGCCTCGAATATTATTCTCGAGCACTCTTCACCCAGCATTTACTCCCGCTTTTGTCCAAGTCGAAGATCCCCCGGGTCGTAAGCGTCCTAGCCGGAGGAAAGGAGCCTGCCTCCGTAGCCTTGGATGATTTGAACCTCAAACAGCCCACCAACTTCGGTGGCTTCAAGTCGCAGTTACATTATGCGGCGATGAATACCATGACGTTGGAAAGATTGGCGGAGATGTGGCCAGGCGTTACCTTTATCCACTCTTTCCCAGGCTGGGTGATGACGGGAAACCATCGCAGGGGCGCAGATGAAGCATCGCTTCTGAGCCGTGCTCTCTGGCCAATTGCCGATTCTCTTATCGGCTTGCTTAGTATGTCTCTTGAGGAATCTGGACAGAGACATTTGTTTGTTAGTACCAGTGCGGCCTTTGGTGGAAGGGGAGTGCCGTACGATGAAGCAGCAGCTTGTAACACGCGAGGGCAAGCAGAGTCGGGGCTATTTCTTGCCAGTTACAAGTGTGATGAAGTCAAAAATGAAAAGGCATTGGATTCCCTCCGCAAAAGCGCACAAGAGCCTATTTGGGAGCATACGCAACAGACATTGCAGCCATATTTGTAGTGCTTCGGGCTGATTTCTTATAGCTGATTGCTGCGATTGTATTCGATAGTTCATGTGTGGAAAGATACAGTATTGCCAGTTAGTTAGAGCATTTAGAAAGTAAATCATTTCCTGTCTCCCTGATGGCTAGAATTCGCTGCTTCACTCATGCTTGGTGGTGAACGAGCATAACAAACGAATGTACTGGGGTATATTAAAATCTAGTGAATATATACTATTTACGGGGTTTGATGCGCCCAACTTCCAGCCAACGCTTGAACAGCTTGGCGTCAACCACCTGGGGTCGCCCTTTGGCTTCGGCCATCTCTGCCTCTCTCGCAAAGAACTGCCACGCATCTGAAGTTTCCAAATAAGCATCCACAGAGCCTCGCAGTATAGGACTGAATTGAAAAAGCTCCTTTGGTTGTCTTTTCTCAAAGGCGTCGAGCCATTCTGATAGTTCCTTAGCGCTCTTTGCTGCAGCCAAAGCCTCAGCGCCACCAAGAGCAATTCGAAGTACATAATAGAGAAGCTGGTTTTTTGGAATTGTAGTAAGGAAATGGAGACGGTAGTCTCTGAGACCCCCTTTGGCTTTGCTCAGTTTCTCAAAAACAGAGTAAATGTCGGCGTCAGGGTCGTCGTCTGCCAGCTCCTTGACCTTCTCTTGACGCTCTTGTAGAGAAATATCTTCGAGCCTCTTTATTTGGATAAGTAACTCTCGGCGCTTGTCAGCCCAGTCCGGTCTCGTTGCAGGCACACTCAGAATGAATTGGGAACACTCAGCAAGCAGCGTCGATCCCACGGCACAATCACTCCAATTATTGGCGAAGCCTCTTTGTGCGTCTGTCGGTGCAATATCCTTGAGTTTTTGTAGAGAGGCGAACCATCTCTTCTGGGATAAAAAGCAAGGGGTATTGCTAAAATAAGAGGACATGACCTGAGAAAGCGTGTTGTATTAGTGCCTCTATCCTCTGAGTTCGTCCAGACAGCTTTGTGAATGAGTAGTTGATTGATAACCAATTATTACCTACAATTAATGGAATTGATCCAATCATCACAGCGTACTCAACTTCAGAACCAAGATTGGGGATGCCCCGATGCTCGAATATTTTGGAAAGCCCGTACATGTGCCACAGCACTGTTTCTTCACTTCTCTCTTTCAAACTCTAAGCAAATAGTATTTTGTTAGTGAATTTTTCAATTACCATGATAAAAGCAGCATAATTGCAACGTAAATGTACCTCATAGCAGCATATTAAGATTGCTGCGAGCGGAAGCAGCGACAAAGTAGATGGCTCACAGTCATCTAATGAGCGACGCAAAGAGGCGACAGCAGTCAAGTATAATCTTGTCAATCGCGGCTTGGAATCGACCAGAAGGGTGGCCCCTGATTTTTTGCTGTGACTGGTTCGAAGCACCTCTCGAATGCCCTCCGCAAGGCAGCATATTGCAGCGTCCAGCGGAGCATGCTGGCCAGACAGACTGGGTAGATGCTGAGCATACCGAGCTGCTGCAAAAGTCAAGTAGTCGTTTAGAAAGACACCATTGCCTCTTTGCTTTTCAATAAGCTTTGGAATAAGGTATGGGAGATCGAGAGAATCATGCATTTCGTCAGGCCGTGGCAGTGACGTCGTCGGACGAGCTGGGGCTGGTGCAAGGCTCATTTCGCGTATGGGAAACACCTTGCCAACGTAGCCAGGACAATCGTGTCCAGCGATTATGCATCGTTTGCAATGTGGCCGTTCCTCATCACACTTGATTCTTCTTTTTCTGATGAGAGGTTAGGCGATCGTATAGTCTATGAAGGCGGTGCTTTGGGGTAACTTGCCTGCAGACCATGCACCCTGTCTTTGTTCTGTGTGTCCAGCGTTTAACTCGCGGCTTTGCCTCCTGCTCTGACTCTTGCTTCTGAACTTCCGCTTCAGAAGCCATCCTATGATATAGCGCCGGTCTGAGTAAAGATGTTATAATTCATGAGGAATGCGTGTGTGGTAACGTGAGGCTTTGATGATGGGCTGAAGCTCTGATGCTCGATTTTCGCGGTTCGAGGACAGAAGATGGCCCACAAACAAGATGATCTAATTAGAAGAATAACAGAGGGAGCAGTTGAGCTAGGACGCAATTGTAATTTTCGCAAGAATACAGATTTTAGGATACCGGTGAGCTTGTATTTATGATGTGAGCCGAAGTAGGTGACTTTTCTGTGTCTTGAGACAAGTACTCATGTCCCTACAGGCCTCCGCTGGGATAGACAAGTGCCGTACAGGCGCTAAGCCGCCTGAGCTGAGCCACTAATAATAAGTAGCACCCACCTACTGGATACGCGTCGACGGTTCTGTTCTGCCCTGTGCAGCGATAGTCTCATCTTACCTGCAACAGCAACAGCAACCCCCGCCGTCCCACCTCGACACCTTCACAGCACAAGTCGGAGGCTGCACGTCGCATCGAAATGATTAACGCCTTTTTGGTCTTCAATGGCCAAGGTCAGCCGCGTCTGACTAAATTTTACACACAACTGGCAAGCTGAACCCGGTTGCGCCACCACGGATCGAATCTTGTCTAACGGCGCATTTGCAGGAAACGAGCATCCAGCAACGGCTCATCTCGGAAATCTTCACCCTCGTGTCGAATCGCCCATCCGGGTCCTGCAACTTCCTTCCTCTGCCTCCTTTGCTAGCAGCATCCGGCACCTCTCACAGCTCCTCCGAAGAGCAGAATGACGTCCCCTCGCTGGTGACGTATCGCAACTACGCGACGCTCTACTTTATCGTCATATCCACCTCGACCGAGTCACCGCTGGCCCTGATCGATTTAATACAAGTCTACGTAGAAGCTCTGGATAGGCTGTTCGAAAACGTGTGTGAGCTGGATCTCATCTTCAATTTCGAAACGCTGCATGCCACGCTGTCTGAGATGATAATAGGCGGCGTTGTAATAGAAACGAGTCTGGAACGGATAGTGGCCGGAGTCAAAGCACAGGGAACGGTGGCTAAGCGACCGGTTAATGAAGGACGAAGCACAGGAATTGGCGCTGGTCTGGGAATGACTGGAAACTTTGCATGGGCTGGAAGATAGACGAAAAGCATGGACACAACAACAATAACAACAACAACAACGGCTTGTCCCAATGAGATTACGAAATAGACCAACAATTACTTGCTTTTTATTATAAGGGTATAGAACTCATCTAATAGTACAATATATTTCATCATTACATGGTGTTATACATATTTATTTGGACCCAGACTCTTTTGGTAGTGGCACAGGCTCGACCATGTCCTTGCGACGCTCGTATCGTTTCTCCTCGTCGATGACACCAAAAAAGTTGGCAAAGTGATTCCTCAGCTGCAACGAATATTAGAAATTGGACAAACAAAGAGAGACGTTTGCCAATAAAAGACCTACCTCTTCTGACGCCTTGTACTTCTTTCCCCACCACTCAAATTCGGAGTAAAAGATAAGCCATATCAGTGCAGCTAAAGTTCCCAACGTTGTCAGCCTCGTGTGGTCATCGGACGATGCGATTGCGGCGACAAGACTCACCTGCCATAGTAGCGAGCTGCGCGTATTTGACTCCCTTGTCCCATCTGGGGGCGCGGTTGGCTAATAATATGCGGCGCTTGTACTTCTTTTCGAAACGTAATTGGTGCTGGTGACTCAGCTCCTTGAAGTTTGGTGGCCATTCCTTTTTGGCTTTGTAAAAGTTGCTTGCCGCAACCGGAGGGATTTTCTTCGCAAGGGGTTCTTTTGATGACTGGGCTAGCCGTCTGGCAACGGTCGCGAACATGGTGGAATATGCGAGATGCAAGTCTCGACCTGTCTGGTGCTAGAATTGGATCTAGCAGTTGAATACAAAGAAGAGAGTCAAGCAAGCTTTGGGTGATGCTTCAATGATGCCCACCTGTGGCGCACCAAAATGATACGTGGCTGTGCGTGCTGTGCGCCACAGCCACTTACTGATATGCCCTGGTCGTTTTCCTTGCTGCCCCGCGATGTTGATTTTTAACCCCTCCAAACACGGCCATCTTTGGTTGACTCACCCCAGACCATTTCTTTGTTGTTGTGTTGCATGACGGAAATTGCGTCCGGCAATCTACACTAAGCGCAGACTCGTCAACGAATTCGAGTCACCAGGCTCTCCCAAAGACGAGCAAAGCAAACATAAATAGAAGCAACGGTTTGTCCATATCGCATTGAGAGCTCTGTTGTCCTGCATCGTTGCACACATCTTTGCCCAATTCCGCGGAAATGGCAACCACTACTTCTGTTCCTCAGGCCATGGAGAACCTGTCTATTTCCAAGACTAAAGAGTTGAAAGGTGTATGTGAAACAGCCCCCGAAGTTCGCTTGATTAGATCTTTTATTGACCTGCCCCAGACCGAGAAACGAGACTCCCTGATCGCCAACGAAAAGAAATACCAGAAGAAATGGTTGGAAGATGGTGTCTTCCAAACAGATGCCCCTACCACGAAGGAAGTCCCGCTGGGCTCCGTCTCTGCGGCCGAACTGCGAAAACAACAACCCAAGTTCTTTGGATGCATGGCTTACCCTTACATGAACGGAACCCTGCACGCCGGCCATACCTTCTCCATCTCCAAAGTCGAGTTCACTGCTGGTGTAGCTAGAATGCAGGGCAAGCGAGCTCTGTTCCCCATGGGTTTCCATTGCACCGGTATGCCTATCAAGGCTTGCGCTGACAAGCTGGTCAACGAGATCAAGCTGTTTGGCGAGGACTTCTCAGGATACAACGCCGAGGCAGACGCTGCCGCAGAGGCACCCAAGCCTGCAGCTGGAAAACCCACCAAGGAGGACATCACCAAATTTACCACGAATAAGAGCAAGGCCAACGCAAAGACTGCTAAGATGAAGTATCAATTTCAAATCATGCAGGCTATTGGTATCCCTACTGAGGAGATCCACCAGTTTGCCGACCCCCAACACTGGTTGGCTTTCTTTCCTCCTCTGGCTATTCGCGACTTGAGCAGCTTTGGTTGCCGTATCGATTGGCGCCGCTCATTTATCACAACTGACGCCAACCCTTACTACGATGCCTTCGTACGCTGGCAAATGAACCGCTTGAAGGAATTGAACAAGATCAAGTTCGGCAAGCGATACACCATCTACTCCATCAAAGACGGCCAACCTTGCATGGACCATGACCGTGCTGAGGGTGAAGCAGTCAACCCTCAAGAGTACACTGCTTTGAAACTGAAGGTCCTGGAATGGTCTGCCAAGGCCCAAGAAGCTTTGAAGGGTAAGCTGCCCGAGGGTGCTAACGTCTTCTTGGTTCCCGCTACTCTGAGACCCGAGACTATGTACGGCCAAACATGCTGCTTCGTTGGACCCAAGTTGAATTACGGCATCTTCAAGGCGAACGAGACCGACTATTACCTGATCACCTATCGTGCTGCTCGCAACATGGCTTACCAGGGTATCTTCTCCAAGGAGGGCTCTATCGAGAAGGTTGCTGAAATTGTTGGTTCTGACGTCGTTGGAACCTTGGTTAACGCCCCTCTGTCCCTGCACAAGGAGGGTGTAAGAGTCTTGCCAATGGATACTGTTCTGCCAACCAAGGGTACCGGTGTTGTCACATCCGTCCCCTCAGATAGTCCCGATGATTTCGCTACCGTCACCGACTTGGCCAAGAAGGCTGAGTACTATGGCATTCAGAAGGAGTGGGCAGAACTGGAGATCTTCCCCATCATTGACACCCCATCATACGGAGACCTGTGCGCTCCATTTTTGGTGAAGAAGCTGAAGATTGCTTCTCCCAAGGATACAAAGCAGTTGGAGGAGGCCAAGGAGCTGGCCTACAAGGAGGGTTACTACCAAGGTGTGCTGAAGGTTGGTGACTTCAAGGGTGAGAAGGTTGAGGTTGCCAAGCCCAAGGTGCGCGCCCAAATGATTGAGGCTGGTGAGGCCTTTGCCTACTCTGAGCCCGAGCGCAAGGTTGTCAGCCGATCTGGCGACGACTGTATCGTTTCACTGATGGACCAGTGGTACTTGGACTACGGTGAGGAGAGCTGGAAGCAGACCGCCTTGAAGTGGCTGGACAACGAGAATGGAAATGGAATGGAGACTTGGACTCCAGAGACCAAGAACAGTTTCGAAGGTGTCTTGAACTGGCTGAACCAGTGGGCTTGCGCCAGAACCTACGGATTGGGATCCAAGTTGCCCTGGGATCCTCAGTTCTTGGTTGAGTCTCTGAGTGATTCTACAATCTACATGGCTTACTACACCATTGCTCACTTCTTGCACAAGGATCTGTACGGTCGCGAGAAGGGTATTGGCAACATTGCCGCCGATCAGATGACCGACGAGGTCTTTGACTACGTCTTTTGCCGACGTGATCTGGACGAGAACCTGGTCAAGAGCGCCAACATTCCCCGCGAGACTTTGGAGAGCATGCGCCGCGAGTTCGAGTACTTTTACCCCTTGGACATGCGAAGCTCAGGAAAGGATCTGATCCCCAATCATTTGACTTTCTTCCTGTACATTCACTTGGCCATCTTCCCTCCTGAATACTGGCCCCGCGGTGTCCGAGCCAATGGACACTTGATGTTGAACGGTGAGAAGATGTCCAAGAGTACTGGCAACTTCATGACCCTGCAGGAGTTGGTCGAAAAGTACGGTGCTGACGCCGCTCGAATTGCCTTGGCTGATGCTGGTGATGGTGTTTCTGACGCCAACTTCGAAGAGGACGTCGCTGACAACAACATCTTGCGCCTGTTCACTCTGAGGGAGTGGTGTGAAGAGATGGTTCGCGACCAGGCCGAGTTGCGATCTGGCGAGAAGAACTCTTTCCAGGACGCATTGTTCGACAACGAGATGAACACACTGGCCCGCGAAGCCATTGAGCAATTCGACCAGACCAACTACAAGTTGGCACTGAAGGCCGCTCTGTACGAGATGATCAGCGCTCGTGATTTCTACCGTGAGGCTTGCGCTGCTGCTAACATCAAGATGCACAAGGACTTGATTTTGCGCTACATTGAAGTGCAGGCCCTGCTGATGGCTATCTTTGCGCCTCACTGGGCTGAACACATCTGGTTGGAGGTGTTGAAGAAGGGTTCAACCATCCAGAATGCCCGATTCCCCGAGGTGGCTGCTTCTAACGCCGGGCTGACTGCCAAGCGCGACTACGTGCGCAACACAACATCCAACGTCAATTCTGCCGAAGCTCTGCAGCTGAAGAAGAAGGCCAAGGGCAAGGAGACTTCATTCGACCCCAAGAAGCCCAAGAAGTTGACCATCTACATGACCAAGAACTTCCCCTCGTGGCAGGCCAAGTACATTGACCTGCTGAAGGAGATGTGGGACACGTCCACCAACTCTGTTAACGACAAGGAGCTAAACGGACGCATTGGCAAGATGGGCGAGATGAAGAAGGCCATGCCCTTCGTGCAGGGCTTGAAGAGAAGACTGCAGACCGGTGAGGCGCCCAGCGTTGTGCTGGAGCAGAAGCTGGCCTTTGATGAGAAGGAGACCTTGATCCAGATGATTCCTGGTCTGACACGCACAGCTGGCTTGACTGCCCTGGACGTCTTGGAGGTGGAAGAGGGCGGCAAGAAGGGTGTGAATGTTCAAGACGGCAAGACAGTGGACATTACGGGACCTATTGCGGAGAATGCCCAGCCTGGATCGCCGACGTTCTTTTTGGAAAACATCGAGGCTTAGACAGAAGGGTGTTAGTGGCGGAGGACAGACGAAACGCATGTTATGAAACAAAGTACAGTAGAAGAAAACAAGTAGAAAAGGCTATAGTATGGGACGTGCTCGTAGGAGCCGGTAGATAAGTTACTGAAATGTTGAGTTTTTAAAATTTGAATGAACATGGGTAGAGCATGAGGTTGGTGTAAGCGAGATGGCTTCTTTCACTGCTTTGTACATTGTACACAAGTAGTGACAATATAAGAACTACGGCATGTAACTTGGTTGATCGAGCACCGGCCAGTTGCAGACCAATTGCAGTGTTTCGAGGAGAGTATGCAGCGCACGTAACTTGAGGTATCTTGACTCTATTGCTTCCTTCTAAATTTGGGCCAGCGCAAGATGCTTTATCATTTGCATTGGACAAATACCTTGGCGGTTTCATTTTGGATTATGGTTGATTGCATGTCTCTAGTGACTCGGTTGTTTCAAGTCCATGCTTTCTGTTAGCAGGATATGGTAAAAGTGAGTGGTGAAAAAGCTATTGGCTCACTATGGAGCACAATGATTAGATAGTAACGATGTTGATTCCTCTAAGTTAAATCCACTAATTTCTGGTGGCTACATAAATTCCCCATTACGTCAGCACTATTCCTCCCCGGCAACAGTGGTCAACTCGCAGTGGAGGCGGGGAAAAGGTGCATGCACGGCCACCCTCTCAACAGCTTGACCCAGACACTGGCCTCAATATAGACTCTACTCTAGCATTGATGGGAGTGTCATATCCAGATGGCGGCCCGCAAGTTGGCCTGCGAAAGCTCCCCAACGAAGATTATACCGTCGGCTGGATCTGCGCTCTCAGCACTGAATACGTCGCCGCCCAGCTTTTCCTTGACCAGGAGCATGCAGGCCCTCCTCCTACTGCCATCCATGACAACAACAACTATGCACTGGGCTGTATCGGAGAACACAATGTGGCCATTGCAGTCTTGCCGAGCGGAGAATACGGCACGGCGTCTGCTGCCGGAGTTGCTCGTGATATGCTCTCCAGCTTCCCAAACATCAAAATCGGGTTGATGGTCGGCATTGGGGGCGGCGCGCCGAGTTCGAAGCACGACATTCGGCTGGGCGATGTTGTAGTTAGTGAGCCCGGTAATGGGCAGGGCGGAGTTTATCAGTACGACTTTGGCAAGAACATACAGGATAGGCCATTTCAAAACACCCGGTTCTTGGCTCCGCCGCCGAATATCCTACTCACTGCTATCAGTGGGCTGAAAGCCAAACATGAGATTCACGGTCATAGTTTAGAGGAGGACATCGAAAGTATCCTAACAACAAAGAAAAGGCTGAGAAAGAAATACAGCCGACCCAGCTCAGACACAGACAGACTGGTCCAATCTGATGTGGTACATGCGGAAAACGAAACATGCTCTCCTAGCAGCTGCGGCAGTAGCGAGGCGTCGGTGGTGGTGCGACCAGCCCGAGACGAAGATGACGATGATCCGGCTATACACTATGGTTTGATCGCCTCTGCTAATTCGCTGATGAAGGATGCACACTTTCGGGATATTTTGGCGAAAGAGAAGGACGTTCTCTGTTTCGAGATGGAGGCGGGTGGGTTGATGAACCATTTTCCGTGCTTGGTTATTCGTGGCATATGCGACTACTCAGACTCCCACAAGAATAAGGATTGGCAGGGCTTTGCTGCTATGACAGCGGCAGCATATGCCAAAGATCTTCTAGGGCAGATATCGCCTACCAAAGTTGAGACTGAGATACGAATTGCAGACATTCTCTCCAGTTAGTAAATATAAACAAAGCTACTGTGGCATCTCAACAATTCTAATTCTTGATGTATCCGCAGGGGTAGAAGAAGGAGTCAAGGGACTCGTTCGTACGCAGCAAGATCAGCAACACAATGCCGTACTCGAGTGGCTTACTCCAATAGATTACGCTACGCAACAACATATCTATTTCCGCCAGCGGCAGGAAGGTACAGGACAGTGGCTCCTTGACTCAGAGAAGTTCCAGGGATGGCTTAGGGGTGACAATCATACGCTATTCTGTCCAGGCATCCCTGGGGCGGGCAAGACAGTCCTGACGTCCATTGTGGTCAACCATCTTCTGTCACAGTCCCATGACGTAAATGTTGGGGTCGCATACATCTACTTCAATTATAAGCGACGAGACGAACAAGGGATTGACAATCTGTTGGAGAGTCTGGTAAAACAGCTTGCTGGGTCTCACCCTTCTCTGCCGAAAGCTGTGCAAAGCCTCTATAAGCAACACAGGGCTAAAGGTACGAGGCCTTCCCAAGATGAGCTCTCAAGAGCTCTCCAATCCGTGGTGTCAACGCACTCAAAGGTTCACATTGTGCTTGACGCATTGGACGAATGTGAAGGCAGGCAGCGGGCGACCATTCTCTCAGAGATTTCACAACTGCAGAAAACAGCTGGAGTATACATCTTTGCAACATCAAGATTCATTCGCGATATCCAAGACAGATTCAGTGAGGGTCTTGTTCAAGAGATTCGTGCAACGCCTGAGGATATAGCCAGATATATATCTGCTCATATAACCGAGCTACCCTCTTGCGCCCAGAGCAGTCTACAGCTTCAAGAGGAAATCAAAGACGGCATTCTGGAAGCTGTTGATGGCATGTACGTGCTCTAAACCGATATAAATATGCTGGATTCTAATATGGGAGCAGGTTCCTCCTAGCACAGATGTATATTCAGTCACTCGGCGACAAATTCACGCCAAATTATATCAGAGACGCACTACGAGGATTCAGAAAATATAATACAGGATCAACCGAAGAAGAAAAAGTTCGAGTACTTGCTGGGGCATATGATCGAGTGATGGAGAGGATTGATGGCCAGAAAGAAAGGCTCAAGATGCTTGCCAGATATGCCATACTATGGATCACTCGTGCAAGGAGACGAATCACGACGACGGAACTTCGACATGCGTTAGCGGTCAAGGCCGGATCATCAGAGTTTGATCAGGGCGACCTTCCAGAAACCCGAGACATCGTTTCTGTATGTGCCGGCTTGGTCACCATTGATGACGAAAACGACATTATACGCTTGGTGCACTACACGACTGAAGAATACTTGCAGCACACGCTCAAGAAATGGTTCCCGCAGCCTGAGTCAGAAATCACAACGACCTGTGTTACGTACCTTTCATACAAAGAGTTTGAGAGCGGAGCCTGCAAGAACGATGATGTATTCGAAGCGCGTATGGAAGCATACCCGTTTTACGACTACGCGTCTAAAAATTGGGGTCACCATGCTCGTGAGGCGGAATCACTAAAGCCTGATTTGATACAGCTATTAGCAAGCGTGACTAAGGTTGAATCCTTGTGCCAGGCATATACAGCTTCCAAGTGGTGGCAAGATTATAGCCAGGACTTCGATCGAGGAACGACAGGGCTGCATTTGGCAGCTAATTTTGGCGTCGTCGAAGCGATTGTCGAGTTGCTACGCACTGAGCACATTGACATCGAGGCTGTGGATGGAATGGGCACAACAGCACTGCACTCCGCTGCTCAGAATGGATATAAAGCAGTTGTACAGCTGCTTCTCGATGGAGGTGCTGATATTAATGCTGTTAATTTTGACGGCAAAACAGCGCTACACTGGGCTGCTTGGTATGGACATGAAGCAGTCGTACAGCTACTTCTGGATAGGGGCGCTGATATTAATGCTGTGGATGGAATGGGCACAACAGCACTGCACTCCGCTGCTCAGAATGGACATGCAGCAGTCGTACAGCTACTTCTGGATAGAGGCGCTGATATTAATGCTGTGGATGATAGCGGCGAAACAGTACTATACGCGGCTGCTTGGTATGGACATGAAGCAGTCGTACAGCTACTTCTGGATAGAGGCGCTGATTTTGCTGCAGTTGATTGAGTATGATAAACCAGGACTATTCCACGCCACTTGGACTGGCCATGAAGCAATTGCTCAGCTGCTCCCTGACAGAGGTGCTAATATGAAGGATGAGAGGGAGTTTGAGGATGATGGTGGTGGAGGATTTCTACCAGGCCAGTAGGAGTAGTCATTAATCAATTGTGTTGGTATTCCATGATGGAGACGCTACTCTGCTATTAAAGGAAAAGATAAATATGGCAGAACAGCAGTAGATTTTGCAGCTTTTGCATGCTGCTTCTTGCCGGACAAGTATTCATGCCAAGATCTTTAATATTGTGATCAATTCACTATTGATCCAGAGCGAGTGAAGAATTGAGGCTGGGGACGATACAAGGGACAAGCTTTTGGGATCAAGATTGAATAAAGAGCCAAGACTGGAACGAGCCGAAGACGTGCTGGAGGGTGTGGGTGGTGAGTGGACCACCAGAGAATAGGGAAAGGGCCGAAGATTTACAAAAAAAAAAAAAAAGTCGATGCCAAGGGAAATTAGCGATCCACAGGAGATGGTCGGCTGGACGGGTGCAGGTATCGGAAGCAATTAACTCGATCCCTGCATCTTGTATGTATATAATTGCAATTGGACAGTCAATGGGCCGTTCATTGGACAGGCGTAGCTGCGGTTACTGTACACTGACAAGCCCGACTCTACTTGCTGTGGTGGTGGTGTGTGCATGTGTCTGTGGTGCATGGCGTGACGACAGGGTAGAGTTGACATGTACAGTGCAGAGACACGTCTCTCCGCAGACACTGTCTGTGTAAAATAAATTCTCAAAATAGCAACAATGACTTGATAGTAAAAAAAGGCTAAATGGGTTAACTTTTTTGCTTTCCGCTAAGCTTGGAGCGTGTAAATGCAAATTCGTGATGGTGGAGGGGACGACGCGTCATGTTCTGTTGGAGGCGAGGGAGGATGGAGGTCGGACCACCACGTGTATCTCCAAGTACTCAAGGGGAATTGGGAGCAGGGTACGGAGTACTGTAGTTGGTGGGTTATTACTGTACATGCTCCATATGGTCTCTTGAACAAAGACCTGCTTTCGACTTGTGTTGCGTTGTATGTACTGTACTGTACTGTACTATATAGTACGTGGGAGAGACAAAGTGATAAGGAACAGGGAATGCAATTCAGAAATGTTTCTGTGTGGACGCAACACATACTGGTACTGTACATTCAAGATTGCTCGACAAGAGTTATAAAAAAAAAGACCAAAAAAAAAAACTCTCGTATTCCCCCATCTGAAGATGCTGCAGGAGGAGTAGCGTAGCGGGCGGGTGACAGTGGAGATGGCAAAGGTCAACGGCCTGACTGTATGGAGTACTTGACGGTACATGTATAAAAAAAATAAAAAAAAGGTACGTGTGTCGTTACATTGCAGTTCTGTACGAAAGGAGTGCTAGAGTTGACAAGGTGTCCGCGCGGCAAGTGTTTGATTGTCATTGAAGATTGACAGATTGGCCTCTCATGATGTGTCGCCGGTTTTTATTTTTTATTGAATGACTGCAGCGAGCGCTTGTTTCGCAAGAGTGAACAGGTGTTTCAAGCCATCAGAGGAGCGGAAATGAAACGCGCTCGTCCATGGATGCAACACGTGTGCTGTAAGCAGTTGGATGACTACAGTACTCCGTACAGTACATGTAGATATAAAAAATAAAAAATAAAAAATAAAACAAATTACATGCTTAGCTGTAGTATGCAATAATAATTGACCCCTGCAAGTGACGGGACGGTGCGACATTTACATTTTGTCTCGAGCCAAGTCAACTCTAAAAGGCCCCAAGACAGACACAATGCAACTACCACAGTGTACAAGTCCTACCAGTCTGTTGAATTTTGTACATGCAGTGCAGATCAACTGTCAATCCATGCGACTGTTGCAAAGTGGCGTCTTGCTCAGATTCTTTTTTAGGCTCAAAGGTTGAAAAGATTGGACAGTCAGCGGTACTGTACTTTGTGCTGTGTTTTACTGAGTCAAGGTCGCTTATCTTTTGCTGCAGCAGGGCAGTGGGAGGGGCAACAGCGCTGCAGCCCACTGGACAGTAGAAGCCCACTGTAAACGTTGCTGATAGCGTCAGCAAAAGACGCTAACGGAAAAAACAAGCAAAAGCCAAGGCGAAGGCCATGAGCGCTGATCACCGCTGTCGGTCCTGCACGAGCAGTTGTGCATGTCACAGTACAGGTACAGTAGTGATAGGCAAACTGCACACAATGCTCCCCCAACTATGACGCAGTATTGATGGAACATGCAAGCTTGAAGTTCCAGGTTTCTATTTACAGTACTTGTACATGTTAAGCCTGCACATGCACGATGCAATCATGCAGATTGGCCGGTTGATTCATTCATTTATTTTCATCATGTAAATTTTTTTTTTATTTTTTTATTTTTTTTTGTCATCAAGTGCAAGTGCGCGTGGTTAAAAATATCTCAGCCGTGTCATGAAGAAATCAGCCTCACCCCCGTCACAAAGTATCACCAAGTGCTGCAGTGTACAGCCTGCCTCATTACTGTCTATCATCAGTCAGTACAGCGTAGCACACCACAGTAAAGTCAGCAGCCAGTAATCGTGGATGCATTGCAGCTCTCTCACCCTGGTCAACCTTCTAAGATACATTCCGGACTCTATTACTCCGTACACTGTAAATAAATAAATAGATTGCAATATAGTCCAAAGTAAAGTAAAGTATTGGTCCACTGCAATGTGGGAATCGACTCCGTACCTACTTTATTAGCCTCTTTTTTTTTTTTTTTTTTGGTCCGTTCTGGATACATGTAATTTTGTCGTAGGTGGCTCAAGTAGTGGAGGTACCTTTCTAGAAGATGGTACCGTCTACGTCAGCACACAGTTCACCTTCCCAAAAGTACCTCGAGCCTTGCCTCAACCTCTGCAAGCCTGCAAACCTCTCCTGCACAGGTTCCACTTGGCCCCCCTAAGCCCCCCCAACCGCCCCCCTAACAAGGCCTATTCTGGCCCCCCCCCTTGCTGAACCTTGGTCGAAAAGGACGCTAAGGCAACAAAAAAGAGAAAGACGCTAACAAAGAGAGAGGCAAAAAAAAAAAAAAAAAAAAAAAAAAAGGAGCCTTGTCAGTGACTTGATATCTCCATACGTCTTTGGTTAGAGAGCAAAGTACTCGGTCTCCACCACTGCGAGGTACATGTCCCAAAAAGGTCACCTTCGTTTCCCAAAGCCCCATCGCAGGTGGTCTAGTGCAATCTGTCGCAATTCTGAGCTGTTGCTCGCCCACGCGCCTTTTCTCTCGCTGCTCTGACTCTGCTTTGTTCCCATTACTTCTCTCTTCTCCTTGGTCAAAGTCAAACATAACCCTACATTCGCTCCTCAATCAGACCAAGAACAGAGTTCACATCGGCGCTCCTTTTGTGCTCCTTTTCTTCTCTGTGCGCTCGCTACTCCAATCTGACTGATTTCTCGTCTCGAGCAACACCAGCACCACCCTTGTCATTCGCTGTTTGACCCGATTGCTCTGCCAAGACTTTTTTGCTACAGACAACCTCAGCCCTGTAGCTCTTCATCTCTCCTCGTCTTGCCCAGACACCCGACCAATCGACTTTATCTCTTCCTAATATACACCAATTGCTTGGCTTGGCTTCTTTTTGCTTTTTGCTACCCTTGCTTCTGCACCTTTACTTACTCCCCGACAACCACACAAACATGCACGTCTCACGGATACTGCTGCCTCTTGGCGCCGCGTCCATCGTCGCTGCTGCCAATGTCGCCCATCCTGTCCGCCCCAACGACCTCACTGCTCCTGCGCTCACCTACACTGGTTCCATCTCGACGATAGAGACCTCAGCACCACAAACTGACGACGAGACGTCGTCAATTGCTTCGCAGCTGTCTTCCGAATCTACTTCTGCTGCTTCCACCCCTAGCACCTCCGACGTCTCTGTCACGGTTACTCCTTCAACATCGCCTTCTTCCTCTGCTGATTCTACGCTGGTGCCTTCCTCTACCGACTCGACGACAAGAGGCGCTGCTCCCAATGCTACCACCTCCAAGCCTGCTGACGCGACGGCTGGTGCTGTCTTGTCGCAAATGCAAGGAGGCTCCATGGTTGGTCTGCTGGGCTTCTGCATCATGAGCTTGATCATGCTGTAGGGCCACAGTCACTATCTTTAGACCGCACGGAGCACAACGGGAGAGCATTCAAATTTACGAGTATACCCATTTCTTTTCAACCTTCCTTTGCCAACGATGTCACGAACAAGCACCTTTCTTCACCTCTACATTTATACCACGCACTACAACGCATTGCAATGCGAACCAAACCACTACTTCTCTTCTGATGGAACTATACGCGCTACAGTTCGCGTCATGAATCCCGACCTCAGGCTCTCCCTCTGCGTGCTTTGATGTGTACAGCAAATCACAGACATGGAGAGCCGAGCAAAAGCAACACTACTGCATTGTCCCTGGCAGGACACGGAGTTGATTGGCTTTCTGGAGTTTTATTTTTCTTCCTTTTCTTCCAAACTTTACAATTTTATTTTTATTTTTATTTTTTACTTTTATACGCTACACCAAGCACTTGTGTTGGAGATACCATATAAAGAGCCAGCGAGCTTTTTAGTTTTCAATCCTTTTTTGATTTGATTTACACGGCGAAAATACGGAGATATACTGGGGACAATGGACCATGATATGCCAAAGGGTTTGGCACGAGTCCCGGAGAGCAGGATGAATCAGTAGATAGATTCACGACTACTACGTATATATACATTGTCATCCAACGCAGACAGACAACGCGGTCTTTTAACATTGCAAGACCTGCAAATACTAAAAGCAATATATATGCTTCAAACGATTATGCTCGCTCCCAATGCCCAGTGAATGCTTGATGCCATGCCTCTTCTCGCAAAGGCGCCAAAGGTGCTTGAATCCGACATGTCATCAGGGACTTTGTTTGTGCTTCCGATTTGGACGCGGCAGCGGGATGCGCCCGAGACCCTAACAAGCTTTTTTGACAGTGACGCCATTTTTGTGATGTCTCGCCACATTCAAGCATAATCGTCCCTAGTGGTCCGGTGGTGCGCATCCATTTGGCGCGAATCCTCTTCCAAGACATGCGTTGCATGCCAAGTTTGAGACCCGCGTGTCTTGCTTGGGCTCTAGGCACGGCGTAGTCGATCGCATGCCTTGAATTTGACTCAGGTATGGTCCGATGAGAATAAACCCATGCTGTGTTTTTTTTTATATGTTTAGATAACTCTTTGTTGGTGTTTCATTCCTTAGGCAGCGATGGCGATAGGCTTTCCGTCCGTAGGGGGAGGGGGTTTCGGCAGATCATCCTGGGCAAGTTAGTTTGATGCACGTATAGAGTTGTTTTCTTTTGGTAAGTAGGGCGCACAAGATCGAAAATGACGCGGATCATTAAGCTGCAACTGGGGCATACGGCGATGTCTTGCTCGTCGCGGAGGTCGTCGATGGCGATTTGGAAACGGTCGCCACATGGGCATGGGTAGTGGTAGAGTTGCTGGGCTTCATCGAAGGTCATATCTTCGATTTCGATTTCATCGTAGATGGAGAGGGATTCATCGTCCATTTTGATGAATTAAGGTGGATTTATTGTAGATTTATTTGATGGTAGGTTGTTCGTTGAAGAGGTGGGATGAAATGGGTGACTGGGTGACATTGAAGAGGGAAAAAAAAATAAAAAATACTTACCCCACGAAAGTGTGGCTGTTGAGATGGCCGTGGCTGGTGCAGCAATCACATGTATGGAGGAAGAGGGTGTGGCGCATGCTTTCCCCAGTATTTGATGTTTGGCCGAGGGACCACCAACCACATGCATCGAAGCAGCCCGGTGGTAGTAAGCCGGCATGCGACTCTTGTGCTTGTTCATTTCCTCCATTCATTCATTCATTCATTCTCCTCCAGCAGCGCATTGAATTGCTGTATACCCCCTGCTTCCTCATTGATTCAAACTGATGACATAGCTGCAGGCGCATCTTGGGGGGAATCATCACTACCGAGCTACCGAATGCGTCAGTGACGTCGCACAGCGAATCCCGCATCGCCATTAATATCGCACAACAACTTCTGCGATTCCCAATCATGGCCATCCAATCTAAGCTGTCCCTGCCCTCGTGGGACGGCAAGGTCAAGAAGCTCGTCATCGAACTCACGCAGCTCTACCTGGCGAACCGCTCGCGCATCTCGCGCGCCGTCTGGATTACCCTCTTTGTCGCGCTGGTTAACCGAATCCGCCATGCCATCTCCGAGCAAAAGGCTGCGTCGGTGCGCGAGGCCGAGCAGCGCGAAGCCCGCAAGGGAACGGTTTCCAATACGGAGGATGGCGCTGGTGGCGAGACGCCCAAGAAGAAGGTTGCGCTGAATCGGGAATTCTTCCGCTCGCTGATGAGACTGGTCAAAATTGTGATTCCCGGGTGGAGGAGCAAGGAGGCTAGATTGTTGATTAGCCATAGTTTCTTCCTCGTGTTGAGAACGCTCATCAGTGTCAAGGTTGCCGAGATGGATGGTGCGATTGTCAAGGCGCTTGTCAAGGGTCATGGAAAGGAGTTTTTGACGAGGATTCTGTGGTGGATGCTTATTGCTGTTCCTGCTACTTTCACAAACTCTATGGTATGTTGCACTTTGGGACAATGATGACTGTTATGCTAACCCGAACAGCTTTCATATCACCAAGCAGAGCTGTCTCTCAAATACAGAACGAGACTCACGCAGTTCATCCACGACAAATATCTCTCCAAACTCACCTTCTATGGCCTGTCGGCGCTGGACGATCGCATAAAGAACCCCGATCAACTGATCGCCGTCGACGTCTCCAAGTTCTCCAACAGTCTGGCAGAACTCTACAGCAACCTGGCCAAGCCATTCCTCGACATGGTAAGTCACTCCATCTGTCACTTGCTCTCATCCGCTAACATCTCAGACCATCTACACATACTCCCTCTCCAAGAGCGTCGGAGGCGAAGGCGTCGTCTTCATGTCCCTCCTCGTCCAGCTCTCCGCCAACGTCATGCGCATGCTTACGCCTCCCTTCGGCAAATACGTCGCCGACGAAGCCCGCTTGGAGGGTGAATTCCGCTTCCAGCACTCGCGCCTCATCGATCACGCCGAAGAAGTCGCCCTGTACCACGGCCACGTCGCCGAAAAGGATACCCTCGACAAGGGCTACTTTACGCTCATCAAGCACGTCAACTATATCCTACGACGCCGATTCTACCACGGCTTCATGGAAGACTTTGTCATCAAGTACTTTTGGGGTGCTCTCGGTCTCGTGCTCTGCAGTGTTCCCGTCTTCGTCAAGCTCCCCGGCCAGATTACCGGAGCTATGAACATGGGCGACCGCACTGAGACCTTCGTCACCAACCGCCGCATGTTGCTCTCTGCTTCCGATGCCTTTGGCCGTGTCATGTTCTCGTACCGTGAAATCATGGAACTCGCTGGCTACACATCCCGCGTCGCCTCACTCCTCGACGTCATGGACGACATCCAATCCGGCCACTTCGAGAAGAAACTCGTGTCATCCTCCGGAACAGAAGATAACGAAGCTGTGCTCAAGGGCCGCGGTACCATCCACGAAAGCAAAGACATCACCTTCATCGACGTGTAAGCACCCTCATCCTCACCTCACCTCACCTCACATCCCATACTCATGCTAACTAACATCGCAGCCCTATCGTCTCCCCTAATGGTGACGTCCTCATCAAGAAGCTCTCCTTCTCCCTCCAATACGGCGACCACCTCCTCGTCGTCGGCCCCAACGGCTGCGGCAAATCCTCTCTCTTCCGCATTCTCGGCGGCCTATGGCCCGTCTACGGCGGCACAGTCTACAAGCCCCCCTTCAGCGCCATCTTCTACATCCCCCAGCGCCCCTACCTATCACGCGGCTCCCTCCGCCAACAAATCATCTACCCCGATTCCCTGCGCCAAATGCGCGCCCGCAACGTCACCGACGCAGACCTCTTCGACGTCCTCAAGATCCTCGGCCTCGAACACCTCGTCGACCTCTACGAAGAAGGATGGGACGCCGAGGCTGAGTGGCGCGACGTCCTCTCCGGCGGATTGCAGCAGAAGGTCGCCATGGCACGTCTGTTCTACCACAGACCCCAATATGCTATTCTGGACGAGTGCACTAGCAGCGTTACGCTCGAGACCGAGAAGGTCATGTATGATAACGCCAAGGCGTTGGGTATTACGCTCATGACTGTCAGTCATCGCCGAAGTTTGTGGAAGTACCATACGCATATTTTGCAGTTCGATGGCCAGGGTAACTTTGTGTTTACCAAGCTGGATGCGGATAAGAGATTGAAGTTGGAGGATGAGAAGGAAGAGTTGGATATTCAGTTGAGACAGGTCCCTGAGCTGGAGAGGAGAATGGCTGAGTTGACATCGTAAATAAACATTGCAGGAGTTTTTTAGAGTTTTTTTTTACAGATTTAAATGTGGGATTGTATGATATCAATAGTGTGCCTTTGTAGACATTGACTAGATAAATACAAGTGATAACATGTACAGATGCTCGCGGAAGTGATGAGATCCCAGTTACACACGCTCGAATAGACAGGGTATATAAATGTAAAGCTATACAGACATATAAAACGGACCTTGTCGGCCAGGTATCCAGAACACCGAGCTATAAATACAGATATGTGACAAACTGAAAAATGAAATGAAGTGAAATGTCCTGCAAAAGAGTGCCAAAATAGAAACAACAAGAACGAAAGAGAAAAATGATGCAGAGTAGGCTACTCTTCGTCGAGGCTGCCCATTCCATTGGCTTTGTTACCGCCTTTGATGCCGAGCTTCAACATGCTCAGCCTCTTCCTCACGCTTCCTCCTCTCTTCATCATGCCCGGTTCCTTCTCGACGGGCGTCACCTCTTCCCGAGGTCCCTTTTCTTGGGTTGCGTATCCTGCCGTGCTGCCCTGTCGCTGCAGGTTGACGTTGTTGCGGCTCTCGTCTACAGATGGAGACCAGAAGTGATTGCCACGCGGTTTGTCTTTGCTGAGACTCCGTCGATGAGAACTGACCGTATCAGAGACGCCGTTTGGGGAATCTCCCTCGGCACGCTGATCGTGGCTTTTCTTTCGACCAGGTAAGAAGCTCAGTCGAGTACCCTTCGGTTGGTGGACTGAGACCTGTCGCACGAGTGATGCCTCTTCTCCTTTGCTGCTGTTGATGGGCGATGCAATATTTGTCCAATGAGGGCTTTGTTCAGTGGATGGAGAGCCTCGCCAGGTTGTAGACGGTGTAGAGATGACATCTCGTGCAGGTTGTGGTGGTGTTAGCAACGTAATCTCTGGCTCAAATCTGTATTCGAATTCTGAGGGCAAAAGTTAGATGCATGATTCATCATTCAATTGGGAAAGGTATTACTTACGTTGCTGCAACTGCTGCTGTCGGCTGGCTTCCGGCTTGAGCCTCGTCAAACAGCTCTTGAGGGCCATGGCATGATCCAGGAGAGCCATCTTGATGGCAGACTCGCGTGGTTCCAGTGTAGGCTCCCCCTCTTCATCCTCGTCGTCGTCTTCATCCTCATCTCCGTCCCCAGCAGACTCTTTAGGCTTTGGAAGCAGATCCCTGTATCGGGCAACGCTGCTCTCCGCGTTTGGTTCAACGGATGCAGCAATTGCCTCTACCAAAGGTTGCAAATTGGCATCATTGTCTTCGGTGATGCCACGCTCAATACCAATAAGTTCTTGCGTCTTGCGGACAATACGCTCCAATGCTGTTTGGTAGGCATCCAGAACTAGCTCTTGCACATCCACGATCTCGCTTCGCCGCATGATCGTCGGGAATGGCTCAGCAGTGGTGAAAACCAGCTTCTTGCTATAATGGTCATGTACCGGACCTGCCGTATTTCTCTTTGACGTTACCACGAAATTCTGCGGGTGTGCTGAGAGCAGGAAATCACGAATGACCTGGGGGACTCGAGTTCTCTGATACACATGGTGGCTGAGATCCTTATGAGCGCTGATGGCGGATATGACGAGGAACTGGCCTTCAACTTCATCAATGTCCTCGCTGCCGACGATTTTCGCGGAAGGATACTGCTCTTGCATTCTATCAGTGAACGCAGAACCTCTTTCTGAGGGTGCTCCTTCAAAGATGAAGTGTTTGTCTCGTAAAGCAGTAGGAAATCCTAACCCCTTGTAGATAACCTTGAAGTATTTCGGCACTACCTTTTCGCTCTTGGAAATTGATTCATAAATCGATGCGATCGCTCGCTCGGTACGTGCCAGCTTGGCGAAGTCGAAAACATTGCTCTCGTACTGCGTTTGAAGCTCCTTGTAAGCCGTCAAAGCATTGCTCCAAGATTCTCCTTCTTCAAAATGCTTGATCATGTCGAAATAAATCTTCTCCTTTCGCTCAAAGTGCGTCTGGGCAGGGAAAGCTGGCTCTGGTATAGCTACTGTCTGGCGAGTTGGATCCCATTCATACAAGTCCGCGTGTAATCGCAGTGCTAGGCCGGCCTCCGCGTGGTTTCTCGACTCGGCTTGTAAATCTGCCAGTTGATGCACATATCGCACAAATATCTCTTCCTTTTGCATATCACGGAGGAATTCCATCAGGCGTAGGCGATTGACAATGTCTGTGGCACCGTTATCATCGTCGCCGCTGTGGACGGCAACCAACAAGTCAAGGAACTCATCTAGAGTTCCCACAAGATCTTGGACAGCACCGTAGAGTGGTTCGTCTGGAATCAAGGACAGTGGCTCAAAGCGGTCCAATAACTCGCCAATGAACAGCTTTTGCAAGACACTTTCCGTCAATGGCTTGGACTTGAAGTAATTATCCAGACAGTCAATCATTTCGGTTTGGATGACAGACAGGTCCTCGCTCAACGTCCACTCGCTGACAATCATCGTCTGTAGTACCTCGACTGCCATTCGTCGCAGCCCGCCATGAATACTCATACAGAGTTCTACAATAGGACCCACAAGAGCAGGGACATACTGCACCTGGTAGCCCCCAATCTTGGCTAGGCCGTAGCGAGTCTGATCTTCTGGAGCAGTTTCCCATCCAATAGCCTCCCAAGTTTGGCGTAGAAGAGCTGCTCCGTCTTCTCTAACATCGCCGGCAATCTTCCAGACAGCTCGTCGCTTCTGTTCTGGGAAAGTTTCCAGAGCAAGTGACGGACTACCAACTAATTTGAGGAGAGCACCAAAGAACAGCTTCCACAGTTCCGTATTGAAATCCTCGGCGTCATCAGGATCGGGCAAGAAGGATTCTGACATAATACCTGCGAGATATTGTAGAATTCGCATAGCAGATTTGTGGTGGTAGATGTGAGCACTCAACCAGCCTTCGGGGAAAGCATCGCCACTGAGAATGCTCATCTGTACGCGCAGCAAGTTCTCAAGCATGATTGTCAAGTCATCTTCTGCCAATTCGAGCTGCATTCCGGCAGGCGAATTAGACATGGCCGAAATGATCGCACACAGTTCCACGAGAGCTTCATCTGTGGAATGTTTCTCGGTCACAATCTTGGTAGGAAATGGGTATGTCGTGGGGAACAACAGAGACAAAGTATTGCGAGGCTTCTGTGGTGACGATAGGACAGCCAAGTAGGAATCAATAGCTCTTGGGACATGGTCAGGAATTTCCGGTCCAAGGTGCTCCATTTGGCTAGCGAGGATAGAGCAGCAGAGCCTAACTTGGCTTCGCCACTGATCATTGACTTCCGTCGTGTGGCCCCAATGAGGGCTGATCCAGCGAACTGTATTAGCACTCAGGGCTTCCATCTGCTCGGGATGGTTCGCAAATATGTCAAGTTTGGAGTAGTTGATGATAAGCACAAGCTTGTACAAGACCAGCTTGCCTTTCACATTCATACATGAGTCCATAAAGTCGATGGCAATGTGAAGGATTTCTTCTGTTGACAATAACCCAGTAAGCTCTGGGAGCCAGGTATGGAAATGCTGAACTGCAAGAGTTTGACTGCCGACTAGAACAGGAGCTGGGTTCCTCATCATTTCGTCTAGAGCTTTGAAAATGGAGCGAAGCTGTCGACCGAAGCCTTGCGGGGATGTGGTAATACCGAGATCTGCTTCCTTGGCTTTTTGCTGAGCTCTGGCTTGTGTAATGAACGTGAGAATATGACGGATGATCTTCAGCGTTTCGCGGAGTTGGCGAGCAGTGCTTGGCTCCGTGGGATTCGCAAGCAGCCGCGTGAGGGCTTGGATAAGACAGGAAGTCGCATAGGGAAAGTTGAAGCGTTTCACGGCGTATTGGTCCACAAGAGGGATGAGGTTGAATCTCCTGTCGTGAACAATACCCAAGACTTTCACGAGAACCGTAAACACCAGATCTTCGTATTCATCATTCCCAGCATGATCCACCATGACACCAAAGAGACTATCGAGAATGTCGCTAAGCAGTTTGACGACCTCGATTTCAGGCACAAACATGAGCTGGCGTAAAACAGTGCTCAGATCATCCTTGGACAGGCTCTTCCACTGAAGAAGTCCCAGAATGGTACGGTCCTGAGAGAACACAGTACTACAGAGATATGTTTCGGTCCTCAAGAGAGCCAGTGGCCCAGTAACCTCGGCAGAGCCATCGCGACCTTTAGTCGTCCATGGAGCTGATAGGTAGCCTCCTCTGCCTGTTGGTCCGGCTTGGGCGGTGGCGGTGTTTTCGTCTATCTTATAGAGTAGCAGGCCGTGTGCGCCGTCTCGGATGAATGCTCCACGATGCCACAGTGGCATATGGGCGACGGCAAAAGGCGCGTTTGGGATGTCTGAAAGGAACATGACCACATGTGCTTCAGAGACTTGTTCTGGGCTCAGAGACAGACGAATTGTCTGCAACCAGCCTTCATTTCGTTCAATTGCTACTGATTTGAAGGTGGTTACACCTTCTGTGTTTGAGGAAGAGTATATGCAGTTCTCAAATCGCTCGCCACTGGGTCGTCGTACTTCCAAAGTGACCTGCAAATTTGCGCCTTGCAGACTGGATGGCATACTTGTAGCACTTCCACCGTACCTAGACAGCAGGCTCTGTTTCGTGAGGGCTCCGCTGTTAAGCGTAAAGTATATATCCGATCTGTGCTTCGTTGGTGCGCCGGAGAAGCCGATTCTGCTCGTTTTTGCAACACCAGCGAGCATGGTGGGTGTCGCTCGAATCAACTGATCCGCGTCTGAATGAGGGAATGCCTTCAAAGATACCTGAAGCCTGTCGCCATTCCTAGACTTCTCAAAGCCCTCATTAGGCTTACCCATCAGCTCACGGACGATGGGGTTCCAATCATCGCCTGCAGCTCTGATATCGACGCCTTTGGCTGTTGGCGCCCAGATATTCACAAGCTGCTCCACCTCTTCGTCCTGTTTCATTAGTGCATTGAGCTTCAGAACGCCGACTCCAATGGTCTTTTGGGCTGTGTGAACTTCTTCCGGAGCAGATCCATTCCTTGAGCCTGCCGTACTAGGCGGCCCGAACTCGTCTCCGCTCTCTGTTCGGTTGGTGTAAGGCCTCTGATCGAGATTTTCATTCACTGAATCCATCTTGCCAAATGGGGACCCTCTAGAGAACGTCGATCGTGTGCTTTTGCTACCCCACATGAAACTTCGCCTAGAGCTTTTATTTCCACTCGATGGTAGTGACCTCGAGTGCTCTTTGGAGTAATAGCTGTCGCTGGCCGTACCTGCGCGTGAAAGAGGCTTTGCGCTAGTGACCTGTTGAGATGCCAAAACTTTGACAACAAGGAATAGCTCAGAGTCAGTAGCAGGAGCATCTCCAATATCTTGATTTGACAAATCGGTGAAGAGAGTTTTGGTTGAGCCGGCTTGGGCCAAGCTGCCTATCGTTCGACCAGCAGGGATCACGACACTGAAAGATTCGGATAAATTGGCGGCATTTGCATTCTGCGGTTTGCTGACCAGATATACAACGAGGGATGTCTCCTCCACGGAAGACCCGCCGAAGCCCTTGATTTCAACGAGTAAGTGGTGTAGACTCGAAAACTCTTGTGGAGGCTGGGGAGGCTCATCCAACAAGCTCATAACCGATTGGAGCTCAGTCAAGGCGACCACTGAGTCATCTGCCGTCAAGATTCGGCCTCGTTCCGCAGGATCTCTGACAATGACCTCACCACCACACAATTTGTTGACCTGAACCAAATTCCATACAGTCTGTTCGCGCAAGCGATCATACTCATGAGCGGTCAGCACATTATAGAGGAACTGTTGGCGAGCTAAATTGAGACTTGTAATTAGCTGCGATAGCTTGTCGAGCTTCTCATATTGGCGAGAGAGGAGGAGTTGGTGTAGATTTTTGGAATGCCATTCGCGCAGGCAAGACGAGATCTCGTCTATAAGAGGCTCAGAAGCTGAGGTCGGCGTCTCATCACCGATTTTCAACATGGGAACAGGGGCTGCTGGACGAGGGACATTTGGATCTCGCTTGACCGGTAGGGAGAGCTTGCCCGTCGTGCCATTGGGCAATTCTTTCAAGGCAATCCTTTGCGTCGACTTCCGCGACCCTTTTCGCTGCTGATGTGTTGAAATTCCACCATTCGCCATTGTATTTTCGTCGGTAGGACCGTTTATTAGTTCGTCATCGTGGGCGGAGTCGGTTTCATAGTTCACAACGTCGTCTGTTTCTCCCAACAGTTCCCGAACTTCGACACAGCTACGAGGAAAGATTCCACTGAAGACGCGAGCTTCCAGCGTCTGGCCTTCGATAGAAGTCAAGCCCGCAAGCAAACTGGGAGGTGCTACGAGGTAACCCCTTAGCCAGTTGCCATCTGGGGTCTCCTCGATAATGTAGAGCTCATCACCAATTTCGAGCGGTAAGTCGGCCGGGCTCTCAGCATGAAATGGGTATGTCGCAACCGCAAAAGCGATGCGAGGGAGCGGTTGCCAAGGCATCGGAGCTGATAATAGCGACTTTCAAACTCGTAAAGGATATGTATTCGAGATGAATTGTATGCCGAGGCCTTGACGGCTCTCCAAGCTCGAATCAGCTTGGCAAGGGCAACAATTTAGACGTCGGTGAGGGAAAACGTTATGTCAGGGGGGCGTTTGGAGACACATCAAGGGACTGGCGAGGATAAGTGCCAATGAATGTCGTAGGACTATCTTGAATTAGCAACGAGGAGTTTTGTAGGCATCCCGTGCGTGGGGAAGGTCGGATTGGAGCATACGTTAGCCAAAAAGAATACTATGTTGGGAGATGTGGTGTTTCGTAGACCCCTGAACGCACACCACGATCGAGAGTCGCAGTGGGCCGCGAGCTTTCAGGTACCTGGTTCGGTCTGAGCTGCCTACTGGTGGAGAGCTCGACTGATGGACAACAACCTGGTCATGGGGGACGTTTAATTGTGTTGAGGGGTCACCGTCAAGAGAAGAGAGGAGGGGATAAAAATGATCAAGGCACAACTGTACTCGAAAAAAGAAAATATGTCATCTTGAACAGGACTGAACACTACATGAGAAGCAAAGGAGAAAAAAAAAGGAGGGGCCAGCCGACGAACCATGTCCTGGTGGTGCGGTTTGGGTGCTGTATCTGTTGTCTTGCATGGCGCTATACCCATTCCCACGGTGCTAACAGGCATAGTAGCTCTGGGCCAGCGGCCGTGAAGCGCTGTTTTGGCAGGAGGCGACAGTGCACAGAGCCGCCAGCACGCAGCGGGGACCCCTGAGAGAACGGGGAAAGATGGCGGCCGAAATGGTGGTCCGTGCCGCTAAACTCAGTATTTGCCAGCTAACGGGTGCGGGATACCGTCAACGCTCAGGCGTTGTGCTGGAGAACAAAGCAGGCCAGAACAGGCCAGAGCAAGACCAGATAAGCAAACGCTTTGGCGCTGGTGGATCAAGTCGGCAAGCAACAATACTGCCCAGACTGGTAGACAATAGGGATAGGTCCAAAAAATGTCTTGAATTAAACAATAGGAATAATACCAAACAAAAATAATGAAGCAGATAATCAGTAGCTCAACTTGTTAATGTTACTTACAAAAAAAAATCACATCTATCTACCTCAGTGTTTGTTATTTAAATACGCGGCAGTTCAGATTCAAAGGTATGGTTGCAGCTTGAAGCCCTATCCATTCTACTGCTCGGACTAGGTTTTCACCAAATCTTAGGCGCATCCCAATTTTACATGCACTGATACAGACAGTGTGCTCTAATTAGACCAAAGCCACACGGTTTCTTATTATTGGCAAATGGGCCACGTTAATTGAAGCGGGGTATCTGATCTACAGCCATCTCTTTCCACCAAACACTCAGGCTAATAACCTCCTGCTGCACCTAACGAAATACTGACGAACCGACATGCGCCTCCATCTACTGCATTGCGTTAACATGTGAGACAAAAAACTGTGATACTAATTGACGGTGTCTAAATTTTCTACATTTGATACTTCTTTCAAACCCCTGCTAATATTTACACCTCCACACCGTGTAGATCAGCAGCTCCTGACATAATGATTAAGTGGATGTGGAAAAAACCACCCAAGAGAGCGGTGAAGTGTAATAATATTATTCACAGTATCCAATATACCTACCAAACCGAGCATTTCATCGCCCATGTTGGGGGGTTTATGGTGGCTGTTAGGCTGTATTTAGCGGCGCCTAGCGCAATCTTTCACCCAAAGTGTCGTCACTTTACAGCTAGCCCAGGCTGGAAGTGCAACTGTAGCTGTACTGTAACTGCAATTGGAGCTGCAACTCGCCAACTGAGCCGGGCCGCACTAATAAAATCAATCACTGATTGACGGTCCATCTGAGTCAACCAACCATTTGGACAGCCCGTCTCCATTTCAACCTCTGCTTCTCCATTTCTCACTCCCTCTCATGATTACGAAAAACAATACGCTGCACCAGACGGAGGACAGACTTGGAATAATTTCACCATCATCACCCTCATTTTCTTGCTGTAGTTGCTCATCTCCACACGGCCCTGATATCCCACCACCATGGGCACACCATTCATCTCGTTCCTAGAGCCCAACAAGCTCGAGGGATACAAGGTGGGGGCTCCGCGAGACGCCCAGCCATCCACCATCCCAGGGCCTTTCGTTGATGCCATGGAAATTCGCGAGGATGTCTTCGTCGACGAGCAAGACGTGCCCGTTGAGAACGAATTCGACAGCGATGACCCTAGATGCTGTCATTGGGTGGCATATGCTAGTGTTCATAAGACGGAAGAGCACGAGGTTCGCGACGAAGCCGGTAACGTCATCCAACCGCGCAAGAGCTCGACAAGAACAACACCCATAGGCACCATTCGTCTAGTTCCATTCCCGCATGAGCCACATCCCAAATCCGGCGGTCGCTATTGGAACAATGTATTAGAGGATGCGGACGATGAGGAGCGCGAGGCGGCGCAGGCCGACCCGGAGACAAGAAGATCATATAAAGCAGACCGGCCAACCACATTCCACGATGGAAAGGAGTCTTACGTCAAGCTTGGCCGTCTGGCGGTACAAAAGGATTTCCGAGGCCATGGAATCGCTGGCTTGCTTGTGACGACAGTGTTGCAGTGGCTAAAGGAGAACCCGGCTTATTTTGACCCCAGCATCACAGAGATAGGACTCGAGCAGATGGGAGCCGCCAGGGAGACTGAGATCCCTTCATGGGGCGGGTTGGTGTGCGTTCATGCCCAGGAGCAGGCCAAAGGCGCATGGGAACGCTGGGGTTTCAAGGTCGACGAAGGTATGGGACGATGGTGGGAAGAGGGAATACCCCATGTTGGCATGTTTCAACGTTTGCAAATCGGCGTCAAGCACATGCGAATCTACTAGATTCTTACACCTTTGCTTTCTTCTTCGTCTCTCTACCTCTACCTCTATATCTCCCATTTGTTTCTCAATCTTGTCACTATAGAGCTTTACGAATAGATGAAATGAGTTTATGCCCTTGCAATAGTTCACTTGCTGCATGAAACCGTGTCAAAACCATGCCAGCATCGATTGACTGTTAGCTCTCTACTCTGTTAGCTCTTTATTCGATCATGTAGTGAATAATTGTTGTCTACACTTCGAATGTCACATCAAAAAAAAGAACCAGGTGGTGTAGTATAGAATACGCCCTTATTGAGCTAGTTTTTATTTAGACTGTAAAGACATGGTTACAATCCGTAGCCGCGTTCCCAGACCCGAACGCAAAAAAATGCAATTCTGAAAGATACCAGAACACGCCAAAGCCGCACTCCTTCCAACCAGAAAAAATCCCACACGACATGACACATTTATCGGTTGCTCTTGGCGACACGCTCCAACTCGTCCTTCTTCTTGATAGCGTAAGAGTTGCTGCTTCCCTTGGCGGCGTTGATCAACTCTTCAGCCAGGCACTCAGCAATGGACTTGACGTTGCGGAAAGAGGCCTCGCGGGCACCGGTGGTGAGGAGGGAGATGGCCTGGTTGACTCTGCGGAGAGGAGAGACATCGACGGCTTGACGACGGACGGTACCGGCGGAACCAATTCGGGTAGAGTCTTCGCGGGGACCGCAGTTGACAATGGCGTCAACGGCAACCTGGATAGGGTTCTGGTCGGTCATGAGGTGGATCTAAGAAATGCAATGTTAATACGGCCTTGTTCCAATCGATCATTGTGGCATCCAAATGCCGTCGTATTTTCTGTCTTCGGTCTTTGGCGGCTCGGGGGACAAGAGAGACTCACGATCTCGAAAGCGTGGTCGACAATGCGGACGGCCATCAACTTCTTTCCGTTGTTGCGGCCGTGCATCATCAGAGAGTTGGTGAGACGCTCAATGATAGGGCAGTTGGCCTTGCGGAAGCGCTTGACAGCATATCGGCCGGCGGAATGGGTGACGTAGACAGGGTTGCGGAGGGAGACGTAGTCACTGTTTGAAGATCAATCCGTCAGTATTTCCAATTCGACTTCCAATTCTCGAGGTATTGTTTCTCGCTTCGATAGAACGTACGTCAAAGAGATGTCGCGAACCTCGACATCGTAGTCCCACTTGTTGAACAACTTAACGTTGCCAACCTCCTTGGCAACATCCTTGGGAAGGACGCTGGGGAGAACTTCGATATCACCGCCGTCAGACATTTTGGTTGCAGATTCCGTAACTTGGGCGGGGGACTGCGGTTAGTAGTGCTGGATGTCGACGATATGATTTTTTTAGGAGGTTAGAGGTCTGGCTCGGTAGACGAGGGTTTGGAAATTTTGGTGGGTGGGGATCCGACCAATCAGGTAGCGCGCCGCATTTCGCCGGGCACACAACCCTAAGTCTGGTGGGCCGGCGGAGGAGGGTGGCAGGTGTGGTCTTTTTGGCTGCATCGCCAAAAAATCCCGTTCCTCCACACTCCAGTCAAACCGTCAAGCACATCACATTCAAAATGGTAGGCCACGATGCCCTCCCCTAAGTCGGGAAACTCGAACGACAACGAGTTGCGATACAAGATGCCCGTTGCGACAGATTTGCTGATACTTTGTCCGATTTAATAGGCGCCCGCAGGAAAGCAAAAGAAGAAGTGGTCAAAGGGCAAGGTCAAGGACAAGGCCCAACACGCCGTCCTCCTCGACAAGACCACCTCCGAGAAGCTCTACAAGGACGTTCCTTCCTACCGTCTGGTTACCGTCGCTGTCCTCGTCGACCGCATGAAGATCAACGGATCCCTCGCCCGCCAATGCCTTGCCGACCTTGAGGAGAAGGGTATTATCAGGCCCATTACCACTCACAGCAAGATGAAGATCTACAGTATGCCTCCCGACGAATAGAACCATCCGCGACTGCGAATGATATCCGGAATAGTTTTGCTAACTTGTACTCTCTCAACAGCCCGCGCCGTCGGTAGCTCCTAAATTTGCTGATCCAGGGGATGTTTTCAATCTGGAAGTTTGGCGTCTAAATTGGCCTGCATGAGATAAACGCAGGAGGTTGGAGAAGCGATATAAGGCGAAATGAGCCTGGTTGGAACGCTTTTCATGATCGGTTTAGCATATCTAGGCACCGGATGTGCTTAATGCATACGGCTTACGGAATGAAATAAAAATTAAGATCTTCAAACCAAACCATGTACCTTGTGCTGTGTGCTGTGTGTCGACTGTGAGAATTGACACTATTCCGAGTATTTAATATGGCCAGCTGCTGCTTAGAGAAGATAATGTACGACATTGTATGCCCGTGTTAGCCCTCTTGTACTCCTTATGTAGGACAATATAAGTTGCCACCCTGGTCACTCTCAACGTGAGGTTTCAACTTTTGCAATTCCCCGTCTCTTACGACATTCCAATCATAAGCTCAAGTATTTAAATTACGACGATAGCATCAAACACTACAATTTAAATAGGGCCATTTCTGGTATCATATCTAGTTATTCTTATATCCTTAATAGCCAGCACCATGATGAGTATCATACCAGTCAAACAGTATTTCTGCTTAGGTAATGTTAGTCACGTGCCCCTCTCGCTCCCTGTCGCTTTGGCGCATGGAAGTTTAATGGAATGGAGTATTCAATTTCAGTGCAAATTTTCAGAAGTGAATTAACTAAGCACGGAGACCCATCAAAGCAATCTCCAAATTCCAGTGGACCTGATCTGTCATGTGAAGGTTGCTGGTGACGGTGGAGGACCTCGATGTAGAAATTGACACTGGAAGTTTGACTTCATTGTCCGTTAGATAATATCTAACATATATAATACTAGACAGCGTTGATTGACATGCCCATTGATACGTTTTTAATAGATATAGATCGGAATAGGTTCGTCTGTACAGGTAAACGCTGCATAGGTCGTCAAGATGGCTCACAGAGAGCGCTCTGATAGGCCAACGGAGGTACCGATGGGTTGAGATAGAGCCGCGGCAGGCGTCTGCAGTGCATAGCCTACACAAGGTTTTTGCTTTCTACAGGGTGATATTTAGGTCTACAAGAGGCAACGAATGGATTGCCTCGCAATTCTAATAATTATTGAGGACAATGATACTGAGTCCAGTCTCACCTGAGCCGTGCTGATACTACTTGTATCAACAATGGTTTCGGGCCAAGGGGCAAGGAGCCGGCAACTCACAGCGCAGTGACTGATGAACAGTGCATGTATTACCAGAGTGATTACGCTGTATGCCTGCTAGTTACCGGCAGTACATGGCCATGTCCAGTAATAAGAAATTATTACCTGAGGCAGCCCGGGAATACGGGGCGATGGCATGACGAGTACAACCAGGCGATTTGTGAAATATCGCGATAGGCGAGTATTTGGCTCATCAGAAGAAACATAGGCAAAATAGGACGAATAAAATCAGCAGACATGATCACAATACCAGATTGCATCACTATTGCCGGGCCAAAGGCTACGAGTGTCCAATGGGATCTTCTGTAGCGGCCAGTTTTAGGAGCAGACTCGGCCTTGTCCAAGCGCTGGCAACCTTTTTTTTTTTTTTTTTTTGGGCCGATCCTCTCTGTACGAAGGGACTGGAGAGTGCTGTACGGGCACTTGGCAGGCTAGTGCTGTGTAATTTTTTCCTCTCTCGAGAACCCCAGAGGCCAAACAGGGTCGCCCGGGACAGCCGCCCCTGGCCAGAAAGGCAATTTACTCTGCCGGCCTGAGGCTCCCACTCCACTGTTGCCATGGAAAACTTAGCGCGAAAGCCCGGAAAGAATAGGAAACACTGGCCTGGCACGCCTGGCTGCTAAAAAACTTGTCCCTTTGCTCGGCCCACTATAATTTTTTTCCTGTCACCCCTTGTGGACAGCGTACAATTTATTCGCTCACTACCCCCAGGAACTCTCTTCCTTTCTTCTTCTCCATCTCCAACTCTCCCCTCAGTCCTTTCTTAGTTTTTTCCGGGAAAGCACATCATCCTTCAAAATGTCTGCCGATAACAAGGTTTTGGGCATGCCCGTAAGTTCATCTGCATCCTTTCTGAAGAATCGCCGTCATCGACCAGCCACGGAAAGGGGGCTGGCGCCAGAGAGCCATTGAGCCGACGAATTGACTGCATCGCCAATTGTCCTCGAAACAATGGCTCTGTGCATCAATCGAGGTCAATCTTGCAGTCGCAAGAGCTCTCTGGACCAGTTCCCTGCGTCGTAGTCGCTTGATGCATGGCGGGAAAATTTTTCTTCATCCCGTTTGCCGTCGATCAGTTCGCTGACATGTGTTTTCTCACAGCCTTTCTTGGCCGATTTCCTCAGTACGTCCTCGCACAACAACAAACACATTGCCTTCGCAGCAATGACGATGAAAACAATTAGAACAGACTACTAACAATCACACAGTGGGAGGTGTCGCTGCCGCCGTTTCCAAGACTGCCGCTGCTCCTATTGAGCGTGTCAAGCTCCTGATCCAGAACCAGGTATGTTCTCAATTCTTCCCATTGCAGGCTTCGCTGCCGCAGCTTGCCGTGAGCAATGACTGACTCCCAATAGGATGAGATGATCAAGGCTGGCCGTCTTGACCGCCGCTACACCGGTATTGGTGAGTGCTTCAAGCGCACTGCTGCGGATGAGGGTGTCATGGCCTTGTGGCGTGGTAACACTGCCAACGTTATCCGTTACTTCCCTACCCAGGCCCTGAACTTCGCTTTCCGCGACAAGTTCAAGAAGATGTTCGGCTTCAAGAAGGAGCGTGACGGTTACGGCTGGTGGATGGCCGGTAACTTGGCCTCTGGTGGTGCTGCTGGTGCCACTTCCATGTTGTTCGTCTACTCCCTGGATTACGCCCGTACCCGTCTGGCCAACGATGCCAAGAACGCCAAGAAGGGTGGTGAGCGCCAGTTCAACGGTCTCGTTGATGTCTACCGCAAGACCCTCGCCTCTGACGGTATTGCCGGTCTGTACCGTGGTTTCATGCCCTCCGTCGCTGGTATCATCGTCTACCGTGGTCTCTACTTCGGAATGTACGACTCCCTCAAGCCTGTCCTCCTCACTGGTTCTTTGGCCGACAACTTCCTTGCCTCTTTCGCTCTCGGTTGGTGCGTCACCACTGGTGCCGGTATTGCTGCCTACCCTCTTGACACCATCCGTCGTCGCATGATGATGACTTCTGGTGAGGCCGTCAAGTACAAGAACTCCTTCGATGCCGCCCGCCAGATTGTTGCCAAGAACGGTGTCAAGTCCCTGTTCAACGGTGCTGGTGCCAACATTCTCCGTGGTGTCGCCGGTGCTGGTGTCTTGTCCATCTACGACAAGCTCCAGGTCCTCCTCTTCGGAAAGGCCTTCTCGGGTGGCTCTGGCTAAACGCCTCCATTCCCTACAATTCCTGTATAGAATATGATGTGTAGAGAGATGCCATGGATGGTGGCAGTTCAGTGTGGTCTAATACCTTGCCCGCTGATATAAAATGGAGAGATGGAAAGTTTGACGGTGAGGGAAGTTGGGACAGATATCCCAACGTGGTTCTGTGCAACAGCTACTCTGTGGACTAGACTGGCATCGGCATGGCGTACTCGTTCTTTTGTTTGTCTCTGCCATGCTTTTTTGGTCGCTGTAATTTATACACCTACGCAATTTCCCTTGTTGTTAGATCAATGGAACCTTGTTTCACTATTTTTGTATGTGCCTCTGCCTCGTGATGGTTGTTAAGTGTAAATTGAATTTTGTAAACCTTCGTTTGCTGCAGCGATGGTGATGACTAAATTGGAGTCGTGAAGCAGCCCACCCCACCAGTCGCGTCACGAACTTGGACTTTGATCACAACAGCATACGACTGCGAGATATCCGATTATACGGCGTCGGTGTTGATTTGATTGGCAACCGCTTTGGCTTAGCTTTTTGTTACATGAACAATGCCTACTAAACAATCGACGGGCGCGAGTCGCGGCGGTCAACAAGGTGGCAGTAGTCGACGGCAGAAATCCTACGATTCGGAAGAAGGCTCAAGCGACCCTTTCGAGTCGGAAGAAGAGCGAGCAGACACGACGCGACGTCAATCCGGGCAACGACAGCCACAGCAGCAGCAGCAACAACAACAACAATCAAGCGCTGGCGCTGGCGCAGGACCAGAGAAGACAATACCGAAGAACCTGCTAACGCGGTTACTGCACGAGTTCTTTGAGAAAGATGCTACGAGAGTTTCACGAGACGCGAATGCCGCTGTGGGCAAATATATTGATACGTTTGTGCGAGAGGCCATTGCGAGAGCTGCGGTAGAGAAGAGGAGCGGCTTCCTTGAGGTGGGTAGACGAGAGCCTGTAAGGAGAGCTAAACTGACGGGTCAATTAGGTCGAGGATTTGGAGAAGATTGCACCGCAGCTTCTGCTAGATCTATGAAGTTGACGAATATGAACGGACGATAGAGACAACTGGGTGAAACACTGGGCGTATATAGCCCCCGCTGCAGACCAAAGAGCTGTGCCTATGCTTGTTATGTGTGGCTATGTTCCGCTTGCGAGCCGAGACTGACATGCGCTCGGCTTGGTGCAAGTATGTAGTTTTGTAACGGCGACTACATCAAAGTGCGCCGCTTTTGGGATATTGGCTTGTTACAAGACAGACGTGGCCAAGCTGCAGCAAGTTTGACTTGGCCGAAGCTACGGCGTGCTTCAGCTGCACTTTACCAAGCCCACGGCCACGCCAAGTGGGATTCGACAGGATTTTATATCCGAGAAGTAGAGAAGCGGAAAGACTGGTTTGGTTTTCGCAGTTAGTAAATGCGGGTGCAAACAATGAAAAAGAACGCATTGCGATACAGAGGATCAAACAGATGGCAGGTCAGGACAGCGTTTAGAATGCCGTGATGTTCATTATGCAAAGCCGAGTGCATTTTTATAAATAACAGCAGCCTGCACCCCAAGATCTTGAATTCTTCTGGAGCGAGTATGTTTTACGGCCCCGTGGAACGAGATATTTCATTATCGTAACCATTGTGAATGGAAAAAACAATTCTGTGACGCTTGATGTAAAGCTTGAGAGAGACAATGGCTCGATCAGGCAAGTGGGTCGGGAGTGGACGGGTGAAACCAGGCACGTCTCGCAACCGTCACAGGCCAAGTTGCTGAAGCACATCCGACACCATGCCAAAACTGCGTTTTGCTTTAACGTGAAGATGGTCTAGTGTCCTAAATTTAATTCTGGCGGTCGCTGCAAGTTTCAGCAATTCCGATCTGCCAGGATTCCCGCCGCATAACGTCTGCCACTGCGCCGCATCGGGCACCTCCATGCTGCACAGCACACAGCCATGAGACGGCCTTGTGTCAACGTCGCCCATCTCGCCCATTGGGACGGCGTGGAAAGGAGCCGGCCCAGGGCAATCTCTCGCCAGCGTTGCGTTACTTGCATGATCGTCGCCCCCATGGTCCACTTAACTTTATCTGCTGGTCCCTTGGAGGCGTAACCGAAACTGCTCCATCTGCTGCCTGAGTCTTTTCATCCCAGCAGTAGCAGACGGACAAATGATGGGCCCCAGGCCACACGTTTCAACCTCTTTATTCAGTCTGTATTGACTTGGCTGTCTTCAAGATGAGACGATTCTTCTCTCCACATGCCTCAAACGAGTAACAGGTTCTGGTTCTGGCACCGGCAGAAACAGCTTGCACTCTTGTCTTGTCTCTTTGCTACGCCTCTGGTCCTGCGCCCTCGCCGGGTTGAGATTCATAAATACTGCCCATTGTTTCTCTTCCCATCCTTCATTCAGTCCAAAAACCTTCTCATATCTTCTCATCTGTTTTCTTTCCTTTGTCCATTTCCTTTCGTCTTGGTCGTTTGGTTTTGTCCGATATTGATTATCGTCGTCTCTTTTTTACGCAACACTATTCAACTTGTCTTTTGTCTTGTCGCTCCGGTAGTGACAGTCTTTTAATACTTTTCTTTTATTCTCTTCTTCACATTTCATCATGAAGTTCACTGCTCTTTCTCTTGCTGCCCTCGTTGGCATTTCACAAGGTATGCATCACGCAACGTCGTCCTCAGCCATGGCCGTCTTATACTAACTGCACCATAGCCACCGAGGTCCAGGTTGTCTCTGTCGGCAAAAACCCCGTCAATGGCAAGACTGGTCTGCGATACTGGCCTGAGAAGATCAGTGCCAAGCCTGGTACCATGGTCCAGTTCCAGTTCTTGAACGGCAACCACAGTCTGACACAGTCCAACTTTGACGATCCTTGCAAGCCCATCGGCACCGTCGACCCTTCCAAGGCCGGTATCTTCTCGTCTTTCATGCCCGTTGCCGCTAGCAAGGACAACGTTCCTGTGTTCACCGTCATGATCAACGACACAAAGCCTCTGTGGTTCTTCTGCAGCCAAGGGCCTCACTGCTCCAAGGGCATGAACATGGTTATCAACGAGAACACTAGTGCCAACTCTTCCCGCTCTCTTGAGAACTACAGAAAGCTTGCCGAGGGCACCAAGCCTGGCGAAGGCACTGTTCCTCCTGGCGCTGGCTCTGCATCTCCTCCCAGCAACGTTACCATGACTGCTGGTCCTCCTCCTCCCGCCACCACCGACGCCGCTGGAGGTGCCACAGATGCCCCTGCTCCTACTGGTGGTGCTACGGATGCTCCCCCCGCTGGAGGCTCCAGCCCTACCACTCCTGCTGCTGGTTCCGCTACTCCTTCGGGACCTCCTACCGCTGGTGCTCACACTGTTGCTGTATCCAGCTCTATGCTCCTTGCTCTCGGTGCATTCTTCGTGCTGTTGTAAGGTGTCTACGGATGAGAAGCGAAAGAGAGTTTTTTTTTTTTTGGTTAAGCATTAATAATGGCGTCTGGTCTGCAAGTTTTTGGGTGTCGGATAATAAACTTTCAAGTATTTGAATAGCAAAGACAGAATTGACAATTTGTTGCGCAACGCTTTCCTTTTTGAACTGGTCTCTTTTACATGGTGACTTTGTTTTTCCTATTTTGACTAGGTATCCTTTACCGTGGGTGATCTCTGGCAAGTCTCTTCTTTCGACCCTTTGCAACCTTGGCGCAAAGGGGTCTCTTGGGCTCCTTGTCCAGCCAATCCTTCTCAAACTTGACATATCCAACCTTTTGATACTTGGGGCTGTTGGCAAAAAAGTCAGCCCAGTGCTTCAATCCTTCGTAGACCTTTTGCGCAGCAATCTCCTTCTCCTCCTCTTTCAGAGCCTTCAATTCTGCGGAAGTCCACTGCGCATCATTCTTTTCGTCATCGATGGGGAGGTACATTTCCTCCAAACCGCGCACATCAGCAGTCAAATCCTCCTTGAAGCATCCAGTCACAAAGGCACGTGAGGCATCCCGACCGGCAAAGATGCTATAAGAACCTCCGGGGCCGTACATGTGGCGGCCCTTGGAGACGTCGTAGATGGTGCCGTTGATGGCGAGGTAGACGGGTTTGCTTTCGTCGGAGCCATCGTAGGCCTTGAGTTCCTGCAGGGTGAGGTATCTGGGGCCAGTCTAAAATAATTGGTTAGCGGAGAGACATGGCCCGGAAAGGGGAACAAGACGTACGAAGTGGGATTTCCACCAATCGACCCGTAGGTAGTTGGGCTTGTTCTGCATTCCCCAGAAGAGGCTTTCTCCGCCGCTGACAACATAGCTAAGACCAATAGACGCAACAAACAAAAAGGTCAAGACGCGCAGAATGTCCAGTCTGGAGGAGGCATCGTCCTCGCCTTTGGCCTGTTTGCGGATCTTTGAGCTAGCGGTGTCATGAGCTCCAGCTTTCTCGCTGGAGTTTGGCTTTCTCTGGCGAACTTCGTCAGCCATTGTGACAAAATCGGTGATATTTCTGTTCGGTGTAGTGAAAAGGAAACAGAAAAGACCAAGATGTTAAAAGAGGGGAAACATGCAGCCGATGCAGGATCGAAATGATGAACAGCTCGTCATCCAGGTTTGCCATTCGCATTGGCATCGGGGAGCCTCCAATTCGCCACTAAATGGCCGGGAGTAACCTCGCCCGAGCTAGCGTTACCTCAGGGCTGGGGTTGGCTGGTACCTACCGACAGCTTGGGGGAGCTTCGTGGGCTACCCTACATGCAGCCTCGATGTCGCAATTGCTCACACATAAAAAAGGATTAGGAATATTTCAATGTCTCATTGTGTTATGATTGCTACGGAGAAGTTGAGCAAAGTTAGTTTTGAATTTTCTTTTTTTGCTGTGACAACACAATCTTGATTGATGCAGGTCTCACAGACGTGTAGTTAGAGCTCATACTACGGAGTACATGTTGCAACATGGTTTGGTTGGGTCTCAGCGCAGCAATAGCAGTCACATGACGAGCGTGTTGTCCCGGCAACCACCACCAAAAAGCGACTTCCCGCTAGACAATGGTAAACACCAAGATAACTTATCAAATAGCTATCACCACCAACCACACAGCGCCAAAAGCCCACCACGACGAAAGCTACATCCCCGACGCCGCACCCGCAAGCTACGCTACGGCACATCCTCACATCCAATAAGCGGCACACCTCAGTCATGGATGGAAGCACGACTCCCACGTCGTCGATTCGCGGGAGCCCGCTCCAGGCAATCACACCCGACTGCGTGAACAGGCGGGACTCCAGCATGTCTACTGTACGAACAGACGGCTATGAAAGCCCAGTCCTAGAGAAAATCAGTCAATTTAATAGCATGAGCACGACACACGCGAAGCAGCTTGAGCGAAAGACGGCCGAAGCCGCCATCAAGAGAGCTATGCTCGGTCGAGAAGAAGCCGAAGCCGAAATGAGACGCTTGCGTGATGAGAACCAATCATTGAAAAAATCCGTCGAAGAGGGAAAAGACCGCGAACGAAAGGTCGGCGAACGCTTAGAAACTGTCATGGTGAGTTTTGAAATCGTAAACAATACTCTGAGACAGTGATGCTAATTTCAAAACAGGACAACTATGGTCGTGCCAAAGAGACACATTCACACACACAAACCCTTTGGGAAAAGGAAATTCGACGCGCTCGAAAGGAAAACTTCAAAGCCCAATCCACAATCGTCAAGCTCCAGGAAGAGCTCAAGACGGCCCGAACGGCAGCCAAGATCAACGAGGAGTGTATCGAGCGAGAAAAAGATCGCAGCCACGCCCGAGAGCAAGAAGCATTCACGGCTAGATATCAAATAGTCGGAGTACAAGAACAGCTCGAAAAGGCGTTGCAGCGCATAAAGGTTGTTGAACAGGAGCGAGACGCGTTCAAGACTGCCGCCAAGAACGAAGAGGTTGCCCGCATCGCTGCCGAGGGTCGAATCCCACTGCCTGTGTCGGAGGAAGGTGATGAATTTTCTTCACCGCACAAGAAGTTGAAGAAGCGCAAGCGTGATAGCGTCAAGGACGCGCCGCGTGTGTCGCTGTCAACAATGGAGATTATGTCCTCAGTGGCTTCTGAGATGGAGATTGAAGAACTCACCGAGCAAGTCGTTTGGGAGCGCCAGAGAGCAGACCGTGCTCAGGAAATGGTGGAGTTTTTGCAAGCGGAATGTCAAATGCATTGCTGTCCCTGCTCAAAGTCGAAATCCAAGTCTCCCCGCCGCTCTTCGCTAAAGGCGACGGCATCTGTCATCAAAGCTCCCATCCAGGAGCCCGTTGAAGAAGTTGTTGAAGAACCCATTGAAGAGCCCGATGAAGAGCCCGATGAGGAAATAGTTGAGGAACCCGAGGCGACTGTACGTGAGCCAACACCTGTTGAGATGGAAGTTGAGCAAACGGAAACGACAGTGAAACAAGAGATAGAACTGGAGGTTGAAGAAATCCCTGAGCTTGAGCCTGAGACTGTCACCGAGCCGATGGAAGAGCCTGAGCAAGACCCCGAGCAGCCGGTCAGATCAAAAAAGGAGCGACGCAGCACAATCTTCTGTCCCAAGGACGGTACCTTTCGAACCGTTTCTGAGCAGGAAGCCTTTGAGCTAGCAGCACAGGAAGAAATTGTGATTGATGAAGAGCCACAGCAGGAAGAGGACATCGATATCATCCTTCCGGATTCTGTGGATATTGGACGAAGTACTCGCATGTACGCTCGCACACCGTCTGTTGAGCCTCCATCTTGCGCTGTCTTACCGCGCGACCGTACCTCACTTCAATCACTGCTCAGTGCGCCACTTGAAGAAGACGAAAACGCAGCACCCACCGCCACCTTCACCATCACTATTCCTACTGTCGACGACGATGTTGCTGTTGAGGATCCGGTAGATGAAGTTGTTGAGGAGACAGTGGAGATGCCTAATATTGACCCCGTGAAGCGAAGCCAAGCTCGCATGACTCCCGTATCTCCCGAATCTCTCAACTCATCTCGATATAAGGTAACGACGACGACCGTGCCTGTACGAGACGAGGACGCCATGCGCAGCTCATCCTTCGCCGAGAAGCTACGCACACCCTCGAGTGGCAGCAACGCCAGCTTCGACCTCAACGACCCAGCCCTGACGCCGACCATGACCCGCGAACAAGCCCTGGCTAAAATCCGGGAGCGTCGCGGGCGTGCCCGAAGCACCGAGAAGACAGCCGCGTCCGCCGCAAAGGCAAAACCCCCAGTTCGAGGAAGGAGAGATCTCAGCGGACCCACGAATAAAGCTACCACGGTGCGAGGACGATCGAGAACATGATTTTTTTGTATGACGCAGCAATACCCCTATTGGATGAAACGTTTTGAATTTGTTGTTTTCGTACATAGCATTGCGGAGCAGCGCCATTCATGTGCATAAACCCGGCGTTTTGTTTTGTTCTTGTCTATATATTTGTCAGGCATTTTTCCCTCTTGTATAAAGGCTGGAGTTTTTGGTATTCATTGCTCTTAATATATCTGTTTTGCTTTCACTGGAGTTTGATTGTGATGTACAGCATTCATTATCATTATGGGATATTTACAATATATACAGTCATATTCCCGCATCATTTACCCAGGAAACCTCGTCTCCTGTTTCGGCCAGATTCGCAAGTGAAGGCGTCGATTTGTACAGCCTGCAGAACACATTCTACAGTGCTATTGCCACTAGTTGCCCTTTGGATGCTAACTCGCCATTGGCCTGCGTCGATGATCCATGAAGGGGGTGAGTCCTCGGCGCCATCTGTCCGTCTTCGTTTGCGTGACTTGTCATTGACGTCGTCTGGTATGTCTGAGTCCTGCATTTGAGAGGTATCGTATTCATTGCCATTTAGTGTTATGGCAGTTTCTGGGGAAATGGAAGCTTTGACAAAGTCCTCCTCGCTGAGCGGCGTATGACCAGGCGTGGCACCGTTGGAGTCAGCTCCGCCCGACGCCATGAGCAGGCCAAGCGGTTGGGTGGTAGGCGGCATGCCGAGTTTGGTGGCAATCACCTCCAGAAGTTTCGTGAAGCGCGTGCGCGTATCTTTGAAGAATTCGACGCGGGGACCATCAGGCGTAAAGTGTAACTTTGTAGTCTGGCCGGCGATTTCGAGAATCAACTGGGCGGGGCGCTCGTCAACATACGGACGAGCATATTTAATGATGCCGGTAGGCGCGTCGCCATCGTCAGAGTCGGCGTTATAATTTATGCCCACGCCGCTCTTTTGGATGTTTTCCAACCGAATGGTGATTTCGTCAATTTGTCGAATGGGATTATACGATATATGGTGGGGGATGAGACGCTGCTCTAGGCCCTTGAAGTGGAAGTAGCGCGCATCTCGTAGGAGATCCTGGCGATGGGTTTCGTTGCGTATGTTGACGGGGTATCCTTGAAGTAGACGAAGGAGCTCGGCGAATGTATCTGCGCTGCGGTTGGGGACGGAGGGAGGAAGCAGCGATGGTGGGCGCAGGAGACCCTCACGATCAAGGCCGGGGAAGACTTCGTCTTTGCTGGAGAAGAGGGCGCCGAAGCCGAGAGAGAAGTAGTTTGGGGAGTTGCCTGCGTCGGTGAGGATGCCGCGGGGGATTTGGAATTCGCGATGGCCGATGGAGATGAAGATGCTTTCTTCGTAGAGCTGGGACATGAGCTTGGGGACTGTAGATGTTAGTTTGGACAATTTCAAGAGAGCAAGAGCAGTGAAATGGCCGTTGAAATGGGAGCAAAAAGGGGACGTACGGCTGTAGAATTGCGCATCGGCGAATAACCGCACGAAATGCGTCCCGTCGCGCGGACAGACATGGTAGCCTTGCAGGTGCAGCGCAATGTCGCGAAACGTGGATGGATCGCGGTCGATATTCAGAGTGCGAATGGCCGTGGAAGGGTCCTCGCCCGATTCGAGGGCACGGGCGAGTTGACATCGGAAATATTGGGAGAAGTAGGAGGGTGCATCGGAGGAGAGCGACGCGCCAGAGAGCTTGAAGAGCTCGCCGCCGACTTGGATGGGGAAGACTCGTTCGCGGGGGAGGATGTTTGGAATTTTGGCGATTGTTTTTTCGGAGGGGTGGCCGTCGTCATCGGGAGATTGGGAGTCCATGTTTGAGGCTTGAAGAAAGTGAGGAGAGGCAGAGGAGAGGCAGAGGAGAGGGAGAGGGAGAGGGAGAGAGGAGAGGAAGAGGAAGAGGAAGAGGAAGAGGAAGAGAGTTGTGGATGAGGCTGGAGATGGAATTGTCAGCAGAGAGCTAAAGCTTAGAAATGTCGTTGGAATGCGATGCTGCTTGTGGTTTAGCGTCGATCTTGGTAGATTGATATGACGTGCGTTGTCCCACTGTTTGTGCTCTGCATTTCGAAAGATGAATTTTATTTTTATTTTTATTTTTATTTTCATTGCATTTCGAAATGTATTTGGAGGAGGAAGCATAATACACAGAGTATCGTAAGAACGGTGATGTATCTTCTCAGAGCGTGTCTACTGCGGTCTTTGTAGGCGTGTATGCGTAGTGCCAAGATCCAATCCAAAATAACTCTCACGGCGGAGTGTGTGATGCATGTAAAAGCACATTGTCGTCAATTTTTATTATACTGTCCATCTAGCATGTTTGTTACATCTCTTATTTTTGCTGTCCGCGATTGCAGGTTGCCGGCGGGCGCTTCATGCAGGGCAAGCCACGTGAGTGATGCCCCCTCACTGTTGGACAAGCACAGCCTGGTTGACAGTCTGCAAGATTGCTCAGCAGGGCTCAGTAGGTGATTGCAATGGTTCTCTCATTCGTGCCAGTGCCATTGCTGGCTTCGGCAGAGGTGCTCAAGGTTGGACAGTTCATCACCAGCCTAGACAACCCGCAGCAAGCCAACCACTATCCCAAAGACATACCAGAGCCGCCTCAAAGCAAACAACCATTCGCTATTAGTGGCAGCAACCAGTCTGGCTACAGAGTGTCTTCATCTCTGAAACTCATCATCAGTGCGACGTTATCCAGACATGCTAAGAAGGAGGCTGAGATCGCTTCCACCACCGGCTGGCAGTATCTCATTGGCGACTCCGACGCATGGTTTGAAGCTGCCATTGCCGCCGAGGGCACCAAGAGTTGGATAGAGAGATGTGCTCTGCAGCACAAGCATATATATCTAATCGAGGGAATCCGTACACTTGTCGACCCGCACATCACCCTGTCTTCCAGCCACAGCCACGAGACGGGAGGCGGCGTTGATGCCACGACTGCTCTCGCCCTGGCCGGTGCTGTCATTAGCGGGCCGCTGACTGCTGTTGGAGATGTATCAGTGGAAGGAGGGTATGAATCTAACAAGAGCAATGTGATGGAGCTAAAAACTCCCGGAGAGAGAGTATGCTGTGTTCTCTATCGAGAGCTCAAGTATGACTACTTACACAGGCGCCCAGTTCAGCCCCCTGTGCTAACCAACAAGACTTATTTCTGGACATGTCTCGAGGGTCAGATGCGTGGAGCGAATGACGACGACGACGAAGACTACCAAGACGAAATGGCCGATGGCGAAGATATCTTGGAAGTCAAGCTGGAAGAAGTACAGCAGGCTGTCGAGAAATGTGAAACTCATCATGTAGATGAGGAGACCATACAGATCCATAAACCAGAGCACTTAGAGCTTAAACGCATATAGAATTGCATAGTGTATATATATATAGAAAAGGAAATCAGTGATAATTAGCACCGGATACTATACTCCAAAGTGTGCAAACGTAGCCCACTCCAGGGGGTACAGTTCATTCTTAGCCCTCAGTGCCGATGTTGCCTTGTGCAGCGCCATCGCAACATCCAACTCGTCCGAATTGTTCAGCTGAATCATCTCAAAGATCAATCTGTAAAACTCCTCTGCAATTTCCACACATGCCGTCTCCATCGAACGCCACAGACACGCAATGACATGCGGCACACCCGCAACTTGGAGCGCAGTGGCTACATGTACGTTCTCATCACAAAGTTCAGTGACCTTGTTCCGCGCCGTAGAGCACGCAGAGAGGTAAACAATGTTTGTTTTCTGAACCTTGAGCCGAAAAATCTGGTCGATAGTTAGCCGGTCTTGCTCGGGGCCGCTGTCTGCGCTGTTGGTCTTCTGTAAAATAAGGCAGCTGTCTGTTGGGTCGAAGGCGCTGGAGATGCCATGGCATGCGAAGTGCGCCATTGTACAGTCGGAGAGAGTGCTTAGCACGTCGTTGACGCTGGGTTGAATCATTTTCAAAGCGTCCAAAGCGACGTTACTGGCATGTTGAGTGATGCGCTCGAGCTCAACGGTAGACATGGGTAATGGCTCTGGGGGCTTTCCCCCGATTTTCAAACTGGGTGTGGTAGGCATGGCCGCCAACAAGATTGAGTCGTTTCCAACATGTAGAGCCCTCAGTTGTTGCTGCTTAGCAGCTTTCTTGAGCAAGTAGGCGAGTACGCCAATAGATGGCGTATACGACGAGACCACTTCCTGAACCTCGTCCGTGTGAGGAGGATTATTGTGCATACAAGCTGCATGAAACGGCATGGAGGATGCTAGGCCAGTGCCTATCCACCAAATCCTGGGAAGGTAGTCATGACCTGGCTGGCCCGTGGCAAAGATTGTAGAGAAAATCGGCTGGATACACACTCTCTTTATCCACTCGAGATATTCCAACATGTTCTTGTTTGTGTTCTTGAATTGACTGAGTCTTGATATTTCCCAATTCTTGTTCACCCATTGCTTCGCCTCGAGATGCGTAATATCTGGCAGATCAACAGCAACGGGTGAGCCTGCTCCAGATAATAGCATTGCATGGCTTTTTATTTGTGAGATGTTCACCAGAATGATGTATTTTTGTGTCGTACCAGTGGAAAAGATATAGTCAAGTTGATTTTGAAGCGTATTCCTAGAGCTTAAAGTGCTTCGCTGTGCGTCTTCCAGCTGTGCGTCTTCCATAAATGTATCATCGAGCAGGCTGGTTGCCGTCGTTTCCGTCGTTTCCATCGCCCTTGCAACGCTGAGAGGGGACTGACTAGCTGAAGAGTAGCCATCATCTGAGATTACTATCTCCGTATCGTAATCATCCGAGATTGAAATCTCCGTGTCGTCATCAGAAATCAATTCCTTTATCATTATTGTTCGCCCACATTCAAGGAAATATAAGGCATCGTCGATCCGATGAACCTTGAGAAGCATTGAGCAAAGGTTTGAAGCAACGCCAAGCACAGACTCGGTGGCATGTTGTTGATCAGTGTATGACAAATCAGCACAAAAAATGCTAGGTACGAGCTGCAATATTTCCTGCCCAAGCAAGATGCCTCTTTCAATGCCGTCGGTGCCTGTAGAAGCCAGATATGGGATGCATCGAGCCGCAGCCCATATTCTGTCGTACGCCGAAGAATCTCTACATTCCCAAGCTCTTAGATATGTGTCAACACAGCTACTACAATCTTCTGCCAGCTTTGTGTATAAGAACTTGCGCTCAAAAAGCGATGCTAGCGTTCCAACGTTGGCGCAAAGACGCGCATCATCCGCCGGCATGCTAGTAATGACATTTTGCATTTTGCCAATAGCCTCTTCGAGATAGCTGAGGTTGTGTGACTCGGAAAAGAGTTCGGCTAAAGCTTTGCTGAGACAAGATGAGTATAAAGCCCAATCTGTGCTCGGTGCTTCCTCATAACTGAGGGCGCATCGATGCCTCTCAATGCATTTTTGTAGAAATTGAGTGTCGGCAGTCAGTCTGTACTTTGTAAACAGCTGTACTCCCAAGGCATTCGAATATATTCCATAGCCAGCATCATCCTTTTCAGTGGCCTCGAGTGCCTCGCTCGCACATTGAATCGCTTCATTCAGTGCTGATGTTTCCCATGTTCGAATGTACAAGTCGCCAAGCATTGTAGATAAGTTACTGAGCCTCCCAGAGCGTCCAGCATTGTCGCGACCTGTTGCAGCCAGGGCCTGCCGGCTTATCTCAACAGCCTGGTCAAGATCAACAACCCGTGCGTGCTGAACATATCTGGAGTGACAAGCGTCGGCGAAGATATCAAGACGCTCAACAAGTTCTACGGCGTCTTTAGGTGTAGCTGATATTGCCTTTTGTATTATTTTGATAGCTTCCTCCAAGTCGTCCACCTTACCAAAGCGATCAAAGCGATCAAGCAGAGCTTGCGCATAATCTTGACTTGCTGCTGCAACATATTGGCCGGTTTTGGTAGCAGATTCCAGACCGAGTGTCGCAGTGGCAAAGGCGTTATTAATATCCGTATCGTTTCTGAATGCTGAATACCTCGCTGATAGACAGCGACAGAGATTGCCACATACGAGAGGCAGATCTGGGCTTTCCTTCGGAGTAAGGTCAACTGCCTTGGTCAACAGTTCAACCGCATCACTCAAATCATTAATATTATCGTATTGCTCATACTTAACTCGTAGTAGACTGCCCAAATGACTTGATCGCATCGGGAAATGCGGAGAGCTTGGCTTTGTACCACAATGGGCTTGTCGCAGCAGCTGTATTGCCCTGTCAAGGTCTTCTCGCCTGTTGTCCCGCATGAACCGGGAATGAAGTCTCAAAGCAAGGCCTTCTTTGATTTCCAGCATGTATGGGCTGTTGTCAGCGAGTGCTAGAAGAGCGATTTGTGACAAGGAGATGGCTTCGTCGAGGTCTCCAGAGTTGCCTTGCAGATCATGTCGCTTTTCCAAACGAACAGCCAGATTATTGAGGTATTTAATGATTTTGCCGTCAAAATTTGGGGCACATTCTAAGGCATCTCTGCCCAACTTGATTGCAATGTCCAATGTATCGCTGTCTTGGGTGCGTTCATAGAGTAGTGCTTGCCGCCTTGCGATTGCGTCCAACATCTCAGGTCGGCCGTTGTGCTCTCGAGGAGTGACTCGAAGTACCTTATTACCACAGTTGATGGCAACTTCCAAGTCTTCAATCTTGCCGCTTATTTGGAAACTGTCTTCTAGCCATTGGGCGAACTGCCACAGGTTTGCGGATTGCACTGGTGCTTCATGGGATGCTTCCGCAAGCGCACGCCGCATGAACGACACCGCGTGAAACAGATATTGCCTCTGCTTTGTAGTATCGTACAGCACTCGATACCACTGCGCGATGCTGCTTACTATGACGATGTTGTTTTGCTTTGTGTTGGAGGTGTATGTCAAGTAGTCCTTGCCAGCCTGGATTGCCAGTAGCAAGTCTGCAGGCATTCTCGTCCGTCTGTACTGTTCCGACAAGAAGAAGGTCTCAAGGATAAGACAATCTCGTCGCTCCGGGCTCGGATTTACTACTAAGTGATATGCATGACGAATGCTCAGCAGTCCCTCTGATAGGTCGGAATCGTCCGAAAACGACAAGAAGCGAACCCTCAGATACTGCGCAAGCTTTATATATTGTGTTGGCAAGCCGGCGACTGAACCATTTTCGGACTGAATGCTTCTTCGTAGGTATTCAATGGCCTGGTCGATATCACCTTTGCTCTTGGATGCTTGATACTGCTGATACAACCTCGCGGCCATTTGAGGGTACGCGGCGGGCGCATGTGCACCAGGCCAATCCTGAGCGTCGCGAATGCTGTTTGAATTATAGTTGGACTCCATTTATTTAGCCTGGCCAAGAAATAAACGGAAGAACAGAAATATGGAGTCATGCAGCCGTCAAGAGGCTGTGGGAATACAGGCACAGGCCACGGGGAGAGCATGGTGTTGGTTGGTCGCCTCTTACTACCCCGCCCCGCCAGAGCCTTGCCCATCCTCTTCACCGTTTCACACCCCTCTGACAAATATCTTTTGCTTGCTGGGATATGTTTTGAAATGCTGCTTTTGTATTTGTTTCCACTGACTCAAATATCTCCCACGGTGTCCCTTGGGCTCATTGCCAGGTGGGCGGTTTTGCATTTCACACCACTTATAGATTGACACCCAATACAGTTTCCTGGGTAAGGGTGGTAATTTGTCTTCGCTGTGCGTGACCCAGCAAGACATATAAAGTGGCTTAAAGGGCTTAAACGGGCCAGGACTAGCGAAGGATCACATTGTTTTTGTTGTACAATATGACAAATAGATAGAAGTCCTTGGTTTCAAAAGTGACTTTATTACGAAGAACAAAGCGCTCTACATCATAGCTTTGCCGCCCGTAGTCCATTTCAGGCTATTGCCGAAAAGATTCATCAACAAGCTCTCTAGGGGCAAAAACGTGGAGTAGACTTAGATAGTGTGATAAATCTGACATGGTACACGGAAACGGCTACAGTCAGCGCTGATCTGAAATCCACAAGGCGTTCAACTACTCGAATGAGACGTCATGAAACCACTTCCAAGTTGAACGACTGTGAACGACTGTGAACGAGCAGGAATGATGTCGATATCGATTGCTATGCCAAACAAAGTTGTTTGCAGCCTTGTTGAAAAGAACATACTTATCGTTTAGGTGTGGACTTTCGTTTAGATGCTGACCATGAAGATCCGGATGTCGCTGTATCTTGATTGTTGCGCATATTGTGCGTGTATATAAAGCTGCACGGGAGTCCCTGAACCTTGGTCTTCTGATTCTGAATCATCGACACTTCTGCATATATTAAACTTGTAGATCAATGCAAATCACAATGGCTCGATCAAAACACCCCCGCAAGAGCTGGCTCGCCACAGCCCTCGTCGGCCTTGTCGCTCTGACATGCGTCAACGGCGCTGCTGTCAATCTGCAGGCCAGGCAAGAAGACGGAGGCGATCATCCCCCCGGACCTACCAATGGAGAAAAGTGCAAGATGTCTTGGGGCCGCGGAGACACTGAGCAGGACAAGTCAACTTGGGTAGACAGCGGTGCCGAGGGCTTCTTGTCCAATTTCCTCAAGGATCCTGGCACCTCGCACTGGTCGAGAGATCTTTTGACCCAAACGATCGCCAAGGGAACCCAGGGCGGCACGCAGTACAGCTGCATCGACATTGACTCGACGACATGTGGTCCTCCCGATGACTGCTTGACGTACGAGCCCGTCGAGGCTTTCTTCGTCCACACGCAAATGGCCAACCTGTTCGCAGCTCTGCAGAAGCTGCAAGCTCGCCACATCAAGGATGCCATCACGGCCATCTCTTCAGATATCCATCAGATTGTCGATACCTTTGACGTCGTCAAGGACGACGGCAGTGCTGCCGTCTTCAAGGGTCTTTTGGCTGTCGTTGGATCCTTGACTGGTGTTGTAAGTGCTGGAGGCGCTGCCGGCGACAAGAATCTTCCTTTTGCCGGCGCTGCACTCAGTCTATTCTCGAGTGTTGTTGGCTACGGTACACCTGATGCACCAATATCAGTCGAGGCAGTCCAGGGTGAAAATCACGGACAAGTACGGCCAGATGTTCACCATGGCCATGGGTCAGATCAGCCAGACCGTCAAGGTCATCTTTGGCGACCAGCCTGCTGTCATGCCCAGCATGAAGCGCAAGTACGTCCTCGGCATCGACGAGGCCATTGAACAGTTTCAGTACGACTCTATCCACAAGTATTTCCAGGATGGTGTCTTCCTCGACCCCGATGCCTACAACATGGCTATTGACATGTATGCGGATAACACCAAGGCGAAGATGGTATGTTGAAAGCTGAACAAGAGCATTATTGGAACACTTTAATGTTTAACGTTGTACAGCTCGAACTGTCCATGATTCAAGCCATGAAAGACAATGAGTTCCCATATCAATTGGTTATCCGACCTGTAAGTGCCAGCTAACTGCCAGCACTCTAAACTCTGGATAAGCTACATCGTTTCTAACCCTTTGCGACAGAAACGACCAACCCGGAATTGGAGTCGATGCTATTGATGAGGAATGGTGCGGTGCCAGAAAGAACTGCCATTGGTTCGACGACAAATGCCTCTGCATTGAGCAGGTAGTATCGACAGGTGGCATGTTTGGCGAGCAGTCCAATCCCATCAGCGACGACCGGGGCGACAAGATGAAGAAGTGGGCTCAGGACTTCAACGGAGCTCTCGAGAACAACTACAACTGCGTCAAGGATGGCTGGGTCGAGCAGGATACCCCCGTTAAGGCCGGCGATCGCGAGAATCCTCCTCCATTCGACCCCCAGAACCTGCCCCCCAACTACTTCAAGTGTTTCTGGAACTTGGACGTCACTGGCACCCTGGTGAGCAGTGACGCGTAGCTGTTGAGTAGATGCAGTTGCGGACAACAGACTAGAGTGGACCGAGTATACGGTACCTGTCTACCTGGTAAATACCTGGATTGAATGTTTCGTGTTTTTATATAATAGATACCTAGATTGTATATATAGTCACAAGACAAGGCTGCTTGCGATAGGAGAGCCTGGGCGGTTTACCTTCTGGGGTGGCTCGCCATTTCCAAACGTGGGTATACCAATTCTTAATTTACTCTTATTATTTTGAATACAATTTTGCTACCTGAAATAAATCATTTACTCATCAATTCAACTCCATTTCTCACAATGCCAACTACAGCTCCTGTTTGCACAGCTTCGCTACCACCACCAGCAACACGGTGCTCAATCTGCGCCAGTCCATCCAACCACGTAATCATCACCTCAGGACCAACTTCCAGCTTTGAAAGCTCCTCTGATAAAGCTGTGATGATATCTGCAAGAGCCAGTCCCTGCGTCACCTTGAGAGCGTTGATGGTGCTGAGACAGCTCGTGACGTTGGACGTGTTGAGTAACGTCGCCAGAATCTCCTTGATGGCTTCTGGAGCTGGTGCGGCAATACAGTTGTAAATGGCTTGCGTCGTGATGAGTTCTCGTCGAATTTCGCTTTCCGCTATCTTTGGTGCATTCTTTGCTCGTAGCGGCGTACCTGTTTCAAGTCAGTACAGTTACACCCCAGTCTCTACACAGTTACACTCACTTGATGCATGGCACGCCTGCAACACATTCAGCGCCCTTCTCATATCACCCTTACTCAGCTTCACCAGTGCATCCACAGCATCACCAGCAATCTTAACATTCTCCTCATCAACCACCTTCTCGACCAACACGCGAATATCCCCCTCCTTGAGCGGACTAAACCTAAACCGCGTGCAGCGACTCAGCAGTGCAGGACTAAGCTTATGGGCATAGTTCGCAATGATGCAAAATCTCGTGTTCGCCGTATACTTCTCCATGATGCGTCTCAACGCCATCTGCGCGGTGTTGGTCATGGCGTCAGCCTCATCCAGCACAATCAGCTTATAGCCCGCCATTGAGCTACCCTTGGAGGCGCCCATGGAGAAGATCTGTTTGGTACTAGCAAACGTCTTGATCTGCTCACGCACCACGTCGATACCACGGTCATCGGAGGCGTTGAGCTCCAGTACCATCTGGCGCACGTTGGCGGGTCCGTAGATACGACGGGCGAGGGCGAGGATGGTGGATGTCTTTCCCGTGCCGGGAGGACCGTAGAGGAGGAGATGGGGCAGCTTGTTGGAGTCGACGAATTTGTTGATGGTGGCGAGGATGTCGTGGTGGCCGGAGACGTCTTCGAGAGTGGCTGGTCTGTATTTCTCGATCCTGGAGGTAGTCAGTATGGGATTGATTGGCCCATTGGCAATGGACGCACCATGGAAGGCTGTCCTCGGCTTCGATGGGTAGGTTGGCAGCGCTTCTCTTGCCCTGCTTGGCGTCGGAGGAGAAGGTGATGGAGGGGACGTCTACGTCCATCTCATCTCCAGAATCAGCCATTTTGGGCAGCTGTAGTAATTATTTCCAAAGTTACACGATTGAATATGTTTTTTTTTGTTTTGCAGATTCGTGGCCGCTCGACGTTGACGTAGTGGTGGTGGTGGTAGTAATTGTGAATGAAGTTTCTGGGGAGACGCGATGGAGCCGCGTAAAGACGTGTCGTCCCATTAAAATCCCATTAAACGCCAGCCCCTCCACGCCAGACACAGGCAGACGCTAGACACGAGCACCAGGTACCAGCCAACGGAAAACGACTACGACAAAAATAAGTCCTATTAAATAGCAACCAAAAATGATATAAAAGATGCACCTATGTTGGAGCCCAACGTCAAATTATATGCTGTATATGCAATTGTACGGCTAAATATAAGCTCATTCATTCAAACGTCTTTGTCATCATTTCAACCGCTGTTGTAGCACTTATTGTGCCTTTAGCCCATTCGTACCCAGACCGACATACTCAAACATGAGCGGTATACCAGCAGTGGCAAAGAGCGAAATGCCTAGTAGTTGATTAGCACACTCCCTACATCCCAACGGCCATCTTGACTGTAAACTTACCAGCATAAACCACCAGTTTCGTCACTACCTCCACATCGTAGCGTACTCGTGGCCTTATAAGTCGTGCAAACACCTCCTTCTCGTCTTCCTCGCTCGTCAGATTCTCCTCGTTGAAATTCTCACTCAGCGCATCCACTGTCTCGCCGTCACCCACGACTTTCAGGTAGTCATTGCCGGGCAACTTTTGCAAGCCCGTGGATTGTGCCCCCTTCCCTGACTGATCTGCATCGTTTCCGTTTAGCTCCACGTTGCTAGACTTGCTCTTGAGGCTCTTGTTACTACCAATGCTTTCGCGGCGCTTCCGTTCGCGGTAAGCTAAAGCCTCGTATGCGTCTGCGGCACTCTGTGGTCCAATGGAAACCGATCGGCCTCGTGTTGTGGGGTGGCGGATACCTTCGACCATGCGAGGGAAATCAGAAGCCTTGGGGAAAAGTGTATCGATTCGCGAACCTGGTGGTACTGACTTGTATTCCGTGGCAGGGGTGAAGAATCGTCGGGGCAAGCTGAGCCCAAGGTAATCGATGAAGCGGAACAGATATGGCAGCAGCTTCAAGAGCAAAGGCTTCATCGTCTCGCGCCAAGCGAATACGACCATGACACCAGTCACAATTCTAACAACGTTCAAGATCAATCCTAGCGGAGCAATGCTCACAACGCCGTCACCGTATGCATGTGTATCCCACGGATCGCCTGGGATCTTTGCGTAGCTCCATGTGCCAAACTCCAACCCAATGACGACGCCGGCAAACGCGACACTGTCGTCGAAGCAGGGACAGTCATCTGCAGGCTCTGGATGAATGCGTACCAAGATGACAACAATGATGCCAGCAATGACCGGGGCAACCCAAGAACAAGAGTGCATGTAGGCATCCAACGTCGGTCCGTAGTAAAATTCGAGAGCTGCGATACCTGCACCAAAGATCGACCCGATAATGACGTCCAAGAAGCCGTGCATGCCGCAATATAATCGTCCAAACACAATCGACGCAGCATAGAAGTAAGAGACGCTCTCGAGGATCAATTTCGCGGTTGGCGACATGGTACTATCGGGGCTATGCAAACTCAGTAGTGCATATAGCGCTACCGATACTGCATTAGCGCTATGCGTCGAAGGGAAACCGTACTCGAGGGCGGCGGAACCGGACATGGTGATGCGATGCAGCGGAGGGGAAAGCGGCCGTGGTAGGGAGTAGAAGTCTTTGATGAAGCCGGTCCAGAAGACGCCCATGGCCAGCATATGAACAAGTCTGTAATAAATCATAAAATGTCAGCGCAAGATGAGAGAAATCCGTGCAGCAATTGCGGCGCAAACTAGCTCGGGCTCCAAAGATGCAGATGTCCAACGTACGCTTTTCCGACCGAGGCGTAGCCGCACCAGAAGCAGATTGGCAATCCAATCATGAAAAAGGTATGGGTGCCGAGGTTGGCTGTAATGGCAAAGTAACTATCGAGAGCGGGAGTGCGCAGTTTCTCCTGCATCCAAGCTAGGTATGGTGTTTCCCATCGAATCAGAGGGATTGCTTTTTGTCGCAAAGTGTATCGCCATTTCGGTAACGCCCGTTTGTCTATAACTCGCGAGACACAGTATTAGCCAAGTTCAGGCTATCAAAGCAGGCTTCCAGGATAAACAAAGTGGCCCTCTTACAGTGATCTAAGCTCCTCAAGCCGGCGTCCGGGGCAGCGACAGCTTCTGGTTGAGCTTGAGGCGGGGCATCGCGTCGTGTGCTGCTGCCCATGGTGACGGTATGGGGAAGAGATGAGCGAGCAGCAGAGGTGAAATGGCGTTTAGCAGATCAATGGGCTAAACATTGAAGTAAAATGCGGCGGAAGAAGGTGTTGGGCGAGGAAGAAGAGCATTAAGAGAAAAGGAAAGGGCAGTCCTTTCACAGGCCAAAGGCAAAGGACTGATGCTGACCAGCCACAGCGGGAGGAGCGTACCTTATTAGTGTGGTGGGTTAGTCGTGAGCGAGTGGGCGTTAATAAATCTTTAATTTTTTAGGCTGCGCTCGTATGGTCAACTTTTGACAGCCGCACGATTCGCCAGCGTAAATCAGGGGTATTTCCATCAGTGCAGCGCTGTGCATACAGTCCAGGAACCTAATCATGCACACTACATAGCAAGACAGGTCCTTCACTGGATGTTTCTACAACTAAAAACACTCTCTCTATTATAAACTGTGCATACATTAATACATAAGTTTATTTCATCACTGAATTGCAGTCAGTATCTCATCAAGGCTGAAGTCGCCAAAAATGTACCCCCCGGGCAATGGATGCCGAGGTGCACTCCGCTAAAAAAAGTGGCCTGTAATTTGTAGCTGCATCTGACGGAATTGCAGGAGCCACAGCAGTCTCAGTCCACTGCAACTACAGCAGGAGTCAAGGAGTCCACTCGCCTCAGTTTCTCTGCCCAACATGCAATGCTCCAACTCCACTGCAACCACCACAATCACTCCCACTGTAACAACAGCTCCACCAAAACCAGCATCGTCATTACTCAAGCATCACCAACATCCATCTCATCTCATTTGTTTCCAACTAAGATGGCACTCCGCTTTGCCGGCAAGCACTGCGCCGTAGTAGGAGCCACCGGAATCATCGGCTCCCAAATTGCAAAAGCATTTGCCAGCCAAGGAGCCGTCGTCTCCCTACTAGGTCGTTCCGTCCTCCAGCAACGCGACAAGCTTCAAGCCCAACTGCAGCCGTTCACGCCACCTGCAGACTCGACTACCTATAATGGCTTGCCCAATGCGCATCAATTCATTCGTTTAGATGTGGCTGATGCTGCAGACATCAAAGAGACGTTCAGTTCGCGTGTAAGTGGTCACCACATCAAACCAACACAACCAGACTTACATTGATCAATTTCTAGACTGAAAACACAGTTGGCCAGGTAGATTATTTAGTAAACTGTGCTGGAGTTTCTCAAACAACTCTACTCAAGCGAACTCCAGATCCAGAGCTCGAAAACATCATTGATACTAATCTGCTTGCTGCCATTCTTGTTTGCAAGTACGCCAAAGTCCAACCACACGGTATTACTGCCTTCACTGCTTCTCATGTCAAGAGGGCTCGCTAATTGTTCGCAGGCTGCATTATAAACGTGTCAAGCCTTATGGCCACGAAAGGCGGCCTCGGCGCATCAGCATACGTCGCCTCAAAAGCCGGTCTCGTCGGTACGTCATGTTATTCTCCCATGTATTCATGCTATCATATCTCTGTATTCGCCAACAAGTGCTAAAAATAAAATTAAAAAAAGCTCAAAATGCTAACGCAAACCGCCCTTCTAGGCTTCACCCGAGCCCTTTGCCGTGAAATGTCGGCGAGATCTATTCGTGTAAACGCCTTGTTGCCAGGCTGGGTCGATAGCGACATGTGGCGAAGTAAGTTTCTCTCGCCTCCCTCATCAACTGATATATGCCAAATATGCCGTCATTATCCCAAAACCCTACTAATATACAATTCCCTGTTTCCTAGATCTAAAACCTGAAATGCAACAGGCATATCTCAAAGATACACCCCTCAATCGCGTCGCCGACCCTGCTGAGGTGGCCGACGCTGCCGTCTTCTTAGCATCCAACGAGTTCGCAAATAATTGCGTCCTCAACCTTGACGGCGGGCTAAGTGCATCCTGATCTATCCGCAGTTGAATCTGCGTGTCATGAACCATATTAAATTCAGTCGTCATCAATGATGATGGCACCGTCGGCATCGTCGACAGTCACCACGTCTACTACTCCATCATCAGATATTCTGGCCTTCTTTAGAGGCTGGCTGTCTTCCTCCTGATTAGGTCGCTTGGTGCCTTGTGGCCCGGCTGATAGTGCTACCTCAGCTTCGACAAGCTTGCCATTTCCATTAGTCTCGCCGTTGGTTGCGCCAATAGACTTGGAGGCCTTTGCCGGCTTCTTTGGAATATCTGGCTGTTCAGAAAACGAGGCTTTCACGGGCTTCTCAGCAGCGTCCAACGATCTACAACGGTTAGGTTAGCCAATTATCCTATGTAATCTTGCTGCTTTGGAGGCACATACCCTTCCTCAATATTAACGACAATATTTACGAATTGATCCTCATCTTCATCGTCAATCACCGTGAGGAAGCTTCCTCCTTTGATGCCTGCTGCGTGTTAGCTTTTGCCTAGTAAACGAAGAGTCTGGCGGTAACTTACCGAGCTCTGTGAGCTTCTTGGGCAGGTTGTCTGTTTCATCAGCGTCATAAATGACACCAATATCGTTGTTAAGAACGAATTCTCGCTCACCAAGTCCCATCTGGCCCTTCAAGAAGTCTTCGACAACATCATTCAGCGTTGCTCGTGAAAGATCAACGGTAATGGTGGCATTGAAGACACCACAGACAGGGCAATCAGGATTTGGCTCGCGAGGTCTATCTGGGGCCAGCAATCTAGCGGGAGCGAATGGTGTGAGGAAGACCTAGAGTATCATCAGTCAGTACACTGTTGTCAACTTATCTTCAAGCGTGCAAATACCTCTTTGGCTTGCTGAAACTCTCCTTTCAGCACCTTGAAAGATTCCAAAACGCACAAGCCGGCAACAATGGCATTGGTTGTGGCAATGGCTGGGATGATGTTGCCAGCCATTTGCTTGACGTCGAATTTTGACCGTGCCTCAATGCCAAACACTATAGATCGAATGTTGGCGCTAGCTGTGACAAAATCCAAGGTATCTTCGTCGTCTTTGTCGAATGTGATGATGGGCTCTGGGCCTGACGGGTCCTTGGCCTTCTTGAGTTCCAATATGCGCTTGCTCAGTCGCTCCAAGCTGTCGTTGAACACAGCTAAGTTCTCTGATAGCGACCAGGCTGCTTGGTCATTGGCTGCAATGCTTTGCTTTGCAGCAAGAGCTTCACTGGCTTGTGATGAGACCGATTCGTAAGTTAACGGTTCGGGCGCTTTTCTTGTTTTCCACATATCCTCAACAGATCGAAGTCGGTCAATATCCTTCTTGAAGACTTTGTCGAAGAGTAGCTGTGGGAATTCAGCAGTTCCCGTAGCCTCACGAATCTTCTTCAGCTCGTCTGATTCGCGCCTGAGCTCCTCGATTTCTTTCGCTGTTTTATATATTAGCATACTTGTTGGGTTGGGAGTAGTTGTACTGTTCTTACCATTGTCGGCATCCTCTGAGTGATCAAAGGCTGCTTGATCTTCACTAGCTCCGAATATTTCACTGCGCTGAGTTAGCAATCAGGCTTGGACAAAGTCTGCGCAAACATGATCATACTTCAGCAAATAGCTCTTGCCCCAAACAATGCAATGTATCGGTTGGCTGGGCGTGCTTCGAATTGTACAAACGGGGAACGACTTTGGTGTTTCCTTGGGCGAGCAATCGTAGCAAGCCGTCACGCCTTTCTTGATCACCTGCACTTGACCGTTGAAGCCCGTGGTGCCGCTTTCAATCAGTGGAATGTCGGCGGCCAGCGCCATTTTGTTGACATGTCGTCGGGCATCGAGGTTGTCGAGCGCATTGAAAACGATGCTGAATTGCTTGAACCACGACACTGTGAACTCGCCGTCCTTGATATTGGCATGATGCGCAACGATGTTGACTTCTGGATTAAACCGGCCGGCCGCTTCTTTCGCAACCTGTTGTCTTATTAGCTCACTTCACTGCGCCAAGCAAACCAGTTTACCATACCAAGGCCTTTGATTTCTTGATGTGTTCCTGTCTGAACAGGAACTGGCGATTCAAGTTGGACAGGTCAATCGTATCGAGATCGACAATGTGGATTTCGCCAAAGCCCGTCAAGACGAGATTTTTCAATAGTTCGCATCCGATACCGCCAGCGCCTACCATAAGCACACGGGCCTAGATGTAGCGATTAGTAACTGTCATGTTTGTTGTGCAAGGGAGGGAGGAAACCCCATGCCAGAGCCGTTCGGCCGATCTTGGGCGCAAATGAACCGTCGCAGCCTGTATCCTCACAATGATTAACCAGCACACACCTTTTTTACTGTAGTATTCAGTGACGGGCCGAGAGACTGTCGATTGTATCGGTCGCGTGTCAGCACCTGCTGCCCTTGCGCCAGAGTCTGGGCAGGCTGTTGGGACTGCTGTGGTTGCTGCTGGGGCGTAGGCGGCAGTTGTTGAGGCGCGGATGAGGCAGTATCTTGGGACTCAGCAACAGGAGTCTGCTGCTGGACATCCTGGCCTTGGGGTTGTTCCTGATTTGACTGCTCGGGCTGGTGCGCAACGGCAGTCTCAACGGGCGTCTCCTGCGTGTTCTCGGTCGTCTCCATGGTCGCAGGAGCGCTCTTCGTTAGGTTCAGAGCAAAACAGTGAGGTAGGAAACAGATATATCGTAGGAGAATGTGCGGTTCATGCAAGCGAGGACTAAACACAACCAGGGAGCGCGCACAGGCTGAAAGACAAGTTGATGATCTGATTGACTTTGGAAGCTCAAGTTGGAAGCGTGAGAGACATGCGACCAATCGGGATGGTCCAAGTCAGTTTGGGTGGGGCGAGATGTCGTCAGAGCGCACTGTGATTGGCCCGCCTAACCCACAGTAAGAGCAACGGCGCGATCAAAGAAAGTGAAGCGATCAGGAGAGGGGACAGGGAAGTCGGTTTATTTTTGATAAAAGTGGTATTTGCGTTGGTTCGTGGCCGAAACGAAAACCAGGATATCTATATCTGATAAGTTTCGTAAAACCTCCTTTCATAGTGCGAAGTGCACCGAGGCTGCTGCTCAGTCAACACCACCTGGGACTAACCGAGACCAAAAAAAAAAAAAAAAAAAAAAGTCAAATTCACCATCAGTTGACTTGCGATTCACCATCAGCTCAGTTTATTCATAAAAGTCTATTCAGGGGGTTCTTTGTTCCTGAATATCGTCATTCACAATGTCAGACGATGAAGCAGACCCTGAACTCCTGGCCCTCTTGAGGCAAAGCCTCATGGGCAAGCCTGTCATCGAAGAAGAGCCAGAGACTGGTGTCTTACAAGACGCCGAATATGTCTATGATAATAGCATCGACGTCGCCATTGAGATGCGAGGCACAAAGAATGCGGCGGAAAGCATATACCAGCAAATGCAGGAAAAGAGTTTCTCCACGGCTTCGTGGGCGGACCATGAGCTGCACCCCAAGGACAAAGACGAGAAGACGGTCGAGTTCATTTTCACCATGGATCTTTTAAACTTTTCGTTCTGGTCTGAGCTCCCTAGCGACGAGAGATTTGCAATTGAATACAGAGGGAAGCGGTGGACGGGGTACTGGAGTCTTGTAGCCGCCATGCAGAGAGCTCTCGAAGAAGGTAACGCCAATGTGCATCGCCATGCAGCCACATCTACTAACACATTGCTACAGGAATACCAATCACAGATCCACACTTTTGGCAAAACGAGGAAGAGTGTAACATGGAGTCAATGAGGCACATTTTCCGATCTGCCACTGAGGAAGAAATGCCCTTGCTTCAACAACGACTAGACTGTCTGCGCGAGAGCGGCAATGTTTTATACGAGGTATGCATAGCCGTCGCTTACGGTTAATATCATACTAATAATTGCTCCAGCGCTACAAATGCTCATTTCTTAATATTTTATCCGCCGCGGATGGCTCAGCTGCACGCCTGGTCAACATTCTTGCTCGAGACTTCTCCTGCTTCCGGGATGAACACAAGTTCGCGAGCAGAAAGAAGCCTATTCGCATATTGAAGCGGGCCCAGATCCTTGTTGCAGATATTTGGGCCTGCTTCCAAGGCGAATCTTTTGGTGAATTCCGCGATATTGACAAAATCACCATGTTTGCAGACTATCGTATCCCTCAAATCCTAAGCGGCCTGGGTGCTCTCTACTACAGCCCCGGAGTGACAGCAGCCATCACAAGCCGACAAATCATCGAGAGTGGCAGTGCCTGGGAAATGCAGCTCAGAGGTATGTTGACTAACCACGACATTCATTGAGCATGGCCTGTACTAACAAAATTTCCAGCCTGCAGCATTTGGTGTGTCGAGCTCATCTGCAGAGAAATCCGAAAGAACCACCCTGGAACACACGTCAATGCCATTCTCATCGACTTCTTCCTCTATGACAAGGTGAAGGAACTGGAAGCAGCAGGAAAAGAGCCATTGCCACATCACCGCACGAGAAGCATTTGGTATTAAGCCACTAACACGATTGACACGAATACAATATAGAATAGAGACAAACCCATTTTCGCTATAGAACATGACACATAATCTGTAAATATTAAGCATACATCGATGGGCGACTCGTGCCCATGACTCCTCAAACAGCAAACCATTCCCAACGCCAGCTAACGTGAAAAGCAACAAGTATAAGAGTCGTCTTAGGCGGTTGCGTTGAGGATCTTATCCATCTGAGCGGTCTCAGCGTCCTTGTTGTTCTTGCTGTCTTCTTTCAACAACACCGCAAGCACTTCGATGGGTGGGTTCAAGCCCAATCGCTGTGCCCGCTGCCAGCGCTTCATTCGTGGTGTTCCGATGCAAGGCTATTCAAATTAGCGTCCACCTCTCAATCACTCATCTTGTGTTAACTTACCCCATACTGTGAGCTCACATCGAAGTACCGTAACACCTTTTCGGCCACAGTCAACTCCTTCTGATGCACTCTCGGCGCGATGCGCTCCTTCTCAACCCCCTTCCAATACTTGTTAATCTGCGCATCGGAAATCTTCTCAGCCTCCAGCTCCGCTTCCGTCTTCTCAGGCACAACTTCTTCGACAACCTCCTCCTCCTCCTCTTCGGGCTCTTCCTCAGGTTCTACTGTCACAACTTCTTCCTTCTCAACTTCTTTGGCAGGGCGCTGAGGTATATCGATCGACTTGACGGGCTCTGAGAGAATTGCCGTCTTGGTATCTTGGGGGATCGGCTTGGTTACTCGGTTGGCGAAGCTAATGGTGGATTGGCCCTTGGTTGGGCCTGTACGGCCAGTTGATCGTCTTGTTGTTGGCATTTTTATGGATTGTGCGATGACTATTTGTATCTAATGCTTAATATGTCGGATTTTGGAAGACAAGAAACAAGTATTGCGTGGTGAAAACAGTCGTTTGTAAACTTAGAGTTAACGGTGGACAGTGGATACAGAGTGGGTGGCCGTGGGCTGAAGTCATGGATGATGGCACAGTTTGCAAACCAAAAAGCCACCAATTTGGCGGGGCAACGCGACTTTGGAACGACGTCATGTGATGGCAGAAACAAAGACATGGAAGCAATTGCGAGCGAAGAAGCAATAATTTCCCTTTTTTTTTCTTGTCTGTTTTTGTGAATTAAAATATTTATAGTGTCTCTAACTAACCGCCAGTTGCCTCGCGGTAGAACGAAAGACTTCTGTTGCTGCCCGCTGTGCAGAACATCTCGCTTCTCACAGTCTTGGGCAACCACTTTGTAGACCATAGTGGCTTGTCCGTCTCGCTGTGAGTTGCAACACATGTGCTGCGCTCGACTGACCAGACCTTGACCTTCCCGTCCATGGAACCACTTAGCAAATACTCTCCTGTATCGCTCCAATCAATGGTGGTGACCCAGCTGTTGTGTCCTGTGAGGTTGCCAACATGCTCGCCGTGCTTCATGTCGTATAGTGCAATGATGCCAGCGTCTCCTGCTGCAGCAAGCCTTGTGTTTCCAGGAGAAAACGCTACTGCGCGAACAGGTTTGGCCAAGCCTACATATGTTAGAACATTAAAAGTATGAATAAGAGGCGGGGACAAGCTTACTAGAAAGTGAATAGAGGATGCGGCCAGTGTCGTTGTCGAAAATGTACACAGCGCCGTTCTGGTGACCGCTGGCGGTGAATTTGCCATCGCGGCTGATATCAACGCACATGCCGAACGAACCTGAGCCAGCACTGCCAGTCTCGTATTCTCGAACTTTGGATTTCTCCTCGTTGGCGACATTCCAGACACTGATGCGTCCGTCGTTTGTGGTAGTGGCCAGGAAGCTGCCATCCTCGTTCATAGCCACAGCCCACGTCTCTCCTGCTTTCTTCGACTGTGCGGGAATCTCGCCATCCGACTCCCATTCATTCGTATCATTGTTCAATGCCCAGATCTTGACCTCTCCCCCGAACCCCGCGCTGGCAGCAAACTTGCCGTTTCTTGATGTGCTGAGATGATGACATCCTAGCTTGTGGGCGTCTGAAATGGATTGCTTCAGCGGGAAAGATTGGTCTGTGGTATCATGGTAATGGATTGTGGATGATCCTCCTGCGGATAAAATACCCTTTGAGGTGGTGGCTATGGCGAAGATGTCGCTGATGTGCGCTGAGTGAAACAGTCAGCGAGGAAGAGAATGAGGGGCAGAGTTTGAGTTTACCATTGTCCACAGTGTGCGTGGTCAGATATTGTTTTGACTGTCAAGGGTGTCAGTTTTGTTATTCGGATAGACGAATTTGCAAGACACCTACCATGTTGCCTCCCGCTGCAGTAGCATGCGCCGTTTGATGTGTTTGGTGCAAGATGGATGGTGGTCGTTTGTTGGTGGGGCATTTTTCATGACATTTTGGAGTAGCTGTCGAGCTTGTAGCCTTGGGACGACTTGCATCGGATTAGGACGTCATTACAGTTTACCTTTGGCACATATGATATGTGTGAAATATATCAAATATGTTGATTTGTGATGAAAAAAAAATATATCAATAATGTCAATGTTTCCCGGAATGCTATGGAACAACAAGACGACGACGATGAAGAACGCCAATATCACAGCACAAGCCGCTTACGAGCAACCCGTTGGATCGAAGAAGTAAAATGACACAAAATGAGATACAAATAATGTTGAAAGCCAGTAATTCAATATTTATACAAGGCATACAGCCAAACGCCGAGTGCATGCAAGTCCTCTAGAATCTGATACACGGTTGTCTTTTGTACAAGGGTAGAACAAGAGTAAAGAAAGTCTAGTTCCCCCTCAAATCGATTTATCGGTAGGGTTTTCCTGTCGCCATATTCTCTTCATGTCTAAAATATACAGTTAACAACATGTCCTTATATATATATATATATATATAGTCGACCATATGCATATGCATTAGACTTACCCTCCAAGCAGTTTTGGCATAATCTATGTGTTCGTTTCGCCTCTCCGCAGCCGGGGCACTTGCAGAGACTGTTGACATCCTTCAATGCTTTGCCGGCCATTTGTCTGTGTCGCTTACGCGAGTGCGAAACTTTGTTCTTTGGGACAGCACGAAGAACAGACTCCCAGATGTCGTCTAGCGTAGGTAATCTGAGGCTGATGCCGCCGAGGCCGAAGGAAAGGATTGGGAGGTATCGTTCGGAGAACTGGCGCGTATATTGAGAAGCCCATCGGGGAATTGGCAGGACAGCCGGTGAAGTAAGTCGGGGGAGGAGAGAAGCTGATACGGCAGCCATTGTCGCGACGGTTGACCTCTCAGGATCAGATGGATCGAATCAAGGGAGCTCGACGATATGCAGTCTCCTGCTAGGCGTGTGGCGGCCAATTCGGGATGCGAAGCTTTGCGGCAGAAAAAGAAATACTTCAACTGGTGCACCGAGCGATACTGGAGGAGGCCCTAGTCGTGATTAATTTGCGCGGTGTGGTCGGATGGTCAGTCGTTGGTGAGTGTGCAGAGAGGCCAATGCCGTGTCTGCTTTTTTTTTTTGCTTTGCCTGAGTGTCGCGCAAATAATTCTGCCCAGTGTAATATCCCACAGCAAAGTACAGCACAACACAGCAGAGAATAGGTACAGCAGGCAAAAGCACCACAGTAGTAGTGGTAGGAGCCAATCAGATTTGGGGCCGCACAGACGCTCAGCCAACCAATGGGCAGCTTCACAGCGAGACCCATTTTAGCAAACGCCCCCTCTCCCCCTCGTCCCCCCAGCATGGTGCACACTGGCAGTGGCCTGGTGGCAGTCGACCGACCTTTTGACCCCTTTCTTGGTCCCTGCACCTCCTTATTCCCCTGTTCATTGTCTACTAGCAGGAAGCACCACCGGCCACCACCACCACCACTAGTCGACTTGGCCTGTGCCTCCGCCCAAAAGTTTCCCCTTCTCAGCATCTCCAGCTCGCTCAACGGCGTCCCACACAATCCCAATCCAATCTGTCCGCCTATCCTTTGGTGCTTACGGCTTTTTCGTCGTTCAACTTCAGTCTTTTATTGTCTTGTGCCAGGCATCTCTTCTTCCAATTCTTTCTTGGAATAGACTGCACGTTACTACTCCCCAGTACCAGCTACTCGACGTATTCTTTGCAGCTTCGCCCCTGACCAAACATCAAGCATCATGGCTGCCGCTCCCGCTCCCTCTGCTCCCATCTTCCCCCAGAGCCATGTCGGTTTCGACAGCATCACCTCTCAGATTGAGAAGAAGCTGTTGAAGCGTGGTTTCCAGTTCAATGTCATCTGCGTTGGTACGTTTCTCTCCCATGGCACCCCGAACCCAGAGATACTCCTGGTATACATCGCACTCCACATAGCTTCTCTCTCCAACTCTTCAATCAATCACTAACATCTCTCCTCAATGTAGGCCAAACTGGCCTGGGCAAGTCTACCCTGATCAACACCATCTTCGCCTCCCACCTGCTCGAATCCAAGGGTCGTCTCGAGCCCGATGAGACCATCCGCCAGACCACCGAGATTCACCCTGTTTCCCACATCATTGAGGAGAACGGCGTCCGCCTCAAGATGAACATTGTCGATACCCCTGGATACGGAGATCTCGTCAACAACGACCGATGCTGGGATCCCATTGTCAAATACATCAAGGATCAGCACTCTGCCTACTTGCGCAAGGAGCTGACTGCCCAGCGTGATCGCTACATCCAGGACACTCGCATTCACTGCTGTCTTTTCTTTATCCAACCCTCTGGACACTCCTTGAAGCCCATTGATATTGTTGTCTTGAAGAAGCTGTCTGATGTGGTCAACGTTGTTCCTGTCATTGCCAAGGCTGATACTTTGACCGCCGAGGAGCGCCAGGCTTTCAAGGAGCGCATCAAGGAGGAGTTTGCCTTCCACAACCTCAAGATGTACCCCTACGATAATGAAGAGTTTGACGAGGAGGAACGTGCTTTGAACGATCAAATTAAGGTGAGCTTCTATTGGTCTCCGTTTGCCACACCATACATCCACTAACTTATATACTAGGGTCTTGTCCCCTTTGCTGTTGTTGGCTCTGAGAAGTCCATCATCGTCAATGGCAAGCAGGTTCGCGGTCGCCAGAACCGCTGGGGTGTCATCAATGTCGAGGACGAGAACCACTGCGAATTCGTCTACCTCCGAAACTTCCTCCTCCGAACCCACTTGCAGGATCTCATCGAGACCACCTCGCAGATCCACTACGAGACCTTCCGCGCCAAGCAACTGTTGGCCCTCAAGGAGAGTAGTGCTCACGGTGCTGGTAGCCGACCCATCAGCCCTTCTGCTGACCGAGAACTTAGCCGGAGCTCGCAACGAATGGCGATGAACGGATACTAAGTACATGCTTACTGGCGAATACCACGACAGATAAGGGAGCTCTTGGCGTCTCTTTGGCAGTTTGAAAATAAGCTTTTTCTTTTTATCTTTTTTTCGCGCTCGATTATTATGACGATGCAAAATCAAATCAGTCACGGTGTCATGTACAAACCAACAAAAAGGGGACGGGATATTGCTTTGTTGTAGTCTTGGGAGGAGTGGCAGGAGTGATTTTATCCCGCGACGACACAGTTGAGAATACCGAAGCCTTTGTTCTTTCTTCTTCTTTAATTGAACAGTGCTGGCGGGTGAGCACTATGTTGTCGGATTGGGGTGCGTCGGGAGGCGAGTAGAGGCGCAGAGCAGAGGTCATGGAGATGGTAGCATCAACTCGCGGAAGCGTCGTACTTTGCTTTCATATTTGCCTGGAGGCGCACCCCATGTTAATTAGACCGCTCTTTCATTTGTGGCTTTAATTTAATAGTACGCAGAACAGCTTTTATGACTATTGCTGAGCATCTTGATCTTGTTCACCGTGCGTGACTGTAGTGCGAGTAAGCAGTGAGGTCAACTCAGCAACGGGAGCTCGCCTTTGCCCTGACAGATGCTCCATGTGGGCTATATACAAAATCAAAGATTCAATTTCTGTTTTGTCAATTTTTCCGAACTATAATTGGGAATTATGCTCGACTTATTACGTGCAGCTGGTTGGTGGTCTAATTATACCGTTCATTGTAAGTGCGCTACTGCTTTTGGCTTAGCCTTTTATTACGGCTGGCTTCCAGGCTGGCGACTCCGATCCCGACTCCGAAGCCGACATTTCTACCGACTACTTACACGGGTACTCCTCCAGTAAAGTGTCCGGAACGAAGCTCTCTGGTAATCCCTTAGTTGATTATCCATCATTCATCTGAGAGCACGATAGTTGTGCAAAAAGACAGTCGTCCGCCTAGCCATGCCTCCAAGCCAAGCGGCGTTGACAGATGTTCGGCCTCGGCGTCGCAATGGACGACTCCAAGCTTGTGAGCCATGTCGCACGCGCAAGGTTGCCTGTGACCACCAGCAGCCAGTGTGTACTAGATGCCGGCGTAGCAGAAAGCAAGACAAATGCGTGTACATTGTTGCAAAGTCGTCACCGGTTCCGACTGATGATGGCCAGCCTTGGAGCGCACCATCACCGCCAGCAGCGTCCTCCACTTATACATCGCCGCGCAATGACAGCACAGGCTACCTTGGAGCGACCAGTTACTCGGAAGTCTTCAAGGAGACTCAAACTGGCCTTCAATCCAAAGTGTCTAGCCCCATGATGCCGAATAACCCGCGGCTCGAGCCAGCCGGATCGCGCAAGTTGTTGTCGGATCAGAATATCGCTGTTGCAATTGAGATTCTGCGTAATGTCCCTGACAGAGCAACCAGTGAGGGCTTGTTCAGCTCCAGCATGAGTTTCACTAGCACTTGGGTTGATCCAGCCGCAAAAGACTTGCAAGACACGCTCTGGTCTGTGTTCGGGTCGACTTTGGAAAGCAAATCAGAGCCTTCGCTGGCGGATATGGTAAGGGTGATATCGCACAATACGTCTTTACCTATCAACGAAGATGAGTCGGATCCTAAGGCATGGCTGGCGAGCTTCTCTGGCCCTAGATTTCGTTGGGAGTGCCTTGGCATATTGTTCGCCGCGTGGGCCTGCGGTGCCGAGTTCGCGACGGGAACGCGCGCCAACCAATCCAGGTTCTCGCGGTGTAGCTTCCGCAAGTTGCTGATAAAATATAAAGCCATCTCGGAACAATGCATCAACTTGGCGACAGAATTGGGCACTACTACCAGTTTGCTTCAGCATTTACTTTGCAGGCAGAGTGTGATGGAGTCGTTTGTCACCGGAGAAACGAGTACGGCAATCCACCGTGTGTTTGACAAAGGTTCTTGCTAGTTAACTTTTGTAATAGGTTTGCAACATTGGAAGACCCATATGGATGCTATGGGCTTCGCTACTTTCATCGGACTGCACGTCTCTGCCGGTGATCCTCATGATAGATCCATAAGCATACAAGCCAGGCGGAGGATTTGTGCCAAAATTATCACCGCGGACAAGCTCGTATCTAGTTTTACAGGTCGACCGCCTCTAGTTGCGCAACGATTTGTCTCAACTCCTCTTCCGCTTGACCTCTCAGACGAGGTTCTCCTCGGTGTCGTGCCGTGGAACGACAACATGATTGACGAGAACGGATGGAACACAAGCGGCAAAGTTTACCCTGTCACGTTGCTGCGAGCAAGAACCCTGATTGCGGCCGTTAGAGATTCTATTCTGGAAAATGCCTTACGACCCGTAGAGGCGCAACCAGACGATGATGGAAAGCGAGTCACGCTTCTGTGAGTAGTGCTTTTTTGAAACTATGGCAAGCAGCATGACTAATTGCTTCAAGCGATTTACAACAACGTCAAATGAAGATCATGGAGGGCCTGCCAGACTGCATCATTTTTAAAGAACAGGACATCACAGATACCGAAATAGAAACGAATACTCTATGCAGCAGACTGCTGGTCCAGCTAGAACATATGCAGAACATGTTCCTCATCCAGCGCATGCTCGAACGACACGCTGCACAACCCACCTCTGAACTCCTTGAAACCAGTTCGAAGCTGGTCTCGCAGACACTACTGTTCTGGACGCATAGAGATCGCATGGGCGGCTTACACGGTGACTTTGAGTGGCTTGTCATGGGGTACGCTGCCCCGGCCAGCGGTGTCCTTTGCCTTGCTCTGCTGCGCGGCTCTAACGATACTTGTACCATTCCGAGATCGACCATCATACAGCAGCTCAGTAACCTAGTTGCGTTTTTTAATTGGGTGCACCCGCAGGCGCCGAATGCGAATGTCTGTCATGAGGTCCAGGGGTTTATTAGCCATGTGCTCGATCAGACGCTGAATGTGCCCAGTCAGCCGCAGGGGTTTGATGCGGCGCTGCTGGGGGATTATCAAAAGGATATGTCGGGCTTGTTTAACTTTGAATTGTTTGATACGTTTGATTGGTTGCCGAGTTCAACATTGCATTTGGGATGATGCGGAGTCTTATGGTGGGCGTGCATTTAGTTTAGCGTGTATTTAACCTATCTGATTTGATTGGCATTGGTCTTATAACTTTGCTTCAGCTTTGTTTCGTGACTTGACTGTGTCTAAGAATGTTTGTTCGACATCATGGTCGGCAAGCCATGAGGTATCAGGTTTATTTGTCATTACTGCAAAATCAGCCATCGAATACCTAATTTAGAGGCGAAGAAGTTCTTATCAGAGCTAACTTCCACTGTGAGGAGTTAGTAGATGCATTCCAGCGTCGTGCAAGATGGTATCCAGTGGATTGCGTCCGGTGGCAGACCTGGCACTTTGCCCTCGACCACCGATGCGTCCAAGGTGGACCGCATGAAGACTTTGCCACTGAATCTGACTTCATAGTCTTTGTGAAATGACGGCCTCTCTTTCTGTCTCCCTTTAGGTTGCTGTGAACTGGCGGATAGATATGACCTCCCGATCTGATTCCATCTGCTCCAATGAGAACTTCGCCCTGTGCAGTGCTACCATCTTCGAAGAACAGGGTTACGCCGTGCTCGTCTGCGTCTGCCCGTTGAATAGTATTAACCGACGAAAACGAATGTAAATATGCAAGACAGACTTGTGACCGGACTATGCATCTAGGATCGAACGGGCTGATAGACTGCGGACTTCAACTCAACTCACTCCGCGCAAAGTAATCCCTGGCCAGCGAACGCAGGTGCAATCCTAGCTCTTCAGAGCCAAAGCATGCAGCTGTAGCTATTTTCTCGCGCTTATGGATCCATTGACGGGTGGTTATTAGTCTCTCGCCTAAAGTTGTCTGTTTATCTGTTTGATCGTACTCGGTCCACCCAAAGTACTTACATCAGCTCAATAGCTGGGGAGCAGCTGTAAATTCAAATTACAACTGGAGAAGCAATCGTCTATTGATCCGTAGCCCTGATTAAATTCAAGCATTGGATGGTAACTCGCCAAAACGATGTTGGTCAGCGATATGTCCATAAACTCGCGTACGCAGCCCTTGCCACGGCCGTGGGAGATTTACTATCGCTGTACATAGTATATAAAAGTATATTAGAGCGGAGACCAGCTAGCTTTCATTCATAGTCGTGCTCAATCCAAGTGTCGGAGCTTCACTGCCGCCGGTTAGCCACTCCTTTATAACCTTTGTTCAAAGCAATAACCATGGGCAAACATGATAGGGTTAGGGTTAGCAGCAAGGTCCAACCCGGCCCGAGTGGTGTAGCGAACTAATCAAGCCCAGGTCACGCGTCTCAGCCCTTTTGATTACACCAGAGCCTCTTTTCAGGCGCTACAGCACAGTATCGGGTGGGGTTTTGACGTGATGATCGGTTCGCAGGAGCAGGCTTTGCTTACTCTTGTGGTGGGGGGCATGAAACGTGGCCAGCGCGACAAACAACGCTGACTGGCCGTGGTATATATGGAAAACGACGCGCTTTTATTCCCATTTCCATAAGACGTGTCACGACGGACCGTCGCTCTATTCCCGATGACAGTACCTACCGCATTGCATGGCAATGGCGTCGAGGATAGAGTTCAATTCGATACGGCACCAGTTCAAAATGGCACCAAAATGCATGCGAAAGAGCCTTTAATTGAGGGGCTAAAAATAGCAGAACATACGCAGGTCAATGGCACATCACCATGGATTCACGCCACTTCGTCACCATATACGAAACCTGGACCAGCATTGGTAGATAGGTTCATTGACGAACCTCGTTCGTTGCGCGTTGCTGTCCTTGGAGGAGGCTTATCTGGTGTGTTGGCTGGCATCTTGCTACCAAGCAAGGTTCCTGGTATCAAGTTGACCATTTATGAAAAGAACGCAGACTTTGTAAGAAGGGTCAAACCTAAACGCCGCTGAGCAGTGCTGACCTAGGCCCATCAACAGGGTGGCGCATGGTTTGAGAATGTGTATCCTGGCGTGAGATGCGATGTTCCTTCTCACGCATACCAATCGACATTTGCTCCAAAGCTGGATTGGTCGGATCAGTATGCACCGGGATCGGAGATTCGCGATTATTGGCAAGCAACTGCGAGAAAGTATGGCGTCTATGAGCACGCCAGGTTTCACCATGAGGCTATGGGCGCCCAGTGGAATGAGGAAGAAAGTGTCTGGGAGATAAAACTGCAAAAGACCGATGGTTCCAAAGAAATCGTCTTGGACAAGGCTGACTATGTATTATTGGCCACTGGACGATTCAATCATTGGAAGCTCCCCAACTATCCAGGTATTTCCGACTACAAGGGCCTCCTCCGCCATGCCGCCAACTGGGACCCTTCATTCGACCCTACAGGGAAGAAAGTTGCAGTGATTGGCAACGGAGCAAGCGGTATCCAGGTTGTGCCAAGCCTGCAAAAGATTGTAAGTCAATTAGACCACTACGCTCGCAGCAGGACCTGGGTAGCCGTGGATGCCTCTGGCCAGGGCAGGTCAACTGAGCCTCAGCCGTATCCTGAAGAACAGGTCCAATCATTCGAAGACCCCGAAACCTATCTTACTTTCAGAAAGGACTTGGAAAACAAGCAATGGCGTCGATTTAGTTCGTTCTTCCGCAACGCAGAAGCAAATGAAGATCAGCGGCAACGATTTACAGACGTTATGAAAGAGCGTCTGGCGAAGAGACCAGAGCTTCTACGGGACATGGTTCCAGACTTCTCGCCAAATTGCCGACGACTGACTCCCGGTCCAGGATATTTAGAAGCGCTGACAGAGGACAACGTTGCGTACATTCGCACGCCGATTAAAAGATTTACAGAGACGGGCATAGAGACTGAGGATGGTGCGCACAGAGATGTCGATGCCATCTTCTGCGCTACGGGTGCCAACAATGCCATACCCATATTCCCAATTGTAGCAAAGGGACGAAACTTGGCCGATATTTGGGACCCTGATGGCGAGTACGGCTTTTCGTATACGTATCTGGGATTAGCTACCCCTGGTTTTCCGAACTTTGGTTTCGTCCATGGACCGCATGGCTCGGGTCCCTCGGGAACTACACCACACAGCGTAGAGAACCAGCTTACTTATTTCGCAAAATTACTACGAAAAATGTCTAGAGAAGGAATTAAGGCTGTTGAGCCCTCTGAGAAGGCAGCAGATGATTTTGTCGAATACTCGGACGCATTCTTCAAGACGACGGTGCATTCAGATAACTGCAGTTCCTGGTACAACGGCGGTCGGCCCGGTGGTCGAGTCCATGGGATTTGGCCAGGGAGTGCTGGGCATTTAACCATCATTAGACGAGAACCGAGATGGGAGGATTGGAATTACGAGTATCTGGCCGAGAATGGAAATCGGTTCCTGTGGTACTTTGGTAATGGATGGAGCCGTAAAGAGACGGAGCCGGATTCGGATATGACAACGTACCTGCAAGCTGATGAGGTGGACTTGAGAGAGGTTCATGAGTGTTGGTGGAATGTACCATAGAGTTGTCGAATTTATTGCATTGGTGGCTAAACAAGATGTGCTAGATCTACAACATGCAAGACATACACGAAACTGTTCTCATTCACAGCCTCCTAAGCAAACAAATCCTTAATAAATTTGCTAGAAAATGATTCACCAAGCCACAGTTAGTGCATGGATTGGCTCAATCAGCACAACTTTGCCAACCAGTTCCAGAATTACCTCACCGTCCACCGTTTCCTACACTGAGAGTGTCTCTAGATTAGATGTCTGGTCCATCTGCAATTCTGCAAACAGTCAGTATTGTCTCTATTCAGCATGTTTCATAGGCCAACATACCTAACCACTAGCTTTGTGGCAGAGACTCGGTTGTTCTTCAAGTCTACTACAGCCTAAAGTACGCCATCCAAACCACCAGACACAACTCGATGCGGGTGAGGACGTATCCTTCCGTTTGCCAGGAAATACGACATGTAGCAATAAAACCAATGCGCAAACTCTGCATCTGCTGCCGTCCTCTGGTCCGTTGCCCAATTATGCGGTCGACCATATGCACTCGCGACAAATGTTACCGAATATCCAACGCTATCAGGGAATTGCCATGACTTGTCCATGTCTGGTTAGTTCAATCGGTCGAATTGGGCAAGGCCGATTAGAGGGCGAAATGGCCACTATTTTGCAGATCGAGCTTAAAGAACGTTATTCGCTGCCCTGTTATTACACTCTCTCCTGTTGATCACTTGTGTCACTAGATATGTTCCTAGGCAATAATATAGAGAAGGTGTTCATGTATACGCTGTAGGGCAAGACATTGTACCAAATTGTAATTGTGCGCGTTGGGAGATGTCGTGGAGAGGTGGCAATATTAATTCAGGAGGAAATGGAGGCTCATCATCAGGCCCAAAAGCTTTCATGACTATGCGGCGAACAGCATCCTTGTGCCCTTGGCATTTAGCGAATGATCGTCCTTCTCCACACACCAGGAGCAAACAATCGTGGGGTCGTGATGCGGGGAGAGACGGGCGGGCGTGTGGAGATTGTGCTCAAGTTGGACCCTGAGGTGCCGTCCTTCTGTAACATCTATTGTTGCCTCTGTTCGTCAGGAAGTGGCGGTGTTGTGTTGCAAGCGTGGTTTTCCAACAATAGACTCAGGCACATCAAGGAACTACTACCATAGGTAACATGTCGACGAGCATCCCTGGGCTACCCGTCTGGAGGGTTGCTCAACCAAAACTTCCCCGCATTGATTGATATGTAGCCAAGTGGGCAAGCGAGCAGAGGGTCACGCAGTCGGTACCCGAAGATACACTAATAGAAGTAATCATATGCCGAAGCGCGGGGTATTGATATACCGTGCGTCTTTATATAGTATGAAAAGGTCATGGGTTCGGCTGTACTGCAGCTATTAAAGAAGAGCTGGTCGCGAGTCTCTCGGTGCAGAGAACAACCATGGCATTGCCAGCCTCATCACCATGATTTCTACCCTGCTTGACCGGGCGATTATCGCTCGAACCACCGTCTTCGTGTGTATCTTGATTCACATCGCTACAGGGTCTCCGTTCCGCGCTTTTACAACCTCCAAACTCGACACTCCATGGACAGAGGACGCGAGGCAAGCAGCTATTCCGCTGGCCGAGTACCCGCGACCCCAGTTTGTGCGCAAGAAATGGCTGATTCTGAACGGCCAGTGGGACTACATGGGCGGACCATCCCTTCCCAATCCCGCCAACGAGTCCAGCGCACCCATATTCCCTGAGCACACTGAGAGCATCCGGGTCCCATTCCCCCCAGAGTCGTACTTGTCCGGGATCATGCGTGATCTGGAGACCAACATGTGGTACCGGCGTAACTTTACTGTGCCAGAAGATTGGCACAGTGGTGGCCATAATAAGGTGCTGCTCCAGTTTCAAGGCATTGCTGAAACGGCCGCAATCTTCATCAATGGAGAGCTGGCAATGCGGCACGTAGGGCGTTGGGATTCATTCGACGTAGACATTACTGCATGGCTTGTCCCGGGGACCAACACGCTTGTTGTCGGGGCAAATGACCCGCACGACGGTAAGACGTCCTGTGGCAAGGGAGTCATTGACCTCGGCGACTATACGTTCACCTCGGGCATTTGGCAGACAGTTTGGATGGAACCGGTCTTGGAATCGCGCCTCAGTGGGCTCAAGATCACACCAAACGTGGACGAGTCGAGCGTCAGCATTGGAGTGGTGTTGACAGGCGACAGAGGCACCGGCATCCAAGTGTTCGTTTCCACTACACATGGTGGATTTGCTGGCAGCGCGGTAGCCACAGCCGACACAAAGATCACACTTCCCATACCCAACGCACGTCTGTGGTCTCCCGACGACCCTTTCCTCTATAACCTCCAAGTGCGGCTCCTCGACCACAACGGCAAAGTGATGGACCAAGTTTCAAGCTACTTTGGCATGCGTTCCATCAGGCTTGCCAAAGCAAGCGACGGGAAACTACACCCCATCTTCAACGGCAACTTCACCTTCCAGTACGGGCCTCTGGACCAGGGATACTGGCCCGATGGCATCCTCACCGCGCCAACAGACGACGCTCTCAAGAGCGACTTGGTCGCGCTGAAGCAGCTCGGCTTCAATCTTGTGCGCAAACACGCCAAGGTGGAGCCGCAGCGTTGGTATTACTGGGCTGATACGCTGGGGTTGATGGTTTGGCAAGACATGCCCTCGTTATGGTACCCGGATACAGACGAGATCCGCGCCGAGTTTGAACACGAATGGGAGGTGACCATCACACAGCATTACAATTCGCCCTCCATCATCACATGGGTGCCGTTCAACGAGAACTGGGGCGCATACGACGTGGCACGCATCACCGACTGGACCAAGAAGTTTGATCCAAGCCGCCTTGTAAGTGGGAACAGCGGGTACAACAATGCACCTCCGTACCGTCCACCGCCCGGAGATCCCGGCAATGGCGACTACGATGATCTGCACATCTACATTGGCCCGGGTGACCCTCCGAAGCCTAGCGAGTCTCGCGCTGCTGGGCTCGGCGAGTTCGGCGGCGTTGGGTTGAAGGTAGAGGAGCACATGTGGCCGGGCGTGGACCACAATGCGTATGAGATGCAGCCGTCGGTCGATGCGCTGACTAGTCGGTTCGAGGAGCTGTGCGAACAGCTTAAGCCGTTGATTCAGGATAAAGGACTTGGGGTGGCCATTTACACGCAAACGTCCGACGTCGAGCACGAGGTTAATGGGTTCTTGACGTATGATCGGAAGGTCAAAAAGATGGACTTTGAACGCGCAAGGGCCGCCGTCCAGGCAGTAATTGAGGCAGGCAATGACTTGCACATGTCCAGGTTCAGCTTGGACAGGGGCGCAGAGACCAGAGAGCCATTCCTAGCTTAATCAAGATGGCTCCAAATGGAATTCAAGTTATGCTCCCCACGGTGGTTTGTGGTTGGGCGCACGTACCAACAGTCCGCCCAACTTGGTGGCACGTAAATCCGTGTTCAGGTACAAAAAGACAACATGTTAGTGTAGTCGAGGAAGATTGCCAATTACACAGGCAGAGCAGTATTAGAGGCTTATGTAGCTTTGATTCAGAGCTTGCCTGCAGCCTGGGATTAGTCCATGTAGATACGGGTTGATATTAATAAAAAATTATAAGTTATTTTATGGGTGGTATTGTGAAATATACTTTCTACACTCACACGTTGTCGGAGTTCCCAATTCTGGCCGTCACCGAGTTCTAGGCGGAAGCCTCTCCAAATACTCGGAACAGCCAGGTTCCAGCAAGGCTCGCCAGCATTCCGTAAATCTGATCAATACACCCATGTACTGTAAGGTTTTCGCGTAGATGAGAAAATCTAAATCTACAATTTTTTTTATTTTTTATTTTATTTTTTATTTATTTTTTACGAACTATGCCGCGTACGGCTTAATTCCTACGGCAGCCCGATGTATTCTTTTCTTAAAATAACAGCCATCTACCTAATTATTAGCTGCCAGCCGAACACTTCGTTCCTGAATTACCAGTGGAGGCGTCACTTTCCAGAACGCTCAGTCCACCAATCAGGGGCTTATAAGACAGCCCAGGGTTACAATGGAGGCAGGGGCCTTTCGGGGGGACCACTTAACCAGGCACTGGAAGGCACAAGCAGGTGCAGACAGGTGCAGACAGGTGCAGACAGGTGCGGGCGCCAAGAATCAGGGGACCTTGTGTGGCAGTCAGCCCAGGGTTTAGTACAGTGGGTGAGCTTGACTGAGCGCCAAAGTGCTCTCAATTAGGGGAAAGCGCCGCCCAATCAATCCCATTTCCCATCGTTTCGGCAAGAACGGCCTGGGCGGGTACGACGAACACCCTCGCCCACTGTTGCCCACTGTTGCCCACTCACCGTCATTGGTCATAGTCACTCGTCTCGTGTTTTGCCTCTGCCCTTCCTATTTCCCTTTCCCCTTCGTGTTTCGCCTCTCTTTACGGTCCGTCATCCTTTCGTTTTACAATCGTTTCCTCTCTTGTCCGACCGGTTCCAAGTTGCTGAGCACGGCCCAGACTTCTTGCTTCCGTGCTTTTCTCTTTTTTTTTTTTTTTTGGCTTTCTCGTCACTCTTTATCCGCGACTTGTCGCCCTCAGGTCTCCAACTCTTTTTTCCACCAAATTGCCCTTCATTTCGGCGCACTCGACGCGACCACACCAATACCAACCGCTTTTCCTTTTGCAACAATCTGTCTGCTCACTGCTCACCAATAGCGACAATCCGCAACCATGCTTGTGAGTATTATTCTTTCGCCAAGATGCAATCCACAGCTGCAAGCTCCAGAGCAACCCCCAAATCATGGGCTAGCGCCCGTTGCCCGCTGTCGATCACTTCAGCCAGCAAGCTTCAACGTCGAATTTCTTTCTGGTGGCTAACCAATTGTACCCAAATAGTTCCGATATGCTCTCGTGGCCCTCGGTGCCACGGCAGTCAGTGCTGTCAAGCCCCTTAAGTTCGCCGGAACCGACTTCTACGACCCCGACACTGGAGAGAAGTTCCAGATTGTCGGCATGGCCTACCAACCCGGTGGCTCTGCTGGCTACAAAGCTGGTTCCGACCCTCTGAGCGATAAGGACAAGTGCACTCGTGATGCGGCCCTCATGCAGATCATGGGCATCAACACCATTCGCTCATACAACCTCAACCCCAAGCTGAACCACGATGCCTGCGCCAGTATCTTCAACGCCGCCGGTATCTACATGATCATTGATGTTAACGGCCCTGGAGTCGCTGAGGCTTTGACTACCTACAACCCATGGGAGAGCTACTACTCCAAGTATGTTGAGCGCACCTTTGGCATTCTGGAAGCCTTCTCCAGCTATCCCAACACTCTCGCTTTCTTCTCTGGCAATGAAGTCATGCAGAAGGAGAAGGACGGCTCTGAGGTTCCCCCTTACCTGCGCGCCGTCACGCGCGACTTGAAGAATTACCAGAAGAAGAACATCAAGCGCCGCATTCCCATTGGTTACTCTGCCGCCGATGTCCGCCCCATTCTTGCCGACAGCTTCGCCTACCTCCAGTGCTCTGAGAAGAACGACAAGGATGACATGAGCAAGATCGACATGTATGTCAAAATGCCACCCTCCCCAACCCATGCACTACCTAACTAACTCTTTTCCAGCTTCGCTCTGAACAGCTACTCTTGGTGCGGTCCTAAGGCGACCTACCATAGCTCCACCTACGACGCATTGACTGCCCAATTCAAGGACAGTTCTGTTCCCGTCTTCTTCAGCGAATACGGTTGCAACGACGATCCTCCTCGTCTGTGGAAGGAGACGCATGCCATCTACGGCTCCGACATGGCCCCCGTCTTCTCTGGTGCTGTCGCCTATGAGTGGACTGAAGAAGAAAACAACTTCGGTTTTGTCAAAGAGGACGGCGACACTCTCACCCTTCTCGGCGACTACAACCGCCTCAAGGATGAGCTCGCCACTTTTGATTGGAAGAAGGTCCAGTCCGTCAAGGCTGAGAAGAAGGAGATCAAGGCGCCTGCTTGCGACTCTGACTTGATCAAGCTCAAGCTCTTCGACAAGAACTTCACTCTGCCTGATCCTCCTCCTGGAGACAAGAAGACCAACACTCCCTCAACTCAGCAGATGATTGACAATGGCCTCAGCCCCAAGCCCAACGGCAAGCTCATCAAGCTCTCCGACTCCGACTACAAGGTTAAGCTTACGGTCAAGGATGCTGATGGCAAGGAGATCAAAGGTCTCAAGGTCAACCCCCTTGGAGATGACGAGTTCAATTGGGCAGGCAAGAACAAGGCCGAGACTGGCAAGACAACTGGCGCCGCTCCCGGCGGTGGTGACAACTCTACTTCTGGCAATGATGGCGGCGATAACGAGAACTCTGGTGTCTCTTTCCGCCCTGCCTTGTTCGCCGCTGCTCTGCCAGCCCTTGCTCTGCTTTTCCTGTAATGGATTTAGATTTTGGGAGGCTCTAAGTTGTTTCAATTTCACAGATGGTGCAGTTTAGCTATGCATGGAAGAATATTCGACACTGTTCGGAATTGTGGGTGTTATTAGACAGACTGTAAATATTAATGCTTGACTGCTTCTTCTTGTCCGTACATGTCTCATGAGCCGTGACTCTCATTTGCAACTAAACCCCTAATAAACACCCTATTTATTTGCTAGAGAGAAGTGAGAAGGAACCTGATGGATGTTTGTGCTGTATTCGAGAGGTCTTTATCCCAGCCGTTGATGGCATTCTGGACAGATCGGGTTTAACTCGCAGGGAAGACATTCCTCGTGGCCGATGGGGCAAGGATTGCGACAGCAAACAATGCAGCAAGCGTTGACCATTATAGATTCTTCTGTGAAGTATTGCATGTTGGGCTGTATTTGGTGTTTCTTGGAGGTGTTTGGTCGTATTTAAACAAGGGGCTGGTACCGAACTGGTATCTGTTGAGTATTGGAACGGATGCAGACTATAGATGGTTTCCTAGAAGCAGGAAAGATATTTTCAATGAAAATTTGCCATGATTCTTCTTTTCGGTATTCAAATTGGGTGACGGAACGGCGTGAACTGAAAAATTAGTTGAAGCAAGGTTTCGCCATGGTGTAAGTTGCATATTAGCTTTGCGTGTGAAATGGCATTCGCATCCTCACACATGGCACATCAAGTAGAATACCATATTTACCTTAGTTTAAAAATATAATTTTTATAAAAAAAAAATAGCGCAAAAGTTGGGTTTTCGTGGTGAAGTTCAAATGGTGTTGGTCTTTAGTGCTGGTCCAGTAGTTTGTATAGGTGGAGGGTGCGTCGATATAAACTGTCCATTTTATTTATTTATTTATTTATATTTATATTTATTCTTAGCTTTTGTCATTCTTCCCAATTTGTAAATTGGGCTATGAGCCAAATGAGAGTCACTGAATCAAAATTGTAGATGCCTACACTGACTATAGTTAGATGCATCAAGCCCAATCCGGTAATAACACCACGAAAGCCTAGCAGTGCCTGTTCACCGCCCACCCCTCATAAAAATTCCCCAACTACACCACTACCCCCCCCTCCAAATGCCAATAAGCCGCATCCTACGACCAGCAACGCGACTCTTGACCACCATGGCCACCCGTACGTCTCTTGTCCTGTGCGTCAATCTCTCCAACTGACCCATCTAGCCCCTCCCGACCGCCGCCCGCTGCTCATCTCCGGCCCCTCGGGTGTTGGCAAAGGCACGCTCTACAACCGGCTCTTCGCCGCCCACCCCGACTGCTTCTGCCTCTCCGTCTCGCACACGACACGCTCCCCCCGTCCTGGCGAGGAGGATGGCGTCCACTACCACTTCGTGCCCATGGCCGACTTTGAGGCCCTGATTGCCAAGGACGGCTTCGTCGAGCACGCCAAGTTTGGCGGTAACCGCTACGGCACCAGCAAGGCTACCATCGAGGAGCAGACCAAGAAGGGCCGCGTTGTCGTGTTGGACATTGAGATGGAAGGCGTTAAGCAGATTAAGCAGTCGGACATTGATGCGCGGTACATCTTTGTGGCGCCGCCGTCGTTGGATGCCCTGGAGCAGCGACTGAGGGGTAGAGGCACTGAGACGGAGGAGAGCATTCAGAAGAGATTGGCGCAGGCAAGGAATGAGCTGGAGTATTCCCAGACGCCGGGCGTGCATGATTTCATTTTGGTCAATGATGATTTGGATGAGGCCTACAAGAAGCTTGAGGACTATGTTTACAAGCCTCGTTCATAGACAGACTAGACACGATTTAATCGAGGTAGACCATGGTGTTCACATCACTAATAGACAATTACAACTTAATCAAAGCACATTGTACTTCTATTATGTACATTTGCGGCGCCTACTCGCCCCCTGCAGAATATAATAAAACTCCTCTAGCACCCCCCAGCATATATGGGCAAGTCTAAAGCTCGCACTAAATACAAATGTAGTATGGTTTCAATAATAAAAAAGATTCGCGGGACGTTTTGGGTTGGTTGCGAAAATATTAGGCATAGACACATATACCTTCCAGGGTAGTTTCTGCTCTTTCTTCATTCCATAGACATGACGCTTTTTTATATCTTTTCTTCTTCTTCTTTTGTCTAGGTTTTGCTGTGAGGGTACAGTTCAGGTACTTAAGCCTTGAACTCCTCGACGTTGCTGCTCTCCCACTTGCCAGGGATCAGGGCAAGAGGAACAATACCAGAGACGTGCATCTCAGGGCCAAAGATCTTGGCGTTGAGACCAAGCTCTTGGGTAGCGGCCTTCATGTTCTTGAGACCCTCCTGGTAGTTGGGACCGGCACGACGGACCCAGATCTGAACGTTGTGCTCAACGAGCTGGGTGGCGTAGTCGCGCAGGGCTCGAATGACACCCTTGAAGGTGCTGGCAACGTTGGTGAAGTTGGCAATACCACCACCGATGAACAGAACCTTGCCCTTGTCGTTCAGGGGAGCGCGGAGCATCAGGTCCAGGACAGTGCGGGCGTAGTGGTAGGTCTGAGACTCGGTGGGAGCACCCGAGTACTCGCCGTAGTTGGCAAGCTCGTCGGCGAAACCAGCAGAAGCAATGGCATCGGCGTAAACGACAGAAGCACCACCACCAGCAACCAGAGTCCAGATGCGGCCCTCGGAGTTGAGGACAGTCAACTTCAGAGAAGCACCAGTCTTGGCATCGAGGTCGGCAATGTAAGCCTCCTCCTTGGTCAGTTCACGACCGAAAGGAGCAGGGAACTCCATGGGAGGTCCAGCATCGATGTTGACCTTGTCGCCACCAGCAGGTGCAACGTTGGTCAGGCCAAGAGCGGCGGGAGAGCGGGCAATGGCCCATTTGACACCGCACTCGAAGTCAGCAGTCTGGTCAAGCTTGGCAGCAAGATCCAGGAAGTGAACTTGAGCAGAGGTCTTCTCCTCGTTGGGAATGACAACGAGGGGGTTGATCTCGAGGTAGGTGAACTGGCAGTCCACATAGACAGCGTACAGGCGCTGAATGAAGTCGACGAGGACGTTGTGAACACCGGTGGGAACCTTCTTGAGAAGAGTAGCGGCAAGCTCCTGGTGTGAAGGGAATTCGGCGAGGTCTACGGGAATCAGGATCTTCTCAGCCTTCTCGTCAACATCACCAACATCGACACCACCCTCGTGGGTGAAGAGGATCCAGTCGCCCTAGAAGTAAGCAACAGCGTTAGCGGCATCATTCTAGAAAACAAGAGTACCAGTACAAGAAGCGATCGCCTCAGCCATCAGATCTTGCAGAAACGGTTGTGGGTTCGGGTAGTGGCGGCGATAGACAGGGGTAAAATCTCAAAGGGACCCTCCCCATCGTGACATCCGTTCGGCCGGTGTTTTCGGGTCGACGTTACCAAGCCCACATAAAAAGCCGGTGCTGGTCAAATCTCATCCGAGATAAATATGCAGGAACCCGCACTTAGCTCCCAGATCAGAGAGAGACTTCTCTTCAGCCTTAGTAGCAAAATGCTTAACCATGGAGTTTTGGGTTGATGCATCACCAGATTCCCGGTTTTGGCCCTGAGCCATGGGACACTGTTGGCCGTCTCCCCATCCACAGCGACCACAGAACAATAGACAAAAAAACAACGCAAAAGCATGGAAATACTTACATCACGGACGGAGTTGATGTTGATGTAGTACTCGGTATCTTGAGGGTGAGGGACGAAAGGTTCGACGAGGAACTGTCTCAAAACACCCGTCGTGGTCTCAACCTTCTGCTCCTTACCGGCACGCTCAGCAACCCAGGCCTTAGCCTCAGGCCAGGTCTTGTTGAGAGCCAACAGACCACTCTTTCCTCGACGCTTGATGAGCTGATCGGGCTTTGCGACGAACTTGGCACCGCTTTGGAGCAACCAGGGGTAGGTGACCTCGGCCTGGTTCAGGATGTCCTCGACATTGGCATCCTCAGGGAAGTGAAGAGAGGCCAGTCTGGGAGGAGCATTGTGCTTGGTGGGAGGAGGGAGAGGGCTGGGCTTGATGGCGGGAGCACGGGTGAGGTGGTAGTTGAGAATGGCCTTGCCATCGGCCTCGAGAATCGACTTGGCGGACATGTTGCGCTTATCGGAGCTAAGAAGTGGTGGAGGAGGTGGTGATGATGATTTGGCAGAAGGTGCCGAGAATCTTCAACTCAACCTGCAAATCAAAGTGGTTAGCAAGCCATTGGACTTAATGGGGACTGATGCCAGCCGCAGTTTCGCAGGTGAAGCACTTCGCAAAAGGTTGGTTGAGCAGCGGGGAGCTCTCAGGCGGTGGGCGACATATTCACATACCGATAGTCGGAAGCTTGCAAGATTTCAAAAAGAGGTTCGACTGAGAAGGACGAACCACGACGATGGGAGGAGGTACGAAATGGGAGGAATACAGACAAGAAGAGGATGAAGAGTGTGGTTTGGAATTGAAGATTTGGGAGGGCGAGATGAGAATGCAGCAGAGAGGAAGAGAAGACAAAACAAGCGTGGCTCTCAAAAAATTTGGGGATGGCGTACCAGTAGCTCCAGACGCAAGCTTTGGGAGAACGAGGAGGGAGGGGAGACCAAAAGCGGTGGAGGGGGGGTGTGGGAAAACGCCGGGAGCTATGGGCAGAACAGCGGGCTGTCGTGGGTGGACAGGGCGGTCAGGCAAAGGAATTGGGGCATCTGCAGCGACGACACCCCAAAAGCACCGGAGCGACGAGAGGGAAAAAAGCTTTGGGGAGGCAGTCGGGAACAGTCAACAAGTACCGGTACTTGGGCATGGCAATGGCCCCAGCGGTTGAGAAGACCAAGTGGGGAAAGGACGCTAGAGGGGGGTTCTGGCTATCTGGCACCCACCAGCGGCCCAGCAAAAAAAACTACTCCTTTTTTACTGGAGGAGCACTGCGCGAGAGTGCGTGGCCTGGATGTCGGGTTGGTTTCCGGACAGGGGACCAGAGGGGCTTGGGAGAGACCTTGGGGACTAGCGGTTGGTTTCTCAGGCCACTTTCCATATTTCCTGGACTGCTGGCAGAGCAAGAGGATCGAGAAAAGGAAGACGCAATTTTCTTTTCTGATAAGACTATTTCCAAAATTGGAACGTAGTCCAATTCATTCTGCCTTGGTCTTCCCTTTTCTTTTTTTTTTTTCTTTTTTTTTTTTTCCGCCGGCCGTGGTCCTAGAGAGATTCAGCATATGGTGTGCCACTTTCCAAGGGTCCTGCTGCTGGACCACCAGGCAATACCACCAGGCAATACCACCAGGCAAAAGAGATCGACTACCGAAGTCTGGCATGGCAACTGTGCCAATTTCCCGCGCGCCCCAATTTTTTACTATTGAAATTACGGGTCATAGAAGACAAGAGATGCTTCTGTGGCATTGAACTGAACTGAATGTCCTACTCAGCCTTCAGTCTTCAGTTGAGAGCCAAAAGGGGGGGCGAACAAACAGTACAAGCCACAGGCCTATTCCAATCCCAGTAATTGTTGTGATCATTCTATCATTAGTTGATTGATTATTATGATTACTGTTTTGGTTTACAGTACACACCCCCGAATTATGGTTGACCAGTCAGATCAATGTCAATCGCTCTCTCGTCTCAGTCAGGCAGAATAAGGCTGACTGAGACTAATCAAGGCCACTGTAACAATTCAAGATGCACTACGCCATTGTACATCTACAGCGTGGAGTGCGCATTGCTTACGCCAACCAGCCAGCGAGCAGCGCCCTATTATTAAAACAACTCCGAGCTGTACGCTAGTAGCCTGCCTTGGCAACTTACACGGCTGTGACGTTCGGCCATTGATGCACATGGATGACATGCAGGCGCCGAAACAATTACTACTATTACAAACAGCCGCAAAGGGGTGTGAACCTCCGAGCCTGTCGGTTTCTTCTTTCTTATTTGGTCTGCTGGTGTAGTCTACAGTAGTGCGATGCGCCTTACAAGACTAAAGCGGCCACTTGCTCCCAGCCAGCTCGCACAAGCATACACACCATGTTCGGTGTAATCGGGTTTCCAAGACCATTCATGGGCAGGTCGGAATTCATGATTCAATCCAAAAGAGACGGAAGAAGAGAAAAAATATTCGCCGCAAATGGAATCTAGGACCCAAAACTGTACCAAATTCCATTGCCGAACTGACCATGAACGGGTAGTAAGAGCAACAGTTTCATTGCCAGTGGAGTGGTAAGCCTCAATTTTGGCCACCATGTTGTACCACTGATACTTGGGTCGCATTCGGTACCTGATTATCGCGGAAATCCCATCTTATTCATAATTTAGTTTGGTTATGGATGGATGGTCATGGTTCGCTTCACTAATGGCTTTGGGTTTGGCTCTCACATGTGTATCATATTACTGCGTGAGTGTTGCGGCGAGCGGCGTTGGCCTGTGTGGAAGCCCCCGACCCTCCAGGCCTGACTCTATCTTGGGGCGGGGTGCTGGCCAGTGATTTGCAGTGGCTCCGTTTCCTGTTAGTGGTGCTACACTGCATCAGCAGGCTGCCCACCACTCCCGAAAGGGCCCCCGAAGAGCCCCTAAGCCTCACTCGACCCTCCAAGCCCAGGGCTCAGGAGACTTCGTAACTTTGGACACTGAGTGAGCCTCCAAACTCGTGTCTATTTTTACCCTTCCTAAAATGAATTCCTTAAAAAAAAAAAGGAGAAGAAAAAAACTACTGATGACTGAAGATTATTCCCTTGTTTCATCTTTGAAAAAAAAAATTGTCGTCATGGGGAGGCATATCATGTAAGAGCTGTACTGTTTGGTTCTACGGCACCTCGGTTGGAATATGGATGCACTCTAACGCAAGAGATTGTCCGATGCTGGCTTCGGGCAAGGGCCGTCATCTCTTGCTTCCCTTTTTTTTTTTTTTTTTTTGTCATTCATCATCTCTGGGAAACGGGAAATGGAATTGATGAATCTCGCTTGTCGAGATGCCGCTGCCAGGTGCTGGAACAGAATTACCATTGCCGACTCTGCACAACATACAAGCAAATCAAGGTCCGGGTTGCGGATGGTCTGTAAGACCCGACAACGGCGACCGGCGCCCGGGTTCCCTGGTGGTTGCTTCCCCGACGGTGCAGTGCAGACGGAGCTCTAGAGGTTTACAGTACGGGGGGGCGTGTCGAGACGTCAAGACCTGAGTACAGGTACAGTTACATGATCAAAGTACCGGTACCGGGAAGGAGCTCATCGAGTCGCCAAGGGTTCCGCTTTGGCTGGCGTTCAACAAGATGCTCAAACCACCAGTGCTAGCGCCTCTCCAACAAGACGGATGTTCCCCAATAATTTACACAACAAAGTTGCCCCAACTCGTTTTTGTTCCTGGTCCCCTATCACAAAGACGAGAGAAAAAAACAGCCAAATTAAATCATTGGTCCGATTTCTTTTGACCAAAGGAGAAAAAAGAAGAGAAGAAGAGAAAACTGTTGCTCCGGTATTCCCAGATACACCGCTTTCCTTCTCCAATTACTGGGCTTGGATTAGTTGCAGCGCCTCACTGTACTGCCCATACCTACCCAGTTTGCCTTTAAACTCCCAATCCACCGGACCAACACCGGTATTATCGGTGTATTACTGTCAATTATTACTTCCGCCTTTCCAACCTTGTTACAGGTTTTTGTTCAGCAACAGGTAAGTGTAAGCTTTTCTGTCAATTGCCTTTGGATTCTCATCCATGCATTTGATGCATACATTCACACCCCTCCTTCCCATTCTGGCGTCATCATCACTGTATTCCCGAAGCCAACATGACCACCACCACCACCACCACTGCCGCAGCCGTTGCCTCACTCGACCTGGAGCCTCTCAGCAAAAAAAAAATTGATATTAAAAAAATGGCCCAAAAATATTCAAGCACGTTACAATCTTCCACTGTCGTGCTGGGCACTAGCAACAAAATAGCGGTGGTGGGGACTTGAGAAACCATGCCCCATGCGTACACGCCTATCCCAGTGGCTGTCGCAAGTGTGGTGTGCGTGGTAGCGGTACTTTGCCTGGCCATTGCTCCAGGGCCCGCGCAAGCATGGCGGCTCCACTAAAAAGGTTTTGGCGCTGTCGCTCCGCTAGCTGCAGTGGTCGGGTTCCCTGCTGCACACCCTCCCCAGCTGCTGCTGGTCAATCCCGGCCTCGCTGCGCTGCTCTGGCCTTGCCGCACTCTTTCTGCCCGTCAACCAAATCTGAGTCTATCTCCCATCTTCCCACCAAAGCTTCGTCCTTTCCCTTTCTCTTCCTCCTCATTCCCATATCCTCTCTACTTCTTCATTTTCCATCCTCTCTCATCTATTCATCCTCTCTTCTTACTGTTAGTTTGCCCTCCATTGCAGCTTGGCTCTGTCAATTCCCCTTTGCCTTGTTTTCTCCCGTCGTCTTTTTTTGTTCCACTGCTAACTCAACAAAACCCAAGCACAGAAGAGCAGAGCTTCTAATACCTCCCCTTCATCGCCCACATTTTTGCAACCCTCTCCTAACATCGCGACCGATCTCCCTCCCCCTTCTTACAAAATGGTTCAGGCCACGACCAACGGTGCCAACGGCGCCAAGGGCCAGCTCTCGGCCAACGATAACATCCAGCGTTTCGCTGCCCCCAGCCGACCCCTCAGCCCCCTTCCAGAGCACGCTCTCTTCACCGACAAGACTCGATGCTTCGTCTACGGTCTGCAGCCCCGTGCTGTCCAGGGAATGCTTGATTTTGACTTCATCTGCAAGCGCAAGACTCCCTCAGTCGCCGGTATCATCTACACCTTCGGTGGTCAGTTCGTCAGCAAGATGTACTGGGGTACCAGCGAGACTCTGCTGCCCGTCTACCAGCAGGTCGACAAGGCCATTGCCAAGCACCCCGACGTCGATGTCGTCGTCAACTTTGCTTCTTCCCGAAGTGTCTACAGCTCCACCATGGAATTGATGGAGTTCCCCCAGGTCAAGACCATTGCCATCATTGCTGAGGGTGTCCCCGAGCGTGTAAGTTTCCAACTGCTCCCCCACCGCTTCAATTGCGCCACCAACATGCTAATTCAATCCACAGCGCGCTCGTGAGATTGCCCATATGGCCAAGAAGAAGGGTGTCACCATCATTGGCCCCGCCACTGTCGGTGGTATCAAGCCTGGCAGCTTCAAGATCGGCAACACTGGTGGTATGATGGACAACATTGTTGCCTCCAAGCTTTACCGCAAGGGTTCCGTTGGCTACGTCTCCAAGTCTGGTGGTATGTCCAACGAGCTCAACAACATCATTGCTGGCAACACCGACGGTGTTTACGAAGGTATTGCCATTGGTGGTGACCGTTACCCCGGTACCACCTTCATCGACCACATGCTCCGCTACCAGAACGACCCCGAGTGCAAGATCCTCGTCTTGCTTGGTGAAGTCGGTGGTGTTGAAGAGTACAAGGTCGTCGAGGCCGTCAAGAAAGGCATCATTACCAAGCCCATTGTCGCCTGGGCCATTGGTACTTGTGCCAGCATGTTCAAGACTGAGGTTCAGTTCGGTCACGCCGGATCTTTGGCCAACTCCCAGCTCGAGACTGCTGCCATGAAGAACAAGGTCATGCGCGAAGCTGGTTTCCACGTCCCCGACACATTTGAGGACATGCCCGCCGTCCTCAAGGAGGTCTACACGAAGCTCGTCAAGGCCGGCACCATCAAGCCCCAACCTGAGCCCGTCGTTCCCAAGATCCCCATTGACTACTCTTGGGCCCAGGAGCTCGGCCTCATCCGTAAGCCTGCCGCTTTCATCTCCACCATTTCCGATGACCGTGGTCAGGAGCTCCTCTACGCCGGTATGCCCATCTCCGACGTTTTCAGAGAGGACATTGGTATCGGTGGTGTCATGGCTCTGCTGTGGTTCCGCCGCCGTCTCCCCGAATACGCCTCCAAGTTCCTCGAGATGGTTCTCATGCTTACTGCCGATCATGGTCCCGCCGTGTCTGGTGCCATGAACACCATCATCACCACCCGTGCCGGAAAGGACCTCATCAGTGCCCTTGTGTCCGGTCTACTCACCATTGGTTCTCGATTTGGTGGCGCGCTGGACGGAGCCGCTGACGAGTTCACCAAGGCTTTTGACAAGGGTCTGAGCCCTCGTGAGTTTGTCGACAACATGCGCAAGGCCAACAAGCTCATCCCCGGTATCGGTCACCGTGTCAAGTCTCGCAACAATCCCGATCTGCGAGTCGAGCTCGTTAAGGAGTACGTCCTTGCCAAGTTCCCCAGCCACAAGCTCCTTGACTACGCCTTGGCCGTCGAGACTGTCACTACCTCCAAGAAGGACAACCTGATCCTCAACGTCGACGGTTGCATTGCTGTCTGCTTTGTCGATCTCCTCCGCAACTGCGGTGCTTTCTCCGCTGAAGAAGCCGAGGACTACCTCAGCATGGGTGTCCTCAACGGTCTGTTCGTTTTGGGTCGCAGCATTGGTCTGATTGCCCATTACCTCGACCAGAAGAGACTGCGCACCGGTCTGTACCGTCATCCTTGGGACGACATCACCTACCTCCTCCCCAACTTGCGTGAGGGCCGGCCTGGAGCCGAGGGCAGAGTGGAGGTGCAGATGTAGAGTAGTTGTGGAATATGTAAAGAGGGGAGCGTCAGTGTTTCTTGGTTTCTTTTTTAACTTTCAATTGACGAACATGGAGTGATGGAAAAGACGATGGTCGCCCGTACAAGACCAATGACGAAAAGAGGCAGCCACGCTGCAATCTAGCTAATCGTATACTGATTTATTAAATAGACATGTATTAATTCTGCTCTTGTCTCTTAAGTAATGTGAATTTTGTAATTACTACTATAAATAAACTGGCCAGATTCAACGTTTGTCTCGTGTAGTTGCAATGATGGAGGAGCAAAAGCATCACGTGACCACGCAATGTGAACGCCGGCTCCTAAATTTTAGTGATGGGACAACGACATTGCAACTCGCTCCAGCCTAAACCACATTCAACGAGCCAATCCCGTCTCAACTGCGATATTTTGGGGACCAATCGAGCAATTCCCCATTCATTGCCCTCATTGCGACATCAAACAAATCAATCTACCACCTCAAAAACAAGACCGAATCGCGAATCTCCCCACAACGAACCTCTACGGCGTCAAGGGTACAACTGCAAACATGTCATATTTCCGCATCACACTACACCGATCGGCCATTGGGATGCCGGAGCGAACGAGAGGTGTGCTGGCTGCGCTGGGACTGCGCCGACGCATGCAGACGGTGTTTCACCCTGCTGAGCCGCAGTTTGCGGGTATGATTTTCAAAGTGAAGGAGTTGGTGAGGGTGCAAGAGGTCGAGGGGCCAAAGAGTAAGATGGAGGTGAGGGCTGAGAGGACCCCGGATAAGGGATTCTATGTTGAGAAGAGGGTGCCTCGAATGGAATAGGGAAACGCAAGCCTGCGGTAGGAAAGGATGGGAGAAGGGACTGTATATACCCCCGTGTATTATATTGTATGATTCATAAGCGATTGAATTTTCTCATCACAAGATCAAGAATGAGAAACTATTTTGGTGAATTCTTTTCTATTCCATGCCAAAAAAAAAACTCCTAACTTATAGTACAGTACCGGTAAAAGAAATTTACTTTAAAAGCTTCTGGCATTATCCACATACTCCTGCGACGGTGTCTCGTACTCGCTGACGAAATATTGTTCGCAGTGACGGCCGAGCCAGACGGTGAATTTGCCAATTTCTTCACGGAGCCGCGATACAGATTGCTGGTCCATGTTGGTCTGGGCGAGGAGCTCGGGGAGGGAGACGATGAGGCGAGCGAGGTGTTCTGCGCCGTAAACGTCACAGACGGAGTTGTACTGTGAGTCGTCGTCGTTGTTGTCCCAGAGTTTGCGGATGTCGATGTATTGATGGCGTTCAAAGCTGGGGCAGTGTGAGAATGATTTAAAAGAAAAATGAGAGGAGAGAGAACTTACCGGTAGAGAAGTATTCTGCTGAGAGCCTTTTCGAAATATTCGCGGAACCCTGCTATGACTTCCTCCAGGATGTCCATGCTGGCTGAGCCGGTTTCGCGGTGTGGCTTTTCCTGTGTGAGGTAGTCCTCCAAGATCTTTGTGACGGGCTTAGGGTGAGGGAGGGGAACGAGTTGGTTGTTCTTGGTGACGTTTTCCCAGTCGTCGACGAGCATAGCCTGGATATGGTCTGGTACGGGGATGTTGATCATGGGCTTGTTGTGGAAGGCATCCTCCTTGGGTTGGGTTAGTGTCTATGTCTGTTGAGAATGATTTGTGAAACGAGTAAGAGATAGTCGTCATCTTCGGAGTCGGAGTCAATCGCTTGGTTGACGGGTGTGTTTGGTGGTACGGGTGGTTTGTTATGGAGGGGTGAATCTGGGGGAGTGGGCAGGCCAGTGTCGGGAGAAACTTTTTGTTTCTTGGAAGGAGTTTCCTCTGCAGTTGGGTTGTGAGGGAGTGCCTCTACTGCGGGAGTCTGTTTTCTCTTCTTGGAGATGGGCTTCTGTGGTGGTGGACGAGGATATACATATCGATCGTCGAAAAGAAGCCTGCCACTGGCACTGATGTATTTGTGGTTCACTTGAGGGAACTGGGTGAGCTTATCCTCTGCTCCCTTCAGCCGTGAGAGACCAGGACACTTCCTAGGTGGTTTTGTGGTCTTGTTGCCTTTCTTGCCCTTGGCGGGTTCAGGCTGGGGTGCAGGGGCATAAGAGGGAACCGGAGTGTCAGGACATCCTCGGATATTTGACTCCTCAAATTGCTCTAGCATAGGAGAGAAACGACCTTCAGGCCTCATGATGATGGGTGAAATGTAGTGAGAAAAGTTGTTGTATGCTTCAATGCAAGAATTTGTAAAGGAATGCAGTGCAGGAATATGCGCGGAGCAGAATTTGATGTAGTCGGAAAATTGAGGATGTTCACTGCCTGAAGAAAGTGCAGAAGAGGGGAATATATACGAGAGCTACTCGCAGAAAAGGCAATATGGTCGAAATAGCATTTCCGAATCAAAGCATAAAGTGCCGGCAATTTCAATCAGCGAGTGACTGAGACAGCTGATAGAAGGTATATGAACCTTAACTGATTGGCCACCGCTGAAGGCACCTGGCAGGTATCCAGACATATACTCAAAGATAGTTTTGCAATACTGTATCATGGTTTTGGACAAGCTTATCCAGCGATGAAGACCCTTGGGACACTTGGGACACTGTCGAGGTCCGTTTTCCTTTGACCCGTGTAGAGGAACATGCCGAACAAAGGAAGTAAACAATGCGCAGCATTGGGAAGCAAACAAATGAATGTTGCAGACAAACAAACGAAAAAAAAAAAAAAAAACCAAGACAGACAAAAAGAGACAGAAAAAGCTCACCTGTTCCAATTCCCAATCCTTACCCCGTCTTCCCCCCCGTCCTCCTTGCGCCGCAGCCGAGCCCCTCTCCTCACTACCACGGCTTGACTCGACGCCCTTTGCATTCTTCTTGATGGGCTTGGTAGATTTTTGCATGCTCTGCTTGAGCTGAGCGTGCAGCTGGGCGGCCAGCTCCTTGTGCTCGTCGTCAAAGGGCCTGATGCGGTCGACCATGACCCAGTCGTCCCAGGTGTTCTTCCAGCCCTTGTAGTGAATCTTGTAGCGGTAGCCCTCTGCGGGCTTCTCAGCGGGCTCCACGTCCATGACTTTGGCTTCGTAGAGCATGTCCATGTGGAAGCAGAGGACTTTTTCGTCCTTGCTGAACTGCGGCGGCGGTTGTTGTCGAGTTGGCGCCATGTTGGGGGAGTCAAAAGTGAAAGAAAAAAAACTCAAATGATGGGGCTTGGATGTGAAGGTTTGTCGTGGCGTTGGTGGTGGTACAGGAGCGGTGAGAATTAGAGGCGGTGATGCTCTGTAGCGATTGCAGTCACAGATGTAGTGATGGTGCTTGAGCCTCGAGATGTGATGTGTCGTGATGGTTGGTTGAGTTGGTCGCCTCTCATAATCAGACCGCGTAAATGGACTTCTCACGCGACGCGAATTTCTTGGCCCAGGCCCAACACTACCTCACGCCACACCCTGCAACCTACATTCTTAGCGCTCGCAGGGTCGACTTAGTGGGGTCAGGCACTGAACGCTCGCTAACGTCCATCAGCTACAGCGCTTCACCCACTGTAAATCCAACGTGGGGCCAACCACCACAGCACACTCGCCCATCATCCAAACGCGTCTTCAACTTCCATACCGCTTCATTCGAATCTACCAGCAACCACTCCTCCATACTCGGATACTCATTCTCATACATTGCCTCCGTAACTCTTCGCCATGGCTCCAACAGAAGAGCAAATCCTCACAGACTACCTCATCCAACCTGCCCATCTCACCTCCATCGTCACCTTTGACCAATTCAAAGCTCTTTTCCCCCGCCAAGTCCAAGGCTCGCAACAACTGCGCACACTCTTCCGCGACCTCCAATCCCAACGTAATGCTCTCATTGACACAGTCACCGCCTCCATTGATGATGAGACGCAACGCGGTCAAGCCATGAGGAGGCAGGTGCTGCAGCAGCTGCGTGAGGCTGATCGAGAAGAGATTGATGGTGAAATTGAACTTGAACGAGCTGTGAGTACATCAACCACCTCAGAGTCTCTCATTTAAGCTGTGTTTTTTTTTGTCTTGCTTTTTTTTATACTAATATGTGCCCATACAGCTGTTTGCAGAGGAGTCTGGCGCAAAAAAGTCAGAGCATTCGCTTGACACTATCCTCCCCGAGCTTGAGGGCGCATCAGAAGCTATCCAAGCCGAGATCCAAAGATTGCGCCAGGAAGAAGCTGCCCTCACGGAATCCATCAAGCAGACTGTCGACCGTCTTGGTGATTTACGCTACGGCAAGCTGTCCAATCCAAGCCTGACAGACGATGTGCTCGACGGCTTAGCTTCACTACAAGAGACATGCGAATCCAAGACTTGAATGTAATCGGAAACAAGAACAACTGTAGTATTATGCGCGTTTACCTCAAAAAGACAAACTCCGTCACGAGAACGCGTCGCGCAATCTATACCAGAAACCAAATCACAGCGCCATTTTAAAAAATAAAAAAAAAGAGCTCAGAAATCAACCAATCCGATGCGGCGACCTGGAAACCAAACAAGCGCGCAGCAAACAAAGCCTGGTAGCGATGCATGTCTGCCGAGACAGACGACAGCACCCATTGCCAGAAAGAATAAACATGAAGAACCCAAAACAAGAACCCAGCCAAGCCGTCGCAATCCGAACAAGAAATGCCGCTTCCGCCCAAAGAATCTTTTTACTAGAAATAATTAAAAAGGGGTCGCAAAAGAAGTCCCAAGTCCGCTTATTGCTTATTGGGCAGCAGCAGCAGGGGCAGCGGCACCGGGAGCACCAGCGCGACGGTTCTGTCCACCCATACGGTTACCCCTAGAATAGTTGTTAGTACATAGGGCTTATCGAATGGTACATATGCGCGCGCGCCCACACAATGACACTTACATAAAGGTACGGCTGGCGAAAGAGACAATGATCATGAAAGCCCACTGAGGAATCAGACCGAAACCCCAGATGACGTAGCCAAGAGGGACGGCAACACCCAACTCAGCGGCCTTGCCATTAAAGGGGTGGAAGAAGGACTCGAGCAGAGTGTAACCCTTCTTCTCACCGTTGTTGTAGTCGGCAATGATGGACTCGGAGGTAGCGCTGGTCAGGTTGAGGCGAGTGGCCCAGACATCAACGGCAGCGGGGGCCGGAAGCATCTCAAATGCCCAAATGACACCGGCACCGGCAGACCAGCTGTTGCAGAGAACGGGCTGGTCGTCGCAGTTGAGGATTGCCATGTGGGGAGCCTTGGGGAGGATGGCAAACTTTCCTGCAGTGGCGTTGAAGGCTTTTTCAGCGGTGTCGCAGCGGCCTAGACATATTGCGCGTTAGTAACCAGTTGAATCATACAAAAGCTAGCGACAGCTTCGTGGAAGGGCGCGCATTTCGCATCGTGAACTAACCATAGCAAGTCTTGTTGCGACCAGTGATGAGAACCAACCATTCCTCAGGGGACTTGGCATCATCCTTGACGGGCTTGTACAGGGTGTCCTTCCAGTTGTCGAGAGTCAACTCGGAGACGGTCAAGGAGCCAACCTTGGCCTCGGTAGCACCGATGGGGTCCTGGACGACGGGCTTGGGGACGTAGGAGCCGAACTTGTCGAGCAAGCCTTGGAACTGAGCCTTGTATTGTGCGAAACCACCTTCTTGGGCGGCGGCGAGGACGGGAAGACCCGCGAGCAGAATGGAGAAGCGCATTATGAATTAATGTAATAATGTGATGTGATGTGTAGAGTAAAAAGTAGAGTGAGGGTACTGTTGATGGCAACGATCAGCAGAAGGAGAGAGGCAGAATGGTGCGTGTAATTAAGATGTGGGAGGAGAGAAGGAGAGAGAGACGGAGAGAAAACGCGGCGCGCGACTCGGACGGTGATGGAGGCAGCTAATTAGACGTGGCCGTAATTTATTTATTTTAGCCTCGCCTCGTAATGCCCGCCAAAGAGGAGCTCCCCTGAAAGCACCTGCTAACGAGCTGTAAGGACGGCCTGTAAACCTGGAGCTGCCCCCAAAATGGCCCCGACGCCAGCCAGTCAGAAGCCGCCAAATTCAGGGGATCAAAGCCTCTCCAGCTGGTCTCCAGTCCAGGTAGTGGGTACCTTGCTGGTTATTGCCTCTTCCCCGAAATTGCGAGTATTGGCTACCTTTTGCACCGAACGAGCGCTTTGCTCTGTTCGCCAAAGACGGCGGGTGTTTTTACATAAAACTTGCCTGTAACGACGAATACAATAATTCACTGGACAGTGTTTACCTTCTCCTACACGCTAGCTGGTTTTATTTCATTGGTTTATTTTCGCTGTGTTGATACAGTAGGTCAGGACCGTTGCTTAGCCTGGCACTGTGGTCCCGCCGCGACCTGTGACATTGGATTAAGCATGTCCCGGTCTTCAGCGCATGGTCAACCCACCATCACAAATCGCCGTTTTAACACATCGTCATCTTTACGACTTTCAAGAAAGCTTGGTTAAAAACTATCATCATGGTACGATCTTATACTCTCAAATATATCATAAAATAGTCCTTGTAATTCTTCTAACATAGCTCAGGCTCCAGAGCCAGGCGCTCAACGTCCACAGCCACGGCCCTCCAACGCGTCCCGCCCAGCAGACGCGTTTCGCATGAATGACCCAGCCAACGACGACGATTACAATGAGCCTCGCCCAAGGAAACGAGGCCGCCCCAGGAAAAGTGATACTGAAGGTAGAGCACCAAAGCGCAGGTCAACAGGTGAAGCATCCCGGCGTACATCGAATACAACCGGCCAGCCCAAACGACGAGGCCGTCCGCCGGGATCCAAGAACAAGAACAAAACCGCAAAGACGATAGGCAAGAAAGGTCTTCCCCAGGCTCTTTCTGGTCCTCAAGCCCCTCGCCATCGCGAATCACTAGCACCCAGACCCAGCACGACTAATCAGCGACGGTCCGAATCCGATAACGAATTGGAAGATGAACAAGTGGACGACGATCTACCTCCCTCACCCGCAAAACCTTACACTCACGTTGCACCTTACGTCCGCCGCGTTCGACAAGCCACCATCGAAGCGAAATGGTCACCTCTCGCCAACCCGTCTCTAAAAGCACTCACATCTATTCTTCAACTCGCCCATCGCCCAATTCTCCAACGCCTCTCCAACACCCAACAACGACAAGCACACACCGCTGCTGCGCTCCGTCTCGTTACCAATCAAATCACTAAGAAGATTGCTCGCGGTCTTCCATTCCCTCCCTCATCCATGCTTCCTGCTCGAGGCAAGGGATCAGGGAGCAGAGGCCGGCCGCGCAATCTACCCGATGGAGGCAGAGAAGCCGAGCTTAACTTTGAGAGTGTGCTTGGCTCGAAGCTGGAGCTGGAGAGACAATTAGATCCAGCATTGGATGCCGTAGAGCTGTTGAGAGCTGAGAAAGAGCGGATGGAGCAAGAGTTGGACATGGACTATGAGGCGCTACGGAATCTCCAGGAAGGTGCAAGAGCACAGGCTCGTGAACAGCGTGAACTACTCAAGAGGGCACATGACTTTGCCCGCGATGATAAGCATGCTTCAAAGAGCATACAGGATCAAGACATGGTCATAAAACAAGAACCAGGGGCATTGGAGAACCCATTCTTGGTAGGTTCACAGCTGCACAAACAAAACACAGCCAAATCTAACATATATCAGGATGCAAAGGGAGATTTGAAGTCTGTCGTTTCACAACTAAGCGAGCATGTCGACAGCATGCGCACTAATCTTGATCAAACAACAGAAATCTTGCCGCAGATGGAATACAGCAAGGCAGCATTGCAAGATCTCCTGTCGAGGTGTCTGGACGCTGAAGATTATGAGCGGGTCGTTTTGGGCTCGTAGGATGGGCTCGAAGATGAAGCTCTTCTTGAAAAAAATCACGGAACAACAAGGGGAATATGAATGAATGGAGACCTTTTAGGCGTTCGGAATACTGGTTGGGAAGATTGGATTGGACTTGATACCCGGATAACGATGTAATGAGACATGTCAGATACTCTATTTCAACGCACGACTTGAATTTGTAAATGTGAATGCGTGTACTTATCAAGTGAATTCACAACATAAACAGAACAAGACAAGTACACCATGAGAGATAAAAAGTTCAGGCACAATTCGTCACTGTTAATATTCTATGTACACAAGAAGTTGAACGCTCAAAGCGAAAAGCTATTGAACAAGTATGACGACTCTACATTCTCCGCCATGGAGAATTCAAAGCCAGTCATTTTGTTGAATTTTTTGTTGAATTTTTTAATCCCCGTTAATACAAAAGCGAGGTCTCATTTTTGATATCCAACCGGCTCCATCACATGAAACTTTGCCGGACTCTCATCCCATAAAAAAAAAAAGGTGCCAATTTGTATAAGAATACAGATGTTGTCGCTTTCCTAGCGTTCTATGTCCCGTCTACCCTTCATCGGATTGAAATGCATTCGCTCAGACTTGATAAGAAAAAAAAAAGATGTGAAAAAATGGTGGCAAGATCTTGAAGGAGAGACCAGATCACAGATGAGTAGAACAATGAGGATCTAGGCACAGCCTAAGACGGCACGTTCTAATCCTCTCCTTTCATTTTTTTGGGTTTTGTTGGTTATTTTTGTCCTTAGAAAGTCTTAACGGCGGTGGTGGGCGGTGGTGGTGCCGTTGGTAGGGTATGGGACCGGGACAACAGTGACGGTGTGCTGCTTGGTGGTGGTGACATCGGGAGGGCAGTCCTCATCATTTCCGCCGTTGTTGGAGCCCTGGGGCTTGTCCTGGGGCTTGTCGTTGCTGACGGGCTTGTTGTTGTCGACATCCTTGATGCCAGAGGAGCCAGTCTGAGCGGGAGAAGCAGCACCGGTCTGGGTGCCGTCGCAAGGGACGGTGACGAAGACGGTAGAAGCAGGAACAGTGACAGTCTCCTTGGCAACGGTGACGGTGACGGTGGGAGCATCCTTGCAGGCCTCAGCAGAGTTGCCGGGCTTGGAGGGAGTGTCGGTGCCCTTGGGCTTCTGGACGGTGACGGTGCGGGTCATGGTAGAGGTGGCGGTGGTGGTGGTGGTGGGCTCCTCGCTGGCGGTCTCCGAGCAGGGAACGACAACAGTCTCTTGGACGGTCTGGCGAACGACAGTAGGGACGGCGGAGCTGCCACCAGGACCACCCATGGTGATGGTGATGGTCTTCTCGTGAACCTTGTTGGTGGTGATGGTGGTCATGCTGTTGGTGCTGGCGGGAGCAGCAGTCTCGGTGGCGGAGATGGGAGTGCCAGTGATCTTGCCAGCGTTGTGGTCAGAGATGACGGAGGAGGAAACCTTGCCAGCCTCAGAGACGGGGCAGACGGTCTTGGTCAACTCGACGGTGTTGGTGACAACGCTGGTAACACGGTCCGACTCGGGGATGGAGGTCATGCCAGGCTTGCCAGCAGGGCAGTTGGTGACTGTGGGAGCACAGCTGATGACGGTGCTGACCTGAGTATGAATGACAGTCAGGGTGGTCTGGCTGTCTCCGGGAGCGGTGGTGGTGGTGTTGGCACGGGGGAAGTGCATATGGTGGCCGGGAGAGTAGGCGTTGGCAACAGCGGCCAGAGCGGTGACGGCGATAGCAGCGGACTTCATTTTGACGGTTGAATTGGCAAAGAAATTCGTGTAGATGTGATCTCAAATGGAAAGATGTTGTGAAGGATAGTATATCGAAAGTCGATTTCGAGTTGATGTAGCAAAGAAGCAAGCAGAAAAGAGGTTCAAAGTCGTGGCAAATCCAGCAAGCTCACGTCGAGTAAAAAGAGAATGAAAAAGACAAAGTCGATTCACAGAAACAGTTTTCTATGAATGAGCCAAAGTCTTGGTGTTGTGGTTGCGTGAGCAGGCGAAACTGTAGTTGGGACAGTTATATAAGAGGAAGATGCCGTGATAGGGAACCTGAACAAGAGGGAAAAGAGAATGAAAGTGAAGTCTTTTGATCCAAAAAGAGAAGGAAGTAAAGCTTCAAAAGCAAAAAGGAAAAGAGAGTAAAGTATTGAGAAGCACAAAAAGAGAATGTGGTAAGGAAAGGAAAGGAAAAAGAAGAAGAAGAGAGAAGAGGAGGAGATGTGACGAGGTATACTTGCATTACACGCACACCAACAGCCCACCACGCACCAAGCCAAGGGGCAGCGCCAGAAGAGGGGAGGGCCCGATTAGCAGGCACTTGGCCATGCACTTGCAGGCACTGGCAGGCACTTGCAGGTACGGACTGCGGGTACGGGCTATGAAAGGGGGGGCGTGTGGTGTGCTAGGGCCGGGGTGCATGTTTCGGGGCCGCATTTTTAGCGGGGCCATTTCAAGGCACAGAGCCGCTGGACTGCACTGGCACTGTCCACTGGCCTGTCGCTGAGAAGGGTGGGCATGCTAGCAAGTGCCCTGACGTGCCCTGCGCGTCAACCAGCACTGCGGGACAGTACGTGTATGTACTCGCAGAGGGCACGCACTGCCTCGATATTACTGGACCAGTCCTGGTACGAGGTGAGGATAACTCAGTAATGCCCAGCAATGGCCCCTTGTACGGAGTACAGTCCTTGTAAAAGCGCCTTTCTAGTGCGTGGAGATCGTCCTGGCCTTCCCGTATCTCTCTGCCATCTCTCGATGCTACTGGCCCCCGACTGGCGCTTTGATCCACCGGCTCAGGCACATTCAAACAATGACGCACAAGATGCTGCCTCTCTGCATATAGTCTGGCAGCGGAAGCGCCGTAGTTGTGGTGATTGAGCTGTTGGAGATTATCATCGACATGGTTGAAGCAAATCATCTACGGCAGTCTTTAACATCAGGGTGTAGCACGGTAATAGAGTGAGGCCTCTGTGAAATGTCTTGGGTACCCTGTGTCGAGAACAATACCAAGACAACGTCTCCATTTCTTACGAGTCTTGTGTTTTTTTTTTTGTTCTCGTCTTTACTGTATCCAAAACATGCTTTTAGGCATCTAGACCGGACTAGGGATGAGGCACAGCCTTTTCAACCCTGCAAGGGCCACTTCCAGATACAGAAGAAAATATATATGCCTCACATTCAATGTTTGCAGGTTTTTTTTTTTGGATTTTATTTTTTTTAGTTCTTCCTTTTCAATTTTTTTAACCCTTTTTTCAGCAGTTTTATATTTATTTATCTATTTACTTGTCAAGAAAACTCTTCCGTGTGCTCCGTGATCCGTAAACTGTTCTCAGGGGCCATGCAGGTACCAAGATCCTGAGACGCGTCCTCAGCCAATCGTCCACCACACCAACTCTTGCCGCTCCACCTCGATGCCCCTTGTTGAGCGATCGACAGTCTTTTTCTGGTTCTCTGCCCATTGTTCTTTGTCTTGGAGCCCACGGAGGCTTGCAGTGGCTGCGCTGCTTTTTTTGCTTGGTTCGTCATGTCTCCTGCAATTTGCATGCACCTTGCCATTTGGCTTCTCCGAGCTCTAGAGTAGACCGAGTCTGCAGTAAACTCGTACACTCCTCGTGGCTCCGCAACAGCGCCATTGTTCGTTGTTTGTCAACGGCAGGATTTGTTTGGTCCATGGTACTGGTAGCATGGCGGTTACTGCAACAATGTTATTCATCCCTTCCTGATCCTTAATATTTCTCATCGGATGATTTGACAATTTGACTTGTCACGGCTGTGGACATATACCGGTGTATTCCGTAGCTGTCATTCTGTCGTGGTACAATACACATGGACTGATATCTTGGCCTACCCTTGACCAGCTACAAGTCAACTTAATTGCACTTCAAACGACTAACATCTCCCCGAATAAATTAATTCGGTGTCTATTTTAAACCGACCAGTGTCGGGCCATTCACTCCAAAAAAAATCTGTTCTTTGTTTACCGTCTGTTGGCGCAAATATGCGCAGGTCTTGGCCATTCTTACTCCTTCTCACATCATGCTTAATATCTGTCATTCATGCACACCAAGCCCTCACAACAACACCAACAACACAATCGATTTGTATTTGGCTTTTCAATAGTCGCAAGTAAATTCCTTTCAAACCCCCAACTACATCAAGAAACACCATCCGCTCCATCTCCATTGTAAGAAATTCCACTCTCGCCATGCCATCAACCTGCCTGGGCATTCATGAGCGCGCAAGCAAACAATGGGGGACTAGCCACTAGACACACCCCCACCCTTCCACAACCCACTCCCTTGCCCTCAACTCTTCCATCCGCCCTCTCCTCGTCCGTCTCCTCTGTTCTTGACCTTCTTGTCTTTGCTGAAACATCCCAACCCACCCGTTTCGACCTTCATCCCAGATCCAAGACCTTTTTGTTCCTTTCCATCTCCATTCTGGCCTGGCCTGCAATCCTCCACTCTCTTCTATTCGGCCGCCTCTGTCTTAGTCCTCGCAGGTACCCTTCAACCCTTTCGGCCCTCTCTTTTACACCACGCGTGCCTCGCATTCCTCCAGGCTGCCAACACCACCAAACGCGCCCATGGCTTGTCGCGAATTGGACTTTTCTCAAGTGCCCTCACCCTCTTAAACTTGCTACACATCACGCGTTGAACATGCCAACTTTACCCTGTCTGCATTTTTGAACTCGCTGCATTTTCCATATTCTACATTTATGCCGAGAGTTTGGGCATCCTGGCCGTCCACTGCTCATGTATGTACGCACAAGCGCACTGCGAAACATGCCCCTGTCAAAATCAACAACTCTCTCCAATCCTCCCAACCCAGCTCGCCATCACTGGTTGTCTAGTCCTATTCATGCCATTCAGTGACGTGAGATTTGCCTGCACTTTGATGGAAGGAATCGCTGTGCGAGCTGCACGCATTGTTGCTCCCCCACAGTTCACAGACTCGACTCAAGCTGCACCTTTTTCTGTTATGTGAAGTCATCATGAAGTGTCACCTGCACTCAACCATTCAAAGCATCACCAGCATGACTGATCGCCGTCTCATCTTTGCTTTAATTAAATAGTAAAGAAATGCGGCGCATATGCCTCCCATGCCGCCAACGCCGTTGAACCCCACCAATTCCTTCCCGCCTTCATGCCGCTTGATAGTCTCGCTAGCATTTGCCAGCTTTGAATTTTCTTCTTCTTTTTTTCTTTTCTTTTTTTCATTCACTCTAGCGGACACAAGGTACAAACGCCAGTAAACGCCGCCGTTTCAAGTCCCGTTCAAGCAACCTCCTGGTCCCGTAATCATTTACTGGTACTTACTCAACCTCCTCTATCCTTGGACGCCCGCCTATGGTCTCGTTATTAGAGATGTTCGGGTTCACTCGTAGACCGGCTACATTTCCAAGCCCAGTCGATGAAGCGCTTTCTCTCGGAAGAAGGGAAGCCATGCCCCAATTCTCCAAGCTCTCGACCACATCTCTCGCGTGTTCCTGAACAAGCCCATCGTTATCTGCAGCGGCAATGTATTCCAGTGTCCGTTGAATGTCGGCGCGACTCTGGTCCGTGAGGCCAAACCCTAGAGACTTGCCAGATTGGCGAGCTTCGTCCAGTGCCTTGACGAAGCTTAATATCACAATGATGGCTGCACGACGCAGAATGCCCTTCTCCAATTCTGGTTCCATGGCCAGCACGTTCAGACAGAGGTCGACTCCTGCCGATACTATTGTTGGCCCCATTCCTCGAATATTGGCTTCAATTGCAGATCCAAAAATGGAAAGTGAAGATGTGCGCATGCGGATATCCTCAGCACCCCGCTTGCTCTCCCATCCTTGTACGATTTGAGCCAAAATGTCTTTGTTTAGTTTATCCTCCTCTGTCAAATCTTCGTCATCGAGCATGTCTTCATCCTCGTCTTCTTCCACAACGCCGCCAGCTTGTTTCTTGGCTTCCTTCATCTTTCTTAGCCGCTCTTCACGTCCTTGCTTGGCCATGGTCTTGGGCCTGTAGCCTCTTCGGCCAGCAATAGAGAGCAATGTTTCGCCTGTCTGCTGTGCTGCATCCTCGGTAAAAGTTTCCCCAAGACGCTCGATGACCTGGAGGAGCGCCTCTCCAAATCGTAGTCGGGTATCCGTTGTGGACTTTTCTTGTCCGTCGAGATAATTGTCTAAGATTTCTTTGACTGTTGCCTTGGGATGTTTGCTGGCCAGTTGCGTAAATACCTTGATAACTCGCAGGTTGATGTAATCCTCATTGTCTTTTAGTAAATTGGACATGAGTACCGTCATTGCTGTGATGTCTAGAACTGGACTGTTGGATACAATAAGACCGGACAGCAAGTTCAAGCCTTCTGATACAATCGGAGGTGGATTCTCTTTGTCTCCTGTGATATAATTCATGGCCAGGTCGTACGTCTTCCTGTCAGCTACTTGTCTTGCCGATGGCGCTGTTACCTTGTCCTTCGGGTCTTCAATCTCGTCGCGGTATTTTAGGAGTAGAAACAGGTTTCTGGCTGTTGGGGCAACCTCTGGTCGACCTTCTTGGCTAATTCTATTCAACGCATCCTCCACGATGGTCAGCTCATCGGCTTTAATGTCGGATTTTTCGAATGTTGGTGCTGTAATAACCAAGTTGAACAGACTCAGAACAATACCGAGCACATCATCTTCCAGGTGAGCTTTTGAATCGGCTTTCAATACTTGGCTGATGAGATTCATGAGCTGGTCAAAGTGGCTGATTAGTTTATCGGGTGCTTGTTCCATCATCTGCTGTAAAACAGTGACTTCCATCAATTCCGCCATGGGGTTATCACTGCTTTGTTCCACCGCCACAATTTCAATTTCAACCTTGTTCTGGCTACTTGACTGAATCCATCGTCGCAGCAACTGTAGAAATATAGAGGACATATCTTCACTTGAGCATGAAGTTGTCATGAAGCCAACCAGTTTTGAAGCGTTGACGTTCATCTCCGACAGGTTCAAGTCATCTGCTGGTTTACTCTTGCATGCCACAGCCACCAAAACCTGGTTTGAGTCATGTGTGAACTCCCAAGCTGGCTCAGCTCCCGCGGGGGATCCTTTGATTGTGAGGTTGCGTATTAAAGGCATGATGTTGTCGACCTTGCCGAATAGACGCAGATAGGTTTGCAGCAAGTGGCGAGCAGGAGTACATACACTTTTGGTCACATCCTCGGCTGGCGCTTGCAATGATGCCAGGGTCCATATTTGTAGAATGACATTCTTGAGTAGTCTCTTGCATAATCCAGGAGATGGATTTGAAACCACAAGGATCGCCAATCGCTGCAGAGCCCTGCTTAGAGTGCTTGAGTCGACAAGCTGGCGACGCTTTGTGAGGTCAATCACTTCAGCTTCGTCTGTGACTGGGAAGTTGCCGTTTATCACACTGAGCGACGGGTTAAGCTTTTCGACAATCGGTTGAACAAATATGGTCCATCCAGGGGTTCCTAAAACACTGTTAACAAACATAGAGTACATCAAGTTGCAGCTCGAAGGTATTACCTGGTGCTCCATAAGCCTTCTTTCCTAGCACACCATATCCAACAATCTGAGCTGTGGTTTTGGCTACATCCGGTCCAGCTTCTCCATCCAAGAGTGAGAACATTTGCGAGGACAAGCCACCAAACCATTGCTCTGGCGACATGCCTGAGGGAACTGATGACAGCAGCTTTGTCGCAACAGCAACTGCTTCGTGAGTAATGCTTGCACCCTGTTTTTGCGCTTCTTCGGCATCAGGTTTCCTTCCAACATTGCTAGGATGCACCGAAAAGACAAATTCCAACGTTGCACGCACTCCATCCGGCCGCAGTGGCACGAGAGTCAAGCTCTGCATCAGAGCTGGGCGCATCCATGGTGCAACAGCATCTGGCTTAACCAAAGCATTCAGTGCATGTAAAAGTGTCCAAGTATCGATTCTATGCAAATGTTTGTTTCGGAGTCCTCTCACATACGTGTTACGTGGGCTACATACCTCTCGATTACTTCATCATATTCAAGATGACCAGCATCTCTTGTGGCTGCATCGTTCGATGGGTTAAATGCCTTGGTGCCGGCATTTACAATTTCCTGGACAACATTTGGCTTCTTTGGTGCGGTATCTGATGGTTCAGCCATTTGAAATATGTGTTCCTTTAGCCAGCGACCATGATGGCTCAGAGTTTAACGGCAGCGTCGGTCGTTGATGTGTAATTCAAAATTGGGCCGCATCGCCTAACAGTGTGTTTAGTGGAGCTGCGTCGCACTGTAGCGCTGCGTCCAGCGCTTGCCAGTTGCCAGTCAGCTGTTCATGCGCCATACGGTGCGGGCTACAGTGGGACCTCCAGCACCTGTGGCAGCACCTGTGGCAGCACCTGTGGCAGCACCTGTGGCTGCGCTGGTGGCTGCTTTGGCGCGTCTCTCACGCCAACGCGACTTTCTCTACGCTTTCATCTCTTACACAGACCGCAATGGCCATGGAGATTATTTCATCTACTTCACAATTCGGCACCTGAAGTGTATTTATTCATTGAAAGCTGACCGGTGTGTACAAACTCTACCTTTGGAAAACATAACCCAGATTGCACCGCCATCTCTCCTTCGCTGCTCCCCCAAAGCAGCTCTCCTTCGTACGCGACGCCTACCTCACAGTTTCCCGGGACCATTTTCCGAAAGGAATGTCTGCCTATTGTAGACCTCTCTTGCAAGTTTGTTTGACCTCGCTTGCCGCTCCGAGCCTGTATCAGGACCTCGTCGCACGCCGCAGATGGAGTTGTCGAGGTCTCTTGCCGTCGGTGTCTAGACGGCGCAACTTGGTAGAGGGAATGCGTCTCGGAACTTAACCCTACGATAATATCTGGTTCCAAGCCTTGTGCTCCGTCGCTCATGTTACCTTGTAAGTCTTGGCACTCTACTCTTGGGATCCGTTCCGCTGAAAAGTGGCGTGGTGAACTTGAGAGGTTCCTTGACGGAATGGCTAGCAGAGCACTCCAGTCACCCCTTTGCGGGTGCGTAAGAAGAGGGATGCCATGAGCCGTATTGGTAAGAGCCTCTAGAATGGGGACGCTCGTCTGCCCTTCTGCTGGAACTGTACAGTGGTCAACAATAGTCTGTCTGAGTGGCGCCGCTTGACTCCAAGCTGCTTGGACGCTGCATTGAAGCCGACCAGACTCGAGCCAAGCAGGGGAGTTGAGCTCAGCACTAGCTACACACAGTCGGCTGCTGCATTTCGAAAAATTATCTTCTCAGTCTGCTTTGCCGGAGGCGACCTCACATGATTGCTGAGGTTGCTGCAGGAAGGCTTGTTAGATACAAACAGAAATGTGGTAGCCGATGTAACTATTTTGCGGTGTTGCCTTGCTCTCGGTCCTTGCCATCTTGTAATCGAGCCTACTGTGTTTCAATCGGCGTCGGAAATGCTTATCTCTGTCGCGGACCTTCGGGGTGCATCACAGCAGCTGCTATCGATGTGCGATGCTCCTGTATCCAGTCTGACCAGGCACATTAACTTGCGATTGTCAGCTTTGTCCGACAGTTTACACAGGCGCCAGCCAACCGCTGATTGAGCTTGCCTCTTCGGTACTCCCTCCGCCAGTTCTCTAGACGACTGGTGCGAGATGAAAGCACGAGTTTTATGGATGTCTTTTGTTCGTGCGTTACTGCCTTCCTTTCAAGCTCCGTCATGGAGTGATGGTGGAGAGTAAACAAAAACTAGTCCTTGTGGGCAGCGCAACACAAACAGAAGGAGAGAGCAATTTGTGGCAGTGACTAAAGAAGTGAAGATTTTGTTGCGTGGTACCAATGCCGAATTCACTAACGACGGTACTGAATATTACTTGAAGTTGATGGAACGACCTCACCAGCCTTTCACAGCGCCACAGTGGATGCAAAGTCGGGACCCATCTTGTGTTGGAGTCAAAGTTTCGTGCTTGTCTGATGATGCTGAAGCCTGGCGAATTGGAGTTTGGCGCATGGTAGACAGCTTCCGCTTGTTGGTTATTATTGGTTTTTAAGGACAGGCCTAGTTGACGGGTAGTCCTGGCTGTCTTGCTGCCAGAAATGGTGGTAGGACAGCCCCCCGTGGCGGAGGGGATAAGTCTCCCCTTTGTTCCCTTTGCCAGAGACAAATATGCTAACTAGATTTATAGGTGGCATTACAACAATGAGTGTGATGATAACTTTGGCAGTGACGAGAACGGTAAGTGATGGTGCAAGATTATGGCTATGAACCTGGAAAAGAGGCCGCACGCAACTCGGTCGGCAGTGAAGGCAATGAAGTAACCAAAGCCTTGTTTGAGATAAAATATTGAATATTGGATATTGGATATTGGATATTGGGTTGCATCGACGATCGGTGCAAGCAAGAAAACTGGAGTAATGGACCAGGCAGGATTTACGTGCATGGAAAACCTTGATTGGTTCCTGAATGTGATGTCATCGTGCTCCAAGCCTGGTAAGCCACGCTCACCACAACGGTGCCGTCTTTGCCGGAGCGCTAATTGGGCCAAACCTTGGAAGTTGCCAAAGAAGAAATAAAAATGAATAAAGATAGGATGTGACCCATTTGTCTCACCCGTCACCAGACGCCAAGCAAAACCGTTTCGATTTTCAACGTGCGACCATGATGTCCCGATTGGCGACGTGCCTCGCTTTAGCTGCGCTTGGCATTGCTGCCCCAGCACCCACACCAGCGCCTACACAAGCAGTAGCAGATGTCGTCTCTGCAGAAGTAGCCAAACCAACTGTCCCCCCAGAGGAGTATTGGAAGAGAGGTCTGGGCGGTGATATCAAGAGCGGCGTCGAGAGCCTTGCCAGTGATGTCGAGAGCAAGCTGTCGTCCTTTGTTGAGTCGGGCATTCTGAATTTCCCAAATGGTTTCGCGACGGGCTCACAGGTAGAAAAGTCACTGGGAATTTCCGAGGGAGATGTCAAAGCACAGCCTACCCAAGTCATGAACCTGCCGTGAGTATACATTTCTTCGTTTCGAGCTAAATCGCATAGCTGACATTGCGCAGTGCATATGGCAACTGGACGGACAAAGGATGGAACGTCAGAGTGCACGGAAACGTGTACAAGCTGCCCGACGTATCTGACAAGAAGATTGATGACCTTGCAGACAAGTTTTTGATTGGCACATCAGTCAAGGACCTGCCGGACGACCAAAAGGCGCAGGCGCGCAATGTGACGAGATCGATCTTTGTGTTCCAGCAAAGTGATCAGAATGTCACGATGCAGTTCAGCACCGTTTCCTCCAACTCCTCGCTCACGAAACACACTCAAAATGCTAAAGGAGGTGCCCAGGACATCAATTTGCCCTACAAGACTACCCTCGAAGGTGACTTTGATACTTTCATCCAATTGAAGAACACCTCTGGCAGCAATGGCGGCCATTTACTCCCCGGAAACTCCACGTCCACTGTCCAAATCCTGAACATGAACGCCAAAGGAGCAGACAGCGGCAACGCTACCGCCTACCTCGTCCCCCCCGAGGGCCTCAGCGTCATCTCTGATATCGACGACATCCTGCGCGTCACCAAGATCTACCAACCAAAAGAAGGCATCATCAACACCTTCGCGCGACCATTCACCTCATGGATGAACATGCCCGATATCTACGCAAACTGGTCATCGTCCTCGTCGCACATTCACTTCCACTACCTGACCACCTTGCCCGAGCAAGTCACCCGCACATACATGGAGTACATCTACAAGACCTACCCATTGGGCTCCTTCGATACCCGACCGCTCAACTTCTCCAACGCCAAGGAGACGCTCCAAGTGCGCAAGGTCCTCCTCCAGAAGATTTTCGACACGTTTCCCAAGCGCAAATTCGTCCTCGTGGCGGATACCAGCAACCAGGACATCATGAAGGACTATCCTGAAATGTACAAGGACTATCCGGGACAGGTGTCGTGTATCCTGCTGAGAAACACTAGTTCGACGGACGACCATGACAAATTCCCCTATGATACGTCGGGTTTCAAGGGCATTCCTAAGGAGAAGTACATGTTCTTCAATGTCCCTGATGATTTGAAACATCTGGATATCGAAGGGGGACAGTGCCTCAACTCGACAGTGAAGCAGAACGTGACATTTGGTGAGCAGGGGTTGCCGTTTGGGTTGGGTGATGAAGCATCAGATGGTTGGAGAGTGAGTCCTACAACGTCTTTACTCGGAGTTGTGGTACTAGCTGCTTTCATGGCGATGTTATAATGTTACGAAGATATGTATTTGCGTATGAAGAAACGAAGGAAATTATAAGAAATGTCTATACATTGTAGTGTGTACTGCTATCTATGTGAAAACAAAAACTTTTCTCCATTTCCAGCACCCGTGATTATCTACCCAGACCACAACTCAGTTGAAGTCTTGTTTCAACATGTTCTTGTAGTTTGAATTATTGAACAGCGAGATAGTCTTCTAGTAATATCCCTTTGCGTTGCACTCAGCGCAGTAAGAGCCATTGACATAGACCCAGTTGTTGCACTGCAGGTGAGTCTGCCAGTTTCTACAATGGTACTTGTAGTAGCCACCCGAGCTGCTCATGGTATGAACAAGCACAGCGACAGTGTTGAGAGGTTCAGCGCCAGTGATGCGCTGAACTGCGACTTTGAAGGCAGGCATTGTAAAGAGTTGAAGAAGCTATGTACGCAATCGATGCGTTTGAAGGTATTTTTGATTGTCTGGCTATGATGAAATGAGAGCAAACCTGACGCAATATATACTCGTTCTCATCTTGTAAGTGACTCCCTCGCTGCGTAGCACAAGAGCGTTGCCATACGAAATAACGCAGCCTAAGCGGCACTTGTTTGTCAAGAATGGCCTCAGAAGTCTTCAATGACGAACAAGGCTGAAGATGTTTTTCTGCCTGATCGTAGCCCGAGGTGACATTCATGGCTTTGATATATGGAAAGGTTGAAGTTGACTCATTGAGGGTCTGTGGCTTGGACGAAGGAAAGCTTTCTGTTGAAGGGTGTGAAGAATTATGCAGGAAGGTTTTCCCTCGGAGCAGGTGGGATTCGCCCAACCCGTCTTCCGCTGTGGTACAGTCAATGGGTTTATACATTTGCGCCTCAGAGTCCCTAACCGAGTCTACTAGTTAGAGAGTGCTTTGTAGTCATGCTGACTGACTGAAGTGAGTTGAGCACGATTCAAGTATACGACTTCACTCTTGGCGACTTCACCTCACGTGGAAATAAGACCATGCACTTCAAAGCAGTGCGTACATGCTCATCCTTGACTCGCCATGTTGTCGGGTATACTGTATGCTGTGCCTGACGAGGGCGAATTTACGCGATCCGACTCAAGGCGGCTCAGTCAACCTTGGGCAGGATGAAGCCACAATCTGGAACCTGCATGGAAAGTTTTTCTTCCCTCATATACTTCTACCTACTCCTGTTGAAGTAGACATCGGTGGCCGGATGCCCAACTGAATGCCATGTTGGTTACACAACTGGCTAAGCCTTCAGCGGGGAAGCGGAAGCGAGGCGAGCAACTGTACTCGAACCTGCATCCACACTATTTGCAGCGAGAAAGACCCTTCTGTTTCCTGTTTCCGCATTAAATACACTTTGAAGAAACATTGCCCGAGCCAAGTTGGGCTATGCCCTTGCTGCACCCCTCGGAACACACTCGTTGAAATTGGAAAAAGTTTCAGAAGTCCCCTATAACATTGGGCAACGCTGTTTGAGATGGAACAGAAACAAAAAATTATCAGTTACATTGCTCTGCGCAGGTGCTTACTGCGGATGCAGAACCCGAAACGCCGCTTCTAATCTATTTTGATTGCATTCGAAATGACACCGTGCTTAGCTCGTTTACCTTCCAGATTTCATGGCCGCCTTGCGTCGCTTTATTTCCATAGTTCTCGCCAACGATCGCTTAATGTCGCCCTGCTCAAAGGTGTCGAGGTCATAATAAGTCGGGGCAATATCCTGAGAGACGTTAGTATGCCATGGAACTGCAGATGTGAGTGGAGTTGTGACTTACCATTAGCCATTCAGGCTTGATGCCTGTGCATGTTCGGATATATTGCTTAGATGTGAGGACAAATTCGTGGTAGAGCACCCAGTCAAACTCGGTTCGGAGTACAGTTGAGGGATGAATCAACACAGCTTGGTCGTCCTTGACGGTACGGTAGACCTTGCCAGAGCTCTCCTTCATAGCCACTTGCATGAAAAAGCCAGCCACAAGCGCACGGCGGATGTTGACGTAGTAGTTCTTGTCTTCAAACGGCGTTGAGATAAGATCAATGCTGTTGGTTTCCATAATTCTCTTGAGTTGAGCTCGAACGCTGTCAGCACTCGTCAAGTGACGGTGAGACAGGAAATGCTCATGACACCATTTCTTGACAGCGTCGGGATCATTAGTAGCCTCCCGCTTGAAGGCGTGATATGCGTTTAAAATCGTCAAGTGGTCTCCATCAGGGTGGCTGAAGAGCGCCTTCATCTCATCAGCTCGCTTTCTGCTCTGGGCAGGGCGAACAAAGATCTGCGGCACGGATAGCAGGGATGTGATGGACAAGATTTCGTTGGAGCAGTAGAACTCAGGAGAGGAGATGAGCATAACAGCCAGTGCTGGGTCCAAGGGAAATTCGGAAGCGAGGGATCCAAGAGCAGTCAGCTCACCATCGTCGTCGAGACAGGCGAGGTAATTGAGTTCCTCCAAGGCTCTCATCATGGTCTCAGGTGCGGGAGGATCCATGAGATCGAAATGAACGAGATCTTCGACGCCAAGCTTCTTCAGCTCAAGAACGGTGTTGGCCAGGTTAGATCGGAGAATTTCAGGATAAGTTTGCTCAATAAGCTCCTTCTTGAAAGCCTTCTCGGTGTACAGACGGAAGCACTTTCCGGGTCTTGTACGACCAGCACGACCGGCTCTTTGTTGGGCAGAAGCCTTGGAAATGGGAGAAACGAGGAGGGATTCGACACGGATACGAGGGTTATATATCTTTTGCTTGCTGAATCCGGGATCCACCACGTAGACAATCCCGTCAATGGTCAAACTGGTTTCAGCAATGTTGGTACCGATAACGACCTTGCGACCTGGGCGCCCGCCCTTTCGCAGAGGCGGAGGGGCTTTGTCGAAAATGCGCTGCTGCTGATGAGGAGGGAGAGTACCGTACAGTGGGTATACTGCTAAAGGTCCTGCATCAACCTCACGAATGAGTTCTTCGGCTTCCAAGCTGATTTTTCTGCAAGCATCTTCGATTTCCTCTTCACCAGTCAAGAATAGTAAGATATCACCTTCGCCTTCAGAAGCGTGGATCTGCAAAACTGTGCGAATGGCGGCCTCGACGTAGTCCTTCTCTGGCTCGGGAGTGTAGAAGATTTCGACAGGGTGGGTTCGTCCGGGAACTGCCAACAGAGGAGCATCGTTGAAGTATTTCTGGAACTTTTGCGCATCAAGGGTGGCAGACATGACCACGATCTTGAGGTCGGGTCTGCGTGCAGCAATCTGCTTCAGCAGAGCCATGAGGATATCGGTGGCGAGGGTTCTCTCGTGAGCTTCGTCGAGAATAATACAGCTATATCGGGACATGTCATGATCGTGCATAGCCTCTCGCAACAACATACCATCAGTCATGTACTTGAGTACAGTTTTCTGACTGGACATGTCGTCGAATCGAACGTTGTAACCAACTTCCTCTCCAAGCTTGACATCCATTTCGTTTGCTACACGCTGGGCGACTGAAGTAGCAGCAACACGACGAGGCTGCGTACAGGCGATAATCTTGCCATCGAGATGTGGGAGTTCGTCGTACACAACATACTGGGGGATCTGGGTCGTCTTTCCGGAACCGGTCTCACCAACAAAAACAAGGATTTGAGTCGAGTGGTATTTGTCGAGGAATTCTTGTCTGCAAAAGAGTGTTAGCTAAAAGTAACATGAAGACTAAAAGGAAGCAAAACGTACCTTTGTTTGCTGACGGGTAGGTCTCGTCTCGTCTGCAGAATCTGGAAGTACTGCTGAGAGTGTGATCGGCCAGTGAAAGGACACGTCTCTGAATCTTCAACCTTGGAAGCCTGTGCAGCAGTAGTTTGGCGGCGCTTCATGCCAGCGAAAGGTGAATTAGGTGGTGGCTCGTGAGCGTCGCCATTGGCTTCGTCTTCGTACATGTGCGCCAGGTAGGGATTGTAGGCTTCCTCGCCTCCTCCCTTCTTCATCTTCTTTCTGGACGACTCCTCAGAGTCTGCGCTAGATCGCTTGCTGATTTTCGAGCTGTCTGGATTGGCCATTTTGGTGACACTGCAGGGGTTGTCGAACGAGAAGCTGCTGCGATGCGACTTCTTTGTTGACTCCAAGAAATTTTTCGGCGGGACGTGGGTTATCGATAAGGACAGTTGTTGCGGTACGGTGCGAATAGTGCGAAAATGGCACAGTATTTTTCCTGTAAGATGTAGATTAGGCCATTTCAAATTACAAATGAATGATGTCAAATTAAAAGCCATTTCCTGATTTACTAAATCAAACAATTTAGCATGCTCGCGAATTATGCGTCTGATAAATACTTTGGTGTCTTGGAAATGGGCAGTGCAATGATGGCAGCTTGCTCGTCACTGTGTATACGCTCAAGATATACTGTGCCTATTCTTCAGCAGACCCTTCCACAAGAAGCTTCCACACCGTCGAGCCTGTATCGTCCCTTAGAGCTGCCAGAGCAAATCTGGTTGTCTCGTTTTTGATCACTTTATTCTAGACGTTATTTTACATCGTCTAGGAATAATATCCTACCCTTGAGCGGCCCATAATCACCTGCGATCTCATAAACCACCATCACTGCAGCTCAGACACCTTCTGAGAGCTGTCACCATGGAAGCCCAGCACCCAATTTTTACCCTGGGAAACCATGATTCTTCAAGGAATTCTCCTCTAAATGATTTGCAGTATGGTCACTTGTTGAATCAAGGGGTAAGCCACAGAGCAAAGCTCACACCACACCCCAGCCGCTAACGACTTACAGTTCAACTTTGTCACCTCGCCAATTACAAACGGAAACTTCAAGGATAGAATCTTTGCACAAGTCTCGAGCCATCTGGAAGAGCTCAAGAAAAACGAGGAATCTGTTACCACCACAGAGACGGGGCCACGTGCTGACCCAATCATCCCACCTTTGACACCCAAAGATACCGCCTTGTTCCCGTCGCCTGCTGTCAATACCTATATTGGCTGCATCAGTCCATGGATCGATTTATGCTCCTCGGACCCCATTGTGGCAAACATCTCTCGTCAGGTGCTGAACCTTGAAGTGAACTACGCCAGTTTCTGCGGTGTGCGCAGCATTATTATCGCTGGACCACAGCAACAGTACCTGCGTAACAGCTCCAAGGCTCTCGCACAATACTCGCGAGCCGTTTGCGAAGCTCTCAAGATCGGATCAAACTTGAGTTTCCTAGTGCATATGCACATGTGCATTGAGCCCGATCATACTGAGGTGGCAACTGAGACGTTATCGTCATTGACGTTGTCGCAACTCGCACCGCCAACAAAGACATCCGACGATGCCTTCTCAGCCTGGGATGCATGGCACCAAATTCGCACAGTTTGCAACTACAACAATAGACTTTCTCTCGGTATGTAACGGTGGAAGCAAGAATTGGCACTGTAGGTTCTGACATTCAATAGCGTTACGCATCCCACGAGTCATCCCCGACAAGGAGCTTCAAACCAGATGGTTTGCCGAGCCGTTGTTGTATATCTCCTTGGGACCTGAAACCTTCCAATCTAACAAGAGTGGTTACCCAACTCTCACTAAACACCACCAAGCCATGATATTCACGTATATGCGCCTCAAGGTGACACCATGGATTTTACTCTGTGATGTTGGTCCGGATGTTTCACATATTCACGGCAATGTACAGGCACTTCTAGCGAATGCTAGCAACGCAACAGGAGAGGGAGACTTCCCTAGCCTGTCGGAAGCGCATGCAGTTACGCCCGTACCGCAGCCACAAACGCTTAAGCCTTCCGACCACGCTGTATATATGAAATGGCTGGAATCGGAGCAACCGCCATTTTCGGCTCTTGAGACACCAGTCTTGACCAGTTTCCAAGACTGGCTTCAGTCACCTCTGCAACCTCTTTCTGACAACCTCGAATCTGCAACATACGAAGTATTTGAAGGCGATCCCGTCAAGTACAACCAGTATGAAATCGCAACCATGGAAGCCCTGCTTGAGTGGAAGAAGTTGAAGAAACCCACCTCCAAGAAGGATGTCGTCGTTATTGCGGTTGCTGGTTCTGGGCGTGGGCCATTGGTTACTAGAGCACTGAAGGCTGCAGAATATGCACAAGTTGCAGTGGAAGTTTGGGCCGTTGAAAAGAACCCCAACGCCTACGTTTACCTGCTTCGACAGAACCAGAAGATTTGGGACGGAAAAGTGAACGTCGTGAAAACCGACATGAGGCACTGGAAGGGGCCAGTCGTATCTGAGTCTGGCCCCGATGGACCAGTATATGGCAAAGTAGACATTCTCATTTCCGAGCTCCTGGGCTCATTTGGAGATAATGAGCTGTCACCAGAATGTCTGGACGGTATTCAGCACGTCATGGCTGAGAAAGCCATTTCCATTCCTAGCTCATACACGGCTCATGCCTCGCCAGTCTCGCATCCCAAGCTTCACGCGGATATTCTCTCACGTTCTGCGACTGATCCCATCGCTTTTGACACGCCATGGGTTGTCAGCTTGTATGCGCAGGATTTCGTTGCCCAGAAGGTACCGAACCATCCCCGGATTCAGCAAGCTTGGGAGTTTGCACACCCAATCCCGAAATCGACGCTCGCTACTATCGAAGCACGCAGATCTGGAGGAGTTGTGGGCGGCGGCGGCGGTAGCATGTCTGGAGCAGCTGGTGCGAACGACCACAACTCGAGATTCTGCCAAATGACCTTTGTGTGCCGTACGAGAGGCGTGACGCATGGCCTGGCTGGCTACTTTGAAGCTACTTTATATCAATCACAGCTGCCGGAAAACAATGGCGCCAAGGTCGAGATTAGCATTCACCCCGAGAGGATCGATGAGAAGAGCAAGGACATGATTTCTTGGTTCCCGATTTACTTTCCACTCAAGGTAAGAACTGTAACTTGTATGATGTACGACACAAGGCTAACGGCGGAATGTAGCAACCCCTGTACTTCCCTGCGGATAGCGAGCTGGAGGTGAGCATGTGGCGACAGACGGATGACTCCAAGGTCTGGTATGAATGGTTAGTAGAGGCTTGGACATGGATTGGACCGGCGACTCGAGTGAAGATTGGATCATCAGAGCTGTGCAGCAGCCGCAAGGTGGCGTGCTTGATGTGAAATGGGTAGCATCGGATTGATTCACGGTGGGAGAATATAACAAAAGAAAGCGATGTCGGACACGAACAAGGTATTACGAGCAAAAATAGAAAGATATGAAGATGATGAAGAGCTAAAAGGCTTTACATGTTACATAATGAAGAAGGACGATGGTTAACGCCACTCGGCTACATGATGATTGCTTGGTATAATGTTTGTTGGACCGGATAACGGCGCCCACCTGGCGAAGTGCAGCGCCCACAGGCAGCTGCAGGTGCAGTGGGGGAATGCCGAAAGCCCGGGAAACGCCGGGTGCTGTCTGGGCGGTTGGCCCGGTACCGGCAAGCACTGGCTACAGCGCTGTAACTGCACTAATAAGTGGTGGTGGGTGCGGGTGCATGGAGGGGCAGTGAATGACGTTTCTGCCTCCAAAAGCTCCCCCATTTCTGCCGCCTCCCTGTTAAAGCTTCCCCCAGACTCCCTAGAGCTGTCTCTCCCCATTGTACTGTATCGTACAGTACAGCACCGAGGCAATAAATTCCTCGTCTTGAGTTGGCACTGGCAGGCAGCTACAGCAATTGGAGAGGAGAGCAATCAAAGTAATTTTGATTTTTACACATTTTTCACAGGTCATTGACAGCTCTGTTCTTTGCCCCCTACCTAGGTGGAGAGAATTTGTCATTCGGCCGTGCATGTCTTCTCATCATCTTATGCTCAGCAGCGCCAGAGCTGCATGCTCTGGTGCTCTCCGATCGGCTTCTCACGGAGTGCCCCGCAGACCGCTGCTGGCGCCAGCCAGTTGCCCCTCCATTGCCAAAACCAAAACCAAAACGAGAGCCATATCATCATCGCTACCCATTCCTTTTCACTCGTCTCCTACATCATCATCCATTGAGTCTCGTGCCATTCCCAACAAGATTCGAAAATATTCCACAATGTCTGCTCAACCTGCTCACCCTACATTGCTCATGCCGGGCCCCATCGAGTTCGATGATGAGGTCCTCAAGTCTATGAGCCATTACAGGCACGTCGCAATTCAACCTCTACAATCAAGACATCGTGTCACCATCATATGCTAACACCTTTCCCTCACAGTGAAAGCCATGTTGGTCCTGGCTTCGTCAACACCTTCGGAGAGACCTTGACTCTCCTGCGCCAGCTCGTCCGATCGACCGACCCCAATGCTCAGCCATACATCATCAACGGATCCGGTACTCTTGGCTGGGACGTTGTTGCTGCTAACCTTGTCGAGGCTGGCGAGGATGTCCTGGTTCTCAGCACTGGCTTCTTCGGTGACCGTTTCGCCGACTGCTTGACCCAGTACGGTGCCAACGTCACTAAGCTCGACGGCCCTCTCGGCGGCCGTCCTTCTTTCGAGGAGATCGAGAAGGCTCTGTCCCAGAAGAAGTACAAGCTTGTTACTGCTACCCACGTTGACACCTCCACTGGTGTTGTGTTCGACCTCAAGGGCCTTTCTGACGTTGTCCAGAAGGTCTCTCCCGAGACGCTGCTCATTGCTGACGGCGTGTGCAGTATCGCCGTAGAGGAGTTCGCCTTTGACGAATGGAAGATTGATGGTCTCGTCACTGCTGGTCAGAAGGCCATCGGTGCTCCTGCTGGTCTCTCCATCACCTTCTTCAGCGGCCGTGCCGTTGAGATTGCTCACAACAGAAAGACCCCCGCTCCCGCCTACTTTGCCAACATGACCAAGTGGACTCCTAGTAAGTCGAATGTTCTCTACTATGGTTAGAGCTCTAATTAACCTGTATCTCTCTCTAGTCATGAAGAACTATGAGGCCAAGAAGCCCTCTTACTTCTCTACTCCTTCTCCTCAGCTCATCCACGCTCTTCACACCGCTATCAAACAGATTCTCACGAAGCCTCTTGATGAGCGCGTCCAGAAGCAGATTGCCGTCTCCGACAAGGTTAAGAAGGCCGTTGCGGATTTGGGGTTGAAGGTTGTTGCTACCAAGCCTGAGGACCAGTCACACGCCATGACGGCTATCTACCTTCCCGAGGGTGTTGCCGCTACGGACTTGCTGCCCAAGCTTCTGGCTAAGGGCATCATCTTCGCTGGTGGCCTTCACGCCACCATTGGAGCCAAGTATGTACGATTTGGCCACATGGGTATCAGTGCTGTAAGTTTCCTCCTCCACGGCATGTCTTGAGCGCATGCCCTGAGCGCGGAGGCAAAATAATATTTGTAAGGATGGATTACTAATGTGATTGGAAATAGATTAACGACCAGCGGGGCGACATTGACAAGGCCCTTGATGTTCTCAAGACTTCTCTTGCTGAGTGTGGCTACAAGGCTTAAGCCAAAGAAACAAAAAATGTCTTTTTCTACATACAAGGGATATGAATAAAAATATGTTCTACATAAAAGCAATACCCACAAAGTTCTGTCAATACTTTTTATGGAAGTGCAATTCGAAGAAATGGAAGACATGATGTGCATGAGCCAACGCCGACCGACCGACCCTTGTACGGCTTTGCTGGCTTGATGCACCCTTGCATAATGATGGTGCATCCCGGGGTTGCATGCGGGAAATAGTTTGATCACATTGGGGGCGAGCAGTACATGTACAGTATTGTTGAAAAGATGGTGAATTTTATTTGCTAGCCTGACAATGCTATCTGAATCAATGCCGTGGGCAGATTGGTGTGTATTTATACCGTATGTCATTGCACCCGGCGTGCTGCAAGGTGGTTCATTGAGGTGGATTGTTGGGTGTGACTACTATATGTGATGTATGTACCGGTATTGCAGGGACTGACTGAATGGATGGACTGGTCAAGTAATTTACTTTCTTTTTCCAATTTTTCCTTGTCCTCGTTGAACATGACTTGTCTGCTTTGTTATGGTGATTGGTGTGGCAACCAAATGGCCACCGCTTTGGAGGTTTTTTTTTTTTTTGGGGGTTCCCCGCCCGCCGCCTTGCTGCCTGTTTTGCCTGCCCGCCGCCGCTGTCTGGGTTGTTTGCTGTTTTTGCACCAGGTGAGGGGCTGGATGGTAGTGTGAGGCAGGTCGAGGTACCAGCGCAGTGGGTTAGCGGGACAGCACATCCACCCCGCTGACTGGTAAAACAGAGACAAACGGGAAATACAGCGCATTTGGTCCGTCAGTTAGTGGCCAACAACGCACTGTCGGTTGTGCGTTTATAATAATTTACAGGCTCTTGTCTCTGGTCCACAGCGCAGCACCGACACTGTCTGCTGGTAAAACACAACGCTTCGGCCTGGCCTCCACTAAAAGCAAAACCCATACCGTCATTTCGCCTCAGTCTAAACTCTGGCCGCCCACTTCTCTTCTTCTCTTCACACCCTTCCCAGCTCAACTCGTCCCAAGCTAACTCCGACAAAACTCCTTCACCTCCGTTGCAAACGAAATCACCTTTCCCTTTGTTTGCTTTCCTGCAAATACCCTCGTCGTTTCTTCTTTTTTCTGATACTCTCTACGTTTACCCCTCCCCCTCTTTTGCAGCTAGAGCCCCGTCCGCAGGCTCTTCGACGTTTGCTTGGTGAAAGCTTTCTTCGGCAGCAGCTTGTTCACCCTCCCCCGCCTTCGCCCCTCTGCTGCACCTCAGCATGGCTGTCACCATTGAAGAGCTCGATAACACGGTACGCGCCTTCTATGAAGGTCGCGGTGACCAGGTATGTTGAAACATCATCATTTATTTTGCTTTGCATCGTCGCTTACCCAGTTCTTTTTCAATCTACAGCAAAAAGCCGCCCAGAGCGCCTTGAACCAAGTAAGATTAGAAATCGCCCCCAACAAACATGGCGATAACAAATAACGTCGACAACACCGAGTAGAAACCGCTAACAGGCAACCTTAACAGTTCAAGGAAGATCCGGACTCTTGGCTTCTAGTCGACAAGATCCTCTCAGACGCCCAATACCCCCAGACCAAGTGTACGTGAACGTCATCTCCCGCCCCATTACCTCCCCTCACTCGTTGCACCACGCGACAGCATCGCTAACCCGCCCGATGGTACAGTTTTGGGTCTCCAAGTTCTCGAGAATGTCATCAACACAAGATGGAAGGTCCTGCCTAGAGACCAGTGCCAAGGTTTGTTGACCGCCGCCCGCTTGCTACCACCATCCTGGCGCAGCTAACAGTCGTGTGCACAGGTATTCGCAATTTCATCGTACAGTTCATTATCCAGTGCTCGAGCACCGACGAATCCCTGCGAACGCAAAAGACGCTCCTTAACAAGCTTAACTTGGTCCTCATTTCCGTCCTTAAGCAAGAATGGCCACACAACTGGCCCACATTCATCAACGAAATCATTAGCTCTTGTCACTCAAGCTTATCAATCTGCGAGAACAACATGGTCATCTTGCGCTTGCTGTCTGAGGAAGTCTTTGACTACTCAGCCGAGCAGATGACCTCGGCCAAGACGAGAAACCTCAAGCAGACCATGTGTGCCGAATTTTCCCAAATATTCCAGCTCTGCGAGGAGGTCCTCAAAACTGCCGACCAGCCTAGCTTGATTAAAACGACCATCGAGACGCTCGTACGCTTCTGCAACTGGATCCCTCTTGGCTATATCTTCGAGACGCCGCTAATTGAGACCCTGCGAACTCGATTCCTTCCCACTCCCGAGTTCCGAAACGTTGCCTTGCAGTGCTTGACGGAAATCGGTGGCCTTCAGACCGGCGGCCCTGGACAACCAAACTCCTACGATGAGCAGCTAGTCAAGATGTTCACTGAAGTGTTGACTACCATCGCTGAAATCATTCCAGTCTCCTTGGATCTCAAGAGCACATATCCCACTAGCAACTCGCGTGATCAAGAGTTCATTCAGAACCTTGCTTTGTTCCTGGGTAATTTCTTTGGAATGCATCTTAACGTAAGATATACATCATTAGAAACCATCAGTATTGAGCTCTTTACTAATCTGTGCAGCTTATCGAGAACCTCCCGAACCGAGACTATCTTCTTCACGGACACTACTACCTGATCCGTATATCACAGATTGACGATCGCGAAATGTTCAAGATTTGCCTCGACTACTGGCTGAAGCTCGTACAGGAGCTCTACGAGGAGATGCAGCAGCTTCCCATTACCGACCTGAACCCTCTTCTTGCCGTCGGTGGCGGTGGCATGTCTGGAAGCGGAGCACCCAACCCATCGATGCTCATGAACTACCCTCTCCGAAAGCACAAATACAACGAAGTTCTGTCTAACCTCCGAGTGGTTATGATTGAGAAGATGGTTCGTCCAGAGGAAGTCTTGATCGTTGAAAACGACGAGGGAGAAATCGTTCGTGAGTTTGTCAAGGAGAGTGACACGGTTCAGCTGTACAAGACTATTCGCGAGTGTTTGGTCTACCTCACCCATTTGGACGTCGTCGATACCGAGAACATCATGACGGAGAAGCTGGCACGCCAGGTCGACGGAACGGAGTGGTCATGGCACAACTGCAACGTCCTTTGCTGGGCCATTGGTTCTATTTCCCTCGCCATGAATGAGGAAACGGAGAAGCGCTTTTTGGTTACCGTTATCAAGGACTTGTTGGGACTCACCGAGATGAAGCGCGGTAAGGACAACAAGGCTGTCGTGGCCAGTAACATTATGTATATTGTGGGACAATACCCACGATTCTTGAAGGCTCACTGGAAGTTCCTCAAGACTGTCGTCAATAAGCTTTTTGAATTCATGCACGAGTCACACGAGGGTGTCCAGGACATGGCTTGCGATACGTTCATCAAGATTGCACGACAGTGTCGGCGACACTTTGTTGCTCTGCAACCTAACGAGCAAGAGCCTTTCATCGAAGAGATTGTCCGTAACATGGGCAAGATCACCTGCGATCTGACTCCTCAACAGGTCCACACTTTTTATGAAGCTTGCGGCTACATGGTTGCAGCCCAAGGCAACAAGCACCAGCAGGAGAGATTGCTCGCTGACCTGATGAGCATTCCCAATGCTGCATGGAGCGAAATCATCAAGCAAGCTACAGTCAACCCTACTTGCTTGCAAGATTCAGAGACGATCAAGGTTATTGGCAACATCATGAAGACTAACGTGTCAGCCTGCACGTCAATCGGACCTTACTTTTATCCACAGATTGGTAACATTTACCACGACATGCTTCAGATGTACAAGGCTACCAGTGGCCTTATCTCCGAGGCTGTCGCTCGTGATGGCGAGCTTGCCACTAAGATGCCCAAGGTGCGAGGCCTTCGCACTATCAAGAAGGAGATTCTGAAGTTGGTGGAGACGTATGTCGACAAGGCCGAGGATCTGCAAGCTGTGCGTGCCCAGATGGTACCACCTCTGTTGGATTCTGTTCTCGTCGACTACAACCGAAACGTGCCTGGTGCTCGTGACGCTGAAGTGCTCCGTGCCATGTCTGCCGTCATCACCAAGCTTTCCAACCTCATGGAGGACCAAGTGCCTACGATCTTGGAGAATGTCTTTGAGTGCACTCTTGAGATGATCAACAAGGACTTCTCCGAGTTCCCTGAGCATCGTGTCGAGTTCTTCAACTTGCTGCGTGCCATTAACTTGCATTGCTTCCCAGCACTGCTGAAGCTCGATAACAACCAATTCAAGTTTGTCATTGATTCATGTTCATGGGCGTTCAAGCACGACAACCGCGATGTCGAAGCCGCAGGTCTGAACATGTGCTTGGAACTCATCACCAACATTGCCGAGAAGACGGATAACTCTACATCTAACGCCTTCTTCCAACGGTTCTTTATGACGATCCTGCAGGATGTTCTCTTTGTTGTCACTGATAGCGATCACAAGGCTGGCTTCAAGACGCAGTCTATGCTGCTCATGAAACTGTTCTACTACGTCCACCCCGCCGACGGATCCCAGCCCAAGATCCAAGGACCCATCTATACGCCCGAACAGGCTCAGGGCGGTACCAACAACAAGGATTTCCTCGGCAACTCTGTCGTGTCATTATTGCAGACGGCTTTCCCCAACCTGCAGACGTAAGTCGACGTACTGAACTCGAATTTTATAATTCATGCTAACCCATTCTGCAGTGCTCAAGTGACCACATTTGCTGAAGGCCTGTTCACTCTCAACACCCAGTACAACGACTTCCGTCTCAACTTGCGTGATTTCCTTATTTCGCTCAAGGAGTTCGCCGGCGATAACGCCGAACTGTTCGTCGTGGAGAAGGAGCAACAGGAGACAGCTGCCAAAGCGGCGGACATGGAGAGACGACAGAAGGTTGGTGGTTTGCTCAAGCCCTCAGAACTGGACGACGAAGAGCTATGACTTGGTGAAGAATTTAGAGATGAGTTTGCGCCAGCAAAAGAAGCAGGGACGTCTAAAATTGAAGGAGGCACCGGAGATGGCTGGGAGTTCTATGGTTTATAGGACCCCACGGCGGAGTGTTTGTATGACCTGAGAACCCTGATAATGAAGCATGGTCGACGTGGCAGTTTTTTTTTAATCTGTTTTTGTTTATGACGAAAGAACGCAAAGTCATGAGAATCGCAAGGAGGGTCCATTGCTGAAGATGAAGAAGCGGTCTGTGTTTTGAGAATGGAGATATAGATTGCATGAAAAAGTCAGTCAATGTTGCGATCTATTCAACTTAATGGATAGTCCCGAGTCGAGATGTGCGCACCAAAGTAGAGTGGAAGCGATGGATAGATTCAAGCATCTAGACTGAGAAGACGCTGCCGACGAAACAGAAACATACCAAACAAAAAGAACCAAAAGAACCCAAAAAAAAAAAAAGTGAGTAGATTGGGAGTTGACATTTGATGATAGCGGACATGGAGTCGGACGGAGTTGGGGAGCTGTGTCTGCGCCTGAGACGTTTCTCTTGGCGGACAGTAGAGATTCGGATTTCCTTTCTTTTTCAAACTTGTTTAGGAAGTTTTTCACAATGATGAAATAAATATATAGGCGTGCCAAAACGATGATGTGTCAGAGTGTTACATGTTACATGAAGTGAGGTTTGTTGATTATGTACAGTCTATCGGAAGCTTTTGTGAAACCGTGATTCGTCCAGTGTATACGCCATGAAAAACAGAGAGGGTAATAATTCTATGCGCAGATAGAATGCAAAGGGAGGTATATGAATAGATGGCTAAATGAAAGTACAGAGCTCATCACTCGACTTCGATGACATGTAATGGCCAGGACATGGCTTCTCGCCAGTAGCCACCGAGGTGGTTTGCGATGGCGTGGATCATGAGAGCTCCTGAGCCGCGGAACATCCAGAACATTCTGCATCTGTGAAGCAGCACGCCGTAGTAGGATAGGATGATGAGGGCCTCGGGACGGTGTTTGCGCAAGACTTCGACGTATTCAACGGATACCATGACGGAGAAGGCGGATGCGGCGTGAGGGCCGTTGCGGTTAGGTAGACGTTTGTAGAGATCAAAGGACCATTGAAGCTTGTCGACGGCGGCTCTGCAAGCGTCCAAACTTGTAGGATCGAGGTTTTGGGACTCATCTAGGAGGCGTTGCAGGGGTAGGCATTCACTTCCCTCGCGTACACCTTCTGGGTCGGGCATGTGATCTTGAGTAATGGCAAGGAGCGGCCTAAGCTCACTTTTGGTGAGGAACTCAAAGATGGGAAGGATGACGGCTCGGACGCCGCGGTGAAGCTGGACGCAGTCTGCGAAGGACTCAATGAAGGCGTGGAAGTCGAGGTCGCCTTGGTGCAGGACAGATAGGGTGTCTGCGAGGGAGTGTAAACTCAGGACACTGGAGAAGAGGAAGCGCGGGACAGAGGTGGTGGTATCATCGGGTGGAAGGTGGGCGGTAGTGCGGGTGAAGTTTGCAATGGCGCGGGTTTGAAGCTCTGTTGCCTGGTGACGGAGGGTCATGACGGTGCATGAGGGTGATGGTGAGCTGAAGTCTGGCTGTTGGGCGGCGAGGTGAAGCGCAGAGTAGGCGAGGATTTGGTCCACGAGGTAAGGGGCGTCGGCGGCGTGGCGGATGGCTATGTCGACGATTTGCTGGATTTGACCGGGTGGTCCGACGCCGCCATTGTCCATGGCTGTTTCGGCATGGTGGAAGAGGGCGAGATGCTGGATGGTGAAGAGTTGGTGGCTGTTGGAGGGTGGCGCGGGCGGGGTAGGTGGTGGGTGAGGAGTTGCGGCGTTGTTCCAGTCTGAGGAGGAGGTGGCGGGAGAAGGCTGCTGGGGGTTTGCGACGTCGGGGAGAGGGTGAGATGGTGAGCACGCGGAGTGAGCTGTTGGTTGGCTGTTGGAGGATGGAGTTGGGGGTGGTGGGATAGGAGGGTATGCGCATGCTCGCTCGGCTATGGAGCAGTTGGAGCAGACAGGGCGTCGTTCGTCGCAACGGATATGGCGTCTCTTGCATTCGGCGCAGCCATTGCGAGATTTGCGATGAGAGCGGCGGGTCTTGATGGCTGCAGATGAGGATGGGGTGCCGGGGTCATGTTCACGAGGCATGATGCATTGGATGTAAGTGGGGTGTGAGGATGTGATGGGGGATGTGAATATTAGCGAGATGGAAAAGTGTTTTGTGAAAATTGTTTGAGGGGAGGCGAGAATTGTGAGTGGTGGTGAATGGTGGTAGAGTAAGCAGCAGGAGAGTGTTGAGGCTGAAAAAAGGAATCAAGATGCAGTGATTCGTCGCAGCAGTATTCCGCAGTGTCCGCGGGTCGTCCGCAGTGGTCCGCAGTGGTGAAGGAGCAGCTTGGGTTTAGCTAGTGCTATAGTCCGCAGTCTGGTTCAAGAAAGAAGAAAAAAAAAATTTAATTAATAATAAAAAAAACTTTAATGACAAAAAAAATCAACCATGGAGTGGCCTCGGACAGTGACAGAGCTGGCAGGCTGTACTAATGAAGGATGCTGCGCTGTGATAGGCTGGATTCTCGTCAATTGCTTGGGGCGGAAGGAGCGACCTCGGTGGGGGCCGCTCCGGAGTTCGGGTTGCATGACGGGCCCGACGCCGCGTCATGACAAGGAAGACGAAATACGGGCACGGAGACAGAAGGGCAAAGGGCAAAGGGGAAAAAAAGAAAATATCAGGGATCAAGTAAGGAAAGAATAAATAAGAGAATGGAAACAGCATGATGGATTCATAATGGCAAATTTTGAATGCATGGTCACATTGTTGAACGTTGATGCGAATACTTCACAGACTACACTAGCGCATGCCACCAGATCTCCGATCGATTCATTCAGTACCTCAAACCACGCACACGACACTCAGTCACGGTCACATTCACATTCACATTCACAGGAAATAAATAGGCCAATAATAATGGTAGAAGAAGATCATGTCAATATATGCTCCTGTCTGCAAAATGAAACCCCCCCCCAAAAAAAACCAATTGCCAACCAAACAATTCCCAAACACTGTCTGTCTATACTTGGTGCTCTATCTATCGCTTTCCTTCTTTTGTGTTGTGTTGCAACCAACTATCGCTTTCCTGCCTTGTGTTGGCATGCAGCCTCTATCGCTTTCATTCTTTGTGTTGACATGCAACCTCTATCGCTTTCATTCTTTTTGTTGACATGCAACCCAACTATCGCTGCATGGGCGGGTAGCCGTTAGCGTTGTTTTGGTAACCATTCTGCTGGTAGCCGTTGTTCTGGAAGTTGTTGGGCTGATAGCCATTGTTCTGGTAATAGCTACCAACGTTCTGGCCAGTCATGTGAATGTCGGCATTGGGGCGCTCCCACTCCTTCTCGTGACGCTCCATTCTGCCAGGGAATTTCCAGGCAAAGATGACCATGGTGACAAACATGAAGACGGCATCAAAGGCATACAGCGTCCACTCGTGCTTGAGCAGGTATCCGTCCTGGCCGCCAACATACTCAATGACACGGATGACGGATCGGATCAGAATCAAAATGCTGACACCGTACAGCATGTGCAGCACACTCTCCCACTTGGAGTTGGGGTTCATCGCAGCACCGGTAGGGTTGCGGCGCATGCGCATGTGGAACACCAGGGCCGTGATGGCGAAGAAGCCAAAAAAGGCAATTTGGATCAAGAGACCAACCAAGATGACATTCTTGGCCAGGTCAGGGTGCTTGATGGTGGTTTCCTTGGAGGCCAGCATGGAGCCACCGACGACCTGGACGAAGAAGGAGAAGATGTCGCCGACGACGAACAACGCAGTCAGCCAGCGCGGGGAGATGAGCGAGGCGCGCTCGCCGTGGATGCTGCGAACAAGACGGCCCATGACCATGTAGATAGTGGCGGCGTAGAGGGCGGGCGCGACGAGAATCAGGACGGATTGTAGGATAAAGGGCACGAGTAAGCCTGTCCGCGAGTAGGCGGCTGCACGGGCGGCATAACCAACAGCTTCGACTGCGCGGGGAAAGTTAGCACGGAGACATTGAACAGTGGTCTGAAGCGGGCAAGACTTACAAATTCCTGCTATTATGAAGGGAATCGAGTAGAGAGTCTTGGATTGGGCGCTACGCCATATTACTGCGGCTGTGGCTAGGGTGAAGAGAGCGCAGAAGATGGCGCCGGCTGGTAGAGAGGGGAGGTATTTCCAGAGGAAGAAGCCATTCCAAGGCTCGAGTTGCACCATTGTGACGGGTTTTCTATGGTCGAATTTTAATTAATTAATTAATTTTAATGGTCGAGTATTTGTTGTTGATGTTGCTGGTGTTGTGTTGTTGTGGTGTTGTGGTGTTGTCGAGAAAAAGGGAGGATGTAATGGTGGATGCTGCGTATGTTGTAGGACAAAGGAAACAATTTACACAGTAAAGAGAGCAGAAGGAGAAGAGTAAAGGAAGAGACAAGCCTAAGTTGATGTTTTTGTGTCTTGGATGCCAAATATGGAGTATTTGAATACTTGCTTTATATTACGTGGGAAAAGGGCAGCATGATGAAACGTGAGCGCGATGATCAATTTATGGGAATGGTCTAAGATCTTTCACACTCCAATCATTGCGCCTCGTCTCCATTCCCACCGTGCACAGTACATGTTCTCCCCCTCTCTTTTGGTCCCCTGGGGACTTGGCGCATATCCTTTCCTCAAGTACCGCCCATTGGTTTACTGTACAGTCAGCTCAGGCTGCTATTACAGTACATTACAGTACACACGTACATACAGTACAAGCCTCCAAACAAGGCGCAGGATGTGTTGGGTGATTTCCCCTGCCGCGAAATGGCCTAGTCGAGCTACCGACCCTGCTCCATAATATTCTGGGGGGTGGTCCCCTTATCTCTTGGGGTTCTCGCATGCATGTACTGTACAGTACTGTACCGTACTGTATGTGTCTTGGGCGAATCGCCTGCTGCGCCTCTCCTCTGACACAGGAACGCCAATGACGTTGCGGCGAGACAGGGGGGCGGCCGCCCAGCACCACTAGTACCTACACTAGTTGGTTTAGTATACGAACAAAGTTGAGATCCGCGTCTCTCACTCATTCTACCAAGAGCCACTGTGGTCCCAAGCCACTGCACCTCGACACTTTGTAACGCCCAGCCTGGTTATGGCGATCGTCAGATCATGACGCCGTTACAGGGCTGTGTCACTTTTTATCTTACTGAGCCAAAACTACAGCACCAGTACTGTAACAGGACAATGAAGAAAAAAGAAAGAAAAAAAAAAAAAAAGGGGGGAAATTAAGAAAATAAAATGAAGAAAATAAAATGAAGAAAATAAAAACGAATAAAAATAAAAATTGAATAAACTGCCTGCATACAAAATGACTTCATTTAGTTACTCATGGAAATCCTACCCAACATGCTCCCCCCCCCCCATGCGTGCGTAATTCATTGGCCGACTCAACACTATCCACTCACATTATTTTATTTTTTTTTTTTCGAAGAGAGAGGAAATCTTCACGGCAATCATGTATGTACTACCATGTGTTTGTACTGTGCTATTTTAAATGGTTTTTACGGTATCCCGTAATGGTTGTGGATGGACTGCAAGGATGTAACCTTGACGGTTCAATGGCCCTGTTCCCTGCCCACGCTACATCGCTCAATCGTCAAATCCTTCAAAGTCGTCCTTGGCCTCCTTGGCTTCACCACCACTGCCGTTATCCCCTCTGTTCTGTTCGCGTACTTGCCGAATCAACTCGTCCAGCTCCATCTTCTCCATCTTTTCGCTCTCGCTCATATTTGCCGTCTTTTCGGCGTCCCGCTTCTTGCGACGCTTTTCTCTGCGAACCACTCGCTCCTCTTCCTTTTCGTGCTTGCCGCTCCATGCCTCATTGTTCATGCGCTTCCTCTTGACCTGCGCCGCCTTCTGCTCCGTCAGTCCCGACCGATCGGCCTCCAGAGCCTCTTGTCGCGCACTCTCGCGAGCCTTGTCCTTGTAAGCAAACGTGTCCCAATCCACTTCTACCCCGAGTGACTTGTCGCCCGTCCAGTGTCGAGCTTCGGGCATCTTGGGCAGCCGCAGTAGACCCCATGCTCGACCTAGGTCCGCCCAATCGAGATCGGCTGCTCGGAAGATGGATGTTGCTTGATGTGTGCCGTAGCTCCGCACCCAACTGACAAACGCCTTTTGCGCCTTGTCGTGGTATGCTCGATCGGATTTGATAATGTCCCGCATGTGCTCCGTAGCTTTTGTAACCTCGTCGTCCGTCACATCTACTTGCGGTCGTTGCAGTGGCGCGATGGGCGTTTTGCGTACGTCCAAGTACCGCACGTAGTCTTCCTCCCGGCCGGGATGCAACAGAACCACTGCCAATCCTTTCCTGCCTGCTCGTCCTGCGCGGCCGCAGCGATGGATAAACACTTTGGGGTCTGACGGCGCATCCACTTGAATCACAAGGTCTACTTGGGGGATATCCAGTCCCCTTGCTGCCAGATCCGTCGTGAGCAATACCGTTGGTGAAACTGAGGTCAAGAATCGCTTGAAGTTCTTGTCGCGGACGTTGGAGGGATGCTTTCCGTGCAGAGGGACTAGTGATACACCGTCAGGCAGGATGCCTGGCAGCATGTGTTGAAAGTAATCGACGGCAGCACATGTCGACAAGAAGACAATGCTTCTTTGAGGCATCATGGGCAAGCTTTCCAACAGCTTTGCAACAGCTGGCAGCTTTTGACTGGCGGGTTTAATTAGATATGCCATTTGCAGACTGGCTGGTGTCTTTCTGTCTGTCAAAACCTCGCCGCTCTTCATTTTGACTCGCACTTCAATCTTGACTGGGTTTCGCAGTCCGACTCGAATAATCTCTCCGACGGCTTCGCTGACACTAGCACTGAACAATCCCGTACGTCTCTGCTTGGGCAGACGTGAGAGGATGTTCTGCAAGTCTTGCTTAAAGCCCAAGTCTAGTAATCGATCGGCCTCGTCAAGAACAAGCATTTCGAAAGAGGATTGAGGACAGTGGACATGTGGTGAGGTGAGGAGTTCGACAAGTCGACCGGGAGAGGAGATGATGATGTTGGGAGAGTGTCGCATGAAGAAGCTGAGATCCTGCGCTGTCGTCGTGGTACCGCCAACTAGCAATTGAGGCACGACCACTGGCGTCGTTGTGGCAGGGCGCTTCTCGTCATCTTTCAAGAATGGAAGAATCTCAGCAGAAGCAGCGTGAAACTCGAGAAGGGATAATAAGACTGTGTGTATTTGAGCAGCGAGCTCTCGCGTCGGTGAGACGATGATGGCAGCTACGTGATGTCTTTTCGTAGGCTCTTCGACTCGGAGCAATTTCTGAACAATGGGGATGAGGAAGGATAGTGTCTTTCCGCTGCCAGTTACAGCTTCCACAACGACATCCTTGTTGCCCATGAAGTGAGGAATGGAAGCGGCTTGAACTGGAGTCATCTGGGCGAAACCCATTGAAGAGACTGCATCGAGAATCCATTCGGCGAGTGGCGGGGTGAGGGCATCCCAAGCCCTTGGGCTCTTTTTGGGAGCGACCTTTCCTGGTGCCATGTTGGACAGACAGCGGAATTATTTTCTGTATTTTATTCTGTTCAATGCGACAGAAGAGAGGCAATGGTATATCGGCATGGCGGGGACGGATTTCGATGGTGTTGATTGAGTCGCAGTTGAACTTTTTTTTTGTTTGTTATCTTATCTTCACGTGGAGCCAGAGCTGGGGCAGTTCTGGTGTATTAGTGGCTTAGCATTTGGCTTTAGCGGCTGTCTTTGGCGGAAAGCATTTCTCTAGTGGAGGTTTAGTTTGGAGGTTCATGCACTACCAGACATCCTGTGTACAACAAACACTGGACTGCACATGTGTTATTGCGTTGTTCCATGATATAATGTGACTTTAGGCGGAGAAGTCGAGTCAACACTACCCAAGTTTGCCATAATAATTTTCCTGCAGTTTAGTAAAATGTCTCTGGTGTCTGCTCAGCTGGTGTAATAAGGCGCCATTGTATGGGGAGGGTCACATGCAAAAGGCGGGTGATTCGGCCAATGTATTCGGTACGCTACGCGCACTACGCACTATGCACTATGCACTACGCCCTGTACAGGCCTCCTACAGCGCATTTTAGGTGCTCCGCAGAGGCACTTCCACCACCACCTTGGCACACGACGGGGCCAACTTTGGCCCAATCACAACTAGCCTTCGAAAACCCTTCACGGAATTCCACAAACAACAACTTGCCGATCCCAGCCACGAGACTCTTTTTTTCTAAAATCTTCCTGCCCAAGCCTCCCCTTTCCCTTCCTTCTCTTTTATATAACCACCGTCAGTCGCAGGTAGTGCAGCAGGGCGGAAACTTTGTTCCCTCCTCCTGCATCGCTTCCGAGCCTTGACCAACACAACCACAGCCCTGGAGCCGTCCAACCCGCAACCACCATCCCACCCAGCTTCCTCGCACGCGACACCGCTACACTGGCGCCTGTTTGCGCCATCTGACTTGCGCTCCTCCCGCCGCGATAGACACAACTCCTCTCTTTCCGACTTGGCGCGTTCTGCTCTTTGGCCTTCGAATCATCAACCCTTGCGGCGCAACGTCGCTGGAACAATCTCTCACTCCCCACTCCCGCCCGTCGCTTTCGCCATGTCTCTCCGTCGCAAGTCCGCCGTCCCGGATACGCCGCGCATCATCTCTCCCAGCCCGACACCCTCGGAACAGGATGCGCTCGACTACAACGCGCCTAGAACTAGGTCGAGCACCAGAAGAAAGTCGCAGCAGTCTGCTCACGCTGACGATGACCACACCGGTCTGCGCCGATCGAGAACTCGTAGCCGTTCGCCCATTGATGTCCATAAGCCCACGCGCCTGAGCACGCGAAGCTCAACAGCGCAAGAAACAATTCCCGAGGAAGTTGCTGAGAGCACACCGACAAAGGCTTCAAATGGCAAGGCTGCTGCCACCAATGGCCATTTGGCTCCTCCGCAACCAGCCGGATGGAGCTGGCGCGATTTCAGCAGAAGCCCCAGCCCGCTGGGACTGATTCCGATTCACAGACATTGGCGCACATTTGTACACAAGCACGAGATTCCTCGCAAGGCACTCCATGTGTCGATTGGTTTCTTCGTTGTATGGCTCTACTCGACAGGCACGCAGACATCTTCAGTCCCGCCATGGTTGATGTCCGGTTTGATACCCATTGCTACAACGGACTGGCTGCGTCATCGCTACGCATCAGTCAACAGACTTTACGTTAGACTTCTCGGTGCATTTATGAGAGAAAGCGAATACTCTGGCTGGAATGGTGTCATCTTTTACCTTTTGGGCGCCTGGATCGTGCTATTCTCCTTCCCCAAAGATGTTGGAGTCATGAGCGTGCTTCTTCTGAGCTGGTGCGATACTGCCGCCAGTACTTTTGGCCGTGTTTGGGGCCGCTACACCATTCGCCTTCGCAAGGGCAAGTCCCTGGCTGGGTCATTGGCTGCTTTCCTGATGGGAGTGGCTACTTCGTACGCATGGTACGGCCTGTTGGTTCCCTCTCTTGGCCCGATGCCGGGAGACGAGGACTTCATGTTCAAGGGCATCCTGTCACTCCCACAGGCTGTGTGCGACGTTGTTGGCGTGTCCAAGGACGCAGCTACCATTACTGGTTCTCTGGCGCTTGGCGTCATGAGCGTGTTTGCCGGTCTGGCGGCGTCTGCCAGTGAAGTTTCCGACCTCTTTGGCTGGGATGACAACTTGACGATCCCCGTTCTTAGTGGCATTGGCATATGGGGATTCCTCAAAGTTTTCGGTTAAATTCGCGTCTCATAGGCTAAGGTGGAAACAGGGTCATGCGGCCATGGCTCCCTGTCCCATCTATTTTTCTTTGCTTCATTTCTTTTTCTTCATCTTTTTTGACGACTACCACTACTCGCGAAACGGCCTTGAATCAGAAAGGGGGTGATGCATGACTGGCGTTGGACAATCTCCTTTCTTTTAATGTAATTAGTTATACAAGATAGCCATTTTTTTGGTCCGAGATTTTAATATGTTTTGCTGTCATATTGGCGTCGAATTTGGACAATCTCATTGTTTGTACATTTGCGATATGTGACAATAAGAAGCCAGTTGGTGTAAACATGTCGATGACCGAAGCTAAGCAATGTTATGATTGGAGTGCACTGCCCAAGTGGTAGTATGTAAAGGGCGGTAAGGAATTAGGCAGTGATGTTGTCGACAAGGCGAAGCAAGCTTCAGCCTGGTCAGCTGCATTGGTGAGACAGTAGGCAGTATACAGTATAATTGGCTGGAGGCATATAACATGCAGGGGTTGTCGGATGGAGAGAACGGGCCGCAGTCCAGAATCGAAATGAGATACAATATGCGAGAGAGCTGTTTGGGACATGTTAGTTGTAGATGGGCTGGGGCAGATATTACGTGAGTCGGTGGCAGATGGACATGGAGCTGGAGATGGAGATGTAGCACATGCGAGAGTACATTAGAGAGTCGTAGTAATACGGGGGATTTCGACGCAGCGCACCGCGATATTGTGAGGATCGTATGATATTCTTGGCTATTGATTAGCTTGATGTTTCGGCGATGGCTCAGATGAATAGTTTGGTGTTTAATGTTGCAGAGAGATGAGCTCATGTCATGGCGCCAAGGGTATTGGTTTGACGTGAGCCGAGCGTTCCGAAGCGGGTAGGTGTTACAGTGGATGCTACAGTGGGTTCTTTGGCACAGCAGTGGGCATTGGTGAGGGTCAGTGAGTGAGTTGGGTGCTCCGCCACCTGGTAATGTCGCACAAGAGAGGCTCAGGTAGGCCGTTTCAATGCCAATGCAGCGCTGTAGTGGGCTGTACAGCCCAAAGTTGCTATGGGAGAGCACTGCCGCAACGTCCGTACACGGTACTTTACAGCGCCCCGACGGCCTCTAATTACCTGCGCATGCCCTTCCACCCTCTAATCGCAATTGTTCCCTCGGCATTCTCTTGGCACCGCAAGCTGATGTTTCCCTATTCCCTCGTTTCTCAAAACCTCTCGACCTCCAACTTCTTTCATCTTCTTTTTCATCTTTGTTTCTTCCTCCTCTTCTGTCTCAATTTTTAATTAATCTCTTTTCGGCCCATTTTCATACTTCTTGCTCTCGGATCTTGGTCTCCCAAGTTCTGCCCGTTATTTTTTTTGACTACTTGTTCGAGCTAATCCAGCGACCGCTGATTGGCTTGACGCCACTTTTAAACGTCACCTCCATACTAGACGTCCATTCTACGATCTTCAACCTTTTTTAAACGAGGCAACGCCGCGCTACCGGTCGCCGCTTCTAGCCATGAAGCACGCATTGCTTCTCGCAGCTTTGGCTGCTGCCACTACTCCAGGTAAATTGACTATCCTATCCTACTCGATCCCCTCCCAATTGCCCCGTACTAACACGCATCGCGCAGAACAAGATGAAGCTCTTCACCACGCCGCCCGCTTCTTCGACAGCGCCGAGCTCTCCGCCAGCCTTCCGATCCAGCAACGCGCCGTCAATGCCGCCCCCGATGGTTATGCTCCTGCCCAAGTGAATTGTCCCAAGCCTCGTCCTCAGATCCGCGCCGGCACTGGCCTCTCGCCGGAGGAGAAGGAGTGGCTGCCGCGCCGTCGCAACGAGACCATCACCCCGATTCGAGACCTGTTGAAGCGCCTCAACATTCCCGACTTTGACAGCGAAAAGTACCTCGCCGGCGTCGACAAGGATTCTACGCCACTGCCTAATATCGGTCTCGCTGTCTCTGGTGGAGGTTATCGCGCAATGCTTAACGGCGCTGGAGCTGTCGCTGCTTGGGATGATCGCAGCCCTGGCAGTCAGGATAACGGCAACCTGGGAGGATTGCTGCAAAGCGCAACATATTTGTCTGGGTTGTCCGGAGGAGGCTGGCTAGTTGGCAGTCTGTACACCAATAACTTCACCACTGTTGAAGAATCGGTCGCATATTCCGGCATCTGGTCATTCCAGGACTCCATCCTTAGAGGTACGTCTTCATTCAGTCCACCAACCATCACTCTCCTAACAGTATCCAGGCCCCGACACCGTCTCCATTATCCGCTACTACGCCGACATCATCGCCGAAGTCGCAGCCAAAGATAACGCCTCCTTCGACACCTCCATCACCGACTACTGGGGCCGCATGCTGTCCTACCAGCTTGTCAATGCCTCCGCCGGCGGTCCCGGCTACACGTTCTCCTCCATCGCAAACGACGATGCCTTCTCCTCCGGCAAAGCACCAATGCCCATCCTCGTCGCCAACGGTCGCGCCCCGGACGAGAAGATCGTCTGGTCCAATTCGACCGTGTACGAATTCACCCCATGGGAGCTCGGTTCACGCGACACTGCTCTCGGCGGCTTCGCTCCCTTGAAGTACGTCGGCTCGAAATTCAAGGCCGGCAAGGTCCCCAACTCGGAAAAGTGCGTGGAGGGTTTCGATAACGTCGGATTCGTCATGGGCACGTCCTCATCCCTCTTCAACCAAATCATTCTCTATCTCAAGGACAAGGATCAGCGTTATGTCCCCTCTGACGTCCCCGACGTCGCCATCGAAGCCATTTCCAAGCTCCTCGATGCCCTCGGCGACGCCTCCAACGACATTGCCGACTGGTCGCCCAACCCTTTCCGCGACTTCAACCCTTCCGCCAGCAACACCTCGTCCCTCGAGCGCCTCACCCTAGTCGACGGCGGCGAAGACCTCCAAAACGTTCCCTACTACCCTCACATCCACCCCGAACGCAAGGTAGACGTCATCTTCTCCATTGATTCCTCGGCCGACACCGACTCTGCCTGGCCCGACGGCGCATCCCCCGCTGCTACATACGAACGCTCTCGGCTTGCCATCACCAACGGCACCGCTCCCTTCCCCGCCGTCCCTGACAAGAACACCTTCCTCAACCTTGGCCTCAACACCAAACCCGTCTTCTTTGGCTGCGACGTCTCCAACTTTTCTGACCCTACCACACCGCCACCCCTCGTCGTCTACATCCCCAACTATCCCTATCTCTACGCCTCCAACATCTCTACCTTCCAAATGAGCACTGCCAGCGACGAACGTGACGCCATCATCCAGAACGGCTGGGCTGTCGCTACCATGTTAAACTCCACACGTGAGAAGGACTGGTCCGTATGTGCCGGTTGTGCCATCATGTCCCGCAGCTTCGACAGGACGAATGCCACTGTTCCAGATGCGTGCAAGAAGTGTTTTGACAAGTACTGCTGGCATGGCGAGTTGAAGACGGACAAGCCCGCTCCTTACTACCCTAATTACGTCACGAAGCCCATTAATATTAATGAGAATGCTGGTGTGAGGATGCTAAGTGGTTCTTCGTGGATTACTACCGCGTTGGTGGCTGTCGTTGGATTCATAATGGTTTGAGATCTGTCACGATCTTTAAACCAAAAAGAGATGCGTGGCGTTGGAAGTTTGAATTTCTGATGAGTTGGGGTTTTTAATTTTGATTTAGGTTTCCACCATCCTGGATATAATGAGAGAGGGGGAATCTTTGATTCCTTACACAAACTATTTAGACTACAGATTTACTCAAGAGTGATGACTTGACATTATAATATCTTACGGTGCTTCTGAGCATGAAATATGTAACTATGTATATGAATTCATACGGTCCATCGTTCTCGTTCGTGGGGAAGGTCGTTCAACTGAGCAGATGGTCCCATGTACGCATGCTTGCGAATCAACGTCTTGGTGTCGTACTCGTAAAACTCATTCAGCATGTGGTCAATCTCCGACGCAATACCTCTCGTCCATGTCAACGTATTGATGGCTCTCCCATACGGATCCCAGAGGCACCACATCTCCTCGAGGACAGTCATGACAGTAGCACTGATCAAGGACATGGCTATATACGAGACCAACGCACCAGCTCGAGGGAACTCCAAGGTCGGAGAATCGGGGGCTCCGCTGTTGACGAGTAGGTCGCAGTTTTGAATAGGAGAGCCAAACGCAATGAGTCGACAGCAAATATCAATGGTCCAGAGAAAGACGATTGGCATGATATCGCTGCGGGCGAGGATGGCGCACTGTCTGCCATTCGCGTCGAGGATATCAATGTTCCCACCTCAGGACGTTAGTTACTGACAACAATGCGATATATATAAACGTACGAATAATTGGAGTTCGACGATCATCCATGTTGCCCATGTCGGTAATGTTCTCCAGGTGGTTGCGCAGATTGTAGATGATGTACTGTGGCGCCATGGAGGGAGACTCAGTCTTGACTGTCTGTTGTCTATACTCCGTGTCCAGATTAAGCGAGAAGATCTCAAAGAAGTACTCAACCGTGATATATTGGCGGTCAGAACTCCTCAACTCGTCGCCATTGTCAACATTGTAAGGCGACCACCCCACGTTGTCCTGGCCATTACGAAGTCTCTTCAGTTTCTTAGCCACTTGTTGGCAGTACTTTGTGACTGCTGGCTCACAAGTGTTGCCTTGGATTTGATGAAGCAACGCGACAGGGAAGGCCGTCACGAGTGCCAAGCATTCACTGATATATCAGCCGACATGCTCTCAGGCTCTTTTAAAAGCAAACATACTATATCAAAATCTGGAGCTCGTCTGTACCATGTCGACCGCCAATATCAGCACTCATCGTCTTGAGAAACGAATACGCCAGCGTCACGGCTGCATGTCGAACAAGTTCCAATCTCTGCCGAGTCCCACGAACACTACATACGTCAACATGGATCCTTTGCCCGATGTAGTCAACTCACCCATTGTAGCCTTGACTAATCAGAAATGATGCTCCCATAGCAATCATCCCCTCTGCCCAAATGAGCACCGTCGACTTGGAAGGTGACGTCGTACCCTGAGCTCCATCGGGGTTATCCACGAATGAACCATCTGTAGAGTCGCAGGGAATACCAAGATGTTTACGAAACGTAACAACGAGGAAGCAGTAAAGCAGGAAGAATGGAAATCTCCAGCAGAAGCCGAGCAAATGACTACTGCCGCGAACGTCAAAGTCAGCCTTGGTACAATGAGCCGGATTGCGAGCTTTCTTTTCCACATTGGACGCAAAAAGCTTAGATGAGAACCATGACAGAGACTTGGCTTGTCGAATGTCAATCCAAGGCGTGCAGCCTGCTTCGAGGTCGAGGTGATCACGCTGCCACTCAGGCATGATGTGGTGCGAGCCGAAGCCGGTGGACGTAGCGGTACCTGAAACAGTGTCTGTGAATGTACCTGAGGCTGGTGGTAGGTTGGGTTCGGGAATGCTACGCCGTTGGGCTGGAGGATATGTAGGCATTTGGTTGTTGCGTGGTTCCATGTGAGGACTGTACATGTCGCGGGCGGGCATGGTTGATTCCATGATGGCGTAGTATCGCTGACCAGTTGATGACAGAGGTTCGAGGGCGTATGGAACGCCAATGCTCGCAAAAGAATCCATTGCTGCTTGACATTGTTCAAGGAACAAGTTCACAATGGCGAAGAGGTGGGCTATGTGCTGTACACTTGCTCCTTACAAATGCTGGCAGGTGCCTTCACATATCCCATCGTACCTGATACAAAAGACCAATTGAATTCAAATCATTTATATTAATATATCATAATCATAATTCGCTCCATTCCTTTTTCATTTTACTTGTCTTTTCATTTTTCCAACTTAGAAAGTGACATCCTTGCCAGACTTGGCACTCTCGAGGACAGCCTCGATGATGCGCAAGACATCTCTAGCCTCGGTAGGCTTAACAGGAACATCCTCCTCCTTACCAGACTCAACAGCCTTGGCAAAGCCCTTGTAGAAGGTAATGTAAGTCTCAGGTGCCAGGTCAGGAACGGCCTCCTCCTTGGGAGTGCCATTAGCATCAATGACGGTCAAGCGCATGCTCTCGGGGGCATCCTTGCCGAAGCCAGCGGCAGTAGGCTTCTCACCAGCCTTGAGTTGGTCCTCCTGGGGGTCGAGGCCGACCTTGTGGAAGCTTCCCTTGGTACCACGGACCCAGAAGCGTTGCTGGGTAGTCTCGGCGCTGAGGGCGCTGATGCGGACGTTGACGAGCTTGCCGTCGGGGTAGGTGAGCTCAGCGTTGACGGCATCGGGGTTGAAGTAGTCGGGCTTGCCCTCGCGCTGGGAGAGGACACGGCCATGGACGGACTGGGGCATGCCGAAGAGGACATAGGCCTGATCGATGAGATGGGTGCCGAGATCGAAGATGGCGCTGCCGCCCTGGGGGATACCGAGCTCGCCCTTCCAGTTGGTGGCGGCGACGGCCTTGTAGCGGTCAAAGTGGGTGTTGTACTCCGTGATGCGGCCCAGGGTATCCTTGGAGAGCAGGTGGCGCACGGTGAGGAAGTCAGAGTCCCAGCGGCGGTTCTGGTAGACGCAGATGAGGCGGTTGTTAGCCTTGGCGATGTCAATGAGCTTGTCGGCCTCAGCGGAGGTGGGGACGAAAGGCTTCTCGGTCAGGACGTGCTTGCCGGACTCGAGGGCGGCCTTGGTCAGCTGGAAGTGGTTGTCAGGAGGGGTAGTGACGACGACTACATCGACGTCCTTGTCGGCCAGCAGGTCGTCCACAGAAGTGTAGTGCTTGGCGGAGGGGTGGTCGGCGGGGGCAGAGTTGCCGTCCTTGGGCGATCGCTGAACAATGCTGTGGAGGTTGAACTGGGGGATGAGAGTGATGAAGGGGATGTGGAAGATTTTGGCAGACATGCTGGAACGAGTGTCAGTAATGAAGCATCTCGTAGAGCGAATGAGTGAGCGACTTACCCATATCCCACGACGCCTACATTGAAGGTTTTGCCAGACATGATGGATAAAGTGACTCGACTTTACAGTATGAGTTGATGAGGGTTGAATGTGAATGATGAGATTGACTAGATGGGGGACACAGCGTTGATATATATTTATGCAGCTGGATCGCAAGTTCTAGTTCTGAACTGAGTTAAAGCTTTTCCTGGCCGTTTCCCCTCTCAGCTTGGCGATGATAGACGCCACTAGGCGATGCAGATACTGGCAAAGCAAAAGCACAGAGCATTAAAAAAAAACAGTATTAATAATGTAGATGGCTCAAATATCCGCAAAAAACCCACCAATGAAGCTCAAAACTCTTGCATCCCACGTTGGAATCTGCTGCTTTTACCCAAACGGCCCGAACAGTGGGAATCGCAAGAGGAGCCGTCACAGCAGCAAAAAAAAAAAAAATCAAGAATGGGCAGCTCCAAGCTCCACTGCCACCACGACGATAACGGAGTTGCAGAAGGTTGATGTCTGCCAAATTCTGCTAGCTCGTCTGCGTTGGGCAGCTTCCGCCGGACTTTACCTACCCCTACAAGGCCTACAGGGCAGCGTAGATCGGATAAGAGGCCCGAATGCCGGACTGTTTAGCAGCAGTAAACCAGTGAAAAAGGAAGACATGGAGACAAACACCATGACGCCATCCTCAACATGGTCGCCATTACCAATACAACTCCCAATTGCCCCAGATATGTGACTCAGTCGGCCAGAGACCCCTCAATACAATGAGCTTCAATTCATCCTTGCCATCAACAGCAGTCATGAGAAATTAATTCATCGCTTCATCCATTCATCCATTCACCCATTCATGGACTCGACCACGAGGCCGTGGTGGGTGTCGGCGCTTACAACGTCCGTCTTACGGTCGCGCCGCGCTGCGTTTTTCTTTTGCTTGTCGCGAAAAATCAGCACTCGCTGCATATTAATCGTCGCCCTTTCATCAATCACCTGTGAATAATCATCCATCACCTGTGAAAAAGCACCCATCAATCACCCAATTACATGTCCAGCGAATTCATCCATCAAAGCCTACGCTAAATCACAATGTCACAACCAATCGACCTTACCGTCCATCGCGGCTCACCTCCCAGCAACTCCTACGTCTGGTCGCCATTCGTCACCAAGCTCGAGGCTCGTCTGCGGTTCGACGCCATCCCCTATCGCCTGGGCTCAGGTACTCCGCGCACAGCTCCCAAGGGCAAGATCCCGTACGTCCAAGTCAATTCCGAAGCCTTTGGCGACTCGACTCTCATCATCCGCAATCTCGTCTCCAACGGCATCGTTCGCGACCTCAACGCTTCGCTAGGTAGCGCTACTGCTGCCCATGACCTAGGCCTTCGCGCAATGATGGAGGATAGAGTCTATTTTTACGGCATGAGAGAGAAATGGGTGGATAACTACCATCTCATGCGAGCCAACATGCTAGCCAGCGTGCCATGGCCCCTCCAAACAGTCGTCGGCTGGATGGTCTACAACAAGATCGATGCTACACTACAGGGCCAAGGGACGGGGAGGCTGACAGAGGAAGAAGTAACGGCGTTCAAGGAAGATGTTTGGGAGAATGTGAACGGACTGGTGACAGAGGCCAAGAAACAAGCTACCGGCGACGAGCCGTTCTGGATATTGGGAGGCGACGAGCCGACAGAGGCTGATGCCACTCTGTTTGGGTTTGTAGCAGGAGGATTGGTTTGCGATGCGTGAGTCCCCTTGCCTACTCGAAATGCACATGAGTAAGCGGGAAGAACAACAAATAGTGCTAACAGTGACTGTAGTGCTCCCGAAACGGCCAGGATTGTGCGACAATATCCATTGGTGGTGGAATACGCCGACAGGATTCACGACCGCTACTTTCCCGATTATCAGAAATGGACGTAGGAATCGTGGCGCTTCCTATTCCATGCAAGTCAAATATCAATGTGACATGAAATGAATGCAAATACCCTTTTTTTTTTTTTTTTTTTTTTTGTCTTTTTCCCTCTTGACTCTGTTTTGATCCAATGTTGTGTGGCTGTCTGCTTGCGTGGGGGGATTGTCTCTGGTTGGAATGCACCAGAATGACTGCATCTCAAGACCATCAAGACTGGTGGACTGAGACTCAGAAAACAATCGGACAAAGGTTTCGGGACGCACCCGGCTGAGACAAGCACGCCAATTAGGCATTTGTGTGTAAGATGGGCTTGTTGTGAGTTGGAATTTGGGCGTGCAAAGAAGCTGGCTTTTCGGAATGTTGCTTGGCTGGAGTATCCGGTTCGTTGGGCTTGCATTCGCCGTTTTCGACAGGAGTGCCTATACAGTAATATTGGACAACGCTGTTATCACTACAGACTTGTTGCTCAAGACGGTTGTTCAACGTCAGCTGGCTGAGACACTGGACCGAGTCGTTGCTTTTTTGTCATGACTGCAAGGTCCGACAGGCGTCCATAGTGCGTTGCCATGTAGACTCTCGCCTAGAGACCCTGTCGACACCCCCATTGACGAAAGCAAGTCTCACATGAAAACAACAAAGCAAGACAGCATGAGACTCGGTCAAAGAGCAGAGTCAAACAACTGACAAAGTCTGAACGATGCAAAAGCGAAGTTGATTTTGGGCAGACCAAGTGCGATTGGTATCAGCCTCGTTGTACGGCTCACCTTTCCCACAGCCTTTTGCACAGGCTAATTTTTGCTGTCGTTCATTTCGGGTCCAGACCCTTCTCTTAAGGAAATTGAGAGAGCTCCATCCTCGAACTGGTTCGGTGTCAATAGCTAGTTTGGTTATGGGTACATACTGTACATGGTACTCCATACACAGCAAGTATACTGGAGTCAGTCATGGCACCGCGGTATAATTGATAGTACACAGCACAGCTCACTAGAGACGCCTCTCCGTATTCGACCCGCAGGCGAGAGACGACCAAACAGTTCTGGACCACATGTTGGAGTGGACACAGCAATCTCCGATCGTTGAACGAGCTGTGGTGGGCCAAGCTGCCCCGGGGCCTTTTGGAAGCGTGTCCGCTAGCTGATGGGTAAGCGTGGGATGACAGTGGGTGGGAAGGTGTGCGTCGAGTACCGTCGAGAGCATGCAGACTGTCTGGGGCGGTGGTGGTTAGTGGTGGGAGAAGGAGAGTGTGTGCCTGAGGAACGGCTAACGGCGCTGCGTGGAGGCCAGGGCAACGTTGTAGCGTACGGGCTCTCGCTCCTCTCAGTCCTTCCCAGTTCCCTGCTGCTTGGCCCAGGCGTTTGAGCTCGGTGGGGCGTCCCGGCCCTTTGTCATTTTGGGCAAACCTGGAAATTACAGCACTGCACAGTCCACTGTACCACTGCAACAGGATGTTTTAGCGCTCCAAATCCCTCCTTGCACACGCTTCCAGGTACCGCCCACCCTTGTTCTACAGCGGTCTTTAGTGGACGACACCACTAAGGAAGTTTAATTTGTTCTTCTTTTTTATTTTTTCTGCACTATTAAATCTGCGCGGAAGAACAATGAAGCCACCAATCTCGCATCCTAAATAAACGTGTGAATTGTCTTGTGAATACTTGACATGTGAACACCTCATTTCTTTTCATTTCCCTTTTTTTTTTTTTTCTTTTTTTCTTTTTGTCGACTCTTGTTTCTGGCTATATTCGATAACGTACAGGCATCATTATTCGTAGTCTGCAACTCGGAAATGAAGTGCTGATCTTTCTTCATTTCCCACCACCCACGCCGTGGAGACCCCAGAATCGAACACCAATTAATTAGATTTTATAGTGCAAGAACCAGTAATAATATATACACTACGGAGTAACCTGCGGTAGGAGACCCAATGCCCCCATATCGTAAGGACAATTCCCAGTCATGACCCTGCAGCAGTACGGAGCAGCACTATGGGTAGTATGCCCTGGGCAATGTATAACACACGACCGTTCACGTTCTGCGCACCAATTGGACCAGATCCATGTTTCAGCGTTGGACGATCACTGGCCAGTAAATGGAAATGCGCACTCAGCGACATTCATACCAGTCCAGTGCTTTGTGTCAGTGGCTTGCGCTGTTAAATTGCACAGCAGATTGATCAAAGGTCCCGAATATACATGTGACTACGACATTGATGATCACTGCTACTACTTATTTCTAGCACGCCAGTATAGCATTTTTATTTTGGATAGACCCCGTGTAAAATCGTACTGCATGTCGCACAGGAAATTAATTTCACTCAACCCGCGTACCCTTGTATACCTTGTCCTGTGCAAATGGACGGCAAGGGCCGATGGACCGACTTGCGGGGAAATAATCAATGATCGTGCCATTCTGAATTATTCGAGCCAAAATGTCTTTACCTTGCGTCAGACACTAAAACTCCAATTCGCACAGAAGAGTCACCGCTTGCGAAATTAGACGTAATCAATAAACTCGTGGCCTGGAGATGCATCGTAGCAGCCATCAGGCTTGGCGTTGGGGCGGAAAGGCATCCCGAACCTCGCACATGCAGCCTGATTCAGCGCAACACAATGTCAAATTCCCTCAATATTAGCTGCAATATAACTGCAATGGCTCCGGCTTCAATATTGCCACTCATTGTACCTGCCTCTGGGCTGCAAAGTAATTAAAGCAAGGCTGTCTGGCTCTGGCTCTGGTTCTGGCGGTTGTATCTTCATTTGGTCAACTCTCCCGCGCTTGGCTTCTCGTGCCCCCTGTCACAAGCCACGCGCCGCTCCTCCCGAGTCTGTAATTTCCCTTAGGCCAGTCAGCGTCAGGCATCTGTACCTTAATTGCCTACCTTGTGTTTTGACGTGCGCTGGGCAAAATAACGGCCAGTCTGCCGCAGCAGACCCGGTAACTGTACCTCTGGACAAGTACAGTAACTCTGGCGAAGAGGCGCCTGGAACCTTTGGAAAATGGGTACAGTAACAAGTCATGCGACATGGATTTGGCCAATCCACGTAGAAGGAAGCGCTAAGAAGCAAAAAAGAATGAAAGAAAGCAACAATGTGATTTCGGAAGCTACGTAGCTTGTTCCATTTCCCCAGGTTCAGTGGCAGCATTGAAGGGTATTTTTTCTTTCTTCCGCATGAACGACCAGTCTGTACCTGTAGATTAAGTTGGCTCGCTTGACTGTCAGTGCTTTTCTTGCCTGCACTCCATATTGCATTGGCTGCATATCATTTCCGTGGCAGTGCCTGTACAGTAGGTACGCAGATAACTTCTGACATGTACAGTACTCATCAGTCACACCCGCAGAAGGTATGACACAGCATGGAGCATAGTAATTAGAAGCTTTGGTGGTTGCATGAATGGTGTGGGTGGCCTACATCGGCCCGTCGACATTCACATGCACACTGCATAGTTGGCCGGGCCCCCTTATCTGAAAGCCTTTCTGTATGTATCCGAGCAAGTCAAGTCCAAGTTGGGTACCTGTGGCTTCTGTTAGTTTGAGTTAGTTTCACTTGTACCCATGTATAGGGACGTAATGGCTGTAAGCGCGGCAATAGCGTGTTGCTATTCCCTGTCTTGCAATTCACTAATATACTGTGATAAGAAATCATCGTACGCCGTATTGTATGTACAGTACGTACTAGAGTGTAGTATAGGTTCTGTGCGATTCTACGCAATTGATGCTATGGGATGTGGGCGATTACCCCGGATGGATGACTCGTACAGAGATCAGCTTTCTAAAGTTAGAATCCTCGCCAGTGCTGTACGATGGAGCTGCCCAGAAATTACAGCGTGGAGGAGGAGAGCAATTAGTGCTGTGCTCAGCCCGAGACAACAAGCAAAAGAACGTTGCAATCTGACTCGCCTCCTCCGTGGCAGGCGATGAAAGAGGCGAATAGGTTTGCCACGCTGCGATGGCTTTGGTTCTAAAATTATCCCGCATTGAATATCAATAGCGAGAAAACAGGTACGCCTCATTTCCATTAAAATGGAAATTGGTCTTTTTTTTTTTTTTTCCTTTCCTTCCTTCTTCCCCTTCCTTCTTCACCTCCAACCAGCTTGGGACGAAAAGGATGGGAGGCCGTAGCGTACGTAGGTGTGCTAGCCTCTTTGGCGGCTGCAAGGTACCAAAGCCTCCCAGAGTGTGTCCTGTCCTTGCTGGGAATGGTCCGTCGCGGATCATTTTGGGTCGTCGGCCACCCCTGTCACCAGTGTCACCAGTGTCACCAGTACTGTAAGAGAGGAAGGGAAAAAATTTTACAGTTCAGGCAGCATAGCTAAAGTACCTGTGAGAACAGTGAGGAATGGCTTGGGGGGCAAAGCAGGCTTTGGCAGACGCTTTTCCAATCCTGGTCAGCGTCTCCACTGCAGGATTTCTGCATTGGGGAGGGCGTGCGGCGCATTCCACTTTTCTCCTGTTTTTACGGTTTGTGCCGCTGGGGAGAGCACTCAGCTGTGTACAACTGCGTGCAGCTGTCAACGGAGCATCGGCCTTGGGGCCTATGTCTCGACCATTATTGGTCCGTTCTTTAGCAGTGATTGGATGGCAGCTTCATTGCCTCCACCAAATTGTGGGTCGTCTCTCCTTCCCAGGCATTGTCTTCAGGCTAGCCTCACACCTCTGGTACAGCTCTCTCCCATTTGTCTGCAAAACAAGCTCTTTTCGGCCCTGTTCATCACTTCCTCCTTCATTCCCACACACCCTCCGGATTGACCCTGGTCGGCTGCAGACAAGAAAAAGATGGGTGGATGGATCGGTGGAGATTGGCTTGCCCCGGAGACAGCGACTTGCAGCTCCAGCATCGACCTTTGTTATGGTTCCCAGGGGGTGCTTGCTTAACCAAGGTCTCTCTCCAATCCTGAGCAATTGGTCCATCTCTTCGCTCTTCTACATAAAGCCCTCCATCCTTCCACTCCTCCACTTCCCTTTTCTTCTCTTTTTTCTTCATCCACTCGCTATCACTATCAGCCACATTCGTTGTTCTGTACTATTACACTCCACCTTAATCAACCCAACAACTCTTTAATACCTTCAAAATGAAGTTCACCGTTGCCACCGTTGCCGCCATTGTCGCCCTCGTCCAGGCCCAGGGCATCAGCGACATCCCCAGCTGCGCTCTCACTGCCTGCCTGCTCCCTGCCGTTGGCAAGGCCGCCCCCGAGTGCGGTCTCACTGACTTCCCTTGCATCTGCAAGCACAAGGCCGAGTTGACCGCCGAGGTCAAGCCTTGTGTCGAGAAGGCCTGCACTGACCCCGCCGACGTTGGTAAGTAACGAGAGGTCTTGTTCTAGTTTGAATTGAAGCTAACCCCCCTCCAGAGAAGACCATCAAGGTCACCGACGCTCTCTGCGGCGGTAGCGACAAGCCCAGCTCCTCTGCTGCTCCCACCGAGAGCAAGCCCGCTGAGAGCTCTTCTGCTGCTCCCACTGAGACCCAGCCTACCATCAGCGAGACCTCTGCTCCCGCTACCGAGACCACCCCTGCTGGCACTGACTGCCCTACCACCATGGTCCCTACCACCACTGCTGCTGGTAACACCACCGCCCCTACCACCGTCCCCATCACTGCCGGTGCCGCCGGTATGGGATCTGTCGGTGCCATGGTCGCCATGGCCCTCGGTGCCCTTGCTCTGTAAGGAGCTTGCCCTGAGTGCTAGGGTATAAGGGTTGATTGTGACGAGGCGAACATCACAGAAGATTAGTAGCTACATCGCAATTGGCTTTTGTATATTTGATCATGTTGGATGGACAATGTCTGAATGGACGTGTAATTACAGATTAATGCGCATCTGAATAATATACCACACTGATAGTGCAATTCTTTCCTTTGTCCAATTACCGTGAATTTCTTAAATGATCTGGCTTGTGTCAGCATATTCTGTCAAACTGTAACTGCGGCAGTAATGCTTTGATGAAACCGCTCCAAGGAGCTTACAACCAACTCACAAATCCATGACAATAACAAAAGGCCGCATGCGCAAATAGAGTAGCGCCAAAGTAACGCTCCACGCAACCTTTCCGCCACAGTGGCGCTCCCAGCAACAGGATACCTCTGTACCAGTACCTGATTCATCGCACACGGTCTCACTCATTGCCATGTAGCTGAGAGGTCTGGATGGTTCCGTCGTTGGCTGACGAGTGGAGATTGTAGTGAGCGACGTGCGTGAGTGTGCGTCCCATTTTCTCGTTTTCAAAGACATGCGCATTGCACCAAACTGGAAATTGCTCGTCGTCGGGACATGGGCCGTTCAATAGACGTCAGGCGAGACTTGAGACAAGTAGGTAGAATGCAAACAATTACGTACTTGCCAACGCCATTCCAAGAATTGATTGACTGGAGATCCAATGCAATTGAGGCTTGTAATGCGCCACATACCTTGGATTTGCTGCGGCAACCATCATGCATGCACAAAACGGATAGCTGCTTGGCAACTTCACCGCTGCAGGTGGCGCGCTGTGCCTCCAACTTTAATTGCAGCTTGGCTTATTATGTCAGTGTTTTTAGTTGCGCGAAGTCTTGGTGGATTGGACGTTGGCTACGTCGCAGCACTACCCGGAAGCGACACCCAAGGATGACGACAACAATAAAAAAGCTATCACTTTTTGTTAATTTCTATTGAGATGCAATCGTCTATGTAGATTGAATGATACGTGTTGAGTGTTTCCTCTACAGCGGGCTTGGACACGCGAAATGTACATGGTAGACGATTCAAAATGAGCTACTCGACCGGCAAGCACAGTCGTAGTTGTAAAGAAGTCATGGTTATTACGATACAAGGAATGCGAGATACGCCTTCTTTGTCGTCATCTATTGCCGCCCATAGAGCTTCTCGAACCCATATGCAAACCCAATCAGCTTCTCCTCTTCGTACCGTCCTCCTAGGAAACTGAAGCCAAAAGGTACCCCAGGTCCTGTTTCAACCAGCCCTCCACACTTGTGCATCTTGACGTCTGCATCATCTGGATATTTCCCAAGCGGCACAGTTATTGTCGGATACCCAACAACTGCGGACCACTTTGGCGCAGCTGACGTTGGCATGGCCACCGCGTCAAGCCCAAACTTGTTCAAAGCATACGGCAACCCTTTCTCAGCCACGGCTTTATACTCCTCTAGGATCTTGGCAAATTCGGGGTTGCGGTTATCGTATTTACCTTCCAAGATAATGTCCCAGTTCTTTGTATTGCGTGCTGGATAGTCCTCCTTTGGGTGACTTTGCGTGGCATCACGGACATCCGCCAACGTTCTCATAGGAGCTTCAACTGCTTCCAAATATGCCGCGAGATTTACGGGGAAATCGTGCCAGAAAACCGGTCGCTCAACTGTCCAAAGCTCGTCATGGGTAACGGCAAAATCAGCGTCCACTATCACAGCACCCGCTGCCTTCAGGCCTTCCAGCGCCCTTTCAAAAGCTGTAATCTCAACGTCTGATGCTTCTTCGCGGATGGCCTTCCAAGGTACGCCAATTCTTGCATCCCTGAGCGCTCCATCTTTGCAAGCAGATGAATAGTCCACGCCTTCTGGAGCATCGCTTGTGTACTTGTCAGACGGGTCGCGTCCCGCGATCGCGCTCAGCAGCAGCGCTGCATCGCGGACAGTCCTAGCCATAGGCCCGACTGTATCCTGTCTCTCGGTTATGGGAACCACGAGATGCCGCGATGTCAAGCCCACTGTAGGCTTGATGCCTACAATGTTGCTTCTATGTGCTGGGCAAAGGATGGATCCGTCCGTTTCTGTCCCCAATGCGACGGGGCCGAGGAACAAGTCTACTGCCACTGCGCTGCCACTGGAACTTCCCTCAGGATCTTGACGGTCATGATATGCAGCAATCGTTTGGCCATTGTATGATGACCATCCAGAACATTCGCACTGACCGTCGCGCCATCGATAGTTGGCCCATTGAGTGAGGTTAGTCGTAGCTAGTACGACGGCGCCAGCTGCGCGAAGTTTCTGTACGACAAAGGCATCCCGTGTCTTGACATTAGCCAGCAAACAGGAACCAGCTATATTTCGTCAGTGACGAGTCTCCAAAGATTGCTACAGACGTGACTCACCCGTGTTGGGCAGATCCGCGGTTGCAATGTTGTTTTTAACCAGGACTGGTATTCCGTGTAGAGGACCTCGAGTTGCACCTTGGGCACGCTCTGCGTCGAGAGCTTCAGCCGCAGAGAGTGCGTTGGGGTTGACTGCTACGATGCTGTTAAAACGTCTGTCGATATCCTCGATGCGGGATACGAAAGTCTGTTGAGACTGTCAGTAAGCTTGCGCAGTCGAAAAATTGACGATATATACCTTGACAAGCTGCACACTCGTGACCAATCCTGTTTCCAGGCTGTTGGAAAGCTCTGCAATAGAAGGCTGAGCCGCCATGTTGGGCCAACCACGGAGCCAATCGTCAAAGATGTCTAGCTGAAGTTTCAAGCCGGGCGGGGTAGGGTAGGGCGATATTTGTAGCTCTGGATCTAAGCCTCGCGGCGGCATTTGGATTCATCCTTCACTTCAATTCATCAGACCACTTGAAAATATGTATCGTTGAAGCAGGTGTGCTGCCCTATCTATTTAATAACACCCGTTCTGCTGGGGCCTCTCATAGGTGAGGGGCGCTTCGTCTTTGGGGTCGCTGTAACAGTCACAATACATGACCACTTTTGTCTCACTCATCACTCTCATATCAAACTCCTGCTTTGCATCCACCGTATGTCCATTGACACTCAAATAGTTCCCAAACTGCGGGTGCCCACCGCCTCTCTTTGGCCTCCAAGCCTTGACTGCCTTTCCGTCCGCCTCAGTATCGACCACCTCCCCGTCTCCAGCAAAGATGAACGGCCTCACTCCGCAGGTTTGGCAAAAGAAGAAGTGTAGCACTTTATCTCCAGTTTGATAATCTCCCAAGGTGAAAGGGTCGAGGGGAGACAGTAGGAGGAAATCATCTGTTGGAGATTTTGGCCTTAGGTGAAAGTGTCCGGCTTTATGACACAAGGTGCAATTGCAGCGGTAGACGTGCTGCACGCCACTTGGTGGAACAGGGAGCGTAGGATGTGGTGTATGAGGAAGAGTAAAATTGAGACTATAGCGCACGTGGCCGCAATGACAGCCTCCATGAAGTTTAACCATGATGCATGTTATTATGTTTTGTTTAGCATTACCAAGGGGGTGGCCAGTTAGCGGCTGAAAACTGCGTAAATAGACGCGAGGCTGAGTCACTACTGTCATTGCCGTGACTCAAGGTCTTGCACCCAACCATGCACTCGCTTCGCAACCTCAAAGCTTGATGCTATAAATGTGAGTGGTGGGTTTGCCCATGTTGACGCGCAAGGGCGACTTACATTCGTGGGTGCAAAATGCGTGGGGGAGATTGCCCTCGTCCACAGCGATGCTTGCCTGCTTTCCTCGCTTCGCAATGAAGGCATCGCGGATCTCATTGGCAACCCAATGGTCATTTTTGCCATAGAATATGAAGAACCTGGGAAGTTTACTGTCATCGGAGCACTCCCACAGCTCATCGGTCCACTTCTCTTCACAAATCGTTCGCATCTCGGATCCCGCCAAATGTAGTGCCTGCCATACTCCATCTCTGCTCTTCAGCCAGTCTACTGTGGTCTTGACCCCAGCATCTTCAAAGCCAGTGACTTTCTTGACTACCCATGTCAATGTGCTTTTTGAAACGCAGCTCAAGAGCCATTGTGCGACAGTGTGCGCGTTTGCCTCGAGGAAGGGGACATAAAACGCCCACATCGCTTTCTTGCCCTGGGGCGATAAAGCGATTGACGTCAAGGTAGGGAAGAGCAAGAACCCATGCTGCAAATTCAATCCAGGCGTCTTGGAAGGGTTTTGCTGGAAACGATGCATGATTTCAACCGACAGATAGGCGCCCACAGAGTGTCCCATCAAGATGACCTTGTCGTATGGCTTGCCATCTTTTTTCTGGTTGGCTATGTCGGCCGACAGTCCCTCAATCTGGCCGTCCAAGTCGTAGGGTAAATTCTGTTTTGAAAAGGGTTTGTGGTCTTGGTCATCAAAACCGAGGAGGCTGCGGCCATACAAGTCGTAGGAAGTCTGTGCCGAGGAAGTTTGCGATTGGTCTATCATGCCGCGCAACAGGGTAAAGAACGAGTCGTAATAGGATATGACGCCGGGATTTCCACAGATGAAGTAGATTAAGGCGCGTTTTGGCGCCGCATGGGGCGATGGGAGGGAGATGGACGGCATGTTGGAAGCCTGATGTTGGAAGAGAAGTGGAAGCAGGGACAGCATTGGGGGAACACGAAGACGGATGAGATTGATTGAGCCTTTTTACTAGTGACCGGGTCGACTGGCTTTGCAGTGGACTCGGACACGGCAGCCTCCTCGACCAGCCACTGTGCCTCAACAAAATTGCAAGAAATTTCAATTTTTATTTACTTAGTTGCCGCTCAGAGGAACAGCTGTCGATTCGGCATGACTGAATGTTCGGACCCCCGTTCTCGTTATCCTCAACTGCGACGGGCATCCCGGATCTGGACACGCAACCAGTGCGTCCGTCGTCATCCAGTCGTGGTTATGCGTGACGCGTTGCTTCGCTGGTAAAAGGGGCAGCACTGATGCTTGTAAACGTAAGTACAAATGGAACTGACAGGCAATGCAATTCTTGCGCTGCACTCACAGAGCGAGTAGATGCTGATGCCCTGGTTCGGGGGAAGATGCAGCATCTCGCCTTGCAGCGTGAAGTAGTCGCCCTCCTTGGCACCGCAAAGGATGCGCTTCCCCGGAGGACACACAACTTCCACTTTCAGGTCGAAGAGTTCAAATGTGTCTGACATTGGTTCAGTGTTGAAGGTTCTCTGGCTGCAGATGTAAGACGCTGAGGGAACCCCGCATACTAATACTAATAACGAAGTGGACTGGATTCCCCATGACGACGCCCTCTCGTGTTTAACACCGCCACCCTCTACAAAGGCCAAGCAGCTTTCCTGGAAACCATGGTCGGCCACGTGTGAGTATCATTGCATTGGCTGTTGTTGAGAGCCAGCTAACGATCATGGCGCAGGAACATGATGGACGATGTCCTCATCGCCAACCGTGAGTTCCTCACAGCCCATCAATCTCACCTCGCCTTCTAACAACCAGTGCAGTTTCTCCTGAGCTACTTCGCTCCGCGCTTCGAAATCTTATCTCTATTCCGTCAAACCAGAAACTCTTTACTTCGATAATGCGCTCCAAGCTCGAAGCTACCCCGGCACCGCCTGTGACAGAGCAAGCTGCGTACCTCGCTCATGCTCGCTGTATCTTTGCCGCCAAGCTCAGTCAAGACGCTTTACTGTTGTATGATTTCTTGATTGCCAGGCTTCATGTATTGGTATAAATCTAACCTTACTAGGCTGACAAAGTTCATTACCGCAAATTCAGATATTGCATCGCCTGAGGTCGTGAGCGGCGACATTGTGCAGGCAATGCAGTCCGTTAAAGAGTCCACAACGACAAAAGAACCCAAACTTAAGTCTCTTCTCTCTGACTTGCTGAATGGTATTTCGAGCCACCCGCAACAAGCCACTCTAGCCAGGGCCCGTCGTCAAGTGGAAGATACGCTGTCTCTCTTCTTCGGAACTCCTCTGTCTGCCCCGCCTCAATCTAGAGATCTCAAATTTGCCGAGTCATCTGCTATAGAAATGTCAACTATTGGAAATGCCCAAGTACCGAGGCTCTTCAACGGGTTGTGGCAGCTCGCCTCCCCTGCTTGGGGAAGTGCTTCTGCAGCCAGCCAGACTTCTGCGCTGGAGCATCTTGCAGAGAAAGGGCTCACCGCTGCTGACATGGCTGATCATTACGTATGAAGACCTTTTAAATTATGAAGGAATCTATTCTAACCGAATTAGGGAGACGCTGAGTTGGTATATGGTGACTTTCGAGCGTCGCTATCAGAGGCTGCACAGTCCCGTATATATGCCGCCTCTAAATGGTGTGTCTTCAAGCCGCCTGCAGAGCCAGTAACCCATGGATACGTCCTTTCTGCTGTCAAAGAGCGATGCAGAAGGCTCCGAGGAACAGTTCAGCTCCTTCAATTTCACTGGTCCGACTACTCAAACGAAGACTACTTGGAAATTCTGCTACATCTGGTCAACATCGCGTCAGCCCAACCGGAACTTGTCACTGCAATCGGCCTTTGCAATTTCGACTCAGAGCACACCATCAAAGTATGCGAGTACTTGATTGAAAAGACTGGAAAGCCTGGAGTTGTTTCCAACCAGGTGCAGTTCTCGCTCCTTGATTCTCGGCCACTCAAACGGATGCTGCAGGTCTGCGAAAAATACAATCTTAAACTACTGACCTACGGGTCATATGTAAGTGACTGCAGTCACCTAATTGATGAAACTGGACTAATATCGTAGGCCGGTGGATTAATTTCCGATAAATGGATCAGAGGCCCTCCAGAGCCGTATGCAGACAACATCACTCCATCGCAGAGAAAGTATTTAGATACACTATCCACTTGGGGATCCTGGTCTGAATTTCAGGAGCTTCTTGCAACACTCCAAGACATTGCGACGAAAAACGGCGTCAGTATTGCAAATGTAGCTGTGAAATGGCTCCTGCAGTATAACGCCGTCGGGGCAGTGATTGTTGGCACAAGATTGGGGGTGTCGGAGCATGCAGACGACAATCTACGGGTATTTGACTGGCATCTCACCATTAAAGATGTTATGAAGATTAACAAAGTCGCACTGGGGCCAAATGGAGAGAAGACAGATCAAGTGTTTGACAAATTGGGAGACTGTGGTAACGAATATAGACACTAGGGTTTTTTTTTCTTTTCCTGTACTAAGGTCCTGCATTTTTATCGACTATATTTTAAATGCTCCTTGTGAACCGGCCATCCCTCGGCTCAAATCAGTCCAAGTGGGAATTTCCGCAAGGTAATTGGTGACTTGGATGTAGTTGCCTCGTTGGCGTTGAGAGCTGTGTCAAAGACCTTGCATCCCTCATCCCATGGTCCGCAGGATGTCTCGCAACTAGTCTCCTTGGAAGGCACAGCACCGGTATCGAAGTAATCCGCTAGGATACGGCGCGTACAATCGCTGGGAGCTGAGACAACAGCACAGTGGCCCATGGACTCCTGAACGAGAACAGCTGCACCAGGATGATTCGCAGCCATCGCACGCGCTGCGCTCAAAGGCGTCACAGGGTCAAGTCGATTGGTAAGGAAGAGGAGAGGTGCAGCAGGTTTGCCCTTGCTACCGGCAGGATCGGCTTTCGGTGTGGTGAAGGGGCCCTTGAAAGACCAGTTTGGACGAGATGGCCAGCTCGAACATCGAAGTCGAATGCTAGTCCAAAATGCACCAAACACGGCAGACTGTTTCAATTGCTTCTTAGCATACTTGTGCCACCAAGACAGATCCTTGTCAGTGATGTCGTCTCCGTCACCACAAAGAACACCAGACTGTGGCTCCCGGACGTTGACCACATTGGACGAATTGTGGCCAGGCACTGGGCAAGCGTCGCTGAGGACCGGTAATTGTGTGTTTAGAATAGTGGCTAGAGCTGTGTAATTGCCCCTTATGCCCTGATCGAGAAGAGCCGCCAGTGGCACAAATCCTGGGATGGGGCTATACAAGACAGATCCAATGACCTCGAGGATATTAGCTCCAGACACAATGATAGAATTGTCAGAGGTTGGGATCCTTAGTGCTTCTGGAGATTCATCCAGCCCATCTATCCACTTCCAAACACGTGCTCGAAGTTGTTTGAAAGTCTCATCTTTCTTTGCAAGCTTGCATACTGACGGTCCAGCTGCGACGCATCCAGCAAGAAAGTTGTCAAATATCTCGTCTGTGTCAACAGTATTTGTGAGCCAGCCCTTGTGAATCAGTCAGTCATGTAAAACCTAGTTTTAAAATATAAACCCAGGTACTTGCGAAAACTTACAGGACCATTTGCATAATCGTCAGTGTTACAGACCCCATCAAGGACAACGCGGCCGACTCGACCAGGGAAGAGTGACGCAAAATAGTTGCCAAGAATGGTTCCGTAGGAGAATCCAATATACTGAAGTCGTGGAACATCATCCTCTCCATTCTCATTTTGGCGTTTTCTGAGTTCCAGGTGATCCTCACCGTGTTTGGCAGCAGCCTCATGCTTGCGAAGGTTGTCGATTTTGTCCACCATCTCAACCATGTCGCGAGCAACGCTAGGCGTATTCACAAATGGCATGATTTCTCCCACTTGCTCTTCTGCATCTCTACATCTGCTACCCATGTTCTTCAGTATAGCCAATGCAAAAGACAAAGAGGCTGGGCTCCGATCCAGAGCGCCATTGGCTGTCAGTGAGAGGATGTCGGCGTCTCGTGCCATCGTATTGGAAGGATAACAATCTAAGCGAGGCGTCGTATTGGCAATTCCACGAGGGTCCCAAGACACAATTTCGTAGTGGCGACGTCCGGGCTTGTCTGCTACGAATTGTAGATTACGACCAATTATTTGCACCCATCCGACACCAGAACCTCCTGGGCCGCCCGGGTTTGTGAAGATGGATCCTCCAAAGTTTGGGTCGTCATCTGGTACGACAGCAGGGAGCTTGGTGATTGCCAGAGCGACAGTTCGAGGATCTGATTCATTCTTCCAGTCTAGAGGTACCTGCAGACGAGCACACTTGTAGCCTTCATAGCAGTCGTGATATTGCAGATCTTTGGATGGTTCAATGCTGTCCCAATCAAAGGACGGCTTGCCAAATGCTGCCGACGCAAGAGCGATAGCTCCATATTGAGCGACGAACAGCGAAGTGAGAGGGATCTTCATGACGTTTGATATTTGTGGAAAAGGCTGTTTGCAGGAGCGAAGAATTTTGAGCTGAGTTCAGTCGCACACTTGTGATAAGTAGACATCGTCATCAGGCTGCGAACCGCGTGGGGAAGCGTAGGCGCAGGGTGGCTTTCAGGGTACTTCATCCGAAGCAGGACGCAAACCAGCAACATATCCCTTTAGAGTCACGGGTTGAATCGCACTCACCGGAATCTGGAAAAGCCATGAATTCACACCTCAATGTGTCTCTGCTAGTCGAATGCCAGTTTATACCAGCAATAGCTAAAATGCGACCGATGGGTGATCGATTGGCGAGATGGGACTTTAGCTCAGCGTTTTCGGAAGACAACCTGCAATGTGAATCAAAGGCATGCATTACTACACTAAAGGAACTGCAGAATTATTCATACGCAGACATTCAAACCTTGACAGTCTTTCTCACCTCAACCAAGCCGACACCATACTTGGTAACCACTGACCACTGAGGTGCATATCGCTGCATCTCACGGAAGGCTGGAATAGTATCTGGGTTGTTGGCATCGCTCCACGCACACCTTACTAGCACACCTAGCTTTTCACTTCGAATATCTGCTCCGAGATCCAGGGTTACGTTCCATGGTCCTTCCCATGTGCGGCGCCACAGTTGAGCTCCAGCGAGACCGTTTCGAGGGTCTCGTCCAGTACGTCCGTCGCGAGGAGCGCCACCTTCGACAGAAAACCCGTACACTGGTCGCGTGAAATCAAGGTAGCAGGTCCTGGTATCGATAGCATCAAGTTGTAGTTGAACCGTGGTAGCGTCCGATCTCCTAGCAGATACAGTGATCAAGTCCTTAAGCTCTACACCTTCCACTAAGTTGGGGACAACCCTTGAGCCATCAAACGAGCAGGACGCAGATCTTGACGATGCCCCACAAACAATCTCTTGCCCACTGGCAGCGGGAAGAGAGTCGATAACTGGGCGAATGAATTCTTCGAGGCCAGAGAGTGTAACAGTACTTGTGCTGTTGTCAAGGTCGACCACTTGTTGGAAGTAGTATTTAAAACGATAGTTCACAGAAAACGGGAAAGCCACCAAATTATAGATGAAAGTGACGGCAAATACCAGCAAGAGAAAAAGAGGGAGGTGATGCTTTACGCGATGTAGGAAAGGTGTCAACGGAAGCAACAGGAAAATAGAAAGAGCTGTAATGCCGATAATTGGAGTCGACAGTGCGCTGCCGTCCACGCCAGTCATATTCATGGCTGAGGTCTGAATAAGACCTTCAGTGCCGACGAGAATGATGTGGACCGGTGCGAGCAACAGAAGCTGTAGGATCCAGGTCCAGGACGGTAACTTGCCAGACCATGATTGCTCGTTTTCGTATGGTGATGAAACAGCTACATCCTCTCGGTCAGAGGTCCCCGCAACAGCCGACCTACGATAGGTGCTGGCAAATGTTGTCTCGTTGCCCTCCCCAGAGCCGTATCCCTGATCTCCGGCGCGCAATGGAGTCGTCTCAGTAGCACTTGCGCCTTCATCGTCATCTTCATGGGTATCGTCTTCGTCGTTCCTGAGGCTATTGTGACTACTGCCAGGAACATCGGCATCCTGCAACTGTCTTGCAAATTCTTTCTTCCCGGGCAATGCGAAGAGTTCCAGTAGCGAAATCAAGAGTGCGACAAATACGCTGGTGTGGAAGAATGCCATAAAGTAAAAGCCGCCGATATGCATGCGATCTTCCGCAACCGCAACAAAGATTTGAGCAAGCCATGTCAGAACAAAAATCCACATCAGTGAGTATCCGCGATGCAGTGCACTGGGCCTGACATAGCTGGCACCTCGCGTGATGAGCCAAAATGAGAAGTAGAAAATGCTCATGGTCATAGCCCAACTGCGGAAGAGTTAATACAGAAAATATTTCGATCATAAGAAAGAAGAAACTTACATGGAATAGCTGCTGCTGTAAATAATAAGTGGATTGAATTTGATCACGAGTAACGCCGAAGCAGTCGTGAGTGCAGCAGCAATAATGAGAGCGAATGGGAACCGGAACAGGCCACGCCAGCCTCCCAAGCGAAGCGACTTATCGCCTGCTCCATATTCTGTCTTCACATCGCTTGCAAAATAGTAGTACTTGTCCTTGCTGATGAGAAGTACTGTGACGACGAAGAGGACCAATGGAGTGGTAATCAAGAGTGTTAGAGTCCACGCGAAGAGCCCTCTAAGCGGGAATGCAGCCCACGAGCGACCAAAGAAATCAAACCAGACTCCCTCTGTTGTTTTTCCATTCTGTACAACGTCTCTTCTACCATCGGAGCGTTCTCCGTCAAACACAGAGCCAGTGACCTCGGAGAATTGTTTAGTAGAGGCAAGGGCAGCAGAAAACATATGCCAAATGCTGCGAATAGAAGTATGGCGGGTGTCATCATCTGAGGTATGATAGCGTGATCGTGGCTCATAAAAGGCCACGTCAAGTCCCCGCTGGCCGAATGTTTCAGCGAAAACCTGATAGTCTGTGCCACTCTGAATGAGGCCAAGCTCAAATGCATTGGCAGCAACCACAGAGCCAAAGGGATATGGACTCGACCCATATGCCTCAGCTGATTCCAAATCTGTTGTACGGAAGAGAATGGCTCGTCCACCAGCTCCGGCGCCTTCTAGATTGACAAAGGTGTGACAGAACGGAAGGACGGGGCTATATCCAAAGGCTTGGGCACCTAGAAGGCCGTCCTCTTCTGCATTGTTGAAAAGAAGCACAATTCCATGCTTGGGCTGGTTACCCTCTGTGGTGAAGTGACTCAGTAGCTGCAACATGGTCACGCAAGACACACCATCATCAGTTGCTCCATAGCCCGTGGCCACCCTATATTATTAGTACTACTTTTACATGCATGATACACGCGAGCCCACTTACGAATCAAAATGACAGTTGACCAATACACCGCCTCTGCCAGAAAATGAGTCTTGGCCATTTCGTGTATGCCACCAATCGCCCTCAGGATCTTCCTTGCCATGTATATAGATGTAGACATTGTTACTTTCAAAGTATTGAATTATAAGCGGCCGCTGTGTCTTAACGCTGTTAAACTTCAGGCCGGCATCGGTATAAGTAACGTTAGAAATCTCATCATCGAAAAGGGTTACACCAGGAGGCTTCGCGACACGGGGGGCAGCATCGTCGTTGCGAATACTTTTCGGAGTAGAGGCCCTGCTAATGTATTAGTGAAAGTTTAACATGTCGATACCGAACAAGAGACTGCGTACCGGTTGTAGTAAATAATGCCACCAGACTTTTCAACTGTGTACTGAGCTTTGTTGCGAACTAAAATATCCGTGGCTCGGGTGATGATGTACTCTCGGACTCGATCGTTCTCGTGGCTGTTGTAGGGATGGAAGCTTGATGTAATGGCTTGCAAGTCGCCCCAAGCCTCTGTAAGGTTCACGCCCGAAGGGATCTTACTCTGCTTCTTAGGTGGAGCAGGAACGGATTCGTGCACGTAGATCAGGGAAATGATGAGGGCAAGGTAGAGGGCGGACGTCCAGAAGACAACTGGGCCTGGCCGAAAAGCGAGAGGATTGAGCTTCATTGTAGAAGCTGTAGGGCAAGCGATGGGGGGTCGTCTGGGTGCGATGTATTGTAAGCGAGAGACGCCTATTGGCTAGGCGCAGGGCATTATCCAGATGTGCCCAGAGGTGACAGATAGGGATACGATATGAAAGAGTTGAAGGTGCGATGAAGGGAGAGGTGGTGCAGACAGCATGGTGGAGTTCCGAGCTCGAGCTGCGAACCGCAGGTGGGGGGGCTGGCTAGATGCGGCGAAGCTGCAAGCATGACACCATACACCATACAGCACGCCTTCATTCATGCACGATCCAATCGGCAAAGAAGGGAAAACAATCATTACACACAATCCAAAGGCACATATCCAACCCCATGGGCATAAAAATCCATTCTCAATTAACTCCTATCTGAACTCTCTGCCACTCGGCAAAATATAAAACATAAAGATAACAATGCAGCACATACAAGTCGTTGCAAGATTACAGTACATAGTATCATTTACGCGCCCTGTTGCGATTAGTCTGCTTTCTCAGCAAAGCAGTCGTTGACTACCCTTAGCCAGTCGCATTGGCTATCGCTTCTCAATCGTCGTCGATTACAATGGTAAGTGAATGGTAATACAACCTACCAATCAGCTTTAAGCGCCTGGAGGAGGTGGTGGAGGAGGCTGTTCGCCAGGCGGAGGGGGAGGGGCATCGCTTGAAGGAGGAGGGGGAGGCGGCGGTGCACCACCAGAGTATTGCTGAATAAGAGCGTTGACACCGGCAAGACCAGGAGGAGCAGCCATGCCCTGTCCATTCTGAGGAAGACCAGGAGGAGCACCCATTCCAGGAGCAGCAGCAGCAGCACCAGCCGCAGCACCATAGCCGCCATATCCCGGGTATCCAGCGTATGTACCGTAGCCAGCGGCGGGTGCTTGCTGTCCACCGTTAGATTGCTGTTGCTGCCATGGAGGTACGGCGGCGGCGCCTGATGAGCCGTTATAGCCTTGTCCATAGTAGCTGTCACCCTGGTTGTCGTTGCCGCGACGGTCTCTGGCCCATGGAGCCGCAGAAGAACCGCTGTCGCCACCACGGCCACCGTCATCGTCACGGCGCGATCGCCAGGGAGCAGGGCCACCAGTAGGTCCACGCTGCCACGGCTTGGCACTCTCTTCTTGGTAGCCACCTGGTGCGGCTTCGATGCGAGCTGGTGGCCCAGAGCCACCGCCAAGTTCTTGCATGAGTTGCTATATTCAAGTTAGTAAACAACATTTTGTATAGATGGGTGTTTTGCCGAAACTTACCTCCATTTCACGGTCGACAGCATCGCCAGCTCCGACTCTACCGGCAGCACGAGGAGGTCCGTCATTGCGCCAGCTAGCACCGCGTTGTCGGTCAGGACAGTCGCGAGCCATGTGTCCAGAATTGCCACAAACACGGCAAATGATGCTCGCAGTGTAGTTCTGGCGCTCGGGGCAATCGTACTTGCGGTGGCCAATTTTGCCACAGTTCTGGCAAGCCTGGTTTTCATCGTCTCGGAGCGTTCCGTTTAGGGCAGCAAGTTCTCGCAATTGATTGCGCTTCAGTTCATTCTGACCTTCGGGGATGGACGCAGCCTGTGTGAAGATGTTAGCATATAAGCATCTCTGAGACAAGATTATGCAGTTACTTACAGTTTCAATGACCTTGTGGATGAGCTGCTTGGCCTTGTTGATCTTTTCCTCAGTGTCGGCCATGACAAGACAGTGCAGGTCTTCCTCCTGGTTGCTAGAATGGGCAGCATCGGAACGACCTTTACCCTCCTTGACGGAGCCTTTACCACGAATGGCGATTTTTGCTCCAGATTCTGTCTCCATTTTCTTCAATGTGTTACCACGAGGGCCGATAAGTAAACCAACTTTAATAGGGAAAAGCTAGGTGTTAGTATTGTCTTGGTTTGCAAGTGAGTCAAAATGGTTAGAAAGGGAGGGGAGTAGCCCATGGGCCGAAGGATCAATACTATCAGAAGCATCAAGCAGATCGCTTCAAGCCTGGGTAGAAAGCAGAAACAAGTTATTGGTTAGGGTTAAAGGGTTAGCAATCATACTGAAGTTAATCTCTGGGTAATCATTGACTGGCACATAGACCTTTTCTTGGGTCTTTGTCGGCCTGCGATAGTCCTGAGGTGGGTGATAGTTGGGAATAGTCTTCATGGCTTTCTCGATGAGCTTGTGGCGTTCATCTTCCAACTTCTTGCGGTATCGAAATTCTCGGGTATTGACACGTCTACCGTGGTTATCGTATTGAGGAGGAGGTGACGGGGATCTGTGAGAGCTCCTGTTAGTAATATGATCATCTGCAGCATAATGCGACAATGCGTACCTGTCTCCATCCGCAGGGACGACATCGTCGATACGCAGCTTTTGGCTGATTTCTTCGATACGAAGATGCAGAGCATAGGCATCCAGCTGTTCGCTCGTCATAGTAGACAAGATAGCAGTAGGGAGACCCATTAACCCAGCAGCCTTGTTCTCGGACGCGTCGCCCCAACGATTCCTCTTCTTGCGGCGACGAGGGCCATCAGCTTCGCTACGTGGCTCCGGATCACGACCACGCTTCAGGTCGCGGTCGTCGGTGGTTTCGTCTTCCGCATCGCCACCAAGCCGGCGCCTGTTGCCCAGTGGGATGTTATTGGAACCGGTGATGCCTTGATTTCTCCAGGACATTTTGCGATGGATGTGCGATGGTGGACTGAGAAGTTGTAGGGAGGCGACAGGAGATGGGTAAACGCAAAGTATAGAAAAGTTGTCCCTTGATTTGGTGGCGGATTAGGATTAGGATTTGTCCGGCACCAACGCCAGGCCCGCTTTTCGTGGTTGTGCCAAACGAAGCAGCTCAACTCAGTTTCTTACTAACAACCAGTGAACATGACGGGCAGAAATTAATTGGATAACTTAATCTTCATTTTTATTCTCAGACGATATTCATAGTCTATATCGGAAACCAACAGCCTTCCAGTCCGTTACGTCTTCATAATCCTCTGGCCGTAACTGCACGTCCTGAACGGCGGCGTTGGCAGCATCAGCATCGTTTGTTCCAATCTGCGTCTTGCCATCCGATAAGACTCCCGCCGTGCCAGCACTTCCCACAAATCCTTCCGCCTTAATTCTTTGGGCATTCATCCATTGTAGATAAAATCTCAACAACAAAGCCAGGAAGATGACTAGACAGTAGCAGACCAGGATGGCTTTGAAAGCCGTCTCATATCCTGGAGCTTCCTCTTTGAGGAAGAAATGAGGGCCAGAGATGTTGCCGGTGCAGTACGCGATGAAAAGCAAAGCCGTGATTGTCATCTTTTTGGTGACTCCTCGATAGTTTGATTGTACCAGTGACATGGTCAAAGGCATTGAAGCTGGTCCTGTGCATAAAAGAAAGTATGCGAACAACTGCACCCCATGCGAGATGCTGTCGCGACAGTATATCATTGCAGCACCAGCAACGCAAGGAAGAACAATGGCGACAATGAGCAGACAATTCAATGTGCGGAATTTACCTGCCAGATAGCCGGTACCTGCGATGAAGGCTGCAGTGAGCAGTGAATACGGAATGTTGATGAGGGTTGACTGCAAGTTTGTGAAGCCAAATGTTTGTACAACAATGTTTGAAAAGCCTTGTGTGCCTCCATTAGGAATCTGACTGAGCAGATTTATGCTGAATATGAGCCATGTCTTGGGATCGATGAGGCACTCTACCACTTGGTCCCATTTCCATTTCGAGTTCTCTGTGCTGCCAGTGCCAGCGATAACAGTTCGGTTTGCGGCGACCCGACGCTCTTCTTCACTTAAAAATTTGGCTTTGGAGATATTGTCGGGTAGGAGAATGAACATGGGAATGGCCCAAACAAACGTAATGGACCCAAGCACAATGTACATCCATCGCCACGGGTGAATATTGTCCTTGATGTGACCTAGGCCAAAGGCGAGCAGACTGGACACAAGTCCACCAACAGAATTCCCAGCAAACCATATGCCGACACGAGTCGGCATCTCGTCGCGAGTATACCAGGTGGAGGTAAGGAACATGAATCCAGGAGTAATGGTAGCCTCCGCGATGCCCAATAAGAATCTCACGGCCATGAGGCCCCCGAAATTAGTGCACGCCGCAGTGCATGCCACTACAGCGCCCCAGAACAGCGTATTTAAAGACAAGTATTTGCCGATTGGTAGGCGTGCGATGAGTAGTGTTGTGGGATACTCCCAGATGAGATATCCGAAATAGAAGATGCTGCTAACCCAGCTATACTGCTGGCCACGGAGGTGCTGAGGAAAGATGAGTATGGCTCCTAAATACAATTCAACTACTAAAACTCACTGTATCATCACGAAGACCGAACACAGCGGCGCTGGAGAGAATAATCTTGTCCATGAAATTGAGCATATACGTGATGAAGAGCAGGGGTATTATGGTGCGGTCAATCTTCTTCAGAACCCTGGCGCCAATGTCTATTTCGGCAGCCTGGGACGATGATGATGGATCCATCTTGGCTGCAATCCGTCTGCGCTGCGGGAAGGATGAATGGGCTGTGTGAATAACAATTGAAAGGCAGCGGGCGAGCTAGAAGTTTTGTAGGACGTTGTTCCCCCACGTCGCTGAGCAGTGGCTATCACTGGGGCGCTCCGTTGTCGGGCGTGCTCTCATCCACTTACACGCGACAAGACACATCATGGCACTTAAAAGGTCACAAGTTCTTTCAAGCTCTGGACGAATACGCTCTGGGCTTTTACTTTTATTCATCGGAAAGGCTGATTTTGAGATATCTCAGCCTACAAAAGCACCGCGCATGTGTTGAACAAACGCGGCCGCTTATGATCAAGAGCGCTACAGCAACTATCTACATACAATATAATCGTAAAAATATGTCAAAATCAACGAGGTGCTGACAGTCTGTAGAATAGTTATCGTGAGCTAATCAGTTGCCGTAGCCGTGGTACTATCTACCCATATAGACCTTGAACACCTTGGGCACCTTGGGATGCAAATGGCCATCGGCAGTTTCCATGCGCGTTGACATGGTTGGCAGCCGGATACCAATGTTGTGTGTAATAGGAACTGGCTTGGTAGAACCTCCGGAGCCAGGGTATATGAGGTCGCCGTTTGCATCAACGGAAACAATACGGCCCTGCTTGTCAGTTCCAGCAATGTAAGCGTTGAGACGATCGCAGTGCCAAAATGAGGGTTGGCAGTTGTTCTCACGATCAAGCTACAACGCAGCAAAGAGACTAGATACATGATTCCAAACATGGCATCAATGGCTGCTGTTGGAATGGTATATTGAAACCACTCGTTACCTTTGCGCTTCTTAGCATCGTCCATGGCCAGCCCATCCTCTGATAACCTGATTGGCTGTGTATATACGGATACAAGCTATGCACTCAAGGTGTGTGTGGTGTGGCCTCCATGTCAGGCGGCCAGGCGGAAATAACACCCGTTTCTTACAGCGGCCCCCCGCCGTGGCCAGTGGTCCACAGTGCTCGCCAGCTGCTCCCCCACGCCCGAAACCGGTCGTTCCGGGGAGTCTGCCCACTAAAACAGTCTCACTGGAATCCACTAACCTTTCGGACCACGCCGGCCTCACCCAGCCCTAATCATCCGTCCATTGTATCTGGTCCGGGCCATCGCTTTCCGTATCTATTTGCAAAATTGTGTGTGAAACAGAGTCTCAATCCCTCATCGAAATCAATTCATACATCATGAATGGCCTGGAAATATCTCCATTCATAGTGGCCTTGCCCAAGGTAGAGCTACATATCCACATCGAGGGCACCCTCCAGCCTTCACTCCGCTGGGCTCTGGCACAACGCAACAACGTGCCCTTGCGCTTCAAGTCGCAAGAGTACAAGACATACCAGGAACTCCTAGACTCATACAAAGTAACATATAACCACCGACCAGAACTGAACCCTCAAAAAGATGTTCCAACTTTTTTGGAAGCCTACTTTGCCGGATGCGAAGTCCTTCTTCGCGAAAATGACTTTTACGACCTGGCCATGGACTACTTGTCCCGCTGCAAAGAGATGAACGTCCGGTATGCAGAGCCCTTCTTTGACATTCAAGCCCACACCAAGCGGGGAGTCAAGGCTGAAGACGTGCTGAATGGCTATCTGCGCGCCAAGCACGATGCTGAGGAAAAGCATGGCGTCAAGTCCAATTGGATCTTTTGCTTCATTCGGGACGACCCCGTGCAGGAGGGAGAAGCGGCATATGAAACGGCATTGCCTTGGGCAGGGAAGCTCTTTCATGCTGTTGGGCTTGCCAGCAACGCCTACAAGAAGCCTCCCACGCTATTCGCAAAGGCCTTTGAGAGAGCTCGGAAAGATGGCTTACATACCACCACGCACTGCGACTTTGGCCAGTTTGAAACACACGAGCACATCCGACAGGCAATTTTTGACATTGGCATTGAGAGAATAGATCACGGGTTAGATGTCCTGGACGACGAGAAACTCGTGGCTGGGCTGTTGCACAAGAACATTGGGCTTACGCTGTGTCCCCATGCGTACCATCGTCGAACAGCCACCGACGTACTCTTTCCCAAGCTCCGACAGCTCATCAAGCACGGCGTCAAGTTTTGTATCAACAGCGACGACCCTGTATACATGCACCATGTCTGGATCGATGGCAACATGGAAAAGGCATATCGCTACGGTGAGCTGTCCAAGAAGGAAATGGTACAACTGGCAAGAAACGCCGTGGACATGTGCTGGGCAGATGACGCCACGAAACAAAGCATATATAAAGAGTTGGATGGAGTCAATGTAGAATAAACAGTCTTGTGTCTATTTCTATATCTATGATTTCAAATGCAAATGACGCCGTATACATGTGGTATGAAGGGGGGGTATCAATATGTTCGTTGCATGCTATTCGTGTTTAATGATATTTCGGCACCGCCATTTGCGAACTGACAAATGAGGGGCTCACGCTCGCAGCATAAGCAGCATCATCCAGGCCGCGCTGTTCTCGTTCCACCACGACGCTTGTGACCATGTCTAATTGGATGGCCTGGCGTAGCGATTCTTGGCTCGTTGTTCGCCGTGAGTCCTGCAGTTGTTTTCTCCGTGATGGTCCTCCACCTTGGACCCAGATCATGTTACCGAACCGTCTGTTCGAGGGTGTTTGCAGGAATGCAAAGGTATCGAGACCGGTGTCTTGTGCGTCGATCGAGTTGGCGAAGATGATGGTATTTCGCGTCGTGCCAAACAGCAAGCAGTCGAAGAAACCATTGCATGAGATGATGGCTCCAGCGAAGCAGAAGTATCCGACAGGTACGTTGGCGCCAGCCATGGTGGAAATGCGGCCTGCAGCTAGCGGGAGAGTGCAGGCTACATAAATAATAGGATAGAGAAGGAAAGCAGGGTGATAGCTTTGAGGGGCGGATGTGTCGCTGGTGCGGCAACGGCGGCAGCGGAGATGGATGTAGATGGCGACGTAGAGGACGGTAGTGGTGGCAAGACCCATAAAGATGAAGAGGTAATGTGTGAATAAGCGGTGTGATTCGTATGCTTCGTTTACCCAGCACTGCTCCAGTTAGCTTTTACCATCGCAAATATTCGCAAAAGAAGACATACCCATGCGCCGGCTCGCACGAAATACCCTCCCACAGACGCGCCGTAGTTGGTCGTGACAATGGGCAATGCTGATATGAGGTAGACAAAGGTCCACACACAGAAAATGACAATATATAGTACATAATGAGGTGGTCGGTATCCCTTCACGACGGAAAGGTACGTGTGCACAGCAATCGTCGTAATGAACAAGCTGCTGGACAAATCACCAGTAGAGACAAATAGGCCCTGGGCAAAACACGCTTTGGTCTCTACGATGATGCCATTCGCGCGGAGCCATGATCCGTTCAACGCAAAGGCGACCGACTGATGCATGTCCGCCAATAGCAAGTTGTAAATGAGGATCAAGAACTGATTCGGAGGACTACGCGTCCTCTTCTCCTCCTTGACCGTAGTAACGGTAGCGGGGGAGCGCGGCTCGCCTTCTGTGAAGATGCCATCGATGCCCAAAACGAAGTCGTTGGCCTGCTTGGTAGACGCGGGAGGATGTATCTTAGGATCGGGCGGTATATCGACGAGGGTGCTCCGCCGGCGTCGCAGTGGACGGAAATACCATAGCATGAGTTTGAATGTGAGATATAAGAAAAGGCCAGACGTGATGACAAAGGACGCGGACGCTAGGATGGATATGGCGATCAAGCCGGAATGCATCTTTGCAGGCAGAGGCGTGAGCGTCTCATAGTCGTGATCTGGTGTCCAACGCATCTTGAGAGTATTATATTCTGTAACGATCGCATGGCTGGTGATTTGTGACATCAACTTCTCTTTACAACAGAGCAAGCATTCTCCCAAGAACCTAGGTGCCACAGAGTCAAGAGTAAGTCGTAACAGGGACCAGAAGGACAAAAAGCAAAATCTTCCGGAAGCCAAGTCCACTGGGACCCCTCTCCAGCCTTATGTATGGTTGAGATGAGAGATGTCCAGCACGGAAAACGGCCGCTTCGCTTTACTTTCTCCGCTCTTGACTATCAAGAAAAGTTTATTAGGGGGGGGTATCGCGTGAGACTTTCTAAGTCAAGACCTGCATGCTTGTCCCCTGCTCCCAAACCATTGCCCCTCAAAAAGGTTAAACTTGCAGGGACGTGCCCAGCAAACATAACATACCTGTAGCTGAGAAATTAGCTCACAACGGACCTTGCCGGATTGGCTCAAGTCTCCAGCCACGGGGCGTCTTCTAGAATGCTGATCATGCACTAAACTGGCGCGCCATCACAAAAAGCAACCCATTCTGGGGTTCACTCTACGAGAAATAGTGCCAAAGGTAGTGTGCCTGTGTCGCATGTCTCCGGAATCTGCGGTGCATAACCTCCCTTTTCAGATGACCGACTCAGTTTGCAGCTCATTTTAACCGTTGTGCATTTCTAAGCCTCGCTGTCACTCCAGACCCAGTCTCGCTTATTGTTCCTGGTCGAAATGCTGCCAGAGCGGTTTCACTTTTCCAATGGTTCCGTTCCTTTCCCCTCTTCCTGCAGCCCTTGCAGAGAGTCATGGACCCTGTCGCCTGCCCTCTCTGAACTGCCGGTGGCCATACCCAGGTCGGTGGCGTTTTTCTCTTGCATTCGTCCATTGTATTTGATTGAAAAATCGGAGCCTCTCTCGTTCTTCTCTCGGACTTCGGACTTGATTGCCCTGGGCGGCCAGTTTCTTCGAAATGGGAGGATTTTACTCCGTATTGGCGGTCCATGTTCCCACCATGCTGGCGGTTTTCTTTCTCCTACCCATTTGCCCCTAGTAACTCTGGGTCTTCATCTGGTCAATCTACAGAGCTAAGCTTCATGCTCTTGATTAGTTCCGGCCCGATCCCTAGGGGAGTTTGATGACTGATAGAAATGAAAATGGGGTTGCAACGGCGTCGTAATCCACGCACTTTAACCGCTGCTGGCGATTGAATAATCAATAGCTGCCACGGGTTCGTGCGTTCGGTGGATTTGCCCTCCGACGGTGATGATTGTAAACTATTGGCAGGGTCATGATTAACGTAGAGAATTATTTGCGGCTGCAATTATAAAACAATGGTACTTGCAATGTCGAGTTGCCGCAGACTCAGCCGGGAAGGCTTTGTCAATCAAACACACTATTAACCAACTATTAATAGCGGACAGACAATGGTTGACTCGTGGGTTACTTTGCACATTGCCAAAACGGGCTGCCCATCTCACTTGACTGAAGGAGGATGCGGAGTTTGCTGACACCAATTTCAAAGCAGCTTGGAGTTACTCTAACCGACCTACTCCCTGTCGCAGCTTATGGCTTCGCTCCGTCGCATCGCAAGCTGATTGGCTTCTCTAGTGTTGGGGCACCACACCAGATCAGAAGCTTGGCGCCATCTCTATTACCCCGTCGCCGTGTGCTGTGACACCGACTGAACCCTGTGTAGTATCTGCATTGCATGCAGCCCTGCAGACAACGTTGTCGTAGCTGACCACCATCTCAAACTGCATACGCAACCCCGACTTTTTAATTGCAAGGATCAATGATCAATGTCTTGAAGAGAATGCAATGTGGCGCGTTGCTCTCAACGACAATTGCAGGGGCGTTCGTGAATTACAGTAGGTGCCAGACAGAATAATCCTAGTCCAGGGCTGGTTGGTCCGTGATGCTTGGAGTGGATAAGAGCAACCGTCTGTCAAACACATCTCCGTAGATCCCGTGTAGGAGAGACGTCTTGGCTTTTAGAATCAAAAGGTAAAGATCGTTGGATTTGCATTGTGGCTGGTTGTAGATCTTGTATATTGGTGAAGGACACTGGCGCAAAGTCAAGTGCGTTGCTCTATCTGTCGCAGATTATTAGTGTGTTGGGGGCTATGTCAGAAGATCTTCAACAATCAGCCTTCACTGTTCAAAGGCAAGCGCTTCATAATTCTGGGGTGCAAATCGATAGCTTGTCAATTAGCTCCGAGGAGATGCAACTAACGCACAACACAAGCGGCAAGTACCGAAGTCGTTGACACATATAATGGATTCACCCTGGTCACCGCAGTCTGAGCTAAAGTAATAGTCAATGGCCTAACAAATGTATTAATTGTTCCTACCGTAGTTCAATCTGTCGGCTGGTACTGTGCGCAGATATGTTCCAGAATGTAGACAGCGATGCCAGCTTACAATCGACGGATACAGAGCGTGTTAGTGGCTAGGTAGCGACTACCTAATCCATGTGCCTTTTAGCCATCTGTGGGCGGTGGTTAAGCCAGGGGCTTGCTGTAGCAGCCTTGTGTAACGTGCATGTAATACACCATGGATAGCCCCTGGCTACGGGTTGGTCCCTCAAGCCGTCCGCCTCACTCGAATCTCAGATATTTTGGGCCCTGAGCGCAGCATTCAGGTGTGAACTTAAATAAAGTACATCATGTCTACGACCATAAACACTCATAGACAGGGCAAGCTCACTTGCGACGAGGCTATCACCGAGGTATAAGATGTTGTTCAAGGCCGTCATGACATCCATGCATTTCAAGATCTGCTCGTCAACATTTCCCAACAGATGGCTCTACTCATTAAAGCAGCGCGCTATCATCTAAGTATTGCCCAAGGCGACGGAACTTCCATGATGACGAAGATTCGCCAATGGAAAGAGGGCGGCTTCAATGTGTGCATTCCCATGAAAAGTAACATCAAGCATATTCAACGGCAATGTAATTCTTAGAGTCCCTATTCCATGAAATAATGCCCAAAAAAAAGGCATTATATTCAGGGCAGTTGATACGCATTGAAGTAGCCTTGTGCGAAAGGATACATGAAAACTGCGCAGACATCCGCATTCCACGCCTTTACAGCTTTGGGCTTTCTGGTTGCCAAGTAAGATGAGATTGAACCGATGTTATACTTTATTGTGTTCACCAGATAGCAAACTTGTGTTTTACATAGTATAACCATGAATCATCAGTCCCCTTCTATAGGGAATGTTTTCGTAGTAGCTAGAGGCTCTTAATTGCATTTTCAATCGTCCCATGTTCTCGCAATATTTACCAAACTTGAAACAAGTAGACTCACCTCTACAATACATACCTCTAGAGTATATTGGTCTACCTCTAGGTAGAGGACTCGATGAGGGATTCGAGACTGGAGCAAATGACCCTGCCCACCGCACGACACTCGCCCACGGCCTAGCTCGCATCATGCTGTCAGTAGCCCGTGTGCCGCAGCCTAGGATCGGTTCTTTCAGATTTAATGATGACTGCAAAATCACACTAACCGCTTGACCGGCCCTTGCCTCGACGACAGCATAGGAGCGCTGTGCACTTTATCCAGCGGCAGTGCCGAGTTGTGTTCAACCAGCCGGCTTTAACATGCTATGTTGAAAGCCCGATCCAGATGGAAATGCCTGTACCATATATGCCCATTGGGTATATCGCGCTATATGTTGGGCAACAGCTCTCAGAAATCTGGGACATGCACAAGGATGATCCCACTCGTCTTAAAACGCTCTCCCGCAGTATCTCCCGTCTTATACTCTCAGTGGCTCGCATACCCCTGCCGCGGATTGGTTCCTTTCGTTTCAATCATGATTACACCATGAGTTTAACTGCCCGGCCGGCGTTGGCTCCCACAATAACGTGGGAGATTAACGGCGCTTAGAGGATTGTCAAGGATACGTATCGCACATCTGACTCTTTTGTTACAGATATGCTTGATGTACACGATAGCCATTTGGCTCATTTTCGAGACGCAACGGACAGCGATGAGGACTGTCGTGAGCAATTGGCTGCAAGAGTAGTACTCAGAGCGACAGCGCATGACCATATCCTAAAAGAATACCGAAATGAACCATTTCTTGCCTGTATAATCGATATCTACTATGGCAATATTTTCGTGGATAAGGACTGGAATATTGCATGATTGATTGATCTAGAATGGCTCTGTGCCATGCCGCCCGAGTCATTGTCAGTACCATTCTGATTAAGCGGCGCCGCCGTTGACGATATCAAGAGAGACAACTTTGAGAAGTTCGATGCTGTACGTGGAGAATTTATCCATGCATGTGAGCTGAAGCAGTCGAGGCTGGATGTTGCACTTTCATGGCCGCTGAAAGACATACAAAATGAGACATGGGAATCAAAAACTGCTTGGTTCTGGTCGTGCCTCGGGTTGGTTGATGCTGCCGTCTATCTGGTTGAAGCCCATCTCTATCCTCCATCAGCAGGGAAACTGCCTGGTATCGCCACCCCTTCGTCCAACATCTGGCGCAAACGACTCGGCTCATGTAGTAGCAAACGAGGTAGCTGAGTATGAGAATTACAAGGCTGACCTTCGATGCCTGTTTGAGTGAGTAGGCTAAATCAGGCAGTATCTGCCTTTTTCCAATTAGACGTAATCACACGTCAATGTGGCTGGTTCACCGCATGCTGTTCCCATGCAACACTTCAGCGTGAAATATGTAGCGTATTGTATTTACACTTTATAACTGTATTTCAAATCTGTTACTTCAGCCTGGCGTATAGACCGAATCCTCTCCCCAAGGCCCGACACCCGGTCCCTTGAGCAGCTTTCCGCCCTTCCACACCCATTTAATGTTCTCCTGGTTCTGCAACACCTTGACATCTTCTGCAGGATTCGCCAACAATCCCAATAGATCGGCCTCGTACCCAGGTATAATCTGCCCCGTTAATGGTGCTTGCCCCTTGACAGTCCGTGGCGCATCCGCCGTAGCAGCTTTGATGGCTTGGAGATTTGTCATGCCAGCTTCAACAGCAAGCTCTAATTCCAGTGCCATATCTGCGCCGGGTGATGTATCTGATCCCAAGGCAATAGTGACGCCATTCTCAATGGCAAGCTTGTAGGCGTTCAGGTGGTTGCCGTTTACAAGCTGCACCTTGTCCCAGATTGGCTTGGGGAGACCTTCGCCTCCGCTGTCGATCAACGCCTTGACAATCGTCCGCGTAGCCACAAAGATTACGCCCTTCTCCTTGATGAGGTCGATGCATTCTTGGTCAGCAAAGGTGACGTGTTCGACGGAAGTGACTCCAGCATTGACGGCAGCGAGAATACCAGCCTTGCCATGTACGTGAGCGGCGACCGGACGCTCCATGCGAGTAGCTTCGCGAACCATTACATCGAGTTCTTCGGGACTGAATTGGGCGTGGAGTGGGTTGTCGTCACGGGATAAGACGCCTCCAGAGGCTGCAATCTTGATACACTTTGCTCCTCGACGAATTTGCAGGCGCACTGCTCTGCGGCACTCGTCCAAACCATCGACGATGCAGCCCATTTGAACACCATAACCGTGTCCGGCAGCAATGTTACTGATGCCAAAGTTGAGCAGCACATCACCAGCAGGCAGTGCGAATTCATCGCCGTGGCCTGCCGTCTGGCTCAGGATCGCACCAGCACTGTAGACATTAGGGCCAACGATGCTGCCGTCTTCAATGGCCTTTGCAATCTCGCATCCGAAGCCGCCACAATCCCTCATGGATGTATATCCACGCTGGATGGCCTCCCAGCACCCTCTGGTCAGACGAGCAGCATTGGGAACGGGATGCTCCTCCATGAGCCTCAGCACGGCAGTACCATCCTCCAGTGCGTTCGGGTTAGGTCCAAAGAAGTGAGCGTGGCAGTCCCAGAGCCCGGGCATTAGGACCGGTACATGCTGTTTCTGGTGAGGCTGGGATGTGTACTTGTCCGGAAGGTCGGCGATGGGACCGACCCAGAGGATGAGCTTGCCCTCGACGACGACGGCAGCATCGGGTTGAGGGTCACCATCGCCAGGAATAAGTGTATCGGTAGTAACAATGCGGCAGGTTATGTTCCTAGCAGTGGATGCGTTGGATGCAGTCTTGACGGGTACGCCCATGCACACGCCACCAGCGACTACGGCACGCAGCTTTGTGGTTGGCTGGATTGGCTGAACATGTTGCTCTGGGGCAGGTGAGACTGTCTCTTGAGAATGGATGGGTAGCTTGCGTCGAGTCATTGTCAGAGATGATTGAGGATTTGTGTTTTGAAGCGAAGGATGAATGGTGTGACAAAGAGTGAAGAGGGTGGTTGGTGAAGTTGGTTCAGTACAGGTAAGCAAGCACAGGTCCGCTTCTCTACAACAATCGTCGGCTACGGTACCAGCACAAGGCTATGACAGCATTCGCAATTACGTAGCATTATATTTAATTATGTAATTGTGCTGCAGTGTGTGTTTGGACTGAAGTTTAGAAACTGCACATCAATCGGCTCTGGTGAGTTGATATCACGGTTGTGCTCCGGAGCGTTGATGCTGAGGAGGTTCATCATGGTACAGCGCATGTCCGCCATGGCAAAGGTCGAGCGTTACATGGCAGCGTTGACGGGTCGGGCGGCTCACGGACCGATCTCAGTGACGACGTGATATAGTATGTGAAAAAGATAATAATAAAAAGGATTTTGCACTGTTGCTAAATATAACTGGAATTGTTTCGAGTTCGGTCAGTGCAAAAGACAGGGAAAGAGGCCCCTGTTGAGCAAGCAAGAGGAGAGACACGCAGCCAAGTTGTATTTCATTTCGGTGAGACACAGGCTTGCGCTCGGCCGTTTGTGTTTTTGGACCACAATAGGCAGAATAACTAATTATTACAGGACCTGCTAACTCGAGTCCAGCCTGTTTGTTTGTGGCGTGCACCCGGTTTAGTTGTGCTGACCCCTGGCCATAGCCACGTGTGAAAAGACGCCACTGGGGGGGAGGGACGCAACGGAGGGGGCTCCATTTTGGTGCCAATCTTGAAAGTTGATTAGTGAATTTGGGCCGTACAGCAAGGCGTCATGGATTGGTTAGCGGGTGAAACTATTTGAGAGGAGAGAAGTGGCTTGCTGATATATTGGGCCGCTACGGGGGAGTCGAGACGGGCAGCAGGTAACGAGGCAACGAGGCAATCAACGCTATGGATGTGTTGTACGGCAAAGTATGAGGATTCAGCCAGCGCATCCCAGAGTCGGAGCTGAAGCGTCGGGGCCGCATTCACCGCTCCAGTGCCAACATCGGCCCAGACTGGACGGACCTGGCTCTTGGTATTCGGGTTGGAGGTATTCAAGTCTGCTCGGTCACAGCAGAGTCTCTCCAAGCAAGGGCAAGATATTTGTCAGGAGTGCAGGATGCCAATGCGTTGCAATCGCGCTCGAGAGACTAGCACAGGAGAACATACAGTAGAAGCAAAAAGGAAAAGGGCTCGCTGTCCTCGGCACCTGTGCGTGGCGTCGCGAGTGACAGGGAACAAGCCCCCTCCGCTGATCGCAGTTGAGTGCTGTTGTACTGTACTCTCTCACTGTACAGACATGGTATGTCGCGCTAGACTAGACTCGAAGCGTGGCATGGGTAGCGGTTAGCATTCACCTGGGCGACGAGACGGTGATGCTTGTGCATTCGTTTGATTCAAGGTACTGTGGCATGAAACATAAGTGGCAATAATGTTTGACTGAAGTAGTTGGAAATACCATGACTCTATATGTTGTTTGGTAGGGGAAAATAACACGCATAAAGTGGCTGGACATGGGAATTTGTCGCATGTACCCTACCTTGGCTGTATGTACAGTATTGTATGGAGCAGCGTAGTGGTGTGGGTGATGGTGGTGGGCGCTGATTGACGCTGACGACTGTTGAGTTTGCATTCAGGCAATTAATTCCAGACCGGGGCAAACAAAAGAGAGAGAAAAACAGTCCTGGCACCAGAATTGCTTCAGCAAGGGGATGTTTTTAGACAGCAAAAAATGAAGAAGAAGAAGAAGAGAAAAAAATTGGTGAGCCTCCACACAAGGGCACATACTGTATGCAGACAGTGCAGTACCGCCAGACTGGCACAACGCCCAGAGAAGCCCAAGAGAGTAAGGCGCTTTAGTGGTGCGATGAGATGCGAGGCGGAGCGCGCGTGGCCAGCCCCCTGCTTGAACGTGCTGGATGGAGCCCACTGTGAGACTGTCCGGTGGACTCTCACGCTGCGCTGCGTGCTGGTGTGGCCCAAACGGCTGTCGCCTCTCCACTCTGCTCGTTTGATGTTGCTTAGCTCCCCCTAGCTTGGCCCAGCTGGTACCCAATTGCATGCCTGCCCTACTGCTGTAACTGGGTGAACACTCCCCCCACCAGGCACGGCCAAGGTCTGCCGGTAGGTACCTACAGTGCAGTCCATGGCGTATTGCCTTGCACTTCCAGGGCCGAAACACTTTGTTCTGCCTGGTCTCGTCCTCCTTCCCTTCTTCTTCCTCTCTCACTCCCTCCATCCTCTCTGCCTCACCATTCCCTCACCCGCCGTTTCTCTTCCACCGACAGTCGCATCATCGACGCAATTCCGAGCCGCCTTGTCGTCGCCCCAACAATTAACCCAAATACCGACCGCCGTCCCTGCCCCAGACCTCCACCAAACGGGCCAAGTCTCATCACGATTCAACCAAATTAACCTCTGCCCGTTTTCCGCGACCACCAGTACCATCCATCGCCAAAACTACCCCTTGTCGCTCTGGACCCGTCTCTTCATTCACCTTGTCGTCACTTCTCCTCTTTTGTGGTCTACCGTCGCTCTCGTCTTCACCTCGTCTTCATCCTATTCTTGGTCATCCTCTGTTCGGCAAATATGCCCGCTTCTCTCGAGTCGTCTCGCCCCATCATGGCCCCATCGGTACGTGCACTCTCTACTGCAAGTTTTTCCTTTCCACATGTTACAGTCACTCCCGGATCTGCCAAATAATAAACCTAAATCCTCCCATCACCCCGTCTCCATCCAGTCTCCATTCTTATTCTACCCTCTCCCACTCGCTCTCTCACACTCTCTTCAACTCTGTTTCACCTCATCACTCTCCTTCTCTGGCTTCCCCATACGCTCGCTCGCCATACCCTCCCCTCATCTACAGACAACAACCTCCTTGTCTGCTCACATCAACTCGTTCCTCGTTTCGTCTCGTCTCCAATTGCGTTTCTTCATATACCATCCTACTCCCCCCAACATAACCTTCGCATACCACAACAATGACTACCTCTACTGTCAAGCAATCCACTAACGTCACCTCCGACGCTCAGCCCCGCACATCTGTCCGCTACAGCACATACAGCAATGCCGCCTCTATTCAGACCAACGACTCTGCCCACGCTGAGATTCGAGACATTGCGACTGGTCTGGACCGCATGGAGAACAAGGCTCTCTCCTCTCAGCGCGTAATGCTCACCGAAGAGAAGACGGACAACCTACGAAAGCTTGCCCTTGGTGCTAAGCTTGACCGCGCCTTGGGACGCCGCATGACTGGCCAAGATGCCGTGATGCGACCACGAAAGAAGCCCGTCGTCTCCGAGAAGCAGCAACTGGTTGAGAAGGTCGCCTAAATGCAAAATACACCTGGCCAAATACCACATGCCGTTCAGATGCATTCGCAATGAGGAACGATGCGCCAAAGCAAATCACGCTTCCTCGGCCGACGACTCTTTTTACACAGCATTTTAATTACGATGACGACACTTGTTTTCATTTTCAGTATCATCCTACAACACTTGGGTGAAATTATTTTCTTGCCCTCCATTGGTAATGCAATCGTTGTTCCTACGGACAAAATACGGTACCGCAACGTGGGAGCTCCGAGCGCAGCCTCTTTTTAGAATGATGGAAACCACACGAATGGGCGGCTACTCTTACTATCGGGGTACCTTACTGGCTAACCGCGAGGATTATTGGTCAAACACTTTTACTTTTGTTTATGTATAGGATAGGAATGTTCCGTTTGGCGTTTTTCTTTTGTTGCTTTTGTTGCCTTATTAGCTTACGATACATCTCATGGTCTGATCTTTGAATATTACTGGTACATCCCACTTGCGTGCGTGGCCCGACTGTCGGCCCTCCCTACTGCGTATCTCCTGTCGTCGACCCATGCATCCTTAGCAGATTACATTTGTAAAATTCTAGCAGTGCAGTCTTTGCAATACACGCTCTCATTCGAGGAGGTGTGGGCTGCTGCTGCTTTTGGCACTGCCGCTAGCCTCGCCGCGATCCGATCGTCAGGGCAGCATTTCTAGCCACTCGCCATGGGCCTAGTTTCCAAGAAAAAGCAAATAACGACCACCGTGACCAGATGCAGCGACTAACATGAAACTCGAAGTAATTTTACTTAATCATCCAGGGACTAGCTCATCAGTCAGCACATCCCAACAAGAAATTATATTTTCTTTTTCCATCCCACTTACGTCCTTTCGAAACAAGCCATCATTTCATTATCCTTGGATCCTTGGCTCTTGTGACTATTAGGTGGCTGCGTGCTAAGATTCAATAGCGTTGATTGAATTGTGACTTTTCAGGCGTCACAGTCACAGTCAAAGTCAAAGTCTAGACCTTGTGCTCTTGTCTCTAGTGATTCCGAAACAAATGACTGATGAGATAAAACTGCTGTGATGGAAAGGAAAATGTAACATGTTATTTTCGTCAAGTACAAGCAATTCTATGGACCATTAATGCAACAAACCAAAAAAAAAAAAAAAAAAAAAAAAAAAAAAAAAAAAAAACCGACGCAGAGAAATCAACCCAAAAAGAAGCCCTATACGGGCATGCTAGTCTTGTCCTTTTCAATTCTCGCATCAATCTCCTTGAGCAACGAGACCAACTCGCCCTCTTCGCCCTCAACCTCAAGTCCCTTCTTAACCCAATCTCTCGCCTCGTCCAGGCGTCCCATCTCAGCAAGACAGCGTCCCCTTCTCCACCAACCCTTGGGGTTTCCTACTCGCCTCGCCTCAACGCTAGCTTCGGCATCCACTGCACCTTGTGGCCAGTTCTGCACAGCCATGTGCGCCTGCGCGCGGTTCGCAAACAGTCCCGAAACTTCCTCCCTGACTAGCGCAGAGGGCTCCCACAGCGGACGCTCCAGCGCCGTCTCAATGCCAGAGCTGTACAGCTTGACGGCTTCGAGGTACTTTTGCTTGCGGTATTGGTCGTTACCTTGGTCGCGGAGCTTGGACACGTTGGCTGTGCGCTTGGGGTTGACGGGGATGGGGGGTGGAGGGACGCCGCCGGGGGTTTCGAGGGCTAGCAGAGAGCGGTGCAGGGTGTTGAGTTGGTCGAGCTCGGCGGCGAGGGCGCGAGACGTGCGAGTCGATTGGATGGCTTTGGATTGGGGGTCCATCCGGATGGGGAGGAGGTCGAAGTGCTCGAGGTCGGACATGGTGAGGTCCAGTGTAGGTTTCTTTTTGGTTTTTCTTTTTGTAGTTGTATTTTGCGTTGGTGCGTTGTATTAGGTGTGGTTTTGGGTTAGAATTGGTCAGTGCTGTGAGTGAAGCGCTGTAATTACAGGTGAGTATGGTTGTGTAGATGTTGATAGGTGTTGCGACATGCTGTAAGAGGACACCTACCTTAGTCTGGGGACTATCTTATCGCCACGTGATGCCACATCTACCCTGCACATTTACTGTGAAGATGTCGTGAGTTTTCAGACGAATTGACAAGTGTGAAAAATTGTACCAAAAATTCCAATGACTCTTTATTTCATTTGTAACTTAATACATTGCAAATTGATATAATCATGGTCGCGGTTGTGGTGCTTGTACGCAGTGTGTTTCTGGCAGACATAAATCTTTGAATTCCAAAATAGGCGGGTACCGCGATAATTACATTCACAGCGGTTACGGCGGTGGGAATACCAGCGATTTAACACGAGCGTCATACATCAAGGACTAAAAGTGAAGTCCATACACTTCAAAACATTTAAACAGCGCACAGCAGAACTTGGACATGAAAACTGTTACTTTATTTTAATTCCTTTTGAGCCAAGCATGGACGTCTTCCAACAATGAACAAAAGGTTTCATGAATGCACATAGAGAATAAACTCGTCCAGCCCGACTCTCCCTTTCTACCCTTGCTTATCATCCTCTTCCGACCAAAAACGAAAAATACCCATCGCCGTCTTTTTGGCTTTGCATGCTTCATACCCCTTCTTCAGAGGATAGAGACGCAAGACAAAAAAGTTGTTTAAATCTTTCCCTCCCTGTTGAACCAATCTCCCGCTCCCCAAAATCTAATTTGAAATGCACGAGAGCAATGGACAAATGCGAAAAGTTTTTGAGTTGACCCAGACATAACAACATTGCATTTTTCTCTTCTTCTCTGCCTGTATGTTTCCTCCAACCTCAATTATTCTTGTGTACATGTGGAATGTCGTCCAAGAAATCGTCATTTATCGTCGGGGTAAACTCTCAAGCGAGAAAGAGAGAGTGTAAACGCATGGAAAGCTTAGTAGCCGTAGGCGGCGAGGGCCTTCGTCGTCGCGCTCTTGCCGGCGGCGCTCTTCTTGGCATCGGACAGTTGGCGGGCGGCAACCTTCTTGCGCTCGTAGTAAGCGGCGCCCTTGGCCTTTCGTCTCTCCTCCAGGCGGGCAACAACATCCTGGTACTTCCAGCCAACCTCGTGGCTCAGACGGCCGACAGTGCAGTACTTGCGGCCGGGCTGCAGACGAAGAACGCGGAGGGCCTGGGGAACGACCATCTTCTTCTTCTTGTCGTAAGGGGGAGGGACACCCTCGAAGACCTTGAGACGCTCAAGGGCGGCGGCACCACGGGCAGTCTTGTGGGGAATCATGCCACGGACGGCCTTGTAGAAGATTCTGGAGGGAGCACGGAAGTGGAAGGGACCTATGGCGTGTTAATTGACTCGGAAACAAATCGAAAAGATGTTTAGAATGTGTCGACTTACCACCACGGGTAGGGTTGAAACGGGTGGCCTTGCGGAGGTAGGCGTGGTACTTGACTATGCGACTTGTTAGAACAGTCTGTTTCGTCGGCGTGTTTGATTCAGATGCTTGGTATAGACGTACGCTTAGCGCGGAAGAACTCGCCAGAGATGTTGAGAGCCTCAGCGCGGACAACGACGATCTTCTGACCCTCGAGGAGCTGCTTGGCGACAACACTGGCCAGACGGCCGAGCAAGTGGCCCTTGCCATCGATAACGACCTATTAACGAACCACAGTCAGTATTCCATCTCTTTGGTGCGTCCCATGTAACGCTGTGCCTAGTGAATGCCACGACCTAGAGTCTTAACCATGCCCGAGATCGAATTGGAAATATACCATGCCACCATGACCGTTGAATCCCAAGCGGGACAACGTTGAGACGTCGTTCTCCTGCGATCTCGACGACGCCATCCCTTGCGCATGTGTATTCCAATCCGATCCCAAGCACAATCAAATCCCCTTGCGTCGTGGGTTTGCAAACACCAGAGCCCAGGTCCCAGGGCAGAAAAGTTGAGGCAAGGCGGGTGCTACTCACAACCGACTCGAACGACGACATCGTAAACCGTTGAAAGTTCTAGTTGGTAGAAAAAGAAAAATAGACGACGCTGTAAACAAGACAAATTCTCCGTCCGAGCTGCGGTGAGAATCTGATTCCTGTGTTGCTGTGGGTTAGTCGTCCCTGGGGCGGATGTGCCTTTGGTGAAATTGGTCGCGATGGTGGATTGCTGGCAGAGAAAATCACTGTCTGGCGGGCGTGGAAGGGCTTTGGGTGTGCTCAACCACCGAATCGGCTAGTCTGGCCACAGAAATGGCAAGCGAACAGGGCTCACTTTCTGAGTGTCTTTAGGGCATAAAGACCTACTCCATAGAGAGTAGCGGCCGAATTTTTCCCGGACATGGCCGTCTACGCACGTGAAATTATGTCAGCAGCCACCCCACCGTGGATTTACGGGCGGAATTATGGGAGCAATTTGATCACTGAATTTAATTTGGTCTCTAGTGTAAGTGGCCGTCACCCATTCCGCTCGCTGTTCGAGTCATTGGCAAATGTGAGAAAATGCTGCATACAGAATCATCATCTCTGTGCAATATAACTGTTTACCTAGTCTAACATGCTGTCTGTCTCTATCATTAATGCCAAAAATGGTACAACCAAGTCAAACCCTCAAATATCTAATCGAATTGATCATCTTCGCAGTTGCGCATATGACAAAATGAACCAATCCTGTATACAATGCTTGAAATAATAGCCACAGCTTGTCGCAAAAGGGGAGACAAAGATAAATAAAATAATAATTTCCGAAATAAATTGTGCATCCTCACGACGCTCGTTTCGTCAGTCTCTGATGTTCTGGTAACCGTGCTTCCTCTACGAAGCCTTGGCGGCGTCAAGTTGCTTCAAGATATCCTGGACGTCTCTGACTAGTGCCTTTCTCTTGTTTCGAATCTCAGGATTGCCCTCTGTCTCAACTCCATCCGTCTTGAGAATGATATGCTGCAACAGTGTCTCTGACAGCTTGCGATGCTCATCCTCGCGCTTCTTGGGGTCCGAGGGTGGTGACTCGATAAAGCTCTTGCACATGGGAAGGTATGTGTCTGTAAATTCGCGGTACAGGTCGGCCAATTTCTTCATAGAAGCATTGCCGACAGGCGCAGCCGAAGAGTTGGGATATTCGGGGTTAGAGGCGCTCTCACGGGTACTGCTAGTAGAGTCATCGCCATTTCCACCTCGGCCAGACTTCTTGCCACTACGCTTCTTCTTGCGACGACGAGTCTTGTGATCTTCACGCTCACCCTCACGATCAGAGCCGCTCACGGCAGTGTCGCCTTCGGGAACGACGGCCATCAGCTCGCTGTTGTTCTTGACCTCGTAGTCGGCAACAGGAGCCAAGGCGTCCTTGAGCTGCCTCCCGCGGTACAGTAGCTTTATGTGCTCGGTCCTTCGGTCCGACAGGCCCATCATCAATCCGATTCGTTTTCTCACATCAGATACCTGTAGCTTTCTGTCGGAAATTGAATAAGGAGGGAAATGCGCCGGATATGTGACACCCTTATTCTTGATGAGCAAAATATCATCTTGTGACTCGGGCACTCGGGAAGGAGATCTGCGGTAGGGACGCTCGCCGGATGTGCCAAGGCGAGAATCAGCAAGATCTTGTGAAGTAATATAGCTGTAGTCGGCTTCTGTGACGTTGGGGACGCCTCCCGACATGGAGCTGTATGGAGAGCTCGCCTCGCGATTGAGCGACCAGCCGTATCTCGACATGGTAATGGGTACAGCGAGGAGGGCGGCGATGCTACCGTATACGACGCTCGGGGGTATGCCGAGAGTTTCGGATATGTACTCGTTTGACTCCTGGAAGACGTTGGACAGGTTGATGAATGTGCCGTTGATGTAGGAAGTGAGGTTCTGCAGGGCTCCAGAGGATGCCACGGCAGCCCGACCGGAATCCACTTTGTCGACAACGGCGGAAGGTGACCTAGGACAGGGCACCTTTCTCGTGTAGTATGTTGATTAGAGGTCGGTCTCGATGTATGGGAGAAGGAGGTTGAGATGGGTTGAATGTAGCGACTGTCGGCGTTGCGCGAAGCAAACGGCTCTGAAAAGAAGGGAGCGTGAGAGAGGGTGAAAGCGGCGGCGGATGCGCTTTTGGGTACAAACGAGGCGCGCGCGTAGGACCAAGAGGCTCAGAAAGGAGAGGCTTGACACAGAACAAAATAAGAGTGAGGCGACTGCGCTGGAAAAATGGGCTGACAAGGTGGCCAAACACGACGGACAGATCTGAGGTGCGACACGTTGTCTAGAGTACAACAGTGGCGTGGTTGTTTGGGGCGGAAATTTAGGGGACGTGGCGCATTATTGGCTGGAGCAGCCAAGGCGTCGCTTGTACGACTGATGGAGAATTGAAGTACACATTTCTTGTTGGATGCTGCTGCTTGTAGCACAGAGAGACGTTATTCAAGATAATATCCTTGTGGCATTAACTTCAACCCAATCATGATGGATATCGTGTTGTTCTACTGGCACATCTATATGACAGTGGCAATTCTGCCCCCTTGCTGTATGAGGCATTCTAGGTATTAGCTGTAACGAAAATAAAAGATATTCTTCCCCTGTTGTTAAGATTTAATCAGAAACAAAAAGTGCATCACTGTCTGATCGCATTTCTAACATTAATAATGAATTGCATTCGTCTCTGTTGACGTTTGTGTATATAATCACCATTACAAAGCATCTGTCTCGGACCATCGTCGATGTGCACCATTACAGGGCAATCAATGCTGAAAGTCTCTGCCAAACCCGATGGAGGACCCTGTAATCGGCCACTACAGTGGACCTCCGCGCTGGCTGGTCCGTGGCATTGAGCAGCCACTCACAGCGCATTATTCGGTGTGGAATCAATGGAATCAGGTCTCTGTCGCCGCTTGCCGACCCCGGTAAGAATATGTCTCGCTATTGCATCATCAACCAGCACCAAATTCCAGCACGGAGTCCACTGTAAATCTCCGGATCCAACCGCCCCAAATGACCACTAATAATGGCACAGCAACTGAACGAATGGAATCGGGGCCTGTAAAAACGAAGCTCCGTCCTTAAACAATGCCCACCGAGCGCTGTAGTGCTGTCACCATTCTGCCGCATTCTATCCTCATCGCCACCCACCCCGCCATCTCTGACGTTACCATCCTTTTTCCGAATAGCCTGCCTACATTCGCGATCCATCTCCGTACATAAAAGCCCAGATCCCACTACTTCGCTCTTGCGCTATCCCCCCTTCGTCCCCATACTCTATGAATTTCTTCAGATCCTTCTTTTCATCCGCAAAAAGCATAAGCAATCCAATGGCTACTCAAAAGGTCCAGAAGCTCATTGACGAGAACGCCGTCAGTATGTAACGCGGACTGCAAAAAACTTCTCAAATGATCGCCGCTAACCTAATCCATAGTGGTCTTCTCCAAGTCATACTGCCCATACTGCCGTGCCACCAAGCAGCTCCTTGACAAGTCTGGTGCTGTCTACAAGGCCATCGAGCTTGACAATGAATGTACGTTATCACAATTACTCCTACATGTGTATCGTCGGCGCACCATATGCGCCATGATGCGTATGACTCGCCGCATATCCGGAACACAGCAGCTAACATACTCATAGCCGACGGAAGCGACTTGCAAAACTCCCTGGAGCAAATCAGTGGCCAGCGCACCGTACCCAACGTCTACATCAAGCAGAAGCACATTGGCGGCAACTCGGACGTCCAGAGCCTCGCCAGCGGCGGCAAGCTGACCAACCTGTTGAAGGAGTCTGGCGCATTGGCGTAAGAACATCCCATAGAAGCAAATATGAAAGACCAATTATAGATCTGTTTCTACAAAAACATCACATTGCTTTGTCCGGTGACCTTGAACTTGGCTGATTTATTTTGTCAGTGCTAGACTGTGAATACTGTGCAGTTTGACGGGCTAAATATGACCTATGACACCTTCATAGAAGAATGCGAAACTCGAATGCTTTGATACAGAGTGGTCTTTTTGTTTTTAATAAAACAGTGACAGTCGCTGTCTAATGTACATTGCTTGTATGCTCAATCCACCTATGCGACATGTAAAATTACAACACTTGCGTGGCCACAGTTCCAACTGGCCGCTCCACAAACTCCATGACTCCTTCAATAATGTTCTGTCTGGCGGGCTCAGACGCCACGGAGCTACCGGCGAGGTAGTTCAGCCACAGAAGTCTAGATATTCTCTCATCGGTAACCGTTCCAATGATGTCTCGCTTTGGTTTCTGTCCCTCGCCATCGCTGTGGGTAATGCGCAGAGTGCCGCGTGAGTCACGGCACAGTAGCATCTCCTGTTTCTTGGGCATCTTGCCGCGGTTGAAGATGGCCTTGAAGTCCTTCATAGCCTCGCCAAACGCCTCGTCGTTGTAAGCCTTGTCTCGCTGCGATCGGCCGGTAATAGCGCGGACGAATCCGTCACGCAAGTGGTGGAAGTCGGTATCGCGGACAGGGCTAATCCGCATAATACTCCGGCAGCCCGCATTTTGGAGGATTGCGTCCCAGGTCTCTTCGCCCTCCTTGGGGTCACGCAAACTCTTTCGCAGCTCATCTTTTTCAGAAGGAATTAGCGTCGTCGCGACGGGATTGACCTTCTTCACGAGATAGTGCTGAAGTTTGGCAACATCTTGGGTCGCGACGTAGAGGCCAACCAAGTAAACTTGAATTCCGAGGAAAGTGACGGTTCTCATGCCCAAGCCAACAAGGGTGTACTCAGTGCCTGTTGATCGGTCGATAGAAGCTGTAATGGAGCCTACAGGCTCGCGCTGATCCGAGGGCAAGTCGACGTCAATTGTGCGCGGGAACGACTTGATGGTGCCGTTTCCGGTGGGAACAATTTCATTGCCGAATTCATCATGCACGACAACCTTGCGCCGCTCTCCAGCTTCGGTTCGGAACGTCTCGGTAGGGATCGGGGGAGCGTCGCACTTGACTCCGAGAGCTTCATTTTCGCTCTGCTTGTCAATGGCTTGCTTCAGCTTCCAGGAGGTATAAACGAAGGATACAATGCCGGCAATGGCTCCAGCTGTCAAGAAGGCGGTCCTGTTTTTCTCGTAGTCTGAGCGTTGGTTGCTGAGGCGGCCGAGGTCGAGATCGTTGATGGAGCGCGTGTTAGCCTTTTTGGCGGAGAAGAGAGTGCGACGAGCTGCCATGGAGCTGTGGAGGGGGCAACGCTGGCCAGCCCTCAGGAGTGGCCGCATATTTACGGCACGATTCATGGCGAAGGTGATTGATTCGTTGCTCGCGAATCAAGTAATTATTGATGAACGAGCCGTTGGATGGCAGGCATTGAAAAGTCTCCAGTAATTGATAGACTGGACCTGGGAAGTCTGCAGTAGCTTTCACGTGACGTGACATCATCTTGGACAGCCCCAAAGACCCTTATGGCACATCTTCAAGGTGTTGATACTATATAAATACCATTCTTTTGTTGTAAAAAAGGAATTAAAAAAGAAAAGAAAAATAAAGAAGAGAGATGTGAAATGAATATGTGCTCGTTTCCAAGAGAGGAATTGTTTTCACCACGGCCCAGTCTATTATGCACCTGACGACGATGTGCAGCACGGCGGGGGAACGGGGGGACGACAGGACAGGGTCACATTCCGCTGTCATCCAGTCGGATGTAATGTTTGGCCTTGAACATTAATAACTTGATAATCAATGAATCCCAGGTGTGTCATTCAATGGATTAGGATATAAAAGCCGTTGGGTATTTTTTGCACGGATATCTGCTTATTGTTTAGCCTTTTTACCAGAGGTAGCTGTCGTAGTAGCAGTAGATGCCACAGACTAGATGCCGACAACATCACTACGACTTAAGCGTCTAGTATGTACTTAATTGCCGTCGGACAAAATCTCAGTGGCTTGAACGCCAGTACCCCTCTGGATGAAAAGGCTTGATCTTACTGGCGGCATATTTCCTGTCCATGCCCATGTCTCTGTCGTCCGCCTAATAAAAAAACGCAGGGTTGGGGGCGATGACTGTTACCGTACTTTGTAGTGTACAGCCTTAATGGCTGCCCCCCAGCCACAATAACAGCAGGGCGACAGCGCTATCTGGAGTGCATTTGTCGCTAGAAATGAAGGTCAAGTCCACTAAATTAGCACTAAAAGTCCGCTGGCCACCCCGCACAAGCTCAACCCCACGCTGGACAAGCCCCAAGTGGAGAAGGTCCCACGGCCAACCCCCGACGACGCAGCCCAGTCTGTATGCGATCCAATGGCTGTCCAGCGTTATACCTCGTCGGACCTACGAGCTTTTTCTACGTCTATCAACCACGCAATGCCAATGCTGGAGCAAGCAGGAAATGGCTCTGACATGGTCCCGGACAATGAGATATTTTTGGTCTGCTAGAGGTGTCTCTCCAAGCCCATGTCAAGTCTGGGAGGAGACCGAGACACGGCTTAACAATACACGAAGCACCCGCTGATCGACTTGTGGTAAATTGTTGCTGGTGTCCCCGGCCAAGCGTGGGGTTGTCGACGAGCTAACGTGCAGTAGACCTTGCTGCAACCTCAAGGTTTTCACCGTTTGTCGGTGCAACTCAAAGCTATTTCGCCGATCCGGCTGTCTTGAATTTTTTGTGTTTTAGCTCTGCTAAACCCAGTCCAACTGCTGTGTCTATAAAACCCCGCCTACTTCCCCAAGTCCCTTCTCTCGTGACGTTGGTGAAGCTCTATCCAACCTCCTTGGTCAACACATCCATACACCATGTTGAACCCTGTCACCCCTCAAAGGGTGCTCAGAACCTTAAGCGTAGCTTCCGCACTGGTAGCTTCAGTCCTTGCTGCTGACCAAACCAATGGAGGTGCGCATTGGCCTTGCTGAAAGTTACCTGCTCAAAGAAACTCAGCTAACACTTTCCATCTAGCAACTGGCATTTCCGTCGGCGACGGCCCCAATGGCACAAGCTTTGCGCTAAACGGAGACAACGTCTCTTATCGTTTCCGAGTCGACGACGAAACCGGTGACCTCTTGGGAGACCACTTTGGTGGTCCTGCCCCAGAAGATGGCATCATGGACTACATCAGTCTTATTCAAGGCTGGGTTGACCTCATTGGCCGCCAGCGACGCGAATTTCCCGACCAGGGCCGTGGTGATTTCCGTACTCCTGCTGTGCAGATTCGTCAGTCTTCAGGCACCACCGTCAGCGACTTCCGCTATGTATCCCACAAGGTTGCCAAGGGCAAGCCTGCGCTCAAGGGCCTTCCCTCAACTTTCGGCAATGATGGTGATGTTTCCACCTTGACCGTCCACATGAACGACAATGTCAGCTCGGTGGATGCTGACCTCTCTTACTCCATCTTCCCCAAATATAATGCCATTGTACGAAGTGTGAGCATTACCAACAAGGGCAAGGGTAACATCACTATCGACAAGCTCGCTAGTATGAGTGTTGACCTGCCCTATGGAGACTACGACATGATCGAGCTCAAAGGTGACTGGTACAGAGAAGGCATGCGAGTCCGTCGCAAGGTTGACTACGGCACTCAGGGCTTTAGCAGTTCTACTGGCTACTCCTCTCACCTTCACAACCCCTTCCTTGCTCTCGTCTCTTCTACAGCTACCGAGTCCCACGGCGAGGCTTGGGGGTTCTCTCTGGTTTACACTGGGTCTTTTGCTGTTGAGGTTGAGAGAGGCTCCCAAGGCACTACTCGTGCACTTCTTGGTGTCAACCCTTCTCAATTTTCCTGGCCATTGGGTCCCGGAGAGACCTTCACTACTCCGGAAGTTGTCTCTGTCTACTCCAATGCTGGTGTAGGCGACATGTCTCGCAAGTTCCACAGATTGTATCGCAACCACCTCATGAAGAGCAAGTATGCTACACAGACTCGACCTCCTCTGCTCAACAGCTGGGAGGGTCTCTACTTCGACTACAACGAGACCACCATCTACAAGCTGGCCAAGGAAACCGCCAAGCTTGGTGTCAAGCTCTTTGTTCTCGACGATGGCTGGTTTGGTAACAAGCACCCCCGTGTTAGCGACAACGCTGGTCTTGGCGACTGGGAACCCAACCAGAAGCGCTTCCCGTCCGGTTTCTCCAACTTGGTTCGCAACATTACTCAGCTCAAGACTGGCAATTCCTCAGATGATCTTAAGTTTGGTCTCTGGTTCGAGCCCGAAATGGTCAACCCCAATTCGTCCCTGTATGAGAAACACCCGGAATGGGCCATGCATTCCGGAAACTACCCTCGTACTCTTACTAGAAACCAGCTGGTGCTGAACCTGGCTCTCCCCGAGGTCCAAGATTACATTGTTGACTCCGTCTCCAAGATCCTCAGCAACACCAGCATCAGCTATGTCAAGTGGGATAACAACCGTGGTATCCATGAGACACCACACTCCTACACTGACCATCAGTACATGCTTGGTATGTACAGTGTCTTCCAGAGATTGACATCTCGCTTCCCCAACGTCATCTGGGAAGGCTGCGCTTCTGGCGGTGGTCGTTTCGATCCCGGTGTTCTTCAATACTTCCCTCAAATCTGGACTTCCGACGACACCGACGCCTCCGAACGAATCAAGATCCAGTTTGGAACATCCATGATATATCCTCCCTCGGCGATGGCTGCTCACGTTGCCAACGTACCCAATGGCCTCACCAACCGCAACACCACCATCATGTTCCGTGCCCATGTCGCCATGATGGGCGGCTCCTTCGGCTTCGAGCTCAACCCTGAAGATATTAGCGACGACGACCGGGCAGCCATTCCCAAAATTTTAGATTTGGCCGCTAAGGTCAACCCCATTGTCATCAAGGGTGACATGTGGCGCCTCAACTTGCCAGAAGAGTCTAACTGGCCTGCCGCATTATTCATCTCCGAGGACGGCAAAAAGGCTGCCCTCTTTATTTTCCAGCAAAAAGCGCACTTTAACAGCGTATTCCCTCCTGTTCGTCTCCAAGGCCTTGACCCCAAGGCTAAGTACTCTGTGGATGGCAACTTGACCTTGTCTGGGTCGACGTTGATGAACTTTGGCTTGCAGTATAGCTTTAATGGAGATCATGACAGCAAGGTTGTCTTGTTGGAGAGGCAGTAATGCAAAGGGGTAAACATAGTATATCTTGAGCATTTTCGTTTTATATATTTAGTAATTTTTATGAAGTAGTCTGAACAATAGGTCGGCTGTTAATGATATCAAGTATATGTTGCAAGCTGATTCAAAGCGCTCTTACTTGCGAGGTGCTGTATGCTTACGCATGCTGACAAGCGAAGTCTAACGGTTGATTCACTGCAATGAAGAGAATTAGTTGTGAGAGACATATAAGTGAGCCATGGGATTCAGAGTCTCTTGGCTCAGGTGTTGTTGTTTGCATGTGGTCGCTGGTCGAGATGATCACGTGGAGCTGTTTTGGTGATGAAGTAAACTGTTTGGTGTCTCCGTAACCTTGTGAGGTGATGCAAAAAGTAAATAAGATCATTACAGGATGAAACTTAATATAGAGACCGCCAGAGCTACAGGAAAAAAGTTAGCTTGCATTGCAAATTTAGAAAGGAATTTGCGATAATTTCTATTCTTTGCTGGTGATGAAGCCAGTAGTTAGGCGCCTGCGACGAAGCATCACATATTTCGAATACATGTAGTAACCAGTATCCGCGTCAGAAATCGTAAGAAATAGCTATGAAGAATCTGTAACACGGCCAATTTCCTATATTGGCTGACTGTCTTGCGCTAGGGCCTCCTTTGGTCGTTCCGTTGCGTGCGGGAATCACAATGCAACTATGAGTGACTGTGACGTGCAGGCGTGATGCGAGCGAGCGAGGGATGCTCGCTGTGTCAGGCGTCAATTGCCGAGTGCGCGAATCTGCTGCAGGACATGATTACAGGGCGTGCCTTTTGTGGTGGGAGCGGGTTAGCGTCCGTTGCCCCTCTTTTGGGCGCTGTTTAGGCCCCTGGGAGTCTTGTCTTTGATCTGATTGACCCTTTTTTAGGCGCCCGGACTTGAGCATGACCTGACCAGTCGTGGAGCATACAGGTACTCGGCGGGGACCCTACAGGGCCTCACGTTGCTTCTAGTGCGCCTCTGGTGTACCTCTGGTGTACCTTTGGTGAGTGCTGGTGGTGCTGGTGGGTGTCAGTGGGCGTCAGTGGGTGCCCGTCGGCCATCCTCAGCCTCTGGTTGGCTGCTGACCAAACATCGTCCTGATCTCTCATTGTGTCGCCTGTTTTGTCGTGCTTTGTCTCGCCTTGCTGTGCTCGCTCTCGCCCATCCCGACTCGCACAACACCATCATCATAAACCATTCCTACTCTCGTTCACGGCGCACACCCGATCCCGCTTCTCGCATCATCATCCAGCACGGGTCGCTCATTCTTCGAAACTGCCACCCAACCTCGTTTTCTGCCCGTCTCCCCGCCCCAGCGCCTGAAAACATACGGTTGATCCTTTGGGAAAACAAAACCGCCGGCATCCCTGCACATCGACAAACACACTACGGATTCGTCAACGGCCACTGTGCACTTCCCCTGATGCCAGGCATTCCTTGACACCATTGTCGTTTTTTTCTCCTCCTCTTGCACTCTGCGTGTTATAGCCTCTCTATTATCTCTCTATTAAGTCTGCCCATCATGTCTCGATCGCCACCTCAAGATGACGATTCCCGCTCCTCCTCGACCGATTCCCCCGCTCCTGCAGACAACGAAGAGTCTGATTTCTTCCACGGTGCTAACGACTCCCAATCATCCCTCGGCGTTGTCAATTTCCAGGACATGCAAGTCGACGATGTATGCTGGCCGCCTGTTCATCGACTCCCCAACGAAATCCTCATCGGCATCTTCTCCAAACTAAGCGCGCCTTCTGACCTGCTTCATTCTATGCTCGTCTGCAAGCGATGGACCAGAAATGCCGTTGATCTCTTATGGCACCGCCCTGCCTGCACTTCTTGGTCCAGCCACGGTGTCATTTGTCAGACACTTGCCCTTGAGAAGCCCTTCTTCAATTATCGTGATTTCATAAAGAGACTTAACCTCGCTGCTCTGCAAAACGAGGCCAATGACGGCAGCGTATTGCCACTGGCGGTATGCACAAGGGTTGAGAGATTGACGTTGACTAACTGTCGAAACCTCACCGACATCGGCTTGATCGCCCTGATTGAGAATAACTCAGCCTTGCTGGCTTTGGATGTGTCCAATGTTAGCAGCATCACCGAACAGTCTATTTATACTATTGCCCAGCACTGCAAGCGCCTCCAGGGCCTCAACGTTTCTGGATGCACTCTTATCTCCAACGAGAGCATGCTGGCTCTTGCAGATAACTGCAGATATATCAAGCGAGTATGTCATGCTAGCTCCTAACACCATGAATAAAAGCATACTAACTCTGTTTCTAGTTGAAACTGAACGAGTGTTCTCAGTTACGCGATCCCGTCATCTTCGCCTTTGCCGAAAACTGCCCCAATATCCTCGAAATCGACCTTCAACACTGCCAACTGATTACCAACGGACCTGTCACAGCCCTCTTCACCAGGGGACGCTCCCTACGAGAACTTCGTTTGGCCAACTGTGAATTGGTGGATGACTCGGCATTCTTGAATCTCCCCCCCAACCAAACATATGACCACTTGCGAATTCTGGACCTTACATCGTGCCACCGCTTAACCGATGCGGCCGTACAGAAGATTATTAAAGCCGCGCCAAAATTGCGCAACCTGGTTTTGGCCAAATGTCGACTCATTACCGATGCTGCAGTATATGCCATTGCGGAGCTAGGCAAGAACTTGCACTACGTTCATCTTGGCCACTGTGCCAACATTACCGACGAAGGCGTCAAGAAGCTTGTCCATGACTGCACTCGCATCCGTTACATCGATTTGGGGTGCTGTACCAACCTCACAGACGACTCAGTCAAACGCTTGGCGTTGCTTCCGAAATTGAAGAGAATCGGTCTCGTCAAGTGTAGCTCTATTACAGATGCGTCCGTAATGACCCTCGCCGAAGTTGCTATGCGTCCTCGAGTGAGGAGAGACGGAAATGGCATGTATTTCGGTGGCGAATATTATTCATCGGCACTGGAGCGCGTACATTTGAGTTACTGTACCAACTTAACGCTCAAGGTCTGTTCATCTCTCGATTGCAATAAAATATATTAGCTAACTTGATTTTTTCAGAGCATTATCAAGCTCCTCAACTCGTGCCCTCGTCTTACTCACCTGAGCTTGACCGGTGTGCAAGCATTCCAGCGAGATGACTTCCAACCGTTTTGCAGAGTAGCACCACCAGGTTCGTTGTTCTAATGTTATGTTAACGGTACAGATCTGACAGGGCAACAGAGTTTACACCACACCAGCGGGATATGTTTTGTGTCTTTTCTGGAGCCATGGTTACCAAGTTCCGTGAATTTTTGAACACATCGCCACACTTCGAAGAACTGCGGGAAAATCTTAGCACCCGACACGCCATGAGTAGGGCTCGAGGGAATGTTGGACGACAGTTGAACGCACCTACACTGACGACCACTTATGGCGACATTTACGACTATGATAACAGTGAGGGTGACAGTAGCTTTCCCAACGAAACCTTTACAGGCGGTTCTGTTCTTCCAGGCTCATATCCCAACCCGCTTCAACACCACGAGCAGCCTGGTAGCGTCCAGCAAGTCCCCGAAATGGCCCATAGTCTACCGATAATACCGCTAGGACACCCACCGGCTCGCTTACCTGGCAGTAGCGGAATTCCGCAAGCAACATCACATTTTTACGCCCCAGCGGCAATGATATCGAGTTTCATGACCAACGAAGCAGCAGCAGGCCCCCCACCGCTCAGTGCGTTTGGCCATGCCCAGGCAAGCGTTGCTGGAGGACCTGAGGTCCCACCACATGCGCAAGCCAGTACCGCAAATGCCTATTCAACAAGTGGCGCCAGCACTGCTCAAATGCACCAGCAAGCGTCAACCTCGGAGCAAGATGGCGCGGACGAGACTCTCTAAACAAGCCTGCACCAATTTCTTGGTCTATACGCGCTTCCTGAACATGATACACGAAGTCTACGAATAACGTGCAACGGCAAAACATGGATTTAAACACAGCATTTATGATAGAAGGAGTTATTATTACTATTTGGACATGCGACGAGCCATCCCGATGAGGACATCGCCCTAAGAGGAACGGAACAGAACAGGACTTGGGGGATACATGCATAATTATGGCGGTTTACGGAATTGCATTCTTTCTCAGTTTAAGCATAGCATCAGCAGATTGATTAGCGCTTGCGAATAGATCCTTTTTACTACTTTGATCAAAATGTGGTTCAATTCATACATTAAAGTTGATATTGTGAAGTGACGTCAAGCCCGAAGAACGAGAAAAGCAAAGGTATCATACAGCAACATTTACACAGCTTGTGGCCCCTTTTCATGCACACTCGAAGAAGAAGAAGCAGAAATGTTTCCTGCGTCTGCAAAGTGCCTGCGTAGCTCAACGTAGTCATAAGCAAACTCCCCCAGCTGACAGTCGTCAATACCGACGTCCTCATCCTCAGCGGTCACTCGCAACGACATTCCGGGCACCAAGTTCATAAGAAACAGAATGATGCAGCTGAGGCCGAAGGACCACCCAAACGCGGCGCAAGTTCCAGCAAGTTGGTAACCTAGTTGGATCCAGTTACCTTCAATCCAGCCGATGGGATCATGAGCAGAGCCATCCAGGGCCGCAATGTATGACCTAGTAAGAAGCATTTAGCACATAGTGTAAGATTTTTAGAGTAAGGAAAACTCACGCTCCGAAAATACCAGTGAGGAGGTTGCCGACGATGCCGCCGACGCCGTGAACTGCAAAAATGTCTAGAGCGTCATCGACACCAATCAAAAACTTGAGCTTTGTCGCAAAATTGCAGAACAACCCGCCGCAGACTCCAATCACCACTGCTGCCCATGAAGGAACGAACCCAGCGGCTGGTGTGATGGCGACGAGACCAGAAATGGCGCCAGAGCAGAAACCAATGGTGCTCCATTTCTTCTCAAGCCGATAGTCCAACAACACCCATGTAAGTCCCGCGCAGCAGGCGGCCAGATGCGTGACGTAGCATGCCATGATGGCGCGGATGTTCATCTCCAGAGCCGATCCGCCATTGAAACCAAACCAACCTACCCAAAGGAAGACGGTTCCGAGAAGGACATTGGTAACACTGTGCGGGCGGTAGGGTAGACCATGGGTAGTAGTGTAACCGCTGCGACGGCCGAGCATGAGAGAGTAGGCGAGGGCACAAGCACCGGAGGCAACGTGAACGGGACCGCCGCCAGCAAAGTCATATGAGGGTAAAGTGGCTAACCAGCCATTGGCGTTCCATGTCCAATAGGCAATGGGGTCGTAGACGGCGGTGGTCCAGATGAATATGAAGACGATGGCGGGGAGCATGCGGCCGCGATCAGCGACGGCACCGATAGCAAGAGCAGGACTGGTGTGGTTAGATTTAGGCAAAGTAAAAGAAGGAGGCAGAATGACTTACGTTATAGCGGCAAACATGCCTTGGTAGAGACAGAAAAGAATATCGGGAAGGGCGTCGGAGCCATTTGGTTGGGCAATGGTCTTCATGAGACCGAACTGTGATAGGTCGCCAAAAAATGCGTTACCAGTTCGTGAGAATGTAAGAGAATATCCCCAAAAGAACCATTGAAACCCGACAACGCCTACGGAGAGCATGGACAGCAGGAGGAGTTGAAGAGCGGATTTGCGACGGGCTAGACCACTGTAGAAGAAGCCGACACCGGGGATCATGAGGAGGACGAGGACGGCGGAAATGGTGATGAATGTCATGTGGCCAGGCTACAGAGTACTTGTTCAGTATTTGGAATGGACAAGGCCGGAAGAGCAAGCAAAGGGCAAATAGACTTACATCGAAGAAGATGTTCAGGTCCGAGACGTGAGTTGAGTATCCTGCGTCCGCGGACGAGGTAGTGCCATTGTATTCGACAACCATGATGGGCTTGGATTTACAACACTACAACGGAATAGAAAGCTCAAGGTTCAAGTGCCTAAGGAGAAAAGGCTGGGGTATCACTGTCGACTTCATGGGTAGCGGGAAGCCGAAGGGGAGGTTGTCATTCTTTATACTGATCTCGGAAGGGAGAAAAGATGATAAGACTATCGATTTTCGAATCCTTCTGGGCTGAATCTTAGCACTCCGATGTTAGGAGGCTGATAACGCGACTGGATGTAAGTCGATGAAAGTAGCAACTACTGAATAGTGTAAGCCACGTTTTGTACCCCGGATGTTGGTGACGGCTCCAGTAGATAAGCTTGCTTGGCGGTTGATTACGAGTATATTGAGTGACAATAGACACAACGAATTAAATCAATTGTATTTTAATACAGGATATGGTACATGTTAGGTGGTATTATAATACATGCTTAAATTAATGATGGACTGCTGATCCAACTGAACTTGCAGCGATCTGGGGTATTCTCGATGTAACGCAACACAACCGTCCTAGTCCATGTCCGGCACGAGACTCCGTCTTTTTCCGAGCGGTTGAAATGCGAAATAGATAAGTTGGCTTATCGACATCAGCAATGCGTTTTGTAGCGCCAGTACGGTATGGTGTAGATATGAGAGTTTTGGTGGGACTCTTATCTCTTGGCGAGGCTGAGAGGGTGACTGCCGCCACACAAGTGGGTAGCCCAATCAGAGGCAACTGATATGGTTGTATTGGGTGGCATGGGCGCGATAGAGAATTGATCGGCTACTTTGGAAGCTTGGAGGAATACCCGTGCTTGGCTGGCTCCATTTGGTGCCTTGAATGAATGGGATCTTGCAGCTGTGTCGTGTTCGCTGGAGGGTCGCCGACGGCCTGATTCAGCCGCAACGAAGTTTGATACTGCGCAGTTGACTGGCGCGCGCGATTGAGTGAGGATAAGCGCTGTTATGGCGAATGCGTTCATTTGCCAAGCTCTCCTTTCCACTCGTCCTCTAGTTCAACCAGTCGTTTCGCAACATCCCAAGGAGCGACTTCTTCTAACATCCTGCGCTTTTCTCTCGGGATCTTGTCCAGTACGTATCGGCTGACGGTCTCGGCGTCCCTCGAGTCTGGTCGCCCAATGCCAACGGCGACTCTCACGAAGGGAGAAGTGGGATATTTTGCCTGCGAAAGAGATGCTTTGACGCTTTTCATTCCATTGTGACCTCTAGGACTGCGCTCCCAAGGTACTAGCTTCACAATTCCTAATTCCTTCTCCAGCTCATCGTGAACAATGACGAGACTCAGTGACGCAGGGTCGTGTTGCTTCACCATTTCTTGCCATGCTCGCGCCACAAATGGGCCAGAAATGTTCATTAATGTTGGTGACTGAACAAGAGTATACTTAGGTCCCTGGGACACTAAACATGTCTGTTTGGCCAAGTTTGCTTCTCGTAATGGCTGCTGTTGCAGAACCTTGGTGAGTCCATTGAGGGCAAAGTGGCCAGCTGAGTGAAGGCTTTCGTATTTTGGCAACGGGTTTCCTAGGCTCACCACCAGGAACCGGGGATTGAATGCCCCCATGCCTTTAAATAAGAATTATAATCGCTTCTCTTCTCACAGCTCACTCCGTGTAAGACTGCCTAGCCTGTATGAGCACTGCTACGCAAGGAGAAACGCGCTACTGTGGCGGAAGCGGAACATCGGTTTCGCCGCCGCGTGGCTGTGCGATTTCGCTGACGTCGGACTGCGGCTTCGAGGTGTGGCTGCGCAAACGACTCAAACCAAGGCTGTCATCACTCCACCATCACCTTCTTGGTTCTCTTCGTAGCATTCTCTCGCGTTTCTTCACGACATTTTCAGAGTTTCTACAAATTGCGACATCTGAGTCGGTCGACGGAGCCTTTTTTTTTTCACACGACTTTTCCTTTGTGAATAATAGTCAAGATGTCGTGGGCGGGTAGGTGACATCGCGATGGCTGTTCGAGATGAGGGGCTAACTTTTGGGTAGGGTTCAAGAAGAATGTAAACCGTGCGACGACAACGGTGATGATGAAGACGGGTAGGTATTTTCTGGTGGTCAAAGTTAAGAATGTGGCTCACACAATTTCTAGGGCATGTGGAGAAGACGAATGATCGAGATTATGAAGTTGAAGAAAGGTGCGCCAAGGGAGGGAGATTCTGAGGTTGAGGGCGAGACTAACTCCTACAGACGATTCAAGACTATGGAGGCTGCGGCGTTGCGACTACAAAAAGAATCCAAGGGGTACTTGGACTCATTACGAGGTACGTGTGCTCCGGCAGTAAATAAGTACATGGGGAAACTAACAGCGACAGCCATGACTGCCTCCCAGATGCGAATCGCCGAGACCATCGACGCCTTTTACGGTGACAGTGGCGCCCGAGACGGTGTTAGCAGAAGTTACAAGCAAGCAGTGGAAGATCTCGACGCCGAAACGATCAAAGCCCTCGATGGTCCATATCGTACAACTGTATTAGACCCCATCACTAGATTCTGCGCTTACTTCCCCGACGTAAACGAATGCATCAAGAAGCGATCGCATAAGCTGCTCGACTACGACTCACTACGAGCAAAGGTCAAGCGTCTGGCAGAGAAGCCCGACAAGGATGCGACGAAGCTGCCACGCACAGAGCGAGAGTTGGAAATGGCACGAGCCGCCTATGAGCAACTGAACGAACAGCTTAGCACCGAAGTACCACAACTGATCGACTTGCGTGTGCCATACTTGGATCCTAGTTTCGAAGCACTCGTCAAGATTCAATTGCGTTTCTGTGCCGAGGCATATTCACGAATGGCGCAGGTGCAGCAATACTTGGATGCAGACACGAGAGACTTGTATGCTGAGGGACAGCTGGATGAGAGGGTAGAGCAGGTGTTGCAGGAGATTAGAGAGCTGAGCATCAGCGGCACAGTGTAATACATGGTGGGCTTGTGAATATTTGTGAGATAGGCGCTTATTTGACCACGGCCGTTATTTTAGTATCCGTGATACAGGCATGAACAATAGAAGTATTCGATTGATTTTGCCGGACGTGAGCTTGTCATCATGATTCATTTTCTAAGAAATATGCTCATCTATCCCGTGGCAGCACCACTCTGACTGGCAAACAACTCGTTCAGCGTCAACGACCTTCCGATAGCCTGGATGGCCGGTCCAGCTTCCGGACCTCTTGTGTCTACCGTACCGGCCATTCTTGCAACCTTCCAGCACTCTTGAATCATAGCACCATTCGTCTCCCGCGTCTCCTCCTGGTCATTGTGAATCCAGACACCCAATACTCTCTCACTGGCATCCCAGTCGCTTTCTACGCGCAAGATGACCAGCTCTCCCATGATTTCGACGTGGCTGACTCTTGCCAAATCCACCGTAACGTTGTCCAGACTGCGACGGCTGAGCACAAACACGCAAGCTCGGGGTCGCTGATTAGGGTCGTCGGGGAGGGGTGTCTGCGCGCATACGAACATGGTGCCCTCGATTCCGGACTTGTCCCATGATTCTGTGTTGCTGTCGAAGGTGTAAACTACGGCGTTGGCGGCAATGCTGAGGATGCTGTGGATGGAGGGGAGATAGCGCTGCAGGACGGAGAGGTTGAGCGCAGTGTTTGTGCGTGGAGGGGGAGGTGCGTAGCTTGATGGAGCTACTGCGGCGTCGGATTCGTAGTCTGAGACGGCGGGGATGAGGTTTGAGGGTTGGCGATGGTGTCGCTGTTTTCGGGGTGTTTGGCGGCTCATGTTGTGAATGCTGTGTGCTTGGAGAAGGGAGGTGGATGAGCTGTTGCTGGCGCAAGCAGCAGCTTAGCACAGCTAGTATTGATGATGGCCTATAGTGAGTGAGACGAGAGGAAAGGAGAACAAGGCTCAGTCGCTGGGTTTAGAATTGGCGAGGCTGAAGCTTGCGATAGAGTCGGCCGGGTTGAGTAAGGTTGGGTTTGGATGAGGGTTGGGGCTGCAAGGGTTGATCGAGTGGGGCAGCATAATGGTGACGCTACAGGACAACTACAGCGCTGTGTAGGGTGCGCACAGAGTGTGCTTAGTGGATGTCTGGTGGGCACCAGTGGACGCAGGCGGCAGTCCAGCGCCCCCAAACAAGTCCAGCTAGAAGCTGGTCACGTCACTGTGGGGGAGCAACCACCAGCTCTAGCTTCGCTGATGATCCCCATCACAAGGCATTGTCCCTCTTCTCCCTTCTCTCTCTCGATCTAGAGGATTGCTACTCTCGATACTTCAGGTTTAATCAAGCAGGACACATTTATTTCATACAATATTTTTCCTCTTTTGCGTTCTTCCCACATACCTCTTTGCTAGACTTCCGTCACGCCATGATCTAGAAAGTTCGCCGATTCCCTTCCCCCAGCGCTGGTCACCAACGAAGACGAACCCAGCGATCATCTTGCTTCTCCGAACATACCATGCAAAGTTCCACAGTGCTAGAGGCGGATCATTTCGACGCAGAAGAAGATCAGAACTTATCCTCGTCCAATCCGCAGTCCCTCACCAAAGCGCTACACAACCGACGAAGAGAATACATTCGACAGCGAAGGATCAAGATCAAGCTTGGAACATGGAATGTAGCTGGCTGTCCTGGAACCGACAAAGACTTGGGAAGCTGGTTCTCTGCGGATTCTGCTGATGCAACCGGTATTGAGTCACTCAACATATCTACCAAGGACGATGCTAGAGTAGAAGATAAAACCGGTGGCGCAAAGGAGACTGCCGAATCGCGAGGCGATGACGGTGTAGGATTATACGTTCTAGGTCTGCAAGAAGTTGTAGACCTTAATATGACAAAGGACTATGTAAATCGAACCGTCTATGCCGAAACATCACCAGTCGAGAAGTGGAAGGTTGCGCTGGAAGCTGCTCTCCCACCGGGCTACCAGCTCATCACTGCTGAACAAATGACTGGTCTATTATTATTCATCTACGCCAGTCCAGAGGTAGCCAAAAACATATCCAATGTCAGTACAAAGCAGGTCGGCACAGGACTGCTGGGATACTTTGGCAACAAAGGCGCTGTCATCACTCGGCTCTTGCTTGGAGATACCACCCGTCTTGTCTTCGTAAATTGTCACCTGGCTAGTGGTGCAGGGTCGACATATTTGGACCGCAGATTCTGGGATGTGTCGCAAATTCTCACAAAGACTCAATTTGAGCCAGTCGCCATCTCAGGAGTCGCTGAAGACGAGGGTGAGGCAATTGGAGACGAAGATTTCGCATTTTGGTTTGGTGACCTCAACTTCAGACTCGACTTGCCCGGAGGCGATATCCGCCGAATTTTAACTTTACATACTCAAGGCGAATATGATGTCAATACCCCCAAATCTACGCTGCCGTTGGAGGGTGAGGGCGTGTTTGTGGTCAAGGGCTCGGAAAGCGATGACGACACCACGACTGCTTCTTCCCTACACTCAAGGGAACAAAGTTTCGACACGTCAACATCACTCCCAGATCCGGATGAGTTTCCTGAAGATCCAAGTCAAGATCCTGCTTCGTTGCAGGCAACAATTGATTCATTGTTGCCTCATGATCAGCTAAAGCGATCAATGGCCACACGTCGAGCATTCCACGACGGTTGGAGGGAGGGCGTGATTAGATTTCTTCCAACTTACAAGTATGATGTGGGAAGCGTACACCTATTTGATTCGAGCGAGAAACAGCGCGCGCCAAGCTGGTGTGATCGCATCCTCTACCGTACTAGACGGGATCTTGAAGACTACAAGCAAAAGGTGATTGAAGAGGGCGAATCGAAAAAGAAAGACGAAGAAATGAAATCTCGAGGTCTTGAAACAGACGAAGACGTTTTGTTCAGCTATGATCCGGAGAATGATGGAGAGGACCAGCCAAGCACCTCTGCTGCGTATGAATATGAAGAGTATGACGAAAACGAGGACCCAGAACCAAAGGAAATCATCACCAAAGAAGATACAATAGACCGGATCAGTCTTGATCTATATGAATCTCGACAAAATGTCACGTCGTCAGACCACAAGCCCATCATTTCTCTCTTTACTCTGGATTACGATTCTGTCATCCCCGATCTTAAGGCTAAGGTTCATGCAGAGGTGGCTCGCGAATTGGACAGAGCAGAGAACGAGCGCCGGCCAGGTGTTACGGTTATAACCGAAAATGGTACAGAAGGTGGTTTAAATGTTGTTGATCTTGGAGAATTGGCCTTTTTACAAAAAAAGACGAGTTCTTTGACCATTGCGAATACAGGCAGCGTTGCGGCAACGTTTACATTTGTCGAAAAGCCGAGTGGTGATGATGACAACGAATCCAATCTTCACTCGTGGCTAAAGACATCGTTTGCTGACGAGGTCGGGTCTTCGGGGGACTCGATAACCCTGGAGCCAGGCGAAACCACGACGGCAGATATCGATGCGCAGGTCTCGACAATACCGTTCTTAAGGGCACTGAATGACGGTCATGCGAAGCTTGAAGACGTTCTCGTTCTAAGAGTAGAAGATGGACGTGACCATTTCATTCCGATTCATGCAACATGGCAGCCAACTTGCTTTGGTCGATCGATTGATGAACTCATTCGTGTTCCCGAAGGGGGAATTAGATCCTTCTTGAAAAACAAGGACATAAAAGGGGCCATCCCGTATGATATGGATGTACACTGCTCTGCGCCGCGAGAACTCTTCAAGTTGACTGAAGCAATACAGATCTTATCAGAGAGATGCGTTGCCGATGCCACCATGCTGGCAGATATGAGCTTACCAGGAGAGTCTGGGTGGCCATTTGACGCAGAAACCTGGACTGCCAGCGCGCTAGAGCAAGATGTCTTGAAGAGCGAGCTGATACAGGCTTTGGATACGGATAAGTCGATATTTGAAGCATTATCTGCGGAGCTACCGTCAGCTCAGCGACTAGAACTACTGTCATCCGTCCTCCTTCTCTTTCTAGCGTCCTTGACTGACGGCCTGGTACCGGCTAGCTTATCTGCACGACTTTCCACCTCAATTCCGAGTCTCACAGCGCTGCCGGCTTCCGCTTGGCCAGATATGAAGGCGCAGGTACTAGATATTATGGTCTCGGCACCGAATCACAACATTGCCTTTGTCTTTTTGACTACAACACTCGCTCGTGTAGCCACCGAGTTGGTTCCAGCTACGGTAGAATCCCGACGGGAAGGGCTACAACGTCGGCTGAGTTTTCGCAAGGGAGATGATGACGGGTCCAAGAAAAGACGAGCGAGGGAGAAACGGTATGCAGAGGTTCTAGCACCGCTGGTCTTCCGAGCAAGTGATAAAGACAAAGTAGCAAGGGACAAGGAAAGAACAATTCTGGAACTGTTCTTAAAACGAGACACCAGCCTATAGGAACGCAGCTGGCGCACGCGAGTCAAGAAAAAATTGCAGGGGAATTTGAAGAAGAGGCACCATGTAAGAGCTTCTAATGTTGATGTTGAATGAGGCGTCTGAGGCGTGTGAGGATATCGTTGGCGTTGACGGTGACAAGGGAAGCAATTATTCTACCAAGACAACTTTTATTCAAAGATTGAGCTGCTTAATACAATACAACAATACAGACATATTAATCAACAACATGTTTTCTGGAGCGGCAATATGTAGAAACTGTCAAGCTCGGATTCTGATTCACTGTTGCGATGAGTCGTGCGGTGAGCTGGGTGCTCCTTCCCAATCAAACACACTGCATTGGCTCAGCAACAATCGCAGTTTAAACGTGTCCTTCTAATCCTCCCCCTTTATTATGCATTTCTTCCACCCCAGTATCTATTGCATTACTGCAGCGTTGAAACATCGCATCCCTCCCACCCTGAACATGCTTCCACAACTACCCGTTACTTGGCGCACGATACGACAGCAACATCAAGGCAAAACGCAATTACTTTCTTTCAATAGCTCATCTCCCTAATATTCCTTAATGAGCGCGAATTGTCAATCAAAGACACTCTACTACATGTGCCACCTCGTCATAAACGAATTCGTACCAAGCGCAGAGTACTCACAGACATGGCAGAACTGCGAAGATACGGCTCGCGGCCAGACACAAACACATCATGGTGGGAGCCAGGCGGCCATGAATTTGCAAAGCACTCGATGGAATAGCGCGCCATCATGCTAAGAAGATTGTTGAGCATCGAAAGAGATCTGACCTCCGAATTCTTTGAGCTTTATTTTTCTTGCTCAGAACTCACTCGTGAGTACATGCAGACGCGAATGAAAACTCTTGGATGCCTGGATTTGCTTGACAAACAATTGCTATACATTCCATCTCGAATGATGGAAAAGTTTGGAGTTTCTCACAAACCAAAGCATTTAAATTCGAGCGAACGAATACCCAAGGCCCTTTCGGCTTCGAGACAAAGCATTCTGAGCATCACGAGACATGCCATACGAGACAGCAGCCTATGCTTTGATCCTTACGGAAGGCTTGCAAAGTTTGACTTTAGACATTACTTGTATTTGAATAAAGTGCCAAATGTCGACAGAGCCCATCGCGGTCTCTGGCTGCTACGACGATTGGCGGAAGTTGAGCGAGCCATCCTCATCAGCCAAGCAATGGCAACGGAGTACTTGACGCCAAAGGAAGACCAAAGAAAGTGGTTTGGAAACCGAAACAAGAAAAGTTATTTAGCATTGATGAAGAGTAAAGGCCTTGGGACTTTATTGCGGAAATGCACGACGGTTGCAGAGCTGGAAGAAGAGGAAGAGAATGCTATGGAGTGGGAAGGTGCTTCGTGGAGTTTGCCCAGGCAGGAGTTGTACTCGGACGATGAGATGTCCAATGTGAAGCGAAATCAAAATTGTGTTGTGACACAAAAAGAGCCGGAACTAGATATGCCAATGGGTGATGAGGCTAGAGAGTATATCTGGTGATGGTGATGGACTTGTTTACATGGGTAAAATATAAAATACAGCACTAGAATATACGGGCGCTAGTGTTTGGAAAGTGCTATAGCGATGAATCACGATGGGGCAACTGAAATTGAATCGTATCAAAATATATTCGGTAAATTCGTCTTGTGCGAATGCCTTGAGCTCCGCATGGTTAATAACGAAACGCCAAGGCCGTGCAAGTATATATTCAAACAATGCCAATTCGCGTTGCCTTGTTCACGACCAGTTTTTTACGTCTTTCCAAATATCATGAATCTCAGAAGCAGCTCTAGCACTGAGCGGCCCTTTCTCAAGACCACTCAATGTTTCTTCGAGTTGCTCTAGGCTGCTGGCGTTGAGAATGATGGCATCGTTGTGTTCTCGACTCAACGCCGAATGATGCGTCACCCATCGGTAAGCCATTTCAGATGCGCTTACTCCTTCAGAGAGAGCAACTTGGTTCCATCTTTTTAGAGTCTCTAAAAACCTAGGGTCACCAACATACAGCTTACACGTGGCTGAGACGGTTGCCATGTTGGCGGCCATTTGCCCGACCTGTTCCACCGTCTTACCCAAAAAGCCTCCGGCTGATGGACTGTATGCATAAAGCGACATATTTAATTTGCGTAATGTAGGGAGGAGGACCGCTTCTTTTTGCCGACTGAGGGCATTGTAGCTACCCTGATAGACTCTTGGGATAGTGTAGCCGTTATCGAGACAATGGTTATACACGGCTTCGACCTCTGTTGCTAGGAAGCCGGATAGCCCGAAGCGACGAAATAACCCGCGTTTATAGACATGATTAACTGCTGAGAGAGTCTCTGCAATGGAAGTTTTGGGGTCCGGCTTGTGAAGGTAGAAGACATCGACCTGCGCAAAGATGCCGGTCAACAAAATTGCTACTTTTTACGATTGTCAAAGCACCATGAAACGAATATTTCAAGGCAAGGACTACCAAGGATTGAAGGTAAATATACCTGTTTTACTCCCAGTTTCTGAATACTCTCTTGGGCAGAGTTGATGATAAAGTCCGTTGTTGCCCACGGCGGGACATCTTTACCAAACGATGGGGGACTCCATTTGGTATCAATAGTGAAACTTTCTCCTGCCTTGACTTGTCCGATGGTATCTTGGGAATTTCCGTAGCTCTGCGCGGTATCGATGTTGGTAACGCCATGAGCAAGAAGAATTTCTAAGAATTTGTACAAGCTGTTCTCGGGCAGGAACAACTCACGGTTGCCAATGCGAGTGCCTCCAAACACGGTGGCTACTGGCCGGCTTGACATGGCTTTGAGTACGGCAGTGAGCGCCTCGTCGTTAAACGAACGTTTACTGCAGAGTACGGATGTGGATGGCAGCCAAGACCAGAACAGCGCCAATACCAACTTGGCACATGTCACTTTAACAGAGAGATTACGGCGACGCTCATTGCTCGCCACGAAAAGGTGCAATAGCGTTATGTTTCAACCTTACTCCCCAATAGCAGCCCTATAGGATTGCCATAGTAGGCGGCATATTGACCTCGATGCCCAATATTGGTTGTGGCGGAAGTACATGGACCCGCTTGGGGAGGGTTAACAGAGGCAAAGCACGTTGTAGGTACAAAATCTACTGTACAGGTCTGGCAGCGATCATACATGGTAGGCAGTATGCAGGCAGGAATGGCTTATCGGACCGAATGGAAACGCCACGGCGCTGAGTGCGGGGAGAGGCTAGTGAGAAAAACGGTTCCCCGCAGGAAGGGGAGTCAAAGAAGGGGGGAGATGGGTGGTGCTCGAAATAGAAGCTTGGGGCACAAAGAAAATGAAGTGATTGCGATTGCTGTTGAGTACCGTAGTTTTGCTGCCCTTGGGTGTTGGAAAGTGTAATTGCAGATTGAGGGTGGCAGAGCGTGGACGATTGAGGGGGATCATGGGATCGGAGAGAGAGATGGACAGAAACCGGCCAGGCCGAGCTGGCTAAGACAAGGCAGCACATGTTAGCTGTATACATGTACGGCGCAGGCAGTGCAGAATATGTATGTGTATGGGCGACACTGTGTCAAGTGGCCGGGAGAGACATGGAGCGGTAACAGGTGAGTGAGACGGCACAGGTTTGGTTTTGGCTTGGTCAATGGAGTGAGGCGCGGTGATGGCGTCTTATGGGAAAATGGTTGAGCAGTAGGGAGGGATTGTATGGGCATAGAGTAAGGCGCGTTTCAGAGTTTTAAATTAGAAAAATCGACGGCGAAAATTAGCAACAAGTGAGGACGAATAAAAATAAACTGTAGCGGAAAATAGAACACTGATACAGTTTGCTGCAGGCATGTAATGGCCAAGGACAAGGGAGCAGCAAAAAGAAAGGACCAAAGAAGCCGGCATGTTTTCGATTTGGAAATGGAAGCACCCGCGAGTTTGGATAGAGTATATGGGCATCATTCCATTGGAGGTTTGAACAATACATGTACAGATGTACCGAAAAATAGAGTAGGGTTTTACGGGGAAATGGGTCAAGGAGGACAGGGGGTCAAGGAGTGACGGTGATGGAATGCTGTACCTGAAATACCAGCAATGTCTTGAAGTCAGCTCGACTCGCAGAGCAGAGACGGTGTTGACGAGGGAGAAATCAGGAGAGGAAATTCGAGTAGAGTAAAAGATTTCGTCATGATGGAAATGGAGATTGATGCAAGTGCCGATAATGATGGAAATCAGCAGCTCCATGTAAGATCTTACTGCAAGGACTTCAGTCTAACCACAGTTTGCTTTAGACTAATTAATTCAGTACAGCACAGTACAGTACAGTACAGTACAGTAACCAATTACAGTAAGAGATGGAAATGAGAGCCATGTGGAATAATCTGGATACCCTGGCTCACATGCACTAATATTGGTAGGCCATCACTCTGTACAGTAAGCAAACGCTGAGTGAAGGTTAGAGGACAAAGAGAGACAACAAACAGAGGGCAATTGCTGGCCACGGCTGGGTGTAACGTCACTTCTAGCACAGCAGTGCAATACGCAAAGAATACTTTAAAAGCGGAAAATAAGAATAAAATCGCTAATTCTGTTCAAAAATGATGATAGACAGGGAGAGAGAGGGAAAAAAAAGGGTGTCAAAAATAATTACAAATTACAGATCAATTAAATCATGTGTGTCAAGACTGATATGCATTTGCACCGGAGAGTGCTGAAGATGTGTTTTGTTTTTTGTCTTGCTGTGTTGTCTTGTCTTGTCTTGTCTCGTCTTGGTCTTGGTCCTGTTCTGTAGTAAGAACTAACTCGACTGCCTGGAGCTGCAGTGAGCGAGCGGTGTATCGAGTCGAACGGTTAGCGCTTGACTGTGCTGGCTGTCAGCTCGTCGACGCCGAACCTGTCGTACAGTAGAGTGAAGTTGAGCTACATGGAAGATACTTGTCTTGTCAACCGTTGTTGTCCAGAGCAGCCATGTCCCACTGTTGTATTGCAGGTGGAGCCGCAGAGTCTGCCCTTGTAATCCGTCAGCAGGCTTGCACACTGGCTGGGCACTGTGCTGGCCCTGTAGAGCTGGGTGGCGACACACAGTGCAAATCTGGCTCCAAATCTGTCACATCTTTGGGGCATCCCTGGCTGGCATGTAACCCTCCTTGCCACGGGTCATGCACCCTAAAATCTGTAGCGCCCCTTGACTGGGCTTGGTCAGGACGGACGCTTGCTTGATTTGTCCACCGTACGCACCGCAGGCACCACGCGGCCCCAGTAAAATCGCCAGTCCTGCCAGTTTGGTCGCCTGCTCCGAACCAACCAGGCGAGCCCATCCATTCCTCAGCCCCCCTGTAATTTGCTGCTGCTCACCACAAAGACGAGACACGCCCTGCCTGTTTGGGTCTTAGTTCAGCCATGTTCGCTGTTCTGCTCAAGGAGACGCCAGTGCTGCATTACGGCCACCACGGGTACCCTTTGCTGCCAGTCGCCGTATTACAGTGACTTTTGATTGCTCTGTAATGCACCCCAAGCCCCCCCAGAGGACCCAAAGTGCAAGTCTCCCCCCATACTAAAGAAAATATCACCCCAGTCTCCCGCCTTTCCTTTCACCCCATCTCGTCCTTCCCATTTTCTCTCACGCACACTGCCTCATCCTCCCCATCACCACCACTCAGTCTTTGTGCAGAATTCGGTAAATGGTCCTTCTCATGGCAGTCTAGTTGCGACTAGCTTTTTAACCCAAACTGCTCCTTTTCTATTCATTTCTTCTTCTTCTTCTTCAATCTGTTCCCATCTTCACCACCTTTCAACGGTCCACCCCCGCGTTTTCTCAAGTCTTGGGAAAGGCCCGAATCCTCCTGCATTTGCAATCCAGCCCAAGATAACGACTCAAACCGCGCAACTCCCCGCAAATCCTGTCCTATCCCCCAGACTTTTGCAATCCAGCCTCAATCGGCGGCGACATCTCATCCCTAAAATAAAATTATTCCTCTCCTTAACCACCCTTGCCTTCGATTCCAGTCGAGCCTATTTTTATCTATCGGTCCGCTCGCTCATCCCAACCCGCCCAATTCTTCTTCTCCTTCAGCTCCTCCGTCCGCTGTTGAAATACCACGCCTAGCAACAACAAAAATAGTCCGACCGAGCCGTCTAAAAAAAGAAGTTTCTTTTTTTAAACCATCCAGCTATTATTATCATCACCAGCATCTTTATCCCAACGACCCTTCGTCGTCATGACTCAAGCCGTCAAGCGGGCTTGCGATGCCTGTCACCGTCGCAAGGTCAAGTGTGATGGCATCAACCCTTGCCGCAACTGCGCATCTGCTCAACTCTCCTGCACCTACAATGCCATCCCTCAAAAGAAGGGCCCCAAGGGCTCTCGCGCCAAGGTCATCAGCGAACTTCGCGAAACCCAACGACAGACCAGCCTTTCTGCCAAGGTCCAAAATCGCATCAATGGCATTGCCTGCCCTTCCTCCAACAGCCTCGCGCCCACCCCGGGCCTGCTCACCAGCGACCTCGTCAAGGACTGCTCTCACTTTCTCTTCGAAAACATGTACGCCCAGGTTCCTTTCCTCGACCGCCGCAACATCGAGCAGCAGGTTCTCTACATGGAGCAGAACCGCGATGCATACTGCCTCATGTCCTCCATGTGCGCCTTCGTTATGCTTCAGCCTGGCATGAGCATGCCTCCAGGCGACCCTTTCAACCTCGACATGATCCCCGGAGCCAACATTGTCTCCAGCCAGCTTCTCCTCGAAGAGACCCTCAAAGTTCGCAAGGGCTACGAATACCTCGATTCCATCACCCTCAACTCCCTCGCCACAAACTTCTTCCTCTTCGGATGCTACTACAGCCAGGAGATGCACGACAAGGCTTGGTACTACCTGCGCGAGGCTACTACCATGATTCAGATGATGGGCATGCACAAGGAAGAGCACTACATGCAGTTTGATGCTGCCGAGTCTGCTCGCCGCCGCCGCATGTACTGGCTCCTCTACGCTACTGAGCGTGCTTATGCTATTCAGCGCCTGCGCCCGTTGACCTTGCAGGCATCCATCAGCCTCCCTACCATGAACGATGATCCCAACGATCCTCTCGCTCACCAGCTTCACAGCTTCATCATGCTCGTCAACCTGTACCGCCCCTTTGACGATGCCTTTACCGCTGTGTGGAACAAGACCCGTGGCAACTTGTCGCCTCAGTTTATCTCTGGCCTGCAGAAGCAGCTTGGTGACCTGGCTCAGTCCTATGCTTGCCAGGACGCCAACTTCAACGACTTCCGCACCAACCAGCAATGGCTCAAGAACACTGTGTGGCAGTTGACCAACGGTGCCATCTCTGGCACAGACGAGAACTCCATCTCTTTCCAGTACCCCATGGACATGTCCCGTGAGCTGCTCATGAACATGGCCTCTCAGTTCCCTGGCCAGGGCATGGAGCTGCTCAACTCTGGCATCATTGAGAAGCTCATTGAGACGGCTTACTCTCTCACCGAGTTCCTTTCCCTCCAGCCCGCTTCTCGCGACCCATTCGCTGTTGGCCCCCGTGAGCACCTCAACCAGATCATTAACATTGTTGCAATGGCCCGCAATGGCGACTACCGCTTCTTGCCGCTTCTCATGAACAAGATATCGGATGTCTTGCCCCGCACTACCAACCCCATGCTGCAAAACGCCCCTGAGACGTCGCAGCTTGCCAATGTTGACATCTTTGATGGCTTTGGCAACGCTGGCATGGCCCAGCACCAGCCTGTTGTTCAGATGGCTGTCGACACCGAGTACGAGCGCAAGTTCACTGCCGAGGAGTACGACAAGCAGTACGCCATGGAGAACGCTGCCAACAACAATCGCACTTCTCCGGAGTCGTCAACCAACCACTCCAACGCCACACCTCCTGGTAACCAATCCTCCGAGATGTCTGGCTCTTTTGTTGGATCCCCTGATATCATGTCGCCTACCATGGAATACCCTCACAACATGAACAGCTTTGCCTGCAACCCCATGCCTGATATGGTCATGAATAATGCCCATCACATGGGCCACCAACAACACCAACATATGGGTATGATGATGAATCGTCAGCCACAACAACAGCAACAAAGAACAAACTCATTCCACATGCAATCCAGTGGAATACCCCAAGAGGCGAGCTTTCAACATCTCCAAAGGGGAAATTCCGACGGTGCAGCCATGGTCGGGATGAGTTCTATAAGTGACTTTACGTTACAATAAACATTCGTCGCGTCGCTTTGACGCAATGACAACCTGTATTACAACATTTTCTCTTTCTTACATGTTTCCGGAAGTACACCCTTTTTCTTATTTTCGACTTTCTTGTCTCTATTTCCTTTTTTATTCTCTACATTTGTTGGGACGTTGGCAGAATACTAGCCAGGAGAACGGCGTTTTACATACACACTTGTTTCATTGTTCATGTTGGAACATTAGCGACTGCAATTTGGCTTTGCTTTTGCCTTGGATTAAGATTAGAATGATTGGATGGATGGACGAATAACCCGTTGAACGGGACTGTAGCTTTAGATCAATAAACTCACACTGACAAAATACTTGTTCGACTTGACTGTGATAATGGCTCACTCTGTGATGCGGTTTCCTTGGAATTACTTGTATGATTATGCTATTACTTGACGCCCGTAACTGCCTCGACCGCTAACCTATCGACCCTCTCTTTATAGAATCGCATTAGATGGCATACAGGGTCTCCCCAAACCACACCTCTCAGCTCATCCTCCTTACACGTTACAGCCTGCACGCCCTCTTCCAGCCTCTCCTCTATCGTCTTTTTATCGCCAAATCCCTTTGGGTTTTCTGCTCGCAACACGACGATTCTCCCGGCATTGCTCAGCGGACTTTCAGGTACAGGCCACGTCGTTAACCTCGGAGGAGGTGCACTGCCGAGCAACTCCAGCAACGACCTCACATAGGCTTTATCTGCTCTTGCAACGGGGTCCCCTTCGTTGATGAAACTGAAGAATAAGCTCTTTCGTAACTCCTGGCGAGGCGGCTTCCTCAGCGGCAGTAATGACACAGGCGGCGCCCCGAATGTAATGCAATGTATACGTTTGAAACAGCCTGCCAACACATTGAGCTCACTCTCGGTCTCTGGCGCGATGGACATCATGTGCGAATACAAAAGGGCAGCAACAGCTCCGCCTGCAGAGTGTCCGGTAATCAGCAAACTGTATGAGGCTCTCCCTGGATCTTCTTGGAGCAATTGACGGATTCTCGCAGCTACGGGAGCGACCATCTTGCGCGCCACCGAGAGGAATCCAGCATGGCAGTAATTGTCGCCGTCGTCGAGAAAGCCTGAGGGAGAAGCGGCGGACGTGTTGAAGTTGACAGCCCAATCCATAAAGCTAGCAGTGCCTCTGATGGCGAAGACGATGACACGAGTGGAGTCGAGGGGAACGGATTTTATAAAGATGGTTTTGACGTTGCCAGTTCGCCATGAGGAGGCGATGTGTGAGTCCTGTTCGTGCGTAGTTGGTGGTGAGTACACGCGCAGGGAATATTGGGCTGCGAGGCAGACAAGAGCCCATGTTGGTATAAACCTGGACTTGTTAGCTACAATAAGCAAGAGTAGAAGATGGAGTTGTCGCGGCTTACACGTTCAGTTGCGGGAGGTGAGTGGGCAGCTTGGAGTTGGAATATTGCTCGACTTTGGAGAAGTATGTTCCGGATAGGGCAGAGGTGAAGGTACCCGGGAGAGCGAGGGAGCGGTCGGTGGTATGTTCAGACGAGGGGCATGAGAAGATGTTACTTTCATTGCCGGTGAGAGATTCGCAATCAATTTGCGTCATGAGGTCACTAAAGCGGGAGGAAAGAGATGAAGGGGTATCATTAGGTGCTGAGTTTGCCCGCGTTGGACGAGGTGGTCGCTGCGGTTGGGCATGGCGTGCATTTTGAGCGAGGCGGGTGGTTTGATTTTGAGGATGTGAATTGAAAGCTTGTGGTTGAGGGTGTGAATTGAAAGCTTGTTGTTGAGGATGTGAATTGAAAGCTTGCGTTTGAGGATATGTGAGTTGTTGCTGAAGTGGATAAGTATTGTGATGTTGTGGTGGTGGATGTGAATATGGCGTGTTTAATGGTGGTCGCGCGGGCAGCGGTGGCTTTGAGGTGTATTTTGTCGGAGGATCCGTAAAGCTCGACTTCGTTTTCGGCTTGTGCTTCTTCTTATCAGATGTGAAGAAGCCCATGATGGCATTGTTGGTGCGAGAACTTAGGGAGCGTTTGATGAAGAGAGGTGAGATGAGAATCGGTGTCTGTTCACATGATGCCAATCCAAATGGCAAGGCAGTTGAGCAAAGTGCGATGCGACGCTGTCATTGGCTGGATGGGTGGCTCAGCTGGGTGGCGAAGTCTCGGCCGAGAACTATTTTTATGCACCGGCTGCATGGTTTGAGGGGACGGCAGGATGAGATTGGCGACGGAGGTGTATTTTTTTTTTTTTTTTTTTTTTGATTGTTTGGGAATTAGAGTTTGATCATGTTCCACAGCGTCTGTGGCATGGTCGAGGTGGGTGTAGAAGGAGTTGCTGCTGATACTCCAGGGAGAGGCGAGAATGAAAGTAGAATCGGGCGAGAAAGAGAAGGCGGCGGAAGCCATCGCAGGGCATCTCATTTGATAATTATATTATATTCACTCGTTTCTGTCGAAGCTACCAAAATAGACTGTTGCTTAATGTTGGAGAGGACATAGCATCCTTCCATTTTGCTTGTCTAGAGCTGATCCCAGTAGCACAGCACTGAAATCCCGAGTTACCGCTCGATATGGCAACGAAGCGACGGCCATTTACCAGACGCCAAAAAAAAAAAAAAAAAAAAAATTGTATGAAAGGAACAAAGGTACTAATTCGCTGCTGCTCATGGAACCTCACGTTTCGGTCCACTCCCGCCTTTCCCCCGTCGACCGGGTCACACATAGAATCATCAGCGCAAACTATGCGAATCCCGCTCTATTGCGGCGCCAAACGACGCTATTTGGGTACCAAATTTCCCTTTATTTAGACGCCAATAACGAAAAGATAAGCTGATGTAATAATACTGCTGAGATTGAGTCTCGGAAACTTTACTTCACCTTCCACTTTAGTATGGATGCTGCTTCACGGGTAGTGCTTATTTCTAGCCATTGCAAATACTGCCTCCCGTTAGGCCAATATATATTCGCCGCGCGATGTTGACGCTGACGATCTTGCCCAGATTGTTCAAAGATTTCCAGCAACAGGCTTCATCATCATGTCCCCTTCGTCGTTTTCGAAAGTCCTTCTGACTCTCGCAGCGGTTTCTTGTGCACTCGCAGCACCGCAGAAGAGAGCATTCTCGCCCAAGGTTGTGTCCACCGAGGAGCTTGGAAATGTCAGCGACCCAAGCCTAAACAGAGACTCATGTGGTTCTGTACGCCTTGGAGACAGAGCCCTCTGGACGTGCCGCGACACTCAAAGCTCCAGCGTTGATCTTCCCGTCTGGTCGTCCTCTGCGGCCTGGACCAACTTTAACCAATTCGGCACTCCGCAAACCTCCATGTACTCGACAAAATCACAGCAACCGTATTTTAAGCAGCTTGGCACTGAGTGCGCTGATAACTCGGCCGGGGTTTGTTCTGATGGCTCTCGATGGGTCATTTGGCCTGATTCACCACCAGTGGTGACAGAGCAGCAAGGAAGCGTGGTGACTGCCTACTCCTGGATTCGTAGGACCCATCTTAGACAAGACTGGTCAGCCTATGAAGCAGACCCCAGGACATCTCTGTACAAATTTGTATATGATACCAACCAACAAGATCGCAATGCCGTTCCCAACATGGTCATTCAGAAGGAAGAGTTCTGGCCAGCCAACAGCATTCCCTACGGCGTGTACGGCAGTGCGGTAAAGGATGGCTATGTATATCTCTGGGGTCAGCCGTCAAACAAGAAAGTTGCCCTAGCCCGTGTACGTGTGGATAGCGTTGAAGACGTCTCCAAGTACGAGTACTATCAGTGTGGCGTATGGAGCTCTTCTAGACCGACCCTGGACAACGGCTGTGTGGACGTGCCTCATGCCAGCGCAGGCGGCCAGGGCACCTTCTTCTTCTCACAGCATTGGAATAGATGGGTGTGGATTGGCCAGTCTGGCTTCGAAATTGTCGCCAATTTCTACATTACAACATCGCCTGGCGTCGAAGGACCTTGGGAGGAGCCCCAGCTCTTTTACAAGGGCCAAACTGGCACCGCGCCGCTGCCAGACTATTCTCTGCAGGCTCATCCTGGGTTGAGTTTCTCGGGATACATGGATAGCAACTCAACTTTCATTTCGTACACGAAGCAGGATCAAGGTGGTAGATACTCTACGCCACTTGTCCGCGTCAACTTCAATATATAGATTAGATGAACAGAGAGGGAGGGAACAATTTCAATCGGCCGCTTTCAATCATTTTGCTTGCCAACAAAAACAACTTACATATCGCCGAGCCTGTTCCATAAGAGCTAATTTTAAGCCATTTGCAAATCATCTTGCTTTACGCCAGGGTGACCAACATGAATGGGCGTATGCTTCATTTGACACAGCCTCTTACAATTCAAATAAACCTTGTTGATTAATGTTAACGTTATCATTTAGGTTTTATAGTACAAACGCAGAAGCTAAGATACACGATGCTACCAGCGCAACGTAGCTCCTCAGACCAACCCGCAAGTCAACAGCAGCACTCTCATCAGCTGGGCAAGTCACCACAGCCTTTCGGTAGCTAGAGCACTCGGAGGCAGTGATTTGGGACGAGATGCTTGATGCCGCCGCCGCATCAACGGTTATCGAGCATGGCCTCGCCGTCGGCTCAGGAAAATGCAGGCTAGCACACGACGCCTCGGTCCAATGAGTAGCTTGCGGGTTGACGGGTATGATCTTTTGAACACCGTACTGTTGCATGACAGCACCCTCACAATTATCTTTGTTCTGCAAGTCAGGCTGTTTAGCGCCATTCTTGGTGTTGAATGAGAATCTGCCGTAGTTTGAGATGCCCTCCATATTAAACTTGTCTGCGTCCGTGGCAGGGACATAAGGAATTAATTCTTCGTCGGCGGTGCAGTTTACATGAAGCATTTGCCAACCAAATTGCCACGACCCTTCTGTATCTGCAATGTGTCTAATGGTGTCATAAAGGAAGTGGGTTGGACCATTGCCGGCGAGGTCTACCTTGAGTTGGTGGTAGCGTGTATCGCGGCTGGAGTCGTCGTCATTTGTGAGGACGTATTCGATTTGAAACTCAAGGTATTTGGCAACACCATCTGGATCATGGACGGAGAAGACGACGGGCATCAGTGGCATTGGCGCATAAGTCTCCTTCTCGCGGGGGAAGACAACATCGACCTCGACGAAGCTGGTTTTATTGGTGTCGCTGCACGCGGCAAGCTGGCATAGCCAAAGACTGGCTAGTAGGAGCGCCCACATGGTTACTGTTTGGATATAAGACGCAGATAGCGTTTAAGACGTAAAGGTGTAGGAAATGCTGCCGTTAAGGAGGAAGAGAAAATTATGCTGGTTGAGTAAGGCTGTTCGGGGATATTCAGGGCATTGGCAATCTCAATTAGCGCCGTGCCCCTGGGGTGAGAAAAATTAAACGCCAAGATCTTAGCGGCTTGCTTTCATGAGTGAGCTGTAGGGGGGGGTTCAGGCTGTGCCACCTCTTTGCAATACGAGCGAACTTGTACGAGGCCGTGCAAGGTTTTGAGCCCTTGTTAGGAACAGCAGCAGTAATGACAATTTCACTCCAGTTTGCTAGCGACTAATAAGTGAGGTGCCTGGTTTGGCTGAACGTCTCTAGATCTATGTACACTGCGAGATACAACAGCTACCATTAACTCTAATATCTGTAGTAATAGATACTTATAATATATTACACCACCGTTGAAGCCCCATGCCATCCATGTGCACAAAAGGACAATCGTAGTCAGTTGCAAGTTGGGTATTTGCGCGCTCTGTGTATAGAAAAGCAATGTGCAGCAAAAGAAACCAGATCCTTGAGATCAAAAGTCATCGTCTTGGCTGCTCCTACATTCACAGTCCGTATTCGACCTGTCCTTTGATAATCGTTCCCAAGCTGCTCAAAGTCATGATCCTCAACTGCAATGTCTTCCACACTAACCCATTCCCGCTTGCCATTGACAGTTGCTGCAAAACTATTCATCGCCGTTTCGACGCCTTCCCATCGATACTCTGCCAAATGCAGCGCAGTACAGACCTGGAACCCGACGCCCAATAACACCACCTTGGCACCTACTGCTTCCAACTTGGCCAATGGGCTTTGCTCTCCCATCATGCAGTCAAGCGCGTGTCCCGATATGATAAACTCCGCTTTTGCACCCAACGCAGCAAACGAGGTTTGGGGGTGGGCACTCCGTAGCGCACCGGGCCATGTTCTTAGCAGCTCCGGGAGAACGCCCATCCCCCTCGTGCGAGATGTACGAGCATCATACGCTGGAGTAGTATCCCGAATTTCCTGCCACCATGACTCTGGGACAGGTGGCAGCTGCCAATTTGAAGGATCCGAGTTGTCGCCTGTATGTGTTGGAACGACAAGAGTGCCGCTGGGGGTTAGCACATCGAGCAGCGCTTGGATGACAGTCTCTGCACCACCAACGACGAAGCCCAGCGAGCGGAGTGATGTGTGCAGCAGGATGGTATCTCCCGGGTTTAAGAATGATTTGAAGTCAGCTACCAGTGATCCCAGTGTGCATAACGGGCCTTTGAGTAGTGTTTGTGACATTGCGATGATGGTTGATGGGCAGTTGAAGAATTTGCGGGGAGTGAAGCCAGCTGAGATGTAGGAACTTGGGCTACACCGAGTGACTCAAAGTGAATTAAAAATGATGCATTGTATTTTATTACACATATGCTTATTTTTTCAGTTTTGATATGCTGCTATATACTATGAGCTATTTACAAATGAATTAAGTCATGTACAACTTTATGTGTTTTATCATGCCAAGTCGTCAAATTATGGCAGAGTCCACGTCGTGGTGGACTTGCCAGGCACCCTAGCGCTCCAAGGTTGACCCTCGCGCTCAGTGTGGACCATGGCAAAGATATCATGGTCGTAGCGGTTCTGGATGACAACGGTGCGGGAGTTGTCGGGGTTGACAGTCGCAACAGACAGCAGACCGGTGTTATCCGGGAAAATGTAGCTGCCAGTCTCCTCCACCACATGAGCGCCCTTGGGGATAAACCTGCTGAACTGGCCCATCATGTAGTAATCGACCTCCTTGTGGTAAGTTCCAGCATTGGCATCAATGGTGACTAGACCAGTGCAGATGCCGCAAGGTTCGCCTCCCGGCAGAGCAGGGCCACCTTGGTGGTAGGAACCCAGCGCCCAAGCAATGATGCCGTTGGCCCAGTTTTGCAGCGGAAACATGTTGAAGTTGGACGTGTGCTCCCAGTTGGTGGCACTAAGGGCAGTCCAGCACTCAGTCATGTATTGCTCCGTGTTGGGGAACTCGTTGTGGAAACGGGTCAATGGCTGCCAGTTGGGGCCATCGTTTCCAGAGTAGCAGTGCCAGGCAGCGGCGCTGACAGTACCTGGGTTCTGCTGGACAACTTTCTGGGCATACGAGTACATGTTGGTGTTGTGGTCCAGAGCCCAGACCTTTGTGTTGAGACCAGCATTGCGAATGGCAGGTCCAACGTGGTCGCGGATCAAGGCAGCAGATTCGTCTTCGTAGATGTACATGGTGGGCATCTGGGCCTTGCTGTTGAAGGGCTCGTTCTGGATGGAGATGTAGTCGACGTGAGCACCTTGCTTCTCGTACTCTTGGAGGTACTTGACAAAGTAGTCGGCGAACTCCTTCTCATAGGCGTGGTCCAGGTTGTTGCGGTCGGTTCCACCAGTGAGCTTTCTGTCCAGCTGCATCCAGGCAGGAGGAGCCCAGGGAGCTCCCATGAGAGTCATGTTGGGTTGCAGACGACGCATCTCAGCAAGCATGCTGGTCATGGCATAACCACGGTCACCGAGGTAGAAACCACCCTGAGTATCTTCGTAGGTGTAAGCGGGAGGAGCAGACAAGTCGGAACTGGCGATAGTGTGTCGCATCAAGTTGAAGTTGAGACCACTGGGCCCCATGATGTCGCGGAGAAGCTCATCGCGCACATTGCTGGGGAGCTTGTTAAAGGCGGTAACGGTACCGTCGGTGACAGCAGCACCAAAGCCCTTGACTTCTTGCTTGCGCTGGCTCTCCTTGATGGTGAACTCCCAATTGTCGAGACCAGGGTTGCCTCCGCCAAGGACGGGTGCATCATAGGAAGAGAGCTTGTGAGATCCGGAGTCGGTTGATGTCCATGCAGAAGCTGCAGCACGACGTTGAGTGGCAGCAGCACTCAAGCCAGCGGAAGCCAGCACCGTCAAACTAGATAGAAGCATGGCGAATTAAGGGTTGGATTATAGCGGCGGTGCAAGCTTCATCATGTTTGACGACTGGGGGAACTTGCCTTCTTTTAAATCCCGTCCGCTACGGCAGACAATCTGCACGATGCGGATGATATCGTCTGGTCGACGGCAAAACTTTGAAATGTCGACGGCAAACAAGGCTAATTGCTGACAACCCTGTGTGCGTAGCACCAATAATGGCCTCGCCCAGTTTAAACGCAACTTGCCCATTCGGCCCTTTGTGATCAAGTTTGATGGCGAGCCTGCATACTACCTTGGCTTGTGGGGAAGCCAAGCCCTCGGGTTTCTACAATCGAGCTAGAACCAGAACCAAAACTACTCATCAGACGCGAATATCCTATCGGCTAGCCCCCGCAAATGTCCTTTCTTGGAATCCAGAACCAGCCCATTCGCCCTTGGTCAACTGCAGATCTGATTGATGGGAAATCGACCCCATCTTTCCGTTTCATTGTGGTCAGCCAGCTCACTGCCGTTGCTTTGACACGCCTCGTGTCCGAATACAGTGCCTTGTACGAGTATCCGTTGGCGGTATAATATAGTAATAGTAATTACCCTCCAAAAAAGAAAAACCACCATGCGTCTTATTTCTCATGCTGAGCCACGTGCCAGCTGAAGGGCCACGCTAACTCTGTTGCAGAAGAGTAAGTAAGCACTGCTGCCAAAACTCGCCGTTCTGTGGGCGCATGTGTCTTGTCGGACATTTTCTGGATTTCTTTTTTTGGCCCATTGCTCCACGCTCGAATAAAGTAGCTTGGCTGTCGTCAATGTTCTGTTATTTTTCGCTAATTAGCATTCATACCCACATGCTGAATTGCGGTCAGCTCGACCATTCCAGATAAGCTGCGCAGACGAGCCGTCTAGGTTAGATTGTGTTGCAAAGCCTGGTGAGATTGGCAACATTGACGCCACAGACGTGCATGTCTTTATCATATGGTCCTTCAAATGAAAGCTGGATCAGCACTTGCAGCTTTTTATACTATTTAATATAATCTACACGATACGATGGCCTAAGTTCTGTGCTCCGTAGAGTCAAAAGCCCACTGATATCAAGAGCTCAGACACCAACCGGCCAATGTCTCACCGAGACTTTCTTTCCAGTTTCTCGCTGGGGTTTAGCTCTTTTCATTTCATGAAGGCATTGGCCAGTTTGCCAGTTTGCTGCAATTGTGTCTCCCGACAGCCTGGCGAGTCCACAATATCAGGACGTGTGCAAACAAGTGCCGCGGCTTAGTTCACACCGCAGTGTACCAAGTTAGCAAAAAAGATGCTTTACTATAATCTTGATTGTCTGTGCGCCTTCGTAAGCTCGTCAAGGGACTCGGGCCGCAATACCGAATACCAGTCAAGCTATTGCTTGGGTTATTAGCGCAGGCATCGGGGCATGTCGCTCGAAGTTTGTTCGTGTGAAACTGAAGACTCCTTCGCGGAAGCTTCTTCGAGTTACCACTCAACCCAAGGCAGGGCCAAAGGGATCGTTTGCAGCCTCTAGTTTTCTTCGCTTTGCATCTCGATTTTCCACTTCGCCAAAAACGGCACCGTCATTCTGAATTGTTGTAGCTGGCTTCGGCTTGTTGGCCTGCTCCCGCCTTGCCTTTTGCAGGGCGACTAGGTCTGCTCGATCGGGATCTCGGCATTTTGTTAGCTTCCTTCGTGGCGCCTTAATAGATTTAACGCCTTCTGGCTGTTTTGCATTAGTATTGGTCTGGTTCAAAAGTGGGATACAAGGCACCTACAGTTCCCCAAAAGTTGCTTTGTCGCTCTGGCGGCTCCTCTTCCAGCATGTGGCGACAGGCTTCAATAGTTTCGAAAATCTTCTCTCGCAAGTCTGTATGTGCACCGGCAGGCGTTACATCATCTGAAGCAGCGGGGAACAAAGCGTGAAGAAGGTCGGCATCTGCAGCTTGCAAGGCAGCCATCATAATCTGGCTAGGGGTGAAGTGAAAGTAAACATCAGTCACCAAAGTGCTGAACTTGAGAAACTCTCTTGCGCGTACGTGGGCACGGTTGATTCGTTTCGCTGTTTCGTCGTCGGCGGGAAGCTTTCTTTTCAGCTCCATGACGGCGCCCTCTAATGCTCGAAAAGGATGGCGGACATCGAAAGCAAATCGAAGACCCTGACACAGAAGAAACTCTCCGGCGAGAATCTGCTCTCCGGTGGTATTGGGAAACATGTCGACAAACTTGCCGAGGCGCATGTAGAAGCTTTCAGCCTTGCAGCCGAAAAACAAGCTCGTTTTGAGGATTTCGGTAGGCGGATAGGTCATGACGGAGTTGGTAACGTAGAAGCGTCGCAGAAAGATGGCGGCGGTGGCTCTAATCTCGGCGGGCAAGTTGATGAATTCCGCTGCTCTTATGAGCTCGTTGGTGTAGAATTTGACAAGTCGTACTTCTTCGTCTGCCGTGAGGAACTCGGGGAGAGGATCGGCTTGAAGACGCGGGGCGATTTGTTGCCTGGCGAGGCCATTTGTCTTCTCACGGAGCTCTTGGAGGGCAGCAGGCGAGAAGGACCACAAACGAAACTGGCTAGATTGCCGGTAGCGCTCATCTTCGGTGGCCATTATGTCGTAGCGGATGGATTGGAATCGGCAAACAGCCCCGGAGCTGAAGCCTGTCGTGAAAATGGGAATCGGCCGGCGCCACCAGCTTGGGGAATTGGTGATTGGTGAAAGCTCAAGGGAGCACAGCGGTAGCAGGACAGAAGGCAAAGGTCGGCAGCGCTGCACTTTGCCCCACAAAACTACAGTTGCACGATCTGCGCGTTCTGAAGGGATCGTTCACTCAATTCACCCCAACACGGATCATGCAATAGTGTGCGTATGGAGTTTTTGGTATTCGATTGCCAACATTAATGTAAAGAACAAAAAAAGAACAGAAAAAAGAAAAAAGAAAAAGCGCAAAAAGATGAGATACATTCCACAACAGAGTCCAGCGGCTGTCCCCCTTTCCATCCCTGTTTCGCCCAACAGGCATCCATCTCTCACAAGCAGATGCCAGAGCAGTCAGGGTCTCCCTTGGTATAGCTGCAAGATACCTCAGGGTCATCGTAGCAGTAGAGACCCCTCCGACACTGTTTCCCAATTAATCCACCGCATTTCTGGAGCTTCTTGGGCAAGCAGATGCCCGGTCGGTCGCAGGCCAACCCACAGCCAAGATCCATGCGAGGGTCGTCTTGGCACTGTGATGTCGGACTGCAGAAGCTAGGCGTGGGAGTCAGTCCACCACAGCTGACATACTTGTTCTTGAACACACAATGTCCCGAGCAGACATCGAGGTGCCTGCAGTCTGCACTGTCCGGAACACATTTCTTGTCCTTTGAACACTCCTTTCCTCCCCCACATTCGTAGTCCGCCGACACAGCACTGCCGATGGTCAGGATGGCCCAAATGGCTAGCAGGATGCGCACCATCGTTGTAGAATAAGCAACGTGAGAGCGAGGTAGTCGAGAAGGGTGAGGTATTGCAATGGTTGTAAATATTGGCACTTTCCCTGAGAGACGCTTCTTCCTAGTTTTATGTATTTCTAAAAGAGTGCAAACTCTCTGGGCAAGACAAACCCTAATAAGTATCGGACCCTCGCAAGGTCGACAGGGCATCATTCCAGACCTTGAAGGGCAACAAGCGCATTCCACGCCACCTCAGCCCACGACCCTTTTCAAGTATAGTCCAAAGGTTAACCTCAACTTAGTTTCAGCCCTGACTGAGACTATTCTTAGAAACATACACGAGATTTCATATTGACATGCTAGCGAGGCCAGCTACGGCTGAGGTATAAAGCAACTCTAATAAGCTGGTCAAAAGCATGGATGGTTTAAATGCCCGAGACAAAATGAGACATTCAGGCCAAAAAAAAAAAGTGTATTCAAATATGATTGAGAAAGTATAATTGAGAAAGTCATCAACAGGGCAAAGTCTATATGTACAAAATTTTCCAACCAATATTGACAAAATTTACGAAAGCCATTCACTCGCCGCTTAAGCGGGAGGAGCACCAATGTAGACCGTGAGGGTGTCGGGGTTACCAGAAGAGACGACGCCAGAGGCGTTCTCGTTGCCATCAGGGTTGACATCATCATAGGCGAAAGCGTAGCCCTTTCCGTCAACTTCGTGCTCGTGAATGAGACGGCTGTAGTGGTTCGTGGGTTGGTTGGTGTAGTAGTTGGTAGCAGCCAGGCTGGGCTGAATAGCGCCACCGTCCATGAGAAGGGTGGTGCGAACAAAGCCAGCGCAGAGACGAGGGATGACAGCCAAGTGGATATCATTCTCCTGGCCGATCTTGCCAAAGGGACCGCTGTCGCATCCCCAAATGTCCTTGGCGGTAGGCTTGTCATAAGCACGGTTGTCGCCATCGCAATTGAGTTGATCACCGTCAACGTGGCAGTTGACGTTGCCGGCACCGGTCTGGGAGTTGATGACGAGAGGCTCGGCAGCGTACTTGGTCCAGACCTGGTTGACGTAGTCATTCCAGTAGTCCTCGAAGCTGGTGCTGTCAATGACCGAGTAGTCGTTGGGGGAGAGAACACGGAGAGGTTGGCCCTGAGCATTGGCAATGCACATCTTGGCCCAAGGACGGCCGTCAGAGCTGCCTTGGTCGTTGAGTCCGCTGCAGACCTCAGAAACGGCGCTGGCATCGAGTCCCTTGGTGACTTGGGCGGGGGAACCGTCGGTGGTGGTCAACTGCATGCTGAGGATCATACCAATGAAGTCGACGTAGCTGATGTTGGCATAGATAGAACCATCGGGGTTGACTGTGAGCTCGACAAAGCCCCAGTTGGTCCCCGCGCTGGGGTCGTTCAGATCGGTGACAGCAGGCTGAACAAGACCGTCACCAGTGTCAGTCTTGACCATGGCAAAGGTGAGATCGCCCTCAGAGAAGTAAATGCGACCAGAGTGCATGGGAATAGGGAGCGAGATCTTGAATGTGGAACCTTGAGCAGGCATGGGGATCTTGATGTTGTCCTTGACAGCGACGGGCACCTCAGAACCACCAGAGCTAGGGTAAATGAGGCTACCATCGGCGCCGAGGAATACAACTCTCTCCTGGGTGTCGAGACCGACAATGTAGGCATTGACTTGGCCACCAGCAAAGTTGTTGACAAACTCAAAAGGCTGGCTCGCATTGGCAGCCTGAGTCTTAGCCATGTGCACAACGGTGTCCTTGCCATGGTAGGTGCCGTTGAGAGTGTTGTCGTCGGTAATCTGCATGTCCTTGACCTTACCAGGGCGAGCGATGCTGTACTTGCCAGTATCGCGGATATTCATGGATGGGGCAGCCGTAGCCACTCCCAAAAGAGTGACGATAGCAGTCAAAAGATGCATGGTAATGAACGACCGTGAAGTGGTTAAAGGAGTGAATCTGACTGAAAGTAAAAGTGATGCACTGAAGGAATGATAGAATAACTAAGAAAAAGGAATGAACCGACAGTAAAACTGTCTTTGAATTGCGAGCCGAAAAGCGTCTTGGTGTGTGTTAGAGCTGGATGGCATTTGGCGAAGAGGAAAGATGCTTATATAGACAATGGTGGCTCATGGACGAACTGCCGTTGTTAGTTGGTAGTGCGATGATAAGCCCCGCTGTCCACGAGGGAAATAAGCACACCTTTGGCGATTATGGCTTCTCAGTGGTAACGAAAGAATCTTAAGGTGTTAGTGCCTAGCATCGGGTCTCCTTCGGACGTGAGAAACAAATGAACCTTGCGCATAACAAAGCTGACGAGGCGGCGAAGACGGCACACAACCCACACGGGCTGGTAACTTAGACGGGAATGAACCCGTCAGCAGGTCTCCGCCTCGCAATCACCCAGTGCATACCGGAGGATTAAAGGAATCGCTTGAATACTGCGGCGCCAGAAACAGTCATTAACCAGGATTCTGATTGGTACGTTGACTGCTGATACGTCCCTTGCCATACGTACATCTTGCGGTCTGCCCCATTAAGAGGCTGCCTGCGAGGATTCAATTGCAGGACGTCAATCCTCTGTTGCATGTGGAGGGAGATTGGAGCCCCATTCTGTCCATTTTTTCATGCGATGAAACGCCAAGTTTTGGCTCACCATTGGCCTTGAGAACGAAGAAAATGACAGCTACAGGGAATGCGTACCAGGGGTGGTTCCCCAGATGCCGATCGTCTTCTCAGCGGGCCGATTGGTCGAGGACGCAAGACGCCAATTTGGGTTGCATGGATTTGGTATAGTTCGTCGGCTTAGCCAGGGGCTTAATCGAGGACACCCATTGCAGCCCATCTTTTCGCTCTTCAATTGCCCAGCTGCAGCCCTGGAAGATCTCGACGACACGTTACAGCAGGCTGGGCTCACACGCACTGTCTGTCGACAACCCACTGCCGTGTTCTACAACACCTGGCTAGTCTTACAGCGTAAGTAAGCTGAGAAAGAAATTCTGTGGATATGACCCAGCGACGCCAACGCCTGCGAACGCGCTAAATTTGCTGGAAAAGGGTTGTGTTGCATTCCTTGCCTTTCCCTTGGATTTCGCCCTGCCAGACCTCGGGGTATCGCCGTCCCGAATACCACATGGGGATGCCACGCAGTAGCCTAGTAGTAGTTTGAAAATACTTCCCATTAGATGACCCACAGCGTATGTGCAGAGTTGACATCTTATTCAGCGACGTGAGAATCTAATTAGCTTGAGCAGAACTAGACAAAGCAAGCTGTTTTTGAGAGCTCCCAAGGCTAATGAATCGCGCACGCTCGCGGCTGCATGAGCCAGGTTAGCGAGGAAGATGGAGGTTCCATTGCCTCGATTCGTAAAGAAGCCTTTCTTTTGCGAAATAACAAGTGGACAATGGCGTAACAACAGCTGTCCAATCCGTTCCTTCAAACCAGACTTGTCTTAGATCTTTGATCGACGCCATGTGCCTGTTGATCCCCGAGACTAAGGACTTACAGAAGCTAATTGGGCCGACCAAGAACCCCCCCCTCTCCCACCTTCAATAGGGATCATCAGTCACCTACTAGAACAGGCAGTAGTGGAAAGCTGCAAAACGCTATCTTGAGGCGTTGACAGGTAGCATCAATTGTGGACGACGTGAGTGGGAGTGGTTTGTATAATGCTTGGCGCCTCCATGCCATCGCGGACCTGTGCCTCCAGTGGCATTGAGAATATCTGTGTACACGCATTCATTTGAAGTTTACGCAGCAAAGGCTCTGACAATGGTTTTTTTTATCGCCCGATAGAACAGATTATCAGCAGTCGGCAGTGTGATGCAGTTATGTGCTTGTATGTGTATTTTTATTTTTATTGAACAGAGACTGGACGATTGTATTAATGCAACACCAGATCTTTGTGCCACCTTGTAAGGATCGCGCATGGATAACTGAAATTTAGCTTTTTCATGGGCGCAGGCAGTGTTGTACATGTAAGCGACTTCGTTGTATTGATCGGCATGCAGTTTTGTTTACGCCATTGTGGCGACGGTCTGTGTTGCCAGACTTGGGATGCGGCCGAGCTTTATGATCAGCGTCTCGTTCCATGTCCGGTGAAGCCGAGTCGTCGAAGTAAGCTTCAAGCTAGCCAACGTTTCGTTAAAGTGACAGAAAAAGCTCTAACTCGTGATGGATTCATTTTTAGACTGGTTAAGCTCGTATTACAACGAATGTTGAGCCATTGGCAACTGTGTTAACATGGGAGATGGTGTAAACGACATGCGAGCATCAACATGGTTGATGTCGCCATCCAAAATGGATTAATAATGTCTCACCGTGACACCGTATGTAAACTCTCCGCCGGCGTGCTGTAAATCGTCCCAAACGCAACACTACTCTGTCCATCCAACTCTCTTCGCCGCGCATAACAATTCTGATCATCGGTGTTAAAAACACGTCGCATCGCTATACAATATGACAGTTTTCAATATTAAAGTCGTCTCCGACACTGTCTGCCCCTGGTGCTACGTCGGCCGCCGGAAGCTTCAGAAAGCCCAGCAGCAGTGGCTCGAAACGCACCCTGGTGATTCTTTCAGCGTGACCTACGCGCCTTACCAGCTGCGGCCCGAATGGCCCAAGGGTCCATCTGCCAGCAAGCCCAAGAATGACTTCTACCTCGAGAACTTTGGGCCGGAGCGTACCAAGGAGATCCATCAGCGCTTGAGATCTGCTGGGGAAGATGTCGGCATTGACTTCAAGTTCGGAGGTCGCATGGGCAACACTAGGGACTCCCACAGATTGATTCATTTGGCACAGACTCTAGGCCCAGAGGTTGAGAGCAAGATCGTCGACAGCCTGTTCGCCGCTTACTTTGAGAACGAGAAGGACATCACTTCTTTCGACACACTAAAAGACGCTGCGTTGGCCGCGGGTATCCCGGAGGACAAGTTTCAGAAAGCTATTGTGGACGGAGATGATGGAGGCAGGGAAGTGGACGAGGCAGTGGCGGAAGTGCAAAGAAGTGGTGTTCGGGGTGTGCCCAAGTATTACATCCAGGATGCGGTCAAGATTGATGGCGCAAGAGAACCCGCAGACTTTGTAGAGGCTTTTAAGCATGTCAAAGAATCTGAGTAGTCAGACACTAAGTAAAAGATATATTAAACATGGGTATCTTGCACGAATTTGATGCTATATGTATTCTGAAGTCACAGACATTGACTTCCCTTGTCCCCCCCCTCCAAAAAAAGACCATGTTTCACGAGACAAAGACAGGTTCTTCTCGTTCTGACAGTATTTGTTCCCACATCTTGTCTTCGAATCCTGGCATGTACAGCAAGATGCCGAGTTCTTGGCTCGTCCACCAGCTGGCTCTGTCCATATTGCCTGATCCAAGCAGAAGATACTCATCATCTACGAGCGTCATTTTGAAATGACTTAGCACTGGCTCGTCCTTCTTCTCTGCGCGTCCGGCCAATGGCTTGTAGTAATAAATGCTCAGCCTACCCAGCTTCAATTGCTGTTCAACATCCTGATAATTCCGGTCTTTCGCTAAGTTTTTGTATCCTTGGACTAAGCGACGGAGGCACCGTGATGTTGTAGTCCCAGCTGTCAGTAACTGTTCCAGCAACATCATGTTCTTGCTGGTGCGGATCTGCACATCGACTCCACGCGCGACTGCCTCGAGCACGCCGTTAATGACGGGCTTGGATGTGACATTCGGCGTTACAATGGAGATGCTCTTCTTGGCACTTGCAAAAAGAGTAACAAGGGCTGCGTTGAGAGGAGTCATGGGTGGATCACAATTCATGAAGAAAGAGAGCCAGGAGAATCTGGGATTCCGGTGATGTGAGGAAGGCAGCAAGATTGTTGGTGTCGGTGTGTCCCGAGTGAGTCTAATGTACCTAGTTGGGCTCTCCGTGCCTCCACTTTGCAGAAGTGAGGCATGATCGTCAGATTGAGATGACATAGAAAGTTGCCGAACAGGGAGGACGTCCGAACGATGATCGCTAATCATCTGCGTCCTGGAAGCAGTACCTAGCCCCCATACCCTTTTATGAAACGCGAGCAGAGTATGCACGAAGTCGCCTCGCAGCTCCATGCACCCCTCGAACCAGCGCTCCCAACTAACGTTGCAGCTCGGCATCCACGCGGCCGTATTGTCCACAATAAGATACTTAGGATGCATAACGCTAAATGGCGTGAAGAATAGCGACTTTACTGTGAGTTGAATGGATCCACGTCGCAATGTTAACTCGTCTGGAAGACCCAAGTTTCTCCATTCAGAAGGAGGATAGACATAGCCGTTTATTGATGAAGTGTGCAGGAGCTTCTGAAGGATACCTTGTGACGATAGCCCGATCGTGACATGCAGAGTACTGCTCGGGGCAGGGTCTGCATCCGCACGTGAAATCGCAAGCATGAGAAGCGCATCGTATATTAAAGCTGAAGATGCAGAATCTGCCCAGAAGCAAGTAACGAGGTGAATTGAAGAAGTAGCACTGCGAATAGCCGGGATAAGAGCGCGGTCATAGATGGTATGACCAGTGCCGAAGTAGAGAGAAGTTGGAATGCTTGTTGTAATGAGAGAATCTGCGGAAGTGGCATCATATCTAGGGAACTCAGATGAGCAATCGTCGATTCGAGAGGATATTAATTGCTTCCATGGCCGCGTAAATGAAGAGGGAAATTGTAGCGCCATGTTGAATATGTGATTGATGATGTCGTTTGTCTCAAAGTCAAGCTCAAGAGCAGAGGCTGGATATTGGTACCGCTTCAGATACACATGGTGAATGCAATGATAGAACCATAGATTATGTATCGAGTGAAAGATAAAGTAAAGCTAATGTAAGCCCGAGAGAAACCAGGAAGAAAGAGTCGGAGCGCAATTGCTATGTTTTGTTGCAGCAAATGAGGACCTGGCTGCAAGTCAAACAGCGCCACCCAACTACTGCTGTGTTGGACTACAGGGCATCGGCCCAGTGTACTCACCGCCCACAGCCAGCCACGGCAGAAATGGCCCCCTCAACGGACATCATGTTGACACTGGCCCTTCATCCGTAATCCACAGACTGCCAAAATGTTATCGGGCGTATTAATATTCAATCAAAAAGGTGAAAACCTCATCTTTCGCGCCTTCCGGAATGATTGTCGACCCCGGCTAGCAGATGTATTCCGCATCCAGGTCATCTCCAACGCCCAAGTTCGCTCTCCTATCCTGACCTTGGGGAGCACTACCTTCAGCCATGTCAAACACGAAAATATATACCTTGTCGCCATCACCAAGAGCAATGCCAATGCTGCGCTGGTATTTGAATTCCTCTATCGTTTGATTACCCTAGGCAAGGGCTATTTCGGAAAGTTTGACGAGGAAGCAGTAAAGAATAACTTCGTACTCGTGTACGAGCTTTTGGATGGTGCGCCACTAGACAGCTTTGCTTTTACTGTAGAGTGCTAACTTCCATGCTAGAAATCATTGACTTCGGATATCCCCAGAATACCGAGACCGATACCTTGAAAATGTACATCACAACCGAAGGTGTCAAGTCCGAGGCGCGACCAGAAGATACATCCAAGATTACCATGCAAGCGACAGGAGCTTTGTCGTGGCGCAAGGCAGACGTGCGGTACCGAAAAAACGAAGCCTTTGTCGACGTTATTGAAGACGTTAACCTGCTCATGTCGGCCACTGGAGCGGTCCTGCGAGCTGACGTCTCCGGCCAGATTGTCATGCGAGCCTACCTCTCCGGCACACCAGAATGCAAGTTTGGTCTCAATGATAGGCTGCTGCTCGACGGTGATGGCCTCAAGTCTCTGGAAAGCGGCAACAAGTTGGGAACACGGGCAACAAAGGCAGCTGCTGGAAGCGTTACATTGGAGGATTGTCAATTTCACCAGTGCGTGCGACTGGGTAAATTTGACAGCGACCGCATCATTAGCTTTGTGCCACCTGACGGCGAGTTTGAGCTTATGCGCTATCGAGCTACGGAAAACGTCAACCTTCCATTTAAAATCCATGCCATCGTCAACGAGATCGGCCGATCAAAAGTTGAATATAGCATTGGTGTCAAAGCCAATTTCGGCTCGAAGCTCTTCGCTACAAATGTAGTTATTAAGATTCCCACACCACTCAACACTGCCAAAACAACAGAACGATGTACGCAAGGGAAAGCCAAATACGAGCCTAGCGAAAACAACATCGTCTGGAAGATACCACGATTCACAGGACAAAGTGAATATGTGCTCAGTGCAGAGGCTCTGCTAACCAGTATGACGAATCAGAAGGCGTGGAGTCGGCCACCTTTGAGCATGAATTTCAGCCTGCTGATGTTTACAAGCTCGGGACTGTTGGTGCGCTACCTGAAGGTTTTTGAGAAGAGCAATTATTCTAGTGTCAAATGGGTTCGCTATATGACACGAGCAGGATCTTATGAAATAAGGTACGTTACATGCGTGCGACCCGTACCTTCTAATTACTAACAGAACCAGATTTTGAACACATTCAACGTTAAACAATGATACCAACGCAAGGAGACTGCTCTAGGTTGAGTCTGCATCGCTGCAATATAACTTAGATTTTGGCCAAGCGGCACTGATTCGATTTCCGCCATGTGCATGGCAAACACTGCAGTTTATCTAAGAAGACGATTCAATTTTGTGCTCTACAACCTCAGCATGCCCGTCCTTCGTCTCGCCATTCTGTATGTACTGTTCATCGCCCAAATTCACGCGTGGGCCAGTGAAATTTTTCCGTCCATCGATTACCCACTGGAAGATGGAGATGCAGAGGATGATGGCAAATGCAACAATGCAATAGTCTGGAAACAGTCAATTATGAATACGAAGACGGCGCAAATGTAACTTACTCATGTTACCGCCTGTTACAGGCAGCTCCGGCGGAAACACGAATAGCACTGTCGTCAAGGCAATGTAGGATAGTCCAATAAAGTCGGCTGTCCAGCCAAACCATCGAGGAAGCGTCCAGTATCTCTCAGGCAAGGCATTGCGACCTTGCAGACAGTTGACTGCAATTGGCATAGCGTATGACAGGTCCAGAGTGACGACAGCAGCAGAAATGATGGCATTAAATACACTACAATGTGTTAGTCTTATCCTGGAAATGATTTAAGTTACGATTACCTCGTGGATGCAAGAAACAGAAGCCCGAACAATATGACAACTGCTGAGGTGAGAATTAGAGCGTTGAGGGGAAGGCCAAGTTTGGGATGGACTCTGCTGAAGAATTTAGAAGCGGGTAGTCCACCATCGCTGGCCAAGCCCGTTAGCATAATTGTATAAATGGAAAACGGCTTGAGTTCATACCGAGCAAAAGCGAAAATCATGCGGCTGCTTGTAGTCATGACGCTAATCGTTGCGAAGGCGAGGCAAACAAGCGGAAGCCTAGTAGCCATATGAGCTTTAATCCAACGATCTGGAAATCTTTGCCCCACGACTTACATTAGAAGGCAGATGGCGCCGGCTTTATTGTTGGTGGCATGGATTAGAATCTGCAAAAGGGGACCGGCAGATGACTTGATAATGTCGTCAATGGAACCGGCTACGAAGAGCAGCACAACCAGAAAAATGGCTCCTGTGAAGACGCCAATGCCTACACAAATAATCATAATTTTAGGGCCTTCTTTGGAGGGATGTGGGATTTCTAGTACGTCAGACATTAATACCGAAGCATGAAACGGACTATTTACCTTCAATCATATGCGCGACGGAATCCTATCTGAATTAGCCAAGTTCATTAAGTAAAATGCATCACCGCCGAAGACTCACGAAAGCCGTCAGACCAAGGCCACCTTGGAGCAACTGTGGAAGTTAGTCAAATGTATGGAACGTAGAGTTGTGAACAGAAATACCCCAAGAAGCCATGCGATACCATCAGGCCCTATAGCATGGTCAGTACTTCAAAACAGATCAATAGCGCTTAACTACATACAGCCAGTTTGGTTGATGAAGTTCTGGAACACAAAACTTGCTGAGCTAAAGTCCGGCGATGCGCAAGCGAGCACAGTAATCGATACCAAGACAAATCCACCAATTGACCAGATGAATGCTCCGCGATAGATGCGAGGAAGAACCGAGTTCAGGAAGGCGTTGATGACGAAAGCGAGAAGCGTGAAACCAATATAAATAAGAAACTGTTGCCATCTCTGCGGTTCGAAGTCAGGATGCACAGCTGAAATAATTCCAACAATCAGCTGGCTGGATAAGAGAGCATTGGTAGCAACAAGCGCGACCTGTGTTCGTCAGCAAAGATCACGGTTGGCGAAGGAGTTTCATATTATACCCAGCCAACTACATTGACCCATCCTGTTATCCAGGACAATATGGGCACCCAGCGAGGCCATGAAACTGTACTGTTAGCATGGGCTATTGGGCATAGAATTTACACGAGACGTACTTGCTAGTAAATGTATCAGCTGGAGATGACCATGATGAGAACATTTATAGTGCACTTACCTGCAACCCAGTGATACTGGCCGCCAGCCCTATGAGTTGTTAAAGTGACGAATGGCGAAAACAGTTGAAAACAAATCACTCACGTGGGGTAAGCTGAGAGAAACTCTGCCAACGATGCAGCGATGCAAAGGTTACAGATACCAGCGGTAACGAGACCTGCGACCAGATTAGCATGTTGGTTATGGCCGATGGCAAGTACCTGTATGAATACGCACCCCAGACAATGCTTGTACTACCGCCGGACGTTAAACTGACAGATAAGCTGGCAGATAGAGCAGTCCAAGACTATTTCAATTAGCGTACGCTAATAATAACGGTAGTCTTGCTTGATATCTCGTACATTCAGAACTGCAAAAGCAAGGCCAAGCATGGATCTGGAATAGAAGAGCGTAGTTAGCACTTGACGGTCTAGAACCTGCAGACCATCGCACTTACAACGTAGAAAAGTTTCGATTTAGCTCAGGCTTGTGGCCAAGCGAAGCCAGCTGAACGTCATCTTCTTGGTAGGATTTCATAATGTCAAATGCGCATGCGACGTGCTGGTAGTGTAACCCAACCGCAGGAGATTAAGGGAAGACAGGAAACGAGTTACTAAAAGAGGGAAGGAACGGGGACTTCCATTCCGAGAGTCGGACGACATACGGGGAACCTGGGGGCGTATCATCAATTAGCAAGTGGGACGTGCGGAGAAGTGGGGGAGAGATAGCCAAAGCACACTCCTGTAGCCTGATGTTGGACCCCATGAAGCTAATTTCTTAGGTTTGAGGCAGTGGCATGGGGTTGAGCGCGAGAAGAGAGAAGAGAGTTTGCAGTGGAATTTCTTCAACCCAATTCTCCAATTGATGCAATACAATTGACTTTTAACCCATGAAGCTTCTAGTACATAAGCTATGATTTAAGGAACACGGCTGTCTGCTCCAAAAACACTACATGCCAAAGGAGTAATTTCGAGGTCAGCACACCCAACCCCCCCAGCTCAGCTTCATGAACGCCAAGAAGATCATCTCGGCTTCTAGCAGGTGGCTGCCGTAATTGGTGGAACTCGGCACCCGCGGACTACTTATCTTTGAGTTCGTCCCTGCTTTCACGATGTTTGGCTTCTCAATATTTTAACGGTATCCTCCGCCCTCCGACAAATAAATATCGCCGCGGGTCCCGTATCACGCGTACAACGGCTCATCGGTACGTAGTGAGAAGCTTGATTTATTGGAACCACACTCTCCATGCGTTCTGGCCTATCCATTGGGAAACAACTCAATCTCTGTTGCTCAACATGCGCGCCCAAACCTTGACGAGTGTAGCCCTTTGCACTGGCCTCCTTTCGCCAGCCACTGCGCACGTTGCGCGATCAAAACCTGACGATGGATCATGCAAGAAGACTACCGTTGCCATTCTGTGAGTACTGCAGCGCATAGCGGCAAAATGTTTTCACTGACGACTTTAGGGGTGGCGGAATGGCTGGGGTTGCCGCTGCAGTATGCCATTCAACTACGTTGACTAAAAGATGGAAGCTTGGGCTAACCTTGTTCAGCAAGCTCTGACGAATGCCTCTGTGACTGATTTCGTGATTATTGAGTACCAAAATAGGCTCGGTGGTCGTGTTATCAATACCGAGTTTGGAAAGAAGCAAGATGGCTCGCCCTACAAAGTAGAGCTGGGAGCGAACTGGGTATGAGACTTGCTTTACAATTTTCGCGTCCGTTCGCCATTAACACAATTCTGCGCAGGTGCAAGGCCTAGGGAAGCCTGGCGGACCTGGTAGGTGACCTCCATGACAACCGCAGTCTACAGCTAGCTAACAAAGCACGTAGAGAACCCTATTTGGACACTGGTACAGTCATCAGCATTGGAGCGCACCAATATGTTCGTTCATTAACCCCGTATAGGCTAAGAAATACAAGCTCGAGAATACCTACTCAAACTACAGCTCAATTGAGACGTACAATGAGACTGGCAGCGTTGACTACAACGAATTATTCGACGCTTATGATGAGGCCGTTGAAAAAGCAAGCAGAAGCGCAGGTCGCCTATTGGCCGAGAATCTGCAGGACCAAACTGCGAGAGCTGGCTTGGCTCTCGCGGGTTGGAACCCAAAACACAGCGACATGGCGGCCCAAGCTGTTGAATGGTGGAACTGGGGTAAGTTCGCACGGTTCCTGAGCAAGTCTAGACAAGCCTAACATGGAACAGACTGGGAAGATGCTGCCCCGCCAGAGCAGTCCTCACTTATTTTCGGCAGTGCTGGAGACAATTTGACATTTAATCAATTTAGCGACGAAAATAACCTGGTAATTGATCCTCGAGGTTATGGGTATCTCATTCAAGCAGAAGGGAAGACTTTCCTAAAGAATGACGATGAACGATTAATGCTCAACACTCAAGTCACAAACATCAGCTACACTGATGACGGTGTCATTGTACACAACAAGGATGGAAGCTGCGTATCCGCTGCATACGCTATCTGCACCTTCTCAGTCGGTGTTTTACAAAACAATGTTGTCGGATTCGAGCCCGAGCTTCCGGTGTGGAAACAGACCGCTATTCAGAAGTTCAGTATGGGAACTTACACGAAGATCTTTCTCCAGTTCAACGAAACATTTTGGCCAGAGGATACACAGTATTTCCTGTATGCATCGCCGACCAAACGTGGATATTTCCCTGTTTTCCAGTCACTGTCGACCGAAGGTTTTATGCCGGGCTCGAACATCATCTTCGTTACCGTTGTAGCCGATGAATCGTACCGTGTAGAGCAGCAGACAGATGAACAAACAAAGGACGAGGTGATGGACGTACTGCGGCAAATGTACCCCAACATCACAATCCCAGAGCCCACAGCTTTCATGTATCCTCGATGGACCAAGACGCCTTGGGCTTACGGCAGTTATTCCAACTGGCCTGCGGGAACCACACTGGAGATGCATCAAAATCTGCGAGCCAATGCAGGTCGGCTGTGGTTCGCAGGAGAAGCGACGAGCGCTGCGTACTTTGGGTTCCTGCATGGTGCCTGGTTCGAGGGAAGAGAGGCTGGCGCACAAATCGCAGGCGTGATGCATAACGAATGTATTAAGCTCTACGGGGAGAAGGAGATTTGTGGTACACGACCGCACTATGACAAATTATATGGAACATCGCCACTTGAACATTACGATTTATTAAATGGCTGGGCTGTGAGCAGCCTCGACTAGATGCTTGAGTAGCCAATGAAGATAACCTGTCATTTCTCGCATTATGCTCGTCATAGCAAAACAGCAAAGAAAATTCACAATCACAATCAGGTGACCGTCACATGAACTTACTTGCTTGGTATTTAGCACAGCCAACTACACAACAGAAACATTTTGCGCGCCCGAAAGATATCGGGTTACCGCGGAATCTTGGCGATTTAGCCTGCTGGCAGGTAATAATCTTGTGCAACCCAACTCGAGAAAACAACCTTGCAGTGCTAATACCGACCTGTCCATTCTGTTGTCGCCTTCACAGCCACCATTATGCCCAAATGTTGTTTGGGGAATGTGATTGGCTCGACCGGGCAGGGAGTTGCTGAATCAGGTAACACAAAGCCCAGCTCTCATGACAGGTCTGCAAGGGTTCCGAAATTGACAGACCGATCGCGCTGTGCAAGCCTCTTTGTCTTTCCTCCTTCCCCTTTGCTTCTAAAATACCCAGTTCTGTCATTTTGTGACAAGTGGGTACCGATCTGAATGTTACAATCCTCCACTGTTGTCTCTTTTCTCAGCGAGTGGAACACTGTGTAACTCAAAGGCCCTACCCAAATATCTGGTTCGCGAAGCCCAGTGTGGGCAATTTTTACTTACTTTTATTAATAGTAGTATTATTATTTTAAAGACTATTCCCCACACCGTTGTAGTACCATGTCCCGGGCATTTGGAACTGTCAGGCTAGGAATAGCGGATAGGCAGTAGATGGTAGGCAACAAACATGAGATGGTTTACGAAACATGGGAACTTTGACATTGAGAATTTCTCCTTTGTATAAATACTATGATACTCGCCATCTCCAAGTGAGTCCCAGCACCTCAGCAAGGCAAGGTTTTACAACAGCAACAGGCACATCTCAGCAATCATACCATAGCATATCTTCCGGACTTAGTACAGAGCTTTCAACCTGCATCCACAATGTGCCACGGACATCCACGCTATCATTCCTGCTCTCACACTTCAATGAAGTGGTACTATTGTCCTTCAGCTCATATTGATCTGAAAACTGGCTACGAGGCACCTTGTAGCAATGTTTCCTTGGCTCCAGCCCAGAGCAGCTCAGCCACCTGCCCTCTGCAGAGCTGCTATTTTAACGAAAAAGGTGGAAGATGGATGTGTTGCCAGTGCGGACAAGGTCCTAACACACAAGGATGGTGTAGCAACAGGCAGTCGTTGCTTGGAGGCAGGCATGACAGCTATGTGACTTGCGACCATGGCTGTTGTCAGAACTGCACAAGACTGGGTAGGTGAACTGAGCAATAATAACGAATTGCAACAACACTAACCATGCTCAGATGATGAATGGTACTCTGAAATTGGGTCTCCCAGTTCATCAGGAACAAACTCCACCTACGGAAGCTATGAGGCGGATACAAGACTTTCATCATCCAAGTCCAAGCGCACGTCAAAGACCAAGGGGGCGTCCAAGAGACGATGAACAGAAGAGAGGTCCAATGTAATTTTGGTGTATTGAAGACATATGTACAGTATTACAAGATTCTTGTTCAGAATTGCATGAACGCAATGAATGTTATGCTCACAACAAGTAACCCCCAGTGAATGCCTTGGCTATGCCCATCTGATTGGCAAGATTTGTCAAACGGCCATGTTTGGTTGAAGGCTTGAGGAGCTGAAAAGTTCACTCCCCCCATTTGTGCCCAAAGATCATCCCAAAAGATGCACTCTGCAAAGTCAATGGCTTTAAATGAGGTTCTATTTTCCACTGTGAGCCCTTTTGGGTCGCTTGCGTTGAAGACTGGCCACAGGTCATGTGGGCGACTGCGTACAGCCATGCTCGTCCACGCTCCCACCATGAAATTGCTGATTGCTATTTCTTCCTTTGTTCCGTTACATGACCCGTTTGTCTCCGGTTGAAAATCAATGTTGGCCAATGTGAAAGGCAGTTCGGAGGTATGTGTGGGCCCGAAGAGACGTGATTTAGGAAACTCCTTGCCTCTCACCCACATCCACGGACATGATGGAGTATGATTAAATTCGTATGCGAAGGCTGGCTGCTTGGATGCTCGCAGAGCCTTGAAGGTCGGACAAGTGAATCCGCTAACAGTTGTGACGTGTATGATTGCTTCGAGAACATTGTTATGGAATCCACAGAGAGGGTATTGCTCGTCAACCTTGTCGGCGTATGGGCCCCATTGCTTAAGAAAGTTCTGCCACGTGCTGTTGGTAACTTCAACTCCTGAGTAATTTGGCAATACGAATAAGCTACTGTCACGAGAATCTAGCTATTTGTTAGAACAAAGGACGTGTCAGAAATCAACGAGGGTGGTAAAGCGCACTTGAACCTGCAATAATTGGAACTTGTGAGCCTTTTTTGAGTGGCTGCTCGTTGATAATATCTCCGTCAAGAATAACAGAGTTAATGTTGGTACGGTTAGGCAGGTGAATGCCGAACTCGAGACCGAGAGATCTGCCATTCTCGAGCAATGCTGGGGCGTGGTGAAAGGCATGCATCAGCTCGTCCACGGATTTGGATTGAACACAGGTGATCTAACCATTAGCAAATGGTTTCGTTAGATATGAAGATGAACTTACGTCATTCGTTGAGCAGTTTAAGGTCTGAGAGAAACTCTCACCAGCAAGCTGAGCTGTTTCCTTTGGCGTTACGTCCTGCCCACCTCCTGACTCCATCACCACTGCAGACACATAGTCTGTAATATTGTCCATGGTGGACATGGCAAATGCGTTGGCTGCGCCAGCACTTTGCGCAAATAGCATTACTCTTTTTGGATCGCCGTCGAAATGTTCTATATTGGACTTTACCCACTGCAGAGTAGCAATGTAATCCTGCAGGGCCATATTGCCTTTGATGCCTGCGTCTTCAAGGCGAAGGAACCCTAGAGGGCCCAATCTGTAATTAAATGTGACAATCACGGCGTCAGACGCGAGATTACAGCCGTTGTACAATGGGTAGTTCGATGCACCTTCGATATTGCTGCCGCCATATGTGAACACTTTGACAGGCAGCTTCTCGGATTTGTCTTGGGGAACAAATACGTTAAGATAGAGACTATGATAGTTAGCGAAATGAAGTGACCCTGGGGGAAATTGCCAGGTTACCAGTCTTCACTCGGAGTAGGGTCCTCAACAGCGAACTCAGATTTAGTCCATTGTATACATGGGTGAGGCTGCTTTGTGGCATCCAAAGTATTGCCTTCAAAAGTTCGATTGAATGGCTCCGGAGGCAAAAAACGCAGCTTTTCCACAGGGGGCTCGGCAAACGGTATCCCTTGGAACGAAAATGCGGCAGCGTTGACGCACTGGGAGCCTTGCACCATGACACCAGCGAGATGTGCCACAGGCGAGTGCATCTTGGTCAATAGCTAGATGGAAAGCTCAAGAATCAATGATATTGAGAGTCAAAAATTGGCAATGTTAATAGGGGTAGGCAGCTAGAAGAAGCAAAAATCTAAGTAGGTGTAGAGTGAGGGGGGCCGGGCAGATTAAGCAGGAGGCGACTGGAATGCAAAGAGCGCGAGACAAAGGATTGTTGCCGCAATCCGCATTCCAGTGGTGACGCACTACGCCAGTGTATTTCAACATGAGCCTCAAATAGCATATTTGAAAGTGGCGATCATGCACTTGGCACGTGGGGAGAAAGGGTATCGGAAAAGTGGCATTGTGAGTATAACGTTGGTAATGCTGCTGGCTGATCTAATTCTGGCCACATCGGACGGAAGACGCGCCTCGTGGAGTTGAGATGCGACCTTAGCTGCAATTCCTCATCTGCTTTTCATTATGTGAGCGCTAGCTCGCGGAGTCTAAGGGTATTAGTGCAAGAGCATCATCTTTTTGGAGCATGATACCGCTATGCTGCTGGTAGTGGGCGACACCCAGCTCAACTTCAGCTCCAGCCCAAGCCACGTTCTCGCGGTAGCGCAAAATGCTAGTCGGAATTCACGATACTTAAGCCACCTCCCAAAGTTTACCGAGCTTACTCTCTATTAGACGGCATCAGGTATAAATGGCGCTAATAGAAATGACCCCCTCCCCTTTTGTGGCATGCCATCTCGGTTTCATCCCCATGGTCATCGCAGAGTATGAAAATGACTAGTGAAGTACTTCAATGGCTTCTCAGCCATGATGCATCTATTAAATGGCAGGTTATGCGTGATCTGCAGTCACTTCCAGAGTCCGAATATGATGTTGAAAGAGCCAAGATTGAAACCGAGGGGTGGGGAAAACACATTATCTCTCACCAAGACGCCGATGGGCAATGGGCAGGAGGTTCATTCCTCCCGTCTGATGTAACCCAAGAGGAGTTTCGCAACGCTCAACCTTGGTGTTCGACCGCCTTTGTACTTTCTGAGTTACGCATGATGGGCGTTAAAACAGATACTGCCTGGGCGAGACGCACCACACAGCTTATAGGATTGAACTGTCGCTGGGATGAGGGAGGACAGAAGTATTGGGATGGTGAGACAGAAGAGTGCATCAATGGAAGAACAGTGTCCGATGGAGTATATTTTGGGGCTGATGTTTCGGGTATAGTGGAAAGGCTGCTGGGACAAATTCAGGTGGATGGAGGATGGAACTGCGAAAGAGCTAACGGGGACAAGAAGAGTTCATTTGACACAACAATTTCAGTCCTGGAGGGTTTGCTTGCTTATGAGAAATCACATGGCTCTACTGCTGAGCTGATAGCGGCACGAAAATCGGGCGAAGAGTACCTGCTGGAGAGGAAACTATTTCGCCGAAGGAGAGACGGCGAGGTGGTCAAGGAAGCCTACACTAAATTGGTGTTTCCATGGCGATGGCGATACAATGTCCTTCGTGGCCTGGACTATTTCAGACAGGTATCTGAGCATACAGGAGAGAAACCTGACCGGAAGCTCGGCGAAGCAATTGACCTGGTGAGGAACAAGAGGAAAGAAGACGGAAAATGGATACTCGAGGATGATTTTAAAGGGCGCAGATGGGTGCAACAGGTTGAAATCGGGCAACCATCGGCTTGGGTGACACTCATAGCACTGCGGGTGCTGAAGTGGTGGGATGAGGACCAGACTGAGTGAATGCCAGTACTTATTGAGGTATTACAATACATATCTAAAGTTTGGACCGAAGTCTTCCGAAGCTTCTCTGTCTGCATCACGAGTGTCGCGCATGTGCCCGAACTGTCTGTCGAGCTTTTTGTTTTCCCAGACAAGCAATGTTCGCAGTAATGCAGCAATTATGGTAGTAAAGAACATAAATGCAGCACATATGCTGTGGCCTTTAGTATAGGCTGGTCGTTCATCGTGCGGGTAGAGCCTTGTGCCCAGCAGCGGCCCGCATTGCCCGATGAGATTCAACAACACAACTCCAGCACCGCGACGTTCATCGCTACCCTGATTATTGAGGACCCAGGGTAGCAAATTGGCAATAGTAGGAAAAACGCCTCCGGCAGCCAGGTATACACCGGCATATCGCACCGCCGTAGTGCCTCCCACAGCAAGCATAATGTATCCGGCCCCTCCAAGGAGCGACGTGCATACAACAACGATGCCGCGCTGCTGAGTACGGTCAGCAATAAATGTGGTACTTATCGTGACGAGGAATGATAAGAAGTAGGGCGGAGCAGAGAGTCCTTGAGCATCAAGACCCGAGAAGCCTAGGCATATTAGTTGAACAGAGCGCTTTCTCAAATCTGCGAGATTTCACTTACCCAGGTCGTTGAGAATTGTGGGAAGAAAGACCGGTAGCGACGAAAAAGAGACGTTGCAGGAAAAATACATGAAGCAAGTGAGCCAAGATTTGAGGTCGAGAAGCGTTGAAAATGCTTCTCTCCAATTCATATGGCCGACTCTCTTAGCATCGCCAGTCTGCCGAACGCCACGCGAAACAGCCACTTGTTTTTCCTCCTCTGTTAAGAACCAGGCATCGTGCGGTGAGTTTGGCATGACAAAATAGGTAACCACGGCCATTACAAGCACTGGAGCTCCTTCCACCAGAAATAACAGTCTCCATCTTGCTATCAATGGGTTGCCGGCCGTGATTCCATAGGCCAATGCGCCTGCGAAGCATGTTGCCAATGGGGCAGCTGAGAAGAATATGCCAGCACGGAGGCCGATTTCGCGACGAAGGTAGAAGAACGAAAGCAGGTAGACGGTACCAGGGCCAAAGCCGGCCTCGAATACAGCGAGAAAGAAGCGACAAGCCATCATGCCCGCCCAAGAATGTGTACCAGCTTGAGCCGTTGCGGCTATTCCCCAGCCAAGAACAAGAAAGGCTACCCATTGCCTAGCCGGTAGGACTTTGAACACCAGGATCAGAGGTTCAGACAGAATATAGGCAATGTAGAAGATGGTCAGAAGCCAATCATAGCGATCTCCCTTGTCTAGATGCAGGTCACGAGACATTCCAGCAATTTTTGCATTTCTTGGAGTTGAAGGTTAGTAACTGAACGACGATGCTGGCAGCCAGAGTGCCCGTTATTGTGACGTACCCGATATTGGACCTATCTAGAAATGCAAGTAGGTCTACAAGCAGATTAGGAAAGCTGCTCCAAAATACAACAGTATTCAATTCAAGACTATAATTGCCATTACTTACATAAAAATGTTAGTAGCGCGAGGACATTTCTATCCAGCTTCCGGACAACTCTTCGCTCGATAGTAGAGTTGTGGCCGATATCGGTGTCTTCGTTGAGCGGCCTGTCGGATCCTTTGGTCGACATTTTCGAAGGTATGCTGATAACCTTAGCTCTTTCTGGGGCTGTGTTTGGGGCTTGAGACCCAAAAACCACCGTGTTGGGATTTACTAGACTGCGTTGGCTTTTATGGACGTGACTGCGGTTGCATGAAGCAAAAGGTTTGATCGTGACAAGGAAAAAGCGCCAGACTCAAATAGGGCTAATTTCTTGCTTCCAGTGGGGCTCGGAAGGGAGGATCGCCGCCCAGCTTGCTTGACCCGTCTTCTCCCACTGGCATTCATGATTTTACCGCCGTTGATGGCGAATGGCGACTCGGATTTTTTTTAATAAAAATTGTCTGTACCAGCGCTGGTTTCTAGTGTATGATAGTTACAAGGTAATTCCATGCCCCTTCGCATGTCAGGTCTGCCATTGAGGCGCCCAGTTCGCAAAACACCAGTGGCTGGCCCCCGCCGTTGCCGCCTCTCCCGCAGAATCGGTGCCGAGGATGGGGGGCTCTGTTTTGGGCGTTTTCCAAGCTGTGGGGGTGCAGGGAGGGCACCATTTGGCGCATGGCTGAGCCTGAGATCCCCTAAGCAACAACTACGCTGCCTGCCTAAACCCAGTTGGCATCCCAGCACACCCACCACCACTAGTTTAGTCTGGATAGGCTTTACTACAGTAGGCACAAGAGCTGACGGCGATATCACCCATTTCCTAGGAACATGGTAGGGATACCTTCTCCTGAAGCACGCAGTTAAACGGGACTGAAAAAGGGCACTGGTCCCTCCAGGGGACCCAGTCCATGCGGTGCAACTTCTTCACGCCTGCTCCGTTCATCGTCCTGACCGGCTTCTACATTGGCAATATCGTCTTGAAATCGTTCTTTCTGCCTACTGCGCTGCTCATGGGGTGCCAATCATGACCGACAATGCGCCGTGGTGGACTGACCGTGCCCATTACTGGAAGCAAACTTTGGCTGGCGTCAGCCTGACCTTCGCTATACTTGCGACCATCTTTTACGGCTTGCGAATATGGGCTTCGAAAATCGCAACGCGGCGGGTCCGCGCGGATGATATTTGGATGGGCTTTGCTGTTTTTTTCATGTGGGCAGAAACTGCGTCTGTTCTTTTAAGTGCGTATACTTCATGTTCATTGTTGCCTTGTTTTTTGGTCCCAGGCTAATGCGGCGACAGAATGCTTCCACGGTGTAGGCATCCCGTCTACAGAACTGCCGGAAGCTAGAGGCTACCAACTCAGGCTCGGCTCTTGGCTGGTGGCCAAGTTTAGTGTTCTGAGCATGGTCAGCTGTCGCATGGCTATCATTCTTTTCTTCCGAACAGTGTTCGGCGTGCACGATCGCACGCGCTATGTTCTCAATGGACTGGCCGTTTTCAATATTGTTTGGGGCATCGTATGTCTCATGGTGTCCTTGTTTTCATGCACACCAGTGACATATTACTGGGACAAGAACACGCCCGGCGGCTGGTGCATCAATACGAAAATTTACAACAATGAAAGCCTAGCCTTCTCTGTGCTAGGGCTTGTGATGGACCTGGGTATTCTCGCCACGCCTCAAAGCCGGCTGTGGAAACTCCAAATGCGCAAGTCCCATCAGAGGGCTATCGCCACTGTTCTAGGCGTTGGCGTGGTGTGGGTAATGTTATTTGCTTAAAAATTACTTGAGTCTCGTCATGCTAACATTGGCCTCAGCGTATGTGTATTTAGCTTGTTGCGGTGCATACAGTTTGCATACTTTGATACCGCCCATTTATCAAGTGAGCACTCAGTTCTTTGCCCGCCTCCTGGCTAACCCATTCCCAACACCCACTGACTTCTGCAGCTTCTGGAAACTTAGAAACGATCTGGACATTTTTGGAAAACGATATTTCCATCATTTGCGGCTGTATGCCTCAACTCCGACCATTGTTTCCTAGTATTCTCAACGATGGTGAGGAAGAATCGGAGGAACACCAATGTCGGAGCGGAACCTTTGTTTGGGGACACAAGATACGAGGCGGTGTTTCGACAACCATTACCAGCAGTTCAGTTTACGAATCCCGAGGGAGAACAAATGCTCGTAATTCTTCTGAGATGGAACTCAACGCGATTGAGGTTGAGACAGAGGTGCAAACTACAGTAACACGAGACGATAAGTCTATGACGACGGTATGAGAACAGTACACTATTAGCAAGCAACATTTCAATCCTGAATGATATCTTGTTCAGGTCGTTTATCATAAAACTGCAACTCATTTCCACATGTATGCGTTACCAATCGTAATGGTTATTCGTCAAAGTCATTAGTACCCAGTAATGTTCAAAAAAGCGCCATAGCTGGATTCCTCGGCGTCCTCTTTGGTCCACCCCACGCATCCCCAACAACGCAAAAGTCGGCGAGGATCATACTTCAGCTTAATGCTAAGTAGCGCGTCGTAGTGGCCACCATACCACGCCGTCTTCCAATCATTGGTGAATGGATTCGCTTCATTCTTATATGCCGCGCCGCCAGTTAGCTTTTCGAGACTATTGGTTCCCTTTTGGAACACCTCGATGGCATTGCGGCGCTGCTCCAGAGTACTGTTCCAGGCAAATCGGGCACCAATTCCAATTTCCCACAGCGAATCATACCATGCTGGATGAACAGATGTCTCATTTTGCATGTGATATCCGCGACTTAGATATGGCGAGTCTACGGGAATATAGGGAATGTTGCCTTTGGCGAGCTCGTCGTGGAAGAATTTCTTGAGATTGCTTTTCTTCTTCGCATCTGTAAAAAGCTCCGTTGGGGCTAGCTGCGTACCAATGAGCTGCAGATTCCCAACGGAATATGTGTTGCTAAGGACAAAGTCCTGGAAGAATTTATACCAAGTTGGTGACATGGTGATGTTAGCAGATCCCCCATTCCTGCGCGCAAATGTCGTAATTTGCACTAGCGACCACTTAGCCTCCAACGCGGTCTTGATTGTTGGGCTGATGTATATAATTTTGTTGCCATAAATATGACCGCCCCAGCCATCCTGGGCAAGATCTATGGCTGTATCCACCAACAGATCCATGAACTGGCCAATGGCAGCGATGTTGGAGGGAAACTCGATCAAGGCCACTGCCATGGGTTGGTTTGGCTCAACGATTTGCGTCGTCTCCATCACCAAGCCGAACGTTCCTCCACCTCCCCCACGCAAAGCCCAGAACAGATCCGAGTTTTGATATCTGTTTGCAATGCGCAATTGCCCGTCAGGCGTTACGATTTTGAATTGAACCACGCGATCAACCCCAAGCCCGTATACATTGCTGAGCACAGAGTGGCCGCCATTTTGTACCCAACCGCCCGAAATGCCTACAGTTGGGGAGTAGCCGCACAGAACAGTGACTCCCTTGGAATCCGCGAACTCGTAAGCTTCTCCACAGGAAACTCCGGCTCCCATGGTGATTGTGTTATATGTCTCAGAAGAAGTGCTGCCCGCGGGCACAAAACGAGGTTGGTGGCGAAGATGCTGTAGTTTTCTTGTCCACAGCAGCAGTGAACCAGCTCCAGAGGCGTCCTCGAGGTATGTATGGCCGCTATTTTTTATGGACAGTCGGATATCGTATTTGGCAGCGTAACGAAAGGCTGTCCTGGCATCGCACGCGCTGTGAATTGTGACATAGTGGGATGGTAAGTTTCCCAACTTACAATCCTTTCCTAGCCAGGCGGCCGGGTTGGAAGGATTGGCCAAGTCAAGCAGGCACTGATCTTCAGAAGTCGGATCGGACGCATTGATTGAGGAGGTGTCGTACATATATGCGCCAGGTATTTCGCGACGATGCAAGGGATCCAAGTAGCGAGCCTGTCGCTCCGCACAAAGATTGTCATCTCGCGGGTGATGTTTGCCATTGAACAACGAGAAGCAAGGCAATGCAAAGGGTTCAATTGCTTGGACTGCGCCATGTAGACTGGCATTTAACGCTGCGATGCCCTCGTTATGAAGCGCACCAACGCCCGTAGCCAGTATAAGTAGTGAAATAATCTCCATTTGATATGCAACAGAATGTTGGTGGGGCAGTAGGACGTTGACTGAAATTTTACATTGAACTTTTCACGTCGGCGTAGATTTGTGCTGCGTGTCCTACAAAGCTTGCCCACTGATCAGTGCAAATTAGGTGGCTGCCCCAGGTCTCTGTGGAGAATTGTGCATTGGGCCGTGCTTCGGAGCAATCAGCTTAGACTTGGATGTAAAGATTGTTGAACAACAGAAAATAGGCTCTGCTTTATTTCAGTTGCGACGCTGTTCTGCAACCGTGCTATTTTTGCATCGACTGCTCAAGCACAACTGCATTGTGCTCCGATCTCAAAACTTGCTTTGTACTGTGAAACTGGTTATTAGTTGTAGATAGGCTCATCTACTTTCAGGTCGCGAGAACAAGGCTTGGCAGGCCATACTGAATTCGAAATATGACTTCGTCTACTTTGATAAATAGCAGCGTCAGGTGCAGCTTGTATGTGGGGTTCCGCAATCAGATAAATTTTATCACATCTTCACCTGGGGCGAGAGTGGCGGCACTTTATACTGCCGCATTGCTCCCCTGTCCACACGTGGTGCAGGGGACTTGCTGCCACCGTTCTTTATACAAAAACAACGCCAAATCAGCACACTGTCTCGAGAAGCACAATGGTTTATTAGTGAAAGCGGCCCCACGAGCCCATGCCCAGCCTTTGAAGCGCAGCCTATAATCTTACCGGGTCTAACAATTTCCTCCAATGACAGCCAGTCACTTTCTCCTAATGGGGACAATCAAGTAGCAGCTTCCTAAATCAAGCGTAATTTTTGCATTTAGCAGGGTGGCGCTTTGGTTATATTGCACTGGTGGAGGTGTGCTTGATCAGTTATGTCCGTGTGCTGCTGTCGTGACCAAAGCGATGCTCTTGTATATAATGGGCATTAGCCCACCTAGACGACATGCCAACGCGATAATAGGGTCAAATATCCAGGTCTTACACACTTGAAGAACTTTATCATCATGAAGTTATTCCTCGCCACCGGTAGCTTCTTGGGACTTGCAGCAGCTAGTCTCGACAAGCCGACAATTAAGCCTGAGATTCCGGGCCTTGATGGTGGCCTCTTCCAAAATCTCAAGCCAACTCACTCCACCAAGGACCAATGGGAATGGGGATGTATGTGTCGTCTAGCTACTCAGTCGGTATAAGACGTAGAAAAGCTCATTCAAATATATAGGGATTCCTGATCGCTGTCGCGATGTCGCGAACGCTCATGGCCTCAGCCCTTACGATATCGAAGTCTTCAATGCTTACTATGACGACTGTCACGATATGTGGATCATGTGCAGACATCACAAGGCTGAGGTGAGCCAGGACCAGATGATTGATGTGTTTGGACGCCTTCCAGTTCACATGCGAGACTTTGTTCGCCTGACAATCGCTCTGCCTATCCCCCAAGGTGGTAGTCGCAACGCCTACACATAGTATGGATATTTATCGACTGCTGAGATACAGATGGCTAACAACTTATCAGCTCTGATTTGGGAGACAACATCTACTTTGGCGACATACAAAATTGGCCTACTCTCTGGGTACACGAAATTGGCCACACCATGGACAACAACGCTGTACAGAAAGGAACAGACTTTTCTTCCACTCAGAAATGGATTGATAACTACAATCAGGATTCTGCTATTTCTGACTCTTACGCCCAGACTAGTACGTCGATTATGCCCATTGACACTGTCAGAACTTTGCTAATTCTCGCAATAGACCAAGCCGAGAACTTTGCGCAAGAGACCGTCATTGCCCTTTACGACAAGGTTGTCCCTGGCGGTATCGGATCTGTTGAGCCTAACTGGAGTGCCATATTTCACCAATATGCCACTGTTCAAGATGCGCTTAAAGACAACCTCATACCCGGGGGACAATGCCGCAACAGATTTGCCAATGCGTGAGTACTGCGCCACTGAGGGATTGATTACTGCTAACACTATGTACCAGTGGTATCGTTTGTATGGGTTCCGCTGCGCCGTGTGGCATGAAGCGTGATCTTGAAGTACCGTACAATCTGACGCTGAGCGACGCTGTCAATGTTATTCCGGTTAAAAAAGACTCTGATCGAAAGATTTGCGGAGTTCCTCATTGATAGGGAATCATGCGGGACATCGGTTGTACATGAAGGTCCGTAGCATAATTGATATAAATATGTGGTGTTTATACATCTGAATATCTGGAAAAAAGAAAAAAAAAAAAAAAAAACCTACACTTGCTTTGCTGAGGATGACGAACGAATCCCCAGTGGCCCACGTCAAATTACAGCTTATTGGAAGGTACAACCAGTATGTGATACATATATTGTTATTGCAGGTAGCGATAGGTATTCTTAACCTAGATAATACATCATCACTTCTATTTTCATCTTCGTTCTCCATTAGGTTATGAGCCCGGCATCGCGCTACACCAAAGCTTATTGCCGGGTTTAATATTAAACACTATTTATTTTACAACTCTCAAGCCGACAACGAGCCAAGAACAGGCACACGATTCGAACCTTTGAGAGCAAATAATAATACGAGAACAGAAACTCTTTGCCAGAAGAGACACGCCTTCTCCAACTATTGTGAAAAACACTACACCTTCTGAAAGAAACCAAAGCGAGCTCTTTCCCATTGCTGGCGACATACCTCGCTTAACTTTCTGGAAGGCACAAGAGATCACTGTCGATTAAAGATATATTTCAGTCCCCCTGACCTGGAGGAAACAGAACTCTGTTGTTGATTTTGCGGACACCCAGAACAATCTCTTCTTAGACCTTCATTTGCTATCACGACAGACATTCCAATCTTACCCAGCAATATTCTCTTCTACCCATATTCTCCCAGCATTTACCAGCTTTCCCTATTATCATGTCTGACAACCCAGTACAGTTTAAGCTGGATATCTCCTCCCTTCCCAAGCTCACTGTCCGTGGTGACAACTTTACAGCCTGGCGCTCAGCTTGGATTGTTGCTTTTAAATACTCAAAGCTCTGGGATATCCTTCAGGTGAGGGAAAAACCGGAAGAAGCTGATGACATATGGGATACCAGAGACACTCAAGCCATGGTTATGTTAATGAGTGTGGTACACTCAGACCTAATACCACTTATTACTACTCATCCCATCACTGCATTAGCATGGCAAGCTCTCACAGATCGGTTTGATCGTGACACCGGACAGTCCACCATCCAACTTTTCCGTAATATTACGACACTCCGACACAGAGATGGAGAGAACCTGCTTCAGCACCTGGATGAATTCAACCAAACCTGGTTACACTTACAACGACGATGCAGCTCTTCCAGCCAGACAGTGGCTAAGTCAATGAAGACACTTTTTGATTCTGACGATATCAAAGGCACATTCTTCTTGACAACACTGCCAGAGGCTATGGACAATATTGTCGATAACCTGAGCTCCAGAAACGTTACCAGATTTGCAGACATTGAAACCAAGATGCTCGACCTCGCCGATCGACATCATGTCTCAGAACAACAGGAAGCTTACTACACCTCTACCGCGACAAAGGGCAAAGGCAAACAGTATATACGTTCCAAAGACAGCCCCAGGACAACTCCAACACCATCCACCAATGGAAAAGAGTGTACCTGGTGCCGCAAACACAATTTCCGTTTTGCCGGACATGTCTATACTGAATGTGAGAAACTGGCAGCCGATAAAGCTAAACGTCGGGAGAGAAAGAAATCTACAGCTTCCGCACATGAGACAAACGACACTGAAGAACCTGCCGACGACGTTGCTCTGTCCGCTGCTATGGCAGGAAGCTCACAACATCATGCTCTATATATTGATGACGATGAAAGCTTGGAGACAACCCAAGCTGAAGTCGCCAAACTGGTAACTCCCCTTATCTCCTCTAACGGGGCTCCGACTTGGATATTCGATACTGGAGCCTCACGCCACATGACCGGAAATGTCGACGACTTCCAGGACCTGCGACCACGCACTGGAAATATCGTTGTCGCCGGTGGCACTCGGCTGCCAATCGAAGGCATCGGAACTGTCGCTCTCCATATGAGACTCCCCGACAACTCTTCCAGACGATGTATACTGACTGAGGTTCTCTACAGCCGCGCGCTACACAAGACTCGCCTCTTCTCCTGGCCCCATGTCAGACACCGCTTTCATCTCAGCGGGACGAAGAACGACGTCCATGTTACAAGCGCCGTAAACTCAGATGATATACTCTGGGCAAAATTTACTCAAGGTAGTTTTGTTATACAAACTGTCGACAATGAGTATGCAAACTTTACTACCTACACCGGAACCCCCGAGTCTCCCATACACTGTCCACTCCCCAATGCCCATTTCGCTGACTACAGGGATTTTCACGAATCCATTGGACACTCCAATATCTCGACTACAGCAGCTTCACGACTATACAAGGATGCCAGCACTATTCCCAAACGACCCCACGATTTCCATTGCGACGATTGTGCTATGGCGAAGTCAGTGCATCGTGTCCCGAAGCCATTACCCTCTGATTCCAAAGCCGTTTCATTTCTTTATACAGTTCACTCAGATCTATCTGGACGCTTCAGTGTAAAGTCAGCCAAGGGGTCATGGTATTTTATTACCTTCATTGATAAGTACTCACGGTACTCTTGGGTTCGTTTTCTCAGGACAAAAGATAAAGCTCCCAAGGCCATTCAGGATTTCTGCTTGCTTATGCAGAATCAACACGGCCGTCGTATTAAGCAATTTCAGTCAGATAATGGGGGTGAATACTGTAACCAAACAGTTCGCAAATTCTTTGAGCAGCAAGGTATTACACATCGCAAAACACCTCCCTATCATCACGAGTCCAATGGTATTGCAGAGCGCTTCAACAGAACCATTGTTACAGACGCTCGTACCATGCTTACCACCGACTCTCTCCTGTTCCTTTGGCCTGAAGCCATTTCTACAGCGAATTACTTACGTACCATTAAACCACATAGCGGTTTACCCAACCAGATTACACCACACGAACGAGCATTTAATACCAAACCATCAGTAACACACCTCAAGCCATTCCTTACACCATGCTATACACATATTCCACAAGAAGCAAGAGCAGCTGGGACCAAGCTGCTGGACAGGGCTGAGCGTGCAGTTATGGTTGGATATGAGGGCTCATCGGTGTACAGAGTCTTTATTCCCCAGCGCAAAGTCGTCACAACTTGTGCTAGAACAAATATTCACTGGGCACCACATACACCACAGACAAAGGCTCGCTGGACTATTGATGGAACAAGGGACACGGATCCCACTACATTCAAGCTCGAACTACATCACCCAGACCCTACCAAAGTTCCCCAGATCCCTGTCAAACCAGCCATACATCTTTCTCAACAACCAGAATCACCTTCTCAACAACTCAGGGAGAAGTATCGTCACTCTGGTCCTGGCACTGAACTGGCACAGACACTGCCGATTACTGAAAGCCCTGGCATACCCTATCCAAGTTCTGAACCATCCTCAGTTGCTCGCGGATCTGAAACCCAGAGGACACTCAAAAGATATTCGGATAGCACTTATGTTACACACTCAGGTCGACAGGTCAAACCAACTCTTAAAGCCAAAGCCCAGTCTGCTCAAATGGGAGATATTACAACACTAGACAATGCACAATCCAACTCTTCGATTGATATCCCGACACTAGACACAGAGCAACAGCAAAATTTCTTCAGTTTATTGCAGAATCATGCAAACCCTGGTTTGAGTTACCAAAATGATTCTATACTGCCAGACAGACAGTGTCTAGACAATGAAAATGATTCTGAAGAATACGCATTTGTTACACAACTTCTTGACGACAATATACCCACAACATACCGACAAGCTGTCGCATTACCTGATGCTGAGCAGTGGAAACGAGCAATGAAGACTGAATGTCAAAGCCATCTCGACAATGGTACCTTCACTGAAGTCCCGATTCAGACAGTGAAGCGACAGGACATTGTTGATGGCAGATGGGTATACGCCAAGAAATACAACTCTGACGGGACACTGAGTCGATACAAAGCCAGACTTGTGGCAAGAGGCTTCACCCAAATACACGGTATAAATTATGACGATACTTACTCCCCCGTTGCCAGATACGACAGTCTTCGAATTATTATATACATTGCAGTACTCAGAGGCTGGCTCCTCCACCAACTCGACTTTGATACAGCATACCTTAACAGCCCATTGTCGCATACAATTTTTATGCGATGTCCTCCTGGCTGGCCTACAACAAACCCCGACACCGTTCTCCGAGTCAACAAGGCTCTTTACGGGTTGAAACAATCAGGACGTGAATGGTATGGTACGCTGAATGCTGCACTACTACGCCAAGGATATACGTCATGTCATTTTGACCCATGTGTATATATCAAAACGGACATAATCATTGCGGTTTATGTTGATGACTTGCTTATTGCTGGTACATCGGAGGCTGTCCGCCTTTTCAAGACCAACATAGCCACTGTTTTCAAGTGTAAAGATCTTGGTCGATGCATATATCTTCTTGGACTCGAACTCGAATACCATCCGCATGGAATTCTCATTCACCAACGTTCATATATCCGTCGTTTGCTGCGACGCTTCGATATGCAAAACTGTAATGGAAGATTGACGCCCCTGGATGCTCATTGCTTTCCACCTCGACGAGTTGAATCCGACGAAGCGGCAGATACAAGGCAATACCAGCGCATTACAGGCTCAATAAATTTTCTTGTCTCCGGAACCCGACCAGATATGGCTTTTGCCAGTTCAATGGCGGCAACATTTAACTCGAACCCATCGACAGCACATATGAATATGGTACATCAGACACTCAGGTATCTGAGAAAGACAGAACACCAAGGAATCTTCATGGCAAACCCCCAAGAATCCAGCCAACAGAAGGTTTCCCTGGATATGTATACGGATGCTTCTTATAATTGCGACCCTGATACTTCAAAATCTTTCACTGGTATGGTTCTTCAACTCAATGGAAGTACAGTGTCATGGGCAGCGAAGCGACAATCAACTGTTGCAAAATCCACATGCGAGGCAGAATATATGGCTTGCTCACATGCAGCTTCACATATTGTCTGGGTACGTCTTGCCCTGAAAGAATTGCAAGTCTCGGTCACCCATTCATGGCTTCACTGTGATAATTCGCCGGCCCAGTCGCTTGTCGAGAACAACAAGGTCAATACCAGATCAAAGCATATCGCTGTTCATTATCATTTTGTTCGACAATATCATAACAAACTCTACACTATCAAGCACGTTTCTTCACAAGAAAATGTCGCAGATATTTGTACGAAAGCATTGCCACGACCAGCGTTACAGTACCTCATCGCCAAACTCCACACATCTCCTCCAGCATAATTATATTTATTTGTGCATCACAGTCTGGATTGAGGGGTGTATTGGAAGGTACAACCAGTATGTGATACATATATTGTTATTGCAGGTAGCGATAGGTATTCTTAACCTAGATAATACATCATCACTTCTATTTTCATCTTCGTTCTCCATTACAGCTAACGTCAAGACTTTGCCTGCACCATTTACTCAAAATGGGCTCATTATGGCAACATGGCCCAGGGATATGTTCCAGAGTGTTGGTCTACCATGAGTGACTTCTGTCCAAGCAGGTAATCTCTTAATTCTTGTTGCATACTCAAGGAGCACATCTGGCACAAGGAATTCGCGTTTGCTATCCAGCAGCCGCGCAATGAAGGGCATTATGTGAGCATCAGCCAATGTGGGGTCATTTTCAAAGAGCCAGAGGTCTTTCCCAACATAAAACCCAGTGATTTGGCTGAATAAATCCTGTGTCTGCTGCTCTACCTTTTGCACATTTTCCTCTGTTAGAGATGCGCCCAAAGCATCAAGAAAACTGCCTTGTGAGCATCCAAGCCGATATGGTATAGCTTTCCGTTACACTTAAAATTTCCGCTTATATTGTAGAGCACTACGTTACTCGGGGTTAATATCAGAAGAAGACAACAATGCATCAACGTTTCCGTATCTAGTTTGTCCATACGGGTACCGAGTGGTACAGTCAGTGATAATCCTACGATGTTGTGGACATCATTAACTAAGTCCCGGATCAGAGCATCATGTTCACTAGGATTAAGTCTTGGTAGCTTGTCGGCTAACCAAAGCGAGATATCCAACCTATCCGTAAGCGCTTCGGGCAAGGAATCTGCAGCTAAGAGAGGCACCTGGCGAGAAATATTAGCTAGCGCAAGAACCAACAGATCTTGAGAAACATACTTGGCCCTTTGGATTTAGTTTCAAGTACTGGGGTGTAATTTGTTCGTCCCGATGCAAATTGATTAGTTTGTAGTGTATTGCTGGGGCTTCGTGGGTTGGTCCCAATTTGCGACCAAGAACATGGGTAAGTGTGGTCATGATCGAATATAAAGGAAACGGGAAGACATATAGATTGTATTCCGAGCCATATTGATGCGATGCTGTTTCGGGAACTGTTCCAAGAGAGCTGTAGCTGGTTCGATGAAGTTGTATGAACATTCTGCGCGGCGACGATATCAACAATTTTTCCATCACAGTGAATACAGTGTTGAAAACGCTATGCAGCTTGGCCGGGCCATTGGAACAGCAGGCAGCTCATTTGCCATTACCAACATCGACGACATCTTCGTCCTTGTCACCTTCCTTGCAGAGGTGTCAACTAGGAAGGGGACAACACCAGCCAATGTCACACTTGGACAGTATCTTGGGTTCACTATTATCGTCATTGTCAGCATGATAGGGTTTGGTGCCTCTCTTGTACTGCCGTCTGAGCCAATAGGATTTCTGGGCCTCTTGCCGATTTTACTCGGCGCCTGGAACATGATCAAGTTACTTTTTCCTCATCAGGATGAGAACAGCAACGGACATGACGACATGGAAGCAATATCTAAACTCACGGGAATGAGAAGCATCATCAAAGTTGCTGTAATCACGCTGATGAACGGCGGTGACAACATTGGGACATATATTCCACTCTTTTCGCAAGCCGCTGGCGCTGAGATTGTCGTGTATGTGGTTGTGTTCTACATCATGGTTGGTGTATGGTGTCTGGTGGCTTTTGCAGTTATGAGGCAGAAGCATATTCTGCTCGTAGCAGAGAAATACGCTCGAGTCTTTATCCCTTTTCTTTATATTGGGCTTGGAATTTTTATCGTCGTCAAATCTTCCTGTTATCCATGGTCGATTGAACATATCAACAAGTCGGCTTCAGCCAACCCGGTCGGGCGATTCTCGCCGCTGCCACGACTGGCGTCCTGTTGCTCTGCATTGGTGCTATGTTGTGGCTGCGGCGTCGGCGACGGCCTGGCTATGAGAGCAGACAAAATGGCGAGATGCGGTCCCCCACGCTCTCATACCCCGCACAGATCCATGACCACTCTGACAACACCATACCACATGACCGAACTTGAATCTCCATTGCACGCTTTGCTGAATCCTTAGCACATGCTACAGCATCCCACCAGGGCATAGGTGAATATGCGCCGTTTGATAATCTATGGCATACAGTGAACTTTTCTGCATCCAAGGATGGCGACTGGCCGAAGGCTCTCCCTAGCCACTTCGCCCGTACCACATCTGAGCAAAGTCACGAAGCAGCGCCAAAAGTGGTGGCGCTGCAGATCTGGCACACCAACAGGCCTGCAACCATACCTTATTGAGATGTGACAAAATGAAAAGCTTCCTTCCACTAAGCCTGTGGCTGTTTGCGGGGATGTGCGGTCGAGAGGTGCGGCGGTCGAGAGGTACATGTTTCTCTGGCTAGGGGTGCCTTGGGGAATCTATTAGCTCCAATTTTGTATCACAGCGCCAAAGGTGCACTAAAAGGCGGGGAAGTGGAGTGTTTCGGGGGAACTGTCGCCGCCAAACAAGTCGCTTGACTCTGAGTGGTGCCGTGTTATTCGCTCGCTTGGAAGCAAGAGCATATTGACTCGAGAGCCTGATCCTCGAGAGGGGAACTAGACAGGCCATGCGCCCGCTCATGCAAGTCAGAAATTGGCCCCTACAAGTGAGCTGGTTAAGGAGTGCTCATGTACATATACACCATCACTCCCTTTACGGCCCCGATGTACAATATTCTGTTCAACATAGCTGTTTAAGTCGATCCCACTATTGCAACCATGTCAGAGAAAGAGCCCGTTTCCAACCCTACCTCTGATGGGCACCCTGGTACGTCCCCCGACGTCGATGCATCAAATGATGTCGAAGCTGTTCCGGAAAAGACAGCCCCATCCGTTGCACATGTAGAGTCGCCTGTCTCATCCAAGTCTGGAGACAGCCATCGAAAGGCCGCGGTTGCTGCTATTCGCCAACAGCATACAATTCCTACCACGGGAAAACGCATACCCACCGGGAAATGGGAGTACATTTTATACTGCGTCTTCTATTTCTCCCTCAACGGCGCTCGTAGGTAGTGCGCTTTGTCATTTCGGTTGCTGAGGCTAACATTACTACAGCAATTGGTGGGAATGGAGGCGCGCTACGTCAATTACTAACCAGCCAAGAATTCCCCGATGGGAACGTTCGTTGGGCCGGTCGCACTCTACCCTGTTAGTTCTCTGACACGAGTCTTTTTTCGTGTGCTGATGTGTACTAATGCTCGCAGTGAATTCCGTGCTGTTGGACATTACTGGTATTTTATTCGCAGCCCAGCTGGTGACGCTCCTTGTACTTGGCCCGTATGCTGACTACGGTACCTGGCGTCCATGGATTATGATTTGTATGCATATCCCCCTCCTGAAGAACTAACATGCTGATTCCTTCCAGGCAGCCAGGCCGTTCTGTACATCGCCCAGTTTGCAATGTGCGGCCTCAGCAAGTCCTCTCAGTGGCAGTCTGCACAAGCTCTTTTTGTCGTTGGATCCCTTGGTAAGATCACCCCACAAGCAACTCAGACATAGTTTGCTGACAAACTAGCCGCAAATATCGCCAACTCGTTCTATGCCGCTACCTTCCCGAGTTTGGTTTATAATCTTCCAAAGATCATTGACTCAGAGAAGGAAGTCAAGGCGGGAACAAAGACGTGTGTTGAGCCTCCCCGCGGACAACTGACAGGTGACTGACAAATGCAGGCCTGAAGAACATGCGAAACTCGATTCATATGAAAGATCGAAGGTAAGACAATGTCGATCGCATCCACGCACACTCTTTCTGACACTGGCAGCTGTACAACTTGGTGAACATCACTGGATCAGCACTCGTTGTCGCAACCTATGCGATTGCAGTCGGCATATCTGCTGGCGTAGGTTTTGATACACCGCACAAGCTGATCACCTCCTACCGAGTCCTCATGGGCTACTTTGGTGCTATCACCGTCATTTGCACTGTTCCTTTCTTCATTGTGCAGAGGCATCGTCCCGGACAGCAGCTCCCTGAAGGTTCACACTGGCTGACCGTTGGCTTAAAGTAAGTCCTTCCCCCAGTTGCAGATATTAGTTACAGAATCTGACGATTATGAAGACAAGTTTGGAGCGCTGCGAAGAGCGTCAAACAGCTTCGACAATGTTTGCTGTATTTAGTTGCATATTTCATGCTACAAGAAAGTAAGCATTGTTATTCTACCTTGACTTAGTGATGCTAACCTTATTACAGCTTTCGGCACCTACTTCCAAATCACTGGCATATTACAGAATGAGTACGAGGACAGCGCTCTCCGGGACAGAAGGTGACACTAACGCGTGCAGGGTTATTCATTATTCTCCTCTGAAGCTAAACGCGATGAGCCTCGTTGCGGACTTATCAGGCGGCTCTGGCACTGTATTCATGCTGGTGCTACAGAAAAAGTTCCGCTTCTCAGTCAAGGCTGGAGTCTTCTATGGTGCTTGCATGACTCTCGTGCCATCTCTGTGGGGTGGAATTGGCTATTTCACTAACGCCATCGGCTTCCATCATGTATGGGAGTTTTGGATTGCCCAGGCGTGGAATTTCCAAACAGCAGCATGGGGCTCTTACCAAGTCACTATGATTTCCGAGGTGGTTCCGGCGCCCAAAGCCTACATGTTCTTTGCGCTTTTCAACTGTGTTGGTAAAACCTCAGGATTTATCGGGCCATTTATATCTTCTGCCATTATTGAACGTGCTGGAGGCAATACCAGCGCGGCTTACTGGTTCTTATTTGCCATGGGAAGCCTTGGGTGCATTGCGTTGTATTTCGTGGACACCGACTTGGCCAAGAAGGATATTGCCGAGTACCTTGAGCGCGAAGCACAAGAATACTATTCTGAGCATCAGCGTGCCGAAGCCAAGGCTGATGAAATTGATGAGACCGGTGGTAAAATATAAAGTCGCTGGCTAGGGATTGAGCGACCGACCATACAGTTGCAATTTCATTATTTATATATGCTATTCAGTTTAATATGGATGTTCATTATGTCGTGTCTCCTTCTGCCCGCCTTAATTCAGCTTCAAGGTCGTTCAATTTAGACGTAACGGAAGGTGGTTTTTGCTGATATGTGAAAAGAGCAACAAAAAGAGACGCAGCAGACACTCCGAGGCACACGTACATGTCGGTCTGGAATGCCTTAACGAATGCTTGCTGTGCTTTTTGTAGCTGGTCAGGGTCAAAGGTTAAAAGTAGTGCTGCTGGAGAGCGATAGAAATTTTCCAGCTGTTCTGGCGTCAGGCTGCCTTGGAGGCTAGATTCGATTTCGGCGATCAGGATAATGATGCTGACGGCAACGCCAATGCTGCCACCGAAAACTCTCATTTGTGCAATTATTCCTTGAGATATGGCTATTCCAATTAGTTTTGTCTGCCAATATGGAGTTATATGAGATGCTGTTACCGTAGTCCTGGAATTCAGACTCAAGCACAGCAATAAATGTTGTACTAGATATCTTTAGACCCAATCCAATTCCCAAAAGGGCCTCGATTCCCCACTGTTTTGTGAGGGGTTTCGTGCTGTTGGGAAGGTCAGACAAGAGCCCGCATGAGATGAGAATAATCACACTCGCGAAGACAAGCACTGGGAAGGTATTGTTCCGTCTCATTGACAAGCCGCCGCCTAAAGCACACCCTGCCGCACCACCCGCCATAGTTGGAAGAAGGAGGACGCCGGCTTGTACGGGGTCATAGAGGTGGACGATTTGGGCACGTAGCGGGATGTTGATGATTGTCAACAACAGAACGAATCCAGAAAGCAGAGTATCCCTGAAATAGCAACTTAGCGCATGTCCAATGAAGTTTCCATCATCACGAAGCTTACAAGATGGCCGCAAGCATAATTCGGTTTGACAGAATCCGGAACGGCAGTTGAGGATGAATGTGTGCATACTTGGGATTGCGGGATAACACACGCTGCCAATAAATGACGACGACCCAGCACAAGCCACTTATAATAAGGATAGAGATGGTTGTTCCACTCTTCCATGCGTAGTCCTTGATTGCAGCTTGATTAATAATAAATACCGGCAACACTGTACCAGCCAAAACAAGGAGAGCACCAAGGTAATCCAGAGAGCGGAAGCTGACAGGGACGGTAAGTTGATAATCGCGAGGCCATAAAAAGAAGAGGGCCACGGCAGGAACAAATGCACATGGGCCGCTAGCGATGGTTAGCTTTTGTCACAGACCGGTGCGAGAAACCTACTTTATCCAGAATACATATCTCCAGCCAACATACGAGGTAAGCAGGCCACCTATTACCGGGCCACAAACTCCAGCTAGAGCAACGATTGCTCCCATGGCGGAAGACACTAGGACAATTTTTGATGGCGGGCTCAGCTCAGGGTATGATATCAGTGCAAGGGCATAAAGGCCCGCGCCTCCGACACCTTGTGCAGCTCGAAATCCGATAAGCTGATCGAGATTGGTGGACGCAGCGCAACCCATTGATGCGGCTAGAAAAATGATGAAGGATGAGACGCACACAACTTTGCGACCCACGCAGTCAGAGAGACGAGCCATTGCAACGGCAAAGCCGACTTCGGTAAGCGTGTAGGCCAGTACAACCCATGATGAAGTTTTGAAATCATTGTAATCGGCAGAAATGTCGATTAGCATGGTCGCCACAACGGTCGCATCGATAAGGGAGAGAAAAAGACCCAGCCCAATACTAAGAGATGTCAACTCAGCAAACGCGCTCAAGGTTGGAGCTTGTTAGACCCAAAATACGTACCACGCGAATATGACCGTCAAGCGCCATGCTGGCATGGGCTGCTTGCGCTTCAACGTCGGACTAGATGCATCGCTGTCATGATGGCTCAACTCGTTTCGAGCCGACGATTTTTCGTCCCCTGTTGATGCCGACGACGGAGCCATGGAATCATTCTTTACGTAGCCCATAACACAGTCTCATATCGTCCTAATGTCGGTATCATCTAACAATGACGACGTAGAGGTTTTCAATTTAGTGAAAGAGAACGCAAAGTACCATTAAGAGGTTAAATGGGATGCGCTAGATTGAATTGAAGTGCACGAGTGCCGAAGAAGGCGAACAGTTAAGGTGATGGACCTCGGAAACAGTGACGTAGTGGATAGAAACTTTGATGGCGCTCTCTAGTGGCACGTCAATGCTCCTCGATGGGTCAGGGATCTGCGCGGACTGACAGAAGCCGGACCACTGATTGTTGACATGGTTGCAAAAATGGCACGCTGAAAGAGCCCGAGAGTCCGACTGTCCGCGTATTTTAACTTGTCACTGTTTGCTTTGGCTGAATGAACCCGGCAAATCCGCATGTGTCTTAGCGACAAGAGCGCCAAAGTGACTAACCTAATCTATTCAGTCGTCTATCGCTATGTCAATTAGAGGTGCGTGCCGATTTTCTACATTCTTCCAGAGATCGCTTCTGTTTGCCCTCGGCGTTGAAATTGGTTTCATCCAACCACCTGGCAAACCCTTCGTTCAAGACTGGCCATTCGTCATCGGTAATGCTAAACCAAGCAGTGTCTCTAGATCTGCCTTTGATGATCAGATGTTTTCTTGCTCAAATTAGCAACTGCCAGGTTCGTCATATTTTCTCCGCCTTTCAACATCCGCCCCATCCACTGTCTATTTCCTGGGGAAAAGAGGGGGAGCCGATGTCGAAAGTGCGGAAACGCAACAAATGCAAAGGGTACTCACCTGAAAACGCCCTCAAATGTAAAGCCAAGGCGTCTGGCTGCGGCCAAACTGGGCGCATTTAGGTCATTGGCCTTCCACTCTATTCTGCGATAGCCCAACTCCTCAATTGCGTGGCCGATGAGAAGTGAAATAGCCTCGGTAGCCTCGCGCGTGCGTGTCAACACCCCGCCGTAGATGACGGAGCCGATCTCTAGGCGTTGGTGGCTGGGCACAACGTTCATGTAGCTGAACATGCCCACAGGCTGGCCGCCTACCATTATGGCATAGGTTTGGTCGTCCTTGCTTTGACAGAGCTTGCTGATGTGCTTCGTGAAAGCAGCCTCTTCTAAGAAAGGTCCGCTGAGCATATAGGTCCAGCGCCAGCCATTTTCGTCTCTTCCCAAGTGACGGAACAACGACGGCGCATGCGATGGCTTGAGAATTTCAAGGCTACAGTATTTGCCCACGATGGTGTCTTGCGAAGGGAGTTTGGCTGGTCCGGTCGTGACTGGGGCACCGACAGGCTGACTTGCAGCACTCATCTTGCAGGTAGGAATGCTTTTGACTACATTTGAGGCAAATGTTGAGTATCGAGTCGAAATAAACCAGTGAGGGTATTCGTGAGCCCACGCCGGAAGCCGAGATGGCCCGACTGACTCACCTCGTAAGGACCGTCCTCGGCGATAGGAATCCACTACAATATCCTCATCATGAGCCTCCACCAAAGTTTCCTGCAAATTGGGGCTACCCTACATAAAAAGAATTATACCATTCTGGTCACAATTCGAGCTAGAAACATGCTAAGAAAATATGGTAAACATAAGATACGTCAACGACTTGGAGCTTCGCATCACATGACTGCTGATGCTTCATCAATGGAGATCAATTGGCTCTGCTAATTTGTTTCATGCAGAATTCCACCGATGAAGACTTCTCGGACTGCAAACAGGTTCTGCACAGTCAGTTCGCACTTTGAATCGCCCTACGGCCACGGGCCAGCACTGGTTAGATCCACCACGGAAGTAATCAAGCTCCGTGATAAAATGGCTCCAAGCATGCGATGGCGAATACACCAGCAGCAAAAAAAGAAAAAAGCCATTAATATCATGGTAATTCTTACATAGCTTGCACTTCATTTATAACCTTAGCTTCGAATCTAAAGACCTATTCTATTTCGATTAGCACATACTTGTGGCATACTTAGAGTTTTACAGAAGGTCACCATGCGAGTCCTTGGTATCGGCGGAAGAATCGGGGCCCTTACATTGGGACATGGCCCTTGTAAAGCTGGCATTGAAGTCCAAGTATACGAGAAACAAGTTGGTATTCTGCTGATGCATGAATTTTATTGAGGCGAGATTTTGACTTCGGAGGCCAAAAGGCAGTGAGAGCCTGGCCGGGTATGGCCTTCACATTGATTCGATCATAAAGGACGACAAGCTTTACGGTCGTGCTTGCCTCTGCAGAACTGGACAAGAATTCAAACTTAATTCTCCTCGCTGGAACATACTAATTCCTCCGCGATACCCAAATTCCAGTTTTAGCGACGAAGGACGACGCCGAGTTTAGCGGCAAAACTATCCCAGGGATTGAGCGCACCGGGAATGGATGATCAGACCTGCGCGATGCTCTTATTGACGGTCTAAAAAACGGCAATAGCTCAATTGCCAATGGAATAGTCTTTCGTTTGCTATGAAAATATTCGCGACGGTAAAGTGCGTGCGTTCTTTGAAGATGGTACGCATCAAGTCGCTGATCTAAACGGAGCAGACGCATCAAACTCCGTGATTCGCAAACAGCGTCTCCCAAAAGTCAGCCGCCTCGACGTCGGGGTGTCTGCTATTGCCAGCCGATACATTCTGAATGATGATAGTATCCACAAGTTCTCTCCAGACTTGACTAGAGGTTCACTGAACAACATTGTGCCCCTGGGGTAAGGGCTGGATGTTTACTGCAGCGTGGAAGTCAAGACCGACCGATGAAGACCAATGGCCAGCACCTCAGCGATACGTTGTTGGGGCCTATGCAACATGTTCCGAGGACATTCCTGCAGGGACGGGTCTCAGAGACACCTTGCAGCTACACGATTTCGTACTGAAAGTTATGGAAGGTTGGCCATCAGACCTACGGGAATTAGTCAGTGGATGCGATGCGTCCAGCACCAAGTGTACACCTTTGCAATCTATGCCTGTCCTTACAGCCTAGGAACCGAGCAATGTGACGCTTATTGGCGACGCCATTCACAGCATGACGCATATGGGTGGAAAGGGCCCCATCACCGCACTTTGTGATGCGGAAACACTAACGCGCTGGTTAGTGAATGCGGCTGTAGGCAGACTTTCTGTCACGGAACGCGTGAGAGGTTATGAGGAGGAGATGCGTAATTATGCAAATGATGCATATTTGTGAAGCGTGTAACTCTGGACCGATCCGACACAAACCGATGAACGTCATTAGCAGCAAAAGTTAATCGTCATGGCTGATAAAACGAGCAGGCGCTGAATAAGACACTGTAATCGAATTGTTAATTATATACCTCAAGAAACCCCCCCCCCCCCCCCCCCCCAAAAAAAAAACCTCAATCATACATGGAGCAGAGGGCTCGGTAGTACTGTGGCTCTCATGATATATTGATCCCTTAGCTCCTTGTTGGGAGAGCTATACGTCATGCCAGACCTCTTCGTATGCAGCACAACTAGCATACCGAGTACAAGCCTTGATTAAAACGCCACACAGCAAGCCTCAATAAGTAGAAACTCCAGAGGCAGCATGAATCAGACTTGGCGCAAACTGAATTTGCCAAATCATGTCTAAGTACATGCTTCTACGAACATCTTCGATGTCAACAGTGTCTGTTGGAGGTGGGTGGATTGCATTTGCAGCAGGCAGTGATGCTACGGGAGCTCGCAGGAAAACGGCCAGTTGGTGGCGTGCAGTAACGCGCAAAGAAAAACTGGTAAATACTAGAGACCAAAGGCGAGAAAGGCGAGAAGCCCAAGCGCACCAATCAAAACTAGGAGTTTAAAGAGAGTAATATGCAGCCAACTTGCTAAGCATTGGGGACAACCGCACCAATAGTGGAAGCGGAAAGTGATGAAATGCTCCGTCGCGTAGTCGGAGATAAACTGCTCCAAAACCAACTCATTCGTCCCCGCATCTGCGTACACTGGCTGGAGTGACTCGAAAGGGAAAGAATCACGCGCAGTGTGTCAAGTCATTAAAGGCAGTGTCGATCACCTTGAACCCTTACCGTGTGGCAGGGCTGTCAACTGGTGTTTTGGGATCATTGTCCTCCGAGACGACAACGCATGCGGTGTACCATCGTGGTGGACATTTACTACGTTTAAGATTTGGCGCGACTGTACTTTGTGACGGCACAGTCGCCGACATGTTTAGATAGGAAATAAGGAAATCAATGTTCTCATGGCCAGGGCTTTGACCTCTGTAGCAAAGTACTGGGCGGTGGGAATTACCAAATCTAGATACTGCAGTCACCGCCACAGCATGTACTAAACATACACTGAATAGGACTGTAGGTACGGAGTACAGTACTGGTACCCGGTAATACCTGCAGCACATAATCATTGTCCAGCTATGCTGCGTGCAACAGCCACCTAATCCCGTAATTAGCCTCCGCGCCCGCCCCCCACGGTGGCTTGGCCAAGCACCAGCATTGTTGTAGCGACCAAGATCCAGCACTCAAAGCCTTGTTTTAGTGGGCTTGCAAGCATCAACCTTCGCTGTCCTTACCCCGCAAGCTTCTCTGTTCCCAGTGTGGCTGCTTTTGTTTGTCTACCCCGCACGCTAAGCTTAGCCTTCTCCGCTCGGCCCATCTCCCCCGACCTTCTTTCTTTCTTGTCTTTGACCACCCAAGGTGTAATCTCGTCTCGACCGACGATCAATAATTCAAAACGCGCCGACTTAGCGTTGGAAAGGATGTGCAAAATTCCCTGTCACCACTTGCTTCGTGTTACCTTCTGTTGGAACAAGATAAGTCCGTACCAGGGACAACAGCAGTCTGTTTATCCAATTGCTTTGCTTAACGAAATCATGAGCGCCATCCTATCACCGACATGCAGCCGAGACAGACACCTTGTATCATGATCGACAAGCCAAAAACATCTTTCGCCTAAGTCTTCTCTTCTCACGATACCCACTTTGTACAAAATGACTACTCTTTTGCTTGCCAAGAGGAGGGGTATACCGCACGATGCTACCCTATCCGAAGGCAAACCCATGCTAATGCTGCTCTCTCCATTCTGATTCACCGACTACTTGTAGCTTCTCCGCATCATGCAGAGCAGTTATCGCACGAAAGTGAGACAAGACGGCTAGCTCAGGCGATCCGGGGACTTTCACAACAAAAAAAAAGTACAAATGTGAGCTGGACCATCTGCATTGTGTATAAATAGGCCCGTTCTCGTAGCTCATACTCCGTAATCGCGATGCCCTTGCGCACGGGGATCTTGTGAATTGGTACCCTCCGTTAAGACTTTTCCCCTCACCCATTGACTCGCCTTTTCAGCGAGTTTCAACAACATGCGTTTAGCTCTTTCACTCGTCGCTGGGCTTCTGCCCGCTCTCGCCTTGGCCAGTGTCGTCAAGCGAGCCCCTGTCCCGTACAAAGTCCAAACACCTCCACTTGACACTGACTGGACTTACAAGGTTGGCACTGATCCGTGGAAAGAGTACCCTCGCCCTCAGCTCCAGCGTGATGAGTGGCAATCTCTCAATGGCATTTGGACCTATGAGAGCGCCAACTCTGAGGCCAAACGCCCAGATCTTAGCACGGGTCTGCTTGGCAGAGAAGTCCTTGTACCCTCCTGCATCGAGAGCGGTCTATCTGGTATTCAGGAACTGAACCAGACCAACATGTGGTTCGCTAGAAACTTCAAGGTTCCCGATAACTGGAATGGCAAGACAATCCTAATTAACTTCGAGGCTGTCGATTATGAATCCTCTGTCTATATCAACGGTGTCAAGGTTGGCACTAACACTGGTGGTTATAACCGCTTTAGTGTCGACATTACCAGTCATGTCAAGAAGGGCCAAGACAACAGCTTGTAAGTGTTGACCTCTAAGCTTTCAGGAACCTGTTCGTTAACATAAAGTAGGTTGGTGTTTGTTTACGACCCCACCGACCTCGATGTAATCCCCATTGGAAAGCAGACCAGAAATCCAAGCCACATTTACTACCGCTCCTGTAGTGGTATTTGGCAATCTGTGTGGCTGGAGGCCGTCGAAAAGAACTACATCACTCAGCTTGATGTAACGGCTGATATGAACGGTCAGCGTACGTGAACCTCGCCAAACTTTTATACCTGGCACCTACTAACCCACCTTCCAGTCTCCATTACCGCCCATAGCTCCTCTGGACAAAAGACTCCCGTTTCTCTCAAGCTTCATTCCATTGGTGATGGAAGAGCGGTCGCAGCATCTGCAGCAGGCTCGTCAGACAAGATGCTTAGTGTGAAAGTACCTGGTGTCAAGCTCTGGACACCTGACAGCCCCAACTTGTACAACTTCACTGTCACGATGGGCAAGGATGTTGTGCATTCCTATGTTGGGTTCCGCAGTGTGACAAAGGGCGAAGTCAATGGCGTCACACGACCTTTACTAAATGGCAAATTCACATTTCTCTTCGGCACATTGGATCAGGGTTACTGGCCTGATGGCTTGTACACCGCTCCCAGTCGGGAGGCCATGATTTATGACCTCAAGACACTTAAGAAACTTGGCTTCAACACTGTCCGTAAACACGTAAGTCTAACCTGAAGTATTTAGCGAAGTAAAGGAGCTTACTGATTGAATCAAATAGATCAAGGTTGAACCTGCCCTGTTTTACCAGGCCTGTGACGAGATCGGCTTGATGGTCATTCAAGATATGCCATGTCTCCCACCCCCATCTCAGCCCAACAATGCGCAACAACAGGAGTTTCAACGTCAACTTGAGGTTCTAATTAACCAGCACAAGAGCTATACCTCCATTGTACAGTGGGTGATCTACAACGAGGGTTGGGGTCAGCTCCGTGGCCCACCATACCCTGAAGAATCACTCACTGAGGTTGTTCGAAACCTGGACCAGTCGAGACTAATCAACTCTGTTACTGGATGGAACGACCATGGCTTTGGCGATTTCCTTGACAATCACCACTACGCCAACCCTCAGTGTGGTACACCGTTCTACTCTATTCTGTCATCCAAGTATGATCCCAAGCGTATCGGCTTCCAGGGTGAATTTGGTGGTGTCGGCCACGTTGTCTCTAAGGACCAGTAAGTATCAAATCTGCCCTGTTCCACACTGAGTATCTCTCTAATCATGTACCTAGTCTTTGGAACGTCCAACAGGCCCTCGACACCATCAACCAGACATACGAAATCCACTTCGATCTTGATACGTACAACTACCGTTCTGGCTTGCTGCTTGAAGAAATTCGACAACAGACCGAGAAGTTTGCCTGTAGTGGTGGAATCTGGACGCAAACCACTGACACTGAAGGCGAAGTCAATGGCCTTTTGACTTACGATCGCAGAGTTCTTCGACCAGATGAGACACAGTGGAAGAAGCAAATCAAAGCGCTTTACAGCACAGCCAAGAAGCGAGGGGGCGCCTGAAAGAGGAAACCATTACCGCAGATGTTAGCACATAATTGAAATAGCTCAATGATTGTGGTTCATAATATTATTGGATGTTGTTCATAGGTTTAAGCAATGCCATGTACGTGAGCCGTATTCCTGCCTGGTGGCTGGGTGATGCTTCACCTGTACTCGTCAAAACTGGACCCGTGGCGCTCTGACAGAAGCGCTGATTTACAAGATGGAAATTGGTACCAAACTGGTCGTACAGTTCTTAATTGGCTACTTTACTATACTGACTTCTCAACTCTTTCCTCCACCGGTTTCACACCTGGGTTAACTGGACTCAAACCAGCAACGTCGGCACTTCGCAACCCTTCAATCTCAATATACGGTCCAGGATAATTCCTGCGCCCGTCGAGTACCCATGTAACCCCTGCAATCAGCAGTATTATTCCGAATGCGACAATGCAGTAGTTCATATTAGATGACGTTGCGGGTATTTCAGGTGGGAAGACAAATAGGATTGTGGTAAGAACAGTCCACAACACACCAACCTATATCGGTAGTCAGCATAATTATAGTTACAGCCAAGACGAGAGTTCACTAACGATATTCAAGATCCACCCCAGCGCACCATTCAGTTTGAATGACCTATCTGCAGGTAATGCTCGTCGACCACGCAGCAAATTGATGGCTGGAGGAATTGCATACGAGACACCAAGCGCAACGACAGAGGCAGATGTAATAGCATTGAACGTACTCGACGAACCCAAGAATACGCAACCAAAAATTACAACCCAACCAGCTGTCCATAAGAGCGCATTAAGCGGCACGTCCAGGGTCGGATGTACCTTGGCAAATACTTTGCTGAAAGGAAGACCCCTGTCGCGAGCAAAGGCATAGCTCATTCTACTGCTTGTGCACATGAGAGTAACAGAAGTAAAGATCATACAAATCAAAGGGAACATAACGAGGCAAACGCTTCCAGCGCGGCTCTTCGTGGCATCAACGAAAACCTTAAGAAGGGGCCCTTCTGTAGCTTTGATGACTTCGTCGACGTTGTTAACGCAAAATAGAAGACAGCTTAGGAAAATAAAACCTGTGAACATTCCGACAAGAATACAGTAGAGCATAATCTTGGGACCTTGTATGTGTGGCTCAGGGATTTCTTCGATCATGTGTGCTGTTGCATCGAAGCCTGTAAAAAGAAAGGGTTAGTTGGTGAGGCAGATGCACCTCAGCGATATTTTGCAACGCACCTGTAAGCGCGAAAGCACCCTGTAATAAACCTAGTAACCATGATAGGCCATCTGGCCACCCGGTATTGTTGATGAAAGAGCGATATACGAAATCGCCAGATTGGAAATTTGGTGCAGCGCAAGACAAGATCGTGATGCTAATGACAACAAATCCGGTCATAGACCAGATAAAAGCTGCTTTGGTGACATAGGGTAAAAGTCTTGTCAGGAACATGTTGATGAAAAGAGAAAGCAAGGTAATGAAATTGTAGATGAGAAATTGATGCCACGCTTTGGTTTCGTAGTTGGGATGCATCAGGGTGACAATGTTCAAGATGAAAGTGCTCCCAAGCAATCCACCAGTCGCGCTAAGCGCTACCCAACCAGATACGTTGATCCAGCCAGTGACATAGCTAATTCCACGACTCCATCGCTTCCACGATACGATAGCAGCCCAGTGGTATTGCCCTCCAGCAGTAGGATATGCGGACAAAAACTCGGCGAGGGAGGCAGAGAGGCATAGGTTACAGATGCCTGCGACAATCAAGCCCCAGATTACCGCACTGGGGCCGCCAGACGGCAGAGCCAGCGTAATGGACGCGGCGAGGGCTGTCCATGTGTTGAGGATGGCGAAAGCAAGTCCCAGCATGGATAACATAGAGAAGTTGCGCTTCAATTCTTGCTTGTGCCCCATGCGCTCTAAAGCGGCAGCATCTCCTTGGCTTCGTGTAGGGATAACGGGATTGATGGCATCTTGGACGCTGTTCCTCTGGCGCATCTGCGTCATTGTTGTGGCTATGAGGGCGTCCAAAAAGGATACACACGTGCGCGAATAGTTTAATGCTTGGAATAAGACGGAAGAGCGGTGCAATGTGACCCTGTAGAGCTGTTTTTGCTTCTCTTTTAGGCTGGGGAGAAGAATGTAAAATCATGGAGAGACGTATTCCTGCGGGCAACGGCCGAGCGTGCAATTTCTTGCTTCTCATGCACTAATCGTAGGCAGCCATGTTGCTGCAATTCGGGGAAGATCAACATACCCCAAACCGCAAATGGACGCCAGGATTCAGTGGGCCTCGCCCCCCTAAAGATTGTCGGCATACAGCGCCAGGGGCGCCATTTGCCAAGTCGCGTGCTGCCCGGCAATGCCGGCAGAAGCCCCATCAGCGTCAGTGGCTCCTCAGAAGTCCCGTCGTGCCAATCACCACAAGCTTCCTGTATTTGTTCCACACCTACAAGCGGCAGCTCCCTCCCCATTAATCTCCATGGATTTGTGGTGTCGAAATGAAGACTTCGCTCTCCAAGTATCTGCCCTTGAACATAGATCAAGAGCTTGGTGCACCACGGCTATTCTATTTGCGTGACGACTCGCGCATCACTTCGTCTATTAACCTCTTTGACGTAACCTGTTTCGAACCCGAATCGTGGTCGCCGACTGAGCTGCCGATCCTCCCAATCTCATTAGATGCTTGCCTTACAGTTGCTCGCAAGTCAGTCCTACATCGTACCTACAGTGCCACAGAGAACAACAGACTCGTTGCGACAGCTTCCAATTCAATCTTCAGTCTTGGCCATTGGACAATCGCCTTCCCAGCTGACAGCTCGCACTGTAGCCACAAACTAACTCTAAGACCTGTTGGAGCGAATAATCGAGTTGATTACTTTGTTCAAGACAGTGTCCCATATTTTCTGGGCATATTCGACAACGGTGAAACTAAAGCACTGTTCAAAGCTGTCGACTCTGTCGCCGTTAAAGTGGCAGAGTTCAAGACAAAGACTACGCGGCGAATCGACGGTATTCTTGCAGTCGATACTGGGCATGTGGACTATCTCGTGGCCGTAATGGCATGTGTTTGCTGTCTTAAAAGAGTAGAGTCATGGCGTGTTTGAGTGAGCCAGCATTATCTTGCTTAGTTAAGGCATTAAGGCACGACCAAGACATGGAGTGAATGGAGTGAAGCATACTTGGCTTTATTTGTCTACATTGCCGCCGTGATTGCATTAGAAGCTCATGCGTAGTAAAACGCACAAGTCTCGTAATTGGCAGGAACATTATTTCCGTCTGGGCCATGTTCTATGTTAAATGATATTCCTTGTTCGGGAAACGCCTGCGACTCTGTTACCATCTGTCTATATACTGACAAGCAGGAACCTTTGCAGCCTAAAACCTTATAGCCACTGGTCACAAGTCCTGTCATTGGCATGGCATAAGGTACCACGACAGGCATTCCTGGCGCGTTGAAGTCTTGGAAGTACCATCCACTCTCGTAGAAGTCTTCGGTTCCCGTTCCCAACATAGTTGCAGTTGTATCATTAATATGGCCCGGTGTCGTGCGATTCAGCCATACCTGTTCGTCGCCTTCGAGAAACTCAAGCGTATTTTGAGGTTCTTCAATCGCTGCTCGAATTGTATGCGTTACTCCATACGCCACTCCAGGACCTTCGGCTGACAGGAACGACCAAAGTTGCCCAGGCGTTGTCTCACCTCTGCGATATTGAGTGCGGAAATACCCCCATGCTGAGTCCGAAGGTTGCTTGCCCTGGCACTTTTGTACCACAGTGTCAATTGTAGCATTTATTGGCTGGCCAGTGCTGGAAACTAGTTTGAGAGTAGCAGTCTTGGTAAAAGGCATTGGAAAATAGGTAGTCCACGCTCCATTTGGAATGAGAGCATCAACCCCCATCATCATTGAGCGAGTGAAGCCCTTGGCCAAGCCACTTCCAAAGAAAGCGGCAAAAGAAACATTAGACACTGTCTCTTGGCCATCGAAAGTAAGTGTCAGTCGGATATCAGGTATAGGGTCTTTAGTGTGGCGGGCGTCATCGTACTGAAATTGGCGGAGACCTTGCCATGTTTGCTGCTGAATTCGATAATCCTATTTCTGTCAGGCGTCATCATCATCAATAGAACACATTGACTTTTGACTTACATGTGCAATCTCATCTTGTATGTTGTTCCAGCCAACATTTAATACATCCATCAACACCCAGTCTTTGCTTGGAACATATGCGGGAGACTTCCATTTCCCGCTCTTGGAACGACAGTGAAGAGAATAGAAGAACTCATTGCAGTCCAGATCAGAAGAGCGACAATGCACAGAAATATTAATCGACGGTTTCCCACGGGTTAACATTGGTGGGATATTGAGCACTTGATCGCCCCAAGCTCCAGCTGCAGTGGGAGGCCCGTTGTCCAGTGACCCTGCCACCTTGCCATCAATGACTATCAACACATTTTGGTGGCCGATAGACTTATCGATTCTTCGAGTTAACTTGCACTCAGAATTTTCGGAGTCTAGCTTTAGGGAAAATGAACTGCAACCACTGCTGTTTGCATACGCTCTACCATCATCTTCTAAGTAAGCCGTCGCTTTGATGGAAGGAATGCGAATTGCCAATTGCGACACAATGCCACAGTCATTTCCCAAAAATACTTCTCCTGAATTTGGAGCGGTATGTGACAATCCTCTCTTGTAGCCCAATTTGGGGTCTTCAACACCAAATCGCCGCTGCTTTGCCAGTACGTCTGGTACAGGGTCGCTGGGATCGAAGGTTTTGGGCTGCACATGACCGGGAAATCGCCGATACACAAGATGATAAAAATGTGGGTTGCTGCTGGTTGTTACAAGCATCGATTTGCTAAACGGCATGGGAACCTTGATCACGTTGCCGCCCATGGTGTCGTTGGTGTTGCCCACCAGTGGCCAAACAAATGGTGACCCTTTCCTTCCGTCCACTATATCTTGGAGGGACCCGGCTAACACTATTTTGCCATCAAGTGTTACCGTTATGGTGCCTGCTTTGGCAATGCTATCCGGGTCATATGTGAACCAAATATCAGATATCTGTCCGGGCCCCTCATACTCGCCAATGACACATGCAGAGCCATCTAACCGCAGACAAGAGTGTGTTCCATTGAACCCGTCGTCATTGTGGTTTTGTCTGTCGTAGGACGAAAATTGATGAGTCTCTTCGCCAGGTCGCAGTTTGAAAAGATCCAAATGACGATATGCATCCCAGCCGACGAGAGGCCAGGACGCCAGTATTGCTTGGCTGAAGCAACTCAAGACCAGAAAGGACTTCATCCTGATATATATAGCTGAAGTGCTGTATTGGTTTCTTGGAGAGGACACAATAAATGCTGTATATTTGTATTGTATTTAAAGTTATAGCAAGCCTGGCTATTGACAGGTCCGCCAAGCTTATATTGTCCACCAGTAAGTACTTCGCCCATGTGCTCGCTTGCAAGCTCGATGCGGGGAACCTGCGTCGTGGGGTTATTCTTCGACTTTGATGCTGATCGCACCCATTTAGATTGAAAGGTACCATGCGCCCTATACCCGTCGGCGTTATGTACGAATTTAGTACAACTCTGCGGTCGGTTCGCGGACATGGAGAGGTGGCTCCGCGAAGGCGGACAGGTGGACAGCGACAGCTTTATCAATGAGTGCAGCTCGAGCGTCATCATTGTGCCAACGACGCGAGCGACCAAAAGCTATTAGAAAATGGACGGAAAAAATTTGAGTCGCAAGAAGAAAAGTATTCGGAGTCTGAAACAGCTGCTAACTTTGCAACAAGGCCTACTTCGAGAAGCGGGATCTTGCCCCTTCGATTCTCTCACTCAATTGTTTGTCGTGGTGTACACCAGTCTCTAGAGCTAAACCCAAGGCTGGTCAGCCCATTCAGCCAAGGGACATACAAATCTGTAATTATAGCAGATTACAGGCAGCACGCACACATGTTCACCTTGACAGCACTACCATCAAGTTGCACGGTCCACTTACAAGGTAACCCAGTTTCTTGGATCATCAGCAACGTCAACCTCCACCTTGGCAATACGCCAAAGACAGCAGTTGCATTTGGCAGTAAGACACAAGTCCCATCATCATAGAGACCGCCAGGAGGAAATACTCAGTTGGTAAAATAAACAGTATATATTAATTAATCATGTACTATAGATAAAATTATAAACTAATATGTAGTATGTAGTGTCCGAACTAGACTAAGAAGTTAAGTGTTTTCGAAACGCTCGGGACGCCATTGGCGTTTAGGACAAAAAGCATATAGTAGCCTGGGAGCAGAATACCAGGATCGCCCGGGACGTCGGCCGTGTACTGATTGGTTCCAGCAGAGTTTAATTTCAGAGGGATACGACGCTGATCAGTATTGACTGTGTGAGTTGCTGTTCCGTAGCGGATCAAAGATGCAGATGCGACAGCTGAGTCGGTCGTGATCTGGATGCGAGGGCCCTGAGCCCCCTTGGAGGTTGTGGCCGACTTGATTAGCGGTCGCTTGGCGGGCGACCCGTCATTGTTAAGCAGATATTGCGGCGTATAGATTTGTGCGTCAAAATGATTAGTCTTGCAATCTCCGCATAGACCGCCGCCACCATTAAGAACGGTTCCATCAGGCAGCAAAAGAGAAATGCTGTGATAAACGCGAATAATGGTATTGCGTTGCATTTTCTGGAAGCTATCCTTTGCAGGATCGTACATTTCAGGAACAAGTTCGGGGCGATCGTCTGAGAAGGGCTGGGCATAAGCCTGGCCGCCAGCAATAAAGGTTTTGCCATCTGGAAGAACTATAGCATTGTGGAAAACACGGGGAAACCACATGCCGTTGCTGGCGAATTTGACGTCAGGTTGACTGCCTGCCTCTTTGATGGTGATGATGTGAGCAGTTGCGTGCGAATCGGCGTTTTGATAAGACGTCGCACCGCCAGCAGTAAGAATCTTGCCGGCTGGTGCATCATACATGACTGAGATGCCCGCCATGCCATCCGGATCCGGTCCACGACTCGACTTGCGTTGTCCAGCAGCTTTGACAGCGCCGTTGCCGTTGGTGTAATACCAGTTCATAGCAGTGCTAGGTCCAGCCTGGAATACGCTACCATTCTTCCACCCGAACAACCATGCATGGTTGTCCGAGCGATAGAGGCCTTGGTTATCTTTGGTGAGTAGAGGGTCAACAGGACACCCGGGCAAGTTCTTCCAGGTCTTCGTCTTAGGATCGTATACCTCGCCTGGTTTCTTCTTGATACCACCGCTCCAGCTGCCTCCAATTGTGAAGACCCGACCGTCTGATAGCGTAGCCGAAGATTGGTAGCCTCTAGCGATATTCATATTGGGTCCCTTGTTCCAAGACTGGCTTGGGAAGTCATAGAGCGTCGTTTTCTCTGCGCTATTGCCGCCAGTAACCACCATCTTGCCAGTGCCGTCAATTGAGATGCCGGGACAAAACATGTCGTGATCAGTGTTGTCAACCATCCTAGCAATGACTTCGTTGGTACCAGGAGTCCACACCGAGGTGAAGACGCGATCGAATGTCGAACCAAGATACTGATCATACTCGTAGGCTGACCAAATTGTAACTTTTCCGGATAGAGGGTCAACAACACCGGCCACAGGGACCGTTGGGAAATTAATGGTAACTCCCCATTTGCCAGTTCCGTCATAGTTAACCAAACCATCATTGGCCGCATAAGCATTGACTTCCGCGATACTAGTCCATGGCCTACCATAGGCTTCACTAAGGGCAGTGATGCGGAAGTAGCGAGCCGATTTAGGTTGAAAGTTGGCATACTTTTCGGTCATATCAATTGGGAAAGTTCCAAAAGCAACCGTCTCCCAGTTGTTCCCATCAGTGCTCACGGCAATCTCATGTCGGCCGATGTAACCGTGGTCGTTTTTGTCTTGGCGAGGGTTTGCTGCAATTCCGTTGATAACGTGCACTGAGCCCATATCTACTGTGATTTTGTGAGGAATCGCACTGCCGGCGCCATCGTAAGGCGTATGCCAAAATGTGTTGGCATTGCCATCAATTGCCTTGGCGCACTCAAAGCCCGGCTGCTGAGCGTCGCAGGTCACTTTCCAACCTGTGCGGTCGATGGTCCTTCCGAGGGGAGCGGAACCGAACAAGGTGCTAAATTTCTTATTTTCGCCGTAGTGTTCTTTTACCCATGGTGGGGGAGTGTCGACCACACGAGCGTGGGCCTGCGAGCTGAGCAGCAACAGCGCCGAAGCTGTGAGAAGACGCATTTTGGCGACAAGGTGATGCGAGTACCTGGCAACAGACAACTTTCTTGGACGCCAGTCGGTGAGGCTTCGTTCGCAGGGAGGAGGGAGGTGAGGGCCATTTTATTGCCACACATCGTGCTCAGCCTTGTAATCAATGACCTCAGGTGGATGTATTTCTTTTTTTTCCCCAGCTACTGTACTTTTGAGATTGTCAATGCTCAATGCCCATCAAAGCAAAACAATATGGGTATCTCGTAATCCACTGTAGTGCACAGGTCACTAGCATCTGCCAAGTCGAACAATTATTGGTGGCGGTCTGCCGCCGGGTCCAGTTCAGTGGGGAGCTCCAAGACTCCCCTGGCGGCGTGCTGCGCTGGCAACCCACCATCGCAGCACTGCAACTTCATTTTATCCACTACATCGTCGATGGTAGCCATGTCTTCTCGGTTCTTGTAATTTTAGTGTCTGGCTGATTTCAGGTAGAGTTGGTTCTCGACTCACCTGGAGCCGCCTTAAATCGGAACACAGTATTTACTAATCCTATACGAGTGTCTGCGCCGTGAACTGTCTACTCTTACTGCTCGTTCAGGCGTAATTGTTGTCTAGCGCGAATGTAACAGCTGCCAATTGGCAGTAAGAATACTGAGGTTCGGACGATGGCCAATCCCTCCTTAATTCAGCTTGGGCCCCCCACCGGCTGCCGTCAGTGTTTCGGCTTGCATATTACGAGGATAACTAGAGCCAAAGAGGAAACGGGCTTAGACCATCACTTCCCACAATGGCCGAGCACACTCTTCGCGTCCACCAACTCGGGTCACTAGCTATTGAGCCCTAAGCTGACTTGCTGGGCTTCCGTTCGCAGTAGAGTAGTGCTGCCCGTGTAAACAATAGACCGCGTGCTACCGAGGATCAACAGAACAATGCAGCGGCGCCAGAGTGGCACATCTTTGGTGCCAAACTGAGGCTTTTCTGGGTATCCTTTCATTTCAGCTGTGTTTTTTTTTGGTGTGGCGTGGATACAAAATGTGGCGCCAAAAACACTTGATCATTGTTTAATTAAAGGCTGTTACTACCTTGTATTTCTGCGCGATGTCTCTGTAGACGTGCTCTTCAGATTGACAAATGAAACATTTGAAGATGAAGACAAGACGATATACAGGTTCAGTATAGCCATGGTTACGCCGCGAATTTTTTATTTTTTTTTTGCCATGCCAGCCCTGCCCAGACAAACCTTTTCAGCATCTAGGCAAATTGCGATAGCTGTGCCTCTTTTCTCTTAAAGAGCATGATCACCACACGCCCAGCGGACTGGTTGCAGTAGCGCCACGCAATGAGCTAGTTGCTGCGGCGTTCACTGAAATTGGTTATAAGAAATTCGTATTGATGTGCAAAAATGCAAGAACGAATTGTTGTCGCCCAGTTTCGTTTAAAACACAATTACGTGCTCTGGGAAACCTTCAACGAGGCTTCGTAGTCAATTGTGCCCAGCCCAGTGACAAGCTCCCAGCCCTGAAATAAACAGGTAGTGCCAATGGAGCTCCTGAGATTTAGCAAGTGTGCTGTCCGTAGTAACTTACCCGGACTACCAGAAAATTGCCACCGTTGCAGCCACCATTACTTCCGCTAGTAATGTCGTGGAGAGCTGAACCAGCCTTGCTGTATAGCCATGGATTCAAAAATCCGAGGGGGGGCTTGCCATTGGACAAGAGGCCGCTTTTGATCAACCGAATGATACTAGCGAACGTCGAGGTTGCTACGCTTGTTCCACAGGCACTTTGGGTGCCGCCATTGATAAAAACCTGGAAGTTGGTCGCTTGAGCAAAAATATCGGGATATCCACGGCCAGAGTAGTTGAAATTTTGGTTGCTGCCCGCGCTGTTCTGGATCCATGTACTCACAGCTGCCTTTTGCCACTCAGGCTGAGGGAAAACGTTCGAGAAGCCGCCGCCAGAGCCTGACCAAGCACGCTCATTGCTGGTGCCATCTGTGCCACCGACCGAGGTGATCCAGGGACAGTCGGACGGATACATTGGCACGTACTTTCCATTGGGGCAATTTGAACCTACACCGTTGTCGCCCGAGGCAAAGAAGGAAACGCCCTTAGCTCCCAAGTGACAGAAGAGATCGTAAGTCTTTTCTGGTAGTCAGCCGGAACTGTAGGTTCAAAGTCTGCATATGAGATGGACAGCGACTGGAGAAGTTGGTCCTTGGATAGGCCATGAAGGTAATTGAGGAACTCAAGATATGGTTCATTGTCATCGGCACCGTTGGCCGGTGGGCTACCGCTGGTGCTGTAGTAGACGTTGGGAATCTTCTCCGTAATAGCGCGAACATACTGAACGTCGAGACTCGCCTCTACGCCAGCACTGGGGTTGGCAGGACACTGGCCATCATTGATAGACTGACAAGTATAGCACTGGTCTCTGTTGTTCCGAGTTGCGTACCTGTTCATGAAAGTTGACAAGTCTACAATAACCAAGGTCCAAGAATTGCCATCGTCAGTTCTACCTCGTATGAATTGGATTACGTCATAACTTTCTACCTCCCAGTACCTCAACTGCCAGTCCCAACCTGTACATATTGCAGATCGATGTGCACCGTGGTTGATCACACTTATAGTCCGGGCAAGTTATCATTAAAGCAAGGGTAAAAGCTATAGCTTTACCAAAGAAAGTTTTGTATTAAACACTACATTTATATACCAACCAAATCACCGACACCATTGCTGTAATCCATATATAACCGTGTGATTGTCACCAGTCCTCAACATGATTGAAGCCCTCTCACACATTAAAATGGAGACGGATATTACTGACACTTTTTATAATAATTCTTTTACCGCACTATATACCCTACCACTGATGTAGCCGTATTCCGTACCGTCAATACTAACTGATTGCTGGTTCAACAGCGAAGTTCCACTTCCACAGTGCAATCTGAGTGAGAGGCTTCATGCACTCACAACGTGTTGCGGCAGGGCTACGGTAGAGCCTAAAATGGACCCTTTACCACCTCCCAAATAATTGCGTTTTATTTTCCATGCTTCATTCCATAATTTTCTCCACGCTTTTCATATCACTTCTGGTTTGAAAGGGAATTGTTGCTACTCTCCAGCTGTTTACTCTTGGAATCACCCAAAAGCGGCACTTCAGAAGTTAGATATAGCACTGCACCTTTGTGTACTTCGACGGCCAGTCTGCAGAGGCTTTACAAGGCTGTATATGTGACTTGCACAGCGAGAAGATCTGTCCGGGTGGCTCGTTCAGCAATTAGCTCTGAGCCTCACGGAAAGTGGCTTTCAGTTCTTATGGCCAATCGTTTCGCAATTATTTCTGTTGTCTGACCAGTAGCGCCGTTCGCATGGGCGTGCTTCGCACAAGAAATAAGTAGTATTGGCATGATGTGGAAGCAGCTAACTGCAGGACAATGTACCAGGAAGCGGCGCCGGCCAGAGCAAATAGCCTAGAATCCCCTGATGAGTAAGTACAAGTGAGCTCAGCCTTGCGGATGTGAATTCGTCCGAGCATTGTTTTGTCCGAGTCCTAAATTATGCGATGAGTAACTCTCTTGCAGCCAACAAGGCCTTGTGACCAATCAACACCATGCATCTCCCATAACACCTGAACCACAGCCTCTTTGGCTTTGCTGCACAGCCTAACTTGGCACATGAGTAACCTTGCACTTACTTTCGTAGAATTTGATAATAATAGTAGAGCCTTTTAGCGCGTAGCATACGTTTTCGTTCAGAAAGACATCTAATTTCCATGAAGACACAGCAGGGCGAACCAGATTCGCGCCTATAAAACACCTGCATTAGCCGTTTCCTCCCTGGACTTTCAGCAGATCAATTAAAACAAATATCCGCACTGAACAAAGTGCAACGTCTATTTATAGTTTATTCTTTCACTATGCAGATTCTCACGTCCCTCGTTCTGACTATGACAGCGGTTATGGCTCAACAAAGCGCCGTCGTCAAAGTTACAGTTGGCAAGAACGGGCTCACCTACGACCCTACAACCCTTCATGCTGAAGTTGGCACCAAGATCGAGTTCGATTTCTTCCCCAAGAACCACTCGGTGGTTCAATCATCCTTTGCCGACCCATGTCATCCCCTTACAAGCGGCGGGTTCTTTTCTGGATTTGTACCTACTCAGGAGGCACCCTCTGGCACTACCTTCACCATTGAGGTGAAGGACACTAAGCCAATTTGGTTCTACTGTGCTCAAGGAAATCACTGCCAGTCAGGTAAGTTTCAAAACTAGAAATTTGAGCATTTTACAGCTTATATGTCCTTAGGCATGGTTGGAGCAATCAACGCCCCTGAGTCGGGTAACACGTTCGAGAAGTTTGCCGAGCTTGCTAAGCAAGCTTCCGACAGTACCGCTCCCCCTACTGGCCTAGCTGGTGGTGTCTTGGGCAACGGTACCAACGGCGGTAATGACGGCTCGGCATCAACCACCAGTTCTGCCGCTGAGTGTAGCCTACCCCCTACCCAGACCACTGTTAGGCAGGTGCAAACCACCTCTGCATGGACTACCCAATCCTATACTTCTACTTGGACCAGCAATGGACAAATTTTCACAACGACTGCGACTACAACACTATTTTCGCAGGTTCCTGCCCAAAGCAATCCCCCTGGTGCTGCAGGTGCGGCAGGCGTCACCCCCAGCTTCGGACCTGTGCATGCCGGAGTTCTCGCGATTGCAGCTGCTGCTATGGCTTTGTAGAATTCCATCGACTGAGCATAAGTAATTTCCATTAGATGCTAGCGCAATGCAACATAGAATTTGAGCACCCTCTCTTGCCGTTCAAACTTGGTGGTGATGTTCCATCCAATAAGTTTTCTCTGGAGAAGAATACAGCTCCCAGCGACTTACACGATAGCGTTGGCCATTGAATCGTTTTTATATAACGTTTCGACTTTAATTCCTTTGAAATGCAATCATTAACGTCACTTCCTGTGCTGTGATTAGCATTCTGCGACAAGAAAGCCGTTTGGAATACTAGCAGGCTCACACTACACAATAGTACTGACACGTCGATTTCATGCTAACATTAATTCCATTAGCCTCAGAGTTTAATTGATTGATGGTGTAGTTTGCACCAAAAGCATTCTGTTTTAAATTCTGTATTAATATGTTTGATACGTGATCGCCATAGACATAACTCTGAGAAGAGGATCTGTAGCCATTCCGCTCGTAATCAATGAAACGGCAGTGATCAGCCCCCTGTCTTCGCGAATCTTTCAAGATCTGCAAGATCATCAAATCTGGTATTTCTGACTGACAAGACCCTTCCCATCGATACTGTACAGGGCCAAAAATTCCGAGGAAGACAGCGGGAATAATCCTGGCCAGTGCGATCCCTGACCTCCGGTGACAGTTGGCCCTGCCCATGCCTGGCCAGCATTTGTGCTAACAACAACTTTCATCTCGCCACCGTCGACATTTGTAGTGTCTTTTTCCATGAAAGAAGCGACGAGGCGACCACCTACGTTGATAACTTGTGGCGCGCCAGCATTCCTATTATTCGGTGGAGCGTATACGGTACGGCGAGTATTCCACGTGAAACCGTCATCCTGAGAGACAACAGAGTCGATGGTAAATCGGCCGCTTTGTGTGTTCTCAAATACACATCTGTGTCCATATAATTAGTGCGTGGTCAAAAATACACAATCGCCGAGCTGTGTGCATTAGTTACCCACTTACATCACATTTCCGTTCCCGTCAATATCAGTTACTCCTGTCATACCATCGCGAGACGTAATGCCTTGGCCAGAGACTGGAAAAGGGCCTCTCCAGGTCTGCCCGTTGTCGACGGAGGTTTTCATCAAATTATCTTGATCACCACCATTGTTTTCTGAAGAGTAAAAGGCTTGAACAGTGCCGTTTCGAGACACTCGCAGAAATGGCTCCCAAAGCCCATTACTGTCAGCCCCAGCAGGTCTTTCATCGAGTTGGTTCAGGAAATGCCAAGTCGCTCCATTGTCATCTGAATAGCAGATAGTAATCCTGTAGTACGTATAATGACCAGACGATGTACGATCGTGATTTCGGAAAGCGAACAGAAGCCTGCCGCTGGGCAATTGAACTACATCTGCGTTGTCTAAGTCGTGGGTGGCTGATGAATCGCTTGCCACTGAACCAAATGAACTCCACGATGCGCCATTGTCAGTAGATTTGACAACCCGAAGTACATGGTTTGGTCCATCTTGAGCAGCGTAACCTCCAACAATGCTACCATCTTTGAGTCTGGTGGCCCTCATGTATATACCGCCACCATCCACAGTTACCAATCCACCAACTGGCCCAACGCTAGCAGCGCGGACGTCTTTGGTAACAGCTGCAGAGGTGCCACTAAGTAGCAGACTGCCACTGACTAAGAAAAGGATACGTAGTTGAGACAACATTGTACTTGAGTGATATTGCCCAGCTTGATATTTATTTCTTTTGATAACTAAATGACTCTGGGAAGGAACTCAGAGGATATTTATTCTGCTTCGAGTCAATACCTGGGGAGACATGTACTGTTCCAATAAGCCAATGGCACGCTGACTGCTTGGCATCCACGGGTAGCCAGCACGTACGTGGGAGGGGGCTAAGTGGTGGGTGCATCTCTTGCGGGGTTGCAACCCCTACTTGAGACTGCTAGTTACATCCGACATATGCGCTACATCGTCTACCTTCCTAAAATTGTCTAATTTTGTATGGGTTCATGCTCACTCGCTGAAAATAATGCCGATAACGTTTTGACCCGCCTCGTCTCGTCGGTGGTATGGTAGCTCGGCCATAAGCCTGGTCAGCTTGGTGATCATCCTTCAATACAAAGCGGTTGAATTGTTATACTACAGCCTGTCAGACGGCCAAATGGCAGGAGAAAGTACCTAGATCAACAATATACTTATGTCGCGCAGCTAGGCCCGTTCACTTTAGAGGCCATTGTTTCTACGTTCAGGACTTGGCGCGACCATAGCTAAAGCTAGCTTTGATCTTAACTAGAGTCTACTAAAGATAGCATTCATAACGTAATAATTCCAAGTGGTACAACTCCACGATGAGCCACACGAGAGTTTCACAGAATAAAATCTCCGACGTGAAGGGCTGGATACAACCATTTACAGCCACCATCTTGAACTGCACCAAGCGAAGCTCCGTTCAATTATAGTGTTATACTTCCGTTCAGCTCAGTTCACAACAAGACATGCAAGCGTAGATGGCTGCCAACGAAGGAGGATTTTGACTCAACTATTCATCAGAAAGTGGCTCTGTGCATTCATCACTGAAAAACCACCACTATCTATTACATTATAAAGCAACAGTGAGTCAACAAATGGTCTACATGCGAAATGCAGCATCGAGTTAGTAGCGAGATTTAAGAAATTCAAGTAGTTATTAACTCGGTCTTATGTGATAGTACTGAAATGTAGTGCCGACTCTACTATTTGAACCAGCGGGGAAAATTACCAGCTTAAACCCCCCAAATTCACCACTTCGACGTTTAATGGCATTACCGTAGTTGTCAAGTCCTAGACAGTCGCCATATTTGACAAGATTGGATTAAATAACAACTGAGAAAGTCAATTGATGGCTGCTAGCAGAATTAATCTTGGCTTAGTGCATGGCAGCATAGCAATGGGCTGAATTACAAATACTTAGCTATGAAAGTTGTTCTTCATGGCAGAATGTACAGTTGGGGCATAGTGAATGTAATGCTAATTGGACAGTTTAGACTACCACGAAATGTTATCTTGAAAATAATCTATGCCACAATGACTAGTGTCCAAAGCATGAACAACTGCGAGTCTCGTATCGTCGAGCATAGCTTCAGGCCCACAGGCCAATATCGCCAAACGCTTCCCGTCGGCATTTGCAACAGCGTCAGCGACGATGAGCTCGATATTTGGACAGCCATAGTGTTTTTCACAAGCAGGAGAGAGATTTGAGATGTCATCCTCCCCGCCGTCTTGCGAAAAGCGGGACATGTAAAGCCGTACTGCAACTTCATCGGCACTCAATTGCACGGCCAAATACTCTCTGATAATGTCGCTGGCAAATGTTGGCTCGCGAACGGCCCAATGAAGATCATCCCTGATCGGTGTTGATTTTTGCATAAAAAGCGATGGCAGGTCAAACGCACGAGTGGAGACATTTTGAAGTCCTGGCCATATATGCCTAGGAGAGATACAAGCTGTCGATAAATACGCCTACGTGCTTTATATCTACAGCAACTGCAGCATTATTTAGTAGCATAAGCAACATCTCTGGGTTGCATGTATTCTTATCATGACACTTATTAATCTCTCTACTTCCTGTATGAAAAACTACCCCACACATACCAAACAGTAGACGATATCCAACAGAAAATGACATCCCACCCAACACTGCTTACTGCCGGGTGCTCATGTAATGACCGCTTAACTGTCGCCCAAGTCGCGCCACCTGAAAACACTTGAGCGGTTGCAAATGCTACCAACAATAGTTGAAAGCTGAGTTGAACCGGTAGCGGGACCTCTGTCCTTGCTGCTCTATTAGGTGCGAGGTGTGTTATAAGCAACGGGATAAAGGCAAATATGTGAGGGGCAATGAGAAGTACCATAAAGCCCGGCTGGTCAAATTTGGTGGTAGAGAGAAGTGCTACCGCCAAGGTAATGGTGATAACGATGTAATTCACCCTTTTGCCGAAACGGGCCTCAGTCAAATGTTGGCCTGACTTGGTAGGGCTTTGATTCTTGCAGCCCGAAACATCTAGTTCTCTTCGACGTTGAGCAGTTTCTCGATGAGTGATAAACACGAGGAATGAAAGATTCATTGCGAATGAAATGGCTACAATTTGCCCGAGGAGAATGAATGCCCAAGCTCGACGAATAGAAAGTTTGCGCGCTATTTGTGTGTGAGTTGCGTATCGGTCTGCCACTTGAATGAATCATACCTTGAACCGCAACGGTAGTGCTCCAGTTAGTACAAAATCCAAAGATTTGTAAAGACCACCATAACCTGGCTGGCGTGTTCATCGTGGAAGACCAGGCTTGCTTGAAAAGTTTGGTGTCGTGAAGCCATTGGCCGATATATGTCTGCCCAGTAACAATCAACCCACTATTGGCGTCTCTCCAGTCCTGGTAAGACCAAATAAAGTACTGGAACATGTAATACCAAGTTACTGCTAAAGACACAATTGCCAGGAGCGCAAACGTGGCCACCGCATGCTGGGTACGATGAACCTCACGCAGCCGCGTAGATTGGTGACGTTTGGTGATAGTACTGATGCAATTTAGTGTCAATCCAATTGCTGTTATCATATAAACAGACAAAATAGCAATAGGGCGTATATTCTCAGTCGAAATGTTTACCAGGGCGCTCATTGTAGATGATCAAATTTAAGTTGACGAGATTACTGTCGGATAAACTAGCAGCGGTGAAAAGTGTAGTGTGGGTGGACCTCGGTTAGCGTTAAGTTTTGTAGTCTGGTATGAACCACCTTCGCATCCTGCCGAGCAGCTGACGCAAGGGGCTGCTAGGGCCTGTCGGCGGCCTTTTCTCTAGAGAAAAAATAACAGGATTCACTAGCAAGGCTATTCAGAGTCCATGGGGAGGTTCTGTTCAGGAGGGCAGCGGCTGGCGCACTGTAACAGGGACAACTCATACCTCGTTTTACAGGCCAAGGTCTAAGCGCTGGCACTGCCGCCTGAGTTGGAATTGATGGTTGGTCCCCAATTTTTCTTTTCGGGTTGGGCCTAATCTTTACAAATATTACGATTGCTAATACAAGATAGCTTCTATGATACCGATACGATAGTGCTATTCTCCAAACTGGTGTTGTTAGCTGAGGAGACGGTACAGTTCAAGCCTGGTATCAGTGGTGGCCCTATGATCCTTTGTATTATAGATCAAGATTTCCTGTAAAAGCAGGCGACAATATTCGCATGAGTGTAAATGCCACCGCTTATAACTCAGGCACCTCAACGCTAGAGAACTTAACTGCAGGCAAGAAAGTCACAACACCATACAGCGACCTGGGCTACTCTCTATATGCGGAATGGATCGTTGAATTCGGAGGTGGCGCCACCGAATTCGCCAATTTTGGTACCTGGGACATTCTTAATACAGAAGCTAGTGGTAATGATAGACAGGCCACTACCAATGGTGGCTACATTACGAATGTTGTAATTAACAGTCATCAATACACTGACTGCGGTGCGAATGATACTGGTTTGAGATGTGTTTGGGAGTAGTTGTATATAGCACTTATAGGAAAGCATTCAGTTATAAAGATTAGTAAATTCTATATACATATATAGTTGCACCATTACGTATGGCTCTATAAGTTAGTCTCAACACGCTGTTGAAACAATAATGGGAGTGATACTGCTAGCCGCGGCATACCAAGCCGACGAATTTTTAGCAAATATCCGGCAAGGCTAATATTCAGAATTGAAAGCCATTCCACCAAAGAACCTACCATTTTTTCTCTCACGCAGGCCATACAAAGACCCGGCCTTGGTCAGCTTTCCATTGGGCTTCTTGAGTATCTCAACCACCTCTTCTGGCTTGGTGTTGAGGGCGATCCACTGACCGTGTCGCTAGGTTGCCACAGCCTCTTGCTTTTCAAAGAGCGGCCGGATGCGCAGATTATAGTTGTCCGCTCGCGAGTATATCAAAGCTTTGCAGCCATAGCAGCACGGCAGGTATGTTTCGAGGTAAAGTCTTGGGAGCGACGCTGTAGTCGGCCACGAGATCTAAATTTGGCCACAATCAGACCTGGCTTTACAAAAATCAACAAAGAAAGTGGCCACAATGCCAGTGTTAACTCTTGAGCGACTAATAGCAAGATAATAAAATCCTTGTATCACAGATTGCCGAGGAAAACAAGAGTTCGCGAAACCGTTATCTATGTGACATTTCACATGTTACTGTTATCACAACTCCATTATATACGAACAGGTGCCAAAGTATTCAAACATGCAACCGATCACCAAAGCAGAACTATGCATTCTATGCTACGGCTGATCGGAAACTGTTGTAGCATCTTGCTGCAATTTCCGAAATATCAGGATTACACTTGCAGTTACATCCTAGCCCAGGCTGCACGTCTGCCAGGTTCTTGCCATCAGGTCCTCTGGCCAGTTGAAACATTTTCATGTTGTCAATAGTCGGGCCATACGGACACCACTGGAAATCACCGTGAATGTATCCCCAGTCAGAGAAATGGTGCACTTGGTCGCTTCGCAGCAGGAGCGCCGCGGCTAGGCTGTGAATAGGAGCGTCGCCCCAACGTTCGTAGTAGAAGCCGCCATCATAGTCTAAGAAATTGAATAGCTCCCGATACTCGGCTGAGCGGTACCAGTCCATGTCGGCAATCTCGAAGTTGGACCAGAAATGGCAGAAGTTCCACGAGTCGCCATTTTCGTCGCGACCAGGCTTGCCAGACATGAATAATGATCGTAACGGCCACGGTAAACGCGATGGCTGCATCATAGCCTTCCACATATTTGTGGTGGGAAGGTTGAGCTTCTTCTTGTATTCAGAGATGCGACGGAAGAGGTTGGGCACCGTAGTCTCAATCTCCCACAGGGCAACCACCCATCCGTACCGCTTATCGTTTTTCTGCATCTCGTAGAATGGGTCGTAGGTGATGGAGCAGGTGAATGAGATGTCTGGCTCAACGCGCCAATACCATCTATAGTTTTGCAGTGCGGGTATATCGTAAAAGAAGCTAGGTACGAGTCAAGAAAAGATTAGCTATTAGCTTTAACGGTTCGCAAGCTTACGAAGCTTTCAAAACAATAGAGGAATACGCACCCTGAACTAAAACGACACATGTGGTGATAGTTCTCCTTGCCAGCGTACATGATGCCCTTTCTCTCGAGCACCTCCATGTTATGCTGAGACTTGCTCTTATCGACCCAGCTAGGATATCCCCACATATTGGCAGGAATAATCTCAAATTCGGCCGTGGCGCCACTCCCGTCTTGGGTAACTGCCTTTGTGACTTTAGTCTTGAACTCCTTGGTCCAAGGCTCGTTGTTTAGGAAGACCCAAGGGTAGCCAAAGTTCTTATTAAACTGATCCTGAACATTGAGGATGCTGGCTACCGCGCCGTCGACGTCAGAGTTTCGCGCCATCATCACCATGGTCGCATTGACTCGCTCGGTATTGTTTCGTACGGGATTTTGACAAGTTGTGTAGAAGGGAGGATCGAGGTTAACCTTGGGCGCGGGAAAGCTGAAGCTGCGCATGTGCAGCCATGATTCAAGATACAAAAGAAGCGCAATGCTAAGAATGAGTCGCCAATGATTAATAACGAAGCGAATTGGTCGCCGGCGGTAGAGTTGTGTTGCGATCCGCTTTCGGTCCTTGAGCTGGAAGATAGGGAGATAGGATTTCGAGTTGGATGATGACCAGGCGTTCGGCCAGCGCCGCCGCTTGGGCGCATAGCTATTGAGGCTATCCATGGCTAGCACTGATGATAATGCAGATGGTTGAACCAAAAAAAAACAAAAGACTTATGTTGTAGGCTAGAAGCCTTAAATCTCTTTTATTGCATTAGGGGGGTCAAATCTGCCCCTTGCGCGTGCTCCAAGGCTCTATCCCCATAATTTCCCCAGTCACTTCGAGTGTACCTGGTAAGATCTTCGTGTAGCAGCTAATAAATTGTCCATACCTTAGATATTATCATAGTTTGCAACATATACAAGTAGATATATATGTGTCTCTTGGCTTGTCTGTGTGTATTTTGATCGAAGAGTAATTCAAACGGGCCGTCAATATTCTCGACAAGGCTATTCACCTGTTAAGGGCGGAATTGCTTAGTGACTGGATGCGTTGCAAAACTAAAAACACCTTGGTTAGCTAAGCGGGGCGACGTGCCAGCCAACTACGCTTAACTATAGGAAGACGGAGAGTTATTATCTGCGCCACATGTACATACAAGGCTCGTGGGTACAGAAGTATAAGCGTGGAGAACTAATAATCATTTCACTTTTTAACTTCTATTTCTTTGTAAAAGATTGCTAACCGAAATCATTAAATTAGTAATACAAGAGAAAAGAGTGTATGCATGCCAACAATTGCCTTTGAAGTCTAATCCTCAATTTGTCCATCTATATAATGTCGTCCTTCCGCAGGTACTCCAATTCTACCATCTTCTATTTGGCACTAAACACATAAACGCTATGAGCCAAGAAAGTGCCTCTCCTATTAGGTAGATCAATATATTAGCTGTCATCTATAACTTATTAATCCAGACGCGGTCGGAAGCCTACAATAGTGGTACCGCCAGGTATATTATTATATTACTAGGATAAATTGTAAGTCTAAGTAGTTTATGCTTGTTATACTTAAACTCTAACAATTTATCAAACTAGGGCAACATATCTTGTGACGTTCCGTAAGCCGACGCGCCTTCTGTAAATATCACCTTTAGAGCTAAGGCTTACAGTTGTCCGGGATTCACTAGCCAATACAAAATTCTTGAACGTCTATACCACGAGATGTGTTCGCTTAATATTCACCTCCCAAGCGCACAATTAGTCTTTTCTATTAGAATGTTCACCTAAGTTAGGCCCTTCAAGGTAGTCGGCATTGTTGAATAGGATATTGACAGACATTATATACTGGCTTACCGCGACGACAGCTGCAACTACTGACTCCTTCAATGTAATACCTAGCAAAAGCGCTACAACTTTCACTATAGACTCCAAGAACGTGATATCAGTCTTTCGATCATTCAGATCAAATCAGACAGTCTAAAGTTGAGTACCTGCTTTAGATCGGGCAAATATAAGAGCGGTTATTCTTTACCACACAATACGCTGGTGATGGTTCGTCCATTATACCAGGTATTCTCGGTAAATGGGTAACTGTTATGGTGAGTTGTAGACGTAAGGTTAGGAAATATATTTCAGACGTACTGCTAGATGTGGCAGTATGGCTTTTGTTTGTATACCAAATGGTATAGAGGCTGAAAGTTTGTTGTGGTGGTTTAGCTACAGGGTTGGCGTTACGCCTGGTTTCATTACAGTCATAGGCGATGCATTTTTTTCAACAATTAGAAATCAAATTCCATATTTATTATTCTGTAGAGGCTTATATGATGGACTTCAGTGAGATCAAGATTGAACCGGCAGGCATCGCAGCGTCTCGCGCAGTACTGGACACTCCTTTAAGAACTACTGCAAAGGCCTTGGTTCGCCCAGACGGCGCGGGATAAAATCGCAGACAGCAGAGTGCTAAAGTAGATGCCTAGAACTCTGCAGGATTTGGTTACACCGTCGGCGAAATAAGATATGCTGCACTTTCCGTCGTTCTAAAAGTTGTCAAGTGGCTAATATATTGCTCGTCGAAGAAAAGTTTGGTTGTCTAGTATTAGATTTCTTATCCAGAGCCCACCCCGAATATCAATTCACGTTACGTATTCGGAACCAAACGCACGAAGAAGTGATCAAGAAAAAGTACCCCAGCGTTCTATCGCCAATAGCCTTGAAGATGGGCACAGCACAGCCAAACCAGGCTACTGGATCCATCTCTCAGGAACTGGACTTTTGACGTGGTTCGAAGCTTTAAACGGGCGAAGTGATGAAACGCCTCTCGCTAATCAGGAATACCATGACATCGAGACTGTTCAGCGTATTGTGAGCCTACCCGAGTGCACGCCTTACCGGAATGTCGATAAGCTGGCTCAAAACGTCGCGAGCGATACGGTCCGCGTCGCAATCGCGTGCCCCCCGACTATTTACAGCACAGGATCAGGTATTATTAGCACTCGTAATCAACAGATACCTGAAATGTTTTGCGCTACAATTCAAGTCGGCTATGGCCCCATTATTGGCAAAGGCCTGGCTCAATGGGATAACATTCATAATCAACGACCTAGGAGATCTTTATATCAAACTAGTGGAAGCTACACAATATGAGTCAAAGAAAAATAACTACGAAATATTTGGATTGCATGCGTATTTTTTGGCTGAAAATTGCTTGCAACTGTGGGCTGAGGTCGCACAATGGGTGGCGGAGGAGTGCATCCGCCACCCATTGTGCGTAAGAAGTTCCGGCAGTATAAAGATAAAGTAACTATATACATATATAAGATAGCTAAGTCTGTGGCTAAAGATAGGGTGCTGTGCTAAGTGGTATAGTAAAAGATAGTACCTGCCACTAATATTTCCGACTTCCCAACAGACAAACTATTTAGACTCCTTTTGCAAGACTATATTCTACTAACGAACTCTGGAAGTACCTCTACGTTGGCGGTATACCCTAGCATAACCTCTTTGAGCACATAATCAATAAACCGCTCTACTTATCCTATTTAGTTTTATATAGTATAATAAGCAGTATACACTTAGCCTTCCTAGTATATACCAGATCTAGGAAGCTTTTTTTATCAGATTGAAGTTGGTCCAATTTCGTTATTGATGGAAGTAATAGATTTACTCTACTCAGTTGTCGTAGTCTGCGACCTGCTTCAAGTAGCTATAACTACAGGGAATATAATAGGCTACTAGTACAGTAATACTTTTACAAGCAAATAATATATAATAGACGTTATTTAATATACGGCTTTTATATTTAGTTGGGTAAATTCCAGACATACTTATTAGGCTGTAATCTATATAGTGTGGGATTATACCGAAGTTGTCTATATTACTTTCCCGAATTCTGATCTATTTGCCACAGCTGACCAACTTTAGATATATACTAGGTAAAAATTGATGTAAACTTAGATAGGAGCCTTCTATTGCTATAGTAGGATTTCTTAAGTCATTATATATATAAGCACTAGATACTTGTCCCTACCGTTTACCCAAAACCTTATAGATACTATTTAGTTACGACGCTGCTATTGGATAGAGTAGTAAAAGCTTCTTACAGGTCTAAGTTAAATTATTTAGTAGCTATAAGCCGCTTCCAATAGGTACACAATTGATCCCGACAGAGCCCTAGACAAGCGAAGTTAGTAAAGGATAGTATTTTTGTTAAAGGGTTATCTTAGACCAAGACTTACAACGCTGCTATCGCAGCAAGTAGTCTGTTGTGGGCATATATTAGACCCAGTACCAAGAACAATTATTGGTGAGCCTGTTATACGTTAGAGTTGCTGATAAAGAGCTTCCTTTTAATCTGGTTTAATCTGACGTACACCCAAGTCCAAGAGTATTAGAGTCTTGAAGATCTATGTCAAACAATTCAAGTACTCCTTGTGCCTCGTGGCTGCTTGCCGGCTGTATAGAGTTGCAGCAGAGCATAGTACCAGAATTGCAGGTGGTCTGGCCAGCCACCGTTGCCACCAAAACAAAGATGGGAAAGAAGGTATGCATTCTATAGGGGTGTTATAGGGTGATAAAGCGGATATGTAATCTAAATAGTAATGAATGCTGGATTCTTATTTTGACAGAGTATGGCATAGGCTATGCTATTTATGTAGATTTACCAGTGCTTGCACCATACTACTACTACCGAAGAGAGGAGATATAGATTTAACCTATATAATTTATTCTTAAACTGCATAGCTAATTTTCCATTATAATACAAAAAGTCTTACACTTATTTAATTGCATGACTGTAAAAGTAGGGCTATGAAACAACAAATTAGACATGTCTGGGTCAGTAGAGCGGGCCTGAGACCTTCCCTCCGAAGTTCGGAATTAATTGTCTCTGGAACTAAGATATTACTTTGGGGCACAATGAAAGACAAGGGGCTGATGGATATCCTTACAAGCAGTTACGCGGCAACGTTAGTAATTTAATTTCGAAATATATAGTATTTACAGTGTATGGCAATAAGTTTGAACACAACAGGGGGTACTCCATATTAACACTAGCTAACCCTGAAAGTAATAGATATACTGGATTATATAATACAGCATATAGATTATCTACTTATAACCAGCGTTATTATATAAGCTTTTATTAGGTACCCTCTATCGGATTTAAACCTATTGCCATTCACTGTACACAGAGATATATCTACTCTGAGACAGGTACCCTTATCTAATCTACTGTTCAGTAAAAAGGTATAGGAGCGCTTCCTTAGTATGTAAGAATAGTAATAGACACTAGAAGTAATAGAGAACCCGCCAACTCTAAGAAAAGAAATCTTAGAAACCTTCTAACTATTATTTTAGATATATATAGTTAGTCTAAATATAATATAATAGAATAAAATAGGAGTACCAATATTCTAGGCTACACTATAGCGCTGATGTAAAACGTTAGAGATATTCTTCTAGTATAGTGTATTACTTTACTCTTTATTTAAGTAGTCTTGTTACTTATCCTCGTTTTAACTACTGTAGCTAGCTAGTTTATATGATTAATCTAGCCCTATCCAGACTCTAGAACTAGTAATACCCTGTATACGCAGTTTAATATTATCACGTTCTAGCTTAAGTCTCTACGGGTTATACAATTTATAATATTTAAATGGATGAAATAAATCTATGAATTGATCTTCTAATATACATATCTAAACTCTTTTAGCTCTTTGTCAGTCTTGTCATCGTCGTTGAGAATGTGCTTTGTATCCGACGGTAATATTTCCCCATGGATTTCATTGCGGCGCTGATTTGCCCTTTTCAGGTGGAATCGCAGGACGAAGCTCATTACTAACCCTACGGCGTAGCAAATCATGATCGCAAGGAAACCCGACGTATATGACGGTGCCTCTCGCTCAAAGAAAAGTTGGGGACCTATGATATTGCCTGTGCAATAGGCAATGAAGATCTAAATCAAACAATATTGTCAGGTCTTGTGTATCGGATTATTTGCTCTATCGGCCTTTGTATGGCATGTAAACATTATAGCTGGGAAGTCTTACCATGGCATTGATTGTCATTTTCTTTGTAAAGCCTCCCGTGTTCGCAGAAAACAGGGACAGGATGATGGGAAAATTTGGCGTATAGCCCATCGTCATACAGTACCCAAAGAATCGACCCCATTTGTCATGAGCGTTAATTTGTCGCACCATTACGGCTCCCGTAATAGCGCACAGCATGTCAAAGACAATCCACAGTGTTCTAGTGTTGGGCAGGTATGTGCTGCCAACCATGGCGATGACCACGAAAATGAGCTGGAAGACGTAGGCAATGATTTGGATGAGCAGTGTAGTAAACGTGCTGAAACCCATTCCTGAGATAACAATAGAACCAAACTTCAGCTAAAATTAGCAACAAATGCCACATACGTATTTAGCGAAAGGGTAAGCTGAACTTACACTCTGAACTCCCCCATTGGCGATTTGTCCTGACAGTTGAATCAATACGTACAGCCAAGCAGAGGGGTCTGTAACAGCTTCCAAACATTGATACCATTGGAATTTGCTGCTTTTAATTCCAGTCAAATTCTCGCGTACTCGTAGGATCGCCTTGTGCCGATCGGCTTTGCTCAGGAACCAAGCATTTCGGGGCTCGTCTGGCAGCAAAAAGAAAATTCCTACAGACCAAGCTATTGTAGCGGCGCCGAAGATCAGAAACACTGCCTATTAAATATAATAGTTAGTCATTAGAAAGACAAAGCAGAATATAGCCAGACGAGGATATATCGATTAAAGATTACCTACCTTCCAAGATGCAATGCTGGTTATACGACCAATACCGTATGCAAGAACGCCACCAATGATACCAGCAAATGTATTTCCCAAAAACCATGCAGCATGCCTCATGGGTTGTTCTGACCTCTTATACCACATAGAGATGACAATGGCAAGGCCGGGTGCGACGGCGGCCTCGGAGATACCCAGGAATAGTCGATTCGCCCACAATCCTGAGTGGTTTGAGCAAAGCGCCGTGAACATAAGTACTGCACCCCAGATAGTACTACAAATAATTAATTTGCAAATACGATAAGCAATGTAGTCTATTGTGGCAGAAAACTTACACGGACGTTGCAATGGTCTTCCCAACCGGGAAACGGACCATCAGCAAACCAGCCGGATATGAAGCCACCAAATAGCCTATGTAGTAAATGCTGCTGGACCAAGAAAACTGGAATCCATTGACATTCAAGTCTTCGCGTAAGCCGAGGATAGATGTAAAAGATAAAGCTAATTTATCAAGGAATTGAAACATATAGGAGACAGCCATGATAGGCAGCAAGCTAAGAACGTCAGTCTCAGGAGTTTCTCCGTCTGATCGCTGCAATAAAAGTTGCTACATAGACTTACAACAAGTCAATCTTTCGAGCAATTCTCTTGTCCTCTTCTGGAGTGAGCATCTCCGCAGCTTCTTCATGATCTGTTGAGCATTTTTGCGAGGAGCCTTCCTCGTAGTCGAGTGGTTCAGGCCCAGGCACTGTTTCTTGTTTTGGTGTATCCATTATATATGTGAGGGAAGTAGCCATGAAAGAGAAAACGAAAGAGTAGAACACCACTGTTGAAGGAGCAGAAATAGCAGGCATTTAGACAGATTTATAGAAAATCCAAGAATATGGGGAAAAGACAAGGTAGGCCGCCGGGACAAAAATGGGCCCCAGTATATCTGGGGTACTTATAAAGTGGCAGAGTAATTATCAATGAGATACACCAATATAAACTAACTGGATGATTAAGTTGTAGACCTATTTGTAACAGTTAACCGGCTCCAAGCATTTTCTGTTCTCCACTCCTACTGTTCGAGTAAGTTTCTAACATTATGTGGATCGTACACCACTCCATCCATATCCGACGAGAACTGGCGCTAGTAGACAATATACCCTCTGTCTAGAATAATGTGGAGAATTCAAATAGATATTATTTAAAGTAAGAGATACAGGCATTGTAAACTGTGGCTACTTATAGGTATAGATCTCTATTTCAGTATACTATTATAGATAATGGGTTATTGTAGTGCATAAAGCATATTGCTTGCCCATGGGGTAATCTAGATCTGTATTGAGTGATAAAAGTCTAGACCACAAACAGCTTCCCATCTCGTGACCTGAACCACTTCATGGGCTCCAACCAGGGGTTTGATGATATGTTACTCCTTGACGAAATGTAATCCTCAAGGAAGTCGTACACCCTTCCCAGATGTGCATCTAATCGTGACATGGCACGAAAACGGTTTAAAATCCATTCATGATGTTTTATACTGCCTGGCTCGAGAGCAACAACAAGAAGTGGCCAGGCCACACGCATGACCGCTTCCTCGCCACCATGGCGGAAAGATTGTTTGGCTAGCCCGATTATAGAACCGATATGCGCGCTGGGGTTTATTGTTATGGTTACCGGAGATCCTGCATCCTCAGCTAGACGGGCAAATAATACCACGACAGCATGATATTGAGGCGCAACAGCTCGCAAATTGCGTACCAGGCGCTGTGAGCTCCCAGTTGAAGGGTACAGTCCTCCAGCAACCTGGAGAAGTTCACTGTATTTTGTGGTCATGGCTTGCATAGTTGACATGGCTATGCTTAGCTGCCGTTGTTGATCTTCATTGTCTTCAGCACGGGCTAGCTTGGCAAGTAAATGGCGTACCTGGTAGCAGCACACCAGCAGTTCAAAAACAGATCTATTCTCAATATCATCCAACATCTCCTCTTGTGGGTAGTTAGTACCCCACATGACGCGGAAGAGCGGGTTCGAATATGAGTGGAGGACTTCGATATCCTCTACAACAGAATGCAAAGAATCGGGAGAGGATGACCTGGAGCACCTGAGCAGCTCATAGAGGGTATCGTTGAACGTACCCCCAACTCCATAGGTGGCCGCTACCGAGTCGCAGAGCGAGATCCATATTATAAGTCGGGACGTGTAGAGAGAAAGCTGGCTATCTGTGCTTGCATTTCCGTGCCTGACCAGAGCTGGTGGGTCAGAGCTTCTGAGAACGGCTAATTGGCTGCTCATGTTTCGACAACGGCGACCCAAAATTGCTGCTGCGCCTTTCAAATGATGTGCCAGCCCATGGCAATCGCTGTCACCATACCTTTGCTCGTATAGTATCATGAGATATAGCAAAGTGAAACTCGTGTCCAGATCTAGTAGGTCTTGGCCATCCGGCCCTAAAGACAAAGTGTCAGCTAAACATCGTAATGCCGCTGCGTAATGATGCAAAGATGCCCATGCCCGGGAATTTTGTGGCCGATTGTCGAGAAGTGAATTTTTGGCGCTGGGTTTGCGGGATTCAACATCGCGTCCCCCAACTGCCAGTATCATACGCATCACAAGGGGCTGACGTTCAGCGATGCTGAAAATGATAGAGTAAACAGAGTAGTCCGGGTTTTTGGTATGGTTCAGTCGCGCAAAAGTAGTCCGAAAATATCGAATTGCCTCATGGTCGTTAGCCGTCAGCTCTAGAGAGCATGGGCTGTTGGCGAAGCCAGGCAAGTGCTGTGTGAGGGCGTTATAAGATGAGTCATCATACAACGCACTTCGACATATGAATGGCGTACCTTCATAGTGACACAGTAGACGCAGTCGGCTACAGCGGCGGCAGCAGGGGTGGGTCTCATCGCACTTGACCTTTTTCAGGCGGCAAGTCCAACATCCTGTACGGGAGCGGCCTGCTTGACGATTGCGTCTAGTGCTGTGCGGGCGGGAAGGTGATTGTTGGGGCGCCGGCTGATCCATTTGGCTGGTCTGTAGCCGACCTATTGATCAGAGAATAACTGGCGAATGCTTGAATGACATAGAGAGCCCCGTTTCGAGCATGCACTCGAACAAGTTGATTCAATTTTGATAGAGTAATTGATTTAATTGTTGAGTAGGTCGCCGATAATGCCAACGTATCCGGGGATAGGCTTCAACAGAACTTAATCATCTCCACAGCTCTTCGGTCACGCGCATCTTCCGGAGTGCCGAAGCTTAATGCCAAAGCGCTGTATTTACCCACCTACAGAGCCCTAACCCCAGCAATATTGCGCCACCCAATGCACTGTGGCTTTCTGTGCCTAACATGAGTGTAAAGCCAAGCCTGTTGTCCTTGTAGCTGACCATCCTTGGTAAATAAGCTACATTATATGACAATAGTAGCTTGGAGTAAATCGTCTGTATAAGTCGTCAACAATTAATGATTGAAATAGTTCAATATTTAACAGGAAAAGCAGCCGGATATTTTGGAAAATTGGATGTGTTGGATGTACCTCTCAAAGTTGCGTCCACCGCAAATTTTCTCTACTGCTACAGCGCAGTTAGGGAACATGTACACCTGAGCCGACACTAGCGTGATATTTCGTCGGCTGCCATCCGGGTCAGAGCTCCACAACCATTTCCAAGACCTGGAGATCTTCATATTGGCGTATTACCTAATTGACCGTGACTGTAGCCGAGAGATAATGGCGCTAGTGCGGTAAAAAGGAAACTGTGGGGAGGGGATGGACGGGCAATGACATGTTCAAACATATCGTCGGCGATTGTATGTTGGAGCTATGCGTCGAGTTAACCCCCCTTCATTAGTATATATTAGTCTTCTTGGGTATATTACTAAATAGCCCTAATTATAATAAAGTAAATCAGGAACCCAATTATTAGACGAAGAATTTTCTAGTTTTGTAAACTGTCTTGAATATTGGTCGAGGCGACTCGCTGTTGGTACACGATCTGTAACAATCACCATTCTTTGTCCCTTATTTGCAAAAGGGCACTGCACCCCATTCTGAGGTTAAGTAATAACCAAACTTGCAATATCCTTATTTGTTCACAATCAAACTACTACCGCAAAGGAGATGGCGAAGTCTGAACTGGCCAGCCGTTCGTTTCAAAGGGTTGTGAGTGACCATATCGACCAACTCGACCGCATCTTGTACGAAACCAACCAAGCTATTCATACAAACCCCGAATTGTCTTATGAGGAACACTTTGCTCATGATACGTTATCTGCACTATTGGAAGCAGAAGGATTCTCAGTAAAGCGTAACGCGTATGGACTCGATACCAGCTTCGAGGCCCAGCTGGGTACCGGCGGCCGAGAAGTCATTTTCTGCGCTGAGTATGACGCTCTCCCCGAAATTGGTCACGGATGTGGACATAACCTCATCGCCACATCCTCCCTGGCAGCCTTCCTCGGAGCTGCGCGCGCCATCAAAGAATTGAAGCTGCCTGGACGCGTAAGGATTCTTGGTACCCCTGCTGAAGAAGGCGGAGGTGGCAAGATCAAGCTGCTGCGAGCAGGCGCTTTTGACGGAGCATCTGCCGCTCTTATGGCACATGCTGTCACATCTCACGCTATCTCAAGTACAGAACCGGGCACAATATCTGGATGCGCAGCGTTCGATCTTATTGCAAGTATGAAATTCAGGGTTGAATTCCATGGAAAGCCTGCGCATGCGGCTGGTGAGCCATGGAACGGACTCAATGCTCTCGATGCTGCAGTCGCCGCTTACAACAATGTTAGCATGTTGCGGCAGCAGATTCGCCCTGATGAGAGAATACATGGCGTCTTCGAGGCTGGTGGCACCGTACCGAACATTATTACCGGCTATACTAGGATGAATTGGTATATCCGCAGCCCGACTGTTGAGCGTGGCGACGAGCTGCAACGACGAGTAGAAGCGTGCATTGAAGCAGGTGCCAAAGCAGCCGGATGCACCGTGAACTTTATGAGGTATGTATTCTCGTATTTTGGAGGTTAAAAATAATAAATCGCATATTTGGGAGTGAATGCTAAGCCTTTTTTGAAACGCAGGGCGGATAACTACGAACATTGTGCCAGCAATCCGACGCTATGTCAGGTTTATACTGCCGCTATGGCTGCTCTAGGAGAGAATATTATCGCCGCCATGGAAAAGCCCTTCGTTGCATCAACAGATATGGGCAATGTCACACGCACAGTGCCTGGTATTCATGGCGGATTTGTAATCCCAACTGGTCCTACAGTGGCCCTACATAGCGTCGAATTTGCAACTGCAGCAGGAACAAGAGAAGCCCATAATGCTGCTATCAAATGTAGCAAAGGCCTGGCGGAGCTTGCTCTCACAGTTTTGACAAACGACGATGTAGCAAGAAGTGCCCAAAGAGAATTTAATTTGCAGAAGGAGTGGAGATATTACAATTAGTAGGGTTTAGATCGGATTAGATTAACTGACTAAAGCTAGCTAGTAAATAAAATATAGTTGAAAATAGATATAAAATATCTTTATAAGGCTATTAATATATGGAATTAATGGATCAAGAGCTGAGAGGATATAATCTGGATGTAATGTAAGTTAGTGTCTTGTTACCAGACTCTATAAAGTTAAGATCCAGAGAGTAAGACTATAGAGCAGAACTGTATTCTATTTTCGAGTGTTGGCAATTGAATCTTGTTGACAAGACCTCGTACGACTATCAATGAACCACGGAGCAGGTCCCGGGTAACCAATGGTCCATACACCGTCGAGTTTGCGACGTAGCTGAGCCGAGGCTCAGCGACGGGGAGGAAACTAGAACCAAGCCCCTATATTCATACGCCCTCAAAACGCTGATACGAAGCCTGACCTAAGAAGTTACTCATGAGATAAAAAAGGAATGACCAATCAGAACTAGATTTGGAGATCAGTTACGACATAGAGACATAATAATATACTATGCCCTAAAAAAGAAGGCTGTCAAGGTTTACTTTCCAACGTTAAGCGAATGCACGTAGTTCGTGGGGTAATCAACAGATCGACACGCCGAACACGCCAAACACGCCGTTAGCGCATTACGCCATTGTACCATTGACAGGAAATAGGGTCTTGATATGGGCTAGGAGCTGCTTCTAGCTCCATTTCAATAGGGTTCACTTAAAAGGCAGAAACACCACTACCAAACCTAGACGCCACAAATCAAATATCATTACGCGTGTTATCTACTTTAAAATTAGGCAGTGTCGTGTAGCCAGACAGCTGCTACAAAATATAGAAACGGGCGGGTAGGCGCTAGTCTAACACTACTAGGTCGACATATGGTAGATTAGTAACCAGAGAGGGTCTTCGGTCGATAAAGCCCCTTACCTTTTAAGTAATTCGCCGATTGCTTGTGGATAACTACCTATATTAGACTTGCGAAGCTCCATCTATACCGAAGGTATACGGTTCGGTGAGTGGCTTCTTGGTTTGCTAGCCGTCGACAATTTACCATGCAAAAACAGTATCAATTGTTGTTTCCTTTTGTAAAACCCAAATAAGCTACAGTTTGTGAATTGCAACAAACAGAGCTGAGTTGTTAACAAGACAAGAGACAGCAATAACATACATAGACATACGTCACAAGCAAGTCGCAATCGCAGCTATGATGTATAGTGGACGGAGTAGTGCAACGCTTGCAGGCAGCAAATGTGTTGTTTGCAATGAGCCGTTAGAATACACCCTACAGGGAGAGCGACTTCTTCAGTTTTCTTGCACCCACATTGCTCATGGGGAGTGCTTCTTTCAGTTCGTCACGGAGTCTCAATTATCGCAGTGTCCAGTTTGCGATACCTCGGTGAATTGCCACATCAGCAGAGATGGCTTTGAGAATCCTACAACTAAAGAAAAATCGGTTGTTAAAGTGTCAGGAATGAAGAGGCGGCAGGATTCTATGCCAAAGTCTTCGGCACCTCTTCAAAATCCAATACTTCAACCCCGGAGGATAAATCCAACCATACCGTCCAATGCACCCAATCTTCTGGTGCCCAGTGCTGGAGAATATAAACTATCTACAGCTACAATCGATACCGAAGAGACTTTACGATCTGGCATTGATAGCTGGCAGGACCTAGATTCCAGAAAGTAAGTTATAGCAACATATGTAGCTAATTTATACACGCCGGTATAGGGCTATTGTAAGGCATCATGCTGACCACAAGCTAGGCTCGGACCACTGAGACTGTGCCAAACGCTGCTCATCAGCAAAAACAATATCGTCTGGCATAAGCTAGTTTGTTATCTCTTCTCCGAAAGGCTTATTTGTGTCGAAAAACGACTGAACTGTCAAGCATCCCTTCAGTGGCAAAACAACCACCAGGTGCGCTACACTTTACGTGGGTCAATATTGCTCAATAAACATCTCATGGACGTTTTAGAGCCTGGACATGTCGAGTGGAACATTTTGACTATCAGACTGACAACAATCGAGCTGCCTCAATTTCACCTCAAGTTCAGCAGCCGCCGCCAACTTGAACAATGGAAGGCTATTATTTTGGAGCCATTTGCCACTAAAGAGCGTACCAATATTTGTACATATCTCGTTCACGATAAAAAAAGTCTTGCCCTGGTAGACAAGTAAGAATTATAAACCGTTTGCAATGTCTTACAAACATGGCTTTAGCAGGGTTTGGATAGGGTTAGATTAAATATTTAAGCTTCTATGCTAATTCCAATATCTTCTTCAGTGACCTGCTTGGTTGCCTAACCTGCTCGTCTGTACACTACGTTATTTGGTTGGTATATTGGGTGTATTGTGTGTATTGGGCGTACTGAGTATAATTAATGGCTAGATAGCCTATCTCTATCTGATCTAGTAACCCTATCCTCTACCTCCGGTCTATGCCGCTTGCTGTTCTCGCCCACCCATTAACTTCTTAGGCTGACTAGGGCAAGGATAATTGGGCGAATCTGATGGTGGGCCAACTCCACCATTGCTGGCCATTATGCGCGCCAAATACGCCGGGGGAGGCATTGGAAGTTGTATCGTTCTCCCTCTTTTGCCACGCCAGTCGGTGGAGTTTGCAAAGGCTGCTTAATTGTGAGTGCTTTGATTGGCGGTACTGATCGGCTCTACGGTTCCTGGTTGGACAAGGTGGCGGCGATACTGCTTTTCTTGATTTTGACCAACTGCTCTTTATTTATTGGGTAGATAACAAGTGAGGTTATTGGAGGACGTCTGTAAGATCCCACCCTTGCAAATATGAGCTATGTGTCCTCCAGATTCTGGCTTTGTTTCGGAGCAATTTAGTGAAAAGTAATAACCTAGTATTTGCCCTAGCATTATCGATAGGCTTGCACTATGGAACTCCAATAACAGCAATGTAATTAATTGTCATGATTGATTGGTGATTTATTGAATTTGAATCCAAGGCTAGGATTAGCTAGCTGAATCATGCTTGCTAGGATTAATTAAGTTTCAGCAATTAATTAAGGTAGCACAAGCTCTAGCGGTGGTACCATAGGTCAGTGAAGTGCCTAAATTTAGCACTCCCCTGGCACCTGACACCTGTGCCATCTGCTCTGTATCCACTGATACCTTTTATAACAAGACACGGTTACATATTGTTATACTAGTTGGCTGGCCAGAGACCAAATAGAGCTTATTTACCTAAGAGTAATGTGATGGGCGCTACTGGCGAACTCGTAAAATTAAGCACAGTAACAAATATTATACGAGTAATTCTTTAAAATTGCTTATTAGCTATTATACGTTAATTGATCACTGAATCTGATAATGAATCCTGCATCTGAGGTCTGATTCAATAATCAATCTGAAACCACGGTCGGATTCAGAGTAATTGATTAATTACATCACTATCCACTACTAGCCTCGTCAAGACGATTGTTTGTTCATACCTCAATCAACTCAACTGTAGACTTGACAGATATAAATCACTGCTGCCCAAAACAGAAAACGCTACGGAGGGTGCTTGCTCTAGTCCGGAGCCTACGCCTTCCCACTGGCTGCAGCAGGGTAGACACTGATGGGGCTTTTGATCAGTGGGAGTTCAAATGTAGATCAGCCGGGCTACATGTTTAGTAAGACACTCTTGTTGCATGGTATGCCTGAGTCAAGTGAGAAGGTTCTCCAATAAGAGGTAATTATTGTGCACCGAAAGCGTAGAAAATTAGTGTATGGCGTTAAACTTTGGTGGGATTGAGCGCCTTGGTGCCACTGTACCAAGGTTATTTATTAAGTATAATATGGCAGAGGATCCCGGGAATTCTCTTCAAGCAGCCACACTCAGTGGGGATGTGCTGCTATTAATCTGTCAACCACCACTTAATCAACTTTCAATTCTACGCTTTCGAAGCGGCACTCCAGTATTTAGAGGGGTGCAGATAACAAACTGTCAAGCTTGGCGAAGGTCATGTAACTACCAAGGCTTGCGGGCAATCTGCGTGCAATCGTACGACTAAGCAGACTGGCGCCGCCACCTCCGCACTATGGTCTGCGGCTGAGGATTACCAAGGCTTGCCAGGGATGGAGGATATTTACCGAGGCATACCAGGGACAGGGGATACTAAGCTTGTTTTCTTTCCCTTTCTCCCTTTACAGATTAATAGCACCTACGCTGAGTACCTACAGTGAGATATAACTTAGACTGATCGGTACTACTGCGCTTAGTATTACATCACAGAGAGAAAAGTGCAGAAAACCATTCGCGTTAAGTATCAGCAAACAAGCCTCCGCCATCAATCACGATGTTGAATTTAATACGGTTTACTTTCTTTGCGGCCGTGTTGAGCAGTGCCCTAGCTGCGCTCACTCAGCATCCTAACCCACGAGCTGGTACGCTAATATTGACCCCTGAGAACCGATCCCAACCAACTGGACTGATTTTGCTTCCTAGTACCATTTACACCTGAGCTGTTCGACAAGTTCAAGTTTTACGCGCAACACGCCGCGGCGGTGTACTGCAATATAGACAAGGCCACTCCAGGAGAGGCAATATTTTGCACTAGCAATGGCTGCCCGCTCTTGGAGAAGAACAATGTCACCATAGCCTCGATTACGAGGTTAGCAGTACCCATCAAGCAGCATAGCTTCATTGTATACAGCTCACAGATGCTAATTCGAACTACAGCGGCCTTTTAACTGGAATTGGTGCCTACGTCGCCGTAGACCACGTTCGCCAGGAGGTTGTCCTCACAGTACGCGGAACCACCAACATCCGCAACTTCATCACTGACGCTCGATTCTTGCTCAAGAGCGCCGATAACATCGTCAAGGGTGCCAAAGTTGATTCAGGATTCCTCGCGGCCTGGAATGAAATCTCCGCCGCGGCCCGCGAGGGCATTCAGGCTGTTATGCACCAGAATTCCGGATATCGCCTCGTTGTCGTGGGCCATTCACTGGGGTCTGGCACAGCGATGATCGGCATCTCGTACCTGCGAAAAGAGTATCCAGGGGCCGACTTCTTTGGGTATGGTGTGCCGCGCGTAGGAAACGACGTCTTCGCAGACTTTGTCTCAAACCAGGATGGTGGTGAGTACAGAATCGAGCACTATAATGACATTGTTGCCGTCCTTCCTCCACTGATCCTCGGGTATCGCCACACCAACATCGAATACTGGCTTTCTACTGGCCCAGCCAATAAGATTGACTATTCGATTGATCAGGTGAAGGTGTGTGAGGGTGGTGCAAACTTGAGTTGCAGTGGCTCCGTACTTCCCGACCCTACAGGCATCGCACACCGATATATTCTTTGGGACCTGTATGCTTGTGGAGGGCTCCAGATAATTGGATAATCGAGAGAAGTGGAAATGGCTGAATAATAAATAACATTACCTTCTATTAGCTTCAGACTTTCTTATTGTAGAATAATAGGAAGTATTAATTTGGAAGATGCTCTCTTCTTATTTAGGGGTGAATTACGTTATTTAACAACTGTTTAATAGCACTCTTATCAATGAGAGATTTTTTTTTCTAAACAATGTATCACAATTTCTGCAAGCTCAAAACCAGTGTTTGATACACATGGTTGTTTATTTCGCATTCCAAGACCTACTTTGACGGTGGGTTTAGTGTATTGACGAACCTGTCCTTGCACAAGCACTGGAACCAACACTAATTGAAATATCCAGTCTTTTATCAAATGGCACTCGACCTGTTTTCAATTCTTGGCACGAATTCTGAATGCGAGAGGGTACTGAGCCAAGTGAAACAGATGATCATCGATAAGCGTAACTAGCCAGTGCCGGAGGTGATTGAGGCGGATCAACTCCAAAAGTACTGGCTCATGAGGGGGCTGGTAGTATAGTATTGAATGTTTATAGACCTAATCATCGCTAGTGAATTGGGACGGTTAAGGTCCTTAGTAGTAGCATAGTAGAATTTCGGGATTAGACTATCAGACCTAGACAAACTAAGCTGCTGAAGCTAGACAGTCTTAGATAGACAGACCAAGAGCCTCGATGAACCTAGACCGACAGACCAAAGAGGTCAGTCTAGGACTGTCGGTCTATTAGCTACACTGGTATGTATAGTATGCTTTTTGTATAACGTGTTGTATATACATAATATAATATCGATAGTCTGTGACTAATTTCGTGTAACTTAGAAAGTGTTGGGTAGTATTAGATAGGCTATAGTATACTCTACTAACCCCAACTGGTCTAGGGATAGGTTACTATATATATTTAACTCTAAAAACAATTAATCTTCTTTTTTTAATAGTCTACTTTGCAGTATAATAAGTTTCATTATATATAAAAGTTAGTAAAAGCCCTTTTATATGGAATGCGATAATAGGTAAATATTTATTAGTATAATATTACTAGAATAGAGGATATATTACTAGGTATATTTCCTAGTATCTCGTATTAGACTTTCCTTAACTCTTGTCTCAACCAGGGTACTTAGTTAAGATTCTAGTAAGTATGGGTCTATATATAGTATTTTTTTTTAGTAGAGTATAAAGGGTAAGGGGGGAAAACCCCTGGCTATTCCAGTATATAGTAGTAGAGGTGTTACCATTCCTTGAATCTATATAGCTATATATCTTTCTTTTCTTAGATAGTACTATATTAAAAATATACGAGATTTCATTTCGACTTATATAAGCGAGGGGCATTACTTACTTTACCTAGGTTTTCAATATAGTATATGCGTGGCTTATTGGTTGATGTGCTTGATTATGATTTGCCATATATAATGCAATTTTTTTATTTTAAAAATCTTTGAAATTTGTGGTAGTTTCTCCTAGCCTCTCGCGAGAAGTATCAGGTAGGTGATATAGGCCTACCCAGAACCTGTTCTGCAGCCAGAGCCAGTGCCAATGTCACTTAAGCGACGAGAGAGTGATCCTCGTATGTATATATTTCTAAGCTCTCTCTATAAATAAAGTATAATACTTAATATAGTAACTAAAGAAATCAATGACGGCGCCAAGTACTATTTCCCTCGGCCGATAATATAGAAATTATTGCTATTCCTAATCAAGTATAAACTAGACGCTATAGAGGGCAACTTCTTATAAGCTGCATACTTGTACTGAGACCCCCAAGAAGGGTAGGAGAATCAGGGCCACATACATTGCGGCGTTCTAGGACTATAAGGGGGTGGAAATTAAAACGAAAACCTTGCTATTTAAAGTACACGGCAATGTAAGCTAGCATAGGAAACTTCCCTCAATCAATCTCTTTTCTTCATTTATTTTTATATTTCTTTACGTGTGAACCTAACTGTGTGCTGCATGGTAATTAAGTCGTGGCTATCTAGTTGGCTGCGAGACTCTTCTATCTCTATAGCTAGAGATACTATTTTCTTCTATAATAGTTATCCGTATATAATAATTACTAGATTAACTATTTGATTAAATAGTTCTTATTATATTTGAACTCTTTAATTATTGCTATAGGTATTGTAGTCTATTTTCTAGGTTTATTCTCTTTCCCTTATCTTAAGAAATAGAGGTTATAGTAAAGAGATATTTTAAAGTATATAATAATATACTGGAAAACTTAGGTTAAGAGGAATCTCTAAGAATATAATATAGCTATTATAATAAGAGCCCTAAATACAAGTAAAGGAAATTAGTATACTAAACTAGAAATATAGTAATTAAAGAAATTATAAGGGAATCTAGACTAGAGAAATTAGTATAATACTCTCCTAAATCAAATATAGTATAAGAGTAAGATTATTAATAGGGATTCTAGCTAGGATAACTAGTATAAAAAAGATAAGTAAATATATATAAAAGGTAAAAAGGAGAGGGTATAAAAAGAGTAGAAGATAAGTATATCTACCTTAACTTGCTAAGTTTTATATAAAAGGAATAACTTAAAAAGAATCTTATTATAATAGTAACTATTTAATTAATTGGTCTATATACCTATTAAAACTAAAAATATCTATTAAATCTAAAGATAGAAAAAGAAATCTCTACAAAGTCTAAAGAAAAGCAACCTGTATAAGCTAGTACTATTAGCTCTTCTAAGGTACCAAGTAATAATCTTGGCCTATCTATTATAGTTAACCAAGGTAAGATATAAGAGTCTGAACTGCTTATTCTATCTGAGATATTCTTCTCTGGATTATCTATTAATAAACCCTTTAGTAATACTTCTAATACAAGAACCTTGTAAGAGAGAAGGTTAATAAGCTATTTAAGAAAAACCTTAGATATCTGGTTAAATAGTATAAGCTCTTATAGAAGAGAAAGAAAGAGTACTAGAGAGGCAAGGCTTTAAGAAAGACTAGGCAAAATTCTAGAAAGTATAATAGGCTTAACTGAATTAGTATTGGCAATTAAAAATATATTAGCTAATATAGTAGTGCTTTATATAAAGCTATTAATCTTTGATAGAATTAATATATTACTTTTCCTTTAAGAATATAATGAGTACTTTAATAGTTAAGGGTAGGGAAAGAATAAGAAATATCTATCACTGCCAAGATTTATTAGTAAGAATATTAAACTATAGATTAGGGATATTATAAAGCTAGGGTTAGCCCTAGACTAGAATAATATAAAGGAGTTAATAAAGGATACCTTTATATAATAAGACTATTATAAAAAGGGAATAAAGCTGGATTAACTGGAAAGATATAATGAAAATACTTTTAGTAACTCTAATAAGGATATAATTAAATAGTTAATCTGCTACTAAATACTTAGACAAGTATATATAAAGTAAGAGGGATAGGAAAATAAGGTATATTAGTCTAGAGTATTTATAAAAGTAATATTAAGTAGATATATAAGAGATGTGGTTGCTAATCTAAGAGTAAATCTAAGGAAGCTAGAATAGCTGCCTTATAACTAGCTCTATATCTACTTCTATAACTATTAGAGTACTATAAACTAGCTTATATAAAGAGGTAATGAAAGCTTAGATAGAAAAGAGAGCTTAGAAGAACTCTTTAAACTATTTAATTAAATAGTTTATAAGCCAAATCTAAGTATAGATAATTAAAAAGATAAAAGCATAGCAATTAAAGATTTAATAACTAGGATATAGGAAATAAAACTAATAATAACCTAACTATAGTAGTAGATACTCTGTATAGGTAGATGGCTAGCTATTCTAGGTATAATTAGTAATTTAAGGGTAGTAAAGAATATAGTAGTCTTGTTTGACTATAATAAAGGTAAGGAGGAGAAGGAACTAGAAGTAAATATATTACAAGGAGGAGAAATAAAATGCTGGTACTGCTACTATTCTAGCTATTTCCCTAGTGCTTACCCTGCTTGGATAGATAACGTGTAATTGGGTATTATAGACTATAATAAAGAACTTGATATAGTATAGCTAGGAAAAAGGGAGACTATAGTGCCCCTAAAGGTAGTTAGGATAGGAATAGAAAACAAGGAAGTAATGGGAATTCAAATAATCCTTTTTTAATAGATATCCCACTTCCTATGCTTGTCTTACTTCTCCTTTCTATAGAAGGTAAAGATACCTTATAGTATAACTGGGTTTAAATACTAACTGGTCCTAGGGCTGGAATAGAGGTTTAACTAGATTAAGGAAAACCTCCAAGACCTATATACTATACCAATACAAGATAATAATCCTATAGCAATGCATATAACTATTAATAACTAGAAGAATTAGGAAATAGCTATTTACTAAATAGGGGTAGATAAGAATGCAGCAAAATACTATTATAGTAGTCTATCTACTTATATAACACCAATACCAATTTAAGAACCAGAATTACCTATCACAACCAATAAAACAATCCTTATAATAAGAATAGCCATAGAACCATTTAATCAAATAGTTAAGAAGCTTTATAAAAAGATTATAGATCATAAAGTAAGTATTCTAATTAAGGACCTTCTTTGAGTACTCTCTTTACTTATATAGAAAGTAGAGCAGAACTTCCTTAATATTAGCTAGCAAGTAAAGTATATTAAAGAAGTTGAGAAACCCTCTGTAGGAAAAAGGATATATGCTAGCCGTATACTTAAAGTTTCTGCTCTAGGGGTAGATAAGTCTAATAATAAAGAATAGAGAATTATAGATAATATCTTTTACTCTCCCTATTTAACAATAATATACTTTAAAGACAGCCTAAGCTAGCCAGAGCTAATATAGTATAATACTATTAATAATAGAGAGGGAGATTATAGTAATATCTACTCTATAACTACTAATTTAGATAGAGTACCCTCTATACACCAAAATCTACTAAAAATCTCTATATATATAATAGTAGATAAGTACTATCCTATTAAAGCTCTAATTAATATAGGTATAGAAGAGAACTTTATAACCTTTAAGACCTGCTAAGAGTTTGGAGTTAGCTATATAAAGAAAGAAATATTCTCTAGAGTATTTAATGGAGATGCTATAGAGATTGTTGGCTTTATAAAGATAAAACTATTTCTTAGGCTAGTATAGTATAAGTCTCTAATATATATAGTAAAAGGCAGGTAATATATTATAATATAGTTACTGCTAGGAATATTATTTATAAGATAAACCTGATTTTTGTTTGATTATAGGGATAGGATAGGACTGTTAAAGGGTAACTTCCATTTTAATAATATATACTTTATAGCTAAAGTATATAGAAGTATAGAGAAGATAGTGGGGAGAATTAATAGTATAATCAGGGAACCCCTTTAAACTAATATAATTACCTTACCCCTAGTAGTATATAAAGTAATTAATATAAGCAACGAAGCATTTAATTAAATAGTTAGCAATATTTATAATCTAATACTACTTATATTGGATATATAAAGACAGTGGGATACAGGAACTATCCAGATAATATATAAGTAAAAAGGGGATAAGGTCTATCTACTTAATAATATTCTATTAGATAATTCTATACTTAAAGAAGACCCCTATTGGAAGCTAAAAGCCCTAAAAGAAGTAGAAGGGAAAGAAAATATACTAAACCCCTATTCTAAGTGGATATTTCTAAAGTTTTTAGATCTAGAGAAGGGTATAAGGCTATATAGAGAACGGCTGGAAAATATCAAGCAGCAAGTCAAAGATACATTATAACCAACCAAACAAAACATCTTCCTAGCTATTCTCTATAATAGAGAAAAGGCCCTTACCTAAGATTGGTAGAAATATAGATTGCTCTGCGCTTCAGTAGCATTACCAGTGGAAGTGAAAATAGTACTATACTCTGCCTGGCAAGCAAAGCCTATATCTATTAGAAGAGGACTCTTACCAAAGACAGATATAGTACTTCTTAAGAAAGTAAAGAAGAGACTTCTAGAGGAAAGCCATGCTATATATTATAACTCTTGGTTTATAGTATAAAAGAAAGATAGAGGGCTTTATATTATTATATTAGCAATCCATATAAATAGAGTTATAATTAGAGATATAAATATATTTCTAAGCCTAGACAAATTCTCTAAAGATTTCATATATTACTTACTACTATTACTAATTGATTTCTTCTCTAGATATAACTAGGTTAAGCTTAACCCTCTAAGTTAAGACTTAATAACCATTATAATATATAGAGGCCTATTTAGATCTATATAAATAGTCTAAGGTACTACTAACTCAGTAGTATAATTTTCCTATATTATTATCTAAATACTTTATAACCTAATACTAGATATCTATAGACCATTCCTAGACAATATTATAGTAAAGGGGCCAACCACCGACTATAATAGAGCTCTAGCAGCTCCAAGGGTTAGAAAATTTATCTTAAACTATTTAATTAAATTAGATAAGACCCTTCTAAATATTAAACTAGCTTATTACACTATTTCTAGATAAAAGAGTATATAGTACTAATAGAGGGTTATTATTATTAGCTATCTATATAATATAATAGAGAGATTACTAGATAAAGCCAAAGTAGTTAAAATCCTAGAATAGAAAGAATACTATAGTATAATAGAAGTGTAAAGCTTCCTAGGCTTGATAGGTTTCTATAAAGGCTAGATTAAGGACTATACAATAAAAGCAGAACTATTTTTCTGACTTTTATATAAAGACATTGAATTTGCCTTTAGCGAAGAGGAGAGGGAGGCTATAAAAGCTCTTTAATAGATACTTGTTAAACTACTAATTCTATATATACTTAATACTAGTAAAGAAGTAGAACCTATTATTCTATAGATAGATGTATTAATAAGAGAATAGAGAGGTATTCTACTCCAAGTTTTTAAAGGAAAAAGATATCTAATTTGCTTTGAGAGTGGTGTATGGAGTAAAGTGGAGAGTATTTATAATAGGATAAAGTAAGAGTACCAAGGAATAGTATATCTATTTAGAAGACTAAGAGAATATCTCTATAGAATCTATTTCGTAGGGTTAGTAGGGTTAGTAGGGTTAGGATAGGGTTAGATTTCCTACTCTAAGCTAGCTAGCAACTAAATTACAAGTAATAAAAGGTATAAAATACCCTCCTAAAGTAGGCTTTCCTAAGAAAATACTAGTATTCCTTACTAGGGAGAGGGGAGAGGAGAAGATAATAAAGAGAGATTAAAGAAAGAAAGAAGGAAAGAGAAGAGAAGAGGGAAAGACTAAGGCAGGGTTCGAACCCAGGGCCTTGGAAGGGAAAGGTTTTTATAAGTAAAAAGAAGAGGAAAGGAGGGCCTAGGCAAAAGTTAAATGCCGGGACAGTGCCCAGTCGGTCACCATTCCGGCTTTCATACTGTAGGCTACCTTATTCCTGTATATAAAGGATAGAAGAGATAGAAGAAGAGAGAAGGGGGGGGGGGGGGGGGGGAAGAGAAGGAAGAGAAAGAGAAGAGGAAAAAGAGGGGAGATTTAAATCTAGAGCCTTGGAGGGAGGGGGTAGACAATAGGAAGGGAAGGCAAAAAAGATACTCTCTAATATATGGGTGAGTAGTTATACTAATATACTAGAGAGGTCAGAAGAAGAGGTCTTATTTCCCCTTATAGAGCCTAGGCTCCTAGTGGTGCTATTGAGGAGGCTGCAATAGCCCTGGTACGGGCTAGAGTTACCCCAATAGAGGTGTCTAGGAAAGCCGAGGCAATAGGGCCAATAGCCTTTTGTAAAGACTTATAGGCTTGTGCGGTTGATCTTTCCATAAGGCCACCAGATGAGAAGATGAGGGGGATAAAGAAGGAACCTAGAGATTGATAAATCCGTCTCTTAGCTTCTGCAGCCTCCCGTAGGGTCTCCTGGGCTTCCTCTCTCGCCGATCCCTTATTAAGGGCAACTACCTGGATGTCATAGTAGTACCTGGTATTCTGTAGAGTGGATGAGAAGTCGGCTCTCTTATCCCCGCATGGGGAGACCCGAGGTTCCTCTTCGACCTGTAGGCCTTCCTGGGTAGAGAGGGCTCTTATAAAGGCCCTCTTTATCAGGTCATGCCTGGCCGTATACCTCCTTGAGGCCCCCTTACAGATATCCTCGTGGTTTAGGTCAACCTGGCCTCCGCAGGCATTACAGGGTATTCCTTTTTCCTTGATAGGAAGGAGGAGCCTTCCTCTCAGGGCCTCCTTGGCTTCTCTATCCGCAAGTTGATGGTTTTTTGTAGTGGGCAGGATAGATAGCCATTTACGGCCAAGATAGGTAGCATTCTCTAGCCGAGTCCGTAGGGCTCGGTGGTCGAGGGTGGCTAGAACCCTTTGGAGGACCCTTTGGTTGGAAGCCTTGAATACCTCTTGGGCTGAGGTGGCCTGTAGGTCTCTGAGAGGATTGGGAGCCCTAGGGGATTGTTGTTGGTGGAATTGGGAGGCCCTTAGGCCTCTGTTCCTACCTGGGGGATCAGGGTCATCCGGCTCCAAAGCTCGTTCCTTTACCAAGGGAAAGGGTCTTCCAAGTAGGATTTGGAGGGTAGGTTCCGCGGCTCTCTGTGCGGCTCGGTAGGTCTCTTCCGCGAGGTCAGTGTGCCGTGGGAGACCTAGGCCTCCGTCTCTTACCGAGAGACTCACTAGGTCCCTATTAAAGGGGGTACCTGTATCTCCTGGGACCCGGGCTACAAGGCTCCCGATAATACTATCGATAGCCCTATCAGCCGTCTTCCAGGGGGCCCTGAGGCCTTCTGGGTTGAGTTGTCGGAGGAGGTGCCGGAGGAGAAGGGAGACCGAACCTCTAAGTAAAAGGAGGGCATTTTGGGTACTCATTTCGCGTAGCCTACTAAGGACTATCTCGAATTGGGATACCTTATCCCGTAGGAAAGCCTCTCTCTTCCTTACTGGGCCTAGGAAAGAGCCTAGGGCCTTGAGGCCAGTTTCTCTTACCTCTGCAATAGGGTAGGCCTTACTCTTAGCTAGGTTAAGAGTAAAGGGGGAAGCCTCGAAGACCTCTGTAACCTGAGGAGTGCAGGACTCTCTATTCCTATTTAGGATATAGAGGTCATCGAGGTAGGCTACTACTACCGCCTTTGGTAGCCGTCGTTGAAGGGTCTCGAGGGTAGGCCGGAAGGTAAGGCTAAAGAAGAGAGGCCCAAGAGGGTCACCTTGTCTAGTACCCTCTGCCGAGGCTAGGAAATAACCATCCGGGGTAACCAGGAGGCTTGCTGTGCCATAGATCCATGCTGCGGCCTTGTAAAAGGTAGGAGCATAGGTCGCTACAGCACTTGCCATAGCCCTCCTCGAGTGGTTGTTATATGCATTGGCTTGGTCCCAGCTAGAGATCTCGGTAATCCCTAGAGAGTTAGGGCCCTCAATTGCCTCTGCAAGAAGGTAGAGGGCTGGCTCTACTCCTCCCTTAGAGTTGACCCCTAGCTGGGTGGGTAGAAGCATCTCTTCCTTGAAGAGAGTGCTGAGGAGAGCCTTTCCAACTACTCTAAAGATCATATCCCCTACTGCAATTGGCCGAATGTCCCCATTTTCCTTGACTAGGCTAACTAGCCTCGAGGCACAGAGGAGTTCCTGCCCTGGGGCAGTACCCTGTCGGACCTGATCTGCTAGTAGCCGCAGGGCTCGGAGGAAGGGGCTATCGTAGGGTTAGTAGGGTTAGTAGGGTTAGGGTTAGGGTTAGGGTTAGGGTTAGGGTTAGGGTTAGGGTTAGGGTTAGGGTTAGGGTTAGGGTTAGGGTTAGGGTTAGGGTTAG